>CM042692.1:316289159-317539159 GCA_023614405.1 Avena insularis | reverse complement strand
AGTTATTTAAGTGTGTGAAATTAGCTAGGAAGATTGAAAAATCCTAAAAAACTTAGGAATTATAAGAAAGCATGCTCCACTTCTTATATTTACTAATTGGAGGCACCGTTGGAAACACCACGTTAATCCTCAACATCTATGCAAATTAACCATCCGATCTCCCCATTAACAATCTACAGTCGTTGGATGAAATCCCTAGAGAGTCCTCACATTCTATCCCACGCGCACATCTCCTTAGCGATCCTTTCATTGCCTTGAAGAAAAAACACAAAAGGACTTCTCCCTAGACGTGTGTCTGCGCATCGCTAACCCTAGAAGATGCCGTGGTGTTGGGGCAGGCCGGACTGCCGGAATAGGCGGACATCGAAAGCTGCCCCTCGGTGGAAAGCAGGTAGGGGTTGGTGCGGATGCTAACACACCTGAGAGCTGCACGTCTCCGGCGGCCGCTTCGCCGTCTGCATCAAACGAGTTAGTCCTAAGCTTCTTTGCAATCGCTTGATGTTTGGCATCTCCCCGACAAGCTGTCGAGGAGTCCAACAATCTTCTCCAGGTTTTATAATCCTCTAGAACCATGCCTCTTGGAGCGCCATCAAGCATCTTCTTCACCGGAGAAATCTGAGTCCCGACTCAGACGCTCCTGCTGCTACGTTTTCGGTAGACGTACGTCGCACTGGACGTCTCTCCCTCGCGGTGATTGATACGCTGCGCTAACCTTCCGTTTTCTGCGCTTCTCCTCACGAAAACAATCTCTCCTAGCACAGCCACGTCGGGATATGGAAGGACTTACGGATCCAGTCATTAGATGAAACTAGATGATTCCCCGCACGTTGTTGCGGGATTTCAGTATGACTAATTAAGAGTGATGAGCTGCACTCTTAAAGGACAGATAAGAGAAGTCTATAAAAAAAGTTTGAGCGCTGAAGTAGAATGTTTGTGAGCTATAGCCAACTTGCGAATGTATAAGTAACATGCATACTTATTATAGTTCTAGATTGTTTTAGAAGCTTGTCAAACCTGAAACGATTGTAGCAAGTAGTTCATGTGATTAAAATTCCAATACAATACTAAAAAAATATGACGATGGTAATAGAAAAATTGCATTTTCTTTAACGTCACCAATTCTGTAGGCATGCTAATGACTTGACCAATGGAGCCCATTGTCTATTGCTATTTATGTGTGCACTTGTTGACATCCACCAAGGGAGGGTCATATATTCATGGGATCTTGGCATCAATCAAAGAAAACTAAACAATATCCTGCATGTTATGAACTAAAATTGTGTTGGTTTGAATCCAAGTTACCTGTTATGGAGTATCTTAGATCGATTAACCATAATTTACTTCTTTGGAGTCGAACCAGTAGTACAACGTCCTACTATAATATAAATTAGAAATAACTACAAAGTATTACAGGAAAGTAAATAGTAAACAAACATACTTCCTCCGTCTAGAAATAACTGACTTGAGTTTGTCTAGATTTGAATGTAACTACATTCGAATCTAGACAAACTCAAATCAGTTATTTCTGAACGGAGAGAGTACTACAGTTAGATATACATTAATGCAGTCAGTAAGTGTTGACATAGTTTTGCTCTTTGGCCTATAGATAAACATGGAAAGTTCTTGCTTGAGGCACCTTTTCCAGGAGATAACACAGGGGTCTTCGTTGGGAGCTTTTTTTTTGCATTTCTGATACCCCATATTATACAGCAAGACATGTCGATGAAAGGACTGCTGTTGATTATCCACTTCATCAAACAGGAAATGCCTCTATCTTTATTTGGTGCAATCTCCAGTCAACATTCTTGAGCCAAGGCGCAGAAGAGGTGGAAGAGAGCTTCCATTGTGCGATCCTCCCAAAGTACAAATGTATAGCTGGTTAGATAAAAAGATTTGCTGTGTAGAAGATTCCTTGTGTGGACTCTTAACTGAAGAAGCTAGAAGAAAATCTTAAAACTGAGATAGCAATTGCTCTTCCAAGTCTATGGAAACTGCTGAGCTGTATCAACGTAGCCTATAAGCGATCGGTACAACATCACTGAATAAAAGGAAATTGAACTCCATGAATAAACCCATTCGTCCCGAGGATCAGTTATTTCAAAGAGGCTTTGAGCAAAGATTGTACTGGAGATATTGTTTATATGTAGGGACTGATTACAGCAAATGAACAGATCCGGGAGCTCAGAACTTTGCTGATATTGTAGGAGAGAAGCATCAGCCTTTTTTCTGTGCAGGTCGTTCAATCAAAATCTGCAATGGTTACTGGTTTAGGATCATGCATATAAAACCATAAAGAATCAAAGTGACTTCAATTTTTAGTTTACCATCAGTTTTTTTCACTGCAGCAACGATAAGATAACTGATTGTAAAATAGGCTGAGTTAGATGTAAAAGTACAATACCAAGAAAATCATGGGGCCTGGACATTCTGAACCGTACACAAACTGCAGTCCCACATCAATATACGGCTTATTAGCAATAATATTAAATAAAAAATATATGCATAGCATAGCTTGGGTAACTCCATACAGCTACGTAAGTAGAGCCAGCAGTGGCGAGATCCCTAGAGGATAGAACATCACAATTTCTGCATGTGAAGATGGAAAAACTTCCAATCATATCCTGACATAATTTATTTTTCTTTTCACCTAAATGGCTACCCGTGTAGATAAGGAATCAGGACAGAATAGTAAAATAAAAAATTCATGTAAAAGAAAAGACAACATATGCTTAGTTCCATAATAAACATAAAAAGGGAGGCGATCAATACCAGCTACCTTGGCATTTCATCAAACACCTGTAATCCACAGGTGATAAAGGATTCTTTGATTGGATTGTCCTGCACCATACCAAGAAGACCAGTGTAACTACATAAGCAATCAATCAGAATTAGCAACCATATCCGAACAAAAATTCTTCAATGCCCCCCTAAACAAAATATGCACGCATCAACCATCGTAATCTTTTTGAACCGCAAATACACGAGTGGATAAAATGGCAACATAAGGCAGGGAAAGTGACACCGGCCGTCGTAATGGATGACGATGCATCGATGAGGCGAATGACGGAGTTTATATGTGGTGGGGGGGACCTCTTCTATGCCTTCTTCAATTTGCTAAAGGGATCATGGGGAGAGGAAAAGAGATCATGGTGGTGGACATTTTGGTGGGCATTGATTGAGAGGAGGAGGTGCTAGTCAGTCGATCTGAATTCCGCTCGGTCCATAAGAGCGGCTGTTCGGTGGAGAAAATAACATAACTGGGCTGGATGGAATGGGCTAGAAGGTATGTATGGGATGATTGTTTTACACATCGCAGAGACCACACAGAAAAGGGTGAACGTGGGAACATAAAGGGAATTAAATGAAAAGAAAAATCAGGATAACAATTGCTGATGTGGCAATTTGCTAATGTGGATAGGCTGCATGTTGAGAGAAATAGTTAGTGGGGATGACCTATTTAGTTATTATAGATTAATTAGATGTTGAAGGTTTGTTCTTCTACTATCTTAATTCTTGATGCAGCGTTGGAAATAATGGATACATTTCAAAGTTGGATTCTCTATGTCCGTTCTGATGCTTATTCCGATTATATATATCTCATTAACGCCTTAATGTTCCAACTCATTGGTAAACGTTCAAATGGTATGCAAAGCATACCGTGAGGTCAAGATTCAGCACAGGAAAAAGGACTACAAAGAGAGTCACGACAAGGATAGCAAGATTTTTCAGCCAAATAATGGTTAACCTTTCCTTCAATGTTTTAAGTTTTCTCTGGACATTGGTTTACCATTAAACTAATCTTCTCACATGTTGAATTTATTTATAGGTATGCACACTTTTCTGAAATACTTAGATCCATGACACGTAAATCAGAGGAGTGTCACAACTCGCGCAGATAGCTCGCGGAAAGAAGCTTTTGGATTTGTTTATCCATCGTGTTTTTTCATCTAATATTTTTTCTTCAGGACAAAATTTGTTTCATATAAGATATAACCCACTTTGTCTTCTACTTGGAGGGAAACTGAAGGTATATGGGACAGTTGTTATTCATGCTTCATAAATATTCCTAGATCGACTGATCAACCTTGGACATAATGTGACGTTTCAAAAGGAGACAACCATACATGCACTAAATTATAGGCAAATACAAATTATGGTAAGCTCTTTTGCATTTTTCACTAATATTTGGAAAACGAAATGCACGTTTGATATATATATATATATATATATATCCGATGGATAGGGTTCGGACATGGCTTTTTTGCTCATGGGTACATATGCACCCTTTATTTGAATTTGATTTTTGTCAAAATTTTAAATGCCAAAAAAATCAAAAAAATATGTGCATGTAGAACTTCAAGTTTTAGGCGCGCAAAGTCGTTTCACGAAAAATAAATATTTTGGGTGGCTTGTGCAAAAAAGACAAAATTTGGTGCTAAAGTAACGTGCCCCACAATGCAAAAATTTGTCTTTTTTACACAACACACAAAACATATCGATTTTTAGTGAAATGACTTTGTGTGCACTTGAAACATGAAGCTACACATGATCATAGTTTTTTCAAAATTTCAAATTTTTGAAAAATGTTTTTTTCATACCAAGTGCATATGCACCCGGGTGTAGAAAGGGGTTTCCGTCAAGCATTACTCAACTTATACATCTACATTGCTCCAAGTTCTCTTTTACTACATTAGGGATGGAAGTTGAAAGCACATATTTTCACCTATGTATATTAAAGGGAAGTTTATTTAATATATCCTTAATTGACTGCTTTATGTGCTGCATATTCAACCACAACATTTTACCACGCGCCTTCAATGACGTTTTCACTTTCTGATTTTTTTTTTGCTTGGAGGGTTTTTTCACCTTCTGAATTGCTTGCTAAGTAGTCATTGTTCCACAGATTTCTTCGGTACCTTTTCAGATCCCTCATTGCAGTCTTCCTATTTCAGTATCAATGTTCATTACTTGAGACATGTCCATGATATTTTTGTTCATAATAGAAATGTTAGACATGTCATAAGGAAGATCTAAAAATGGTTCCTTTCCCAGAAGATGATTAACATGATTGTGTTGCTCTTCTCGGCATGCCTTTATGATATTTTTCCTTTAGTTAAATTCTAGCATGATAGCCTAATCTCTGTGATGATAGTTTCTACATTATACCCTATGGTAGGGAAGTAAAAAAATGATATAAATTTGAGATTTGTAATTACTTAAACCATGGAGTTAAAAATATTCTTTTCCGTTGTTCCGGAAATCAGTTAGAGGTTAAATGACATCATGTATTATGTTTTATCATGTAAATATGGCAGGTTGTAGAAAAAAATCTGTTGGTTAATTCCGTCTGATCATAAATTTTACAATCTGATTCCTTCATGAATGTCAGCATTGGCCATGAACTACTGTGAAAAAACTTTGTTTAATTTGTATTAAAGTTGATTTTCTGAATAATTGGATGTTGGTCAATATTTATAAAAGGAGTGTACTGCATGTTCTTTGCTGATACTATTTGACATTTATTATAACTGTGCTATGTAAAAATGAACAAGATACAATGCGTGTGTTGTATACAGGTTTGAATATCACATCCTACATGTGTACACGAGCATTCACATAATTCATTTCTTTAATTTACTTCCAAATATATGGTTTGTCTACGGATAAGAAAATGCTATTAAGTGGGTTTCAAGTAAGTCGGACCTAGGCATGACAGTTGGATAACTAATTACTTAATTTAAAACCTATGGTTTAATGTGTACGTGCATCACCTTAAACCATAGAGGCCACCAAGTATTTGACATTTATCTTTTTCACAGTCCACGTGGACAAGAAAATATGATTTGGGTGAAAACATGTATCTATTCGAGATATTTAAAATTGATATACACGCTATTGGAGTTACACTGTCCAACGGGGAACATCCACAATACACAATATGATTTGGGTGGCAACATGCATCTCTGAGATACTGAAAGTTGATATAAACCATTGGAGTCATAATGCTCCTTTACTATAAGCCTTGGTGTATGAACTCTGGTGTACACTACCCACTCGAGTACTACCTGGCATAGACTTAATTTCGGCAAGCAGATGGGAAGCTATAGGTGAATCATTCATGTGAGATCATGTGTATTGTTAGAATAAGGCGATTAAATTAAGCACATTTTAATTTGATGGCTCGATATAGATGTGATGACACTAGAACCATTGGTTTTATATTCCTACAATGCTAGCCATGCTGGTGCACGGGTTGATAGCTAGTTATATAATAATTGGGGTGTTGGCATTTTTTTTATATGGGGTAGGTCTTGTAGGAGTGAGGTGCTTAAGTTAACATGGTTGGTGGAAGTACAAATTACATCAAGGACCTCATAAAAAATGAAAATTACATCCAAATTTATACATTTAGCACAAGGACTATAAAATTAAGCAAGGAAAAGTAGTCGCGTTCGGCTCCTTCTCAACGAAGCAGCTGAGACATACTCTTCGTACTAGTACTACTTTCTTAATAAAAGAAAACAATGCGCTGGTCACTTTCTGCTAGAGATTGTTGATGAAGTGTATCGAATGCGATGGGACGTATCAAGTATTGTATCCTACTAGTAAGTTGCATGTGCCATGCACGTGAGACTTAGATAATAGAAGTATGTCATATCATACTATATAAAATTAAAATAGGTGAAGCTCAAAAAAGGATTATAAATTTGAGCCACTCCCATAAAGTATCGGGTGTATATTTGGTTCTTGTACTTTATAACATTTATAAACCAACCTTTATTAGCTACCTAATACTCAAATTTTTTGGTAACATGCTGTAGAGAAATCATAGAGAATATCAAGAATGGTGCATAAGTGTATTTTGAGGTTTGTGCATACTATCGTTGATTGTGCTACAGACTATCAATGGAATCATCTACATGCTAGAATGGAAAACAAGATCCATGGGTTGGCAAATTAGCAGTCTTGATCCAATGATCAATGTTTAAAGTTATTCGCACACTACATTGTGATGGTATGGTAATGTAAGATAAGATAAGACAATATAAAGAAAAGATAAGAAGTACTACTGCGAATGGCCGATCTTTTCAATATCCTTCCCTCCCGATGTGTGGGAAGCAAGTGAAAATTTTGAAACTAGAAAAGTTTGAATTGCCACAACTTTTTGCTGCTAAGGACCAAAGTTGTTTCCTTCCTTTGTACTCCTTCACACCAACGCAGTTAATGAACACACTAGAGGCATAGACATAGAGTCGCCGTACAAGGGCACACATGCACAACACCACACTATGGACAAGGGAGAGATCATCCGGGCTAGTGTGTGTGGGGTTGAAGAGGGAGAGATGAAGGAGGATGGATGGTGAGAGCTAGCAAAGAAGAGAGAAAATGCATAATTTGTTTTGCGTGCATAGGTCCTGAAATTTACTACTAGTAGAGTGTACACTGTAGACCGCGGGAATACCTCATGTTAGGAACCCATCATAACTTTGCTCTGATATCGAACCTCCTTCAAATCCTCTTCGCTGATGCCCAATTCCCTTGCCTACGTTTTATTCTCTAAGCTCACAGTCTCTTCTCGCTCTTCGATTTCCCCCTCAAATTTTGAGCCACATTCTTCCTAGTATTAGTACTTGATTTACAGAAAAACATTCCTCTCACTTAGAAAATTAAGATTGTCTCTTTTCCTAATAATTGTTGGAAACTCTTCTTGGCAACATTGTTTACCATGCCAAGATGCACCAATCTACCTAATATGGTAAAATTATCATAAACAATGATGTTGGATGTGGCCATGACCTTGGTCTTTTGGCTTGAACCCTGTTCATATAAATGCTAGGACAATTTTGTGAGGTTGGTTTTTTCAAAGTTATCAAAACTCATGTTTATAATTTTTCGTGGCATGTCATGCACGCAAAAGGACGCAATGCATAAGTCTTTATTTTTAGGGTTTTTCTTTATTTTCTCCTATTATTTGTACTTCAAATTAATTTGACCTAGTTTCAATAAATCAACGTAAAGCCATTTAAATGCTGAAGTTAGATAGGAAGCATGATACACTATGTCTGAAAACATAGACTTGTGGCATTCCAAAACATATTAGTCAGACTTTCTTTACAGAAAAAACATCGTCGTCCTCACTAGGGAAATTGAATTTATTTATCCCTAATTATTAGAAACTCTCAGGGGAAACAATGCTTACTACGCCAAGATGAACCCGTCTACCAAATTATCTAGGGAGCTTGAAAAATCCTACCCCCTCTAATCCATAATATTTGTCACGGGTTTAGTTCAATTTAGTCCAAATTTGAACTAAAGTCCCGACACTTATTATGGATCAGAAGTAGTACTAAAACTTGGGGATGCTAAGAAAACATGGTCCACTTTGTCATGTATTTGGGGTGGTTACATTTTATTTTAATTGGGTAGGTCCCGTAGGAGCGAGGTGCTTCAGTAACAAGGTCGGTGGAATTACAAGTTACATCAAGAGAATCAAAAAAATGAAAATTACATCCAATCACTACAAGAAAAGTTTCCTTCCGCAATGACTTGGCCCGATGGTCGTCGTAGAAGGCGCGTCTTCCACGACGAAATTCTCGGCTCGGCCGTGGCCGATGGAAAACTTTTTTTTTCGGTTTCGCGGCTCTCTACTACGACGAAACCGTTAAAAACATGGAGGAATCTCGACTGGCACGTGGTAGAAGAAATTTTTTCATTTCCTCGGGCGATGTTGACTCGCCGAAGTCTTTTGAGGCATGTGGATCCTGGACGTCAGTGTCTCTAGCGGACGATACTTTTCGGCCGCGCCTCCCTGGTTTGAACTCGATAACGTTGCTCGATGCGTCTGTCGTTTAGTCAGGCTGCTTGGTCTGACATGTCAGCCTCTCATTACAAGAATCATGTGTATGCTGGAATTTTTTTCCTTCGCTCACGCTACCCTATTCCGAAGTTGATAGCGCTGCTCGATGCATTTATCGTTTAATCAACCTCCTGGGACCCACATGTCATCCTATCATTAGAAGAAACATGTGTATAATGGATTTTTTTCCTTCGCTCGTGCTACGTACCCTGTTCCGAACTTGATACCGCTGTTTGATGCATCTATCGTTTAATCACGTTGCTGGGCCCTGATATATTGCAAATGTATCTATAATTTTTGATGTTCCATGCTTGGTTTTATCCAGTTTCTTGTGTTTTGTTCCAACTTTGGAGTACTTTTCATATGATTTCTTAGACTAACTTATTAATAAGAGCCACAGTGCCAGCTGCCTGTTTTCTGTTGTTTTTGATTCTAGGAAAGTAAGAAAATAAATATTCTCGGAATTGGACGGGACAAAAGCCAAAGTGCCTATTTTTCCGGAAGGGATCAAGTGCCAGAATACGAGACGGAGAAGGGCCAGGGAGCCACCACACCACCTGTCCGCACGGCCAGGCCTGGCCCGCGCCAGGGGGTGGTGTGGCCGCTCCCGGCACCCTCTCGGCCTCTCCTTTCGCCTATATATTGCCCTCGGGACAAAAACCCTAAGTAACCGATAAAAAATCCACGAAAGAGTCTGTAGCCGCCGTCATCTCCATCCCTAGATTGGGAGGGATTTGAAGCTCTTCCCGGCACCCTGTCAGAGAGGGGAATTCACCCTGGAGGCCTTCTTCATCACCATGCAAGCCTCCGGTGTGATGCGTGAGTAGTTCATCCTTGAACTACGGATCCATGTAGTATCTAGATGGCTGGTTCTCCTCCTTTGTGCTTTCATGTTTAGATCTTGTGAGCTCCGTTCATGATCAACATCATCTATTTGTAATTCATACATGTTGTGTTTGCAGGGATCCGATGGATATTGAGATGCTATTTCAGATTGATTATTGATTCTATCATGTCTTTGTTATTTGTGATCTTGCATGCTTTCCGTTGTTAGTAGCTATCTTTGCCAAGTAGATGCTAGCAACTCCAAGAGTTAGTATTTATGCTCGATAGTGGGTTCATGCCTCTGGTAATCTGGGAAGTGACATAAATCTCTAAGGTACTAAATGCGCTGTTGCTACTAGGGAGAAAACAACAATCCTTTGTTCATAGAACAATCATATTGTTTACTTTACATGCAGTTCGTAAAGCAATAATTTGTTGCTTGCAACTTAACACTGGAGGGGATTCGGATGATAACTTGAAGGTGGATTATTAGTCATAGATGCAGTTGGATGGCGGTCTATGTATTATGTTGTAATGCCCAATCAAGTCTCAAAGGAGTCAAGATGATTAGTATATGCATGTATTGCTTTCTTGGTGTTTGTCAATTGCCCCGCTGTAATTTGTTTACCCAGCATGTTATCTATCTAAGGAGAGCCACCTCTAGTGAACTATGGATCCCGGTCCTTTCTCTTTACCTACAATTTGCAACTGTTTACTGCTTTGTGTTTACTTTCTGCAAACTTTTACTTCTTTCCATTCGATACGTTTAATCCTTTGTTTTCCGCAAAACACGGTGAGATTGACAACCTCATCGCAAGTTGGGGACAAAGTTCTGTGGTTGTGTTGTGCAGGTCTCCATGTTGCTACTAGCACCGGTAGTGCGCCCTGCCAAAGCTCAGCTAGTAACACCTTTGGGGTGTTTCCTTGCTCCTACTGGTTCGATTAAACCTTGGTTTCATAACTGAGGGAAAACTTGCTGCTGTCCTCATCATACCTTCCTCTTGGGGTTCCCAACGAGCTCTACGTCGAACGACGAGCACATCAAGATCTTTTCTGGCGCTGTTGCCGGGGAGTCAAGGACATCTTCACAAGGGGAGTCCCTCATAACCAATCTCTTTACTTTGTTGTTTTTGTTTTGCTTAGTTTCTTTTTGCTTTGTTTGCTTGGTTTGTTCTTCAAAAAAAATACAAAAAAAATTAGTTTTACTAGTTTGCTTTCTTATTTGAAAACCCAAAAAAAATGACTACTCTTGAAAACACTAAGTTGTGTGACTTCACTAGCACCAACAACAATGATTTTATGAGCACACCTGTTGCTCCACTTGTGGCTGAAAATACTTTCTTTGAGATAAAACCTGCTTTGCTCAATCTTGTTATAAGAGAACAATTTTCTGGTATTGGTAATGAAGATGCTGCTTCCCATCTAAATAACTTTGTTGAACTTTGTGAGATGCAAAAGCATAGGGATATAGATGGTGATATTATTAAGTTGAAATTGTTTCCATTCTCTTTGAGAGGAAAAGCTAAAGAGTGGTTGAATTCCTTAACTAAGAATAGTATTGATTCTTGGACTAAGTGCAAAGATGCTTTTATTGGAAAATACTATCCTCCTGCTAAGATTATATCCATGAGAAGTGAAATAATGAAGTTTAAACAACTTGATAATGAGCATGTTTCTCAAGCTTGGCAAAGAAAGAAATCTTTGGTAAAGAATTGTCCCACTCATGGCCTGACTGCTTGGATGATCATCCAAACTTTTTATGCAGGATTGAACTATTCTTCAAGGAACCTATTGGATTCTGCTGCTAGAGGTACCTTTATGACCATCACTTTGAGTGTTGCAACAAAACTTCTGGACAATATGATGGTTAATTATTCTGAATGGCATACTGAGAGAGCTCCACAAGGTAGGAAGGTAAATTCTGTTGAGGAAACTTCCTCCTTGAGTGATAAGATTGATATTATTATGTCTATGCTTGTTAATGGGAAAGCCCATATTGATCGAAATAATGTTCTTTAGCCTCTTTGGTTGCTCAAGAAGAGCAAGTTGATGTGAACTTCATAAGAAATAACAACTTTGGCAACAATGCTTATGGTAATAACAATTATAGGCCCTACCCTCCTAATAATACTTATGGCTATAATGGTAAACCTGGATTACCTAGTGAAGGAAGAATTTTAGAAGTTGAAAGAGCCACTAAAAACTTCATGCAAATGCAATATGAGCAAAATAAGCTATTCACTAAAACTATGGAGGAACAATCTATTATTTTGAAGAACATTAGCCATCAACTTGAGAGTCTAAATAAGGAAATTCCTAGTTTACAATTGAAACTCTCTAATGCTGAAAGAAATATATCATCTTTGTCTGAAGCTCAATCTTCTTTGATCAATAAAATGGCCGCTAAACCTGAAACTAATGATAATCCCTTTGCAGCTACTAATGTCATACAAGTAAGAATTGATGAAAATGTTAGACTATTAGCTGAATTACATGCTAAGTGGGAAAGAGAAGATGAAATTGCTAGAAACATTAGTGTTTCTACTATCACCACCTCTAGTGTTGAGGCTAGTAATAGTTCTACTACTTTGGATGATAAAGTTGATTTTGATCTTGATGGTTGCAATATCTCTGAAGTTATTAAGTTCCTACAAAAGCTTGCTAAAAGTCCTAATATTAGTGCTATGAACATGGCCTTTACTAAACACATTACCGATGCTCTCATAAAGATTAAGGAAGAAAAGATGAAACATAAAGCTTCTATTCCTATAAAACAAGAGGATGGTTGGGAACCCATCATTAATATGAAAGTGAATTACTTTGATTTCAAAGCTTTGTGTGATCCTGATAGTACTGTTTCTATTATGCCTAGAAAGATTTATGATATGCTTGATTTGCCTCCTCTTGAAGATTGTTATTTGAATGTCCACTTGATGATAATGCTAAAAAGAAACTCATGGGGAGTCTTAATGATGTTCTTATTATGGTTAACGATTCCTATGTCCCCGTTGATTTCTATGTTTTGGATGTTGAATAAAATGCTTCTTGTCCTATTACTTTGGGAAGACCTTTTCTTAGAACTATTGGTGCCATCATTGATATGAAAGAAGGCACCATTAAATATCAACTCCCACTCAATAAAGGTATAGAACACTTCCCTAAAAAAAGAGAAAAGATTTCTTTTTCTTCTCCTATGAAAACAAAATTTGGTCTTAATGCTTCTTCGTTTGAGAACACTTGATTCTTTCTTTGCTTCTTATGCCTAACTTAAAGGCGTTAAAGAAAAGTACTTATTGGGAGATAACCTAAAAGTTTTAGATGAGTCTTGGAAGTTATTACTTCAATAATAACCTCTCCTTATCCTTTTTATTTTCTTTTTGTGCCAAGAGTAACCTCTAATGAGAGTGAAGTAATGATTGGGAAAGTTGCTGTCCTGAAACAGATTTTTGTGCTTCACCGTAAACATTCGTGAGAGAGCTCTGTATGTCGGATTGAGCTGTAAATTTTTGTGCCTCTAACCCAGGTTGTTATATAACTTTCATTAGTTCAACACGTTTTGATTTGAGCAACAGAAGGTCTTTGAAAAAATTCGTCTTTACTTGCTGGTCTGTTTTGACAGATTTCTGTCATTTTCTGCATTTGCTTCTTGTGGGTTCCTTTTTGAGTTCTTTTGGGGAATTGAGCTTTTTGAGGGAAGTGATACAGTAGCTAGTGTTCTAATGGAAGTTTATTTGTTGTTATAACTGAACCTTAAGACTTATTTATCTTGAGTGCACTAATGTTGCTAATAAAGATCGTGTGAAATTTTGTATGAAGGAAAATTTTCAGGTGTATGGAAGGAATGAGTAATGAGATGAAGGATGGACTAAAGCTCAAGCTTGGGGATGCCACGCATGTCACCCCAAGAAATATCCAAGAAGTACAAGCGTCAAAGCTTGGGGATGCCCAAGGCATCCCCTTCTTCATCAATAAAAATCGCAGGTTTCTTCCAAACGCTTCATTTTTATTGTTTCATACACAGTTGTGTTTTTCTTGGAGCGTCTTCTTTTTTGTTTTTGTTTTGTTTTTTAGTTTTCTTGGTTTGCTTAGTTTTCTGAATAAATTGGTTGGACCCCCTCTTTCATACATTGGTTTGCAAATAGTTTGGTTTGGTTTGGAAAAGAGTAGGAAAGTTCATGCTTATGTGGTAAAAAGAGCTCATTTTTGACTGTGGCCTATGCTTTGTCATGCCATACTTGATTTTGTTTTGGCTTTATGCTTAGTATTCTTTGCTGTAGCATGACTTGTTATAAACAATTGAGATTGCTTAATGTGCCTTGGATGAATCATGCGTTGTTTTAGCATATTAAAGCATAGTATAGTGGTATTCTCCTTTGATGCTTTATTTGGGTTGACTTGGCACATGCTCACACCATGTTATGACTGTCACAAGTCACCATAGCCTTTATGATCCTTTAGTTTTCAACTTGTAGTATCACTTTATGCTTTGATCAATGATGTTTTGTCGCTCTGCATGATTATGGCCATTATTGCTCTCTTAGTTTGTCGCTCCCAGTCTTTTGCTAGCCTCCACAACCAAGTATGAGTTCCACTCATGCATCCAACTCCCTAAATCAAGTTATTCCAAAGAGTCCACCATACCTACCTACTAGCTTATGCTATTCCAAGTATATTCATGCTTTTGTTTATCTTCCAAATTAAACTTGTTATGAGAAAACTAGTGATTAAAGCTCTCACGAACTTGATGGCACACTTTACTTTACTTGCCCTTAATAAACTTGAACCATTGTGTCTTCTATGTTGTATATGCTTGCACTTATTTGTTGGGAATTAGCAGAACCATGCTTTCATGGGGAACTCTTTCAACATTGCACTTGGTACTTGTACCTAGTTGATATCATGCTCTTTTGTATATGGATATCGCCGGTGTGAAATGAAAGGGGAGCTTGTAAGTCCATGGAGTTATGTATATGTGTTAGAGAAACGCCTGGGCCACTGGTCTAATCCATGCTGACATGGTGGAAACCTACAGCGTAACCATAATGGGCTGTCTATGAAGCATTCTTCTTATAAAAAAAGAGTCCTATATTGAGAAAAAAAAGAGAAAAAAAAGAGATACTATGAAAAGAGGAAAGAGAGAAAAAAGCACCATATTCCCATGGTAAATAAGAAGAATGCTGAGATGCTCGTTGTCTGCTTGCCTTGTCATTTTGATATGGGGATTCTTCTGTATCATCGGGCAAGGGGTACCCCGTTGGCGGTTCTCAATGATACACATGTACTTACAATGACAAGAACTTACCGGTGACTAAACTTGAGTAGCATGAGGAGCGGCCCTCGTATACAAGGGACATGAGATTTCTGACTTATACTTCGTCAAGCATGTACACCATAGTTTGTTCACTTTAACCTTAATCACTTCAAGATGCTTATGATAGGGGCAATGAGAGCTGAAAGCTATAAGTACCATAATTTTTGGAAGCTCTTTATGAGACTTGAATCCCTACATCCTTTTACAAAGGCCTTTCTTCCACCATTATATTGAGTCTCCACCTTCTACATTTAGGCAC
This sequence comes from Avena insularis, assembly GCA_023614405.1. NCBI lineage: Eukaryota > Viridiplantae > Streptophyta > Magnoliopsida > Poales > Poaceae > Avena > Avena insularis. Next base: position 317,523,907 of record CM042692.1, on the reverse strand, counting down.
CTACTTTGAGAGCACAGTGGCCATTCTTAGTTCTATGTGCATTGTCCCAAGACTAGTTGATTGATGCATAACTTGATATTGCTTGTTTTAAACTATTGTATCTAGTCACTCTTATGAACTTTGAAGGTGTCCTATGCATTTATATTTGCTACTCTATGGAGGGACAAGCTGAATACTATTATGCCATGTTTTCTTTATGTGAAACAAACAAACGTCTTGCAAAGCATGTTATTCATGATTCTTTTGTTTGTGCCTTTTCATGTTGCATCATAGTTTCTTTGCTTATTGATAGAACTTTGTCTTTCATGTTATGATTGAAGTACTATGATCCCAGCTTTGAATATTTTGCAAATACTTTGATCAAGTCTTTGATGGTGCATGTCACCTCAAAAATTATTCTTCTTTTTATCACTTACCTACTCGAGGACGAGCAGGAGTTAAGCTTGGGGATGTTGATACATTGCAAATGTATCTATAATTTTTGATGTTCCATGCTTGGTTTTATCCACTTTCTTGTGTTTTGTTCCAACTTTGGAGTACTTTTCATATGATTTCTTGGACTAACCTATTAACAAGAGCCACAGTGCCAGCTGCCTATTTTCTACTATTTTTGGTTCCAGGAAAGTCAGAAAATGAATATTCTCGGAATTGGACGGGACAAAAGCCAAAGTGCCTTTTTTCCGGAATGGATCAAGTGCCAGAATACGAGACGAAGAAGGGCCAGGGAGCCACCACACCACCTGGCTGCACGGCCAGGCTCGGCCGCGCCGAGGTGGTGGTGGCCGCCACACCCTCGGCCTCTCCTTTCGCCTATATATTGCCCTCGGACGAAAACCCTGGCACCGATCAAAAATCCATGAAAGAGTCTCAGAGTCATTCATCTCCATCCCTAGATCGGGAGGGATCTGGCTCTTCCGGCACCACCGGAGAGGGGAATTCACCCTGGAGGCCTTCTTCATCACCATGCAAGCCTCCGGTGTGATGCGTGAGTAGTCCATCCTTGGATTACGGATCCATGTAGTAGCTAGATGGCTGGTTCTCATCCTTTGTGCTTTCATGTTTAGATCTTGTGAGCTCCGTTCATGATCAAGATCATCTATTTGTAATTCATACATGTTGTGTTATGGGATCCGATGGATATTGAGATGCTATTTCAGATTGATTATTGATTCTATCATGTCTTTGTTATTTGAGATCTTGCATGCTTTCCGTTGTTAGTAGCTATCTTGGCCAAGTAGATGCTAGCAACTCCAAGAGTTAGTATTTATGCTCGATAGTGGGTTCATGCCTCTGGTAATCTGAGGAAGTGACAGAAATCTCTAAGGTACTAGATGTGCTGTTGCTACTAGGAAGAAAACAACAATCCTTTATTCATAGAACAATCGTATTGTTTACTTTACACGCAGTTCGTAAAGCAATAATCTGTTGCTTGCAACTTAATACTGGAGGGGGTTCGGATGATAACCTGAAGGTGGATTATTAGTCATATATGCAGTTGGATGGCGGTCTATGTATTATGTTGTAATTCCCAATCAAGTCTCAAAGGAGTCAAGATGATTAGTATATGCATGTATTGCTTTCTCCATGTTTGTCAATTGTCCCGCTGTAATTTGTTTATCCAGCATGTTATCTATCTAAGGAGAGCCACCTCTAGTGAACTATGGATCCCGGTCCTTTCTCTTTACATACAATCTGCAACTGTTTACTGCTTTGTGTTTACTTTCTGCAAACTTTTACTTCTTTCCATTCGATATGTTTAATCCTTTGTTTTCTGCAAAACACGGTGAGATTGACAACCTCATCGCAAGTTGGGGACAAAGTTCCGTGGTTGTGTTGTGCAGGTCTCCACGTTGCTACTAGCACCGGTAGTGCGCCCTGCCAAAGCTCAGCTTGTAACACCTTTGGGGTGTTTCCTTGCTCCTACTGGTTCGATTAAACCTTGGTTTCATAACTGAGGGAAAACTTGCTACTGTGCTCATCATACCTTCCTCTTGGGGTTCCCAACGAGCTCTACGTCGAACGATGAGCACATCAGGCCCCACATGTCATCCTCTCATTAGAAGAAATATGTGTAATGGATTTTTTACCCTCTGTCGCGCCTTCGTGTTCCGAACTTGATAGCGTTGCTCGCTGCATCAGCCGTTTATTTAGTCCGGTGGGTCCCTTATATCAGCCTCACATTAGAAGAATCGTGGGTATGATAGAATTTTTTTCTTCTCTAGTGCTACCCTATTCCGAACGAGATAGCGTTGCTCGACAAATCTGCCATTTGCTCACGCTGCTGGGTCCCACATTTCCGCCTCTCGTTACAAGAAACATGTGCATGCTGAACTTTTTTCTCGCTCGTGCCTCCCAGTTTCGAAGTAGCAACATTGCTCGATGCAGCATCTGTATAAGGTCGCGCTGCTGGGTCCCACATATCAGCCTCTCTGTAAATAAAACATGCGTATGGTGGACTTTTTTTGGCCATGTCCGTTGTTTTGACCTTGGCAACTTGCTGGGTCCTAGATATCAACCACCTTTGTGCAGGAAACGTGTCTATGTTGGGTCCTAGCTGACAGCCTCTATTTGAAAGAAACGTGTGTATGTTGGACTGTTTTTTGGGTCCCAAATATCATCCTCAGAGTACAAAAATGCTCATAAAGGCCGAATTAAAAAGATTATGGGCTAACTCGGGGCGGATGCCCTATTCGTCATGGCTTATATTCTATGGGATCACTCCTAAATTGAATGGGCTATGGTCGGTGGCCACAAGACCATGAAAAGGCCAAATTAGAAGTTATTGGGCTATGCTTGGGGATGATAGGCTAATTTCATGGGATATGCTTGGGCCTACTGGGTCCGACATGTCAGCTTCTCTTTAAGCGCAACATGTGTATGATGGACTTTTTTTCGCTCGCGTTCGCTATTTTCACCGTGGCAGCCATGTATGATCTTACTGCTGGGGCCCTTATATCAGCCTCTCTGGCATGTTCTGGCTTGTGGGTCCCTGATGTAGCCTTGCATGTTCTGTCTGGTCGGTTCCTAATGCGAGCTTCTCTATACAAGTATTTACACTTTTTTCGAAACCACCCTCAAAACAAGCTCCAGGGACGCTGCATGTTGGTGGGTCTGTGATGTCAGCCTCTCTATAATGCGATATTGCTAGAAGAAAAAATGTAAACCCAAGATACCCACACACACAGAGGCAATTCGAACAAAAGACCTTTAAACCAAATAAACGTAAACTGAGTGCGTTTCCACTATAACAAAGATATTTATAGAAAAATATCATTAAACTTTTATTAGTACTACAACTTATGTATTAGTCTTCTTAAAATATTTTGTGTGTCTATGTTTATCTCTTTTAAAATATAAAAGGGCAGCGCTCCTGGCATCTCAATTTGTAAAATGCCACTTAAGGGGCATTTTCTTAAAAATATGGGTAGGCAGAGTTTTTTTATTATAAGAGGTGGGGGCAATGCCCAAAAGGCCGAATTAAAAAGAGTTTGGCTATTGCTCTATGTGGGTTATATTCCATAGGCTATGCTCCATGGGCTTCATTCTAAAATTTCAATGGGTTGTGCTCAGCAGTCCGCTGACCCCTAAAAGGCCAAATTAATATGTTCTCGACTATGCTCCATGGGCTCCTTTCTAAAATTTCGTTGGGCTATGGTCAGCAGTCCCTGACCCCGAAAAGATTGAATTAAAATATTCTGGGCTAAAGAAAGGCTGAATGAGCTACTCCCTGTAATCCAAATTAATGTTCTCGGATTTGACTAGATTTGGACATATCTAGCACTAAAACATGACTAGATATGTTAGAATCTAGGCAAATGTGAGAACATTAATTTGGATTGGAGGGGGTACTAGATTTCTTCTCCCAGTTAATAAAAATTGCATTGTGATGTGCTCTGCCGGATTCGAAACAAATACCTCAGCGAGGGCAGGGGAAAAGCATAATTCTTTTTGGCAGATATTCATGTCAAAATTCAGCAGTACAGAATAAGGTAGATAAATTATCAACATATTCGAAGTTAATTTTTAAGAGCACCTGACCAATTTAGCAGCATTTCAAAAGTGACCAATTCAGCAATACAGACAATGAAATACAATACCAGTACATTAGTATTAGTTGCACAAAATGCTTTCGTAATAGCAACGACAGAACATTTGAGAGATTTAGTAGCTTTCCTGCTTGAAATTCAATAGCAGTACAGAGAGAATCAGTTCCTATTCCAGCTAAAAAAACCTTGGCGCGCGATCAGTTTGGTCTGTTCTCCGAATAGACTCAATCATTGGAGTAAGCAAAACTAATGATCAAGTCTGCTTCTGTGTGATTACCTCCTCCTTACGTCAATGCCTGTGTGACCGCCCATAGCAACCCAAAATGTCCAAAACTCATCCAGATAATTGTGACAATGCTAAGTTTCAAAATAAAAGTAAGACAATTTGATGCACTTCATCTAACCAAGTATCAGTACATCACAGTTCGTTCTACAAAATATTGTACTAATAGTAATGACAGAACATTTGACAGATTCAGTAGCATTTGAAAGATTCTACAGTATAGAATAAGACCATAAAAATATCAGATAGATTCCCGGTTCATATTCCTCAGCACTTGACAGAGTCAGCACAACATTTCAAAGTGACTGGTTGTTGCAGTATATAGACAATGACCAAAAGAATTGACAGATTCAGCAATGCGAACATCGAAATTCAATAGATGTAGCAAGGACTGATTCAAAAGGAAAGCGAGACTATATTCTGCACTCGACCGGTTGATATGAACAAGTACTGAACAAAACGTTTGATAGGTTTAGTAGCATTTGAAAGATGCAGCAGTACATAATAAGAAAGAAAAATATCGATAGATTCACAGTTCATATTCAACGTCACTTGGACATATTCAACAACATTTCAAAGTGACTGATTTAGTTTGTCCTTTTCTCCGTACACTCAATCATTGGAGCAAGCAAAACTGGCGATCAAGTATGCTTTTCTGTGCATGCCTCCTTCTCACATCAATGCCTGTGCGTGACCTCCATAGGCTTCTCAAAATGCCCAAAGCCTCGTCAAGATTATGAGTTTATGACAAGGCCAAGTTACAAAAGAAAAGCAAGACCATCTACTGCACTTGATCTAAACAAGTAGCAGTACATCAGTATTAGTTCTATAAAATTCCAAGTTCCAAAAAAAGCAAGACAATCTACTGCACTTGATCTAAACAAGTACAAGTACATCACAATTAGTTCTACAAAATATTGTATTGTACATACTAATAGTAACAACAGAATATTTGACAAATTTAGTAGCATCTAAAAGATTCAGCCGTACAGAATAAGACCGAAAAAATATCAACAAATTCCGAGTTCATATTCAGCAGCACTTGACAGATTCCCAATTCATATTCATCAGCACTTGACAGATTCAGCAGCATTTCAAACTGACCAAATTAGTAGTACACAGACAATAATTAACAGATTTAGCAATGCACACATTGAAATTCAATAGATGTAGCTAGGCCTGATTCAAAAGTAAATCGAGACCATAGAAAATACAAGCACTTCATCGGTCGATCTGAACAAGCTACATAGTTATTATTGCAAAATAGATTAGCAGAGGAAGAACTCCATAGAAAATACTCAGAACTACCTTATGCTAGGAACCACGTCTCCAAAAATGATAAGTACCAGTACATACAGTAGGTATTACTACAAAATATATTAGCAGTAGTTGAGCTCCATAAAAATACTCCTAAGAACAACTACTAAGAACATGTAATAAGTCTTTCTTGCAGTTCAAATACTCCAATGAACATTAAGATGTGTTTATATCACTCATGAATCATGTTAATCCAAAGACAGTATTCCAGGATGAACACCGATGGTTGACGAGCGACCAGGTGCGACATCGGCACCGGCAGGAGCCACTGCAGCTCATCAAATGGGATGCCATCGGGTGACGTGGTGCTCTCCGGCAGGCATAACCCAGAATTTTTTATCCTTCTCCCCTCACAGTCGACGACCAAAACTTCACCATGTACTGTGGCGACAAGCACGTTGCCGACCTGACGAATACGATGGATATGACATGTAGCGTTTGTCGTGTGTTAAATCGCACCGCAAACACAGTACTATCATCCTTGGATCCGAGGATATCTGTTGTCCGCTGGCCTGTTGCCGGTAGAGGCTTAGAGGAGTACCTATGTGTTTAGCCATAGCAGAAATTGCGCACCCTCATCGAGTGAGCTTCATGGAGATGGGCGAGGAGCGTCGCTGGCTAGGCAGCGAAAATGCAGCCATACTCCATGCAGTTGCAAGGGCCGTGCGCACACATGATCTTGTGGTTGTAGACCTGATGGTAGGCGACTAATGTTCTGCAACTGTCCTTGGGGCATCTGCTACCATTTCTGCTGGTGACTTATAAGTTCAACTCCTTGGAGCATGCGGCCAGACGGATGGTGCTGGTAGTGTCCATACGCATAGCGATCTCGTCGAACACGTCGGCGCCGACGTTGCTCCATCCGTTGTACCACAAGTTGGGCCCCTAATCCGCCATCGCGTCTCGTTTGTTTGGCGGCGAGGCGGATCAATCTATAACTGTTGGGAGGTTTTGGAGGAGAGGGGTGGTGGCCTGAAAGGACCGATGCTGCCGGCGAGATGGCAAGGAAAATGAGTGAAGCGCGCGTTGGAGACGATACCAAATACGTCCGGAGATGGGGAAAATGGTATGGCTCTTTGAACAAGGAGTTTTTTGCGTGTTCCTTCGTCGGTCTTCTGCTACAGGGCGCAGCTCATCGAGGAGACTTTAATTATTAACTAGCTAGTGTAGCACACCAATGCTGTCTAGTACTGTAGCATCAAGGAAACTTTACTAATTAGCTAGCTACTCTAGCATTCCAATGCTATCTAGTAGAATGCCATATCATCACAATATAAAATTGTACTACTCCATAAAGTAGTAATAGGTAAAGCTGAGAAAATAATTATATTTTCGAGCCGCTTCCATAAAGTATCGGGTGTATATTTGGTTCTTATACTTGTGCATAGCGTTCATTGTCCTAAAGTCTAGTATCAATAGAATCTCCTACTTCCTCCATTTCAAAATATAAGATGGTTTAGATTTTGTGAAACAAATGTATCTAGACATCTTTTACTACACACTAAAAGTAGTGTGTAAGTTCGGAGTGAACTACACACTAAAACTCGCCTAGATACATTCGTTTCGCAGAATTTAAAACATCTTATATTATGGAACGGAGTGAGTAGATGCTAGAATGGAAAATAAGATTCGAGGGTTAGCAATGTTGGAATTTGCTAGTCTTGATACAACGGTTAATATTGAAAGTTAACCGTACACTATATAGTGGTAAGATAAGATAAGATAAATCTCTAAAAAAATATAGTCTCGTCATATCAGCTTAACCAAATACTAGTGCATGAGGCTAGAATCGTTGAAGCCAAGGTTGTTTTCATAGAGTACAACCCTTACACAAGCATTGAGGTGATTGTTCAAGTGTATGGCATGTGGCCGTAATATCCTGTTGATGCTAAAAATTCCATAATTTTTAAAGGAACTCTAGAATTGGCGGACTAAAGTGCATTATGCTAAAGGTTCAAAAAAATATAGTCAAGTTCATACGAGTAACTAAACATAGTACCGATACAAGGACATGTTTCAAAGGAGAGGAGACGAACAAGTTGAAAGCCGATGACTTTAGACAACCAAACAAAATAAATAGTTTAACATGGTCGAGAACTATTTCTCTAATTGTAGTACCAACTATTACATATGAATTGCATTAGTACGTACTGTGGCAACATGTCTTGTTTTTTAGTTAAGCATGAGGCCGGTTCCAATCGACGGTGTTCGTGAAGGTTGGTACGAACCAAAGAGGATGCTTCACTGTTCCTGTCCAGAAGCGAGGGTTACTAATTCCCTCAAGGACATTGATTTCAGAAGTAACACCGCAATCTTTACCATTCAGACTGAAGCGGCATAATTCAGGCTGCCACTCTTTGAAAAGCTATGCTGCAGTTGGTAAGATGTAGACATAGTTGCTTCTCATCAGATAACCTAAGGTAAGATCTGCAACGCCTACGCGCATCATAATCGGATAATTCATTCCAAGAAAAATAGAATATGATCCAAGGTCAGCAATCCTTTCCTATGGATTAGCTTGATCAACCTGACCAGTGTTTATTGAGAACACCAAGCAGCCAAACCCGGAAGTATAAGTGAAGATAGTGCGACCACAGTGTACAATACGAGGATGAGCAGCACCAGTACGATGGTGGCAATGACAAGTAAGACAACTGGGATCATAAGAAGCATCAAGCATATATATATGAAGAAGTAGTCTAGAACCATCTGTAGATCTTGCTAACCACCCAAAACCAAAAAAGTAGTCGTGCTTGTCTCCAGTAGCATTAAGAAATGAATCCACCAACTCATCCGCGGCAGCTGGTCGCACCAAGACCAACGCATGGCCTTGAAAAAGGTAGCAGGATGCGTTAACTTATGATTCTGACAGCATGATATAGTGAATCCTAATGAAAAATTTCCTTCCAATTGAACTTCATGCAAAGTAGTTGGACATATGAAAAACAACTATGGCCTAGAATCGTAAAGGAAACAAATCATTATATAATTGTGAAATTTCCTAGAGAATGAACTCATATTTTTTGAACAAGACGGGTAATTTTTGGCTTGTTTTGTCTAAAAAAGGCAAAAAGAATTGACCGGTTCATTTGTAGGGGAACTTACCGAAATCCCGTGCAAATGCAGAAAACATAGGATAGAAAAGACACATGATTTTACATTTGCATGTCCATTTATACTCCTGCAGGATTGTAGTGTGTTGGATTACATTGCACGGAAAAACCATTGAACAGATTCTTTTCAGGAGCTTCAAGTAGATCTTAAATTCCTATTGAATGAACTAAAAGACATCCGGAAAAATCTACTGTGCATAATTCAATTCAATAAATCAAACAACTGCTATAAGAAAAAATTCTATGGAAAAACTATGATTTGTACAGTTCATAGAGTCTAAAATAGCTACTCGTATTTTCATTTAAACGAAACACTCCCTATGTCAATTTAGTAAAATAGCCTGGGCACATGAGTAATTAAGCCAGTACACTACATATGATGGAATAATTACCAGGATGCAGAGGATCCCAACATGAACGTTGCCATACAGAGCTGTGGCGAACACTAGTTCGTCGTGGGTAATTCCATCATTGTAACTGTAAGGGCTTAGGGTGTGGTTAAAAGGAAGTGGAAGAACTGTCCATACATCATCACCTCCCTGAAGGATGGCAATTCTGATGTTGAAGACTGCAACAAGCGAGAAATCTTTATATCTCCTAGTAGCTGTGGGAACTTGGCACATAGCAATCTTCTGCATTACAGCTAGAAGATCATTATTCAACAAGAACGTGGTTGGCTGGTCGGTTGCTTGGAACGACAATGCTGGGAGAGTAATCTTGCGATGAGTGTACACGTTGCAAAGCTCCAACTTGCCTCTAAAGCTAGCCGTGGCAATCCAATCTCCATTGGCACCTACCCACTGCCCAGAAGTATAGCCGGTACCATAATATCAGAGGAGAACCTGTCCAGCGGCAACATCTTGCACGGGAGGCTATCAATTATGAAGTAATGGCAGAAATCTAGCGGTCCCTTCGTTAGGGGGGAATGAAGAACACATGGGAGGCCAAATGGCATTGAAGCATCCACAGTTGCACTAGCTTTCACAGATTCAAGAAAAAGTTTGGACAAACCAATTAGGCTGGCAACAGTGATGACGTCGCATCGGGTTATGAGTTCTTCAAAGGGGCCTTCGGTAAACACGTCGTGAAAAGCTCAGAATCATGCTCACTGTTCTTTCTTGCTGACGCCATCGCAAGGTAGCGTCTGTATTTCATTGATTGGGGTTTCGGAAGAGAGGGGGAATCGACGGTGGTAACTGCCTGAGCGAGACGAGGAAGAGAATCTGAAAGCGGCATATGGCGGCAGCGGTGGTGCGTGGTGCGAAAGGGGAAGATGCCCTAGAAGGGGGGGGGTGGAATAGGCAAGAGGGGAAAAGCTAGATTAATCAACACGAGCGTGCGCTCCTCAGCTGCATTTCGAGGAGAAAGTGATCTGCCGACTTCCTACTCCCTAGTACTAGTAGACGTCTAGACGGTCGGAGTAGTTAATTTGGAGGAGACTGTGACCGGCCTGACTCCCTAGTACTAGACACCTTAGGTACGGGTTGTACTGTAATTCAGAAATCCGAGCTCTGTATTTTTATTTTACTTGCATGGACGAGCTCTGTATTTCTTTTTTCACGGAACGAGATCTGTATTAGGGAATCACCTATGTATGTGGAAAAACTTTTCGATAAGATGGGTCACACATACTACACCATAAGCTAATTCATTGCACCACAATGTGTGTAGACAAACTTGACCATAAGCTAGGACCCACATTTAAGAGCTAACGACACACATCCTTTTGACTGAAATTAGTTTTATGTTGCTATGTTTACTACTCCCTCTGTTTAGAAATATAAGATGTTTTAACTTTGTGAGTCGAATGTATCTAGACATCTTTTAGTGTATAGGTTCGCAGAGGTTCGGAGTGAATCTATACATAAAAAGCGTCTAGACACATTCATTTCACAAAGCTAAAATGTCTTATACTTCCGAACGGAGGGAGTAGATATTATTATTTAGTGCTTGTGGACTACCCAAGGGCATCCACTATGTGCAAAAAAACACCTTAAGTCCTAGAGTATGTGGCAATGCTTGTAGTCTACCTTATACATAGTGGAAGAAATAAGAGTACTAGAATATGTGGCAATGCTTGTAGTCTACCTTATACATAGTGGAAGAATATTTCTTCCACTATGTATAAGGTAGACTACAAGCATTGCCACATACATTGCCACATACTCTAGGACTTAAGGTGTGTGTTTTTTGCACATAGTTGATGCCATAAGCTTATGGGTTGTCCACAAGCAATAGAAAAATAATTTACTCTATCTTCCCTCTCATGCATGAGTATGTCAGATGAGACATGTGGGTCCTAGCTTATGGCTAAAGTTCACCTTATACATAGTGGAAGATTTTACAAGAGAGGTGGGTCCCATCTTATGGCTATAGTTCACATCATACATAGGTGATGCCATAAGAGCATCCACTATGTTGTCCATAAGGGTGTCCACAAGTAAAAAGTAGTCCTTATGGATGACCACATACATAGTAGAGCTTCACCTTAAGGAAATTTTCTTAAGGGTGACCCATAAGCTTGTCGCTTGTCCATAAGCAATATAAAATTATTTACTCTCCCCTCTCTCTTGCATGTGTATACTTTTTGCAGACATATGAGTCCCATCTTATAGATAAGTTGACTCTATACATTATAGCTACTTCCACAAGCTATGTGGGACCCAACTAATGGCAAAAGTTCACCTTAGGGCATCCACTATGTTGTCCATAAGGGTGTCCACAAGTAAAAAGTAGTCCTTATGGATGGCCACATACATAGTAGAGCTTCACCTTAAGGAAATTTTCTTAAGGGTGGCCCATAAGCTTGTGGCTTATCCATAAGCAATATAAAACTATTTACTCTCTCCTCTCTCTTGCATGTGTATACTTTTTACAGACATATGGGTCCCAGCTTATAGATAAGTTGACTTTATACATTATAGCTACTTCCACAAGCTGTGTGGGACCCACCTTATGGCAAAAGTTTACCTTATACATAGGTAATACCCTTATATATAGGTGATTCCCTAAGCTAATGGGTCACCCTTAAGCTTTTTGGCTTGTGGACAAGCTCCACTATGCATATGGATAGCTCTTAAGGTGTACTTTTTGGCTTATGGTGTGGTTTTTTCACACACAGTGGTAATGAAGCTGTAGGTACATTTTTACAGAAAGGACCAGAAGAAAACAAGGAGACACAACCAGGTCCCACAAAATTACAACAAGCACCCTGCAAAGATTCGTCAAAACGTGGTCCAGTCCCTGTAAGAACAAGCTCTATATTCGCTTTGTCAATTCTATGCCCATGGAAAGCTAGTTTGGCAAGGATCTACACTTTTACTACCGCTTCTTACATCCAGGGTGCAAATTAGTCTCACATCTTGTAAATGGGCAAAACTAGCCCCGCACCTTGCACCCCGGGCGCAATTTAGTCTATTTCAAACGGATTGGATGGAATTTGAATGAATTGAGTGAATTTGACCGTGTTGAGTTGTCCTTACCGGGTAGTTCTACGGGTTAGTCCATACTAGTAAGTTGCACCTGCCTTGCACGTTAGACTCGGATAATATAAGTATGACATATCATCACTATAAAATTATAATAGGTAAAGCTCGAAAAAATAATTATACTTCTGAGCCAGATCCATAAAGTATTGGGTGTATATATGGTTCTTGTGCTTTATATAATGTAGATTTCAACCTTTATTAGCTACTTTGGTAACATGTGTTTGAGGTTTGTGCATAAATTTTATTGTGCTAAACACTATTAATAGAATCTTCTAGATCCCATAATGGACAAGAAGATACAACCGCTAGCAATGTTGGGATTTGACAATCTTGATTCAATGACTAGTGTTCAAAGTTCTTTGTACACTATATAGTTGTAAGATGTAAGATAAGATAAGAAAAGTGAGGCGAGGGTAATTTATGGACCCACACAAGGCATCGTTGCTTACAGAAAAGCCCATGTGCTAAAGCTAAAACCTTGGGAATTTTACATGATATGCGAACATCATATGTCCATGTTCTCATCCAACGTACTTCGCAATACTCAAGTTGAATCATCACATATAAAACAATTGATGCATATGGATTCTGAATTGTATAAGAAAAGAATCAAATTTGGTTAGATTTCAGCTAACTTGAAACTAACAATGAAATATTGAGTGAAATGCACACATGTGCAGTTTTAGTTAACTTAAGCATTGCAAAGGACAGTGTCCGGCCAAGCTAAAACGACATCAATCTACGCAAAAATTCTACATCAACTTTCAAAAGCAATAGAAGTCGTGGAAAGACACAACTTGCAGGCCGATACTATTTTACTGTCTCAATCGCAAAAAGGCACGTTTAGGATAACTAAACGTGTACGAATTTGGTCAAATACGCTCAAATTTGTTTGAAATGGACTGATTTGCACCAGGGATGCATGTTTTGGGATTCATTTTGTCCACTTTGCAAGATATGGGACTAATTTGTACCCCGGGTGCGAGAAGTGGGACTAAAACTATATTTACCACGATCTTTGGCAAGAAACAAGTTATACAGATCCTCTAACTTATACTGTAGAAGAAAAGCTAGAGAAGTCGTAGGACCCTAACTTTCCTTCTTCCAAACAATACAATATTAAGGCCTAAATGTCGTAAAATTAATTTGTACTACCTCGATCCTAGAGCTTAAGGCTTATATTTTTGTACATGTGTCTTGCCATGTGTACATGTGTGGCCATGTGTACATGTATTTGTATGTGTCTATGTATGCGTGTGTGGTGTGCAGCCATGTACATGTATACGTGTAACTGTTTGCGCGCGTATGTGATGTGTGAGTGACCAAGTATCTGGAGACGTATACATATACATTTCCATATACATGACATGTTTTAGTATGAGTATATGTATGAGAGCGAGATGCGCTACAAACATATAATCCCTCCGACCCATATTTGTTGGTTTAGATTCATCTAGATACGGATGTATCTAGTCAAGTTTTAGTGCTAGAAACATCCGTATCTAGAGTCTAGACAAACATAAGTCAACTAATATGGATCGAAGGGAGTACATATATATGTGCTTTTGTGCTGTATGTATGACATATTCGTCCCACCCATTAGCACATACACAAAAAACATTACGACTGCTATATTTTATCTTACTTACCACTATATAGTGTACGAATAACTTTAAATATTGACCGTTGGATCAAGATTCGTGAATCCCAACATTTCTAGCCATTGGATCTTTTTTTTCAATTCTAGCATCTAGAATATTCTATTTTTTTGAACGATCTAGAAGATTCTATCGATAGTCTTCATCATAATGAATGTTATGCACAAAACTCAAAACACACTTCTCCATCATTCTAGAATCTTCTCCCCCGTTTCTCTAAACCATGTTACCAAAAATGTCATGTTTTAGATAGCTAATAATCATTGACTTCTACATGATCTTATCTTACCAATATATAGTGTACGAACAACTTTGAATATTGACCGTTAGATCAAGACTCATGAATCCCAATATTTCCAGCTGTTGGATCTTCTTTTTTATTCTAGCATCTAGAAGATTCGATTGATAGTCTTCATCACAATGAATGCTATGCACAAAACTCAAAACACACTTCTTCATAATTCTAGAATCTTCTCCCTCGTTTCTCTAGACCATGTTACCAAAATTTTAAAGTTTTAGATAGCTAATAATCGTTGACTTCTACATGATATACAAAGTACAAGAACAAAATATACACCCATACTTTATAGATGTTGATCAAATTTATATTTTTTTCTGCTTTACCTGCTATTATAATTTTATATAGTGATGATATGTCAGATGTCTATTATCTGAGTCTCACGTGCAGGGCATGTGTAACTTACTAGTATACAAAGTACAAAAACAAAATATACACCCATTCTTTATATATGTTGATCAAATTTATATTTTTTCTGCTTTACCTATTATAATTTTTTATAGTGATGATATGCTAGGCGTCTATTATCTGAGTCTCATGTGCAGGGCACGTGCAACTTACTAGTATTATACGAAGGCTAGGAAAGCAGGATTTTTTGGGACTGCTGAACCTTCTCTTTCCTCTTTCGATAGCTAGTTTTTAGCATTCCAAAATAGCAATGATGTTGGAGGTGCTCTCATGGATAAGGGCATCCACAATGTGCAAAAAAGCACACCTTAAGGCCTATGTGGCATTTACTAAGCTTCACCTTATACATTGTGGAGAAAATAAACATGTCTTGAAGCCTTGTAGACTTAGGCCATCTGTAATGTATCTTATTTATCTTACCACTATATAGTGTATAAATAACTTTGAATATTGACCGTTGGATCAAGACTCACTAATCCCAACATTTCTAACCGTTGTATCTTCTTTTCCATTCTAGCATCTAGAAGATTCTATTGATAGTCTTCATCATATGAATGCTATGCACAAACCTCAAAACACACTTTTCCATCATTCTAGAATCTTCCCCCTAGTTTCTTTGGACCATGTTACCAAATTTTTCAAGTTTTAGATAGCTAATAATCGTTGACTTCTACATAATATACAAAGTACGAGAACCAAATATACACTCATACTTTATCGATGTTGATCAAATTTATAATTTTTCTTCTTTACCAATTATAACTTTATATAGTGATGATATGTCAGATGCCTATTATCTGAGTCTCACGTGCATGGCATGTGCAACTTACTAGTATAAAGTTGCACATGCCTTACACACGTGAGAATCGGATAATAGAAGTATGACATATCATTTTTTATATAAAATTATAATAGGTGAAATAATTATAATTTTGAGCCACGTCCATAATGCATCGGGTGTATATTTGGTTCATCTACTTTGTATCATGTACTCCCTCCATTCTAAATATAAGATGTTTTAGCTTTTGTGAAAGGAATGCATCTAGACACATTTTAGTGTGTAGGTTCCGAGTGAACCTACACATTAAAGTTGTCTAGATGCACTCGTTTCACAAACGCTAAAACATCTTATATTTCAGAACATAGGGAGTAGAGACCAACCTATTAGCTACCAAATACTCAACATGCTCTAGAGAAATGACTAAGAAGATTCTAGAATTATCAATAGTATCTTGAAGATGATAAAATGGAAAAGAATATCTGATGTCTCGCAATGTTGGGACTCATGAGCCTTGATCCAACAATCAATATTCAAAGTAATTCGTACACTATATAATTCTAAGATAAGATAAGATAAACAATAGTATCTTCTATACGATGCTATAGAATGGAAAAGAAGATGCAATTAATGTTGGGGTTCATGAGCCCTTGATCCATCCAACGATGAATGTTGTTTAAGTTATTCGTATACTATGTAGTTGTAAGATAAGATAAGAAAGACTATCAAAATTATCTTCTATATGATAGAATGGAAAGAAGAGGATCGAACGTCTAACAATGTTGGGATTCGAGAGTCTTGATCCAACGATCAATATTAAAAGTTATTTGTACACTATATAGTGGTAAGATAAGATATAATATCAATAGTACCTTGATGTAATTAGGGTGCTTAATACTAAATGAATGGACCTCGATGTAATTTCCCCTTTTTTAGTTTCTTGATGTAAAATGTACTCCCACCATCTTTGTAAAATTTGAACCTACAAGTAACTGGTAAAATTTAAACGCATTTAACCTTAGTTGTCAATGAGTATGAAAAATCTTGGATTTCAAGACGAACGACCAAGGTCATGGCCATATCTACATCATATTTTATGCTGATGATGATCCCATATCCAAGAATCTGCATGCCGCCAAATTTGCCCATACTTTGAAAAAAAACAAAGAGGGAGTAGTATGAAGAGTATGGCTCGATCAGCTCTATCGAGAAGGAGTCAAACCTGACTGCTTTCCTTACTTATTTTTAGGGTGCTTCGTGCTAAATGTATGGACCTCGGTGTAATTTTACCTTTTTTGGTCATTGATGTAAAATGTACTACCACCGTCGTCCGTATAAATTTCGAACCTAAAAGTAAGTAGGATATATTGCTCTTAAAATTTTCCAAAAATCTTTTGAAACTAACCAGGAATTCAGTACATCGATAACCACCGAAATTTCCGGAAACTAACCAGGAATTCAGTACCTGCCATGAAAAAATGGTAAACATGAGTAGTCCGTACTTTAATTTTATGCCAACCCTTGGATTTTAACGCGCACCTTCTTGGTACTTCGAGGAAGATTCCTCGTTGGGAAGAAAAATAAAAAGTTCCCAGTGACCAGAATTATTTTGCGCACGAATATTTTGGATCTAAATGCCCTAGACCCAATTTTCAGAATAAAAGAATTATTGTGCAAAACTTGAGTAGTCCGTGCTTCTGCTGAACCAGGGGCACCAGAAAATTAACCCCAAAGCTACCAAAGAAAAAAACGGAGGAAAAAAAAGAGCGAGAAGAGATTATTAGAAAATATAAACGGGAGGCAGCGCGAGAGCAGCGAAGGAGTTGAAGGCGGTGCAATGTCAGAGTAAAGCTAGTTTGATGGATTTCTGACACGAGGTACATGTACCTACTACTAGTAGCACAATACTACTAGTAGTACTACTATGTTTTCTCTCTCCATTGTCTCTCACCATCCATCCTCTCTCTCCCCTCATGTGCAGCGCCCCGTGCACACCGGCCGGCTGATCTTTCCCTTGTCCCACTACGTGGCACCACACACGTGTGCCTTGGTATGGCCATGCTGTGTGTGTGGCCTGTTTTTTCCTTTTTTTCCTTAAGAAGAGTCTCTAGCGTGTTGGTTAGCTGCCTTGGTGTGCATATATAGGAAGAGGACATCGTAGATTTCACAATGTCCTGCTCCATGTGTTGCACAAACCACCACTTGGACAGTTTTTGTACTTTGTATTGTGTAGAAATCAACCTATTAGCTACCTAGTACTCCACATGCTCTAGAGACATGATGAAGAATATTCTAGAATTATTGAGAAGTGTGTTTTAAGGTTTGTGCATAGCATCCATTGTGCTAAAGAGACTAGTAAGTTGCACGTGAGGCTCAGATAGTAGACGTATGGCATATCATCACTATACTAGTAGTAAAAGGCACGTGCCACACACATATATACTGTATGAAATATGATTTAATAAACATTAAGTCAATAGTCTTGTTAGAGAAAAAATACACACATTAAGTCTACTACGTAGTAAATTGCATGTGCCCTGCACGTGAGACTCAGATAATAGACGTCTGAGATATCATCACTATATAAAATTATAATAAGTAAAGGAGAAAAAATATTGATCAACATCTATAAATTATGGGTGTATATTTGGTTCTTGTACTCTGTACAGTATATCATTTAGAAGTCAATGATTATTAGCTATCTAAAACTTGAAAATTTTAGTAACATGGTCTAGAGAAATGAGAGATAATATTCTAGAACGTTAGAGAAGAGTGTTTTGAGTTTTGTGCATAACATTCATTGTGATGAAGAATATCAATAGTATCTTCTAGATGCTAGAATGGAAAAGAAGATCCAACGGCTGGAAATGTTAGGATTCGCGAGTCTTGATCCAATGGTCAATATTCAAAGTTATCCGTACACTATATAGTGGTAATATAAGATAAAAAGTAATAACAACTATCTACACATATTGAAAATACAACCTACTGTGCTATGAAATTTTAGGGGTGGTGACATGATGGTTCTAGATCATGATGGAGTTTGCTCTAGGTAATACTACACGAATCTAGCTGCTATGAACCATTGGATCTAACAACCCAACTGTCAGGATTGGTGCTATGGATCCTATTCAAAACTGCTCCATTATAGTAGAAGAGAGAATACAACCTACTGTGCTATGATATTTTGGGGGTGGTGACATGATGGTTCTAGAACATGCTAGAGTTTTCTCTAGGTACTATTCAACACAAATCCAGCTGCTCTGAATCATTGGATCTAACAGACCAACGGTCAGGATTGGTGCTATGGATCCAATTCAAAACTGCTCTATTCTTACCAGTATATAGTGTACGAATAACTTTGAATATTGACCATTGGATCAAGACTCACGAATTCCAACATGTCTAGTTGTTGGATCTTCTTTTCCATTATAGCATCTAGAAGATTCTATTTTTTGAATGGTCTAGAAGATTCTATTGATAGTCTTCATCACAATGAATGCTATGCACAAAACTCAAAACAAACTTTTCCATCATTCTAGAATCTTCTCCCTCGTTTCTCTAGACCATGTGTTACCAAAAATTTCATGTTTTAGATAACTAATAGTCCTTGACTTCTACATGATCTTACCACTATTTAGTGTACATACAACTTTGAATATTGACCATTGGATCAAGACTCACGAATCCCAAAATTTCCAGTCGTTGGATCTTCTTTTCCATTCTACTACCTCCATTCCAAAATATAAGCCTTTTAGATAGCTACTTTATCTATCTAAAAAGTCTTACATTTTGGAACGGAGGTAGTAGCATCTAGAAGATTCTATTGATAGTCTTCATCACAATGAGTGTTATGCACAAAACTCAAAACACACTTCTCCATCATTCTAGAATCTTATCCCTTGTTTCTCTAGACCATGTTACCAAAATTTTAAGTTTTAGATAGGTAATAATCATTGACTTCTATATGATATACAAAGTACAAGAACAAAATATACATTCATACTTTATAGATGTTGATCAGATTTATATTTTTCTATTTTACCTATTATAATTCTTGGATTTCCATTTTCGTGCCCCTAGTTCGTTAGTTGTACTCAGTTTCCCCAGCCGCTTAGTTTTTCCTCACTTTTGCCCACCCTCTATTACAAAACCCTCATATGCGCTCGGACGGGGAGATGCCGTCAAGTCAAAGGCTTGACCGTTACATACTGATCGGTGGGACCGTGTTGGGGCGGGTCGTGCGTTGAGCGTTATGTTACGTCACCTCGACTATTACATGCTGACAGGTGGGGCTAGGATACACAGTGGACCAACGATCCATCTCTCGCTGATTATAGGGGACGTGGTGTGGGACCATGTGGGGCGCGTTTGGTGGTTAGGTGCGCCCTATCGCCTAAATTGGAAGTTTTCTTTTTTGTTATTTTTATTATTGGCCTTTTTAAGAGCGCCTTTTCCCCTCTCTCTCGCTAACAGTTTTGTTTTTTGCCCAAAAAGGTAGCAAATCTAGAGAAGCTTCTCTCTTCATTCATTGTTCCTTTTACCCTCGTTTTTCCCCAATCTGGTAGCAAATCTAGAGCAGCAAATCTAACCATCACCATAAATAAATTCAGTAAATAGAGAATATGTAGATAAAGCAGCTAATATAGGTTATATAGTACGGTACTTAACGAGGTTCGACAATTAGGCTTCTCAGCAGCAGCAGTGGACAAGTTTAACACAGACAAGACAAAAGAAGCTTCTTTACAGTAGTAGCAGCAGATATGTGGCCCCTCATGGCCTCTGCCTCCTCTCCTTCTTGATGCCTAGTACCTTGACCTTGGGCAGCTTGGGCTTGATCGGAGGCATGCGACCCTACTCGATAGCCACCTTCTGGAGGTTGCGGAGGTGAAGACCAAGCGCCTGGTGCTTGGTTATGAAGCCGTGGATGTTCACGGACTTGCTGCAGGTCCTCACGTCCTCGACATGCTTCACAAGGGATTTGAAGTCCGTGGGACAGAGCCTCCTGGTGGGGCAAAAGGGGCACCTGTACACGTCGCCGACGAAGAAGTCGATGTACTGGCCAAACTTCAGCCGCCTCAGCACATGAAGAGTCTTGGTGTCCTTGGACCCGTCATCACTATGGACGTCGCTGCCATCCTCTTGTTGGAAAAAACAATAGAGTGTAATAAGGACATGATTGAGATACTTTGATTATCGCGATTGATTATTTGCATAAATTAACTAATTGAGATCTCCTGATTATTCCCCAAATCTCAAACCAAATTGAATACTGATCCCAATTATGAATAGGGGGTTCAAATATGAATAGGGGGATTCATCAAAATACGAGATCTAACACAAGAGGATTACCTACTGTAAAAATACAAATAGCCGAGTCCTAATAACATACGATCTAGCATCCAACGATGGGAATGGGGGAAGAACAAGGGAAGGGGAGAAAACCCTGGTTACCTTTGTCCATGGGTCAGCGATGCTGGTGTCGTAGGGGTTCTCCGGCCTTATGTAATGAACCTCCTCGTAGGGGTCCTAGCCGAGCAGGATCTTCTCGAGACCGGCGGGGGCCTCATTACCGGTGGCTACGGCGGATGCGGGGATGGGTACGGCGGCTGCCTTCGATGCCTAGATGGGGGCCTGTACAGGGACGTGGGCCTCCTTGTCGATGGCCTTGGAGACGCTGATAGCCACCGTGTCGTTCTTCTCCATCGCCGGTGTGGTTGGGGTTTTCTTAGGGGTTTGCAGAAGGTGATGGGACAGTGGAGACGGTTGAGTGAGCGAATGAGTGATAAGTGAGAGTGAGGAGGCCTCTATTAGAGGAGAAGGGAAGCGATGTTTCGTTGCACCACCGTGCATCGCGTAACCTCGTATGCTACTGCACCGTGCACGGCCACACGTGTCCGCTATCGCCCCGTGCACCACACACGCGTACCATGAGTCACATTTTTCTCGCGTGTCTAACCCTGGCGACTTAGTTGTGTTGAGTTTTGCCCTCGAGTGTAACACTAGCAGTTTGGTTGTACTCAGTTTTGCCCTCCAGTACTAACACTACCGTGTGCAATATACTCAGTTTTACCCTCCGGTGGCTGGTCAACAAAGAGTCAACAAATAAGTTTTAGCTAGCTAATTGAGTCATTTTATGCACAAGAAATTCAAAAAGAGCAAAACATAGTGGCATCTACCCAGGGAGTATTATTATGTGACCTGCCACCATAAGAAATGTATATAAACCAAGTTTTAACCTAAATCACCACTTCTAAAATTACCTACTATCTATGAAGATTCATGGCTTTCTACTCAAGCCTCTTCCCAAAATAACCCTCCCCAAAACATAGTTTGTCTGAATAAGGCAATAATTGTCAAACCGGTGTATATTTGAATTGCAAATAGTATGATGTATGCCAAGATGTATTTTATTGTATAAAAGACTCATTTTCCATTTTTTAAATCTTTTTCTATTTTTCTATTTAAATCCTTTTGTCAGTCTTTCCCTTGGTTTTTAAGTTTTACTCAATTTTGCCCTTGGTTCTTAAGTGCTACTCAGTTTTCCCCTCTCTTAGTATCAATCTCTCCCACATGTGCTCATGTTCACTGCTACGCTCTGATTGGTTGAGACAGTTGTCATGCGGATCGTGCCCACCAACTATTGATCCTCTATGATCTAGCAGACATGATAACCCCTATATCTGTCGAGGGCACCCCTCTATCGATGCAAAATAACGACTTTGCCTGTGTGGTTGGGGTTTTCTTGGAGGTTTGTAGAAGGTGATGGGACAGTGGAGACGGTTGAGTGAGCGAGTGAGTGATAAGTGAGAGTGAGGAGGCCTCTATTAGAGGAGAAGGGAAGCGATGTTTCATTGCACCACCGTGCACCGCGTAACCGCATATGCTACTGCACCATGCACAGCCACACGTGTCCGCTATCGACCCATGCACCACACATGCATACCATGACTCACATTTTTCCCACGTGTCTAACCCTGGCAACTTAGTTGTGTTCAGTTTTGCCCTCGAGTGTAACACCGGCAGTTTGGTTGTACTCAGTTTTGCCCTCCAGTACTAACACTACCATGTGCAATATACTCAGTTTTACCCTCCGGTGGCTGGTCAACAAAGAGTCAACAAATAGGTTTTAGCTAGCTAATTGAGTCATTTTATGCACAAGAAATTCAAAAAGAGCAAAACATAGTGACATCTACCCAGGGAGTATTATTATGTGACCTGCCACCATAAGAAATGTATATAAACCAAGTTTTAACCTAAATCACAAATTACCTACTATCTATGAAGGTTCATGGCTTTCTACTCAAGCCTCTTCCCAAAATAACCCTCCCCAAAACATAGTTTGTCTGAATGAGGCAATAATTGTCAAACCGGTGTATATTTGAATTACAAATAGTTTGATGTATGCCAAGATGTATTTTATTGTATAAAAGACTTATTTTCCATTTTTAAAATCTTTTTCTATTTTTCTATTTAAATCCTTTTGTCAGTCTTGCCCTTGGTTTTTAAGTTTTACTCAGTTTTGCCCTTGGTTCTTAAGTGCTACTCAGTTTTCCCCTCTCTTAGTATCAATCTCTCCCACATGTGCTCATGTTCGCTGCTATGCTCTGATTGGTTGAGACAGTTGTCACGGGATCGTGCCCACCAACTATTGATCCTCTATGATCTAGCAGACATGATAACCCCTATATCTATCGGGGGCACCCCTCTATCCATGCAAAATAACGACTTTGCCACCTGTACTTTAAATCCATAAACAAATGAACTTGAATATGATTTGAAGGAAACATGTTCAAAGGTGTATAATTTGTGCATTATATTCCACTCTACGAAAATGATAATCTCTCAAGATTTTCTTAGCACAATATTATCACGTATTAAGTGCGATTTCAAAGAGTTAAAATGTTTATAATTTTCGTATATGCAAGTTTATGCATTACATTCCACTCTATGAAAATGGGGGGAGAAAATGATAATCTCTCAAAATTTTGCTATACGCAAGTTTAAAACCACTATCTCGTTATTAAGAGCGATTTCACAGTGTTCAAAGGCTTAAAATTTTCGTATACGCAAGTTTATGCATTATATTTCACTTCTTGGAAATGGTAAATGATCAGGATTTTATTAGCATAACATTATCATGACCTAAGTGCGATTTCAAAGAGTCCAAAGGTCTATAATTTTTGTATATGCTAGTTTATGCATTACATTCCACTATATGAAAATGATAATCTCTCAATATTTTCTTAGCTCAACATTATCATATATTAAGTGTAATTTCAAAGAGTTCAAAGGTGTATAATTTTTGTATATGCAAATTTATGCATTATATTCTACTCTATGAAAATAATAATCTCTCAAGATTTTCTTAGCACAACATTATCACGTATTAAGTGCGATTTCAAAGAGTTCAAAGATGTATAAACTTCGTATATGCAAGTTTATGCATTATATTCCACTCTATGAAAATAATAATCTCTCAAGATTTTCTTAGCACAACATTATCACGTATAAGTACGATTTCAAAGAGTTCCAAGGTGTATAAACTTCGTATATGCAAGTTTATGCATTACATTCCACTCTATAAAAATGGGGGAGAAAATAATAATCTCTCATAATTTTGTTAGCACATCATTATCACGTATTAAGTGCGATTTAAAAGTGTTCAAAGGTTTATAATTTTCACATATACAAGTTTGTGCATTACATTTCACTCTATGAAAATGATAATCTCTCAAGATTTTCTTAGAGCGACATTATCACGTTATAAGTGCAATTTTAAAGAGTTCAAAGGTGTATAATTTTTATATACGCAAGTTTATGCATTATAGTTCACTCCATGGAAATGATAAATGATCAGTTTATTAGCACAATATTATCATGTCCTAAGTGCGATTTAAAAGAGTTTAAGGGTGTATAATTTTTATATATGCATTATATTTCACTATATGAAAATGAAACTAGACAAAGGGCGTGGTTGCGCGGGCTGGCTCGGGGTCCCATCTTGTAACACCAACCTAGGTAAGCTGTGGGTCCGGCACTCACGTGGATAAGCTGTGGGTTCGGCGCTCACGTGGATAAGCTGTGGATCCGATGCTGATCTGGATAAGTTGAGAGAGGTGTCTACTACGGGAATCGACTGAACGTGACCCCACTTGTCAGCATGTAACGGCAAGGGTACACTACGAGACCCGACAAAACGTGGCCCTACTCGTCAGCATGTAACAGCGAGGGTCCACTACGGGACCCGACTGAACACGGCCCCATTTGTCAGCATGTAATGACAAGGCTGATGGATGGTGAGTTTCAGACCATGTGAGAGTTTCTTACAAGGAGATGGGCAAAAGTGAGAAAAAACTAAACGACTGGGGAAAACTGAGTACAAGTAACGAACCGAGGACACGAAAATAAAAATTCCAATAATTTTATATAGTGATGATATGTCAAATGTCTATTATTTCAGTCTCACATGCAGGAACGTGCAACTTACTAGTATACAAAGTATAAGAACCAAATATACACCTATTTTTTTTATAGATGTTGATCAAATTTATATTTTTTTCTGTTTTACCTATTATATTTTTTTATAGTGATGATATATCACACGTATATTATTTAAGTCTCACGTGCAGGGAACATGGACTAGTAAGTTGCACGTGGCCTGCACGTGAGACTCGGATAATATACGTCTATCATATCATCACTATATAATATTATAATAGGTAAAGCAGAAAAAATTATAAATTTAATCAATATCTATAAATTACTAGTAAATTGCACGTACCCTGCACGTGAAAATCATATAATAGACGACTAACATATCATCACTATATAAAATTATAATAGCAGGTAAAGCAGAAAAAAATATAAATTTGATCAACATCTATAAAGTATGGGTGTATATTTGGTTTTTTTAATTTGTATATCATGTAGAATTCAACCATTATTAGCTATCTAAAACATGAAAATTTTGGTAACATGGTGTAAAGAAACGAGAGAGAAGACACTAGAATGATGGAGAAGTATGTTTTGAGTTTTGTGCATAGCATTCATTGTGATGAAGACTATCAATAAAATCTTCTAGATGCTAGAATGGAAAAGAAGATCCAACGGCTAAAAATATTGGGATTCGCGAGTCTTAATCCAACAGTCAATATTCAAAGTTATTCATAGACTATATAATGGTAAGATAAGATGGGTGTATATTTGGTTCTTGTACTTTGTATCTCATGTAGAAGTCAACGATTATTAGCTATCTAAAACTTGAAAATTTTGGTAACATGGTCTAGAGAAACAAGGGAGAAGATTCTAGAATGATTGAGAAGTATGTTTGAGGTTTGTGCATAATATTCATTGTGATAAAGACTATCAATAGAATCTTCTAGATGCTAGAATGGAAAAGAAGATCCAACGGCTGAAAATGTTGATTTTCGTGAGTCTTGATCCAATGGTCAATATTCAAAGTTATTCGTACACTATATAGTGGTGTAGAACTAGTAAACAATAGTATCTTCTAGAGATAATGCTAGAATGGAAAAGAAGATCCAATAACTGGCAAGGGATTCGAGAGTTTTGATCCAACTGATCAATATTCAAAGTTATTCGCAAACTATATAGTGGCACAATTTTGTTATATAATAGGTAAATCTAGATCACAAAATTAAATTTGATCGACATTATCTATATAGTATGGGTGTATATTTAGTTCTTGTACTTTGTATCATGCAGAAGTAAACGTTTATTAGCTATATACCTAATACTTGAAAAAAATTGGTAACATATGGTCTAAAGAAACGTCTAAGAAGATTATTCTACTCCCTCCGATCCAAATTATTGTTCTCATATTTGTCTAGATTCGGTTATATCTAGTCATGTTTTAGTGCTATATATATTCGAATCTAGACAAATCTGAGAGCAATAATTTGGATCGAAGGGAGTAGAATGATGGAATAGTGTTTTTTGAGGTTTGTGCATTGCGTTCATTGTGCTAAATACGTACTATCCATAATATATATTCTAGTAGAGATGCTATCTAGTAGAATGGAAAAGAAGATCCAACGACTAGCAATGTTGGGATTCATGAGTCTTGATCCAACGATCAATATACTCGAAGTTATTCGTACACTATATAGTGGTAAGATAAGATCAGATAAACAATAGTATTTTCTAGAGATGATGCTACAATGGAATAGTAGATCCAATGACTGGCAATGTTGGCATTCACGAGTTTTGATCCAACCGATCAATATTAAAAGTTATTCGCAAAAAATATAGTTGTAAGATACGATAAGAAAGACTATCAATAGTATCTACTGGATGCCATAATGGAAAAGAAGATCCAACCGGTTGGCAATGTTGGGATTCGCGAGTCTTTATCTAACGGTGAATATTCTAAGTTATTCGTACACTATAGTGGGTAAAATAATATACTATCCATAGTGTATCTTCTATTAGATGCTAGCTAGAATGGACTAGTAAAAGGCACGTGCCACACACGTATATATTGTATGAAATATGATTTAGCAAAAATTAAGTTGTTGTTATTAACCAATAGTCTTGTTAGAGGAAAATGGCATACATTAAGTCTACTAGTAAAAGACATGAGCCACACACGTATATACTGTATGAAATATGATTTAGAAAACATTAAGTTGTTATTATTAATCAATAGTCTTGTTAGAGAAAAAACATACATTAAGTCTACTAGTAAAAGGCATGAGCCGCACACGTATATATTGTATGAAATATGATTAACAAACATTAAGTTATTATTATTAACCAATAGTCTTGTTAGAGAAAAAAGCATATATTAAGTATATTAATAATAACTATCTACACAGATTGAGAATACTGCCTACTGTGTTAAGATTTGGGGAGGGGGGGAGGGGGGGTTACATGGTGGAGTATGCTCTATAGGTACAGTTCAACACGAATTCAGCTGCTCTGAACTATTGGATCTAACAGTCCATTAGTCAGGATTGGTGCTATTAATAATAACTATCTACACATATTCAGAATACAACCTACAGTGCTATTAAATTTAGGGGGTGTTGACATGATGGTTCTAGAACATGGTGGAGTTTTCTCTAGGTACGTACTAGCTGTTCAACACGAATCCAGCTGCTCTGAACCATTGGATCTAACATCCCAATGGTCAGAATTTGTGCTATGGATCCAATTCAAAACTGCTCTATTATAGTGGTAGAAGAAAATAATCACACTGTATAGTGTACGATACAAATAACTTTGAACTTTGACTGTTAGACTAGGCTCGTGAATCCCAGCATTGATAATTAACTATTGGATCTTCTATCCATTCTACTGCCTCCGTCTAGAAATATAATACATTTTAGCTTTGTGAAACGAATGTATCTAGATGTCTTTTAGTCTATAGGCCGACATCTAGATACATTAGTTTTATAAAGCTAAAATTTCTTATATTTATGAACGAGGGAGTAGCATCTAGAAGATTCTATTGTTAGTCTTTGATACATTGCAAATGTATCTATAATTTTTGATGCTCCATGCTTGGTTTTATCCACTTTCTTGTGTTTTGTCCACACTTTGGAGTACTTTTCATATGATTTCTTGGACTAACCTATTAACAAGAGCCACAGTACCAGCTGCCTGTTTTTTGTTGTTTTTGGTTCCAGGAAAGTCAGAAAATGAATATTCTCGGAATTGGACGGGACAAAAGCCAAAGTGCCTATTTTTCCAAAAGACTCCAGGAGCCAGAATACGAGACGGAGGAGGGCCAGGGGCTGGCCACTCCCCTAGGCGCGGGCTGGGCCTGGCCGCGCCAGGGCATGGTGTGGTGGCCCCAGGCACCCCCTCAGTCTCCCTCTTCGCCTATAAGAAGCCTTCTAACCTAAAAACCTCGGGGGGTTCGACGTTTTTCCACGAAAAGTTCCGCTGCGCCGCCGCCACCGAAAGGGAGATTCAGGGGACAGAAAGTCTCTGTTCCGGCACCTTGCCGGGACGGGGAAGTGCCCCCGGAGCCATCTCCATCGATCTCCACCACCATCTCCATCGACCATCCATGTTTCCCCATCTATGAGTGAGTAATCCCCCGCTATAGGCTATGGGGATGATAGGGATTGGATGAGATCGTTCATGTAATGGCATCAGATTGTTAGGACATGGTTCCTAGTATCTTTTATTAGTGCTTTATGATTTTGTTGCGACTTGTTGTGCTTAATACTTGTCACTAGGGCCTGAGTGCCATGATTTCAGATCTGAACATGTTATTGATTCATTATGATAGTATTGTTTTTGGTCTTATCTGCAAGTTGTATACACACGTTGATGTCCGGAACCTATGGCCCCAAAGTGACAAAAATCGGGATAACCAGAAGGAAATGGCTTTGATGTGAGGATCACATGTGTTCACGGAGTGTTAATGCTTTGCTCCGGTGCTCTATTAAAAGGAGCACCTTAATTGCCAGTAGTTCCCTAGAGGCCCCGCTGCAAACGGTCTGGCAGGACAAAAGATGTTGTGCAAGTTCTCATTGCAAGCACGTATGACTATATTTGGAACACATGCCTAGGATTGTCTAGTACTTGGATGCTTTATCTTATTTATCTACAATTTCCCTATGTTCTGATTGCTATGTGAATTGTCTTTTCCATGCAACGCCCGTCCATCCATCCCTATGCCTACCGCACTCGAATCACACTGTTTACTGCTTTTGTTACTACTGTCTTTGCTTTACTACTGCTGTTACTTTGCTATTCCTACTACAAAACTGTTGCTACTGATAAATTGCTGTGAGCAAGATTGTTTCCAGGTGCAGCTGAATTGACAACTCAGTTGTTAAGGCTGATAAATATTCTTTGGCTCCCCTTGTGTCGAATCAATAAATTGGATTTCACTTCCCTTGAAAATACTACGATACACACCCTATACTTATGGGTCATCAGTCTTCAGCACAATGAACGCTATGTACAAATCTCAAAACACACTTTTCAATAATTCTAGAATCTTTTTTTCATTTCTATAGAGCACGTCGAGTATTAGGTAGGAGTAGCTAGGTTGATTTCTACATAATATAGTACAAAGTAGAAGAACCAAATATACACCCGATACTTTATAGACGTGGCTCGAAATTAAAATTATTTTTTGAGCTTCACCTATTATAATTATAATTTTATAGTCCTGTGCAAGGCACGTTCAACTTTATAGTGGAAGTCCAGACCATGCTGGGGGTGACAACTGCTTATGGCCATCTCTTCGATTTTTGCGTCAAGTACTGTATCTGAATGGAAATGTTTTTTTTACTCGCTTGGATACCAAGAGGTCACCTCTCACGGACTCGACCTTCTTCCTCCTCCTCTTCGTGACTGTATCTCTTCTCTACCAGATTGCTTTGCCCATTTACATTCCTTTGTTGTGCTATTTCACCCGCATGACCGGGAACAAGTCCCGCCATAGAAGGGCTTGTGCCGCGACGACGAAGCTGGCGGAAGAGAAGAAGTCGGCTTGTCGTTCTGCCATTATGTTGCTACCAGTACCAAGCGACGCGGCGATCAAAGGGTCCTAGTCGAATCCCTCAGCTGCAGGTGAGAGGTCTTCAAGTCAAGGTTCTTCGAAGCCGCCGCATCCAGGGGCAGATACCTTCAGGTAAATCTTCGTTCTTGTGCAACTTTCCATGTCTTTGACCATTTCTTGATTTGCTCATTTACCTAAAAAAGCACATCCTTCCTCAATGGTGTTTTTAGGTCGGGTGGTCTTTGAATTCCCTCAGCACTCTTGCCTGCAGAATCATCTTCACCATCGCTGATGGAGATTGATACCTTTAGGTAAATCTTCATGCTTGGGCAACTTTCCATGTCTTTAACCGTTTCTTGATTCGCGCATTTCCCTAGTAGTACATTTTTTCTTAATGTTGTTTTAGGTTGGGCGGACTTCGCATTCCCGCAGCACTCCTGTCTGTAGAATCATCTTCATCGTCGCTGATGGAGGCCGATCGGTACAGCCGCAAGGTAAGAAATCATTCAAATTGTGATTCTATGTCTCTCTTCCTTGAAAGTTCTCTGGGTACACTTATGAATTTACGCTCGCTATTCATCTAATAGAATATTGGCTTTGAGATCGAGTTTATGGTGAAAAAGGTGACATGCGATTTCTGCGTAAAGACAGTGGACAGAAGCACCCTTGTCAAGGAGTGCACTATACTTTACTCCAAACTAGCCGCTGACAAGGTCGGGCTTAGCCTCCTCAGGATTCTCGCCATGGAATACTTGATTGAGCGCGACGAGCTGAAGCGGCGGAACATCGGAATCATGGAGATATTGGGCATAAGCTTCGAACAGATCCAGGACCTCGAGGACTAGAAGGACAAACTCATGGCCGAGCTGGCAAAGCTGAAGCGTGAAACTATCGCTGATCTCCATCAATGAGCCAACACGTGGAATACCTTAGTTAGTACTCCATCTGTTTTCACAATATAAGCCTATTTACAGAGCTAAAACAACTTACGAAAAAGGCATATATATTATGGAACGGAGGGACTTGTTCATGATCGGATATATAGATTGCAATATTGCCCCAGTAATTGAAAAACCTTTATTAGTAGTATGAATGTATGATCGTGTACTTGCTGGTAAAATATATGGTTATTTGGTGAATGTGACATGCATCACTAGCCGCAATGTTACCAAAGCCAATTTTGGGTGTGATTATCTTTCCTACTATACTATAATTAGTTATTATTGCTTCTGTGCAGAGCGGTAGCTATGTTGCCGTCGTTGTCATGCTGCATCTCACCAACTTCACTTGCTCAAAGCCTCCATTGTTCTTTACTCAAAAAAGAGCCTCCATTCTTCTGCCATCTTCGGTTTTGGTCCTACTGATGGCAGTGGCAGCGGTATCTAATTGATGGTGACTTTAGATCAGGACCCCAACTTTGTGTCTGTATAGCTATAGTGTAGTATAATCATTGCGCCAATGTTTATAGGGGAAGGAAGAGGTAACTGCTGGGGATCCCTCCTGAACATATGTACACTCTCCACAATTTATACATTGAGGGGATAACCACTTTTATAGCCATTTAAAAGAGTTTCGGGTGATTTTTCAAATCACTTCGACCTTTAACTACATGTGTGCTATTTGGTCGATAAAATTAGAAAACACTAGTTGGTTATAGTAGTATATAGATTCTTCCAAATTCTGACTAACTTGCGTCATCTATTTTGATATGAAGGGAGTAGGATTATGCGTTAGCTACAGACATGGCCTTTATTCTGCATAGTGTCAACTTGGTGGGATAATTCTCTCTTGAGGAGAGAGGCCTACATATTAAAAGGTGTCTAGATATATTCATTTCACGAAAGCTAAAACATCTTATATTTTGGAATAGAGGGAGTACATAGGATCTAATAAAGAGGGGAGAGAGGTACATATATGAGTAAAAAAATGAGAGTTGCAAGAACAAGATGATGAATGAATATTCTAGCAATGGTCATCCCGAAAATTTGTCACCATGTTACAGAAAAATGGAACAAATCCATAAAAACATAAGCGTGTATTAGTTTTTATGTGACAACGACTGTGCCCCTTGTGCCCTGGCACACACCCAGAATTTATGTTTAATTTCTTGGACCAACTCAACTGCAATGAGTCCGTCGCAAAAAGAAAAAGGAAACTATAGAAAAAGGAAACGATGTCTTGAAACTAGGTCAAACTTTCTTATCTTATCTTACTACTATATAGTGTACGAATAACTTTGAAGGTTGACCGCTGGATGAAGACTGGCAAATCGCAACATATCTAACCTCTGTATCTTTACTATTCTAGCATCTAGAAGATTCAATGGATAGTCTTTACCATAATGAAAAGTAATTCTAAAAACTTCAAAACAAAATTCTCAACCATTCTAGAATCTTCTCTATCATTTCTATAAGCATTTTACAAATTTTTTGAGTATTATTATGTACCAAGAACCAAGTATACACCTAATAATTTATGGATATGATGTGGCTCAAATTTTTTTAATAATCTTTTGAGCTTTACCTATTATAATTTTATAAGTGATGACATGTCATACTTTCCATCTCATAGCTAGAGATAACATGATAGTCTTTTATTTGAGTCTCACGTTTGTTTTTTTGAAATGGGGATACCACAGGCTCTACACTCAAAGGATGCACACATCCCTTTTATTAAAAACCAAGTACCGAGTACAGTTTATGGATCAGATAAGGTTGATACAAACACCAACCATGTGAAGAAAGCTAAAGGTCTCACAAGAGAATACACACATCTCACATGTAAATTATTATGCAAATACTTCAAGAACATAGTTTGACCATAAATCTGGTTAATAATATATAATTATATTTAATAATTTTTAACCAAATTATTTATATTCGAAAGACGATTTCAATGGTACAATTTTGTGACATACAATTCATAAATTGGTGACCAAATTTATGGTCAAATTATTTTCTTCGAGTATGTATTTGCCTAATGAACCGGAATGGAGGTAGTATACTAAATCGTAGTATTTTTTTCCCTAAAATGCGAGTGTACATGTTTGATTTGTAGGATAGGATAATCGTAGGAGTAGAAAAAATATAGGATTGCAATGTCATGCCCACTCTAATCCTATAGGAATTCATATGAACCAAAGTGTGTTTGATTCCACCATAGGGGTCCGTTTGATCCAAAGGATTTCCCTAGGAATTTTGTAGGATTAAATCCTATATAAAATTTTCCTACGACAGCTGTTTGATTTGTAGGATTGATTCCCATAGGATTTTTTCCTAAGGATTCCTTTGTACTTGTTTTCATAGAATATCAAACATCCACCCATACATCGTTTTCAGCAACTGGTCGCTAGAGCAGAAATTGGCCGCTGCGAACAACATATTAAGTAATTTTCCTTTTGCTGAACTTGTTGTTTGTGCTGACTGTTGTTGATGTCGGTTGAACCTCTGGGAGCTTCAACTCCCCTTATCTTAATATGTTGTTTGCTTGTTCTTGTTCTTCCTTATGACCTTGTGTGTTTTGATGTTTTTCGCCCTTGCCGGTTACAATCATCCGACTATCTTTGTCCGGCTAAACTCCCTTAGCCGGATAACTTCCAACTCCTGTGGGGGCGACCCTTCTTCTTTGCCGGTTCTGAGGGTTCTGGTTCCGCTGAGCCGTCAGCCGGCGCGCTTCCGTCCCAGATGATGGAATCTGACTCAGGAGACGAGGTGATGGAGGGCTTGCGCAGATGCTCCAAGGAGACCCCTGACAGGATCGCCTGCCGGGTGGACCCGATTTGGGTGAGCGAATCGACTGCCTCGTTGTTTATGCGAGGGATGTGATGGAACTCACATCCATAGAAACAAGCGCTAAGTTTCTGCATGTGGAATCGGTAGAGGGCCATGTTCGCGTCGCGGGCATCCCATTCACCGGACACTTGCTGCACCACCAGATCTGAGTCGCCGAAGCAAAGGATCCGGTTGATGCCAATCTCCCTGGCTAGCCGGAAGCCATGCACCAGTGCCTCGTACTTGGCGACGTTGTTGGAGGCCTTGAAGTGGATCTAGAGAACGTACTACAGCCGGTCTCCCTTTGGCGATGTGAGGACAATGCCGACTTCCAAGCCCCCGAGCATCTTCGATCGGTCGAAGTGCATCCTCTAGTGATCCGAGTCGGGAACCGGTGGCAGGTACTGGGTTTTAGCCCAGTCTACGAGGAAGTCCACCAAGGCCTGGGACTTGATCGTGAGCCTTGGCTCGTACTGGATGGAGTAGGTGGCGAGCTCGATTGCGCACTTGGCGACTCGGCCGGTGGCGTCCTTGTTGATGATGATCTCCAAAAGGGGTGTGGTGCACACCACCTTAATCGGATGCTCCTGTAAGTAGTGCTTGAGCTTCTTGCATGCTAGGTAGACGCCATAGCACATTTTCTGGTAGTGACGGTAGTTCTGCTTGGAGAGGGAGAGGACCTTGCTGAGGTAGTTGATATGTTGCTAACGTATCCTTAATTTTTTATGTTCCATGCTTGGTTTTATCTACTTTCTTGTGTTTTGTTCCAACCTTGGAGTACTTTATATACACTTTCTTAGACTAACCTATTAACAAGATGCCATAGTGCCAGCTGCCTGTTTTCTGCTGTTTTTGGTTCCAGGAACTCAGAAAATGAATATTCTCGGAATTGGACGGGACAAAAGCCAAAGTTATTATTTTATCGGGAGACACTTGGAGCCAGAATACGAGACGGAGAAGGGCCAGAGGGTGGCCACACCACCTGGTGGCGCGGGCCAGGCCAGGCCACGCCAGGTGGTGGTATGGGCCCCTCCGGCACCCCCTCGGTCTCCCCTCTCGCCTATAAGAGCCTCCCGATGCATAAACCCTAAATCATCAAGCCTCCAGCCACAAAAAGTTCCGCAGCGCCGCCGCCACCTAAGGGGAGATTCAGGGGACAAAAAGTCTCTGTTCCGGCACCCTGCCGGGACGGGAAAGTTCCCCCGGAGCCATCTCCATCAATCTCCACCACCATCTCCATCACCGTTGCTGATTCCCATGATGAGGAGGGAGTAGTTCTCTCTCGAGGCTAAGGGTTCTACCGGTAGATATGTGTTCATCTCTCTCTCTATGCGTGATCATATTGTGATCATGAGCTTGTAATCTATAGATCTACCTTGCTACTCAAGTGCTTTAATAGATCTCTGCTCTCCCCATGTGTGTGAAAGTGACAGCGTGTACACCATGGTGGCACTTAGGCTAGAGATTACAATTACTTGTTATGACTTATATTTGAAGTTGGATGTCTCTATGAAATTGTGGTGTTTCTTGGAACCATCTAGTTCTCAAGGTGATAGTGTGGGGTTTTCTAGATGGGAAAGGCTTACATTGAGGTGTGCTGTTATAGCCCTACCATGGATTAGAGTGTCCAACAAGAAAGTAGTTCATAGTAGTATCATAAGAAAATTATATTTATATGAGAGTGTTCACTAGTGAAAGTATGATCCCTAGGCCTTGTTTCTAAGCATTGAAACACCGTTTGCAACTAAATCTGTTACATGTATGCTTGCTTCCATCTTTATTTCAGTTTGCCTATGGTCTTTTCCACGCCATCAAGCTATTTTCTATCACCGTTACCATTTATAATTATCTATACCACTTGTATTTCACTATCTCTTCGCCGAACTAGTGCACCTATACACCTGACAAGTGTATTGGGTGTGTTGGGGACACAAGAGACTTCTTGTATCTTGATTGCAGGGTTGCTTGAGAGGAGATACCTTTGACCACTTCCTCCATGAGTTCGATAAACCTTGGGTGATCCACTTAAGGGAAAACTTGCTGCTGTTCTACAAACATCTGCACTTGGAGGCCCAACAACTGTCTACAAGAATAGAAGTGCGTAAACATCAAGCTATTTTCTAGCGCCGTTGCCGGGGACTAAATAATAAGAAGCTCCCACGTCAACCACGCGCTAGAAGCTATTTTCTGGCGCCGTTGCCGGGGAGGTAAGGTAAAAGGTACTCACATCCTCCGGTGTGAGTGCTCGAAGTTATTTCCTTTAGATTCTGCAATTTTGTCTTTTTGTTTCTTGTTTTCACTAGTTAGGCTTAATGGAAAGCAACAACAAAATTAGAGAGCTTTATAGTATGTATCTTGAGTTAGGACATGAAGTGTTTGAAGAGAAAATTAAAAAACCTATGGAACTTTATTTGCGTGCTAATAACAATGTTATTAGTATGAATTCTTTGAACACTATTATTGCTAATACTATGGAAAAGTCTAAGCTTGGGGAAGCTGGTTTTGATGAAAATGATCTTTTTAGTTCCCCAGCTTTGGAAGCTAGCTATTCTATTGCTTATGATGATACCAAACCTCCAATATATGATGATTACAATGATGAATATGATATTTTCAGTCCATCTACTATTGAAGAGAAAAATAATTATGATTACAATATGCGTCCTATATTTGATGATTATGGTGATGAGAATAATAGTGATAGCTATTTTGTTGAATTTGCTCCCACTACAACTAATAAGAATAACTATGTTTATGTGGGGAGTATTAATTATTTTATGCATGTGGCTCATGATAAGAATGTTTTATGTGATAGTTATATTGTTAGTTTTATTCATGATGCTACTGAAAGTTATTATGATAGATGGAAACATGGGCTTATGTATCTCAACATTATTAAGTTTTCCCTCTTTATGTTGAAAGTCTTGAAGTTGCACTTGTTTTGCTTTACTATGCTTGTTGCTTTGTGCTTTCATGACTTGTTTCTTTACAAGATTCCTATGCATAGGAAGTGGGTTAGACTCAAATGTGTTTTGAATTTGCTTCTTGATGCTCTCTTTTACTTCTATTCATATTTCCTATGTGAGCATCTTCTCAAACTATCATGCCTAACTTAAAGGCGTTAAAGAAAAGTACTTATTGGGAGATAACCCAAAAGTTTTAGATGAGTCTTGGAAGTTTATTTTCTTTTTGTGTCAAGAGTAACCTCTAATGAGAGAGAAGTACTGATTGGGAAAGTTGCTGTCCCGAAACAGATTTCTGTGCATCACCGTAAAAATTCGTGTAAAATCTCTGTATGTCCTTTTGAGGCGTGAATGTTTGTGCTTCTGCCCCAGGTTGTTATCTAACTTTTGTTAGTTCCACACTTTTTGATTTGAGCAACAGAAGGTCTTCAAAAAAAATCGTCTTTACCTGCTGGTCTGTTTTGACAGATTTCTGCCATTTTCTGCATTTGCTTCTTGTTGGTTCCTTTTTGAGTTCTTTTGGGGAATTGAGCTTTTTGAGGGAAGTGATATAGTAGCTAGTGTTTTAATGTAAGTTTATTGGTGTTAGAACTGAACCTAAAGACTTATTATCTTGAGTGCACTAATGTTGCTAATAAAGATTGTGTGAAGTTTTGTATGAAGGAAAATTTTTAGGTGTATGGAGAGAATGATGTAATGAAGAATGGAATAAAGCTCAATCTTGGGGATGCCACCCCGTGTCACCCCAAAAATTATCCAAGAAGTAAAAGCGTCAAAGCTTGGGGATGCCCAAGGCATCCCCTTCTTCATCAATAAAAATCTCAGGTTTCTTCCAAACACTTCATTTTTATTGTTTCATGCATAATTGTGTTGTTCTTGGAGCGTCTTCTTTTTTGTTTTTGTTTTTGGTTTTCGTTTGCTTGGTTTTCTTAGTTTGCTGAATAAATTGGTTGGACCTCCTCTTTCATACATTGGTTTTCAAATAGTTTGGTTTGGATTGGAAAAGAAGTAGGAAAGTTCATGCTTAAGTGGTAAAAAGGAGTTTGTTTTTGACTATGGCATATCCTTTGTCATGCCATGTTTGATATTGTTTTGGCTTTATTCTTAGTGATCTTTGCTGTAGCATGACTTGTTATAAACAATTGAGATTGCTTAATGTGCCTTTGAAAGAATCATGCGTTGTTTTAGCATATTAAAGCATAGTATTGTGGTATTCTCCTTTGATGCTTTATTTGGGTTGACTTGGCGCATGCTCACACCATGTTATGACTATCCCAAGTCACCATAGCCTTTATGATCCTTTAGTTTTCGACTTGTAATATCACTTTATGCTTTGTTTAATGATGTTTTGTCGCTCTGCATGATTATGGCCATTACTGCTCTCTTAGTTGGTCGCTCCCAGTCTTTTGCTAGCCTCCATAACCAAGTATGAGTTCCACTCGTACATCCAACTCCTAAAACCAAGTTATTCCAAAGAGTCCACCATACCTACCTATTAGCATATGCTATTCCAAGTATATTCATGTTTTTGTTTACCTTCCAAATTAAACTTGTTATGAGAAAACTAGTGATTAAAGCTCTCACGAACATGATGGCACACTTTACTTTTCTTGCTCTTAATAAACTTGAACCATTGTGTCGTCTATGTTGTATATGCTTGCACTTATTTGTTGGGGATTAGCAGAACCATGCTGTCATGGTGAACGCTTTCAACATTGCACTAGTACTTTGTACCTAGTTGATATCATGCTCTTTTGTCTATGGATGTCGTCGGTGTGAAATGAAAGGGGAGCTTGTAAGTCCATGGAGTTATGTATATGTGTTAGAGAAATGCCTGGGCTGCTGGTCTAATCCATGCTGACATGGTGGAAACCTGCAGCGTAACCATAATGAGCTGTATATGAAGCATTCTTCTTATAAAAAAAGAGTCCTATATTGAGAAAAAAAAGAAAAAGAGAAAAAAAAGAGATTATGAAAAGAGGAAAGAGAGAAAAAAGCACCATATTCCCATGGTAAATAAGAAGATTGTTGAGATGCTCGTTGTCTACTTGCCTTATCATTTTGATATGGGGATTCTTCCGTATCATCGGGCAAGGGATACCCCATTGGCGGTTCTCTGTGATACACATGTACTTATAATGACAAGAACTTACCGGTGACTAAACTTGAGTAGCATGAGGAGCGACCCTTGTATTCAAGGGACATGAGATTCCTAACTTATACTTCGTCAAGCATGTACACCATAGTTTGTTCACTTTAACCTTAATCACCTCAAGATGCTTATGATAGGGGCAATGAGAGCTGAAGCTATTAAGTACCATAATTTTTGGAAGCTCTTTATGAAACTTGAATCCCTGCTTCCTTCTATGAAGGCCTTTCTTTTACTTTTTTGTTGAGTCTCCACCTTCTACCTTTATGCACCTACTTTGAGAGCATAGTGGCCATTCTTAGTTCTATGTGCATTGTCCCAACACTTGTTGATTGATGCATAACCTTGATATTGCTTGTTTTAAACTATTTGTATCTAGTCACTCTTATGAACTTTGAAG
Organism: Avena insularis; assembly: GCA_023614405.1. Lineage (NCBI taxonomy): Eukaryota > Viridiplantae > Streptophyta > Magnoliopsida > Poales > Poaceae > Avena > Avena insularis. The sequence continues at coordinate 317,484,748 of CM042692.1, read as the reverse complement.
GTGTCCTATGCATTTATGTTTGCTACTCTATGAGGGACAAGCTGAATGCCACTATGCTATGTTTTCTTTATGTGAAACAAAAAAACGTCTTGCAAAGCATTGTTATTCATGAATCTTTTGTTTGTACCTTTTCACGTTGCAACATAGTTGCTTTGCCTTATTGTTAGAACTTTTTCTTTCATGTTATGATTGAAGTACTATGATCCCAGCTATCAATGTTTTACAAAAATAATTTGATCAAGTTTATGATGGTGCATGTCACCTCAAAAATTATTCTTTCTTTTTATCACTTACCTACTCGAGGACGAGCAGGAGTTAAGCTTGGGGATGTTGATACGTTGCTAGCGTGTCCTTAATTTTTGATGTTCCATGCTTGGTTTTATCTACTTTCTTGTGTTTTGTTCCAACCTTGGAGTACTTTCTATACACTTTCTTGGACTAACCTATTAACAAGATGCCACAGTGTCAGCTGCCTGTTTTCTGCTGTTTTTGGTCCAGGAAGTCAGAAAATGAATATTCTCGGAATTGGACAAGAGAAAAGCCAAAGTTATTATTTTATCGGGGGACACTTGGACCCAGAATACGAGACGGAGAAGGACCAGAGGGTGGCCACACCACCTGGTAGCACGGGCCAGGCTAGGCCGCGCCAGGGGGTGGTGTAGGCCCGTCCTGCACCCCCTCGATCTCCCCTCTCGCCTATAAGAGCCTCCCGATGCATAAACCCTAAATCATCAAGCCTCCAGCCACGAAAAGTTCTGCAGCGCCGCCGCCACCGAAGGAGAGATTTGGGGGACAGAAAGTCTCTGTTCCGGCACCCTGCCAAGACGGGGAAGTGCCCCCGAAGCCATCTCCATCAATCTGCACTGCCATCTCCATCATCGTTGCTGATTCCCATGATGAGGAGGGAGTAGTTCTCTCTCGAGGCTAAGGGTTCTACCGGTAGCTATGTGTTCATCTCTCTCTCTCTCTACGTGATCATATTGTGATCATGACCTTGTAATCTATAGATCTACCTTGCTACTCAAGTGATTTAATAGATCTCTGCTCTCCCCATGTGTGTGAAAGTGACAACATGTACACCATGGTGGCACTTAGGCTAGAGATTAAAATTACTTGTTATGAGTTATATTTGGAGTTGGATGTCTCTATGAAATTGTGGTGTTTGTTGGAACCATCTAGTGCTCAAGATGACAACGTGGGGTTTTCTAGATGGGAAAGGCTTACTTTGAGGTGTGTTGTTATAGCCCTACCATGGATTAGAGTGTCCAACCGGAGAGTAGTTCAGAGTAGTATCATAAGAAGAATATATTTATATGAGAGTGTTCACTAGTGAAAGTATGATCCCTAGGCCTTGTTTCTAAGCATTGAAACACCATTTGCAACTAGATCTGTTACATGTTTGCTTGCTTCCATCTTTATTTCAGTTTGCCTTTAGTCTTTTCCACGCCATCAAGCTATTTTCTATCACCGTTACCATTTATAATTATCTATACCACTTGTATTTCACTATCTCTTCGCCGAACTAGTGCACCTATATAGCTGACAAGTGTATTGGCTGTGTTGGGGACACAAGAGACTTCTTGTATCTTGGTTGCAGGGTTGCTTGAGAGGGGATACCTTTGACCACTTCCTCCCTGAGTTCGATAAACCTTGGGTGATCCACTTAAGGGAAAACTTGCTGCTGTTCTACAAACCTCTGCACTTGGAGGCCCAACAACTGTCTACAAGAATAGAAGTGTGTAGACATCAGTAGTAGACGGGCCTCTGAACCTGCTGAGCCTTGCCTTCCTCGGGGTGCTCTACCACCAGGACGACGCTAACGACCTGGCTGATGGCTGCTATATAGAGCAACATCGGCTCCTTGCTAGTCAGCGTGGCTAGAACCGGTACTGTGGATAGCATGCGCTTGAGGTCGTGGAAGGCGGCGTAGGCTTGTGAGGTCCAGGAGAATTTGTCCGTCTTCTTCATCTGCTTGTACAGCGGGAGTGCCTTTCCCCCCAGCCGGCTGATGAAACGGCGCTGCATCCTCTTGATGGCTGCAATCTTCTCTGGGTTTGCCTCGATCCCTCGTTGCGAAACAAGAAAACCGAGTAGCTGGTCGGATGGGACGCCTTAAGACACACTTCTCTGGGTTCACCTTCATTTGGTACCGGCAGAGGTTGCCTAACGTTTCCCCCAAGTCTTCAAGGAGGGTGCGCTTCTCCTTAGTCTTGATGATGACATCATCCACGTAAGCATGCACATTTCGGCTGATCTGTGAGTGCAAGCATTTCTGCATACAGCGCTGATAGGTAGCGCCTGCATTTTTAGACCAAAAGGCATGGTTACATAACAGAAGGCCCCATACAGGGTGATAAATGACGTCTTAATCTGGTCAGCCGGGTTTAACCGGATGGGATTGTAACCGGAATAACAGTCCAAGAAGGACACCGAGTTGCAACCGGCTGTGGAATCGATAACCTGATCCATATGGGGCAAAGCGAAGGGGTCTTTTGGGCACGCCTTGTTCAGGTTGGTGTAGTCGATACACATGCGCTAGGTCTTGTTTTTCTTCAACACCAGGACTGGGTTGGCTAGCCAGTCCGGGAGGTACACTTCCATGATGAACCCGGCTGCGAGGAGCCGGGTGATCTCGTCACCAATGATCTTCCTCTTCTCTTCCGCAAACCAGCACAGGGGCTGCTTGACCAGCTTGGCATCCGGCTGCACATGGAGTGAGTGCTCGGTGAACTCCCTCGGAACACCCGGCATGTCCTTGGGTGACCATGCGAAGATGTCCCGATTCTCACGGAGGAAGTCAACGAGCGTGCCTTCCTGTTTGCTGTCCAAGCCCGCACTGATGATGACGAACTTGGTCGAGCGGGTGGGGTCGAGCGGGATCTTCTTCGTCTCCTTGGCCGGCTGGAAAGCCGCGTCACCAGTCGGCTTCCTGTTAGCCGGCACCTCTTGCTGATCTAGGGCCACATTGCGCATGATCTCGTGCTTCTCCTCGGCTATGATGAGGGCTTCGACCAGCTTGGAGCCGGCTGACGCGCACTCCATGGACCGCCTGAAGCAGCCGGCGGGTGATTACGCCCTTTGGCCCCGACATCTTCGTCTTGAGGTATGCGTAGTAGGGGACGGCCATGAACTTGGCGAGGGAGGGACGCCCGAGGAGAGCGTGATAGGAGCTTGTTAGGTTCACCTTGAACCATACCGGCTTGCGCCGGAAGTTCTCCTCGGTTCCAAAGATGATGTCCAGCTGGATCTTACCCAGCGGGGCGCAAGCCGGCCCCAGCAATACACCGTGGAATGTCGTGGTAGTCAGGCGCTGATGCGCTCGACTTTCGACGTAGAGCTCGTTGGGAACCCCAAGAGGAAGGTATGATGAGCACAACAATAAGTTTTCCCTCAGTTATGAAACCAAGGTTTAATCGAACCAGTAGGAGCAAGGAAACACCCCAAAGGTGTTGCTAGCTGAGCTTTGGCAGGGCGCACTACCGGTGCTAGTAGCAACGTGGAGACCTGCACAACACAACCACAGAACTTTGTCCCCAACTTGCGATGAGGTTGTCAATCTCACCGTGTTTTGCGGAAAACAAAGGATTAAACGTATCGAATGGAAAGAAGTAATAGTTTGTAGAAAGTAAACACAAAGCAAAAACAGTTTATAGATTGTATGTAAAGAAAAAGGACCGGGATCCATAGTTCACTAGAGGTGGCTCTCCTTAGATAGATAACATGCTGGGTGAACAAATTACAGCGGGGCAATTGACAAACACCGAGAAAGCAATACATGCATATACTAATCATCTTGACTCCTCTGAGACTTGATTGGGCATTACAACATAATACATAGACCGCCATCCAACTGCATCTATGACTAATAATCCACCTTCAGGTTATCATCCAAACCCCCTCCAGTATTAAGTTGCAAGCAACAGATTATTGCTTTACGAACTGCGTGTAAAGTAAACAATATGATTGTTCTATGAACAAAGGATCGTTGTTTTCTCCCTATTAGCAACAACACATCTAGTACCTTAGAGATTTCTATCACTTCCCCAGATTACCAGAGGCATGAACCCACTATCGAGCATAAATACTAACTCTTGGAGTTGCTAGCATCTACTTGGCCAAGATAGCTACTAACAACGGAAAGCATGCAAGATCTCAAATAACAAACACATGATAGAATCAATAATCAATCTGAAATAGCATCTCAATATCCATCGGATCCCCGCAAACACAACATGTATGAATTACAAATAGATGATCTTGATCATGAACGGAGCTCACAAGATCTAAACATGAAAGCACAAAGGAGGAGAACCAGCCATCTAGCTACTACATGGATCCGTAGTCCAAGGATGAACTACTCACGCATCACACCTGAGGCTTGCATGGTGATGAAGAAGGCCTCTAGGGTGAATTCCCCTCTCTGGCAGGGTGCCGGGAAGAGCTTCAGATCCCTCCTGATCTAGGGATGGAGATGACGGCGGCTACCGACTCTTTCGTGGATTTTTGATCGGGTACTTAGGGTTTTCGTCTCGAGGGCAATATATAGGCGGAAGGAGAGGCCGAGGGGGGTGCCGGGAGTGGCCACACCACCTCGGCGCAGCCGTGCCTGGCCAGGTGGTGTGGTGGCTCCCTGTCCCTTCTCCGTCTCGTATTCTGGCACTTGATCCCTTCCGGAAAAATAGGCACTTTGGCTTTTGTCCCGTCCAATTCCGAGAATATTCATTTTTTGACTTTCCTGGAACCAAAAACAGCAGAAAACAGGCAGCTGGCACTGTGGCTCTTGTTAATAGGTTAGTCCAAGAAATCATATGAAAAGTACTCCAAAGTTGGAACAAAACACAAGAAAGTGGATAAAACCAAGCATGGAACATAAAAAATATAGATACATTTGCAATGTATCAGGCGCAGGTCGCAATCACGGATGCCGAGCTTCTCTAAGGAGGACCGATTGAGAAAGTTGAGGTTGATGCCCCCATTGATGAGGACGCGCGAGAAGCGGCAGGTGCGCTCATTGGAAACGATGAGGGGGTCCAGCACCATGGCGTAGACCCCAGGATTCGGGAGGCGATCCGGCTGATCCTCCCGGCTCCAGGTGATGGGGGTCTCCGACCAGTTCAAGTACTAGGGAATGGGGGAGGCGATGGTGTTGACCTCCCTAGAGCACTGCCCGCGGCTGTGCTTGTCGTCTGGCTCGGTCTCGAAGATGTGGTAAGCGGTGTGCGGCTAAGGGTAGCCGTTGTTATTATTGCCACCATTGCCGTTGTTGCTGGCTCCCCTAGCCGGTGGTGGTGGTCCGCCGGGAGGGCGGTGGTAGACGGGGTTGGCCTCCTTCATCTTTCATCTGGCGGGTCCAGCTGTAGTTCCGGGTGGTGTGAGTAGCTGGTTTGAAGGGTCCGCTGTGCCACTTGCACGGGCCATCGAACATTTGTTCAAAGGTGAACCGCGGCTTCTGCCTTCTTGCTTCACTAGTCGGCGCATCAGACGCGCCCTCCACAGCATTGACCTACCTCGCGTGGTAGCGGGGCTTTTGCTAACCAGCTTGGCGGTCCCGATCGAACCGGTTTTCGTTGCCGTGTAGAGGATCCGGCTTCTTCGCCCGAGTTACTTGGTAGGTCGTGAGTCGGCTCCGTGGGATTCGATCGGCCGTCGGCATTCACCCGGAGGGGCTTCTTCAACGCGGCGTTGGTCGTGGCATACTGGTCCGCAACCGTCATGAGCTCTGCCATGGTTTTTGGCTCGTCACACAGTAGCCGGTGGCGAAGCATGGTGCCTTCCCGGCACCCCTCGATGAAGAACCCGATCGCCTAGCTCTCTAGGATGCCCTCGCAAGTGTTCCACAGCTCGGTCCACCTGGCGATGTACTCGCGGTCTGACTCATGGTCACCTTGGATGCACAGGGCCAGATCACGAGGGCGACTCGGAGGCTTGTACGTGCCGTTGAAGTTGCGGACGAACACCCTCTCGAAGTCCGGCCAGGCGTTGATGCTGTTGGGCGCGAGGCTGTTGAGCCATGTCCTTGTGGATTCGGTTAGCATGAGGGGGATGTAGTGCACTGCTATGCGCTTGTTCCCGTGGGTGATGCCGACTGCCGTGGCGTAGTCGGTCAGCCAGTCCTCTGGCTTCATGCTGTTGTCATACTCGGGGGTGTCCCGCGGCAGGGTAAACTTATCCAGAAACATTTCGTTCTGGATGAGAGATCCGAATGTTCCTCTTCCGTGATGCGCGCTTGAGCTAGGAGCTCGATGCGGTCACGGCCATCCGGAGGGTCTGGGTTGAGCGCTCCTACTTGGCCCGAGAGACGGGAACCGGTAGGTCGTGGCGCTCCGGTGGGTGGAGGGGGAGGTGGTGGGTTGCTGTTCACCGTCTTCTCCTGGTGCGGTGATGACCCACAAGTATAGGGGGTGTATCGCAGTATTTTCGAGGGAAGTGAAACCCAATTTATTGATTCGACACAAGGGGAGCCAAAGAATATTTATAAGCCTTAAAAACTGAGTTGTCAATTCAGCTACACCTAGAAACAATCTTTCTCATAGAAGTTTATCAGTAGCAACAGTTTTGTAGTAGGAATAGCAAAGTAGCAGCAACAGTAAAGTAAAGACAGCAGTAACAATTGCAGTAAACAGTAGGATTCGAGTGCGGTAGGCATAGGGATGGATGGACGGGCGTTGCATGGACAAGACAATTCACATAGCAATCAGAACATAGGGCAATTGTAGATAAATAAGATAAAGCATCCAAGTACTAGATAATCCTAGGCATGTGTTCCATATATAGTCATACGTGCTCGCAATGAGAACTTGCACAACATCTTTTGTCCTGCCAGCCCGTTTGCAGCGGGGCCTCAAGGGAACTACTGGCAATTAAGGTTCTCCTTTTAATAGAGTACCGGAGCAAAGCATTAACACTCCATGAACACATGTGATCCTCACATCAAAGCCATTCCCTCTGGTTATCCCGATTTCTGTCACTTCGGGGCCATTGGTTCCGGACAACAATGTGTGTATACAACTTGCAGATAAGACCATAAACAATACTATCATAATGAATCAATAATATGTTCAGATCTGAAATCATGGCACTCGGGCCCTAGTGACAAGCATTAAGCATAACAAGTCGCAACAAAGTCATAAAGTACTAATAGAAGATACTAGGCACCATGCCCTAACAATATGATGCCATTACATGAACGATCTCATCCAATCCCTACCATCCCCATAGCCTACATCGGGGGATTACTCACTCATAGATGGGGGAAACATGGATGGTTGATGGAGAACTAATGGTGATGATGATGGCGATGATCTCCTCCAATTCCCCGTCCCAGCAGGGTGCCAGAACGGAGTTTCTGGTGCTGTTTCGTGGAATCTAGTGGTGGCGGCGGAGTGGAACTCCTTCTAGAAAAACGTCGAACCCCCCTGAGTTTTTAGGTCAGAAGGCAACTTATAGGCGAAGAGGGAGACCGAGGGCATGCCTGGGGCGGCCAGACCATGCCCTGGCGTGGCCAGGCCCATCCCGCGCCTGGGGGGGGGGGAGGGGGTGTGGCCAGCCCCTGGCCTTCCTCCGTCTCATATTTTGGCTCCGTGAGTCTTCTGGAAAAATAGGCACTTTGGCTTTTGTCCCGTCCAATTCCGAGAATAATTTTCTGACTTTCCTGGAACCAAAAACAGCAGAAAAATGGTAGCCTTTGTGGCTCTTGTTAATAGATTAGTCCAAGAAATCATATGAAAAGTACTCCAAAGTGTGGACAAAACACAAGAAAGTGGGTAAAACCAAGCATGGAACACCAAAAATTATAGATACATTTGCAATTTATCAACATCCCCAAGCTTAACTCCTGCTCGTCCTCGAGTAGGTAAGTGATAAAAAAGAAAATAATAATTTTTGAGGTGACATGCACCATCATAAACTTGATCAAAGTATTTGTAAAACATTCAAGTTGGGATCATAGTACTTCAATCATAACATGAAAGACAAAAGTTCTAGCAATAATACAAAGAAACTATGATGCAACATGAAAAGGCACAAACAAAAGATTCATGAATAACAATGCTTTGCAAGACGTTTGTTTGTTTCACATAAAGAAAACATAGCATAGTAGTATTCAGCTTGTCCCTCATAGAGTAGCAAATATAAATGCCGACACCTTCAAAGTTTACAAGAGTGACTAGATACAAATAGTTTAAAACAAGCAATATCAAGGTATGCATCAATCAACAAGTCTTCGGACAATGCACATAGAACTAAGAATGGCCACTATGCTCTCAAGAAAGTGCTCATAGAATGTGTGGAGACTCAACAAGGAAATGAACAGGTTTTGAAAAGTTTGAAAGGCTTCCAAATGCTGAAAGTATGGTACTCATTAGCTTTGAGCTCTCATTGCCCCTATCATAAGCATCTTTAAATGGTTAAGGTTAAAGTGACACAACTAAGAAGATATGCTTGACAAGTTATAAATCAAAGTCTCATGCCCCTTACTTATGAAGACCGATCCTCATGCTACTCAACTTCAGTCACGAGCAAGCTCTTGTCATTGTAAGTATATACGTATCATAGAGAACCACCAACGGGGTACCCCTTTCACATGATACATGAGCTATTCCATAATCAAAATGACAAGGCAAGCAGACAATGAGCATCTCAGCAATCTTTTTATTTACTATGTGCATAGATTTTTATTGAGGATGCTTCATAGAATGCTCATTATGGTTATGCTGCAAGTTTCCACCATGATTAGGCATGGCTTAGGCTAGCGGCCCACGCGTTTCTCTAACATACATACAAACTCCATGATCTTACAAGTTCCACTTTTATTTCACACCGCCGGGATCCATAAGCAAAAGAACATGATATCAACGAGGTACTAAGTACCAATGAAATGTCAAAAACGTTCCCCATGAAACATGGTTCTGCTAACTTCAACTTATAAAGCGCAAGCATATACGCAACAAAGAAGGACGCAATGGTTCAGGTTTATTAAATGCAAGAAAGTAAAGTGTGCCATCAAGTTCGTGAGAGCTTTACTAACTAACTTTCTCATAACAAGCAAACATTTTATTCGGAAGAAAACAAGGCATATTGAATATGCACGGAAGTAGTAGATGATGCTAATAGGTAGGTATGGTGGACACTTTGGCAATATTTGTTTTTAGGGAGTTGGAAACATGAGTAAAACATACTCAGTGAAAGTGAAGGCTAGCAATAGTAAGGGAGCGACAAACAAGAGAGCAATAATGGCCATAATCATGCAGAGCGACAAAACATCATTGATCAAAGCATAAAGTGATACTACAAGTTGAAAACTAAAGGATCATAAAGGCTTATGGTGACTTGGGATAGTCATAACATGGTGTGAGCATGTCCCAAGTCAACCCAAATAAAGCATCAAAGGAGAATACCACAATACTATGCTTTAATATGCTAAAACAACGCATGATTCTTCCAAGGCACTTTAAGCAATCTCAATTGTTTATAACAAGTCATGCTACAGAAAATAATACTAAGCATAACGCCAAAACAATATCAAGCATGGCATGACAAAGCATAGGCCACAGTCAAAAACAAGCTCTCTTTACCACTTAAGCATGAGATTTCCTACTCTTTTCCAAACCAAACCAAACTATTTGAACACCAATGTATGAAAGAGGGGGTCCAACCAATTTATTCAGCAACCTAAGAAAACCAAGCAAATGAAAAACCAATACGAAAACGAAAAAGAAGACGCTCCAAGAACAACACAACTGTGCATGAAACAATAAAAATGAAGTGCTTGGAAGAAACATGGGATTTTTATTGATGAAGAGGGGGATGCCTTGGTATCCCCAAGCTTTGACGCTTGTACTTCTTGGATATTTCTTGGGGTGACATGCGTGGCATCCCCAAGCTTGACTTTAGTCCATCCTTCATCTCATTACTTATTCCTTCCATACACCTGAAATTTTTCCTTCATACAAAACTTCACACAATCTTTATTAGCAACATTAGTGCAATCAAGATAATAAGTCTTAAGTTTCAGTTTTAACACCAAATAAACTTCTATTAGAACACTAGCTACTATATCACTTCCCTCAAAAAGCTCAATTCCCCAAAAGAACTCAAAAGGGAACCAACAAGAAGCAAATGCAAAAAATGGTAGAAATCTGTCAAAACAGACCAGCAGGTAAAGACGAATTGTTTCGAAGACCTTCTGTTGCTCAAATCAAAAAGTGTAGATCTAAAGAAAGTTAGATAACAACCTGGGGCAGAAGCACAAAAATTCACGCCTCAAAAAGACATTCAGAGATTTTATACGAATTTTTACAATGAAGCACAGAAATCTGTTTTAGGACAGCAACTTTCCCAATCATTACTTCTCTCTCATTAGAGGTTACTCTTGGCACAAAAAGAAAATAAAAAGGATAAGGAGAGGTTACTACTGAAGTAATAACTTCCAAGACTCATCTAAAACTTTTGGGTTATCTCCCAATAAGTACTTTTCTTTAACGCCTTTAAGTTAGGCATAAGCAAAAACTAAAGTGGATAAAATAGAAGTAAGCGGAGATAATCATGGTGAAAACATTGTTTTGTTCAATGAAATCCTTTTGTTAACAAGGTTGATCAGGTCTTGTTACCAAAACAATTTCATATGAGACAAAACTTTGTATTCCACTAATGATTATGTTGCCTCAACCTTGATAGCAATGGTCTCAATCATAACAGTTTCAATTTTTTTCTTGGTATGTGACAATATATTTCTCCAACTTGAATGCCCTCAACATATTCAATTGAATTCAAACCATAATTCCTTACAATCTTCTTGGGGAAATAGATAGTATGTTCCTTGTCATTCACATTGAAAGTCACCTTTCCTTGATTACAATTGATAACAACTACTGTAGTATTAAGAAAAGGTCTCCCAAGAATAATAGACATATTATCATCTTCAGGCATTTCAAGCACAACAAAATCAGTTAATATCAAGCAATTATGAGCCACTTGAACAGGTACATCCTCACATATACCAACAGGAATAGTGGTAGATTTATCAGCCATTTGCAAAGATATATCAGTTGGTATTAATTTTTCTAGTTGAAGCCTCTTATAGAGAGAGAATGGCATAACACTAACTCCAGCTCCCAAATCACACAAAGCAGTTCTAACATAACTATTCTTAATAGAGCAAGGGATAGTTGGAATCCCAGGGTCTCCAAGTTTCTTAGGAACCTTACCATTAAAGGAATAATTAGCAAGCAAAGTAGAAATTTCTTCATTAGGGATCTTCCTTTTATTCGAGACAATATCCTTCATATACTTTGAGTAAGGAGGCAATTTAATAACATCAGTCAAAGGAATTTGCAAGAATAAAGGTTTCATCCACTCACAAAACTTATTATAATGTTCATCCTCCTTTGACTTGTGTTTCTTATCAGGGAATGGCATAGGTTTTTGGACCCAAGGCTCTCTTTCACTACCATGTTTCTTAGCAATAAAATCTTCTTTAGTGTATTTAGTATTCTTAGTGTGGTTTTCAGGATCTTCTTCAACTTTTTCTTCATTAGGAACTTCATTTTCTTCATTACCACTTTCAGTTTAAGCATCAGAGATAGATATACTGTTAGGATCTATAGCAGGTTCAGAGGGTTCTACAACAGTTTTATGTTTCTTTTTTCCTTTTCTTACGAGTAGAACCACTATTTTCAGCTTGTTGAGAATCCTGCTCAATTCTTTTGGGATGCCCCTCAGGATATAGAGGATCCTGGGTAGCAGCTCCACTTCTAGTTCTAATTTCATAAGCATGTTTTTCTTTAGCAGCATTAACTAGCAAGTCATTTTGCACTTTAACGAGTTGATCTATTTGAGTTTAAGCATTTGAAAGTGTTTAACGATCATTTTAACATCATTAGAGGTTCTTTCCACAATATCTTTCAACTCAACAATAGCTCTAGTGTTTTCCATTAGATGATTTTGCACCCTTTTATTAAAATTATCTTGCTTAACAATAAAGATATCGAATTCTTCTAAGCATTGATCAGGTGGTTTAGAGTAAGGGATATCACCTTCATCAAAGTGTTGGAGAGAGTGTACCTCAATAGTGGGTGAGTAGGGAATAGGCTTACATAATTCTTCTATAGGAGGTAAATTCTTGACATCTGCTGCTTTAATTCCCTTCTCCTTAAGACATTTCTTAGCTTCCTTCATCACTTCAACATTTAATTCAATAACTCCCCTCTTCTTTGATGTTGGAATAGGCACCGGAATAGCAGGTTCAGGTACAATTACTTCAGGTATAGCTTGTTTAGGAGGAGTCTAATCTTCACAATTCTTACTTATTTTAGCCATTAATTCCTCAGCTTCCTTAGGAGTCCTATTCCTAAAAACACAATCAGCACAACTATCTAGGTATGACCTAGATTCCTCGGTTAGTACATTATAAAATATATCAAGAAGCTCATTCTTAGGTAATGGACTTCCAGCTTGTGCATGAATCAAAGCACAAAACCTTGCCGAAGATTCAGGCAATACCTCTTTTTCTCCCTATTTAAAATCAAAAAGTTCCTGCAAAATACCATGTCTAGCACTAGGAGGAAAATATTTCTGCAGGAAAGTACTAATCAAGCACTCAGGGCTATCAATAGATCTAGGAGGTAAATTACTAAACCAAGTTTTAGCTTCTCCTTTCAGTGAAAAGGGGAAAATCTTAGCAACAAAGTAAGTACGCATCTTAATATCATCAGAAAACAAGCCACTCATGGTAGAAAGTTCATTCATATGTGCTACCGCACTTTCATTCTTAGTAACACAAAAAGGTTCTTTCTCGATAATAGCTATTCGAGAGAGAAATCATAATCTTTATGTATAATGTTTATGGGAGAAGCAGCAAACTTAGCAATAGGAGAAAATTTGGGTCTAATAGTACGCCTCTCAAGGAGACTCTTAGCAGCGCTCCTGTCATGGGTGTTTTTACATTCTTTAATAAATTCATCGGTCATCTCAACATAACCATCTTCAATATCATAACTTTCACTAGACTCAGGTGAACTAACAGGTGTGGTAGTGTCTTCATTAGGAGTTTCGGTATTTCCAGCTATAGTTCTAGCAATCGTAGCATCTAGGAAATGACCTAATGAACCACTCTTATCAAGCACAGTAGAAGCATCATCATAAGCATCAGAAGTTTCAGATTCAGCAGTAGTAGCAGTGTGTGTAGCATGTGTATGTGGTGGTGTAATGATCTTACTTATAACAGATGGTGAATCAAGAGCAGCAGAGGTGTTCAGAATCGTACCTCTTCTTGTAGTGGATGGTAAAATAGGAAACTTGCCATCAAGAGACTTACCCATGATGGAGGGATAGCAGCGAACAATAGAGAATCCAAGTGAACTTGATAAATAAAGCTATGCTCCCCGGCAACGGCACCAGAGAATAGTCTTGATGACCCACAAGTATAAGGGGTGTATCATAGTATTTTCGAGGGAAGTGAAACCCAATTTATTGATTCAACACAAGGGGAGCCAAATAATATTTATAAGCCTTAACAACCGAGTTGTCAATTCAGCTGCACCTGGAAACAATCTTGCTCATAGTAGTTTATCAGTAGCAATAGTTTTGTAGTAGGAATAGCAAAGTAGCAGCAACAGTAAAGTAAAGACAGCAGTAACAATTGCAGTAAAAGATGAGATTCGGTCGGTAGGCATAGGGATGGATGGACGGGCGTTGCATGGACAAGACAATTCACATAGCAATCAGAACATAGGGCAATTGCAGGTAAATAAGATAAAGCATCCAAGTACTAGATAATCCTAGGCATGTGTTCCATATATAGTCATACGTGCTCGCAATGATAACTTGCACAACATCTTTTGTCCAGCCAGCCCGTTTGCAGCGGGGCCTCAAGGGAACTAATGGCGATTAAGGTGCTCCTTTTAATAGAGCACCGGAGCAAAGCATTAACACTCCTTGAACACATGTGATCCTCAAATCAAAGCCATTCCCTCCGGTTATCCCGATTTTTGTCACTTCGGGGCCATTGGTTCCGGACAACAATGTGTGTATACAACTTGCAGATAAGACCATAAACAATACTATCATAATGAATAAATAACATATTCAGATATGAAATCATGGCACCCGGGCCCTAGTGACAAGCATTAATCATAACAAGTCGCAACAAAGTCATAAAGTACTAATAGAAGATACTAGGCACCATGCCCTAACAATCTGATGCCATTACATGAACGATCTTCATCCAATCCCTACCATCCCCATAGCCTACAGCGGGGGATTACTCACTCATAGATGGGGGGAAACATGGATGGTTGATGGAGAAGCTATGGTGATGATGATGTCGATGATCTCCTCCAATTCCCCGTCCCGGCAGGGTGCCAGAACAGAGTTTCTGGTGCTGTTTCATGGAATCTGGTGGTGGCGGCGGAGTGGAACTCCTTCTGGAAAAACGTCGAACCCTCCTGAGTTTTTAGGTCAGAAGGCAACTTATAGGCAAAGAGGGAGACCGAGGGGATGCCTGGGGCGGCCAGACCATGCCCTGGCGCGGCCAGACCCAACCCACGCCTGGGGGGGGGGGTGTGGCCATCCCCTGGCCCTCCTCTGTCTCATATTTTGGCTCCGTGAGTCTTTCGGAAAAATAGGCACTTTGGCTTTTGTCCCGTCCAATTCCGAGAATATTCATTTTCTAACTTTCCTGGAACCAAAAACAGCAGAAAACAGGCAGGTGGCACTGTGGCTCTTGTTAATAGGTTAGTCCAAGAAATCATATGAAAAGTACTCCAAAAATTATAGATACATTTGCAATGTATCACGCGGCTTGCCCTTGCGACCCGAGTCGCGGCGCCTGCTGCGGGATCTTGCCGGAGGAGAGGACGCCTGCTGGGTCTCGCGGGGTGTGCCCTTGCTATTGCCGGGCGGCTTGCTTCCGCTAGAGCAGCTGAGGTCCTCGTGCATCTGCCAAATGGCGTCGGCCTGCTCATCCATGATCCGAAGGAGCTCCTGTACCCAGGCGTGTTGCCGGTCTCGCTCGTCGCCCTCCATGTTGGGCAGCTCGTCTGCCGTTCACAGGTTCTTGATGGGCATGCCGTAGGTGGGTCGAACAAGGAGAGGCGATGGATCTGGCTCGCCGTCCCTCTCCATCATTCCGACTAGCTCACCGCCCCGGTGTCCCACTTGTCCGCGCTGGCTCGGCTCCTTGGTAGCCGGAGTGTGTCCGTGAGTGCGGTCTTATTCGTGCATGGTGATATCGACTTTCTTCTTGGCGGCTGCTAAATCGATGGCCTCCTGTAGGAGGAGCTGTCTCTCCATGGTGAAGTTCGCCTCGGCCTCCTCTGGGTTGTCCTCGAGCTTAACCAAAGTGAGGAGGCGGTCAATGGCCTCCTCCACCGGGTTCTTCGGCCGTGGTGGGGCGGAAGTTCCGGCCTTGTCACTGCCCTGCTCCTGAGGACGGCGAGGCTGGGAGCTAGAGCCGGCCATCATGACCTCAGCGCCATGCAGAGCGATGGAAATGCCGCTGCTAGGGAGCGGCGACAATCTCCCTAGGGAAACGCTCCAGCATGATGGTGATGTAGACAGGGAGGTCGTCGAATAGCAGGATGGAGAGGTTTGCCGGAAAGGTGGATCCGGCGAAACACGGCGTGTTGTCGATGACACAGTCAAACTTTCCAAGCATAAGAACGAGGCCAGAGGCCACGCGCTCATTGGCTGAAGTGCAGGGTCCCGTGCAGAACGTGACTCCGGTTGAAGCCATCAAGCCCCACGGTGGGCGCCAACTGTCGTTGTATTGGAAACGGCAGTACCTAAGAAGGTTAGATAGAGGTGCGGGGACTAGCAGGGAAGCTCTTGATGGTGTCCACAGACGGGATTGGATACGAGCAAGTGTAACGAGACACAAGAAGTACCCAGGTTCAGGGCCCTCGTGGTGAGGTAAAACTCTTACTCCTGCCGATCTGACTATGAGTACAATATGGGGTACAATCGCTCCGTGAGCTGTATGAACTAGCTACCTCTTAAATGCTCAGAGTCCAACCCTTGCTACAAGAGCCTTTCCCCTCCTTAAATAGGTAGAGGGGCAACGGTCTCATTGGCCAGTCCGGCTGGCGGGTCCCATAGGCGAGCCCTAGCCGACTGGTCATCTACAATACTCGGTATGGTATATCATGTTGAAGTACAAGTCATGCGGGTGGTCGTGGGTACAGGGAACACCGTGCGAGCCTGTCGTTAGCATCCGGCCACTGTGCCCGTGTCACCAGCAAAGTCTTCGGTATGGCCTCGTAGTTGGGGGTCTTATCGCTGTACCAGGGCATACCATGCACTGTGCAACACGTCGCCCTGACCTCTTGATTGCGCCTAGCTATTTATGTGTAGCCGACCTTGTATCTTGCCTCCCTTCCTGGTTCCGGCTACTAGCCGGTACGAAGTGCCCGTGTCCGGCTACGATCTGCTAGCCGGATGCAAGCTGCCTGCCTTAGTTCTTGTCTGGTTGGGGTATCCGGGGGTCATCCCCCCGACACTCATATACTCGATCATTACTAAAGTTTGCTAGAGCCTTCATTACCATCGTTATGAAGCTCCTCTGACATTTGTCAAATATCTCCTAAAATGATTCTAGTTGGGGCGTACAAGTTTATAGATTGCACAGCTGGTATACATCAACTCTAACTGATGTCATGAGCCAAATTAGTATGTCATGGATCCTTGTTTAGAGTGTAACCAGGCGGGCCCTGCTAGTTATGTTATCAGTATTATAGTCAATCCTGCAGGTTAGTCGATTGTATAGGAACTTCATGTGTTTTCTTCTCACTCAGGGTGACATATGGTTAGAGTACTCATAGCGAAAGTAAGTTACTGTACTAGAGTTGTGATGGGAATCATTGCTTTTCGAGATGTCAACCTCTGCAAGTACTCCTAATAATTTCCTCTTTTTTCACACGATTCCATGATAAATCTGAAAAGCTATTTGCTTCCAATGCAGGAAACAGAGTCAGAACAAGGTCTCAGACTCTACTTAATCTAGTTGAAAATGACAACCAGGCCAAAAAATACAATAATGCAAAACATCAGCATAAATATTTTTGTCCTAATCTTGCACCAGTTGGTCCACTTGCACTGGCGGCTGCAAATATTAAAACACACATCCCACAGCCACCAGTAGCACATCCAGTTACCTAGGAAGAATTGCCAGCAGAACCAGTTTCAACAGTAGGTTCTCAACAACAAACTGGTAATGATCTCCCAATGACCTTTAGTACTGACAGGGACATATACTCCCTTGCAAATGAGTGTGACACCAAATTTGTTATGTGTTCAGAGACTAGTAGTAGCATGCCCTTTTATATATAATATGTATACATTGATATTTTGATGTAATTTTTTTTAGTTGCACTACGACGAAGATTAACAAGGGGGCCGACGATGGGAAAAAATCTTGAGCAGATTCTTGAAATAACTAAATCAAGACTTCCGATCACATCTATAGCAGGATTCAGAAGGCCACTGGATCCACATGAATCTGCTTATATTGCATTGATCACATGCATTTTCGTGAGAAATGATATTCCCATCTTGCCCTCATGTAAACATCACCGAAATACCCCCGAGCATTTTGAAGGTTTACTAAAGAAGTTACATGTAAGTCATCTGTCTCTTAGACATACTCCATTGCTCTGTCCCTTGTCTTCTTATCTTTTTGTTTGTTATATAGGCTTCTCATTGTTGTCTACTGAGATTTTTCATGTTCGATGAGAATAGCGAGGAAGTAAAGGTTGTTATCAAAAGCATGTTCTCCGCATGTTTACGCCAGCAACGCCACAGGCTAAAGAAGCAACACTTCTCTGGCAAGTGTTTTAAGGATGTTACAAGAACGTATCCAATGGATCACATGGCTGACTATCAGTGGGGTGATCTTCTCCACCACTGTCTTGATAAAAAAATGAGGTATTCTTTGAGAAGACTGAGACTAGATCGCATTGTCAATTTGTATTTATGCCTGTGTTTTACAAGTCTCATTTTATAGGCCATCGCTCAAAGGAACTGTTCTAGCCGTAATAAAATCAGTACTAAGTAAATGCGGGACCCCATGACATAATTGGGCACCTCTACCAATTGGTAAGGACCTGTTGTTCTGTACTGTATATTTTAAATAAGTATGTAATTGATGTTGTGGAATCTGTATGCATGTTATCTTTCAACCACTGTTTCCACCATGTGATGAAATTTATTTTCGCTCGTCCAAATACAGACGAAGTCTAATGGGGATCCATAAAATAGTTGACTCTGCTAGAGAAATTTGAGGGATGCCAGACGACTAGATATGGTGTCATTGTAAAGAAAGTTGTTGTAAGTCTTCTCTTTATTTTTTGATGTTGCACTTGGAGTGATTTGTACGTATAAGTTTTATATGCAACCTTGCTTGGACTTCATCTTAGTTTTGTTTTCACTTTTCTTCATAATTTGCAACTAATGTCAGTTTCAGTTATGAATTGTATAAACAGTTGGCACAACATACACCTCACAGTGTTTACACAGGAAGCCACATTTTTAGTCATGTTAGTAAATGACATCAAAGATACACGACAAAATGATGTTTTTACTGAAGTGTATAAGATGCGTTATCAGCACTGCCAACTACAGCAGTTCATGCACATGTTAAACATGTATGCATGTTTCTCTATAGTAACTTCACTTCTCTTACACATGTCTATCAATTGAAAATTTTCCAGTCTGAATTGAAAGAGGAGCTGGCAAATCCTAGGAAAGACTGTTTAGTAAAAACTCCAAAAGAATTTGTGGATTTATTTTCCAAGGTACTACAACACGGTTCTATAGCCAAGAATATGTTGCTACGTAATGCTGGGTTCCCAGCAAGTTCGTCAAAGTCCAAGTTCAAGTTCAAGTCCAACTTCAAGGCCATTTCTTTGCATATTCAAGTTCTAGAGGAAAAACTCCAAGATGAACAATTGTTAGCATCTTCCCTAAGTGTATACAATGAACTTTTGATCACAAAGTTAGAAGAAATTTCAATTTGGCTAGAGCACTCCATAGAAAATAAGGAGAAAGTCATGAAGATGCTCAGTATTTGTGGTTGAGAACTAACAGCTAAGGTCAGTCCCTTTGTCGTGAAATGGAACCTGAAGCTGAAAGTATTTGTTAGTGCACTAGTCTGCACTTGTTATGAACTTGGGTTGTTTCCTTGTTGCGACATGTCTATAATTTGTATGGTACCTTATAATGTACTACCTCTTGTCGTCGGATTGATGACAAGTACGCCATGAGGGGGTCCTCGAGGCGCAAGAAGAGAGGTGTGAGACGACGCGGTGCAGGGACGGTGAACACACAAGTTTACCCAGGTTCGAATCCGTCGGCTTTGGACGGATCCTACTCCTGCTAGCAATCCAGTAATACGGCAGAGCCGGAATATGGGTTACAAGGGTTCGCCTGTGCGAGTTGAGATTGTAGGATATTGAGGGTGCCCTAAAGGCTCTCCCAAGGACGGCTTATATAGATATCCGGCCTAGGGTTTACAGGAGAGATCTATCCGGTTACGACTAAGAGTCGGTTACAGAGTACATCTTGAACTACAAGTAACACTATGGGCCTATGTCAGTAAGTCTTCTGGGCCTTCCCATAGCCGGATTGGACTCCGTCTCTTCTCTCTGACTGGGCCGCTCGTGAAGCAAAGCTCTATCCCGAAGTGGGCCACCCTGGTCAGTGAGTAACCGTCAGGATACCCGGAAAGTATAACCCCAACAGTAGCCCCCGGAAGTCTCCGAGATCCAAAGTCGGATTCATCATCATCTTGCTTGATCTTCGGCTTGCAGAATCTTGAAGGGTTCCTGAAACTTCAAAACAAAAGATATGATCTGGGTCTCAAAATAAGTCGGACCTATCAGGACGTTACTCAGATTCTCCAGCTTAACATTCAAACTAAGCTGGAACTTGGTCTCTGACGTCATCTGACACTAGTCATGGTCAAGTCATGTCATCTGACAAACATCCTGTCAGCACGACCGTTGGTGGGTCCGTTGTTGGCGGAACCGAGGCGCCGTTTCAATGTGTACGCGGAGATCGAGGCGACGTAATCATCACGTGGGTCCTTCCCAGTTCCTTCCACAACGCATGGCGGTTACACTATGTCCTTTGCACGAATCTTGGCGCGGTTAGGTGGTTATAAGGGGTGAGGATTTCCCTTTCCTCTTCTTCACATGTTCCCTTGCTGTTTCTTCTCCTCCACCTCTCCCCCGCGCACAGAGCTCTTCTGCCTCCCAGATTCCCAGCGCCGCCCATCCAAGGTCACCGGTGCACCGGAGAAATGGCTTCATCTTCATCGTCCGGCTTGGCTGGCTTCACAGTAGCGGTGACAGCGGCAGCGACAGCGACAGCGGAGAAAGAAAGCAACCGTGGGGTTTGGATCTTGTGTCTCCTGGACGACGAGAAGCTCCGCGACATGGAGAATGAAGGGCTCCTCCGCACCGGCGGCTGGCGGAGTGGTTTCAGTGAAACCATCCCCAACCTGCACGCCAACGAGCGGGTACACTTCGACACCCACCTCGACAGAGGTTTGTCTTTCCGTCCCTCGGATTTATTTTCTGAGGTGATAGACCATTACAGTGTTTAGCTCCACCATCTTCCTCCCAACTCCATCTTAGAGATGAGCGCTTATGCGACTTTGTGTGAGGGATATATCAGCATTAGGCCGAGTCTCACTTTATTTCGTTTCTACTTTCATGTCCGTAGAAACTCCATCACTGCCGGTAATACTTATATTATCGGCACTATTAGCCTTTTAGTTAGACGTGAGCGTAGTTATCCTCGCATTTTAGCTAGTGAGTCGGTCAAACAATGGCCGGCTACTTTCTTTTACCATAAGGATATTCCTGCTCCCGGCAAATCTACTACTTTGCCGGCTTTCATCAACGGAGCCACCACGGCCCTTCCATCTTGAGACGAGGCTCCTCCGGCTCTCAGTGACGATCTGATCCTTGCTAAGAGGCGGATCGAATATCTGATAAAACACAAGGGCCTGCGAGGATCTGACTTAGTCCATTCTTGGGTTGCACGTCGAATCCAGCCCCTCTAGTACCACGGCGACCGTATGATGCATTCCATCACGGCGTTGAAGAATGACTCCTTCCGCATCTATCCTAAGGCATTAAAGCCACATGATTACATAAGCCAGATCAAATGGCTGATCAAGGAGCGGATCGAGAGGAAAATTCCGGACTTGTATCTGTACATGCACACAGCGGAAGACCCTGTAGTGCCGGTAAGCTTTTAACAATAAACCCTTTTTATGTGTCTCATCTTTAAGTTATTTCGCAATACTGAGGTATTATCTTCTTTTCAGCTTGCCGACCTCCCCGAGTCGGAACTGGCTCCTATCGAGGGATATCCTCCGGAGTTTTCTTAGGAGGAGGAACTGGTTCCACTGCCGAACGTTGTGCCCAAGAAGCGCAAGGCTTCGATAGTGGCTGTTGGCACAAAGGAAGTGCCAATCGTGAAGAGGTAACTTTCAACGCAACTTCTGCCTTTGTATTTTACTCGTAATTTCTTCCGAGATGTAATGTTTTCTATTCTATCACATTCCCAGAGCTAAGCAGCTCATCAAGGGAAAGGGGAAGGGAACTTCTTCGAAGCCCTTGCGGCAGACGAAGCTGACTATGGCTTCTCCTGATGCGGCTCCTCCTACTCCTGCTCCTCAACCTTCTGCAACGCCGGTGATCATTCCTTTGCCGGTTGTCACAGAAGATCCAGCTCCTTCAATGGGGCCAACGATCCTTGAATCGCAGACTGACGCCACCTTGGGTGGCTCAGGTTTAGATAAGGGTGAACCCTCTTCGGGTAATGATCCCTCGGCAGAGACTTTCACTAAAAACCTCCTGAATAATCCGGGACTTGCCAAATTTGGCTTGTCTCGGAAATTTGTGGAAGAAATCCAGCTTCTGGCCCGGCAATGCCTGGAGAGCCGAAATCTCTCTGCCGAAGAAGAAGCACAAGAAGTAGAGGAAATCAAGTACTCCGACCTTCTTGAACAAGTCCACCTTCGCGACGAGGGACTAAGAGCTGGTGTGCTTCCACCACCTCCGATTATTCCACTCACCCTCGCCGAGAAGGTTACCACCGAGGTGAACATGTGCCTGAGCAAGCTCACACATGAACATCATGTAAGTCAGAATTCCAACTCACGTTTTTCTTTATTGTACTTTATGCCATATCCTCTAGCCCCCAAGCATGAAGTTGGATATACAGTCTGGGTTTATGCTTCCTTAGGATGCCAAAGATTGAACTAGTGTAGCCCCCAAGGCTCGTGCTGATATTAGTACAATATTAGCCGGAGTCTTCAATAGACTTCTGACTCTGGGTATTCTGACTTACAGAAAGTTAATTCATATAACCAGGATTTGTTGAAGAATGTCTACAATAAGCAGAGAGAGATCAGAGCTCTCCGACTTAAGAATGCTGAGCTGAAGGTTTCCAAGGATGAGGCCGAAGGTAAACATTCCGAGATTCAAACCTTTGTCTTGTGTTTTCATAGTCGAATATTTTTTGCTGAATTGTTGTTCTTTTGTCTTACAGCACTGGTAAAACACTAATGCACTATGATTGAAGAGGCCGAGAACCTCAAAACCCTGGTGGTGGAGAATAAAGAACTTTGCCAAGAGCTGGATAAGCTCAAGGCAGATCATGAGAAGAGCATAACTAAAATTCTCGAATCCTCCTCCATGGCTACTGATGAACGTGATCGTAAGATTGCGGTTCAAGATCAGAGAATCTCGGATCTCAGCAATGAGCTTTGCTGAGAGAAGGATCTTTCCGAGGTGCTCCAGACTGAACTCCGGAGTGTTCGAGAAGAGAAGACCAAAGTTGATGACGTCATCTTCGGTATGTTTCCCTCTTTCTGACTTGTCTACATTCTTCGACTCTTTCGATGTCAGATTTTACTTAACCGTTTTGTGTTATGTGTATAGGTTCTCTGAACTTGACGGATTCGACCTCTACCGATCCTCGCACCCACCGGCTTGCCCAATTCGGTGATCTGCTTCATGACTTCCGCCAATCTATTGAGGATATTGGCGAAGCTCTCAAGGTTCCGGACATGCATCGCATGTCCGACTTTCAGGTGCGGGAGAAAGCAAAGGAGATGCCACAGCTTGTCTAGGACTGGAACATGTCCTACGCGCGATCCGTGGCGCAGAATGCTCTCACCATGGTCATGATCCACCATGGAAGCATGGAGATATGGCAAGTGACCAGAGGGTATTCTACTATGGACGAAGATGGACATGAGCAAGACATCAAGGCCATCATGGACTCTTGTGCCGGATATGGGTGCCGCATAGCTGACTTAACCAGCTACGACACTCCCTTCTTCACCCGCGTGGACATGCCGCCTCCGCCTCCCGAAGAAGAAGCCGAAGTTTCTGACGATGGCCAAACCATATCGGATTTGGACATCTCGGATCGTTATCAGGGCGTGGCTGATCTGTCTAGTGAGCTGGCAGCTCCTACCTCCTCTCCTGCATCATAGATTATCAGAAACAAATGTATTATTGTGAAAACATTATGGGTCTGTAAATATGCAGTATGATACTTTTGCTAGTGCCAAGTGTTTAATCTATTTAGCACTTTTGGCTTAAATTTTTGTGTGCCTGAAATGTTTACATAAGCACTTGTACTTTTTTGTTTACACTTATCGTTTATCTGGCTTTCTGTCTCGTCCCTTTCGTGAGCCGACTAAAACTTTAGCACGAAAACTTTGGCAAGCAACAGAGCTCAATTGCTAAACCAGTTTAAACTCGGAAACAAAGCCGGCTTCCAGTACCAACAATTCACTACTCGGAAAATACCCGCATCCGGCAATCAGACAAATAACCAAAGTATATACTAGAAACTTTAGAGTTATACCCGAAGGTAGCATTTTTACAATCGGAAATCTAAACCAGAACAAACATGAGCATAAAGTACTTTCAAGTATTCTCGGATTTTTGACTATGACATGATCATTCGGAAATAAGATGGTAAAAACTTCTTAGAAAAAACTTGAGGAAACCAAAACTTTTATTTCTCATAGAACATGTACATATGTATGAACGGTCCTACCATGTCAAGCCCCCAGACCGCAAAAGGCCATGTTATAGGTATTGTTCGCAGCTGATCAGCCGGAACATGATCTTGTTTGGCGTACTTTTGGCAGCCTTTGCACGTCTTGACTAGCCGTTCGGCATCTGCCTGTGATGTAAGCCAGAAAAAACCGTGTCTGAAAGCTTTTGCCACTAAAGATTTGGATGCAGCGTGGTGACCAGACTCGCCTTCGTGGATTTCTCTTAAGATTTCCACTCCTTCTTCCGGAGATACGCAGCGCTGAAAAACCCTAGACACACTCCGCTTATAGTGCTCACCTTTAACTATAGTGTAGGTTTTTGCTCATCGAACGATCTGTCGGCTCAGAACTTCGTCTTCGGGTAATTTGCCATCTACCAAATAATCAAGGTAGGGTTGAGTCCAGCTGGGAATTACAGCCAGAACTGCTATCAAAGGTGAGTCGGATTTGGTCGGATATTCCTCATCTACTCCCTTTATTGAGGGAACTTTGAGGTGCTCTAAAAAAGCGCCATCTGGGACCTCTTTCTGTGCGGAGCCTATTCGAGATAGTGCATCTGCTTCCTCATTTCCTTCTCGAGGGATGTGTTGAACCTCAAACCCTTCGAACAATTTAGATAAATCATCCACGACAGCTTTATATGCTGCCATGTGTTTATTTGCATTACGAATATCCGACACTTGCTGAGCAACAAGATCCGAATCTCCGTAACACATCAAACGTCGGATGCCGATATCCTTAGCAATCCAGATTCCATGTAGCAGTGCTTCATACTCGGCAATATTATTTGTCTCTGTGAAGTGGATCTGCAACACGTATAGAAGTTTATCTCCTTGGGGTGATTTGAGCACCACGCCAGCCTCCGAGCCCCCGCGAGCTTTAGACCCATCAAAATATAGGGTCCGGTATTCCGACTCAGGGAGGGTCATATTCTCCTTCGTCTCTGTCCAATCAGCAACAAAGTCGGCAAGGATTTGGGATTTGATTGTTGTCCGAGGCTTGTACTCAATATCGAAAGCTGAGAGCTCTATGCCCCATTTGGCGACGCGTGTTGTGGCGTCACTGTTGTTGATTATATCTCTCATGGGAGTTGTGCTCACCACGGTAACTGGATGCTCCTGGAAATAGTGTCGTAGCTTACGAGATGCTAGGAAAACACCGTAAGCCAGCTTTTGATAGTGCGGATAACGCTGTTTTGATTCTGTTAGGACCTCGCTAACAAAATAAGTCGGACGCTGCACCAAGTGTTCCTGATTTTCCCCCGGTCTCTCCACTACCATGACGTTACTGACGACTTTGTTTGTCGCAGCAAGATAAAGCAACATCAGTTCCCATGGTTCCGGTGCAGCAAGGATATGAGCAGATGAGAGTACTTTCTTCAGGTCTTGTAATGCAGCTTTAGCTTCGTCGGTCCACACAAAATCCTTGGTCTTTTTCAGGAGTTTGTATAATGGTGCGGCTCTTTCACCGAGCCGGCTTACGAACCGACTGATCGCAGCGATGGAACTAGTTAGTCTTTGTACGTCCTTCAGGCGATTTGGCCTGGAAATATTGAGCATAGCCTTGATTTTGTCTCGGTTCACCTCTATGCCTCTTTGAGACACGATGAAACCTAACAGTTTTCTGGCTGGAATTCCAAAGAAGCATTTCTTCGGATTAAGCATTCTGTTGTATTTTCGTAGATTGGCGAACATTTCCTCCTAGTCGGAAATCAATGTTTCCTTCTTTTTGGACATCACCGTAATATCATCCACATATGCATGTACATTGCGTCCGAGTTGGTCGTGGAGGCAACGCTGCATTGTGCGCTGGTACGTAGCTCCTGCGCTCTTCAGCCCAAAGGGCATCGTAACAAAACAAAATGTTCTGAAGAGGGTTATGAATGAAGTTTTGACTTTGTCAGATTCCTTCATCCGGATTTGGTGATAACCGGAATATGCGTCGAGAAAACAGAGGAGTTCCGAGCCTACCGTAGAATTGATAACTTGATCAATCCTAGGCAGAGCAACCAGATCTTTTGGACAAGCCTTGTTCAAGGCAGTATAATCAACACACATCCTTAAATCAGTGGTGTCCTTTTTAGGGACCATTACAGGATTGGCCGACCACTCAGTGTGGATGACCTCTTCTATGAATCCGGCTAACTCGAGCCGTGCTAGTTCCTTAGCTATTGCCTTACGCTTTTCATCGCCGAAACGTCATAGACTGTTTGACGGGTTTAGCATTCGGGTTTACATTTAAAGAGTGCTCGGCAAGTTCCCTAGGTACTCCGGTCATGTCAGATGGTTGCCATGCGAAGATATCTTGATTTGCTTTGAGGAACTTGACGAGCACGCTTTCCTATGCGCTATCTAGGCCTACGCCTATCTGGGTCACCTTGGAGGGGTCATCATCCTTCAACAGCGTCTTCTTCATCTCTTCTGATGCCTTGAACTCCAGATTCGGCTTTGTCACCTCCTTCTTTGTTGCGGGCATCTCGGACAGATCCATGCTCTTCTTGATCTCGTGGTACTCCTGGGCGTGCATCACAGCTTCAGCAAAGGTGGCATTTCCATCCTCGCACTCTCGCGCTTTCTTCGGGTCTCCCCTGATGGTGATCACGTCGTTGGGACCTGGAATTTTCATCATATTGTAAATGTAACACGGACGAGCCATAAAAGCCCAGTAAGCTGGACGTCCGAATATAGCGTGGTACGCGTTCTTGAACGGGACCACTTCGAAGGAAAGTGCATCCGTCTGATAGTTCTTTGGAGTTCCAAAGGTAACATCCAAAGTGATTTCTCCTAGGTAATTTGCTTGTCTTCCTGGGACAACGCCGTGAAAGATCACAGAGCTGTGGTTCAGCTGGGTCTCCGAGATCTTCATCCGGTGTAGCGTTTCGACATACAGAATATTAATACTGTTGCCACCGTCCATGAGAGTCTTGTAGAAAACGTAACCGTTAATAAGTAGATTGATGATTCAGGCATATTTTCCTCGCCTGTGCAACTTAGGCGGATGATCAGCGTGGTCAAATGTGATTGCCACTTCCGACCAGTCCAAGAATTGGGGGACAGCCGAAACTGTTGCATTGAGCTCATGTAGCACTGCCTTTTTGACCTTTGTTGGTTGAGATCCGAGGAAGGTGACATAAGTGTCTTTCTTGGTCGGAAATTTTGTCTTCCCTTCCGGCTTGGGATTTGAAGCATCAGCTTCCTCCATGTCGGAATCTTCCTTGGTCTCCTTATCCTTTTCAGGATTCTTCTTTCCCTTCTTCCGCTTAGCTTTGTAGCCAGCGGTGTCATCTCTTTTAATGTCGTCATTGAAACGACACTCGGCGTTGGTGTGGGACGAGCCCCCAGTGGCGTCTAGGTGATGCACACACGGGTTATTGGCAATGTCGTCCCAAGAGTAGGTTTTTCTGGGTTGCTGGTTTCCTCTACCTAGAACTCTTGAAGTCCCACGACCGCGTCCGCGGCCTCCACCGTGTCCTCCTCGTCCTCTAGACCCGAAAGTAGCAGTGACCACTGCCGTTTCCACGTTGGGTTTTTCTTCCGAGGTATTCTTGCGCTTCTGAGCTTGTTGCTTTGGTTGTTTTGCCGACTATGGCACAACCAGGGCGTTGAGTAACCCCTCTGCATCGTCGTCAGCATCTTCATACTTGCTCGCTGTTTCTATCATCTCTCCCAAATCAGTGACCTTGTCACACTTCAAGAGATGACATAGTAAACCAAGTGGGAGACCCGCGATGAAAGCTTCAATCGTGGTTTGGTCATTTACTCCTTCACAGGAGTTCTTTGTGTCGATCCATCATTCAAGATAATCCCGACAAGTTTCTCCGGCTTTCTGGGTGTAGCGCTGTAGGTCTCCGACCGTACATGGCCTCCAGTATGTGCCTTCGAAATTCTGAAAGAATGCACTTTGCATGTCATACCAGTTGTGGATGGTGTTGTCCGGAAGTTCATTAAGCCATGATCATGCCGTCTTCCGCAACATGAGTGGGAGATATCGGGTTGCGACCAGGCTGTTTCCGCCTTTGGCGATGCAGCAAGCTTGGAAGAAATCCTGTAGCCAAGTATCTGGCCGAGCTATATCGTCGTACGCCTGAATATGTCTTGAGATAGAAAATCCTTCTAGGGATCTTGTGGCTCTTATGCATGGTCCGAATCACTTTGGGCCCACATATATATCATCATTTTCGTAGCGCCGCGCCTCTATATTGGAGTTGATCCTGTGCCTTGCGTCGTTCGGGGATAGAGATCGTCCCGAGTGTCGGCTGTGGCTGCGGTGCCTTGGAGCCGGACTTCGGCTTCTTCCACCACCTCCTCCACCACGACGTCCTCCTTGGCCTCCTTGGGAGCCGTTGTGATGGCTACTTGGCGGAGAGGGTGGAGCAGCTGGGTTATTTCCGGCTGATCGCCGGCCTCCATCCGGAGCGTCATTATTTCGGTTCTGAGGGGGTCTTCAATGTGACGAGCCCCCTGCCGGCTTGTCTCGGCACGGTGTCTGTCGTTCCTTCATCCGTCGTCCGGATGGCTTGCATGTCTAGGAGGTGGCATTCTTTGTCGGTCCTCCTCCCGACATTTCTCTTTGTCATCGTCCCTGCGGTCTTTCGACTCTCGCTGGGGCGGGTTCCTCAGATTCAGTGCAGAAATTGCCTCTTGCTCTGCAACTGGGTTAACGTTACGCCAGTCACGGGTAGCTTTGTGGTGCTGTCCTGAAGATCCGGTTCTTGAGTGGTTATCTTCCCGACGTTCAGAACGATGTTGCTGTTCCAGCACACGTTGGGGTCTTACGTCAGCCCATGCCGGATCTGTGTGACATTGGTCAGAATCTGAGACCAGCTTTTGACTTCCGGACAGGGCGACCTTTTGCTTCTCCAGTCCTTTGTTGAGTAGTTTGATTCCCAACCGGATCTACTACGGGCCTGCATTAGCCGATAGGATTTCCCGAGCCACAACGGTGTTCTGTACTAGCGTTGGATACACCCAATCCCCGTTGCTATCGCGTCGAGGCATCCCATGTTCTCCTCTGAAAAGGACTTTGTGAATCTACGGAAATTGGTTGTCATTAGTATGACGTTTCCTGGTCTTCTGGTGTTGCCTGGAGTTGTATTTCTCCGCAGATGCCATGCGTTTCTTTTCCTCCTCAATGTTTTTGGCTTCATCGAGGGGTACTTGACGACGCGCTTCTAGGGCCTGTGCCTTCTCGTCTAGCTCTTTAGCAGTAAGTTCTGTAGCTGTAGGAATATGTGTGGTTAATGTAGCATCGATGAGTTTACGCGCACCTTCAGTAATCACGTGTCCATCCACCGATTCTACTTTTTTGGGCTCGTTTGGGATAAGTGCTCCATCCGAGTCTTTTTCATACTCCTCGGCGATCACCTCCTCTGCCGGAGGATATTTTGCCGGGGTCTTGTTCTTCTTATTCTTCTTCTTTGCCTTCTTGGCAGCGCCGGTAGCAAAGACGGCTTTGGGTCCGTTTCCCGGAGTCAAGCTCTGATCGGTACTTTCGGACATCGGGACCTCGGGATTATCTCCGATTTCCATGTCATCATGCGTTTTGGGAGAGTGTTCCCGGGATCCTTCATCCATGGATTCTCTTTCCTCTACAGCTTTGGAGTTATACTCCTCTTCATATTCCACGGAGAACTTTCGGAAATCTACTGATGTCATCGACTCATCCGAGGATGCGGGTACGTCGGCGTTTGTTCCAATCGCCTCCAGCACAGAGTCGGTGTTGTCTCCAACATCGGCAGTGCCGGATCCAGATCCCACATATCTGACAAAGTGTGATGTGCCCCTCCTGAGATAGCTGCGGTCTTCATAGTAGGCTTCGTCGAAACGTTTGATGGTCTCGAGAATTGCATCTACACCTGAGTTTTGCATTATCATGCATCTTAGTGTGTACCTCAGGAAAGGCATGTCTGTCCCGGCATCGTCAGAGCCGGAACCATTGTTATTGTGCTCCTCCTAGATTTCGACCTCAGTAGGTGGGTCAATCTGTGATTCGACCTCTCCAGGGAGATCCTCTCCAGATTCGACTTGGACCGCTAGGTCTGCTTCAGGCTCGGATTTCTCCACTATCTCCGCAACTGGTCCGGGATGGGTGGGATTAGGGTTTTCTGAGATCCGGAACTCTGCCGCCTCCACGGACATAGGGGACCCAGAAATTTCCTCTGCCTCTATCATCACCGCTGGGGTGGGTGGGACTGGTTCAGGAAAACCGATGTAAACATCGATCTCGCCAAAAGACATGATGGTGTAGGCAGTGACAGCCTCCCTAGCCGGAATCCAGGTCTCGTCGAGAACAATGAGAGGGACGTCGCTGGCGTAGAGGATGCGACCGACGGTGATAGTCTCGCCGATTCTAATTCTTGTAGATTCCGCTCGGAACACAGATCCGAAGCTTACTTGCCCCACGGTGGGCGCCAACTGTCGTCGGATTGATGACAAGTACGCCATGAGGGGGTCCTCGGGGCGTGCGGAAGAGAGGGGTGTGAGATGTAGAGTGTTCCGGGACGGTGAGCACACAAGTTTACCCAGGTTCGAATCCGCGGGCTTTGGACGGATCCTACTCCTGCTAGTAATCCAGTAATACGGCAGAGCCGGAATATGGGTTACAAGGATTTTCCTGTGCGAGTTGAGATTGTAGGCTATTGAGGGTGCCCTAAAGGCTCTCCCTAGGATGGCTTATATAGATATCCGGCCTAGGGTTTACCGGAGAGATCTATCCGGCTATGACTAAGAGTCGGTTACAGAGTACATCTTGAACTACAAGTAACACTATGGGCCTATGTCGGTAAGTCTTCTGGGCCTTCCCATAGCCGGATTGGACTCCGTCTCTTCTCTCTGACTGGGCCGCCCGTGAAGCAAAGCTCTAACCCAAAGTGGGCCACCCTGGTCAGTGAGGAACTGTGAGGATACCCGGAAAGTATATCCCTAACACCTCTGTTTCAAAATATATCCCTTTTTAGCCAAGCTGTTTTAGCTTGCTAAAGATCCTTATAGTATGAATGGAGGTACTATTGGGGAACAGAATGCACCAGTATGGATGTAGTATGATTCCTGAATGTGTGATGTCTGGATTGCTAGCCTACTTAATATTGGTGCTTTATATGATGATGGAGAAAATTGCATCTAGCACCAGTCTTTGTGGCATTTGTTGCACAGAACACAGAAACATGACCTTTTTGTGGCTAGCACGGTTTGTGGCTTAATTTTTTGCACCAGGCCCAAATAAATATCTTAACCTGATGGGTTAGAGCACCTCTAACCCATCCCCAAAATGGCAATGGAGGAGTAAATTTACTCCTCTAACGACCGAAGCCTCACCGAACCTAACCATAACTCCTATCACCGTTTAGAGGAGAATAAATATAGGACTTGCCACCACGACCTCGAGTCCTTCATATTTTCTCCCCCAGCGGCATGTCCGCTGTCGGCCAGCTGCCCTTCCTACTGCCCTTCGCCGGATCTGTGCTCCGCCAATGCCTAGCTACCCTCTGTGCTTCTCCTGTGAGCCTATGTTGCCGGAATTGGCCGACACGAGCCATTTTCCCTAGCCACAAATGCACCGCCGAGATTCGCCGGATTCAACGCACCGTGGCCAAGATTTGCCGGGATACGATCAGGTCCTCGAGGCCAAGCACCCTCCGGCATGACTACATGCTGTTGCAACTCCCCGATGAGCTCGCAGGAGCGGCGCCATGAGCACCCGTGCTGCCACTAGCTCTGGATCCGGCACCAGCATCTGCACCGACACCAAACCTTGGACACGCACCGGCACCTTCCCATACCGGCACCGCCAGAACAAGGTGAGGAAGAGATAATCTCCAGGGTTCTTTGTAGCATTTTTGGTTAAAGCTCGTCAATTTTCTAATCTAGATGATTCTTCCTAGCAAGGTGCAGAAGAGAGAAGCTCCATGGCCCGAGGATGACGACAATGATTTGTACTTTGCTTGTCATCATCAAACAATTGTTGGAGTCGACCAGCCTTTCCAACAATTTTGGGAAGTAATAAATACCAATTTCAATGAAAGAACTAGTGGACATGCAAGGTCATTAGTATCAATTATGAATAGTGGATTTTGCTAATAATTTACTCCAATACAAGAAATCTATGAATAAATGGAGCTTGCATGTATGAATTATGGTGTATGAACATTGAGCTTCTCTCTTATTCATCTTGTTAAGTATGAGCTCACGTGAGATTTTAGCAAATTGGGATGATGGTATTACTATGTATGACTAATTTATTGATATTATATATATATGAACTATGAATCTTTATATGACACAAAAGAAACTGTGCTAGATGCAAAAAATAAATTATTTCTGTGTTTTGTGCAACAAATGCCACAAACTGGTTATGTGTGGATGCACGAATATGTAGTAGTATGATATAGTACATTATGTTACAAGTGCCGCTGTTCTGGATCATTGATCGTAAGGTTCAGGTTCTCAAAACAATGCCTTAGCCCTTTGTTGCACACCATATTCATATGCGTCATGTGATAAATGGAACTATATTTTTGAATCAAAGCTCAAAATTTTCTTTCATGTCTGAATGGATTGATGAACAGATGGAGTACGACCCGCAAAAAAAGACCTTATACAATTTTTCTGTTCTATTATTTGGAGTAGTCACATTCAAAACCGTACTGCAGCCGCAAATCCTCCCACTGTCCCCCGTAATATTTTTGAATCTGAGATCATGGTATCCAATTTTCTACCCCTTTGTCCACAAAAAGGCTACTTTGAACAAGGTCCTGGATGATCAGTTGATGTGACCAGGCCTTGGATTCGTGAACAGAGGGAAGTACAGTCTACTAGCAGTTATTACTTGGACTGTTACCAAATTCAAATTCTGAATCGAGAGGCAAAAGCTCCCACCTACACGAAATATCTGGGCCCCATGTTTAATCTTTTGTATACTGTGAAATTCTATTTGACCTATCATACTGATGACCAATGGCGATCATGAAATTGCTGGGTTGGGTGGTGGGGTTTGCTCGTAATTTTTGTTAGTAGGACTATAGCCAAATTCAAAATCTTAATCGAGGGTAAAAACCTACAGCCCAAATAATTTTATAGATGGAGTCAACATTATTTTTTCTATGGGAATATTTTTTTCATAAACATAGGGAGTACCATTTTTTTGAATTATTACTTGTACTCTAGCCAAATTCAAAATCTCAGTTGAGTAGCAAAATTTACCAATGTTCTGCACAATTATGCAATGGATGGTCAGTTGATGTGACTCTCGGCGTTCAATTCCTGACCAGATAGCGTACTAGTCTACAACTATCTTTTTCTATTATTACTTCGTCGCTAGCCAAATTCAAAATCGTAAAATCGAGCGACAAAATCCCAACCGACTCATATGCATTTCGCGCCCCTCCGTTTCAAACATTTTTAGGCAAGATCTCCCACCGATGGAGCACCATTTTTCAAGTATTACTTGGACTCTTGCCAAATTAAAAATCTCAATCGAGCGGCAAAATCACACACCGATCTTGAAGCATTTCCCGCCCCACCGTTTCAAAAACTTTGAACAAAATCTCCGACCGAGGAGTACCATTTTTCTATTATTATTATTATTTCTCCTGTAGCCAAATTCAAAATCTCTATCGAGCGGCAAAATCACACATCGACCTTGAGCATATCCCGCCCCACTATTTCAAAAACTATGAGGCAAAATATCCCATCGTGAAGTACAATTTTTCTATTACAGTATTATTATTTGTCCGGTAGCCAAATTCAAAATCTCAATCTGACGGCAAATTCACACACCGACCTTGAATCATTTCCTGCCCCGCCATTTCAAAAACTTTGAGGAAAAATCTCCCACCGTGGAGAATCATTTTTCTATTATTATTAGTTGTCTGGTAGCTAATACGTCCAAAACGTATCTATTTTCCCGAATACTTTTGCTATTGTTTCTCCTCTAAACTTGTGTGAATTGGATGCAACTAACACGGACTGACGCTGTTTTCAGCAGAATTACCTTGGTGTCTAGTTTTTGTGCAGAAAATCAACTATCAATAAAAATCCCGCAAAATATGCCAAAAATCCTATTTCGCTAGAAGACTCATGGAGCTAGTATACGACACGGAGTGGGGCCAGCCACCACACCACGGGCTGGGCTCAGGCCGCCGAAGGTGGTCCGCCCAGACACCCCCTCGGTCTCCCTCTTCGCATATAAGTTGCCTTCTGATGTAAAAACTCAGGAGGGTTCGATGTTTTTCCAGAAAGAGTTCCGCTCCGCCGCCACCACCAGATTCCACGATTCAGAACCAGAAACTCCATACTGGCACCCTGTCGGGACGAGGAATTGGAGGAGATCATCGCCATCATCATCACCATCGCTTCTCCATCGACCATCCATGTTTCCCCATCTATGAGTGAGTAATCCCCCGTTGTAGGCTATGGGGATGGTAGGGATTGGATGAGATCATTCATGTAATGCCATCATATTGTTAGGGCATGATGCCTAGTATCTCCTATTAGTGCTTTTAGACTTTGTTGCGACTTGTTATGCTTAATGCTTGTCACTAGGGCCCGAGTGCCATGATTTCAGATCTGAACATGTTATTGATTCATTATGATAGTACTGTTTATGGTCTTACCTACAAGTTGTATACACACGTTGTTGTCCAGAACCAAAGGCCCCAAGTGTAATCAGATAACCGAGGAATGGCTTTGATGTGAGGATCACATGTGTTCACGGAGTGTTAATGCTTTGCTCCGGTGCTCTATTAAAAGGAGCACCCTAATTGCCAGTAGTTCCCTTGAGGCCCCACTGCAAACGGGCTGGCAGGACAAAACATGTTGTGCAAGTTCTCATTGCGAGCACGTATGACTATATATGGAACACATGCCTATGATTATCTAGTACTTGGATGCTTTATCCTATTTATCTGCAATTGCCCTATGTTCTGATTGCTATATGAATTGTCTTGTCCATGCAACACCCGTCCATCCATCCCTATGCCTACCGAGCTCTAATCCTACTATTTACTGCAATTGTTAGTACTGTCTTTACTTGTACTACTTCTATTACTTTACTATTCCTACTACAAAACTTTTGCTACTGATAAACTGTTGTGAGCAAGATTGTTTCCAGGTGCAGCTGAATTGACAACTCAGTTGTTAAGGCTTATAAATATTCTTTGGATCCCCTTGTGTCGAATCAATAAATTGGGTTTCACTTCCCTCGTAAATACTGTGATACACCCCCTATACTTGTGGGTCATCAAGACTATTTTATGGCGCCGTTGCCGGGGAGCATAGCTTTATTTATCAAGTCCACTTGGAATCACTATTGTTCGCTGCCATCCATCCATCATGGGTAAGTCTCGTGATGGCAAGGTTCCTATTTTACCATCCCACTACAAGAAGAGGTACGGTTCTGAACACCTCTGTTGCTCTTGATTCACCGTCTGTTATGAGTAAGTTCATTACACCACCACATACACATGCTACACACACTGCTACTACTGCTGAATCTGGAACTTCTGATACTTATGATGCTACTTCTACTGTGCTTGATAAGAGTGGTTCATTAGGTCTTTTCCTAGATGCTACGATTGCTAGAACTATAGCTGGAAATACTGAAACTCCTAATGAAGACACTAGTACACCTATTAGTTCACCTGAGTCTAGAGAAAGCTATGATATTGAAGACGGTTATATTGAGATGACCAATGAATTTATTAAACAATGTCAAAACACCCATGATAGGGGTGCTGCTAAGAGTCTCCTTGAGAGGCGTACTATAAAACCCAAATTGTCTCCTAATGCTAAGTTTGCCGCTTCTCCCATAAACATTTAAGATAAAGATTATGATTTCTCTCTTGATCTATCCTATATAGCTATTGTTGAGAAAGAACCTTTTTGTGGGACTAAGAATGAAAGTGCGGTAGCACATATGACTGAGCTTTCTACCATGAGTGGCTTGTTTTCTGATGATATTAAGATGCGCGCCTACTTTGTTGCTAAGATTTTCCCTTCTTCACTAAAAGGAGAAGCTAAAACTTGGTTTAGTAATTTACCTCCTGGATCTATTGATAACCCTGATTGCTTGATTAGTACTTTCCTGTAGAAATATTTTCCTCCTATTGCTAGACATGCTATTTTGCAGGAACTTTTTGATTTTAAACAGGGAGAAAAAGAGATATTGCCTAAATCATGAGCAAGGTTTTGTGCTTTGATTCATGCACAGGCTGGATGTCCATTACCTAAGAATGAGCTTCTTGATATATTTTATAATGGACTAACTCAAGAATCTAGGACATACCTGGATAGTTGTGCTGATTGTGTTTTCAGGAATAGGACTCCCAAGGAAGCTGAGGAATCAATGGCTAAAATAAGCAAGAATTATGAAGATTGGACTCTAGCTGAATCAGCTATACCTGAAACAATTATACCTAAACTAGCTATACCGGCGCCTATACCATCATCTAAGAAGAGGGGAGTTATTGAATTGAATGATGAAGTGATGAAGGAAGCTAAGAAATGTCTTAAGGAGAAGGGAATTAAAGCTGCAGATGTTAACAATTTACCTCCTATAGAAGAATTATGTAAGCCAATTCCCCATTCAACCACTATTGAGGTACACTCTCTCCAACATTTTGATGAAGGTGATATCCCTTACTCTAAACCTCCTGATCAATTCTTATAAGAATTCGATATTTTTATTGTTAAGCAAGATAATTTTAATAAAAGGGTGCAAAATCATGTAATGGAAAACTCTAGAGCTATTGTTGAGTTGAAGGATATTGTGGAAAGAACCTCTAATGATGTTAAAATGCTTGTTAAACATTTTCAAATGGTTCAAACTCAAATTGATCAACTTATTAAGGTACAAAAAGACTTGCTAGTTAATGCTGCTAAAGAAAAACATGCTCATGAAATTAGAACTAGAAGTGGTGCTGCTACCCAGGATCCTCTATATCCTTAGGGTCATCCCAAAAGAATCGAGCAGGATTCTCAACAAGCTGAAAATAGTGGTACTACTCGTAAGAAAAGAAAAAACAAACATAAAACTATTGTAGAACCCTCTGAACCTGCTAAAGATCCTAATAATATATCTGTCTCTAATGCTGAAACTGAAAGTGGTAATGAAGAAAATGATGTTCCTGATAAAGAAAAAGTTGAAGAAGAACCTGAAAGGCACACTAAGAATACTAAATACACCAAAGAAGATTTTGTTGCTAAGAAACATGGTAGTGAAAGAGAGCCTTGGGTCCAAAAACCTATGCCTTTCCCTGATAAGAAACACAAGTCAAAGGAAGATGAACACTATAATAAGTTTTGTGAGTGGATGAAACCTTTATTCCTGCAAATTCCTTTGACTGATGCTATTAAATTGCCTCCTTATTCAAAGTATATGAAGGATATTGTCACGAATAAAAGGAAGATCCCTAATGAAGAAATTTATACTTTGCTTGCTAATCATTCCTTTAATGGTAAGGTCCCAAAGAAACTTGGAGACCCAGGGATTCCAACTATTCCTTGCTCTATTAAAATTAGTTATGTTAGAACTGCTTTGTGTGATTTGGGACCAGGAGTTAGTGTCATGCCTTTTTCTCTCTATAAGAGACTTCAACTGGAAAAACTAATACCAACTGATATATCTTTGCAAATGGCTGATAAATCTACCACTATTCCTATTGGTATATGTGAGGATGTACATGTTCAAGTGGCTCATAATTGCTTGATATTAACTGATTTTTTTGTGCTTGAAATGCCCGAGTGTAACATCCCAAAACTTCAATCCAAGCTTATCAAGATCAAGTCATCCAAAAATGGGGTTAACAAAAACTTTTCCAAATTTAAAATGAAAGCATTCATATATGTGTGCATTTAAAATAGGGTTGTTTTGAATTGCCATGATTGTGTGATCCTTTGCTTCTAAAATGTTTCTTAGATGATTTAAACATCATCTACATCATTCCCAAACTTTTCCTAAAGAAAATCAAATCAAAAAGAATTAAAATGAAGGAATGGTCATTTGGACAAATTTAACTCTCATACCTACTTTGGCTATTCGTAGTACTCATTTCTTAACAGAAACAATTCTTGATCTTTACACCCCTTGCTAGTACACATCATGAGGTACCAATGCCCACTTTTTGATCTACTAAAAACCTTTTGTAAACTATTTTAAAATGGAATCTAATGCATATGCATAGATCACCCCTATTTCAAAAACCATCAAATTGAGCACCATTTTCAAAACCCTTGCAACCAGAGACTACCTATCACTAGTGGAGATCACCCAAAAAATTTGAACTCAAAATTCAAAACTTTTTCTCTTGCGGCCATTTCATCAAACACTTGGCAGGCAGAATCACACCTCTAATCCTAGCTCACTGTTTTGAACAGAGTTTTGCCCCCATTTACTCCCTCTGTCTCCCAATGATCTAACCAAAGCCTAAACACCCATCCCCTACACCCCTAGAAACAATGCCATGCCGACCCGAGCCATGCCTCGCCGGCCAAACTTGCAACCGCTGCAGCAGACCACCCCTCTCCCCCTCTCCATGTCTAGGAGGCAGCCAGCACCGCACCGCCCCTCTCTGTCCCTTGCCCGAGCCAAGACCAGCCATGGACCACAGAGGAGAACCCGCGCCCAGTGCCACCGAACCATGCCGACGCCGCCCGCAGAGCGCGCACTGTCCCCGCGTGCACAAGCCGCCGCTCAACACTAGCCCGCGCCCACCGCTCCGCCTCGACCTAGAGAACACCCCAGACACCTCCGTTCGCCGCCCAAAGCCCCACAGCCACCGCTCGCCGTGGACACAGCCGCTTCGGCCGTGCAGAGCGCCACCTCACCCCGACCGCATGCCACCGCCCCTACGGCCGCATTGAAGCGCTAGAGCACCGCCAGGGGACCGCCCATCGATCGCCATCCCCAGCCATGCCGCTAGCTCGCCGTAGCCATGTCGCCACCGTCGACCGCCCATCCCGCTCGGTCTCACCGTCGAGCCTATAAAAGGAGCCCTCCCCAGCACCAAAGACTCACACCATTCCACTCCCCTCACCTCTCTGAACCTCAACCACCCCTCTCCGGTGCAAGTGGAGCAGCAGCTCGCCGGAATTGGAGCCGGAGCCGGAGCCGCCGTCTCTGGAGAAGAAGGGTGCCGTTGATTCCGGCCAACCCAAGCTCCACCGTGACCACGCCTCGCCTCGCCGTCATCTTCCACTTTGTTCGCCCGCATCACCAACCCCGCTGGAGCCCTGGTATGCCCCCAGTAGACCCCCACCGAGCCGCTAGGGTTCGACCTCGCCGGCGACCCGTCCGTCATCGACGACGACCCTCAGCCATAGATCTAGCCTCTAATCACACGGCCCACAGCGCGCGTACCGTTTCTCGTTTTAAGAGCCGCTGACAAATGGGACCACCCTGTTAGCTGAGCCCCGTGCCGCGTAGCGCCACTGGGCCGGCCCATTTCCTTTCCCGCGCAAGCCCGTAGATTCAAATCTAGGTTTTTCTTTTTAGTTAGAATATAGTTTCTGTCCAGTGTTTCAAAATTCAATTCTGTGAGTTTGAAAAATCCAAATTACATGAAACTAATTTTGTCTGAAAGGTATTGAAATGCTCTATCCAAGCCCGTTGGATTTAATTCATTTAGAGTTATAGATTTCTCCTAATAAAAATAAGAAGACAGAAGCTTTTGCAACTTGAAACATTTTTGTAAAATCAACCAAGTTAGCTTTTGAGTTGATTCCAACTCTCAAAAATCACATTTCATCATATCTATCCAAATATGTAATAATATTAAGGTTTACAGGCAGTGACTTTGGACTAGTACCAAA
Organism: Avena insularis; assembly: GCA_023614405.1. NCBI lineage: Eukaryota > Viridiplantae > Streptophyta > Magnoliopsida > Poales > Poaceae > Avena > Avena insularis. The sequence goes on along the minus strand of CM042692.1, from coordinate 317,444,866 downwards.
ATAATGCTATATAGGCATTTCTAGTCACTTTAAATCATTAAATAATGAACTTAAACCAAAGTAATATTGATCCAACCTTTAAATCTCATTCCCACATGTTAGAATATGTGGTGAGGACAGGTGTCCACATGATCCCATATTTTGGTGGTGAATATTAAAGTGGAGTTAATATTTCAATGAGTAGAAATTACTTTTCCAAAATAAAAAGGTTGAAACTATTGAATTAAAACTTGTGATGTTTGGGATGATAATAGATCATCAATTGTGTGTTTTAGAATACTACTTAGCCTAAGTTAAGTATTGTTTGGTGATTGTGCACTCCCTATGTATTTCTAGACGCTAGTACCGACCAAGACTTCGAGGAGGAGGAGTTCTACCAAGAAGAAGAAGAAGAAAACTTCAACCACTGCACCAACCAAGGCAAGCTATTAGTGACAAGCTAACCCTTGCAAACATGCTTTAGTAAGCTATTGTAGCAAGCTAGAATAAAACTAGATGGTTTAGTAAAGATGCCTTCAGCATACTTTGATCACACCCCCTTAGTTTACACAAAGTTCTTTAATTAATTTTGAAGGTAGCATAAAGAGTATAAAACTTGACCTATTTAGGAACCTTTAGATGTCATTCTATGTCATGAGATTGATCCCACCTTTCCACCTTAGTGAACACTCTTAACCTAGTGTTTTAGAATAGATCAAACTTGAGTCACTTTAGATGGGAACACTTGGTGAAAATGAGTTATGAAAACCTTGGGATGATGAGTCATTCTATTGAGATGTTTTGACATGTGTTGAGAAACACAATTGGTTTATGATGATGAAAATGATGAGGCATGAGCCTTAACCCTTTTTATAAAATTGATGGTTGGATTCGGATGCGATACCATTCCAAATATACCGTACAACCACATTACCTGAATTGGGTAAGGCTTAGTTGGAAATTTATATGCATTAATATTAGTTCCCTCACGGGAGAGGTTTGAGCTGAGGCTACCTCTCAATGATGTCCACCTATGCAGTGCCCAAGATGACTGATGGTCATGGTTGGGAGGCCATGCTCATAGGAGAGGTGCTTGTACTAGGGTGTGTAAAGGGAAGGTTATGTTTGATTATCTGTATACTAAGTATGATGATTCAGGGTTATCCCTGACAGATGTATCGAATCTTGTGGTGAAAGTGTACCACCTCTGCAGTGTCAAACTATTGAATAGCAGCGTCATGATTATGGACAGTTGGAATGGCCATACTATTTCGTTGTCAGATGTTTTCTAAATAACTTTAAATGAATGATGAACTTTGACTTGCCCACAACAGGGTTGTGTAGATGATAATAGCTTCCCAACTTAAGTGATTCTAGAACTTTACTTTATCTTTTCTTGCTGTAGAACTCAGCTTAGGTTTCAAACTTAACTTGATAGTTATTTTTTCAATTCAACACTTTAACTTAGAATTATAACCCTTGCTAGTAGTAGTTTGCGAGTACTTAAAGAGTACTCATGGCTTTTGTCCCTGGCTATTATCATGGCCAGACTATGAAGGAGATTATCAAGATGATGGTCAGCAGGACGGCTATGATAACTAGGACTATCGCCTTGTCAAGCATTGCCTGTGCCCCTGAAGATGGACCCCACCGCTACGCTATCGTTTATTTCCGCTGCTTGTTGTATTAAAGACTGGATCATGAGATCCGTATTTGTGTAAAACCTTATGTATGGTTTGTAATGGATGATGTACTGTGATATCCAATCCGTTATGTCTCGCAAAAATGGTAATCCTGGGATTGCGAGGTATGGCATAACGGGCATCTGGGATTAAAATTCCGGGTGTTGACAAGTTGGTATCAGAGCCATCCTGACCATAGGAGACCCTAGTTAGAATGGACGTCCAAACCAAAAACTTAGCTTCAAAACCAAAGTGAGTATTTATGAAAAACTATTTCCCCTCTTACCCTTGTGAACTCATTCTTTCTCAAAAATACATGTTCCTCAAAATTCTTACATTACTACTTAAAATTTGACACACTTGATCACTTCACTAATTTCCTCATCCTAAATTCTTGTAGATGGAGGCTCAGTTAAGCAAGTTTTACCAGTTGGGAAACGGAGGTCAGCTGATCTTTGAGAGGGATCTGGATTCACTGTCAGAATTACTAGGACGCCCACATTCGGAGTTTCTTGGAGCTCAACTTCCAGGACCCCCAGGAGGAGACCTACAATGGCTAGTCACTGCAGATCTTCGAGGAAGCATTGAAGCACCAACTTCCGGGAGAATTCAGTTCTCTGTGAGAGAGAACAACTGGCTAGATGGATTAGCCAGGGCAATACATGAAGCTCTCACACGTCTATGTGCCCTCAGCGTCAACAAGATTCAAGGAACCCGTTTTGCCCACTATGTAAGACGTGACTTCATGGGAATGCCGATGGAGATGCCAAGTCACCCAGAGTTGAGGCGTCAAGTGGAGAACCTCGACTTCTTGCTTCATGACCGACAGCAGGAACTGGACAATGCCAGAGAGTTAGCCAACCAGAACCGTGCCATCGCCGACCAGAAGGCCCAGACTTTCACACTGCTCGTCCAAGATCGCCAGGCTCTTCGTCGCCAGCGTGCCAAGAAGGACCGCACCATCGCCCGTCTTCGCAAGAAGGTGGCCGACCTCGAGAAGACCGTCAAGGAGCAGGAAGCTCAGCTTGCCGCCAAAGAAGAAGATGATGAGGGAGAAGACATCCAGGGAGATATGGATTCTTACCTCAGCAATGATGACGATTTTCTAGCAGAGGATGCTGTGGACTTCTACACTGATGATGAAGACTCCGACTTCATTGACGATGAGTAGATGCACTACAGCACTGTCGTAGCATGAGATGTATCATCTCATTGTATCATAGTTTGCAGAATGGTTCTTCAAACCATCTGTTTTCCCCTTTGATTGTTGTGGTGTGTTGTATCGTGTGCTTGCTTGCATGAATGAGAATGAACTTAGTTGAAAAACCTGAGTCTAACTCAAAGTTGTAGCTTTGAAAACCCAAAACCATGAACCTTAGAATTTCCCTCTTACCCCTATATCGATCTCAATCTTCAGATTACTCGTGGAAACCAAGGAGGGAGCAGCTCATCGCAGGACCCAATGCTGCAGATCTTGCAGAATCTCATCGCAGACCGTGAAGCAAGCGGTAGGCGTCAAAGCCAACTTAGCGACATTGCAGCAGATCGCCCAAATGGCTCTCAACAACCAAGGACATGGAAATCAGGATCACCATGGATCTAAACTCAAAATATTTCAGAACACCAATCCCCAATCTTCAACCAATCTGAAAACCCATTAGATGCTGATGGCCATGCACCATGGAAAACAACCTCGAAGTTGCAGGAGTTGAGGAGAATGAGAAAGTTCTCTTCGCCACCCACTATCTGGCGGGAGATGCAAGAGCTTGGTGGAATAGCATCCGCAACATGAACCATGGCCAGGTGATGACCTGGGAAGCATTCAAGGTCAAGTTCAGCCGCACCCACATGCCGCAAGGTCTTGTCAACAGGATGAGAGATGAATTCCGCGAACTGAAGCAAGGAAGATTGACTGTAGTAGAGTACCGTGACAAATTCTTGTCACTTGCCAGATATGCACCGGATGGAATCAACACGGAGGCCAAGAAGAAAGAGAGATTCTTAAACGGACTGCATGATGAGATGCAGACTGTCCTCGTCAACATCCGTTTCCAGGATCTTGAAGAGCTAGTCGACTATGCCATTCAGATGGAAGGGAAGATTAACCAGGCAAACGACAACCGCAATCGTCGTATGATGCAGCAGTCTCGATCCAGTAGTCACCAGAAGTACCGTCCCAACCCCTCACCAGGATATGCACCAAGGAACAACCGACCCCCAAATTCTCGCCCAAGCTACCCCAACCGTAGCGGAGGAAATGTGAAGCCCAGAGGAAATAATCACAACTCCGGCAATGCCAACAACTTCAACCGTGCCCCTCCCAAGAGAAACAACAACAACACTGCCCCCAGAACTGGCAGCAATGATGTACCTGTCGCAGTCAAGGACAAGTCCCAGATCACTTGTTTCGAGTGTGGAGTGAAGGGTCACTACTCCAATGAGTGTCCCAAGAAGACTGCCGCCAATGCCCCTGTGAATGCCCCAGCTCAGCAGCCGTGTTCAACCAGCAGGAGATTTTCCCGTGGAACCCGCACAACCGCAACGGTCGTCTTTTTCCACATGAACGCAGAATAGCCCGGGAAGCACCGGATGTCGTCTTTGGGTATGTTTCCTGTCAACTCAGTTTTAGCAATACTATTGTTTGATTCTGGAGCATCGCATTCATTTGTCACCGAAGAATTTGTATGCACTAGTAAGATTCGCCCAACCAACCTGAAGCATGTCATGATAGTTCAAATCCCCGGTTCAACAACAAAAGCTAGAAAAATTTGCAAAGCTGTACCTATCAGAATACATGGGATAGATTTTTGTGCCAACCTAATTGTACTTGGAACCAAAGGTTTGGAAGTAGTACTAGGTATGGACTGGATGTCAAAGCATAAAGGACTGATAGACTGTGCTAAGAAAGCCATCACCATGACCAGTAGTTCTGGAGTAACAATAGAACATATCTCTGAAACCTTACCCCGTCAATTCAAATGCAACAAAAGTGTAGCCCTGCCTACCATTGACTGTGTCGAGTAGTCTGTGAATATCCCGACGTATTCCCAGATGAATTGCCAGGTATGCCCCCGGATAGGGATATAGAGTTCATTATCGAACTAATCCCCGGAACCGAACCTATAGCCCAGAGACCCTATGCCATGAACCCCTTAGAGTTAGTAGAACTGAAGAAGCAGTTGGATGCCATGTTAGAAACATGCTTGATTCAGCCAAGTGCATCGCCATGGAGATCACCAGTGTTATTCGTCGACAAGAAAGATGGAGGCAAGCGTCTGTGTATAGACTACAGAAAGTTGAATGATGTCACCATCAAGAACAAGTACCCCTTGCCAAAGATAGAGGATCTATTTGATCAGTTGAATGGAGCTCAGGTATTCTCAAAGATTGATCTTAGGACTGGTTATCACCAACTTAAGATTCGTGCAACGGATATTCCGAAGACCGCCTTTACTACTCGCTATGGTCTATACGAGTATACGGTTATGTCTTTTGGATTAACCAATGCCCCTCCTTATTTCATGAATCTCATGAATAAGATCTTTATGAATTTCTTAGATAAGTTTGTAGTTGTGTTTATCGACGACATCCTTATCTACTCCAAGTCAGAAGAAGAGCATGAGCAACATTTGAGAATCATCCTAGAAACCCTAAGAGAGCATCAGTTATATGCCAAGTTCAGCAAGTGTGAGTTTTGGCTGAAAGAAGTAGGATTCCTAGGACATATTGTGTCTGCCGGAGGAGTCTCTGTTGATCCCAACAAGATCCAAGATGTCGAAGAATGGGAAGCCCCAACCAATCAAACCCAAGTTCGTTCATTTCTCGGATTAGCGGGATACTACCGCAAATTCGTAGAAGGATTCTCAAGCATAGCCCGACCAATGACCCAATTGTTGAAGAAGGACAATAAGTTTGAATGGACAGACAAGTGTGAAGCCAGTTTCCAGGAGCTGAAGAAGAGATTGATATCAGCCCCAATTTTGATCATGCCAGACATCAAGAAGCTGTTTGATGTGTATTGTGATGCATCAAAGATTGGTCTAGGATGTGTATTGATGCAAGAAGGCAAAGTCATCGCGTATCTGTCTCGACAACCAAGCAAAGATGAGCAGAACTATCCGACCCATGATCTTGAGCTAGCAGCGGTGGTTCTAGCATTGAAGACATGGCGTCATTATTTGATGGGTAATCGCTGTGAGATTTACTCAGATCATAAGAGCTTGAAGTATATCTTCACCCAGAAGGAGTTGAATATGAGGCAAAGAAGATGGACAGAGTTAATCAAGGATTATGACCTTGACATTCACTATCACCCCGGCAAAGCCAATGTGGTAGCGGATGCTCTTAGCAGATTGCCGTGTAGGCTTAACACCATGATCAAAGAGAAGCAACCAAGTTTGTATGAGGAGTTGGAGCAGTTCAGGACTGAGTTAGTTAGAAAAGGATTCCTAGCTAGCATTGAACTTCAACCCACTTTGATTAGCCAAATCAAGGAAGCCCAGAAGGGGAATGAAAGTATCGACGGAATCAAACATCGTATTGATGTGCAAAGTACTGGATTCACCGAAGACGAAGAAGGTGTACTGTGGTACAAGGGACGATTCGTGTACCAAACAGATTCGCGGTGAAGGAAATTATCATGAAGGAAGCTCATGATACTCTTTATTCTATCCACCGGAGGAACAAAGATGTATCGGATTTGAAAGAGCAATTTTGGTGACACAAGATGAAGAGAGAGATCGGCTACATCGCCAAATGTGACATTTGTCAAAGAGTCAAAGCGAGCATCGAGACTGCAGGATTGTTGCAACCATTGCAGATTCCGGAATGGAAATGGGATTCCGTCGGAATGGACTTTATCACCGGTTTACCTACTTCTAGTAGGGGAAATGACTCAATCTGGGTCATAGTTGATAGACTATCCAAGGTAGCCCACTTCATACCAGTCAAGACAACCTACCAGAGTGCAAAACTAGCAGGGCTGTACATTGCTAGGATTGTTAGTCTGCATGGAACCCCCAAGACCATCGTATCAGATCGAGGAACTCAATTTACTTCAAGATTTTGGCAGAAAGTTCAGGAAGGTTTAGGAACCAAGTTGAACTTCAGTACCGCTTATCACCCGCAAACAGACGGACAAACTGAGAGAGTCAACTAGATCTTGGAGGATATGCTTAGAGCTTGTGTGTTGGAATACGGATCAAAATGGGAAGACTGCCTGCCCTTCGCAGAATTCTCATATAACAACAGTTATCAAGATAGTTTGCAGATGGCGCCATTTGAATTCTTGTACGGAAGAAAGTGTCGTACCCCTTTGAATTGGTCGCAAGTAGGAGAGAGTCAGATCTTTGGACCCGACATTCTCCGAGAAGCAGAAGAGAAAGTTCACAAAGTTCATGAGCACCTCAAGACCGCCCAATCCAGACAGAAAAGCTATGCTGACAAGAGAAGGAGAGACCTGACTTTCAATGTCGGAGATTTCGTATATCTCAAGGTTTCACCATTGAAGGGAACTCAATGCTTTAGTCTGAAGGGAAAGTTAGCTCCCAGATATATCGGACCTTTCAAGATTCTGAACCGCCGAGGAGAAGTATCGTATCAGCTGGAATTGCTCGAAGAGATGTCAGCCATCCACAATGTGTTCCATATCTCTTTACTTCGCAAATGTTTGGAAGTGCCTGAGAAGACTGAAGTTTTCAAGAATATCGATCACAGAGCAGTGGAAATCAACAATGACCTGACCTATCGAGAAGTACCCATCCGTATCTTAGAAGAAGCCTATAGAATCACCAGGACCAGGAGTATCAAGTTTCTCAAGATTCAGTGGAGCAACCATACCGAGGAGGAAGCCACTTGGGAGCGTGAGGATTACATTAGGACAGAGTTCCCAGATCTCTTTAGTTCCTAGTTTTCTTGTAAAACACGGGACGAGATTTTATTTAAGGGGGGAAGGTTTGTAACATCCCAAAACTTCAATCCAAGCTTATCAAGATCAAGTCATCCAAAAATGGGGTTAACAAAAACTTTTCCAAATTTAAAATGAAAGCATTCATATATGTGTGCATTTAAAATAGGGTTGTTTTGAATTGCCATGATTGTGTGATCCTTTGCTTCTAAAATGTTTCTTAGATGATTTAAACATCATCTACATCATTCCCAAACTTTTCCTAAAGAAAATCAAATCAAAAAGAATTAAAATGAAGGAATGGTCATTTGGACAAATTTAACTCTCATACCTACTTTGGCTATTCCTAGTACTCATTTCTTAACAGAAACAATTCTTGATCTTTACACCCCTTGCTAGTACACATAATGAGGTACCAAGGCCCATTTTTTGATTTACTAAAAACCTTCTGTAAACTATTTTAAATGACATTTTAAAATTGAATCTAATGCATATGCATAGATCACCCCTATTTCAAAAACCATCAAATTGAGCACCATTTTCAAAACCCTTGCAACCAGAGACTACCTATCACTACTGGCGATCTCCCAAAAATTTGAACTCAAAATTCAAAACTTTTTCTCTTGCGGCCATTTCATCAAACACTTGGCAGGCAGAATCACACCTCTAATGCTAGCTCACTGTTTTGAACAGAGTTTTGCCCCCATTTGATCCCTATTTACTCCCTCTGTCTCCCAATGATCTAACCAAAGCCTAAACACCCATCCCCTATACCCATATCAACAATCCCATTCCGACCCGAGCCATGCCTTGCCGACCAAACTTGCAACTGCTGCAGCAGACCACCCCTCTCCCCCTCTCCATGTCTAGGAGGCACCAAGCACTTCTCTCTCATCCTTTGGCCGAGCCAAGACCAGCCATGGACCACAGAGGAGAACCCGCGCCCAGTGCCACCGAACCATGCCGACACCGCCCGCAGAGCGTGCACTGTTCCCGCATGCACAAGCCGCCGCTCGACACCAGCCCGCGCCCACCGCTCCGCCTCGACCTAGAGAACACCCCAGACACCTCCGTTCGCCGCCCAAAGCCCCACAGCCACCGCTCGCCGTGGACACAGCCGCTTCGGCCGCGCAGAGCGCCACCTCACCCCGACCGCATGCCACCGCCCCTACGGCCGCATTGAAGCGCTAGAGCACCGCCAGGGGACCGCCCATCGATCGCCATCCCCAGCCATGCCGCTAGCTCGCCGTAGCCATGTCGCCACCGTCGACCGCCCATCCCGCTCGGTCTCACCGTCGAGCCTATACAAGGAGCCCTCCCCAGCACCAAAGACTCAGACTCCACTCCCCTCACCTCTATGAACCTCAACCACCCCTCGCCGGAGCAAGTGGAGCAAAGCTACGGAATTGGAGCCGAAGCCGCTGCCTCTGGAGAAGAAGGGTGCCGTTGATTCCGGCCACCCCAAGCTCCGCCGCGACCACGCCTCGCCTCACCGTCGTCTTCCACTTCGTTCACCTGCATCGCCGACCCTGCTGGAGCCCTGGTACGCCCCTAGTAGACCCCCACCGAGCCGCTAGGGTTCGAGCTCGCCAGCGACCCGTCCGTCGTCGACGACGACCCTCAGCCGTAGATCTAGCCTCTAATCGCACGGCCCACAGCGCGCGTACCGTTTCGCGTTTTAAGAGCCGCTGACAAGTGGGACCCCCTGTCAGCTGAGCCCCGTGCCGCGTAGTGCCACTGGGCCGGCCCATTTCCTTTCCCGCGCAAGCCCGTAGATTCAAATCTAGGTTTTTCTTTTTAGTTAGAATATAGTTTCTGTCTAGTGTTTCAAAATTCAATTCTGTGAGTTTGACAAATCCAAATTACATGAAACTAATTTTGTCTGAAAGGTATTGAAATTCTCTATCCAAACCCGTTGGATTTAATTCATTTAGAGTTATAGATTTATCCTAATAAAAATAAGAAGACAGAAGCTTTTGCAACTTGAAACATTTTTGTAAAATCAACCAAGTTAGCTTTTGAGTTGATTCCAACTCTCAAAAATCACATTTCATCATATATATCCAAATATGTAATAATATTAAGGTTTACAGGCAGTGACTTTGGACTAGTACCAAAATAATGCTATATAGGCATTTCTAGTCACTTTAAATCATTAAATAATGAACTTAAACCAAAGTAATATTGATCCAACCTTTAAATCTCATTCCCACATGTTAGAACATGTGGTGAGGACAGGTGTCCACATGATCCCATATTTTGGTGGTGAATATTAAAGTGGAGTTAATATTTCAATGAGTAGAAATTACTTTTCCAAAATAAAAAGGTTGAAACTATTGAATTAAAACTTGTGATGTTTGGGATGATAATAGATCATCAATTGTGTGGTTTAGAATACTACTTAGCCTAAGTTAAGTATTGTTTGGTGATTGTGCACTCCCTATGTATTTCTAGACGCTAGTACCGACCAAGCCTTCGAGGAGGAAGAGTTCTACCAAGAAGAAGAAGAAGAAGAAGAAAACTTCAACCACTGCACCAACCAAGGCAAGCTATTAGTGGCAAGGTAACCCTTGCAAGCATGCTTTAGTAAGCTATTGTAGCAAGCTAGAATAAAACTAGATGGTTTAGTAAAGATGCCTTAAGCATACTTTGATCACACCCCCTTAGTTTACACAAAGTTCTTTAATTAATTTTGAAGGTAGCATAAAGAGTATAAAACTTGACCTATTTAGGAACCTTTAGATGTCATTCTATGTCATGAGATTGATCCCACCTTTCCACCTTAGTGAACACTCTTAACCTAGTGTTTTAGAATAGATCAAACTTGAGTCACTTTAGATGGGAACACTTGGTGAAAATGAGTTATGAAAACCTTGGGATGATGAGTCATTCTATTGAGATGTTTTGACATGTGTTGAGAAACACAATTGGTTTATGATGATGAAAATGATGAGGCATGAGCCTTAACCCTTTTTATAAAACTGATGGTTGGATTCGGATGCGATACCATTCCAAATTTACCGTACAACCACATTACCTGAATTGGGTAAGGCTTAGCTGGAAATTTATATGCATTAGTATTAGTTCTCTCACGGGAGAGGTTTGAGCTGAGGCTACCTCTCAATGATGTCCACCTATGCAGTGCCCAAGATGACTGATGGTCATGGTTGGGAGGCCATGCTCATAGGAGAGGTGCTTGTACTAGGGTGTGTAAAGGGAAGGTTATGTTTGATTATCTGCATACTAAGTATGATGATTCAGGGTTATCCCTAACAGATGTATCGAATCTTGTGGTGAAAGTGTACCACCTCTACAGAGTGTCAAACTATTCAAATAGCCGCGTCCGTGGTTATGGACAATTGGAATGGCCATACTGTTTCGTTGTCAGATGTTTTCTAAATAACTTGAAATGAATGATGAACTTTGACTTGCCCACAACAGGGTTGTGTAGATGATAATATCTTCCCAACTTAAGTGATTCTAGAACTTTACTTTATCTTTTCTTGCTTCAGAACTCAGCTTAGGTTTCAAACTTAACTTGATAGTTATTTTTTCAATTCAGCACTTTAACTTAGAATTATAACCCTTGCTAGTAGTAGTTTGCGAGTACTTAAAGAGTACTCATGGCTTTTGTCCCTGGCTATTATCATGGCCAGACTATGAAGGAGATTATCAAGATGATGGTTAGCAGGACAACTATGATAACTAGGACTATCTACCTTCGTCAGCGTTGCCTGTGCCCCTGAAGATGGACCCCACCGCTACGCTATCATTTATTTCCGCTGCTTGTTGTATTAAAGACTGGATCATGAGATCCGTATTTGTGTAAAACCTTATGTATGGTTTGTAATGGATGATGTACTGTGATATCCAATCCGTTATGTCTCGCAAAAATTGTAATCCTGGGATTGCGAGGTATGGCATAACGGGCATCTGGGATTAAAAATCCAGGTGTTGACACCGAGGATGATACTATGTCTATTATTCTTGGGAGACCTTTTCTTAATACTGCAGGAGCTCTTATTAATTGTAATCAAGGAAAGGTGACCTTTAATGTTAATGACAAGGAACATACTGTCTATTTCCCCAAGAAGATTGATAGGACTTATGGTTTAAATTCAATTGAACATATTGAGGGCATTCAAGTTGGAGAAATATATTGTCCCATACCAAGAGAAAAATATGAAACTATTATGATTGGGACCATTGCTATCAAAGTTGAGGTAACATAATCATTAGTGGAATACAAAGTTTTGTCTCATATAATTTTTTTTGGTAACAAGACCTGATCAACCTTGTTAACAAAACGATTTCATTGAGCAAAACAATGTTTTCACCATCATTATCTCCGCTTACTTTTATTCTATCTATTTTAGTTTTTGCTTTCGTTTAGTTTACGTCTCTGTTGTTAGTTGCTTGCATGTTAGAGTGTCTTAGAACTTCTGAAGTTCTAACCTTGTTTTGTCTTTGCATCATTCAAAAAACCTTTTTCTGTCAGAAAATCATTCATCTATACCTGAAAATTGCTCAAAAATAAAGTGTCTCAAAAAATTCCAGAAAATTCATATTAAAATTTTACATGAAAAAAGGGGTAGAGGTGTGCCTAGAAGGTACCAGGGGGCCCACCAGGAAGGTACACCACCTGGTGGCGCGGCCAGCCCAGGGGCGCGCCTAGCCATGGTGTGGGCCACCCCTGGCCCACCACTCACTCCCTCACTTGCCACTTTCTTCTCTCTCCCGAGAAAACACCAGTTCATTGCTATAAATCGCATTCTTGCTGTTCTTGCCCTCGATTTTTCGATTTCCTTGCTCAGCCCATCTTTGCTGCTGAAATTTGGAGCAATTGTTCTCCGGTGTGGCTCCTCTACTTGTCCAAGTAGATTTGTGTTTAGTGGTTTATATCTTGAGTATTTTGCTGCTGTAGGTGACAGGTTATGAGATCTTGTAAGCTTGTTCATTGCTTAGAGATATAGTTTTGATGCATGTTTAGGCCTCTACAAGTCCCTATGAGTAGTGCCCTTCATTATATATTCACTTTGCAATCACTTGTTTAATAGATGTTTAAATTTGAGAATATCAAGGATGAACAACCATACCTTTGGAGAAATATTTGAGAGAGATGCACCTGGGAGGTCAAGGCCCTCAAGATCAGCCTCTCAGTTTGGGCCTTCATACAACAAAGATCTCATTGCACCTCGCATTGGTAATGAAGGAGATGATGGGGATGCTCACCCATCTACTTTTCCTTGTTATACCTTCTTACAAGTTGCAGGGATTCTTGATGATTTCTTGCTATTGATTCATGAGGGTTGGTTTGACCTCATACATGCAAGATGAGAGTGAGCAATACGCTATGCTCACCAAAACTTTTGTTGAGAGTTTCGTTTTCATTAACACCCCCTACCAGTCAACTGTCTCTTTCAAAATTTATAATCTGCCCTTTACCATGCCATTGGAAATATTTTGCAGCATTATAGGTGTAGGCATGACAGGGACCGTGAAGAAGATTCAAGGGCGACCCGCTGATTTGCTGGAGCTCTATCGAGGGGTGACCAATGACGATGACCGCGTAGCTCAGCGCGGGAAGATAAGAAACATACAACTCCCAGCTCTTAGATACTTTGCCTATTATCTTGCTATTAGCATTCTTGGTAGGGAGAATACGAGTAATATCTCCAATTATCATTTAGCCTTCCTTGCTGCTGCGCTTAACAATGATACTCGGTACAATCTTGGCTCTCTTATTGCTCGCCTCCTAGCTGCTAGAGGACCTATTTATGGGGGCATCATCGCTTCACGTAGGGTCAATGCATTAGAGCTTTCTGTGGATCCAAATGATACTATATTGGCACCACTAAGTCTTGACCTTGGTGCCATGAAAACACATCACTTCGTCACTGCTAACTCTAATATGGACAGTCTAGTATACAGGATGTTGTTACTGACGGGCATGAAAGGGAGATTCCTTTGCCACAATCTAACTTATTCAGTGTTCACAGGAGGCCGTGGTCATGCTCCAAGGAGGAGGTGGATGAGCAGCTCCGCTTGCTGGGTTTCCACAGGCAGCACCAGGAGGATGTGCCCTCCTACGATTACTCTGCGCACTATAGTGGGGCTTCCTCGAGCTCGCACCAGGACGAGGGTACCTCCTCACCGTACTACGAAGGTGCTCCATCTTGGCCAGCTTGGGATTGACACCCACTTAGGCCAAAAGCCTATGCTTGGGGGAGGTACATCGACATCGCACTCATCTCCATATCATTTTGTGTTGGTACTTTGTATATTCATGTTTCGTTCTCTCTTTGTTTTTGCGTTCTAAAACACAAAAAGACCAAAACTATTTCTGTTGTTTCTCTTTGTTTGCTTCTTCTTCTTTTTGCCTTGGTTTGCTTTTCCCTTTTTGCTTTGTTTGAACTATTCGAAAGACCCAAAAAGATTTTGCTTTTGTTGTTCTTCCTTTTTGTTTCTTGTTTTTTAAAAAAATCGAAAACACCAAAAATATTTGTTGTTCTTCTTTGGTTTTGTGAGTTTGTTGCAGGGTTCAGTAGTCCTTAGTGTAATTTGGTTTCATGTTATTATTCAAGCCACACAAGTGAAGGGAAATAATGAGGATTAATGACAACTTTAGGTGTGGTAAGAGGCTGGTAACAAACTCTATTTGTCTTCATTTTTGTACATATACTCACCATTGTGGGCATGCTTAGCCTGTTTGTGTAGGGTGTATGTTATTTATGGATGCTTAGTAGTTCTTGCTTTCTTATGATTAGCTCCAGCCCGCTAATAATTTGTAGCATGTCATATGAATGTTTACATGCATTACTCTATTCATAACTTGGTATGATACCGTGGTATCCTCCTCTGAATGTTTCACTTGAATTGACTTGGCACATGGTCACACATGCATATGACTGAAATACTCAGTTAAGCCTCGATGAATTATTTTGCCTTGAGGGTCTTGAATCACTATCATGCCATGATTAGTCCTGTTTTGTTGCAAGCATGATTACGACATCTATTGCTCTCTCGTTTGTCGCTCCCTTTCTATTACTAGCCTTCACTTACACTGAGTATGTTTTACTCGTGTTTCCAACTCCGTAAAACCAAATATTGCCAAAAGTGTCCACCATACCTACCTATTAGCATCATTTGCTGTTCCGTGCATATTCAATATGCATTGTTTTCTTCCCAATAAAATGTTTGCTTGTTATGAGAAAGTTAGTTAGTAAAGCTCTCACGAACTTGATGACACACTTTATTTCCTGCACTTAAAAACCTGAACCATTGTGACTGTCCATGAAAGTTATATGCTTGCAAATTATAGGCTGGGGATTAGCAGAACCGTGCTGTCACGGGGAACGCTTTCAACACCTGTAAATATATACCCAGTTGATATCATGCTCTTTTCTTTGCGGATGTCGTCGGTGTGAAATAAAAGGGGAGCTTGTAAGGTCATGGAGTTATGTATGTGTGTTAGAGAAACACCTGGGTCGCCGGTCTAATCCATGCCTAATCATGGTGGAAACCTGCAGCATAACCATAATGAGTATCTATGAAGCATTCTTCTTATAAAAAAAGAGAGGTAGCTATTGAGAAAAGAAAAAAAGAGATATGAGAAAAGAGGAAAGAGAGAAAAAGCACCATTTTCCCATGGTAAATAAGGAGATTGCTGAGATACTCGTTGTCTGCTTGCCTTGTCATTTTGATATGGGGATTCTTCCGTATCATCGGGCAAGGGGTACCCCGTTGGCGGTTCTCTATGATACGCACGTATTTCCTTGTTGAGTAACCACCTATTCTATGAGCACTTTCTTGAGATCATAGTTGTCATTCTTAGTATAATATGCTTGTCCCATTACCAGATTAATTGTGTTATGACTTTGATGCTTGTATCTTTGATATCTTTACTTCTAGTCTTCCCCTAAACTTCAGAGGTGCCTTGGCATTCACAATCAAAGGCAAGCGAGATACCACTCTATCATACCTTGTTATGAGCATTGTAATGTTGCTTATATTTATGTTTCATGCTACTTATTATTTTTGAGTTGGAATCTCTTCATAGCATGCAATGCCTGTTAAGTAAACTTAGTTGCATACTGCTTATTATGAATTGTCTAAGTATTTCATCACATGCTGAGAATATATACATCATATGAAGCAAATGTGTTCGTGAAAGTTTCTTTTATCGCACTCAGTTTTCAACTGAAATGCTTGAGGACAAGCAATAAGCTAAGCTTGGGGGGAGTTGATACGTCCAAAACGTATCTACTTTCCCGAACACTTTTGCTATTGTTTCTCCTCTAAACTTGTGTGAATTGGATGCAACTAACACGGACTGACGCTGTTTTCAGCAGAATTACCTTGGTGTCTAGTTTTTGTGCAGAAAATCAACTATCAGGCAAAATTCCGGAAAAAATGCCAAAAATCCTATT
Source organism: Avena insularis (assembly GCA_023614405.1). Classification (NCBI taxonomy): domain Eukaryota; kingdom Viridiplantae; phylum Streptophyta; class Magnoliopsida; order Poales; family Poaceae; genus Avena; species Avena insularis. The sequence continues at coordinate 317,428,871 of CM042692.1, read as the reverse complement.
TCGCCAGAAGACTCACGGAGCCAGAATACGAGACGGAGTGGGGCTGGGGCATGGCCACACCACCTAGCCGCGCGGGCTAGGCCTGGCCGCGCCAGGGGGTGGTCTGGCCACCCCAGACACCTCCTCGGTCTCCCTCTTCGCCTATAAGTTGCCGTCTCACCTAAAAACTCAGGGGGTCGACGTTTTTCCAGAAAGATTTCTGCTCCGTCACCACCACCAGATTCCACGATTCGGAACCAGAAACTCCGTTCTGGCACCCTACCGGAACGGGGAATTGGAGGAGATCGTCACCATCGCTTCTCCATCGACCATCCATGTTTCCCCCATCTATGAGTGAGTAATCCCCACTGTAGGCTATGGGGATGGTAGGGATTGAATGAGATCGTTCATGTAATGGCATCAGATTGTTAGGGCATGGTGCCTAGTATCTTCTATTAGTTTTTTTTGACTTTGCTGCGACTTGTTATGCTTAATGCTTGTCAGTAGGGCCCGAGTGCCATGATTTTAGACCTGAACATGTTATTGATTCATTGTGATAGTATTGTTTATGGTCTTACCTGCAAGTTGTATACACACGTTGTTGTCTGGAACCAAAGGCCCCGAAGTGGAAGAAATCGGGATAACCGGAGGGAATGGCTTTGATGTGAGGATCACATGTGTTCACGGAGTGTTAATGCTTTGCTCCGGTGCTCTATTAAAAGGAGCACCTTAATTGCCAGTAGTTCCCTTGAGGCCCCGCTGCAAACGGGCTGGCAGGACAAACGATGTTGTGCAAGTTCTCATTGCGAGCACGTATGACTATATATGGAACACATGCCTATGATTATCTAGTACTTGGATGCTTTATCCTATTTATCTGCAATTGACCTATGTTATGATTGCTATATGAATTGTCTTGTCCATGCAACGCCCGTCCATCCATCCCTATGCCTACCGCGCTCTAATCCTACCGTTTACTGCAATTGTTACTACTGTCTTTACTTTTACTATTGCTATTACTTTACTATTCCTACTACAAAACTGTTGCTACTGATAAATTGCTGTGAGCAAGATTGTTTCCAGGTGCAGCTGAATTGACAACTCAGTTGTTAAGGCTTATAAATATTCTTTGGCTCCCCTTGTGTCGAATCAATAAATTGGGTTTCACTTCCCTCAAAAATACTGCGATACACCCCCTATACTTGTGGGTCATCAGTAGCCAAATTCAAAATCTCTGTCGAGCGGCAAAATCACAGACGGACCTTGAAGCATTTCCCGCCCCACCGTTTCAAAAACTTTGAGGCAAAATCTCCCAGCATGGAGTACCATTTTTATATTATTATTATTGGTCCGGTTGCCAAATTAAAATCTCAATCAACCGACAAAATCACAGACCAACCTTGAAGCATTTCCCGCCCCACCGTTTCAAAAATTTTGAGGCAAAATCTCCCACCGAGGAATTACCATTTTCTATTATTAGCCAAATTCAAAATCTCAATCGAGCGGCAAAACCAGAGACCGACTTTGAAGCATTTCGCGCCCCTCCGTTTCAAAAACTTTTGACGTTAAAATTCCTTTTCTACCCATTGTTTTGACACCTTATGGGACGCTAAATTCGGCAGCTTGGGGGCATGATCATAATTATTTTTCTGTTCATCTTCATTGTACCAATTCACACAGTTTTTCTAGTTGGCCCTCCTAAAATCCCTGGCTTCTCTCCCACGCCCTCATCTCCACGACCACCGCGCTCAATGCCCGGCTGAAATTGCACGGCTGCCGGAGCCACTTCATCGACTCCCATCCCATCGGATCTAGTTCACCAGGTCTCTCTGCCACTCCACCAGGGTTGCGGTCTCGCTGACCGCGCCTATGGCGTCGTCGACTGCTCACGCTCTGCTTCCCCGCTACCGAAAGCTACCCAACCGTACCGGAGCAGCTTCACTGTTGTCCACCAGATGGGATCTAGTTTAACAAGTTCCATGTCGACTGCTCTAGACCAACTACATAGTCGTCGTTGTTGACTGCACCGGCATCGGCCGCCCAAGATCTGCTTCTCCGATGCCAACAGCCACTCCAACGATAGCACCCTCGGTGACCTGGACGTCACTTGCATGGTACCAATGATTCTTAGATGCCTCTCCGACCAAGGTAACCAAATCTCCAACCAATTTTTGTTTTGTTAGATGTATAGCAGGTTCAAGTCTATCGCAGTGAACTGCATTTTTGTAATTGTGCTAGTACATACAAGTCACTGGTCACGCCTGTTCTTTGTGCTAGTACATACAAGGGCATTAGACATGTTTGTTTGCATTCACTGCTCTACAAATTTGAAGTCATGCACATGTCTGTTATTTTGTCGTGCGGATGTTCTTATCTTAGCTGCTCTGTACACCAGTAAATGCCTGCTATTGTATAGTTCTTGCAAAATGTAATGTTAGACGAAAATATTAGTGTGGATTCCCTGCTCCATAGTTACTAACTCTATCTGCTTATTCTTGAGCTAAGTTCCTGCTATTATTTCCTCCCTGACATCGTTCTACTATCTTGTAGTACCCATTCAAACTCTTTGTACTAGTTCGATTATAATTTTGTTGTTGCGATCTGGTTCTTCAAAAACTGCAACACTAACTATTTTCTTGTTCTTTGCGTAGAGCTCAAAAAGGCAACACTGAACATGTTGGTTTGCACAACCTACAGGTCCACCAGCGATGCCATTATATATTTTATGTATCTAGTGTTGGTTCGTCCTAATCAATGGGATAATTATTCTTTATTATATAGTTCATTCATGTTTTCCATTCCTGCTCGACAAGTTCTGGTATGATGCGGTTATAACTTCTATGTGGTTCATTCTTAGCTACGATAGTAACTGCATGTCATTGTGTAGCTCACCGCAAATTCTAAGTCACCCAACATCTCTTGCATTCTAGGAGATACCATAGCTTCCATATATATTTGCTGAAATGACCTCGCTAGTTTATACTGAAATTCTAAGAAACACTTTTTTGATTTCTTATTTCATTGTTGGCATACTTGTCTAATGCTTGCTTGTCCTGTTATACATGTTCACAAGCCACACTATTATATCTCATATCTGGTTCTGGTTCATCCTAGGCAACGACATAACTATCCTCTACTATATAGTTCATTTATGGTTTGCATTCCTACTCTACAAGTTCGTATTATGTAGTTACAATTCCTATCTAGTTCATTCTTAGATATGAGTAGTTTGTCTTGTTTGTTGTAGTAACTTGTTATTACTTAGTTTCATACTACTATTATTGCTATCACCACCAAAGAGGGGACTGCAAGATCATGTCTCAAGGTGATTTTCCAATGTAGCTGTCACACTCAAAGGGAGATGCAGTTGATGGATTGAGAAAGAAAATTGAGGACTCTGCTATCAACTTGATTGGCAACTAAAATGCTGAATTTTCTTTCCCTTTTGTTTATATTATGTAATATTTTTAAGAAGTTTGCAGCTGTTGTAATATCTAGATAACTCGCATAGGCCATGTAGGCATTTCGTTGACGCTGTCCACGCATGGAGGTACCATAACTGCGCCAGCCAGGTCGATCAGGTAACAGTATAGGGTTTTGTTATTTGCCATTCTTGTATTGGGTTTACCATGAACAGTAAAAGATGGTCGTAATTATGCTGATTTTATGATATCTGCATGGGCTTCAAAAAGGCCAAAACTTTTGTAGGTGTCCGTGAATGTAATGGGCCTACCTTAGGTGGAAACTAGTAATAGTAACATGCTAGAACAGTAACAAGCTAAAACAGTAAAAGCTAGAACAAGAATGTGAGACAAAGCGATAGTAACGGGCCAAAACAGTAACAGACTAGAAAAGTGGTAGGCCCAAACAGTAAAGGACCACAACAGTAACAGACTTAAATAGTAAATGGTTAGAATAATGTGAGCGTAAAGAATAAGGCCAAAAATTGTACCAGAACAGAATGTGAGTCGAACATATTGCTAGGCGTAAGCAATGCAGATCGTATCAGCGATTGCGGCCAAGGCTTGAAAAGTTAAAGGACGGTACAGTAAAAGGCCAAAACAGTATCGGACCTTCAAAAAATGGGTAATTCGTAGGCGGCCCAGGACGAGCTATGAGAATAGTGACAGGCTGACCGTAGGCCTTAATAGTATCGGGCCGAGTTGACGCAGGGTGTTGACGGAACACACAATATTCAAACAATGTGGGCTTTTGTAGGCCGAAACAGTAACGGGCTTGACATTCGCGGGCTGCTGCTGGCCGCATCTTTTGGGCCCATTTCAAACAGTGTCAGATGAAACAGTAACGGGCCATAATCTTATTAGGCTCTCCTAATGGGCCAGCCCACTTAATTATTAGTAGGCCTTGGCTGGGCCTGACTTCTACCACGGTTTCTGTGGCCGTTAACAGAGGTAACTAGGTGTTAATGGTGTTTGCCACGTGTCATTTTGCATGATGTTAGCAGTCAACACAGCTGGCGAACAGATCTATAACGGAACAAGTTTTCGTGGCTGAAGGGTGCGATCTGCCACAGTTAGAAAAACCATGGTAGATTCTTTTGTGACGGGGCTTTTACCACGAAGGGCATCCATTATAGAAGACTTTTTAGCCACGAAAAACGGGCCTTCAACCACGAAAATCGTCTGTTGTAAAAGCCAACTTTTCTTGTAGTGAATTCCATACATTTAGCATAAGGGTCTAGCTCCTTCTCCACCGAGTAGCTGAGCCATACTCTTCGTACTTATACTACTTGCTTAACAAAAAAACATGCTGCTCGCTTTAGCTAGAGCTTGTTGATGAAGTACATCGAATACGATGGGTCATACTATCAAGTATTGTATCCCTTGTCCCTCATTTAGTACTACTAGTAAGTTGTACGTGCTCTGCATGCAAGAATCGGTTAATAGAAGTACGACATATCATCACTATATAAAATTATAACATGTCAAGTATTAAGATTTTAAAGACTATAAATAGAATCTTCTAGATGCTAGAATGGAAAGAAACATCCAATGGTTGACAATGTTGAGATTTGCTAGTCTTGATCCAACGATCAATATTCAAAGTTATTCGTATACTATATAGTGGTATGGGATTAAATAAGATTAGGAAAAAAACTCTTTTAGAACCCTCACAAACTCTTTCTTACCATCACAGATCTGAACATTATGTTGATGTTGATGATTAGCCAAACTACAAACATAACACTACCTAACCTCATACAAAGTGCAACTCTTAACAAGTTCTATAGGGGACTCCACGGTCTTCTCGAGCGACTTGGCAACATCCTCCACGGGCACATCATCGTCACCGAGCATCGACTTGTGGATGTTGGGAAGCACGCCACCGTGCGCCATGGTGATGATGGCCATCAACTTGCTGAGCTCCTCGTCGTGCATGATGCCGAGCATCACGTACCTCAAGATGATGCGGTTATTATTGTTATCTATGGCAGCTTGCTCAGCAAGCTCCAGCACCTCGGTCGTAAGGTACTCGAGAATGGCCACAAGGTAGACGGGATCCCCAAAGCCTATGCGCTGGGAGTACCGACCCTCCTTGATGTAGCGCCCAATCCAGCTGACGGGGAAATGCAGCCCAACCTTGAAGGACCTCATCACTTGCTTCTTCCAATGGCTGTCTGGTGCGAGACTATGACCGAGAGTGGCCAAAGAAGGTTTCTAAAGCCATCGACATGTCTTCGAATTCTCCATGGCCTTGGTCGCCAGCACCTGGATATTCTTCTACTTCCCCCGGGGAGCTCTAGTCTTCGGATCCATATCTAAAAAGTTGTAAAGGAGAAGGAGGAAGAAGAGGAAGAAAGGTTAATCGTGGAGGGCCGGTGAAGGTACCCAGGTACCTTTTATTGAAACTTTAACTACATCTTTTTTACCGTCTTACTAGAAAATACCTGAATTGTTTAGCGTGTGATGATGTCCAATCTATTCTAGATCCAACTTTGTGTCTCCTCCCCTTGGATGTATTTTTTGGATGCACGCCCTTGGATGTGAAGATTTTTTTTCCGAGTACTGCTATATAATATGGCCATGACCTTAGTCATTTTTCCGATGTTTTCTTATTTTCTTTGATTTTTTTCTAAACAGGGTCAGATGTGTTGGCACGAAAATTCATACAATGAAGTTGTATCTTTCAAAACAGTCGTTGGTTTTTCAATGTAATGACTACATGGGTACAATAATTTTATATGAATTTTAGACACATTTACAAGCAATCTATCACACACGTGCAGTTCAAATTTTACCTACTTTAGTCACTATACAAAAAATCATTTATGTATGTGAAATTGGTTAGAAGGCTTGAAAATTTATGAAAGTTGTTAACCATAAAACATAATCTATTTTTTGTGAAATTTAGTGTGTGTTGTGCTATTCGGAGCCATACTCTTTGTACTTACTTAAAAAAACAATTATATATATCACTTCCAAAATTAATTGAAAATGTTTCTATACATAAAAGTTGAAAAGTTCCATTAACAACATTAGTATGCCATGCCAAGATGCAGCACCCATCTACTAGACATGCACAAATTATTATAAACTATGATGTAGATAATTGCCATGACCTTGGTTATTATTTAGATTGAAACCCAAATATGTTAATACATCGCTGGTCAAAATGTGAAGCAAGTGTTTTTAAACCTTGTAAAACATCACGTTTATCATTTACGCAAGAGGACACCATATACAAGTTCTTAACTTTTTTATTGTCTTTTTATTCGTTTTATTCCAAATAAATGGGACGAGTGATGTAGATATGACCTTGGCACTAATAGCTTGTCTTAAAACATGAACAATGTTCATACATGGTTATGATCATATTTTGAAGCAAGTTTTTCAAAAGTTGTCAAAATCCAGGTTTATAGTTTTCGTTGAAACTAGCACACATGTAAGAGGACAATATGCGAAGATTTTCATTTTGTTTTATTTCCATTTAGTTTTTTTACAATACTAGTTCAAAATTGTTGGCATGCAACTTCATAGCAAGAAGTTGAAACTTTTCAAAACTCTTGGTGCTTACAAAATATACGTAGTACCTTCGTTCTGCAAAGTAAGGCGTATAAAATTTCTGAAAAACCAAATAATATCAAGTTTGACCAATATTATGGAAAATTATTACCAATAATATATCAACTGTATATCATTAGACACATTGAAATAAGTATTTTCATATAGTATGAACATATAGTTAAAATTATTTATATTTTCCTAGCATACAACGAGTGCACCCTAAGACAAACTATTCGTGCATACTTAATTACTATATAAAACTAACCCTACCATTCGGAAATTGAAAAGCATTTTCCTAAAAGTTAGGAACTCTGAATGGAAGCATTGTTTACCAAGCCAAGGTGCTTCCTACAATGAGATACAGTACTACCATTTGTTTTTCTTCATTGCGCTGCCAATTTTTTGGATGCCATTTAATTTTGCTCTCAGGCAAACTTCTTCGGGAGGGTGGAGGGGAAGAGACCTCCTTTTACCCGCCATCGGCCTCCTCCTCCTCATCATCCTCGGCCTCCTCCCCCTCCTCATCGTCCTCGGACTCCTCCTCGTCGTCGTCCTCGGCCTCATCGTCTGTCTTGTCAGAGTTGCTCAGCATTCATGGCGGTGTCCCTTCGTAAAAGTGCTGCTAGTGGCTATCTTCTTCATTAGAGGAGTCAGGATGTGGAGGTAGCCATGACCCATCGACTGAGTCTGGACTTCCAGGTAGAGTGTCGAGACATTCCTGTTTGTCAGGTCTTTCGACGTATTATGGAAAGAGTTGCCATACGACATTTTCGAAGGAAGCAGAGAGATCGAGTTCTAAACAATAGTAGGTTGGGTGTTCTTGGGGGAAGGAGGGGTGCATACTGTTGCAATTTATACTGTTTATTTATAGTCATGCTTGTATTAATTCCTTGAAAAGTGTCCCAAAATATCATATATAGATTGTACCAGACTCGTCCCGTCAACAGAAAAAGATTGTACCTAACTTGGTGCTTGATTTTTCTCGGCCCAGGGATTTCAGGAGGCGCCTACTTTATCCAAAAATAAAGAGAATCATGCATATCATGATGTATTACTATGTATCTCATACTCCCTCCATTTAAAATTAAGTGCCTCGACATTCTTATCTACACTACTACTACACACTACATAAAGTTGCGTCACCTAACTTGATTGATGGTTACATGGTGCGGGCCCCATATTTTTATGCCCCATGGCTTAGTTATACTAAGACTAGAAGTATAATTATTACACGAAAGCTTACATGGGAAGGAAGGAGAAATGGAGGATGGATGGTGAGTGGGGACATAGGATAGATAATATTTACTAGTATATATGTACTACAATGTGTTAGAAACCCATCATAATAACTTTGCTTCTCACATCGCACCGCCTTTAACTCCTCTCGCGCTACCTACACTTTACCCTTTGATCTCACAGTCTCTTATCGATCTTCAATTTTTTCCTCCATTTTGAGCCATATTCTTCCTACCCCTTTGGTCCATATTAATGGCCTCAACTTTTACTAGATTAATGGCCTCAACTCTGTCTAGTAGATACGAATGCATCTAGTATAAATATTAACTAGATACATATGAATCTATATAAAGTTGAGGCCATTAATATGGATCGAAGGGAGTAATACATATGAATCTATATCTTGAAAAATTGATATTGTCTCTTTTCCTAACATTTGTTGGAAACTCTCCTTGGCAACATTATTTACCATGCCAAGATGCACCAATCTATCTAATATGAGAAAATTATCATAAATTATGTTGTTGGATATGGCCACGTCCTTGGTATTTCGGCTTGAAACCTATTCACATAGATACATGCTAGGACAATTTTGTGAGGCGGGTTCTCCGAAAGTTGTCAAAACTCGCGTTTAGCATTTTTCATGGCCAGTAATAGACACAAAAGGATGCCATGCGTAAGTCTTTGTTCTAGGATTTTTTTTTATTTTCTTCTATTATTTTCAAAAGAAAGTCAGCATTGTAGGCACACAAATTATTAGGTCATTCTCGTATATTCATTGCCTAGCGGGTACAATACCTTCATAGGCCTTATATAAAATCATAAGAGCAATCTACCACTTACTTGTACTTCAAATTAATTTGATCTAGTTTTTATAAATCGGCATAAAGCCATTTAAGTGCCAAAGTTAGATAGGAACCATAATCCATTACATCTAAAAACATGGGCTTGTGGCATGCCGAACCATATTGATCGAACTTTTTTACAAAAAAACATCATTGTCGTCACTAGGGAAATTGAATGTATTTTTTCCTAATTGTTGGAAAATACCATGGGAAATAATGCTTACTACGCCAAGATGCATCCATCTAAAAAATTAGTGTGGGAAATTTATCAGATCATAAACCATGATGTCGATCTGGCTATGATGACCTTGGTCATTCGGGTTGAAACCCAATAATGTCCATACATGGTAGGACAATATTGTAGAGATGTTTTTCCAAAACTTGTCGAATCCCATGGTTGTCATTTTCATGGCACATAGTGCACACGGAATGATTGGACGTCATACGTAAATATTTTGTTTATTGTTTTTCCTTTATTTCATGTGACTGTTTTCAAAATTGGTTCAAAATTTTCAAGATGCAAAATTTTGGGAAGAAGTTGAAAATGTCATCAAAACTCTCGGTGGTTTTTGATATATTAATTGTTGCCCGATGGGTACCCCCAAGAGCTTTTCATAGAACTTTTGAAGCAACCTATAATTTACTTGTAGTCCAAATTTGATCTAATTTCTATAAATTGACATAGTCATTGAAGTTAGCAGAGTTAGCTAGAAAGTTTGAAAACTTACAAAACATGGGAATCATAAGTACAACATGTGGTCCACTATATATGTCTAAAAACTTGGCTTGAGGCATTGAGATCCATATTTTTTAGAAGTTCTTTATAGAAAAGAACAATCTCATCATCACTCTAAAATTTAGAATGTTTTTTCCTGATAGTTGGAAACTCGCACCAACATCATTGTTTACTACAAGAAGATGCACCCATCTACCTCCGAAAAGACATTTAGTTTAAGAGCAATCTATGTGCTTACTTGTAGCTCAAGTTTGACCTAATTTCGTTAAATTGTCATAAAGTCACTAAAGTGTGTGAAGTTAGTTAGGAAGTTTGAAAAATCCCAGTAGTACTAAAAACTTGGGAATTGTAAGAAAGCATGGTCCACTTTGTCTGATAATTGGGGTGGTGGCATTTTCTTTTATCTTTGGTAGGTCCCAAGGAGCGAGGTGCTTCTGTTAGCATGGTCAATGGAAGTACAAGTTACATCAATAATCTCATAAAAATGAAAATTACATCCAAGTCCAGCCATTTAGCACAAGGACCATGAACTTAAGCAAAAAAAAAGCGGTCGGGTCCAACTCCTTCTCCAACAAGCAGCTGAGCCATACTCTTAATACTAGTACTACTTGCTTAACAAAAGAAAATACCGTGCTACTCACTTTCTGCTAGCGCTTGTTGATAAAGTGCATCGAATGCGATGGGACGTATCAAGTATTGTATCACTTGTCCAACGGTCAATGCTCAAAGTTAGTCCCACACTGTATAGTGGTATATGGTAAGGTAAGACATGATAAGACAAGATAAAGATAAGATAAGAATTACAGTGGATTGCCGGTCTTTTGAATACCCTCCCTTCCCGATGTTCGGGGAGCAAGTGAAAATTTTGAAATCGAGAAATTTTGAAATGCCACTCTACTACTTTTTGCCGCCAAGGCCCAAAATGGCTCCTTCTTATATACTCCCTCCGCTTTTAGTGTGTAGAACCTACACACTAAAAGATGTCTAGATACATTCGTTTCACAAAGCTAAAACATCTTATATTATGGAACTAAGGGAGTATGTGTGAAAACTTGGCTTGTGGTGTTGAGATCCATTTTGTTTGGATGTTCTTTATGGTAAAGAACAATCTCTTCATCACTCAGAAAATTGGGATTGTTCTTTCCTGATATTTGGAAGCTCACACCGACGTCATTGTTTACTACACCCACTATCTCCAAAAAGACATTTAATGCAACATCAATCTGTCACGCTTAATTATAGTTCAAGTTTGACCTAATTTGGTGAAATTGGCATAAAGTTATTTAAGTGCGCAAACTGAGCTAGAAAGCTTGAAAAATCCTAAAAACTTGGGAATTGTAAAAAGCATGGTCCATTTTTTCTTATAATTAGGGTGGTGGCATTTTCTTTTATCTGGCGTAGGTCCCGTAGGAGCGAGGTGCTTGAGTTAACATGATCGGTGGAAGTACAAGTTACATCAAGGACGTCATAAAAAATAAAAAATACATCCAAGTACATACATTTAACATAAAAACCATGAAATTAAGAAAGGAAAAGCAATCTGGCTCGGCTCCTTCTCTACCAAGCACCTGAGCCATACTCTTCATACTAGTACTACTTGCTTAACAAAAGCAACAACGAAGATTTTGGTAACATGCTCTAGAGAAATGAAAGAGAAGATTCTAGAATGGTGCACAAGTTGTTTTGAGGTTTGTGCATGCTATCTTTGATTATGCTAGATACTATCAAAGGAATCATATAGATCCTAGAATGTAAAACAAGATCCAAGGGTAAGCAAATTTTGGGATTTGGCAGTCTTGATCCAACTGTCAATGTTCAAAGTTATTCGTACACTATATAGTGGTGGTATGGTAAGGTAAGATAAGATAATACAAGATAAACATAAGATAAGAATTACTACTCCGAATGGCCGATCTTTTGAATAACCTCCCCCTGATGTGTGGGAAGCAAGTGAAAATTCCAAAACCGGAAAAGTTTGAATTGCCACTGCTTTTTGCCGCCATGGACCAAAGTGGTTTCCTTCCTATGTACTCTTGGACACCAATGCATCTTACGAACACACCAGCGGCACATACATAGAGCCGCCATACAAGGGCACACGTGCGCAGCGCCATGCTGTGGACAAGGGAGAGATCAGCCGGGCCGGTGCACACGGGGTTGCGAAAGAGGATGGATGGTGAGAGGTAGCGAAGAAGAGAGAAAACACACTTTTTTGCATACATAGGTCCTTAAATTTAGTACTAGTAGAGTGTACACTCTAAGTCCACAAGAGTACCTCGTGTCAGGAACCCATCATAACTTTACTCTGACATCGAACCGCCTTCAACTCCTCTTTACTACTGCCCTCTTCCCTTGCCTACATTTTATTCTCTGAGATCACAGTATCTTCTCGCTCTTCAAATTTTCCCTCCATTTCGATCCATATTCTTCCTAGTATAACTACTTGATTTACAGAAAAACATTCCTCTCACTTGGAAAATTAAGACTGTCTCTTTTCCTAATACTTGTTGGAAACTCCCCTTGGCAACATTGTGTACCATGCAAAGATGCACCAATCTACCTAATATAAAAAAATATCATAAACTATGATGTTGGATATGGCCATGACCTTGGTCTTTCGGCTTGAAACCTGTTCAAAATACATGCTAAGCCAATTTTGTGAGGCTAATTTTTCCAAAGTTATCAAAACTCATGTTTATCATTTTCATGCCAAGTAATACACGCAAAAGGATGCATGCGTAAGTCTTTTTTTTAGGATTTCTTGATTTTCTCCTATTATTTTCAAAACAGGGTCAACATTGTACGCACGCAAATTATTAGCAAGAAATTGAATCTTTCAAAACTCTTAGTCCGTATATTGATTGCCTAGCAGATATAGTACCTTCAAAGGCCTTATGTGCAATCTTAAGAGGAATTACCACTTACTTGTACTTCAAATTAATTTGACCTAGTTTCAATAAATCGATGTAAAGCCATTTAAGTGCAAAAGTTAGATAGAAACCATGATTCGCTACGCCTGAAAACATGGGCTTGTGGCATTCCGAACCATATTATTCGGACTTTCTATACAGAAAAAACATCACCGTCATCACTAGGAAAATTGAATGTATTTTTTCCTATTTTTTTGACCCAGAACTATGAGGCAAAAGCCCCACAACAAGTGTACATAGTAGGCACCACCATATGATCATGTAAGTGTGTATAGTAGACAGAGGAAGCATACTTTTGGCCCCATTTATATTCCCAAGTGTCATTTTCATGATATATATAGGATTATCCACCATGCCTTGCTATACTAGGATCATTTTATCATATGCATGGGCCGAGAGAGACCGATAGAACAAGGAATAGATATCAGTTGTTGCGTACACTTCAGCTGCGATCATAACTGGATATAGGACAAAGGAAAATAATTTAGGGAAGCGAGTGGCCAAAGGCTCAGCCGATCCTAGGAAATTCCAACTATCCAACCAGAAACAGAAATTGTTACCAGTACCCAAGGAAATTACTACCACCTGCTTAAATTTTCCATGCAGCTTAACAATATCCCGCCACCAAAATGACCCTCATGGTTTAGCCATATCAGGAATGGAGGTCATATAGTAATATTTCCAAATCAACTGAACCCATGGATGTGGCATCTCGCTAAAACCACTAATAGAAAATCGCTGTGTTTTTGTGCATTGCATCATCATGACCGCATGCTCATGTCATCATGCCACATTGCATTTGAGCATCGTCATCATCATGCATGGTTTGTCTTAAACTATTTTCGAAAAGCCTGGTTTTGTTTTCTAAACGCCCCGTCTTTATTTCAAATGAAAACTGGATCTTCGGATTATTTTGTTTCGTCACAAACAAATTTCAAATGCCCCGTTTTAACCAAATAAAATATTTGTATTATTTTTAGGGGGCAGCCGAACCGGGCCGAACCGACCCAGCCGGCCACCCCCAATAAATAAAACCAGACAACCCATCTCCTCACCCTACCCTATCCACACAGCCACACCCCACCGACCAGCCACCACCTGCCCACACTCCCGCCCAGCCGCCCACCAACCGCGCGCAGCCAAACTCCTCCCACCCCATCGCCACCTCACCCCGGCCACTCCCAGCCTGCCACCTCACCCCGCTGGCCCCACGCCCCAGTTCTCCCGCCCACCTACCCGACCGCACCCCACCTGGGCGCTTTTCCCCATCGCCACCTCACCAACCCCAGGGCCACCACCCCCGTCTCCTCCTCCCCAACCTCCCAGCCCTGCTCACTTTTTTTTCTTCTCGCATCGGGATCGAGCGCCGCCGCCACGACCCCGACCCCCATCTTCCCCGCTTCGTCCTTCCCGCTCGTGGGGTTCCTCCGCCCGCCGCCGAGCTTCTCCCCGCCTCCTCCCGTCGAGCCCCTCCCTCTCCAACTCGGTGCGCCGGCCTGCACCTCTCCATCGATCCCAGCCGGCCGCCGCCCCGACAACCTCACCTGCGCCGCCGTCCACCCAGTTTTTCCTCGCTGCAGGCCCCTTCGACCTGGCGCCCTCTGCCGCTATGCCCTGCCGCCGCGCGCTCATCGCCCTGTCGCTGCTCTTCTCCCTGTGCCGCCGGCGCGGCCCAGCAGCCCGGCCTGGACCCGAGCCGCTGCGCCCCTCGGCGTCCACCTCGAGCTCTGCCACCCCGTTAGCGAGCTTGTCGCCGTCCTTCCACCTGACCTCCTCTCGTGCTCCCGAGCGCGACGCGCCTCCTCGAGCCTTCCCGTGCGCCGCCTGGAGTTGGTTTTTGCAGCCCTGTGGGATGGCATCGCTAGCTGCATGTTCAGCAAGTGTGCGTGGTTGCTGTTTTGTAACGCACGCTTAGCTCTCTATTTTGCATCTCGTGTTGCTCTTGCCAGTATGTAGGCTTTTGGCTAGCTGCTACCTGCTAAGTGCTAACGGTTGGACGTTTTCCTTCCTGTGCGCTTCCATCTGCCCGCCGAAGCCACCCTAACCATCGACAAGGCCAACATGATCTTTTGTGACCCTGACCTCGAACAAGATCTCCACCGATTCGATGCCACGTAACATCAAGATCTTCACGAAGCCGTCGCCCGCTTGCCCGAGATGTTTGGCCGAGATTGACACCGTGACAAGTCTGAACCGAGCCCGGCACCGACACTCGAGCACCTCGACCCGAAGACCACCGACAAGATCTCCTTCCCGGAACATCAGGACCGTCCGGCGCCGAGACCCGAGACTGACACCGTCACCCGAGGACTTCGACAAGAACGCCAAGTACGCCGACATGGAACCGACGAGTTCTCCGAGTCTGAGCGGCACGATCTCCTACCCGAAGATTCCCGTAACGGCAAGTTCTTCATCCCCGACGCCATGACCGTCTACACGGACCCGAAGACCACTGGTACTCGATCCATTCAAGTTCGCCATCGACGGCAAGATCGACCGCTTGGAACCCAAGTTCTCCATCACGACACGACAAGTTCTCCATCGTGTATCCGAACCTCGCCGTTCCCGTCAACCCTGAGACCAAACCACGAAACTCCGAAACCCAAGATCTTCTGAACCCAGATGTGTGACCTAAGCCTCTATTTTTATAGTATGACATATATCTGTCGCATCATTAAATCATCATGCTTGCATACAAGTCATCTGGTGGGTTGGGTTAAATAGTCGATTCACCTAATTAAATATGGAGCTATATGTGGGCTATTCTAGTCTTAGATTGGCCCCATTTAAATTTGTGTAGCGAACCAATGCCATGTTTTGCCTTGGTAAACAACATTTAAATTGTGGGTAGCTAAACAACATGAACCATCTAATTAATTGTCGGGACCCCGGTTCTGCTTAATATTGCCTAGTTGCATCGCATCTTTGCCATGTCATACATCATACATGCATCATGCTCGATCTTCTGCCGTAGTATTAAATATTGCATCCGGTGTTTCTTTTAGTGCTTTGGTTCTTCGCGAATTAGGCCGTGGAGTTGATGCGAGTACCAAAAAGTCCTTCGGATGTGAACCTTCGGCTATGTTTCCCAGGCGAGCATCTCCCCCTTTCTACCTATTTTGCATTTATAGTCTTTACTTCCTTATGTTGATCTATTGCTATCCGTGTTACAATGCTTTAGTTTCCGTGCACCATTTATATTCCTTGCAGCCTCTATATTGCCTTGGACACATCCTATTGCCTGTTGATTGATAGACAGTCGGCCTTGCGAGTCGTAGTTGCTTGCTCAGGTGCTGCTTTGCGTCGTTGTCGTTCCACCATTGATAAAAGGTTGACACATGCTTAATGGTGGAGATGCTTAATGGTGGAGATGATCATGACTTTAAATATAACTATTAAATTGCTGGGATAACTAATGAAAGAGGCACCGATGGGCAATATATGCTATTTGGTTTTTCATGTCCTCTTGTGTCCCGTAGGCCCCGAGTACTTGATACCTGTTCCTTGACTATTCGCACTATCCACATCCGGGAGACCCTATGGATCCCCCTTAGCCAGAGCTTGATTCATTTCTTATTTCTTGGGGCCACAAAGTAGTTTGGGGATTTATTACTATCCTGTACTTATGCCATGCTTTACTGCTTTATTTACGATTGTGCGTGGAGCACCTGTACTGTTTTGGAACGTGGAATATTTTCGCGGTATCGACAAGCCTAGTCACACTTTCGGGTTCCCAGTCGTTTACTGCCATTGTCACAAACCCTGGGTCCCTCTCGGAGCCGGCCAACTTCGTTGCGGGTAGCTTAGTAGGGTGGCCCCCTGAAATCTTTTATGAATCCTGTGATTGCTTTGTCGTGAAAGCCTCGTTGGGTTTTGATTTGGTTTTTCCGAGGTTAATCGTGTGTGTGTTGCTATTTGTGCACCCCTGCAGGGTAAATCTTTCTGAAAGACGTGTCCGCGGTTATGGACGACTTGGAGCATAGTATCTCGATCATAGACAAGCATAACTAAAGTAGTGCTATAAATTTGACTTTATATGTGACTAGTAATCAGCTTCACTACAATGGAATGGATAATAAAAGTGCCAACAACTGGTGGAACTGGGGTGTATCGTGTCATGTTATACCTGCCTAGTAAGTATCGCAACTCCAATGGAATGAAATAAAAGTGCCAACAACTGCTAGGTTTGGGATGTCATGTGCTAATTGTATCTGATTAGTAAGTAGTGCAACTACAACTAGATGGTTAACTAAAATTGCCCACTACTTATCCTATCAGGATGGCTCATGCTATTTATATCTGACTAGTAAGTGTTGCAACTATAATGGAATGAATAAAACTACCAACTGTGTGAGTTCCTCAGTTTGACTTCCTCATTTGGTCTCGAGGGGGATATACCAGGATGGGTATGATTGGTATTAGTATCAGGTTGGATCCGCATAGGTCTTACTCATCCCTCTCTAATATCCACCAGTTTTACCGAGTCTCTATAGGTTGTTTAGTGCATGATGCGCTGCCGCTTCAGTCCACCATACCTATGTAGGCGAGAGCCGCCAAATTCTAGCCTCGCTGTGTACTGGCCTCAGTACTGACGCTCCTCTTTTTCCTTTGCCGTTTGTCGGCACCCCTTTTGTTTTAGCAGTTTTGAGTTCGACGTTGTTAGAAGGGTTACCCTTCCGTCTTGGCCTGGGCAGGGTTATGGACGCCATTGGTTATTCTTCAGGGCTCTTAGCCCGATTTGCATCTTGTCCGTAGTCGGACGCTCTATCATTTTCAAGGTGATTTGGATCTTTGTATAGTATATCTGTATTCTTGACTCTTTGAGTCGTTGTTGTATATATATGTTCTGTGGGTTCCATCATGGACTATTGTGTAATGATATTACTATGTTTTCCACCTGCACGAAAGTGCCTGGTGGGCGTCCTTGAATCGTTTCTATGCGGGTTTGGCGGGAAGCGCTAAAACTTGCATAGGGCCGATTCGAGGGTGTTACAATGGAATAGTGAAAATTTTGAACCAGACCAAAGTGGTTTCCTTCTTATGTACTCCTACACACCAATGCAGCTGACGAACACACCAAAGGCACATACACAGAACCGCCGTACAAGGGTACACATGCGCAGCGCCATGTTGTGGACAAGGGAGAGATTAGCCGAGCCGGTGCATGCAGGGTTGCAGAGGAGAGATGGAGGAGGATGGATGGTGAGATGCAGCAAAGGAGAGACAAAGCACACAATTTATTTTGCATACATAGGTTTTGAAATTTACTACTAGTAGAGTGTACACTGTAAGTCCGCAAGAGTATCTCCTATCAGGAACCCATCATAACTTTGCTCTTACATTGAACATCCTTCAACTCCTCTTCGCTGATGCTCTATTCCCTTGCCTACGTTTTATTCTCTAAGCTCACATTCTCTTCTCTCTCTTCGATTTCCCCCTCCATTTTGAGCCATATTCTTCGTAGTAGTAGTACTTGATTTACAGAAAAAACATTCCTCTCACTTGGAAAATTAAGATTATCTCTTTTCCTAATACTTGTTGGAAACTCCTCTTGGCAACATTGTTTACCATGCCAAGATGCACCAATCTACCTAGTATGGTAAAATTATCATAAACTATGATGTTGGATGTGGCCATGACCTTGGTCTTCTGGCTTGAAACCTGTTCATATATATGCTAGGCCAATTTTGTGAGGCTGGTTTTTCCAAAGTTGTAAAAACTCATGTTTATCATTTTTCGTGGCTTGTCAGTCAGAGACATCATAGATCGAACCATATCCAATAAGGTATGATTACGATGCTCTGACACACCATTACGTTGTGGTGTCCCGGCAGGCGTGAGTTTTGAAACTATTCCACACTCTCCCATGTGTGTGCTGAACTTGTAACTTAGATAATCACATCCACGGTCAGTCCGCAGAAATTTAATCTTTCTATTACGATGATTTTCCACTTCACTCTGAAATTCCTTGAACTTTTCAAAGGTTTCAGACTTGTGTTTCATCAAACAGATATATCCATATCTACTCAAATCATCCGTGAAAGTAACAAATAATGATATCCACCTCCCACCGACACACTCATTGGACCACATACATTAGTATGCATGATTTCCAATAAATCTGTCGCCTGCTCCATTGTACCCGAAAACGGGGTTCTAGTCATGTTGCCCATAAGGCATGGCTCACATGTATCAAATGATTCAAAATCAAGTGATTCCAAAAGTCCATCAGAATGGAGATTCTTCGTGTGTTTTACGCCAATATGACCTAGATGGCAGTTCCACATATATGCGGATTTATCATTATCAAGTTTAATCCTTTTAGCATCAACATTGTTAATATGTGTATCACTACTATCGAGATTAAACAGAAATAAACCACATGTCATAGTTGCATGACCATAAAAGATATTATCAATATAAATCAAACAACCATTATTTTCGGAATTAAACGAATTACCGCTTTGCAATAAACACGATCCGGATACATTTTTCATGCTCTGTGCATGCACCAAATAACAATTATTTAGATTTATAACTAGTCCCAATGGTAGATGGAGAGGCAATATTCCGACATCGATCACAGCAACTTTTGATCCATTGTCGACATGCATCATGACCTCATCCCTTCCTTGTAGTCGCTTGTTCCGCAACCCCTGATTCGAGTTACATATATTAGCAACTGACCTAGTATCAAATACCCAGGTGCTACTGCGAGTACTAGTCAAGTACACATCAATAACATGTATATCAAATATACCTTTGTTCATCTTGCCGGCCTTCTTATCTGCTAGATACTTGGGGCAGTTGTTCTTCCAGTGGCCAGTCCTCGTGCAATAATAGCACTCGGTATCATACTTAGGGCCAGCTCGGGTTTTCTTTTCAGGCGCATCAACCGATTTTCCGCCCTTCTTTCCCTTCTATTTACCCTTCTTATCTTTCTTGAAACCAGTGGTCCTATTGATCATCAACACTTGATGTTATTTCTTGATCTCTAGTTCAGCAGTCTTAAGCATTGACAGAAGCTCAGGAGAGACTTCTTCATGCCCTGCATGTTATAGTTCATCATGAAGCTCTTATAGCTAGGTGGCAGAGATTGGAGAAAATCATGTATGCCTAAGTCAATGGAATCATTATTCCCAAGGACACAAGCTTATCGGCGTACCCAGACATTTTGAGTATGTGCTCACTAACGGAGCTATTCTCCTCCATCATGCAGCTAATGAACTTTTTAGAAGCATCATAACTCTCTAGGGCAGCATGGGTATCGAAAATAATTTTCAATTCTCCCATGGTATCAAATGCATTGCCATTCTCAAAATGCTTTCGAAGTTCTGGCTCTAGCCCATACAGTATGCCGCAATGAACCATATTGTGGTCCTCCTGACGAGTCAAGTAGACATTCTTTTCCTTGCCAGATGCATTAGGAGCTGGTGGGGAGCCTAGCGGCGCTTCTATCACATATTGCTTTTGTGCAGTAGTGAGGAGAATCCTCAGATTCATGGCCCAGTTGGTAAAGTTACTACCATTCATCACAAGTTTCTCTTTCTCCATGAACACATTGAAATTAAAAGCAGGTGGTGCCATCTACAGCAGAATTTGTAAATATTATTTAGACTAAGTTTACGATAGATTGAGTTCAACTAATCCAAATTACAAATGAACTCCCACTCAAAAACAACATCCCTCGTGTCTTTTTTTGGTGATTACATGAACCAGATCCACTACACCAAGTCCAATCATCACGTGAGTCGGTGTAGCTTCAAAGGCGAGCATCTATATGGGCATCATATCAACCATATGACTCATGCTTAACCTTTCGGTCCGTCTTTCGAGGCCATATCTATACATGCAAGGCTCGCCAAGTAAGAACCTTAATATTCGCATGTGTAAAACTATCTTACACCTGCTGTATGCGAACATAGAGTCTATCACACCCGATCATCACGTGGTGTCTCAAAACGATGAACTTTGTTAACAATGCATACTTACGGAAGAACACATTTTGTCTTGATATTTATATGAGGGATTAACTTATAATGCTACTAAGGCGCCAAACAAGCAATATAAGATGCAAAAAAACATCATATGTGAAAAGTGATATGATATGGTTCTTGCACTTGATCACTATCATGTGCATCGTGGTATGATCTTTATCATTCCTTTATGTGTAAGGACAAGGTCTATGGAACTTACACGTTGGGTATGCTATAATTTTCAAGAGTATCAATCATACTTCAAATTATAACATTATCATATCATGACACTCACCCATCAACAAAAAAACTAGACGCTTCTAATTTATCAGTTGCAAGTTTTTACGTGGCTTAGGGCTTTCAAATATAGAACCATTATTACCTACAAACATAGAACCACAACGATGATGACAAAATTATTAGCAACTCGTTGTAAATTAGATGTTGACTATAGTAGGAGAGATAGATACCTGCTAGCCACTTATGGAAAAATAGTTGCATGTCAAGCGTGGAACAGGTCTCATGTGCGAGGACATGTAAAGTTAGTCCGAGCCAATTCATCACACTAGATGCAATAACATGATCATCATCGCCCACATACTCTTATGTGTTTTACCCGTTCAAAGCATCTACGCATAGATCAGGCTATGATACCACTGTTGGGTTCAAAGCATAGAAAACAAGAAAATTCCAATGATGGCAACTACTAAGAACCAAGATTTATATACCTAGATACAAACAACGGGTGGATATACATCCATAGAGAACATACCCTTGAAGACCGACAAAGTGTTACGAGGTTGAACTCGTGGATGATGTAGTTGTATGCTTGCCGATCTCAAGATCGAGAGGGAGTCCAGCGCCACAAATCAGCAGCGCATCTGCTGTGATTGCACACATGTCCGGTCCACCGAACAACCTCCGCCTCTTCGCTCCAGCGATGCAACGAAAGAAACAACTCCTTTTAGACGAAAAGCCACCAGGAACATGTATCTCGCTAATTCGAGACCATGGGGAATAATTCTAGAGGGGGAGAGAGATCCTTCACGAGGAGGTGTATGATGAGAGGAGGGAGTAGGGGGCTTTTATTGGGATAGGGGCAGCCACCTCCCATGGCCAGCGGCCATGGAGGTGCCCCCCACCTCTTCCACATTCATGTGGGTGGAGCTCCCACTCACATCAATTTTGCCTCCACTCAAAATTCCACTCATCCCCATTAAATTTCCACCAAATTTAATAGAAACTCTCATTTAATAAAAATCTTTTATTTATTTTATTCATAATTTTTTTAATTACTTTAATTAACAAATATTCACATAAAACGCCTTGCAACTTTTTAATATCACACGCAGAACCAATTTCAACAATTTCACCTGAAACAATTTCGGTGTCCATTGAAATAATTCTAGCGCTTTGTAATTCTTTGCTCTGAAACATATTTTCTCCAAATGGGGTCAGTATCCCTTAAGTGTGTCACCCTATGATTCACGAATAATGTAGACATGATCGAGACCCTTCTTCGATCAATAATCAGCAACATGATATGGAGATCTGTATTGACTCCTACACATTCAAAGATGACTTCTGTGATCGTGAGAACCTTTAACATTAGTAACTAAATCCCCTTGTTTCGCGATATATTACATGTCCGAGATTCAATCATCGGTATCGCCATACCTAGTTTGATCTTGTTACTGACATGTACTGTTTTCTCGTTCTCGTGATATAACATTCTAGTGATCACATCACTTGCTTGCAAGCTATCTCAATGTTATATCACCAAGAGGACCCAGATTATATCTATCCTTCATTAGGATGGAAAAATCCCACGCTTGAGCCATGAGCCTCTACGTAAAATCTTCGGAGTATCTGAACCCACCTTTATTGTCACCCTCTTATGGTGTGACATTTGATGTTATCAAGTTACTCTTCCAGTGTTAGTGATTGACATGATCTCATGGTCTAAGGACTAGAATTACTCCGTATGATGTTATAACAATTTAAACACAATGACTTTGATCATATTGCTATACTTCGGATGAATGTTCATCACATCATTCCACCAATGTTGTGACCTCGTTCTTAACAACATCCAATGTCCATGATCAGGAAACCTTGATCATCTTGTTAATAAATGAGCCAGTTTATATGAGAGGCATTACTAGGAACTTTGTATTTTGTTTATTAAAAACACAAGTATTAATGTTTCATGTCGTCGGATTGATGAGAAGTACGCCATGAGGGGGTCCTCGAGGCGTTCGGAAGAGAGGGGTGTGAGACGTACGGTGTTCCGGGACGGTGAGCACACAAGTTTACCCGGGTTCGAATCCGCCGGCTTTGGACGGATCCTACTCCTGCTAGGAATCTAGTAATACGATAGAGCCGGAATATGGGTTACAAGGGGTTCGCCTGTGCGAGTTGAGATTGTGATTGTTGTGTTGCCCTAAAGGCTCTCCCTAGGACGGCTTATATAGATATCCGGCCTAGGGTTTACATGAGAGATCTATCCGGCTAAGAGTCGATTATAGAGTACACCTTGAACTACAAGTAACACTATGGGCCTATGTCAGAAAGTCTTCTAGGCCTTTCCGTAGCCGGATTGGACTCCGTCTCTTCTCCCTGACTGGGCCGCCCGTGAAGCAAAGCTCTAACCCGAAATGGGCCACCCTGGTCATTGAGGACTTGAGGATGCCCGGAAAGTATATCCCTAACAACAGCCCCCGGAAGTCTCCAAGATCCAAAGTCGGATTCATCATCGTCTAGCTTGATCTTCGGCTTGCAAAATCTTGAAGGGTTTCTGAAACTTCAAAACAAAAGATACAATCCGGGTCTCAAAAATAAGTCGGACCGATCAGTACGTTGTTCGGATTTCCAGCTTGATATTCAAACTAAGCCGGATCTTGGTCTCTGACTTTATCTGACACTGGTCATAGTCAAGTCACGTCAGTGATAGACATCTCCTGTCAGCACGACCGTTGGTGGGTCCGCCATTCGCGAAACCGAGGCACCATTTTAATGCACGCGTGGAGATCGAGGCAGTGTAATCATCGCGTGGGGACTTCCCAGTTCTTTCCACGACGCGTGGCATATTTACTGTGTCATTTGCACGAATCTTGGCGTGGTTCGGTGGTTATAAGGGGTGAGGATTCCCTTTCCCTCATCTTCTTCACCTATTCCCCGTGTCGTTTCCTTTTCCTCCACTTCTCCCACGCACACAGAGCTCCCTTGCCTCTAGATTCCCAGCGCCGCCCACCCAAGGTCACCGGCGCACCGGAAGAATGGCTTCATCATCATCCGGCTTGGCAGCGGCAGTAGCGGCAGTGACCGCGGCAGCAGAGAAAGAAAGCAACCACGGGATTTGGATCCCGTGCGTCCTCAATGACGCCAAGCTCAGCGGCATGGAGAACGAAGGACTCCTCCGCACCGGCGACTAGCGGAGCGGTTTTGGCGAAACCATCCCCAATCCACACGCCGACGAGCGGGTGCACTTCGGCACCCACCTCTACAGAGGTTTGTCTTTCCCTCCCTCGGAATTCTTTTCCGAGGTGATAGATCACTATGGTGTTCAGCTTCACCATCTCCCCCAAACTCTCTTTTAGAGATGAGCGCCTATGCGGATTTGTGTGAGGGATATCTCGGCATTAGGAAGAGTCTCATTCTCTTCCGGTTTTACTTCCATGTCCGTAGAAACTCTATCACCACCGGTAATCCTTACATTACCGACACAATTAGTCTTTCGGTTAGACGTGAGCGTGTCTACCCTAGTATTTTAGCTAGTGAGTCGGTCAAATAGTGGTCGGCTACCTTTTATATCATAAGGATATTCCCGCTCCCGACAAAGCTACTGCTTTGCCGGCTTTTGTCGATGGAGCCGCCATGCCCCGAGCATCCTGGGACGAGGCTCCTCCAGCTCTCAGCGACGATCTGCTTCTCACCAAGAGGCGGATCGCGTACCTAATGAAGCATAAGGGCCTGAGAGGGTCCGACTTGGTCCAATCCTGGGTGGCATGCCGGATCCAGCCTCTCCAGCACCACGGCGACTGACTGATGCATTTCATCACGGTGTCCAAAAACGACTCCCTCCGCATCAGCCCCAAGGCTTTAAAGCCATAGGATTACATAAGCCAGATCAAATGGCTGTAAAGGAGCGGATCGAGAGAAAGATCCCGGATTTGTCCCTGGACATGCATACAGCAGAAGATCATGTAGTGCCGGTAAGCTTTAGCAATAAACCCTTTTTATATGTTTCACCTTTAATTTTTTTCGCAACACTGAGATATTATCTTCTTTTCAGCTTGCCGACCTCCCCGAGTCGGAATTGGCTCCTATCGAGGGATATCCTCCCGAGTTTTCTCAGGAGGAATTGGTCCCACTGCCGGATGTTGTGCCCAGGAAGCGCAAAGCTCCGACAGTGGCCATCGGCACAAAAGAAGTGTCAGTTGTGAAGAGGTAACTTTCCACACAACTTCGGCCTTTGTACTTTACTTCATGATTTCTTCCGAGATATAATGTTCTTCATTCTATTACTTTCTCAGAGCTAAGCAGCTCATCAAGGGCAAGGGGAAAGGGAATATCTCGAAGCCCCTGCATCAAACAAAGTTAACCATGGCTTCTCCTGCCGTAGCTCCTCCGACTCCTGCCACTCAACATTCTGCAGCGCCGGTGATTACTCCATCTCCATTCATCGCAGAAGATCCGTCTCCCTCAATAGGGCCAGCGACCCTCGAGTCGTAGACTGACGTCACCATGGGTGACTCAAGTTTTGATAAGGGTGAACCCTCTTCGGGTAATGATCCCTTGGCAGAAACCTTCGCCGAAAATCTCCTGAAAAATCCCGGACTTGCCAAATTTGGCTTATCTTGGAAACCTGCGGAGGAAATCCAGTTGCTCGCCCGGCAATGCCTAGAAAGCCGAAATCTTTCTGCCGAAGAAGAAGCACAAGAAGCAGAGGACATCAAGTACTCCGATCTTCTCGAACAAGTCTGCCTTCACGACGAGGGTTTAAGAGCTTGTGTGCTTCCACTACCTCCGGTTATTCTACTCACCTTCGCCGAGAAGGTTACTACTAAGGTGAACATGTGCCTGAGCAAACTCACACATGAACATCATGTAAGTCGGAATTCCAACTCACGCTTTTCCTTTATTGTATTTTATATCATATCCTCTATCCCCTAAGCATGAAGTTGGATAAACAATCCGAGTTTATGCTTCCTTAGGATGCCAAATAATGAACTAGTGTAGCCCCGAGGCTCGTGCTGATATTAGCTACAATATTAGCCTGAGTCTTTAGTAGACTTCTGACTCTGGGTATTCTGACTTGCAGAAAGTTAATTCATATAACCAGGAATTGTTGAATAATATCTGCAACAAGCGGATAGAGATCAAAGCTCTCTGACTTAAAAATGTTGAGATAAAAGTTTCCAAGGATGAGGTCGACGGTAAACTTTCCGAGAATCAAACCTTGTCTTGTGTTTTTATAGTCGAATATTTTTTGCTGAACTGTTGTTCTTTTTTACTTACAGCACTCATAAAATAGTCCTGTGCTATGATCGAAGAGGCCGAGAATCTGAAGACCCTAGTGGTGGAAAACAAGGATCTCCGCCGAGAGCTAGACCAGCTTAAGGCGGATCATGAGAAGAGCATTGCTCAAGTTCTCGAATCCTCCTCCATGGCCACCATGGAACGTGATTGCAAGATTGCAATCCATGAGCAGAAAATCTCGGATCTCAACGACGATATTTTCAAAGAGAAGGACCATTCCGAGGCACTCCGACCTGAACTCCGGAGTCTTCGTGAAGAGAAAACCAAAGTCGATGACGTCATGTTTGGTATGTTTCCATCTTTCTAACTTGTCTACATTCTTCGAATCTTTTGATGTCAGATTTATTTAACCGTTTTGCGTTATATGCATAGGTCCTCTGAACTTGACAGACTCCACCTCTGCCGAGCCTCGCACCCACCGGCTTACCCAAGTCGGTGATTTTCTTCATGACTTCCACCAATCCATCGAGGATATTGGCGAAGCTCTCAAGGTTCCGGACATGCATAGCATGTCCGACTTTCAGGTGCGGGACAAGGCAAAGGAGATGCCGCAGCTTGTCCAGGACTGGAATATGTCCTACGCGCGATCCGCAGTGCAGAACGCTCTCACCATGGTCATGAGCCACCATGGGAGCATGGAAATCTGGCAAGTGACCAGAGGGTATTCTACTGTGGATGAAGACGGCCAGCAGCAAGATATAAAAGCCATCATGACTCCTGCGCCGGATATGGGTGCCACGTAGCTGACTTTCCGGCTAGGATGCCAAAGAAACATTTCTTCGGATTAAGCATAATGTTGTATTTTCGTAGATTGGCGAATGTTTCCTCCAAGTCGGAAATCAATGTTTCCTTCTTTTTGGACATTACCGCAATATTTGCGTCTGATTTGATCATGGAGGCAACGCTACATTGTGCGTTCGTACGTAGCTCCTGCGTTCTTTAGCCCAAAGGGCATCGTAACAAAACAGAAGGTTCCGAAGGGGGTTATGAATGAAGTTTTGACTTTGTCAGATTCCTTCATCTGGATTTGGTGATAACCGGAATATGCGTCGAGAAAACAGAGGAGTTCCGAGCCTGCCGTAGAATCGATAGCCTGATCAATCCTAGGCAGAGCGAATGGATCTTTGGGGCAAGCCTTGTTCAAGGCAGTATAATCAACTCACATCCTTAAATCAGTGATTTCCTTTTTAGGGACCATTATAGGATTGGCCGACCACTCAGTGTGGATGACCTCTTCTATGAATCTGGCTAACTCGAGCCGTGCTAGTTCCTTAGCTATTGACTTACGCTTTTCATCACCGAAACGTCGTTGTTGGGGATATACTTTCCGGGTATCCTCACAGTTCCTCACTGACCAGGGTGGCCCACTTCAGGTTAGAGCTTTGCTTCACGGGCGGCCTAGTCAGGGAGAAAGACGGAGTCCAATCCGGCTACGGGAAGGCCCACAAGACTTACCGACTTAGGCCCGTAATGTTACTTGTAGTTCAAGATGTACTCTATAACCGACTCTTAGTCATAGCCGGATAGATCTCTCCTGTAAACCCTAGGACGGATATCTATATAAGCCATCCTAGGGAGAGCCTTTAGGGCACCCAATATTTTAGACCCTCAACTCTCACAGGCGAAACCCTTGTAACCCATATTCCGGCTCTGCCAGACATCGATTGCTAGCAGAGTAGATCTGTCCAAAGCCATGATTCAACACAGGTAAACTTGTGTGCTCACCATCCCGGAATACCGTACGTCTCACCCCTCTCTCTTCCGCACGCCTCGAGGACCCCCTCATGGCGTACTTGTCATCAATCCGATGAAAGTCGTAAGGACTGTTTGACGGGTTTAGCGTTCGGGTTTACATTTAAAGAGTGCTCGGCAAGTTCCCTAGGTACTCCAGTCATGTCAGATGGCTTCCATGTGAAGATATCTTGATTTGCTTGGAGGAACTTGACGAGCACGCTTTCCTATGCGCTATGTAGGTCTACGCCTATCTGGATCACCTTGGAGGGGTCATCATCCTTCAACGGCGTCTTATTCGTCTCTTCTAATGCCTTGAACTCCAGATTCGGCTTTGTCACTGTTGGGGGGATACCCTCGGGTAGGGTCACGCCGGGGTATAAAGGCCTAGTTGGCCGAGGTTCGGCAAGGCCAAAGCGGATGCTGGCCGGACCACCTCAAGGCAGGCCGGATCACGGAGTAACCCGGACCAGGGGACGTCCACCTAACTTGGTCTCAACCGACTTAAGCCGTAAGTCGGAGAGATGTGTCTAACTTTCATGCAGGAATAGGTGTGACTGGATCCTCCACAATCCGGGTCATGGCGGGCTTCTAGGAGAAGGAAGGAATCTCACTGGTCAAAAGTAACACCGGTGCGCACTGCTTGAGCGAAGCGGACAGGGGTAGGACCACCGAGACGTGGCCGATAGAGGTGACGACGCCCGTGTCGGCTGACGCAGGCGCCGCAGAGGCTCACGTAGCCTCTGCATGGGTGACGCGGGGGAAAAGCACCCCGGTCGGCTTGCTATTTTGGGAGGAGGCATATTCCCTGGAATATGCCTCCACGTATGCCCTAAGTGGAGACCTAGCCACCCCTATATAAGGAGGGCTAGGGCCTCTGTAGAGGGGGTTAGGTTCCACTGGTTGATCTCTAGTTGGTTTTGTACGGGTTAGACGGTGGTGAGAGTAAGAGAGTCCCTTCTTCCTCCTCTCCCCAATACAGCTATAGGAGCACTTGTAACCTTGGAAGTGAATCGAATACAAAACTTCTTTGTGTGGAATCACTACACTATCCCTCCCTGGATTCCCCTAGTACAATTAGTCCCCACCTTTAGCCTATCCATGGCATCTGCCGTGACACCACCACGACAGTTGGCGCCCACCGTGGGGCTAGCGGTGCTAGCAGGGGTCAAGATCCGGACGGGAAACCTCATCGGCACCAGCGAACGCATCGTCTCTGGGCTCGTTCAGCGCTTTGGAGCGGTGGACTTTGTTAGCGACAACGCTGGCTGCTTTGGCACGCGCCTGCTTCCGTGCAATGGCCTCTTCGTCAAGCTTGGTGTGCATAAGGTCTACGTTGCTGTGGACGTATCATGCGTTCATCCGCGACACGTCATCGAGGCAGGGGAGCCACCCCTTAGCGTGGTTCACGGGGCGCGTATCACTCGCTCCCCGGACTGTGCTGAGGTGATGATGACTGCGCCAGGCGCAGGTGCAAGCAAGGATCCGGCACCAGATCCAGAGGTAACACCTAAGGCACCGAGGAAAGGTAGAGGTCCTCCACTAGAGAGGCCTGAGAATGTACTGAGAGAAGCTATGGACAGCTTGGCAAACCCAGTAGCAGCAGTGGTAGATCTGGCTCAGGCACATGCCGAGCTAGAGGAAACTAGGCAGAAAATTCTAGAGGGAGCGAAAAAGATAGCTGCGGCTCAGCAGTCGTTGAACATGACGCTGCGTGAGTACGCAAAGGCGAATAAAGTAGATGTTGTAAAAGTGAAGGGGAGAAATATCATGAGTGAAATGAACAAAGAGGGTGATACTCGGATTGAGGAGTCAGAGAACTGTTTGTCCGTGGGGCTGCCGAAGTACAGTACCCCCGCAATAAACCTCAGAGCAGCGGATGCAGCTGCGTCCGAGTTAGAGGGTCTAATGGGTGAAGCCCATCAGAGACAGCAAGATAGGGTCAATGAGTTGGTTCGGATCGCGAACAGGCAAAATGAGGAGTTGCTCAGGGCTAACCCGGAGAGAGCTGGGGCCTCCAAGATCGTTCATTCGGCGGTGGGTAACCCGGAGAAATCCGCTGGAGCCGCATCGTCTCCTCATGGAGGTCCTAGGAGAGAAGACGTAGTAACCTCGGCCAGGAGAAACAAGCAGATTGTTCCGTATGACCCGACAAGGGCAGGAAAAGCAAAAGAGGTACAAAGAAATGACGATCGACGAAGTGTGAGCCAAGGTGAAGCTGGCCGAGGTAACCGTGACCAAGGCAATGCCGGTCAAGAAAACGTTGTTAATGGCAATGCCGGACAGCACAACTCAGTAGGACAACCGCATCAGCAGAATATACCAAAGCAAGAGCAAAGTGCCGGCCGAGGTATGCAACAGAGAGATGTGCCACGAGAGCGAGACCGGTATAACGATGGAGATTCAGAAATGGTGAATTCAGGATACCCAAGGCCGGACTATCATGTGATAGGGTCGAGATTGGGAAGCAGGGATCTGATGCTGGATGACGCCAGGTTGAAACTGGATCGACTGTATAGGTCGGAGCAGATTGAAAGTCAAGGTCCTCCGGGTCCTGCGTGTTTTGGACCCCGGATCATGAAAGAGCCACCGGTACCTAACTTCCAGTTACCCAGAGGCACAAAGACGTATGACGGCAGTACTAAGCCAGAGGATTGGTTGATAAACTATGCTACAGCTGTGAAGATTGCTACAGGCAACTTGCGATGGGCTGTGAGATACGTACCCCAGATGTTGGAGGGGCCAACAAGGGTATGGTTGAACAATTTGCCGCCCGAAAGTATTAACTGCTGGATCGATTTTGAGGAAATGTTTATCGTCAATTTCTCAAGTACGTATCAGAGGCCAAATAGGCCACAGACCCTAGCTATGTGTAAGCAGAGACCGAACGAGACGGACCGGGAGTTCTTAACCCGGTGGTGTACCATGAGAAACTCGTGTGAAGGTGTGATAGAGTCACAGGCCATAGCATGGTTTGCGCAGGGGTGCATGTATGCAAGCGAGCTGTGGCAGAAGTTGCAAAGGAAAATGCCAACCACTTTTGAAGAAATGATCCGGATTGCTGATTCGTATGCTTTGGGTGATCCGACTCAACCTAGGCTCGTGTCAAACGAGTCGAATGAGGAGTACTACCAGAGAGATGGAGCCGGATCGTCCCGGAGGAATGATTACAGAGGTAAAAGAAGAGATGACAGACCGGATCACCGTTACAGTTCGCAACAAGTTGCAGCTGTGAATCAAGATCAGCCCGGAACAGGGACCAATCAACGTCAGAAAACTGGAGGGCAACAATGGACACCAAGGAATGATGGCAAGAAAACTTGGACGCCAGAGCAGAAGAAACAGTGGCAAGAAAAGAAGGACCGTCCGAGGTACACTTATGAGTCGATGTTGGATCAGCCGTGTAAATTTCACACGCCGAATCCGAGTAACCCAGCGGGTCATACAACGAGGAAATGTGAGTGGATGCGTAAGATAGAACAAGGTGGTTCGGGGAATGCTCAGGCACCTCGGAATGATCAACCTCGGCAGGAGTTACCCCGTTAGCAATTGCTCTCCAGAGCGAACACGCAACAGCTAATGTTGCCTCCCCCTCCGCCGAGGTATGATAACCATGAGAGAAGGGATGCGGTGCATCAAGTAGAAAATCAGCATCAGCCGGATCATAGGTACCCCGTAAATGAGGGGAGAAATGAGTACAGGGAGCATCACCAGAGTTACTATGTATTTACCACTGAGGAAACAAATAGGAAGAGCTTGCAGCACTGACATATGGAGGTCAATGCGGTAATGCCCGCAGTGACGAGGTATATGCCTTGGTCGGACCAGGAAATTACCTGGAACATCAAAGTTCATCCCAAGCTTATGCCGAGTCCTGGTTCGTATGCGTTAGTGCTGGATCCGACATTCATTGGGCCAAACATCAATGTGAGGTTCTCCAAGGTACTGATTGACAATGGCAGTGGCATTAACATCATGTACGCGGATACGATGCGCAAGTTGGGTATCTCGGAGAACATGCTCCATGCTACAAGGACAACTTTCCATGGTATTGTGCCAGATATTTCTTGTGAGCCCATAGGCAAAGTTCGGGTTGACGTGTTGTTCGGCACGAGAGATAACTGCCGAACTGAGAATTTGGAGTTCGAAGTGGTGAACTTGGAAATTGCGTATCACGTGTTACTCGGAAGACCAGCATTGAACAAGTTCATGGCAAGCTGCCACATCAGTTACTTGAAGATGAAGCTGCCCAGGCCAAACGGAGTGATTACCATTGCTGGGGATTTCCAACGTTCCATTGAGTGTGCTTCAGCCGGGTCTAACCTAGCCGAGTCACTCGTGATTGCTCAAGAGAAAAGAAAAATCCAAGAGGTGGCGGCATTAGCTCAGTCCACGCAGCAGTATATGCCGGTGTTGAGTAACCCGCATGGTAACGTTTCGTTCCAAGCCACAAAGGATACTAAGAAAGTGCCTGTTGATGATATGTTCCCAGAGCCGTAACAATTGGTGCCAGGTTGAATGATAAATAGGAAAGCGAGCTCGTCAACTTCCTCCGTGAGAATCGGGATATTTTTCCTTGGTCTACACAGGACTTGCGAGGTGTTCCGAGGGAGTTGGCCGAGCACTCTTTGAACGTGAGACCCGGAGCAAGGCCGGTGAAGCAACCTCTCCGCCGCTTCGCCGAGGATAGGAGAAAAGTCATTGGAGATGAAATGGCTCGGTTACTAGTAGCAGGAGTTATCATGGAAGTACTTTACCCGGATTGGCTGTCTGATCCGGTGCTGGTGGAGAAGAAGAAGGATGATCCGAATGTGGCAGTGGTTTGGCGTATGTGTATTGATTACACGAACCTGAACAAGGCGTGTACAAAAGATCCATTTCCACTGCCGAGGATAGATCAGGTCATAGACTCAACTGCCGGATGTGAACTATTGTCATTCATTGATGCATATTCTGGTTTCCACCAGATACCTCTGAATCCGGATGATCACATAAATACTGCATTTATCACCCCGTATGGGGCTTATTGCTATCGCACCATGCCGTTTGGTTTACGTAATGCAGGGGCAATGTACCAAAGATGTATGCAGAAATGTTTGCACGACCAAATAGGTCAAAATGTACAAGTGTATGTGGATGATGTGGTTATCAAGACCAACAAAAGCAAAACGCTCCTTGACGATATCAGGCAGACATTCGCGAACTTAAGAAGGTTCCGGATGAAGCTTAACCTGGAAAAATGTACCTTTGGTGTCCCGGCTGGAAAAATTCCTCGGATTTCTCATATCCAGCCGATATATCGAAGTTAATCCAACTAAGATCCGGGCCATTGAGCGAATGGAACTGCCGAAGTGTCTTAACGATGTCCAGAAGTTCACTGGTTGCCTGGCATCGTTAAGTCGGTTTGTATGTCGGTTGGGAGAAAAGGCGTTGCCTCTCTACCAACTTATGAAAAAGTCGGATAAGTTCGTTTGGACGCCGTAGGCCAATGAAACCTTTGCCCACTTAAATAAAATGTTAGCCACTGCACTAGTGTTAGCCTCTCCACTATCAAAGGAGCCAATGTTGCTCTATATAGCCGCAACCAACCGAGTTGTAAGTGCAGTGATTGTGGTAGAGCGCGACGAAGAGGGTAAGTCGGTGCAAAGGACAGTGTATTACCTAAGCGAGGAATTATCTGCCTCAAAGCAGAACTACCCACACTATCAAAAGGTGGCATATGGTGTCTATATGGCAGCTAAGAAGTTAAAGCATTACTTTGAAGAGCATCCCATCAAAGTAATATGTGAAGCTCCCATATCCAAGATAATGAGTAACAAAGATGTGAGTGGCAGAATTGCAAAATGGGCAATTGAACTAGCTCCCTATGCGCCACAATATGACAATGTAAGCAATCAAGTCTCGTGTCAGGTCGACTTATTCGTGGACTGGGCCGAGGTACAATATGAACCACCGCCACCAGATCCGAAATACTGGAGGATGCATTTTGACGGGTCAAAAACAAAAACCGGGCTAGGCGCCGGAGTTGTGCTTACCTCGCCAAAGAAGGACCAGCTGAAATATGTGCTGCAGATCCATTTCACGGCATCAAACAATGTCGCTGAGTATGAAGCACTTATGCATGGGCTCAAAGTGGCAAAAGAGATTGGGATACGTCGGATATTATGCTTTGGCGACTCAGATTTGGTAATACAGGAAGTGTCGGGATTGTGGGACGCCCTTGATCCAAACATGGCTCTGTACAAATTTCATGTGCAGAAGATATCTGGTTACTTTCAGGGGTGTGAATTTCACCATGTACCCCGGGTGGAAAATAAGGTTGCCGACATGCTGTCGAAGCTCGGATCAACCCGACAAGCAATTCCACCGGGTGTAGCATTGGAACACCTCAGAAAACCGTCTATCAGGTCGTCCCCAGGAACCGACTCAATCTACGTCCCGGAGGATACAGAATCCGGAGCTGTGCCCATGGACGTTGACATGGGAGGTGGTGCGCGAAACCCGGGGACTATCTCAGCAAACCCGGGGACTGCCTCAGTGAACCCGGGGGCTGCCTCGTAGGACCCGGGGACTGCTCAGCGTGATCCGGTCGAAGTTATGCCGGTGGATCAGATGGAAGTTGATGAGGATGTGTTCCCTGTGCGAGCAATACCAGCTTGGGCACTGCCTATATTTCAATTCCTGAAAGATGGAACGTTACCCACTGAGGAGATCCTATCCAGGCAAACTCAGAGGAGAGCAAAGGCATACACAATCATCAATTCCGAGCTATACAAAAGGAGTGTGACCAATGTCCTCCAGCAATGCGTTGACCCGGAAGAAGGGCTTGACATCCTCCGAGATATACATCAAGGGGAATGCGGGCATCATGCCTCGTCCCGAGCCTTGGTGGCAAAAGCTTTCCGGCATGGATTCTACTGGCCAAATGCCTTAGAACAAGCAGAAGATCTGGTGAGAAAATGCAATGGTTGTCAGAGGTATGCTACCAAGACACATATGCCTATGTCGGAACTCAGGACCATACCAATCACATGGCCATTTGCTGTATGGTGTTTGGATATGGTTGGCCCGTTCAAACCAGCAAGGGGGAATATGACTCACATTTTGGTCATGGTGGATAAGTTTACAAAATGGATTGAAGTGAATCCAATAAGAAAGTGTGATGGAGCTACGGCCGTAACATTTCTCAAAGACATTATCTTGAGATACGATTACCCTCACAGTATCATAACGAATAATGGCACAAATTTTGCTGAAGGAGCATTCGTGCTATTCTGCCGGGATAAGAAGATCCGGCTGGACGTTGCCTCGGTAGCCCACCCCGCATCGAACAGACAAGTGGAAAGATCCAACGGATTGGTATTATCCAGGATAAAACCCCGGCTCATTGAGCCGCTGCAAAAATCAGCGGGGTGCTGGATAGAAGAACTACCAGCGGTACTGTGGAGTTTAAGAACAACTCCGAATCGATCAACAGGCTATACGCCATTTTTTATGGTATATGGGGCAGAAGCTGTATTACCAGCCGACATAGAGCATGACTCGGCTAGGGTCACCCAATACACAGAAGCCGAAGTGCAGGAAGCCCGGAAAAATGATGTTGATCTGCTGGAAGAAGCGAGAGAATTGGCATTGTCCAGATCCGCCATATATCAGCAAAATCTCCGACGCTATCATAGCCGGAAAGTAAGCCCCCGAGTTTTCGGGGAAGGAGATCTGGTGCTCCGGTTGGTACAACATACTGCTGGCATGCATAAGTTATCCCCCCCATGGTAAGGGCCATTCATTGTGAGCAAAGCAATGCACAATGATTCTTATTATCTTATTGATGCAAAGCCACAGGAAAAGAACAAGGCGAACAGGTCCGGCGAGGAATCTAAGCGTCCATGGAATGTAGCTCTACTTCGTCCTTTCTACACTTAGCAGAGAAGCGTATGTATCCGAGTCTTCTCATATGTCGGTATGTATGCCGGCAGTGAGCCTATCAATGAAATGTTGGTACCTCGAGCAGTAACTCGGGGACTGCCTTAATAATATTTGTTGTCTTTCATTATTTATACGTCAGCTGGAGTAGGTTGTTCTACTTAACTCAGATTAGTAGTGTGTGAGCACCAAAAACCCAACTCTTCGACTTGCTGCTGTCCAACAAGAATTGGCTTCATGGCAAGCAAGAGAACAAGTTTGGAATTGCGTAGCACATGAAAAACGTCTAAGGAAAAGAACTTAATCGAGCCGATGTTTGTTTTTTGGACTAACCTTGTATTTACTTTCAAATTATTATGCTGAATTATTTTGAGCTAAGCCTAAAGTTTCCAAGTATTGTTAAAACAATTTTTGATGCTCGGATTCGTAAGTCGTAAAACCGAATCAAGGTAGACACGAACCGAGCCAGAAAATTGGACGAACAAGAAAATGAAACTCGGGGGCTACGCCCAAGTTGATCCGGCATAAAGACTTAGTAGCACAATATCACATGTGTACTGGATACAATTCCACCCGGCATACCGGGGATCTGATAAATTTTAAAGTGTTTTCACTCAAGGAGCAGCAGGAGGAGGAAGTTTGGCGGCATCTTCGCCGCCTTCGATATCCGAAGCATCGTCCTCTTCATCCTCGTCCGAACCATCTTCTACGTTCTCAGCATTTTCGTCACCAGCGGCTTCCAGGAAGCTCGGAACCTCAGTCCATTCATGAATGGGAGCATATTCAATGAGGCTATGGGCGCAAGCCTGGCGCCGAGCTACCCACTCTGGGTCATTGGTCCATTTGGATCCGGTGCACAGGCACGTCAGGAGGTCAAGGTCGATCTTCTCGTACCACGTGAGTATGTGGTGAAGAACGGTCTCAGCTGCAGCACGTCCAGCGGACTCCCTCCAAAGGTCGAGCTGGGTCTCGATTTCCGTCAGCTTTTCAGCAAGAACTGCGGTTCCCTCCGTAGTGTCTTCGGCAGGCCAAAACGTGATGAAGACTCGGACTGCAACGTTAAGGAGATCCTTGCCATAGTTCTTGATGATTTCCACACGGGACGGCAGGCTGACCAATAGGTCCTCCATGTCATAGGGAATATCTTCACCATTAGGAGCAACGGGAGTACCCCTCTCTCGGCAGAAATCAGCAACAGTGGCGCTCGCGATGGGAGTACCCTCTGGAAATTTGCCTAAAAACGAGACAAGAGAAGCAAGTAATGAAAAGACATGTGAAGCAACCCGGAGAAATATGCCAGATAAGGGAATGGAACTTACGCAAAATGTGGCTGTGGATCCGGGTCAATTCCTTGGTCAGTCATCGCGTCTTTTGCGAAGTTGCACAAGTTCAGCGTTCGCCGACTCAAGCTTGACGTCGGCCTCCTGGAAAAGTTCTCATTCCTTGGCAATTTGGAGATTAAGGCACTCGCGCTCTGCGGTATAGTCATGGCCAGCCTTTTCAAGCTCGGATTAGTGCTACGCTTTCATTTTCTTCATCTCGGCTTTGAGCTTGGCGATCTCATCATCCTTGGTTCAGAGGAGGGCAAGCTCATCGTCTTTCTTCTTGAGCTCGTCCTGATGCTACCCTACTTGTTCGAGAAAATGCAGCATCATATCAGGCACGGGCACACTATCTTCCAGCGATACTGAAATAGTTTGTTAACCCGGCAAAGCCGAGGTATGAATGTTTGCCGAGCCAAGGAGAAAAGGAGATAGCAAGCAAAGCAAGGTCGCGCAAAAGTAACTTACCCTTGATCTGATCCAGATTCTTCCTCATAAGCTTGTTCTCAGCCTCCACCCCATCTGCGAAAACCGAATGACGGATTAGTTCGGCAGAAAAAGATGAAGGAAAACAGAAAAATGTGAAGAAGAGAACTTACCCCTTTTCTCGTGCTCAGCAAGATGTGCATTATGCTTTGCGAGCAGCATTTTGTGAGTGTCCAGGAGACGCTGAAACTCAGCGCTCCGGCGGTTGGTGGTCACCTGAAAAGAGTACAAAAATATAGCTTAAGCCTTGTGCAT
Organism: Avena insularis; assembly: GCA_023614405.1. Lineage (NCBI taxonomy): Eukaryota > Viridiplantae > Streptophyta > Magnoliopsida > Poales > Poaceae > Avena > Avena insularis. The sequence continues at coordinate 317,390,886 of CM042692.1, read as the reverse complement.
ATTCGAAGTGTACAAGATCTAGGCCAAAAGGAACTTAACCCGGCTCTACGTGTATACATATTCGAAGTGTACAAGATCCGGGCCAAGTGGAACTTAACCCGGCTCTAGGTGTGTGCATATTCGAAGTGTACAAGATCCGGGCGAAGTGGAACTTAACCCGGCTCTAGGTGTGTGCATATTCGAAGTGTACGAGATCCGGGACAAGTGGAACTTCACCCGGCTCTAGGTGTGTGCATATTCGAAGTGTACAAGATCCGGGCCAAGTGGAACTCAACCTGGCTCTAGGTGTGTGCATATTCGAAGTGTACAAGATCCGGGCCAAGTGGAACTTAACCCGGCTCTAGGTGTGTGCATATTCGAAGTGTACAAGATCCGGGCCAAGTGGAACTTCACCCGGCTCTAGGTGTGTGCATATTCGAAGTGTACAAGATCCGGGCCAAGTGGAACTTAACTTGGCTCTAGATGTGTGCATATTTGAAAGTGTCAAGGAGCTAAGGTAGTTTTCTAAGGAGCATCCGGCCGAGTAACAAGTTACTCCCCCGGAGGCTCGGGGACTATTGGTTATATCACTAATAGATGCTAAGGAAAAGGTGAAGTAACATACCTCCATCATCCGACCCGCAAGGTTAATCGCCTTAGCGGTTGTGTTCATCTAAGCAGAGAACTCGGCGGACCGAACTTCTCCGGGAGATCGTCGTTGTAGACGAACTCCGCCTTGTTCCAGTTGTTCATGAACTCGATCAAGGTCGGAGGATATCGTTCACTGCTGAGCATGTGGGGCGCCACCAAGCCCTTGGCATGTGCTTCCCTTCTCTCAACCTGAGCAAGGGTCGGGCTGGTGCGCAAGACAAGTTGTTGCACATTAGCTGGCTCGGCAGGGGCGTCCTTCGGTGCTGGAGGCTTCTTGGCAAGCATGGACTCGACGGACACTGCCCTGGTGGCGTCAGGGGCCTTCTTGCCTTTGGGCTGCTGAGAGGAGGAAGTGGTTGCAGCAGATTTACCCTTGGGAGCTGCTTGGGTGCTTTCTCGCCGAGACTGAGAAGACTCGGACGAGGCAGAGGGGCTTGGTGCTGCCGCTTTGGCTGCTGGTGCTGGAGTTGGTGCTGGTGCTGGTGCTGGTGTTGTTTTCTTCTTCGGAGGAGGTACTGAAGTAGACTCGGTAGTAGCTGCTTGTAGCGGAGCCGAAGTGGTGGATGCCGCTGCCTCGGCTGGGTCAGTCTCCCCCGCTCCGAGGTTGCCCCCCTCTTGGCGAGGTGGGCTAGAACCCGGAGCAGCCACTGAACCCTCCGGAATAGGGCTCAGCGGGCGTGAATTGTTGCCACGAGGGGGAGAAGGGCTGAGTCGGAGCAGTGAAGAGATGCTAGATCCACTCTAGGGGACCTCCACCGCAGCCCTGCCGAATCAAATAATGTCAGATGAGAAACTATAACAATGCAAGAACAAGTAAATGGCAGAGGGAAAAAGAGGCTTACACATCCGAGGTCAGCGGCTCCTTGGGCTTCCGAGCCCTTCGTGCTGGGGCCTTGGTTGCAGGCTTGGAGGCAGTCTTATCCCTGGACTTCTTTCGCCTCCTAGTTGAGAAGGTCCGGAGGATGAAAGTGGATGCGGCTTCCCTTTTCTTCTTCGGTGCAACCGGAACAGGGTCACCCACGGCAAGGGGAGGGTCCTCATGGATCTGCCCACCAGGGTTAGCTGATGCCGGAAAAGCATAAGAAAGGGGGACAGCATCAAATGCTTCCATCACCTCAACATCCGAGTCATCTTCATTGTCGGGCCAATCTCTAATAGAAGAGAGTTTACCGGTGGGTCGCTTGGTCGCGTCAGACATCGGGAGGAACATCTCCTGGTCCGGTTCTTCCTCGTCCGAGCTCTCCCGGTCAGGCGCACATTTGAGGGTGGGATCGGTGCCATCCTCGATAGTTTGCTGAAGGAATTGCTAAGGGAGAAAAAAGACAACCGAGTTAAAAATACAACAGCAACCGACATAAGATTTAATTCGGAGAAAGTTTGTGGCGTGAAGCTTACCACGGAAGGAAGCCTATCCCGGCAATAGTGCTCAATTCCCCACGTCCACTCAGAGGAGAAGTCCTTGTGGGTGGTGAAGAGGGACTTGACCCGGCGATAGATTTCTGTGTTGCTAAGCTCGAAAGACGAGGTTCGGTTGGGGTCGCAGCCCCAGCTCATGTGCCACACCTTGTGAGTGCGTTTCTAGAGAGGGGAGATCCGGTTGCGGACGAATGTGATCATGGCGTCCTCGTTGCGCAACCCGAGGTCCTTCAGCTCCACGAACCTTTTGTTGACCTGGTTGGCCAAGACTGTGGGCTTCTTGGGGACTACGTCCCACAACTCCGGGTTAGGAGGACCCGGAGCATAGGGGCGAAGCCGGATCAGTTCTTCAGTGCCATCGTTCCGAACATAAAAGAAGGTCCGGGCCCATCCTTTGCAGGAATCCAGCCCGGTAACCCGGGGAAAGACGTAGAGCGTCCGGGGTGAAATGGACGCAGCGCCGAACTGAGTAAGTTGTTTGTCCTCCGGCTCTAGATCGACATTCGGAGTATCATTACGACGAAAGCCAAAGAACCGGATCCATAGCTCCTTAGTGGGCCATAATCCGGCATAGCCTTCGATCGTGGAAGCAAAAGCAGAGAGAGATGTGATAGCGTTGGCAGGAAGGTGGTGCGGCTGGAGTTCATAGGTGGTCAACCAATCGTGGAAAAAATCACTGACTGGCAAACCGAATCCCTGCTAGAAGTGTGACAGGAACACAACAAACTCACCCGGATTGGGTGAGGGGGCGAGTTCGACAGAGGCGAGGCGCGCAGTGATGCCTGCGGGGATGCGTCTGGTGCGGTAGAGCCAGTCCAGGTCGTCCTGGCAGACCCAGGAGCCAGCCCACGCACCGCGGTCCGCCGTCGCGGTGTCCTCCTCCATCTCCTGCTCAGCGACGATGAGCTCCTCTTTTGTCAGCTCCAGTTCGCTGCCCTAGCTGGCGCTAGCAGCGGTGGGGGGCAGCGGCCTAGATTGATAGCGACCCGTGGCGGAGGAGGTGCGCAGCGGCGATGGTGACGTAGATGCGTATGGAATCAGTGCGGCGGCGGCGCTACTACTCAGACATGGTGGCGGCGGTGCTGTCGCGGGAGAAGATGGAGAAGAAGAACTAGAGGCAGAGGGGCGTAGAAGTGGGAAAAAACCCAAGGGGCGCACCCCTCCCCTATTTAACCTCTCCATCGAGGAGGAAGTGGGATCGTGCTATGCTGCAACGCCACACGGTGTGGCCGTGTATAGCCCAGATGGACCAATCAGCGAGGAGCCACATGGAGGGTCACAGGGTGTAGCTGATCCCATGACGCGACGCATTGATGTGGTTAACGAGGAGGCAGGCATGACGTGACCCACGCGGTGATAATCGACAATTATCGCGCCGCCATCGTATGCTGCCCTTAAAATGAGGCAACCTAATGATTAGCCTCTGTGTGGGGAAGCGTACGAGAGAAGGAAAAGCAACCCGGATGAGAACGTGGTAACCCAGCCAACAAGTGAAAACTTGGAATGTGCCAAGGGAAAGTAAATCCATGGGATCCGAGATAAGGTAGTAACCCGGCCAGCAATGGAAAACTTGGAATGTGCCAAGGGAAAGTAAATCCAAAGAATCCGAGATAAGGAGGAAACTCGGAAATAAGATCCAAAGCTCAGTGAAATGGAACCTGATGTGGCCTTAGTAGCCAAGGAAGCTAAGACCGCACCAGCTTCGGGGACTAATGTTGGGGGGATACCCCCGGGTAGGGTCACGCTGGGGTATAAAGGCCGAGTTAGCCGAGGTTCAGCAAGGCCAAACCGGATGCTAGACGGGCCACCTCAAGGCAGGCTGGATCACGGAGTAACCCGGACCAGGGGATGTCCACCTAACTTGGTCTCAACCGACTTAAGCCGTAAGTCGGAGAGATGTGTCTAACTTTCATGCAGGAATAGGTCTGACCGGATCCTCCACGATTCGGGTCATAGGAGGCTTCTAGGAGAAGGAAGGAATCTCGCTGGTCAAAAGTAACCCCGGTACACACTGCGTGAGCGAAGCGGACAGGGGAAGGACCACCGAGGCATGGCCGACAGAGGTGACGACGCTCGTGTCGGCTGACGCAGGTGCCGCATAGGCTCACGTAGCCTCTGCATGGGTGACGTGGGGGAAAATCACCCCGGTCGGCTTGCTATTTTGGGAGGAGGCATATTCCCTGGAATATGCCTCCACGTATGCCCTAAGTGGAGACCTAGCCACCCCTATATAAGGAGGGCTAGGGCCTCTGTAGAGGGGGTTAGGTTCCACTGGTTGATCTCTAGTTGGTTTTGTACGGGTTAGCTGGTGGTGAGAGTAAGAGAGTCCCTTCTTCCTCCTCTCCCCAATACAGCTCTAGAAGCACTTGTAACCTTGGAAGTGAATCGAATACAAAACTTCTGTGTGTGGAATGACTACACTATCCCTCCCTGGATTCCCCTAGTGCAATTAGTCCCCACCTTTAGCCTGTCCATGGCATCTGCCGTGACACCACCACGACAGTCACCTCCTTCTTCGTTGCGGGCATCTCGAACGGATCTATGCTCTTCTTGATTTCCTGGTACTCCTGGGCGTGCAACACGGCTTCAGCAAAGGCGGCATTTCCATCCTCGTACTCTCGCGCTTTCTTCGGGTCTCCTCTGATGGTGATCACGCCGTTGGGACCTGGAATTTTCATCATATTGTAAATGTAACACGGACGCGCCATAAAAGCCCAGTAAGCCGGACGTCCAAATATAGCGTGGTACGCGCTCTTGAACGGGACCACTTTGAAGGAAAGTGCTTCCGTCCGATAGTTCTTTGGAGTTCCAAAGGTAACATCCAAAGTGATTTCTCCTAGGGAATTTGCTTGTCTTCCTAGGACAACCCCGTGAAAGATCACAGAGTTGTGGTTCAGCTGGGTCTCCGAGATCTTCATCCGGTGTAGTGTTTCGACAGATAGAATATTGATGCTGCTGCCGCCGTCCATGAGAGTCTTGGAGAAACCATAACCATCAATAAGTGGATTAACAATTAAGGCCTATTTTCCTCACCTGTGTAACTTAGGCGGATGATCAGCACAGTCAAAGGTGATTGCCACTTCCGACCAGTCCAAGAATTGAGGGACAGCCGGAACTATTGCGTTGAGCTCGTGTAGAACTGCTTTCTTGACCTTTGCTAGTTGAGACCCGAGGAAGGTGATGTACGTGTCTTTCTTGGTCGAATTTTTTTTCTTCCCTTCCGTCTTGGGATTTGAAGCATCAGCTTCCTCCATGTCAGAATCTTCCTTGGTCTCTTTATCCTTTTCGGGATTCTTCTTTCCCTTCTTCCGCTTAGCCTTGTAGCCAGCGGTATCATCTCTCTTAATATCATCATTAAAACGAAACTCGGCGTTTGTGTGGGACGAGCCCCCATTGGCGTCTAGGTGATGCACACATGGGTTATTGGCAATGTTGGCCCAAGAGTAGGTTTTGCCGGGTTGCTAGTCTCCTCTACCTTGAACTCTTGACGTCCCACGACCGCGTCCGCGGCGACCGCCTTTTCCTCCTCGTCCTCCAGACCTAAAAGTAGCAGTGACCACTGCTGTTTCCGCATTGGGATTTTCTTCCGAGGTATTCTTGTGCTTCTGAGCTTGTTAGTTTGGTTGTTTTGTCGATTGTGGCACAGCTAGGGCATTGAGTAATCCCTCTGCGTTGTCGTCAGCATCTGCATACTTGCTCGCTGTTTCTATCATCTCTCCCAAATCAATGACTTTGTCACACTTCAAGCGATGACGTAGTAAACCAATTGGGAGACCTGCAATGAAAGCTTCAATCGCAGTTTGGTCATTTACTCCTTCATAGGAGCTTTTGGTGTCGATCCATCATCCGAGATAATCCCGGCAAGTTTCTCCAGCTTTCTGAGTGCAACGCTATAAGTCTCCTACCATACAGGGCCTCCGGTATGTGCCTTCGAAATTCCGAAAGAACGCGCTTTGTATGTCATACCAGTTGTGGATGGTGTTTTCCGGTAGTTCATTGAGCCATGATCGTGCCGTATTCCGCAACATGAGTGGGAAATATCGGGTTAAGACCATGCTGTTTCGGCCTTTGGCGATACAGCAAGCTTGGAAGAAATCCTGGAGCCAGGTATCTGGCCGAGCTATGCCGTTGTAGGCCTGAATATGTCTTGAGATAGCAAATCCTTCCGGGAATTTTGTAGCTCTTATGCATGGTCCGAAGCACTTTGGGCCCACGTATATGTCATCATTTTCGTAGCGTCGTGCCTCTATGTTGGAATTGATCCTGTGTCTTGCGTCATTTGGGGATAGAGATCGTCCTAGGTGACGGTTATGGCTGCAGTGCCTTGGAGCCGGACTTCGGCTTCTGCCACCACCTCCTCCACCATGACGCCCTCCTTGGCCTCCTTGGGAACCGTTGTGATGGCTACTTGGTGGAGCAGCTCAGTTATTTCCGGCTGATCGCCGGCCTCCATCCGGAGCATCATCATTTCGGTTCTGGGGAGGGTCTTCATTGTGACGAGCCCCCTGCCGATTTGTCTCGGCACTGTGTCTATCGTTTCCTCGCCCGTTAGCCGGAAGGCTTGCGTGTCTAGGAGGTGGCATTCTTTGTCGGTCCTCCTCCCGATGTTTCTCTTTATCTTCTTCCCTGCGATCTTTCGAATCTCGCCGGGGAGGGTTCCTTCGATTCAGTGCAGCGATTGTCTCTTGCTCTGCAACTAGGTTAACGTTACGCCAGTCACGTGCATCTTTGTGGTGCTGTCCTAAAGATCCGGTTCTTGAGTAGTTGTCTTCTCAACGGTCAGAACGATGGTGTTGTTCTGGAACACCTTGGGGTCTTACGTGAGTCTAGGCCGGATCCGTGCGACATTGGTCAGAATGAGAGACCAGCTTTTGGCTTTCGGACAGGGCGACCTTTTGCTACTCCAGGCCCTTGTTCAGTAGATTAATGCCCAATCGGATCTGTTCCGGGCCTGGATTAGCCGATAGGATTTCTCGAGCTGCAATGGTGTTCTGTACTGGTGTCAGATACACCCAATCCCCGTTGCTGTCGCGTCGAGGCATCCCATGTTCTCGTCCAAAGAGGACTTTGTGAATCTGCGCGAATTGGTCGTCATGAGTATGACGTTTCCTGGTCTTCTGATGTTGCCTGGAGTTTACTTCTCCGTAGTTGCCATGGGTTTGTTTTCTTCCTCGAGATTTTTGGCTTCATCGAGGAGTACTTGGCGACGCGCTTCTAGGGCCTGGGCCCTTTCATCTAGCTCTTCAGCAGTGAGTTCTACAGCTGTAGGAATAGGTGTGGTTAATGCAGCATCGATGAGTTTACGTGCACCTTCAGTGATCACGTGTCCATCCACCGACTCTTCTTTGGGCTCGTCTGGGATAAGTGATCCATCCGAGTCTTCCTCGTATTCCTCGGCAATCACCTCCTCTGCCGGAGGATCTTTTGCCAGGGTCTCGTTCTTCTTGTTCTTCTTCTTTTCCTTCTTGGCAACGCCGGTAGCAAAGACGGCTTTGGGCCTGTTTCCCGGAGTCAAACTTTGATCGGTACTTTCGGCCATTTGGGTCTCAGGATTATATCCGAGATCCATATTGTCCTGTGCTTTGGGAGAGCTTTCTCCGGATCCTTCGTCCATGTCTTCTCCTTCTACAGCAGCTGTGGAGTTAACCTCCTTTTCATATTCCGCGGAGAACTTCCGGAAATCTACCGACATCATCGAGTCATCCGAGGATACCGGTAATTCGACGCTTGTTCCGATAGCCTCCAACACGGAGTCAGTGTTACCTCCAGCATCGGCGGAGCTGGATCCGGATCCCACATATCCGACAAAGTGCGACGCGTGCCTCCTGAGATAGTTGCGGCTCTCGCGATCGGCCTCCTCGAAACTCCTGCTGGTCTCAAGAATATCGTCTACGCTTGCATCTTGCATCATCATTCGTCTTAGTGTATATCTCAGGAAAGGTCTGTCCGTCCCGGTGTCATCAGATCCGGAACCATCGTTGTTGCTATGCTCCTCCTGGATTTAAACTTCAGCGGGTGGGTCGATCTGGGATTCGGTCTCTTTAGGGAGATCCACTCCAGATTCAACTTGGACCGCCAGGTCTGCTTCAGGCTCGGATTTCTCCACTATCTCCGCAATTGGTGCAGGGTGGGTGGGATTAGGGTTTTCTGAGATCTAGAACTCTACCGCCTCCGCGGACAAAGGGGACCCAAAAATTTCTTCTGACTCTATCATCACCTCCGGGGTGGGTGGGGTAGGTTCAGCGAAACCGATGTAAACATCGATCTCACCAAAAGACATGATGGTGTAAGTGGTCACGTCTTCCCTAGACGGAATCCAAGTCTCGTCGAGAACGATGAGAGGGACGTCACTAGTGTAGAGGATGCGACCAACAGCGATAGTCTCGCCGATTCCGATTCTTGGAGATTCCGCTCGGAACGTAGATCCGAAGCTCACATGCCCCACGGTGGGCGCCAACTGTCGTCGTATTGATGACAAGTACACTATGAGGGGTCCTCGAGCCGTGCGGAAGAGAGGTGTGTGAGGCGTACGGTGTTCCGGGACGGTGAGCACACAAGTTTACCCAGGTTCGAATCTGCCGACTTTGGATGGATCCTACTCCTGCTAGCAATCCAGTAATACGGCAGAGCTGAAATATGGGTTACAAGGGGTTCGCTTGTGCGAGTTGAGATTATGATTGTTGTGTTGCCCTAAAGGCTCTCCCTAGGACGGCTTATATAGATATCCGGCCTAGGGTTTACAGGCGAGATCTATCTGGCTACGAGTAAGAGTCGGTTACAGAGTACATCTTGAACTACAAGTAACACTATGGGCCTATGTCGATAAGTCTTCTGGGCCTTCCCGTAGCCGGATTGGACTCCGTCTCTTCTCCCTGACTGGGCCACCCATGAAGCAAATCTCTAACCCGAAATGGGCCACCCTGGTCAGTGAGGACTGTGAGGATACCCGGAAAGTATATCCCCAACATTTCCAATTAATACAATTATAGCATGCAAAATAAACATCTATCATATACTTGGAATAATATAGTAACAAGTTTATTATTTCCTCTTGGTCATATTCCCTTTAGATTTCACCCTGCCGGGGAAATTCATGCAGGCTCACTCAAAACTCGAATTTGTCGTAGTAGGTGATGACGTCATGAACTACGTTTGGCTGGACACCTCTAGACGGGTAAGCAACATGATTCCATTGGGGGGCGCGAGCACACCCACTAGGTGTAGCCCCAAGTTTTGGAGTAGTTGATGGAGACAACTGCTTGAAAACTTTTCCTTTCTCCCTTTCTTTAACACCTTGAACTTGTCAGCCGGGTAAACTCCTTTGGACATATGGGAACGCTTGATTCCACTAGGGGTATGAGCACACCCAGTGGGTGTATCCCCCGAGTTTCAGAGTAGTTGACGAAGTCAACTACTTTGTAATTTATCTGCATCTTATAACTAACTCGGCATACTCTGTGCAAAACAATCATTCACATAAAAGTTGGTTGTCAATATATTAACATACATAATACATGCTACCAATCGAGTGATGGTTTTATGCATTGAAGAACTAGCTCGCACTTCTCTGAACACTTAGTCACTTTCTTGTGCATTCTACTGCTTATGTTGTGTCCTTTCCGGCTGGTGTGTTTAGCAGTTGGAAATGAGCGAACTAGGAGGTTTTATCTAGGTCATCCAAACTGCTGTGTCTTTCATCACTTTGCTCTTGCTAGCTGGACAGCCAGGTTGCAGTTTGTAGTTTATACGAAGAGTGGTCCTTTGGCAGAACACACAGTACTTAATCAACTTACAAAACAACATGCTAGGCCAACCGGTGAGCCCTCGGGTTAGTGGTTGCCGGATCTGGAAAAAATCAAAGCAGGAAACATGCTGATGTTTGGCGAGGAGCCCCAAGGGTCGCTCATGGTCAGAAGAGCACTAAAATTTTGGTATTTGGTGCAGGAGAGGCAGAGACGCACTCCCGTAGAACAGTCGAAGAGAGGCCGCAGCCAAATGACCTGGCTCCAGCCGGCCAGGCAACCAAATGCGGCGCAGTCAGATTCGGTCTCTAGCCGACCAGACAACCAAACATGCTGGGACAAACCTAGCTGACCTGGCCCGGCCGGATTGGGTCCTAAGAGGCTAAACCAAATGGCAGGGGCGATATGGACCATCCAGTCCAGCATCTTTTTCCTTTCTTTTTTCCTTTTTCTTTTACTCTTTCTTTTTTCCCTCCTTTTTTTCTCAGTCGGCCCCATCATTCGTTTCTTTTTCTTTTTTTATTTACCTTTTTCTATTTAGTCTTTCTTTTTCCTAACTGGATGGCCCCACCACCCCATCATCTTGACTACCTTCCCAGCCAAATGGAGGGGTGATCGAGCTTGGCCGTCAGAGGCAGGGTGAGCCCGCTTAGGAACCAGAGAGAAGGTGTTGGGCCGAGGGTGCACCGATGGCCGCGACGGGGTGCGCGTGCAGGAGGGCACGCGTGAGAGTGAGGCGGGGCACGGTGGCATAAGCATGCAGGAGGCAATGGCAGAGAGGACCTTGTCGGGGAGGAAAGCAGTGGCGACAGGGCCGGACGCGGTGGCGATCTGCTATTGGGGGTGCACAGGTTGCGAAGCGGGTGGAGCCGAGTGGGTGGGGTAGTAGGAGGATCTTGGCACCGCTGAAGTCATGGAGGAAACATAGCTGCACGGGAAGCTGAGGGGCCAGCAAGCGCAGGCACGCCAGTGGCTACATGGGTGAGGGCGAAGCCCTTTGTTATAGGCGGTCTAGGGCGCTGCAAGGCGCACGAGCACAATCGCGCATGGGATAAACGTCAACCACGAGCTTCCGGGCGGATAAGCTTGTCGTCGCGTGGGCGGAGGCGCTCGGAAGCCGGAGTGCGGGCACTCGGACGCTCGGGTGCACGGAGCCTCAGACAGCCAGGATGCACAGGCGCACGGACACCGGGGTGAGAGCATGGAACTGCAGGGGAGGCGCGAGAATTATCCTGATGGAGGAACAACCGGTACTAGGAGGGACTCACCGGTGCATGGGCGGAGGAGGACGCAAGGCACGGGCGAGCGGGGACAGCAGCGAGCGACACAGATAAAGACGATGCGGATATGGTGGTGAGCCCCCGTGACTCTTGACGAAGGAGAGTCAGCAATGACGCAAAGGTGACGGTGAGCCCCTGGGATCCTTGACGAGGTGGAGGCGAGGAGGACACGGAGGCAACAACGAGGCCCTAGGATGTTTTTGAAATTGAGTCGGTGACGATGGCAATGAAGAGAGGTCTTGTGCGGAACAGGCTCCGGTCACAGCTATCTTGCCCCACGATGGATGTCGGGGGGATTATCCCTGGGTACCCCAAAGAAGTGCTCAAGACAGTTAAAAAAGGCAAAACAGATAAAAGGCAAAGAGAAGACAGCAGCCCCGGACGCCCTGGGCCGACTAGCAGCCTCGGCTGGCCGGTGCCCCTGCCGTGCCACCTCGTCCCGGCTGGGCCACCCCTAGCCGGCCCACCCGCTCAGCACCTCTCCTGTCAACACCCGGATTTTTAATCCTAGATGCTTGTTATGTCATTCATCGCAATCCCAGGATTACCATTTTTGCGAGACATAACAGATTGGATATCACAGTACATCATCCATTACAAACCATACATAAGGTCTTACATAAATAAGGATCTCATGATCCAGTCTTAATACAACAAGCAGCGTAATAAAATATAAGCGTAGCGGTGGGGTCCATCTTCAGGGGCACAAGTAATGCTGACAAAGGCAGATAGTCCTAGTTATCATAGCCATCCTGCTGGCCTTCATCTGGGTAGTCTCCTTCATAGTCTGGCCATGAGAATAGCCAGGGACAAAAGCCATGAGTACTCTTTAAGTACTCGCAAACTACCACTAAGAAGTAGTATAGTTCAAAAGTAGAGTGCTAACTCTAAGTTTAACTATAAGGTTAAGTTTGAAACCTAAGCTGAGTTCAAAAGCAAAGAAAGATAAAATAAAGTTCTAGAATCACTTACGTTGGGAAGCTAGGGTCATAGTCACAGCTCGGTTGTGGTTAAGTCAAAGTTCATCATTCATTTCATAAGTTATTTTGAAAACATCTGACAACGAAATAGTATGGCCACTCCAACTGTCCATAACCGCGAACGCGGCTATTCGAATAGTTTAACACTCTGCAGAGGTGGTACACTTTCACGACATGATTCGATACATCTGTCAGGGATAACCCTGAATCATCATACTTAGTATGCAGATAATCAAACATAACCTTTCCTTTACACACCCTAGTATAAGAACCTCTCCTATGAGCATGGCCTCCCAACCATGACCATCTGTCATCTTGGGCACTTCATAGGTGGACAACATTGAGAGGTAGCCTCAGCTCAAACCTCTCCCGCGAGGGAACTAATACTAATGCATATAAACTACCGGCTAAGCCTTACCCAATTCAGGTATTGTGGTTGTACGGTAAATTTGGAATGGTATCGCATTTGAATCCAACCATAAGTTTTTATAAAAGGGCTAAGGCTCATGCCTCAACATTTTCATCATCATAAACCATTTGTGTTTCTCAACACATGTCAAAACATCTCAATAGAACGACTCATCATTCCAAGGTTTTCATAATTCATCTTCATCAAGTGTTCCCATCTAAAGTGACTCAAGTTTTTATCTACTCTAAACTACTAAGTTAAGAGTGTTCACTAAGGTGGAAAGATGGGATCAATCTCATGCCATAGAATGACATCTAAAGTTATCTAGATAGGTCAAGTTTTATACTTTTTATGTACCTTCAAAACAAGTAAGGGACTTTGGTAAGGTAACAGAAGTAAAGCTTGAAATAATACTTGGGGTAAATAATAGTCAAAGTGGTATAACCAAAGCATGCCGAAAGCATCTTTGCTCAACTCATCTAGCTTAATCCTAGCTTACTAAGCATTATACTTGCAAGTCTTAGCTTGCATTGTTAATGATGGCTTGCCTTGTGCAGTGCAGTGGTTGAAGTTTTCTTCCTCCTCTTGGTAGAACTCCTCCTCCTCGAAAGCTTGGTCGGTACTATCGTCTATAAATACATACGGAGTACACAATCACCAAACAATACTTAACTAGTCTAATTAGCACTCTAAGGCACACATTTGATGATCTATTATCATCACAAACATCACAAGTTTTATTAACTAGTTTCATCCTTTTTATTTAAGAAAAGTAATTTCTACTTATTGAAAATTAACTAAGATTTAATATTCACCACTTAAAATATGTGCTCATGTGGACACATGTCATCACCACATATTCTAACATGTGGGAATTTGATTTAAGGGTTGGTTCATTTTTACTTTGGTTTAAGTTCATTATTTAATGATTTAAAGTGATTAGAAATGCCTATATAGCATTATTTTGGTACTAGTCCAAAGTCACTACATGTAAACCCTAATATTTTTACATATTCAGATAGGTATGGTTAAATGTGATTTTTGAGAGTTGGAATCAACTCAAAAGCTATCATGGTTGATTTTATAAAAATGTTTGAATGTGCAAAAGCTTCTGTCTTGTTATTTTTACTAGGAGAAATCTCTAATTGTATTGAATTAAATCCAACGGTCTTGGGTAGATATTTTCAGTAGCTTTCTAACAAAATTGGAATCACTCCATTTGGATTTGTAGATCTCTCTGAATTGATTTTCAAACTAAGGGACATAACTAAGTTCAAAACTAAATAGAAAAATCTAAGTTTGAATTAAATGGGTCGCGCGGGAAGGAAAACGGGCCGACCCAGTGGTACTCCGCACAGAGAAACGGCCCGGGGGTCCACAGTCAGGACTCTTTACACTGGCGGTATGGGGCGATGTGGGCCGTTAGATTAGAAGGGGGATCTACGGTCGGGGCTTGTTGTCAACGATGGATAGGTCGTCGGCGAGGTCTAACCCTAGCGGCTCGGTGGGGGTGCTCAGGAGGCATACCAGGGCTCCAGCTACGGTGGCGATGGGGGCGATCGAACGTGCTGTCGACGGCGGACTCAGGGGTGGTCGCGGCAGCTCCTGGGTGGACGAAATCGACATCGCCTTCTCCTCCTCTGAAGCGGGCTCCTCCAGAGAAATTCCGGTGAACCAAGGCTCGAGTGGCTCCGGCGAGAGGTGGGGAAGGACTAGTGAGGAGAGGGGAGTGGAATGGTGTGAGTGGTTTGTGCTGGGGTGGCCTCTATTTATAGCTCGACGAGGCGACCGAAAGGGATGGGCTGCACATCGTGCTAGCGGTGTGGCAAGGGTAGGGGGCTTTCTACAGCTTAAATGTGTGGCTAGGGGCGGTGGCGTTTGGTCGGGAGCATCCCGCGCTCTAGGAGAGAGGCGTGTGGCTCGATGCGGTGATGATTTACTTTGGGGTGTGTGCGCACTCTGACGCCATGTCTGGCAGTCATGGGGGGTGTGGGCGTGTGCAGTGGTTTTATGTTGTGTCATGCATCGGCTGACTGGCGCCGACAGCCGCTCTCTAGCCTGCGCGCTTGAGCTCGGCTGGCCAGGTGGCGGCAGGCCGCTCTAGGAGGGAGGCGCGAGGCGTTTCGATTGGCGCGGCGACTTTGGGTTGGGTGCGGCGGTGGCGCCACTGACCATGGCCGTCTGGGGCGGTGTCGTCGCGGTGGTGTGTGGTTTTTATTATGTGGCATCTTTGGCGGCGGGCGGTGGAGGCGTGGGCTCTCTTGAGCTCATGAGAGGTAGAGCCAGCCTTGGGTAGGGGTGGGGTGGGGGCACTGGGGTGATCGAGGGGTGGACAGGGAGTGGCGGTAGGGTTGGGCGGAGCTAGTGGTGGCGCTAGATTGTCGCTGCGCGGTTTGTGGCGCTCTGTCCACGATCGGTCAGCGGCGACCACAAAGTGGCGGCGCTCCACTACTGCTCTAGGCCGGTTAGTAGCTTAGTTAGGTGCTGGTTAGAGTTAGATGGGACAAGGGGACCAAATGGAGCCCAATTACTCGACAATGCAATGATCATTGAATAGTAATAGTTAGGCAGAAATTTTGTGCATGTCACCTGTTCGACACAATGGCCACATGAACTCAAGTTTTGAATTTTTGGGTGATTTTTGGTGGAGTTGCTAGACACATGCTTAAGCCTCTGTGGTTGCTTGGGTTTTGAAAATGGAGCTCATTTGAGTGGTTTTTGAATAAGTGTGATCTATACATATGAACTACATTCAATTTTCAAATGCCATTTAAAATTAGTGTTTGAAAGTTTTTGGTAGATCACAAAGTGGGCCTTGGTACATCATTACATGTACTAGCAAGGGGTGTAAAGATCCACATTTGTTTCTGTTAAGAATTGAGTTCTAGGAATAGCCAAAGTAGGCATGTTGATTAAAATGGCACAAATGACCATTTTTTTTTTATTCATTTTGATTTGTTTTTCTTTGGGATTTGTTTGGGAATGATCTAGATGATGTATATTTCACCTAAGAATCATTTTACAAGCAATGGATCACTTAATCATGGCAATTCAAAACAACTCCTATTTAAATGCACACACATATGAATGCTTTAATAATTTGTAATTGGAAAAGTTTTTGCTAACCCTAATTTTGATGATTTGGATCTTAATAACCTTGGATTGAAGTTTTGGGATGTTACATCTCCTCCACCTTCCCCGCCTGGTGGTCTCCCCGGATTGGCCCATAATCGATCTCCTCCCTGAGCCGCCTCCCGCCCGGCCGGGATCTCCCTCCTGGTGCCATCCTCCTCCTCTCACGGGCCTCTCCCCGCGTGGGCTGTTGGCGCCTCCCGGGCCGCCCGGCTTCGCCCTGCTCCTTCTCAGATGGTGCCACCTCCTCTCACTGGGCCGGTTGGCCTAGGCCTGCCTCCCGATCGATGTGGCCTCTGGCCGGCTCCCTCCAGCCGGTGGGCCAAGACCAAGATCGCCAGCTCTGGCTACATCTACACAGCGAGAAGGACAAGGAGACGTGCAGCGTGTACGTCGACAAGGACGAGAAGACAGAAGACTATGCTACCAGTACTATCACTATGCATGACACCATGCCACTTTATCAGATGATGTAACAAATAGTCTAGCACTACGCATGACCCCTTGTACTACTAGATGACACATGCATAGTGTAGTTAGGCAAATGGGTCCCACCTTTGTCCCTTGGGCCACCTTTATAAGGCACCAAGGGAGGGCTCTCTCATGCTTCACGTGAACACACCCATCGATCACTCACAGGGAGCTAGCTCTCCAGCTCTCTCACTCTGGTGTACACACACGCACTAGCTCAGTTAGACAAATACAGATGGGTTGGTGTCAGTGTATTTAAGGCAGTATCTAGAGAATACAGCTCGAGGAGTGCTTGTAGTTCATATATCACTCATAGTCACATCGGCAGGAGTAGGAGTTTTACCTCACCACGAGGGCTCCGAACCTGGGCACTTCCTGCGTTTTGCTACGCTCGCTTGTATCCAATCCGGTCTGCGGACGCCGTCGATAGCTTCCCTGCTAGTCCCCACATCTCTATCTAACCTTATTAGGTACTGTCGTTCCCAATACACCGACAGCTGGCGCCCACGGTGGAGCAAGTATGGCTGCGGCCGGAGCCCGTTTCGTACGGGACCTCTTCATCGCCGTCATCACCGACTCCGTTTCGAGTTGCCCGGGGGCTCGCTGCCTCCGCCGGGCCGTGGTCATCAACTCTGGCTCCGCTCCGTCAAGTTTTTCGGGGGTTTGCTGCCTCTGCGTCGTCAAGTTTCGTGGACGCTCGCCGCCGTCTCCGTCCATAACGGTTGCTGCCGTCCGCGCCGTCTTCGTCCATGTCGGCTACTGCCGTCCGCGCCGTCTTTCCTGGCATCGTCACGTCCGTGCTCCGCGGCAGCTACGGCGTCCCCGTCGGCGCGACCGCGACGCCTCTGCAGCAACCATTCCGTCGCCCGTAGCAACCATTCCCGTGTCACCGTCTCCGTCTCGCCGAGAAGCTCGAGGGCTCGCCAGCGCCGGCATCCGTCGTCCTCGCTGCCTGCGCAACCCCTCCGTGCGCCTCGGGCCGTCTTCCCGTCACGCCCCTGCAGCATGTCCTTCGCGAGACCGTGTTTGCGTGCGCCCGTGCGTACCGGCACCGCCCGCCGCTGCACGTCCGTCGCCCGCAGCAGTCCTGCAGCCGCGCCTCCACCTGCGAGCCCGGCAACTGCCCCGACTCCTCGCATGCGGCGAGCCAGCGGCGCGCGCGTGCCGCGAGTATCGGCTAGCAGCAGGCCAGCAGCGTGCCCGCGCGAGCTACCAGCATCAAAGCAACCAAGCCAAAGCAAGCCAGCGCGCGCGCATGCGCAAGCTAAGCAGGCACGAAGGCAGCTTCCCCGTACAAACACGGCCATATACGGACGCGCATGCGCATCCGGCCGCAAGTCCGATGCAGACAACGTGTGCGTGACTGCGTGCTGATGTACTCCTGTGCATCTTCCTAGGTACGCACTCTGCCTGCTAACTCCGCTCCGTCCGGCTGGCGTGCCCCCCGCCGGCTCCGTCGCGCCCTACCGGCTCACCACCCGGCCGGCTGGTGCTTCATTCAGCCCCCGTGCGCGCGCCCACCGGCTCTCACTGCGCGCCTCCTATCCGGCTGCGCTCGCATGCTTGCCTGGCCGGCTAAAGAAGAAGCGACAAAGGAGAAAGGTCATCCGGTTGGAGAAAAGAGAGAGGAAAAAAAAGAGAGAGAATGAAAGAAGAGAGAAAAAAGGTAGGGCCGGCTGGAGTTTGGCCGGTTAGGAAAAAGAAAAGGAGAAATAGAAAAGATCGTGGGGAAGATTGAAGAGAAAAAGAGGACCGGCTGCGGCCGTGCGGTTAAAAAAAGAATGAGCAAAGAAGTAGGGCCGAACGAGGAAGTGCTCAGTTACAGCAAGAGAGAAGAAAAAGTAATAAAAGAAAAAAAAAGAGTAAGATGGGATCCGGCTGGGAGTGGCCGGATAGGAAAAAATGAGTGGAAAAAATAAAAGAAGAAGAAAGAAAAAGAGGAAGTAGTGCACGGCCGGTTGGTTGCACCAGTTAGAAAAAGAAAGAGGAAGAAGTGAGAAGAAAAAATTCGGCTATACTATTCTAGTTAAGAGAAAACCGGCTGAGAGAAAAAGGCAAGAAAAATCCGGCTACGCCGATTCGACTATACCGTTTCGGTCCGGCTGAGCCCATTCGTCTGTCCCATTTGCCTAGTTCGAGCGTTCCTGAGCTGCGACTCCGCCGACTTCATCCCATTTGGTTGTCGATCCCGGTTCTCGCCGTTTGGTTCTGTCCGCTGAAGGCTTGGTTGGTTGTCCGGCCTGAAGCCATTTCGAACAGCAGCGCTTGCGCTTGCGGCCGTAACGCTAGGAATCACGTCTTCACGCCGACAATGTAGCTACAATGTGAGTGTTTTTCCGACCTCGAGCAACCCTCGAGGTCTCGCCAGATGTTGTTTTGCCTCCTGCTTTTAGTTTTCCGGTAGAACCTAGTGTCGCTGGCCCTACTCTCGTCTAAACTCAGAACCGTAACCGAGTAGTGTGACGGTGTAGGCCCTCCCGCCTCAGCTGCGCATCTGCTGTCCGGTAGCAAGAGCAAAAGCCCGAGGCATCCCACATGAAAAACGGCGAAGGGTGCGACAAATCGGACATTCCGGCCTTGTGCCTAGTTGGTATTTTCCGGCTGCTCAGCCCCTAGTACCGTGTGCAATGTACTGTTAGCTCCCCCTTCGGTTCCGGCTCCAGACCGCAACCCGGCTGGCCGGCAAGGACACAGCGTAAACAGCAGAGCGCACGAGAAAGTGACTAAATATTCAGAGAAGAACGAGCTAGTTTTTGAAAAATAAAACCGTTATCCGGTTGATAGCATGTGTACTATATGTGGATGTACTAACAATAAGTTCATTTCTGTGTGTTTGTTTTGCACGACTGCACCGAGTCGGATTTCAAGTACAGATGAAGATTCAAAACACCTGGCATCGCCAGCTACTTCGAATCTCGGGGGCACACCCACATACTTCATGTTGTGTTGCTTCCGGGCCGGAGGTGTCCAGCCGGACGCTATTCATGCACTTCATCTACAACGACAAACGGAAAGTTTTTGTGAAGCTCGTGCGAATTTCCCCCTCCGAGTGAAATCAGCGCGTCCTCGGGGGCTAGTGTCGGGGGGATTATCCCTGGGTACCCCAAAGAAGCGCTCAAGACAGTTAAAAAAGGCAAAACAGATAAAAGGCAAAGAGAAGACAGCAGCCCCGGACGCCCTGGGCCGACTAGCAGCCTCCAGCCAGCTTCTTGCTGCAGCAGTTCTCCTGGCTGGGCCACCCCAGCCCTTCGGCCCCTTCCGCACCTCGTGCTGGCTGGCCACCCCACCACCGCACCCCCAGCCACCGCCTTCCACCTTCTGGTCTCCGGATGGGCCCATAAACGGATCTCCCTCCCGGCTGGGCCGTCAGCCGGCCTCCCGCCTATCGCTGGTGTCTTCCCGCGTGGGCCATTGGCGCCTCCCGGGCTGCCCGGTTTCGCCCTGCTCCTTCCCGGATGGTGCCACCTCCTCTCGCTGGGCCGGTTGGCCCAGCCGGCCGAGCATGTCGCTCCTCGAGCGGAGACGCCCGTGGGGCTGGGCAACGCCTCCCGATCGATGTGGCCTCTGGCCCGGGTCGACTAGGGGTTCCCTGGAGCGATCCTTGGTCCTGGCCGGCTCCCTCCCCCATCCAGTCGCTCCAAGACCAAGATCGCCACCTCTGGCTACATCTGCACAGCGAGAAGGACAAGGAGACATGCAACGTGTACATCGACAAGGACGAGAAGACAGAATACCATGCTACTAGTACTATCACTATGCATGACACCATGCCACTTTATCAGATGATGTAACAAATAGTCTAGCACTATGCATGACCCCTTGTACTACTAGATAACACATGCATAGTGTAGTTAGGCAAATGGGTCCCTCCTTTGTCTCTTGGGCCACCTTTATAAGGCACCAAGGGAGGGCTCTCTCATGCTTCACGTGAACACACCCATCGATCACTCACAGGGAGCTAGCTCTCTCACTCTGGTGTACACACACGCACTAGCTTAGTTAGACAAATACATATGGATGTTCTCAGTGCATTTAAGGCAGTAGCTATAGAATACAGCTCGAGGAGCACTTGTAGTTCATATATCACTCATAGTCAGATCGGCAGGAGTAGGAGTTTTACCTCACCACGAGGGCTCCGAACCTGGGTACTCCCTGCGTCCTGCTACGCTCGCTTGTATCCAATCTCGCATGCGGACACCATCGATAGCTTCTCTGCTAGTCCCCACACATCTACCTAACCTTCTTAGGTACTGCCGTTCCCAATACAACGACAATGGACGAAAACTATCGTTGTATGTGGAACTGAAGTACTACCTCCGTTCCACAATATAAGCCTTTTTAGCAAGCTAAAACAACTTTCTAAAAAGGCTTATATTATGGAAGGGAGGTAGTACCTAAGAAGGTATGATAGAGGGTGGGACGAAGCAGGGAAGCTAGTGACAGCGTCTGCGAGCAATATTGGGCATAAGCAAGCGTAGCGTGACACTCGGAGTACCCAGGTTCGAAGCCCTTTGTACGAGAGGTAAAACTCCTTCTCCTACTGATCTGACTATAAGGATGAACACAAGTGATGGGGATATGCCGAATGGGGTATGCTCAGCAAGACGTTCTGATCGGGCCAAAGGCCTAGTGAGTGGGCCTGTAGGACGGCGACTGGAATACGATTGGGGAGAAGGCCTAGAGATTGGAGACTAGAGGCCCAGAAGCATACTTGAAGCCCAGTCGGATTAGGTCAAAGCTTCCGAATCCATATCTTGTTCGGTTGTAAACTGTAAACCCTAGCAAGGTGCCTCCTATATAAGCCTCCCTAGGGTAGTCTAGGACTGATGTTCCATCATACACCCCTTCAAGCGACTCGCTGCTTAGACCCCGAGCTTGCCACCCCTGTAACTCGCTCTCCATCAATCTAATCTAGAAGGAGTAGGTCTTTGGCCCATGTGCATCCGCCCCCATCTCGCACTGGAGATGGCTGCCAGCTCTCGCCACCGATTCTATCAATCGCTGCCTATGGCGAAGGATCAATATTTCCGCGACAATGGCATGCCGTGGGCCGGGGGGGACTAACTTTGAGTTGTCTTGGCGAGACCCTACTCGTCGATCAGTCAGCCGATCGCTACCGGCTACATGATCGCCATCGGCGGGGTCTTACAGATCCTGCCCAGCAGCTACATCCCGGCGTCACGCCCGATCACCCACAGCGCGATAATGCCGGTCGGCACCATCAATTGTTCGTCGGCTTCACCGGCGCAGTCGACTCAGCGGCAACAGTGACCGTCGGCAGATCGCCACCATGCCGCGATCTGCTCTCGGAGGAGCAGGTCCGCTCTATCAGCCGCCTCGCCACTGAATACGACTCGGCCGCCAGCAACACGGTCGAGACCAACGCCGCCGCGGACGACGCGACCCTCCATGATGACACCGACTCTGCGATCCCTGTCTCGGTCGACGGATCCATCACCGCAGCATCACAGGAGGACTCCATCACACGGGTCTCCAACCCTGAGGACTTCGACGATTCCTCCATCCTTGGGATCTTCGACTCCGACTCCGGCTCGGAGTCCCCCATGGACTTCCGCGCCAGATCCAATCGCTTCAACGTGATCTACATGGTGGGCAGCATGGTAGCCCCGCCAGATCCATTCTCTACACCGATCCCTCCAACCGCAACGGCCACAGAGGTGGAGAAAGCCCGCCTACGACTGGAGGAGGCGCAGCGCAAGGAGCTAGCCAAGCGCGAGAAATTCCACCTCGAGCGGGCGACGGCGACGGCGCAGGAGCTATCGCTCTACCACCAGCACTGCATCAGGATCCGCCTGAACTCCATCGTCCAGGGTTGCGTCCTGAACTTCAATGACGAAAGAGACCCCGCATGCACGGATGAGCGTGAATACTGTGAGAACGTGCCACCAGGTGGCAGCAACCGACCACCACCCGTTGCACCGTCGACTGGGCCCCCACCACCACCCATTGGTCGTGCGCCCCCGCCGGACCAGCCGCGGATCATAATCTCGCCATAGGACCGCGATGCCAATGGGCTCCCACTGTACTCTACTCCAATGGACAACGTCGTCGCGGCCGACGCCGCAGTCGCCCACCTTGACGTCCAAGGAGAAGGCATGCTACAGATCCAATACGCCAAGGCCCTACTCGCTAGGGCCATCGAGCAGCAAGCCGCGGTAGTCGCCCCGCGGGGGCAGATGTATTCCCGCTCGTCGGCAAGCAGAGCAGCCTCAAGCGGGCACCCAACCATCGCTAACGCCGTGACCTGCCCACCGCCCTAGCCCCTAGCGCACCAGCCACGGGCCGCCAACCCTGCGCTCTCCACCAACAAGATGCGGCCGGTGAACAACACGGTCGCCGCCAACGGGTAACCCATCTATGCGCGAACGCACATCGTCAACAACCAGGCTTGGCGAGCGCGCTAGCCCAACGACTTGAGGCACACCCTCACCAACCACAGCGACCCTGAACCCAGGGGCTCGCTCAGTCGAGTCGGTCCCCAATGCTTCGGACCTATGATCTGAGGCGAGAAGTACCCCGCCAACTTCAAGGCGCCCAAGGAGATCGAAAAGTACGACCCAATGTATGACCCAGCGGTGTGGCTGGACACATACCTCATGTCGATGGGAATCGCCGGCCACACTGACCTGCTAGCCGCTCGCTACCTCCCCCTGATGATGGAGGGTGCGACCTGGCAATGGATCAACACCCTCCCCGCCGACAGCATCGACTCGTGGGAAGAGATGCGGGATGCCTTCGTCAGGCACTTTGAGGGCTCCTACACCCATGCCACAACCATCGAGGACCTGGAGTGATGCATCCAGGGACAACGCGAGTCGACCCGCCACAGGATCCAAAGGTTGCAGGAACTATGGATCAACGCATCTAGCATCCACCCAGACACGGTGATACACTGCTTCAAGAACGCGTGCCGGTACGAACCCCTAGTTTCTAAGATCAAGAGGGTCTATCAGACGATCGACAACATCCCCGACCTCCTCGAGATTGCCAAGTGCTACGTGGAAGAGGACCCCAACCAGGACTCCGACGACGAGTCGGGAGGAAGACGCCGCATCAGCACCCACAACAGCGGGCGACAGCGCGACATGCGCTATAGCAACACTCGCATCACTGGCAAGCGTCACGGTGATGGGCGAGTCGACTTCGTCGCCAATTCCGGCTACGGCCAACGCGACCCAAAGAACTTCCGCCGTGATAGAGGAAACTACCGCGATAGCGGAAACTGTCGCGCCAACAACGCGGCGGGGCCGAAATTCAACCCCGCCGCCCTGCTCAACCAACCCTATGTCTACCATAGCAGGGAGGGAAAGCCGCCACCCACACTACCGTAGACTGCCACTCCCTCAAGGAAATCGAAAAGGCAAGGCGGGCACGGGACGACCCCAACAACAACCCTCCAAGGGACAATGGAAACGCCGGCGGCTTCGGCAACGCCATCAGATCACTCCACACCTTCACCGGGCTCGACACCAAGCGCGAGAAGAAGGTGCTCGCCCGTGCAGTCGCCGTCAATGCGATGACACAGGTTGATATCTCCCGCTTCCTCAACTAGTTTGAGCAAAGCATCACCTGGAGTCGTCAGGACCACGCACCCAAGATCGAGTACCCAGGGCGAGTCGCCCTAGTGGTCAGGCCCAAAGTGGCCAACTACTGGCTGCCCAAGACACTGATGAACAGCGGGAGCTCCATCAATATCATGTACTTGGACACGTTCAAGAGGCTCCAGCTGCTAGAATCAGCAATCGAGCCGACCCTGACAACCTTCCACCACATCGTCCGTGGTCGGAAGGCGTACCCGATTGGAAAAGTAACGCTGCCAGTCACCTTCGGTACACCAGCAAACTACCACACCGAGCGGATCGAATTCTAGCTGGTGAACTTCTACAGCCCCTACCACTGTGTCCTGGGACGCCAAACATTCGCCAAATTCATGGCGACTCCCACTATGCCTACAACATGATGAAGCTTCCAGGGCCAAGCGGCATCATCACCGTCCACGGCAGCCCTATGGCCGTGGAATGCGAATACAAAGGCGTTCATCTCGCTGACGCCGTTATCGCCGTGGAGACTGACCACGCGGAGGAACTCGCGAAATACGCGGGCAACATCAACAAGGACGATCCCACCATCCTGAAGAAGCCAACTGCCGCGAGCTCCACGTTCGAGGCGACCACACACACCCGCACCATCGAGCTCGTCCCGGGCGACTCCAGCCAGACGGTCACCATTGGGGCGCACATGAGCACCGCATAGGAAAGCGCGCACATCGAGTTCCTCCATGAGAATCGTGAAATCTTCGCATGGAAACCATCTGACATGCCCGGTGTCCCGAGGGAACTCGCTGAGCACAAACTCAACGCTGACCCCAAAGTGCGACCAGTAAAGCAGTCGATGCAGCCCTTCAATGAAGAGCGTCGCCGAGCAATCGCTGAAGAAGTACAGCGCCTGCTAGCCGCGGGCTTCATTCAGCCAACCAAATACTCCAAGTGGCTGGCAAACCCAGTCCTGGTCCTGAAAAAGAACAACACATGGAGAATGTGTATCGACTACACCAACCTCAATAGCGCCTGCCCGAAGGAGGAGTTCGTCCTACCGCGCATTGACCAGATCATCGACTCGACCACGGGATCAGAGTCGTTGTGCTTCCTTGACACGTATTCTGGCTACAACCATATCAAAATGGCAGTCGAGGATGAGGAGAAGACAGCGTTCTCACGCCATTCGGTGCCTTCTGCTACATGCCCATGACGTTCGGCCTCAAGAACGCCGGTGCCACCTACCAAAGGTTAGCTCAAGAGTGCCTCTCGAGCTAAATTGGCCGCAACATACACGTCTACATCGACGACATGGTGGTAAATTCCACCCGCCAGGATGACCTTCTCGCCAACCTGGCCAAAACATTCACAAACCTGCGGAGGTACAACATCAAGCTCAACCTAGGAAAATGCACTTTCAGCGTCCCCACCGAACAACTCCTGGGATACGTGGTCTCCAAACGAGGCATCGAGGCCAACCCCACCAAGATCGACACCATCGCGCGACTCAGGAAACCCGAGTTCCTACGTGACGTCCAGAAGTTGGCCGGGCGAGTCACGGCTCTTAGTCGCTTCATCCCCCGGCTCAGTGAGAAGGCAATACCCCTTGAGGAGCGGCCCTCGTATTCAAGGGACATGACATTTCCAACCATAGTTTGTTCATTTTAACCTTAATCACTTCAAGATGCTTATGATAGGGGCAATGAGAGCTGAAAGCTAATAAGTACCATAATTTTTGGAAGATCTTTATGAGACTTGAATCCCTGCTTCCTTCTATGAAGGCCTTTCTTTTACTTTTATGTTGAGTCTCCATCTTCTATCTTTATGCACCTACTTTGAGAGCATAGTGGCCATTCTTAGTTCTATGTGCATTGTTCCAAGACTTGTTGATTGATGCATAACTTTGATATTGCTTGTTTTAAACTATTTGTATCTAGTCACTCTTATGAACTTTGAAGGTGTCCTATGCATTTATGTTTGCTACTCTATGAGGGACAAGCTGAATGCCACTATGCTATGTTTTCTTTATGTGAAACAAACAAACGTCTTGCAAAGCATTGTTATTCATGAATCTTTTGTTTGTGACTTTTCATGTTGCAACATAGTTGCTTTGCCTTATTGTTAGAACCTTGTCTTTCATGTTATGATTGAAGTACTATGATCCCAGCTTTGAATGTTTTACAAATACTTTGATCAAGTTTATTATGGTGCATGTCACCTCAAAAATTATTCTTTCTTTTTATCACTTACCTACTCGAGGATGAGCAGGAGTTAAGCTTGGGGATGTTGATACATTGCTAACATATCCTTAATTTTTGATGTTCCATGCTTGGTTTTATCTACTTTCTTATGTTTTGTCCACACTTTGGAGTACTTTTCATATGATTTCTTGGACTAACCTATTAACAAGTGCCACAGTGCCAGTTTCCTGTTTTTTGCTGTTTTTGGTTCCAGAAAAGTCAGAAAATCAATATTCTCATAATTGGACCAGACAAAAGCCAAAGTCGATATTTTACTGGAAGACTCACGGAGCCAGAAGACGAGACGGAGAGGGGCCACAGGGTGGCCACACCATATGGTGGCTTGGGCTAGCCCTGGCCACGCCACCAGGTGGTGTACGCCCCATTGCCGCCCACCGACCTTGCCTCTTCGCCTATAAGATGCCTCCTGATGCAAAAACCCTAAGTCATCAAGCCTCCAGCCACGAAAAGTTCCGCAGCACCGCCGCCACCGAAGGGGAGATTCGAGGGACAAAAAGTCTCTGTTTCGGCACCCTGCCGGGGTGGGGGAAGTGCCCCTGGAGCCATCTCCATCGATCTCCATCACCATCTCCATCACCATTGCTGATTCCCATGATGAGGAGGGAGTAGTTCTCTCTCGAGGCTAAGGGTTCTACCGGTATCTATGTGTTCATCTCTCTCTCTATGCATGATCATATTGTGATCATGAGTTTTGTAACCAAGTAGATCTACCTTGCTACTCAAGTGCTTTAATAGATCTCTGCTCTCCCCATGTGTGTGAAGTTGATAGTGTGCACACCATGGTGGCACTTAGGCTAGAGATTATAAATACTTGTTATGAGTTATATTTGGAGTTGGATGTCTTTATGAAATTGTGGTGTTTGTTTGAACCATCTAGTGCTCAAGGTGACAGTGTGGGGTTATCTAGATGTGGAAAGCGAACTTTGAGGAGTGTTGTTATAGACCTACCATGAATTAGAGTGTCCAACCAGAGAGTAGTTCAGCGTAGTATCATAAAGAAAGATATATTTATATGAGAGTGTTCACTAGTGAAAGTATGATCCCTAGGCCTTGTTTCTAAGCATTGATACACCATTTGCAATTAGAGTTGTTACATGTTTGCTTGCTTCCTTCTTTATTTCAGTTTTCCTTTAGTCTTTTCCCACGTCATCCACACGCCAGCAAGCTATTTTCTAGCACCGTTACCACTTATAATTATCTATACCACTTGTATTTCACTATCTCTTCACCGAACTAGTGCACCTCTACACCTGACAAGTGTATTGGGTGTGTCGGGGACACATGAGACTTCTTGTATCTTGATTGCAGGGTTGCTTGAGAGGGGATACCTTTGACCACTTCCTCCCTGAGTTCGATAAACCTTGGGTGATCCACTTAAGGGAAAACTTGCTGCTGTTATACAAACCTCTGCATTTGGAGGCCCAACAACTGTCTACAAGAATAGAAGTGCATAGACATCACCCCCTACCGCCTAATGCGCAAGAACCCCATGGTCCAACGGGACACGGAGGTGGACAACACACTCAAAGCACTCAAAGAGGTGCTACTCGCGGCTCCACTACTCGCCGGCCCAATCGACAAAGAGCCAATGCTCGTCTATGTGGCGGCCTCCACTCGAGTCGTTAGCGTCGTGATGGTCATCGAACGGCCAGAGGAAGGCAAGGAGCTCCCCGTGCAGCGCCTCGTCTACTACATCAGCGAAGTCCTAACGGACTCAAGGCAGCGCTACCCGTAGTACCAGAAACTAGTATACGCGGTATTCCGAGCTCAACGGCGACTCCCTCGCAACTTCCAGGAGCACCCAATCATGGTCGTCCCCTCCGCGCCACTACAGGACATCATATGCAATTGCGAGGCAACTGGGTGAGTCGCCAAGTGGGCCGTCGAAATCAGCGTCCAGAACATCAAATACGAGCCCCGCAAAGCGATCAAATCGCAAGCCCTGGCTGATTTCCTCGCCGACTGGGAAGAAGCACAACAGCCAGAGAAGCTCCCATACCTCCACTACTGGTCTCTCCACTTCGGCGGGTCCAAAAACACCGACGCCGCTGGGGCCGGGGTCATACTGACCTCCCCCAAGGGAGACAAGCTCCACTGCGTGCTCCACCTCAACTTCAAGCCCTACACCAGCAACATGGCAGAGTAGGAGGCCCTCCTTCATGGCATGCGGGCCGCCAAGGAGATGAACATCAACCACCTACGGTGCTACGGCGACTTCGACCTAGTCGCCGACCAAGTTGCCAGGACCTGTGACACCGTCTCCCCGACAATGATAGCATACCGCCAAGCGGTAGACCAGCTGGGAGGACACTTCGATGGTTACTCAATCGAATGGATCGACAGGCGAAAGAATGAGGAGGCAGACACCCTCTCCCGCATCAGGTCGGCTCGGCAAATGCCACCCGCAAGCGTCTTCCTCGACATCATCCACAAGCCTTCGGTCTCCCCGCCAAAGGAGATCGACATCGGGATACCACTGCAACCCGAGCTGGCCCTATGCGCCATGATCGTGGAGCCCAGCGACTGGACGGCACCATACGTCGCCTTCCTCAAGCACAAGATCCTCCCAAGCAACGAGACGAAAGCGCGAATTATCATGCGCCGCTACAAATCCTTTGTCATCATCAACAGCGAGCTCCATAAATGCAGCGTGACCGGCGTGTTCCAGCGCTGCGTATAGCCAGAAGAAGGACACAAGATCCTCCAAGACATCCACGCCGACGACTGCGGCCATCACGCCGGCGCCAAGTCGCTGGTCGCCAAGGCCATGCAGCATGGCTTCTACTGTCTCACCGCGCACGCAGATGGCCACCAGCTCTCGCCCCCGATTCTATCAATCGCTGCCTATGGCAGCAACTGTCGTGGCCATTTCCATGACAACAAGAACTGCAAGGGCTCCTCGAGCTGCATGAGTGCTATCGATCTCACAAAATCCAACCTATTTGTATAAGTGCATGTGTATGTGCCTGAGAGAGTGGGAGAGATAGCTCCTAGTGAATGTGATCAATCCATCTGGTGCTAGTGTGTGTGAGCCTCTCCCTGAGCAGGGCCTCCTTGGTGCACTTATAAAGGGTACCCAAGGGACAAGGTATGGCCCACGTAGGCTAACTGCGCTATTACATGTGTCATCTGGTGAGGCAGTGCATAGTGCACCACTATAGTGTTGGTGATATGCCCAAGAGGCAATAATAAAAGTGGTTATTATTATATCTTTGTGTTTATGATGAATGTTTACATCCCATGCTATAATTGTATCATAAGGAAACACTGATACATGTGTGTTTTGTAAACATAAAAGAGTCCCTAGTAAGCCTCTTGTGGAACTAGCTTGTTGATTAAATGATGATCATGGTTTCCTGATCATGGACATTGGATGTCATTAATAACAAGGTTATATCATTAGGAGAATGATGTGATGGACACACACCCATAGTAAGCATAGCATAAGATCAAGTCATTAAGTTCATATTGATGTAAGCTTTCAAATGCATATTAACCTAATCCTTTGACCATGAGGTTATGTTAATCACCATCACCGGATGGGTACTTTGATGACATCAAACACCGCTTCATAACTGGGTGGTTATAAAGGTGTCATTGGGTATTCTGAAAGTATGTGTTGAAGCGCATGGACCAAGATTGGGATTTGTCCATCCATATGATAGATAGATATGCTCTATGCCCTCTCGGTGGAATGTCATCTAGTTAGCTTGCAAGCATGTGACTAGGTCATAAGGGATGACATAACATGGAACGAGTAAAGAGTACTTATCAGTAACGAGGAAGAACTAGGTATGGGGATACCGACGATCAAACCTCGGATAAGTAGAATATCGCGTGACAAAGGGAATTGGTTTCGTATGTTAATGGTTCTATCGATCACGAAGTCATCGTTGAGTATGTGGGAGCCATTATGGATCTCCAGATCCCGCTGATGGTTATTGATCGGAGAGGTGTCTTCATCATGTTCAGATATTCACGAACCGTAGGGTGACACACTTAAGGTTCGAAGTTGTTTTAAGTAGATATGGAATATGCGTTGGAGACCGAATGTTGTTTGGAGTCTCGGATTGGATCCGGGACATCACGAGGAGATCCGTAATTGTCCGGAGAATAAGATTCATATATTGGGGATCATTTTCTAAGTTAGGAAATGTTCCGGAGTGTTTGTATGGAGATTCTAGAAGGTTTTGGAATGTTCTGGAAGGTTCTAGAAAGATTTCTTGGAGTTTGCTTGAAAACCAAGAAAGGGTCAAGGAAACCTTGTGGGGATAGACACGGATTCGTGGGGGAGGAGGACTCCTCCCACCTTCCCAACCCGCCGGCCAAGGAGGGGAGTCCTACTAGGACTCCCCCTCCCATGGCGCGCCTCCCTCCTTTAAATAGAGGGGAGGGGGCGCCACCTCCAAGCTCTCTCCCATAACAAGCCCTAGCCGCCGCCTCTCTCCTCTTCCTTCCCTCTGCTCCGGCTTAGGCGAAGCCCTGCAGAATTCTCTCCTCCACCACCACCACCACACCGTCGTGCTGCTGGGATTCCGTGGAGAAGATCTACTGCCTCCGCTGCTCACGGGAACAGGGAGAGGAAGGTTTGCTTCGACTCCGCATGTGTGACCGACTGCGGAAGCGCTGCCGGAACGTGGCGCCGGAAGGATCGTCCACACGATCTTGAGATCGGCAAGTGATCGACTACATCAACCCCAAGATCTAATCTCGTAACGCTTTTAGTTCTACGAGGGTTAGTACAGATCAATCTCGTTGCTCATGTCTAATAGATTAGATCTTGGCTTTTATCTAGATTAGATCTGGGTTTTGTTCGTTCTTGCAGTAGAAATTTTTTGTTTTCCATGCTATGAACCCTTCAGTGGTATCAGAGCCTTGTCTATGCGTAGATCTGTTGCACGAGTAGAACACAATGATGTTGTGGGCGTTGGTGCTCGTGCCGTCTTTTGCTTTGTGTACTTAAGTGGCTCGGGCTCGGGCTAACCTTACATGTCATCGCACATGAGACTTGCTCCACGCTTGACGTGTAACTTGCTTTGCACAAGTGGCTTTGCAGGTGTCTGTCTCTCCCATCATAGTATAGATCCAATCTACACTTTGCACTCGATAGCACTTGTATCAACGTTCTGGTTCAGTTTTGTAGGTAAGATCCATTCTTATTCGAAAGCTGCAAACCACGTAAAACTTGCAAAGAAAATTAGAGGCGTCTAACTTGTTTTTGCAGGGGTTTTGTGATGTGATATGGCCATCATGTGATTGTGATTATATTTGATGTATGCAATGATCCTTGTTGTAACATGGCAACCGGCAGGAGCCTAATGGTTGTCTTTAATTCTGTTAAGACCTGCGTGTCTATTCATCTTGTAATAGCTTTATTCCAAGTAGTTGTAATAGTTGCTGGTGACGATGGACAACCATGAAGCAGCGCCACTGACCTTGACGCAATGCTGGTGATGATGGAGATCATGTCCGTGCTTTGGAGATGGAGATCAAAGGCATAAGAAGAAAGGGCCATATCATATCACACTAATTATGAATTGCCTATGATGTTAATCCTTTATGCATCTTGTATTGCTTAGATCGCGACGGTAGCATTATAAGATGATCCCTCTCACTAAATATCAAGTAATAAAAGTGTTCGTCCTTAGTTGGCACCGTTGCTAAGACTCGTCGTCTCGAAGCATCTCGTGATGATCGGATGTGATAGATTCTACGTGTGCATACAACGGGTGCAAGCCATATTTGCACATGCGGAAACTAAGGTTAATCTTGACGATCCTAGCATGTACAGACATGGTCTCGGAACACGGAATACCGAAAGGTAGAGCATGAATCATATAAGTGATATGATGATTGTTCGCCGATGAAACTACATCTTCTCTCGTGAAGATCGGACTTGGTGTAGTGGACTTGGTTCGTGTAATCACTAAGACAATGTGAGGGATGTTGTTTTGAGTGGGAGTTCACCTAGTTAATTTAAGAATTAAAGTAGAACTCAATTTATCATAAACTTAGTCTAAACTACTTGCAAATTTGTTGTAGATTATGGCGAATCTCTCCATCAATTTCAATGCATTCCTAGAGAAAGAAAAACTTAAGAACAATGGAAGCAACTTCATGGACTGGCTTCGTGGTCTGAAGATTGTCCTCAGGGCTGGTCAGATGACCTATGTGCTCGAAGCACCGCTAGGTGACCCACCTGCAGATGATGCCACCGATGACGTAAAGAATGTTTACGCCACTCGGAAAAATCATTACTCCACGGTTCAGTGTGCCATCCTCAGACGGTTTAGAAACGGAGCTCGTGCGCTTTGAGAACCATGACCCGTTCGAGATCATTAAGGAGCTCAAGCTCATTTTTGAGACTCACGCGGCCGTGGAGAGCTATGAGGCCTCCGAGAAGTTCTTTACCTACAAGATGGAAGAGGGAAGCTCCATTAGCGAGCACGTGCTCACCAT
The DNA here is from genome assembly GCA_023614405.1 of Avena insularis. NCBI lineage: Eukaryota > Viridiplantae > Streptophyta > Magnoliopsida > Poales > Poaceae > Avena > Avena insularis. The sequence continues at coordinate 317,358,550 of CM042692.1, read as the reverse complement.
GTCTGGGCACGCAAACAAGCTCCAAGAGTTGGGGATAACGATTCCTAATGAGTTAGGGATTCACCATGTCCTCCAATCACTGCCACCGAGTTATAAGAACTTTGTGATGAACTACAATATGCACTGCATGAACAAGACGTTGCCTGAACTATCGTCCATGATGAAAACTGCTAAAGTGGAGATCAAGAAGGAGCACCGAGTGTTGATGGTCAATAAGACCACCAATTTCAAGAAACAGGGCAAGCCTAAGAAAAAGGGCAACTTCAAGAAGGACGGCAAGAAAGCTGCCGCACCTGCTAAGAAGCCCAAGGCTGGTCCTAAGTCTGAAACTGAGTGCTTCTACTGCAAGGGTGCTGGTCACTGGAAGTGTAACTACCCCAAGTACTTGGCAGATCTGAAGAACAGCAACATCAAGAACAAAGGTATATTCGATATACATGTTATTGATGTGTATCTTACTAGTAGTCGTAGTAGTGCCTGGGTATTTGATACTGGTTCGGTTGCTCATATATGTAACTCGAAACAGGAGCTGCGGAATAAACGAAGACTGTCAAGAGACGAGGTGACGATGCACATTGGAAATGTCTCCAAGTATGATGTGATCACCGTCGGCACGCTCCCTCTACATCTACCTTCGGGATTAGTTTCAAATTTGAATAATTGTTATTTGGTGCCTGCGTTAAGCATGAACATTATATCTGGATCTTGTTTATTGCGAGACGGTTAATCTTTTAAGTCTGAGAATAAAGGTTGTTCGATTTATATGAGTAATATCTTTTATGGTAATGCACCTGAGATGAATGGTTTATTCTTATTGAATCTCGATAGTAAGGATACACATGTTCACAACATAGATGCTAAACGAATAAAATTGAATGATAATTCTACATACATGTGGCAATCGCTGCCTTGGTCACATTGGAGTGAAGTGTATGAAGAAACTCCATTCTGATGGACTTCTTGAATCACTTGATTTTGAATCACTTGAAAGATGCGAAGCATGTCTAATTGGAAAAATGACTAAGACTCCATTCTCTGGAATAATGGAGCGAGCTATAGACTTATTGGAAATAATACATACCGATGTGTGCGGTCCAATGAGTGTAGCATCGCGTGGTGGATATCGTTATGTTCTCACTTTCACGGATGACTTAAGTAGATATGGGTATGTCTACTTTATGAAACATAAGTCCGAAACTTTCGAGAAGTTTAAGGAATTTTAAAGTGAAGTGGAAAATCATCGTAACAAGAAGATTAAGTTTCTGTGTTCTGACCGCGGAGGTGAATATGTGAGTTATGAGTTTGGCATGCATTTAAAGAAATGTGGAATACTTTCGCAATTGACACCACCAGGAACACCACGGCGTAATGGTGTGTCCGAACGTCGTAATCGAACTCTCTTAGATATGGTTCAGTCTATGATGTCTCTTACAGATTTACCGCTATCGTTTTGGGGCTATGCATTAGAGACAGCCGTATTCACTTTAAATAGGGCACCATCTAAATCCATTGAAACGACACTGCATTTAATTGTGGTTTGGTAAGAAACCTAAGTTGTCGTTCCTTAAAGTTTGGGGTTGCGAAGCGTATGTAAAGAAGTTACAACCTGATAAGCTTGAACCCAAAGCGGAGAAATGCGTCTTCATAGGATACCCGAAAGAAACAATTGGGTATACCTTCTATCATAGATCTGAAGGCAAAGTTTTCGTTGCCAAGAATGGATCCTTTCTTGAGAAGGAGTTTCTCTCAAAAGAAGTAACTGGAAGGAAAGTAGAACTCGACGAGGTTATTGAACCTTCTCTCAGAGTTGAGAGTAGCACAGCACCGGAAGATGTTTTTGTGCCGCCTGCACCAACTGGAGAGGAAGCTAATGATGGTGATCATGAAACTTCGAACGAAGTTACTGCTGAACCTCGCAGGTCAACAAGGGTTTGTACCACTCCTGAGTAGTATGGCTCTGCCTTGAACGTCATGTTGGTGGACAACACTGATGACCCTGCGACGTATGAAGAAGCTATGGTGATCCTAGATTCCGACAAATGGCTAGAAGCCATGAAATCCGAAATGGGATCCATGTATGAAAACCATGTATGGACTTTGGTGGACTTATCGGATGGCCGTAAGGCTGTCGAGAACAAATGGATTTTCAAAAGAAAAATAGATGATGATGGTAATGTTACTGTCTATAAAGCTCGACTTGTCGCGAAAGGGTTCCGACAAATTCAAGGAGTTGACTATGATGAGACTTTCTCACCAGTAGCGAAGCTAAAGTCTGTGAGGATTTTGTTAGCAATCGCTGCATATTTCGATTATGAAATTTGGGAGATGGATGTCAAAACGGTGTTCCTTAATGGTGACATTGAGGAAGAGTTGTATATGGTACAACCCAAGGGTTTTGTCGATCCTAGTGATGCTGACAAGGTATGCAAACTTCAGCGCTCCATTTATGGACTAAAGCAAGCATCCCGGAGTTGAAATCAACATTTTGATAAAGTAATCAAAAACTTTGGATTTATACAAACTTATGGAGAAGCTTGTATTTACAAGAAAGTGAGTGGGAGCTCTGTAGCATTCCTAGTACTATATGTAGATGACATATTTTTGATTGGGAATGATATAGAACTTCTTAATAGTGTCAAAACTTATTTGAATAATAGTTTTTCAATGAAGGATCTTGGCGAAGCGGCATATATTCTAGGCATAAAGATTTATAGAGATAGATCAAGACGCCTAATAGCGCTTTCACAAAGTACATACTTAGACCAAGTTCTAAAGAAGTTTAGAATGGAAGAGAGCAAGAAAGGGTTTGTGCCCATGTTGTCAGGTAAGACCTTGAGTAAGACTCAAAGTCCGGCTACAGCAGAAGATAGAGAAAAGATGAATAACATTCCCTATGCCTCGGCCATAGGTTCTATCATGTATGCCATGCTGTGTACAAGACGGAATATAGCACATGCTGTTAGTTTGACTAGCAGATATCAAAGTGATCCTGGAATGGAACACTGGACAGCGGTCAAGAATATCCTAAAGTACCTGAATATGACTAAGGATATGGTTCTTTCTTATGGAGGTGATGAACAGCTTGTTGTAAACGGTTACACTGATGCTAGTTGGAACACTAATCCAGATGACTCGAAGTCACAGTCTGGATACGTATTTATTTTGAATGGTGCTACAGTGAGCTAGAGGAGTGCCAAGCAAAGCCTTGTGGCGAAATCTTCAACTGAATCGGAATACATAGCTGCTTCGGAGGCTGCACAAGAAGCCATATGGATGAAGGAGTTCATTACTGAACTTGGCGTGGTTCCCAGTGCGTTGGACCCGATGGCCATCTACTGTGACAACACAGGTGCCATAGCTAATGCACAGGAGCTAAGGTCACATAGCAAGCTGAAGCACATCAAGCTACGTTTCCATGCTATTCGCGAGTATGTCCGAGATGGTGACATAAAGATTTGCTAAGTACACACTGATCTGAATGTAGCAGATCCGTTGACTAAACCTCTCCCTAGAGCAAAGCATGACCAACACCAGAACGCCATGGGTGTTAGGTATATTACCATGTAATCTAGATTATTGACTCTAGTGCAAGTGGGAGACTGTTAGAGATATGCCCAAGAGGCAATAATAAAAGTGGTTATTATTATATCTTTGTGTTTATGATGAATTTTTACATCCCATGCTATAATTGTATCATAAGGAAACACTGATACATGTGTGTTTTGTAAACATAAAAGAGTCCCTAGTAAGCCTCTTGTGGAACTAGCTTGTTGATTAAATGATGATCATGGTTTCCTGATCATGGACATTGGATGTCATTAATAACAAGGTTATATCATTAGGAGAATGATGTGATGGACACACACCCATAGTAAGCGTAGCATAAGATCAAGTCATTGAGTTCGTATTGCTGTAAGCTTTCAAATGCATAGTAACCTAATCCTTCGACCATGAGGTTATGTTAATCACCATCACCGGATGGGTACTTTGATGACATCAAACACCGCTTCGTAACTGGGTGGTTATAAAGGTGTCATTGGGTATTCTGAAAGTATGTGTTGAAGTGCATGGACCAAGATTGGGATTTGTCCATCCATATGATGTATAGATATGCTCCGGGCCCTCCTTGGAATGTCATCTAGTTAGCTTGCAAGCATGTGACTAGGTCACAAGGGATGACATAACATGGAACGAGTAAAGAGTACTTATCAGTAACGAGGAAGAACTAGGTATGGGGATACCGACGATCAAACCTCGGATAAGTAGAATACCGCGTGACAAAGGGAATTGGTTTCGTATGTTAATGGTTCTATCGATCACAAAGTCATCGTTGAGTATGTGGGAGCCATTATGGATCTCCAGATCCCGCTGATGGTTATTGATCGGAGAGGTGTCTTCATCATGTATGCATATTCACGAACCGTAGGGTGACACACTTAAGGTTCGAAGTTGTTTTAAGTAGATATGGAAAAGGCGTTGGAGACCGAATGTTGTTCGGAGTCTCGGATTGGATCCGGGACATCACGAGGAGATCCGGAATTGTCCGGAGAATAAGGTTCATATATTGGGGATCATTTTCTAAGTTAGGAAATGTTCCGGAGTGTCTGTATGGAGATTCTAGAAGGTTTCGGAATGTTCTGGAAGGTTCTAGAAAGATTTCTTGGAGTTTGCTTGAAAACCAAGAAAGGGTCAAGGAAACCTTGTGGGGCTAGACACGGATTCGTGGGGGAGGAGGACTCCTCCCCCCTTCCCAACCCGCCGGCCAAGGAGGGGAGTCCTACTAGGACTTCCCCCTCCCATGGCGCGCCTCCCTCCTTTAAATAGAGGGGAGGGGGCGCCACCTCCAAGCTCTCTCCCATAACAATCCCTAGCCGCCGCCTCTCTCCTCTTCCTTCGCTCTGCTCTGGCTTAGGCGAAGCCCTGCAGAATTATCTCCTCCACCACCACCACCACACCGTCGTGCTGCTGGTATTCCGTGGAGAAGATCTACTGCCTCCGCTGATCGCTGGAACATGGAGAGGAAGGTCTGCTTCGACTCCGCACGTGTGACCGACTACGGAAGCGCTGCCGGAACGCGGCACCGGAAGGATCGTCCACACGATCTTGAGATCGACAAGTGATTGACTACATCAACCCTAAGATCTAATCTCGTAACGCTTTCGGTTCTACGAGGGTTAGTACAGATCTATCCCGTTGATCTTGTCTAATAGATTAGATCTTGGCTTTTATCTAGATTAGATCTGGGTTTTGTTCGTTCTTGCGGTAGAATTTTTTTGTTTTCCATGCTACGAGCCCATCATATAGTGTATGTATTAGTAGTACAGGCAGTGTGGCTCTAGTGCTCTGTCTCCTCGTATGGTCCTCGTCTGTCTTCTGGCTGCATATTCTTCGGCATGTGCCTGGGAGTATCCAATGTGTGAGTTGGGATTCTATCGATATGACAACAATTAGCGGAGTTGGTTGGTCCAGATGATACCGATGTGTTCAAAAGCAAAGGGGCCGTCTAGGATCGTCCTGATCGATCCCACCAATCCGGAAGCGCCGATCCGGCCAGTTGGAAGTGGGAGACCCATCCCAAGGGCGAGTGGAGGAGAGGGCCTAGCCGGGGCACGACTCGGGAGAGGGTCCAGCCAGCACTACAAGAAATGTTTCCATCCGCAATGGTTTGGACCGTTGGTCGTCGTAGAAGGCGTATATTCTACGATGATTTCGTTTGCTCGACCTTGGCTGATGGGAAACTTTTTTCCATTTTAACGACTCTCTACTATGATGAAACCGCTAATAATATGGACGAAACTTGACCGGCACATAGAAGAAGTACAATTTTTTTCCTGGCTTGGTGTTGACTGACCAAAATATTTTGAGGTGTGTGGGTCCCAGATGTCAGTGTCTCTAACAGACCATACTTTTTGGTCGCGCTTCCCTGATTTGAACTCGATAACATTGCTTGATGCATCCGCCATTTAGTCAGGCTGTTGGGTCCCCTATGTCAGCCTCTCATTAGAAAAATCATGTGTATGATGGATTTTTTATTCGCTCAAGCTACCCTATTCCGAACATGATAGATATGCTCGGTGCATCTGCCGTTTAGTCAGGCTGATGGGTCCCACATGTTAGACTCTCATGAGAAGAAACATGTGGATGATGGAATTTTTTCCTCAGTCGCACCTCCTAGATTTGAACTTGATATCATTGCTCAATGCATGTGCCATTTAGTCAGGCTGTTGGGACCCCATGTCAGCCACTCATTAGAAGAAACACGTGTATGATGGACTATCTATATCCACTCGTGCCTCCCTATTTCGAACTTGATATCATTGTTTGATGCATCAGCTATTTATTCAGGCTGGTAGGTCCCTCATGTCAGGCTCCTCTGTAGAGGAAACATGTGTATGTTGGACATTTTTCTGTCGCGTCTGCCGTTTTGACCTTGGTAATGTTTCTCGATGCGACAGCCGTGTATTGTCTTTCTACTGAGGCTCGTAGTGCCAGCCTCTCTAGACAAGAAATGTGTCTATCTTGATCTTGTTTTCTCCGATCGCAACCACTATTGTGCCATTGCGAACATTGCTCAATGTAGTAGCCATGTATGTTCTCACTATTGGGTCCCATATGCCAACATCTCTCTATAGGAAATGCGTCTATGTTGGACTTTTTCTTTCGGTTGCGTCCGTTAATTTGACCTTCTTGACATATCTTGATGCAGCCATGTATGTTCTGGCTGGTGGGATGCTAGTGGCTCCATAGTGTCATCCTCTCCGTAAAGCAATATTGCTATAAGAAAAAAATGTAAACCCAAGATAAATATATGTATGCACAAAGGATTCGAACTCAAGACATTCAATAGATGTAAATTGAGCATGTTGCCACTATGGAAAATATATTTGTAGAAAATTTCTCATTAAGCACTTCTTAGTACCTATAACTTATGTATTATTAGTCTTCTTGAAAATATTTTGTGTGTCCATGTTTATATCTTCTAAAATAAAAGGGAAGCACTCTTGGCATCTTAATTTATAAAATGCCACATAATGGATTAGTTTTTTGAAAATATGGCTGGGCGGAGTTTTTTTAAGAGGTAGGGGAAATGACCAAAAGGCAAATTAAAAAGATTTTGGCTATTATTTATGGGCTACTCTACAGGGCTATGATCCATGTGATCCTTTCTCAAATTTCACTTGGATATGCTCACCGGTCCCCTGACCCTGAAAAGGCCGAACTAAAATGTTCTAGGCTATACTCCATGGACCATGCTCCATGAGCTCCTTTCTCAAATTTCACTAGGCTGTGCTCAGTAGTTCCCTGACCCTGAAAGGGCCTAATTAAAATGTTCTGTGCTAAAGAAGTGTTGAGTGTTCTAGCTTTCATCTCCTCGTTAGTAAAAATTGAGTTGTACTATGGCTCGGCTAGACTTCGAACAAAGACCTCACTAAGGGAGGGGACTGATATCCAATGACAAATCATGTTGTATCTTTACCCCTAATTAATCTCTGTCTAAAACATATCCAACGGTTTCGATGACACAGAGGCAAAAGCTCTAGTGCAAATAGCCAGGCAACAATGATAGAACTTTTGATAGATTCAGTAGCATTTGAAAGATACGGATAGGAAAAGATCGATGGATTTCTAGTTCCTTTTTTCAGAAGCAGATTCAGCAGCATTTCAAAGTGACCGATTCAGCTATACAAATACCGAAATTTAATAGCACTATAGGGCGGATCAGTTATCATTTCAGCCCTACAAAATATTTTAGTAATCGCAAGGACAGAACATTTGTTAGGTTCAGTACCATTGGAAAGATTCAGTGGTAAGTAATAACTATCAATAGGTTCCTAGATCATATTCAGAAGCACTTGATAGATTCAATAACATTTCAAAGTGACCGATTCAGTAGTACATACACAATGACCAAAAGAATTGACAGATTCGGCAATAAAAACATTGAAATTTAATAGGTGTAGCAAGGCCACGATTCAAAAGAAAAGAGAGACCATATTCTACACTCAAATGATCAGGCCACGCACATATATTTATAAGATCGAGTACATCAAAGAGAGGGGTATACTTAGACCGCCTATATAGAGAACAGTTGTGATCCGAACCGAACATGCACCAACTAAATATAGATGTGATTTATAATGTTCCTCCAGTCATGGGTCATGGGTGATAACCTACACATTTGATCACCTTCTTGCAATAATGCTTACCAAACAAAAGTAATTTCAAGGATCTGGTGGTAAGCTTCTTGAATACCAGGGGTTGTCCTTTCTTCAAGTCATGTGCGATGGCAAACTATGGCCATCCTGTGTCGATGAAAATGTTGCCATCTTGCTCCTTCACGTGGACATCCCAGATGTAGGTTGTGGAGATCTTTAGCTTGATGGTTAGAGGACACTCACCCTCAAAACAAAGCAAAAATAAACTAGGGATGGCACGCATATTTAACCCGGATTCACGCAGCACGTTGCAGAAGCTATCAGTGGTCTTCTCTTAGTGGGCTACCCAGCTTGCTTTAGTGGACTCTACATCAGGCTAGCAGCAGAGCAGTTCTCTCTTGTCTTCTTACATGATGAGCTCTCTCCAACCTTGAGCTTCTTGCTTGAACACTGCAGAACTCAATCAGGGAACGTCTCAAGCTACTATAGATCGTAATTGCAAATTAATACCTAAACAAAGACATCTAACAAAATCAAGTGTATCATTGTTCTTATCAAACACACAATCTGAACAATGAAGCTTCTAAATCTAAATAGCTAGGCCGATAGGTATGACCAATTTATCTATTTCATCAAATTATTTGGCCAAAGTCAAAGACGATACGAACCCTAGATATGGGGATGGAACTCTGTCTAGCATGACGACCTTGCATGTTGCTGGCAAGGTTCAGCTAGCATCAAAGTATTGCACTTCATAATCTGCCAGTAAAGAGATCGACCAAGCAAACAACAAAATCCACCATCGGATATAGACCACACGTGCAAAACATGGCCAATGACCTTGCAAATCATCATCGGTGTTGGATTGATCAATACTAAATTTTAGCTTATTGTTACTTATCACCGTATATCTAACACCAAAACTGGCTTGCATGTGTAATTCTAGTCTACGGAAATGGGTTAAAAACCATATTATACACCAAACAATGCTAAGAAACCGTGTGATTGGGGATCAGTACCGCCATTAGTTAGCACCTCTAGATAAGAGGAGCAGGCATGCGCCGCCACCTTACAGGTGTTATCCGTTAAGCCATTATCGCATCCGTAGAGGATGGAGACAAATCTCTGTAGTCGAGGCGGTGGTGATGGTCGCTGAGCTTATGAAGGAGGGATGCGTGAGTGGGCAAGAGATGTGAAGATGAGGGGAGTGTGGCAATGATGGATCAGTGGCGATGACTAGGGAATAAATGCAGTTAATGGTGTATTCCACCATCCTCAAATATATCACATCAAAATTTCTATAACCTAGGCTATGTGAAAATGATAAATTTGAAAATAATTGTTGTTCGAAACTCTTCACGTGTTCACTACAATCATATCAAAGGTTTTGTTTTCGTAGCCTATAATACAAGGTACGTCACTCTAAGATTTTGAAAGCTGGTATAATATATCATTGAGATCTTTGATATTTTAGGTTTTTTCTTGAACTTTGAAATCAATTATTTGAATTTTTAAAACCGAGCTCCAGGTATCAACGATTCAACTTATTACAATATATACATAGACACATCATCAGACCACACACTGAAACTAACAAAATTAACATAAAACCTCAGTCTAACATACTACTGATGGTGCATCCCGTGTCCTAATAGGAAAAACAAACAACATGATCATGAATGGCTCTACCCAGATCCAAAAGATCTGAAGGGTTTCTAACTTTCTGATCCCCTTCTCATAGAAGTAAAGAAGATCATGCATCGACTAATAAGTAGGGTGATTAGCACAAATTATCACTCTCTTGGTGGAGGTGTTATGGTCATAGATATCCACCTTAAACATGGAATCATCTATTACCTTTAACACTAGGATATCTTCAATCTCATCTCATGCCAGTCTGCAAAATAGAACCAACCTTTGTTGAAGACCAGCTTATCGTTGTTCTTATCACATTCTCTGTGCACAGACTAGCCACACTTAGGGAAAGTATTCAACATGACAGGCCTGGCAATCCCCTTCAGCTGCTTCTTGAACTCGCTGGGGATGACTAGCATGTACATGTCATCTTCATCGAGTTGCATGTATAAGAGCGAGGGCTGAAGAGGGGCCAATTAGTGGCCAACCCTTTTAGGATGTCCTAGCCCTCACTCTTTCGTTATATGTAACCCAGCCTTACCACGCATGTCAGACACCATTGGCTTTTTAGCCAGTGTTTTCCTCCCAATTCTAAACTAAAAATAGGGGTGGATATCCCCAATTGATAGTAGTAAGAAGAAGTTGCTCATTGATGTTTAAGAGATCTTGGTCCTACATAAAGTTGAGCATGGTATATATAGATCAACAACATAAAAATCAAAATGTAGCACAATTTCAGACTTCAGAGGTAGTGATCTGTTTTCTAGCTTCATAGAATACTTGTTCCATTTTGTGCAATCATCATGTATCCTTGTAACCAAGTAGCAAGTAATAAGTAATAATATATATTATAAATACTGGTAAGGTGCATGTGCCTTGCAGGTGAGACTCGTATAATAGAAGTATGATATATCATCACTATAAAATTTTAGTAGGTAAAGATCAAAAACTAATTCTAATTTTGACCCACATCCATACAGTATTAGGAGTATATTTGGTTCTTATACTTTATATCATGTAGAAATCAACCTTTATTAGCTACCTAATAGTCAAAAAGTTTGGTAACATGCTCCAAGGAAATGAGAGAGAAGATTCTAGACTGGTGGAGAACTGTGTTTTGAGGTTTGTTCATAGCATTCACTGTGCTAAAGGCTATCAATAAAATCTTCTAGATGGTAAAACGGAAAAGAAGATCCAACGTTTAGCAATGTTGGGATTTGCCAGTCTTGATCTAACGGTCAATGTTAAAAGTTACTCGTATATGATATAGTGGTAAGATAAGATAAGATATGCAGAACAATGCTACTATTTTCCGTATGCATCTAGTTAAGAGTTTAGACAGGAAGCATCTATATCTAAACAAAGTTGAGTCCATTAATATGGATCAGGGGGAGTACAAAGATCAGTGCTAGGCATTACATTAGTTGCATCATTAGGCAAAAAGGTGCATCAGGTTTTTCTTTCTGAAATTAATGTAAAAAACAACAAACTACTTACACTTGCATGCATCTAGTAAGTTTAGAGTACTCACAGTCGTGTTGGATGGTGTCGCCGCTAGAGAATACAGTGTCGCAGGTGATGGGTTTTGGGACGCACGAGCAGTTGGTGTCGCCGGATATGTTGGTGCGGAGTGCCGTCGTGGGAGCAGATAGTGCTGAGGGAGATGCTGCCAGGTTCGCCGGCAAAGATGGAGCCTCCAACAGAATAGACAATGCAACACAGTATGGTGCCCGAGCCGCAGGAAAAGTTGGTGCCGCCGAAGGGTCAGAAATGGATGTATATTTTGTTGCCTTCGCGATCTACATGGTGGCATACGATCTCACAGTCTCTATAATATGATGGATCTCGGGCCCGTCTAGATTATCCAGCATGTGGAAGATCTAGTCGGCTTTCCTGCCGAATCTCTGAAAGATCAATTTTGCGTCAATGCCTGATATGCAGCTGACAAAAGAAGGGCGCTTCATAGCAATGGCGGTGATGCTACTACTCGCCATGGAATGTGTGTGCGCCTGCTACAGTTAGTGTCTGGTCGCATCAGTTTGACCAGTTTCCTTTCGTTATAACTCTACTGTATAATCAATATACCAGTAAGACATGCAGGTCATCGTACAGGTTGCCTTGGTACCACACCAAAACAATGCTGTATTAAACGGAGATTGTGTACAAAACATATTTAATCAAGTACATATAGTAGGGAATAAAAACTAGCTTGACAAATCATACTATACTACATATGGAGTACTACAAAAGAAATAGTTCAACGACCAACTGGGAGCTACTCCCATTACATATGAGGTACTTTAGTACTGTACACCATTTCAGTAGAACCTATAGACGTCACAACTCCTTCATTGTTTTTTCAATAAACCGCTAGACTGGTTCCAATCTAGGGCATTAGTGAAGCTTGGGATGAACCAAAGCGGAGTATTCACACATGTAGGGTCATAGCATTCATTTAGCATTTTATATGATGAGAAGGCAGTGCTTGTTGAGAAACCAATAGATGTGTTCATACCATTTAGACAGAAGTGGCATATTTCAGAATGTGGTAGGTCGTAAAGGCACATTGCATAGTGCAACATGTAGACAGAGCTGCTTCTTGTCATATATCCTTGGGAAATATCGGCACCGACTACCGGCATGCTGATCATATAGTTCACTCCGAGGAAAAGAGAATATGCTCCAAGGTCAGTAACCCTTGTCCATGGCTTACCTTGATGTAGTAACACATCGGTGTCTTTCAGAACACCAGGAAGCCAAATCCAGAAGAATACATGCAAACAGTGCAACCGCAACTAACAACATTAGGACGAGTCGTATAACGACAAATCGGACATTGAACATCCTGCTCACTAGCAATGCCCCGGGTAAAGACGGGTAGAAGGCTAGAACCGTCTGGAGAATTTGCTAAGCACCACATACCATAATCGTACTCGTGCTCATGGCCCAGACCGCCATCGAGTTCATCCACCCAGTTACCCAAGGCTAGTGGCACCAGGAGCCACGCATGACCTAGAAAAGAAAACACACAGTTGATATAAGAACCTGTTTGGTTTGCAATATTTAAAAAATGAAGGAATAGGAAAATACAATATTGAGATATACTGAATCGTCTTGGAACTAAAATTGCGGGAACCTATAATAGAAGCAATTTGCTTGCACCATCGGAAAGAAGGAAAAAATTTGTGTGAACAAACGAATGTAATACTAATATACATAGCAACCTTACAAAAAATCCTATGGATTTAAATCATCTAAACTCATAGAGAAATCCTTTCAGACAAAGAGGGTAAAAGGCCTAAAATGTAATATTTCTTTTAAACCAACAATGACGTATGTTAGCTTTCTAAAATAAGCATATATCCATGAATATGAAGCTAGTGCGCTAGATATGGAGGTGTAATTACCAGGATAATAAGGACTCCACAGATAAACACTACCAATCTCAGTTATGGCAAACACAAGTCTTTTATGGATAATTACATTGTTGTAACTGACATAGGTCATGGACTTATTTGGGAGAACTATCCATACATCTTGATGGCTATGAGGAACGAGAACTGAGCCGTAAAACATGGCGGTAAGAGTCTAATCTTGATATCTCCCAGAAAATGTGGGAACTTGGCAAATAGCTACCTTCTGCAGTACTATATGATGGCCATTATCCAAGAAAGTATATAGGTGACTGGTGGCTTCAAACGACACTGCTTGGAGAAGAACCTTGCAACGAGTGTACACGTTGACAAGTTCACAGTTGTATTTGAGGCCAACTGTGTTGATGTAATCACCATTAGCGCCTACCCACGTATTATTCGTGTCGCCTGGCATGACAACATCTGAGGAGGACCTGTCCAGCAACGATAGCTTACAGAGGACACTCTCGCCATCCAACCAACAATCCTGCATTTCTTAGTCGGGTGAGAATGAATTCAACATGGGAGGCCAAACGGCTAAGAAGCCTACAGAGTTGCACTGTATTTTGCTAAGTCAAGATGAAGTTTAGACGAACCGACAAGGCTCACGGTGGTGATGACGTCACATATAGCTGTGATTTCTTCAAGGGGGCCTTCAGTAAACACCTCCTGAAACAGCTGAGAATCGCCATTACTATCCTTGCTTGATCCAGCCATCTCAATGCACCTGGTGTGGCAATGGTGTTTGGGATTAGTTGGTTTGGGTTCTGGAAAAGAGGGATGTGATGAATAACACAGACTCTAGAAACTGCGCGACTCAGAGTGGGGATAGAGGAAAAGAAGAGAGGAGGAGAGGACAAGGGAACTAGTGCAGTACTCGCTAAATAAAAGGTGGGGCGGCTAGGACGCCAACGAGCTGTAATAAAGCCAGCCTTTGTACTGTCTTGTCAGATAAATGGCCATGGAGATTCATATTAGAGAGACTATTTCTTTTTTTTAGAATACACCCTGGAAGGTGTATTATTAAACATATAAGAGAGACTAGTATTTCTTACCTTTATATTCGTGAATTACAAATTCAAAAAAGGCAATGCAAGAGATCAGGAGAGTTGTACGTGTACAAAAACATCTTAGTTAAAACTCAAACCAATCCATATGAGTACGCAGAAATTCATCTAAAGCATGGAAATATTTAAAGATCACGAAATAATCTAAAACTCATGGATAGAGAATATACTAATGTGTATAGTACTTAGCAGCCAAAATCCATCCTTCATCATATATTACCACTATATAGTGTAAAAATAACTTTGAAATTTGACCGTTGAATCAAGACTGGCAAATCACAACATTGCTAACTGTTGGATCTTCTATCCATTCTAGCATCTAGAAGACTCCTTTAATAGTCTATAGCACAATGAACGTTGTGCACAAACCTCAAAACATAGTTCTCAATAATTCTAGAATCTTCTCCATCATTTCTCTAGAGCATGTCGAGTATTAGGTAGCTAATAGGTTGATTTCTACATAATACAAAGTACAAGAACCAAATATACAACAGTTACTTTATGAACATCACTCGAAATTATTTTTTGAGCTTCACCTATTATAATTTTATATAAAAAATGATATGTCATACTTCTATTATCCGATTCTCACGTGCAAGCACGTGCAACTTACTACTAGTTACATATAATATGGCAATTGGGCCATTACTAGAAGATTAAGATCCATTCTACTTGTCGATGGAAAACCTAAAACACAACCGCTTGTATGGTCTATCTCCGACAAGATACTGCGATGGCATGGGGAAGAAGGCTATAGGCTCTTCCAACGTGACTACGGCCGGTGACGTGCTACTTTTCACCTAGAATACCATCTCAACAATGTCCCTTGAGTAGTCCACCATAGACAATCCCACCGATGCCATCGCGGCTTTAGCCCACATCGTCACCCTGTACTGCGGCAAAAACCATGTTGTCGATGTGACACACTCGAAGGACATAACAACGGTCAGGCCAAGTGCACCGATAGTGAGGATAAATAAGTTGTTGTCCTCTCCGTATACGATGTGAGGTAGTCTAGGAGAGCCAGGTACAAGCACCAACAGATAGAAAAAGGTGGACAAACACCGTACCAGAAACTGTTCATTGGGAATAAGTGGGCATCCTCGAGGTGTAAGACGAGCCCTACCAGCAAAGAGACGAAGGTGTGGCCTGCCTCCGGGCAAGCGTAAGAGGCATGTGCGCATCCGCTCTAGTGGTGGAACTCATCGTATATGACAACCAAGTCCCTAAAACCGATCTGTGGGGAATGTATCATTAGCACGGGTGATACGATGGAACTGGCGCTTCTAGCACCGCCTATCGAGAATTTCTCCTTTCAACAGTTTATGTTTGCGGATAGTACGTCGACTATGAAACATGGAAGAATATGGGCATGTCACTTTTATTTTGTTGGCTGTCTACGTGTGCTTGTGCATTGGATTTTGTACACCTGTCAAGAACCCGGTCTACCAAGTGACATGTCTATGCCAACAACATCCACTTTGGCATGTAAGAATGTCAAAACAAAGAAAAACTTACATGTGGCATCCTCTTAACATGTACGAGATACATACTATCTAGACAATACTAGTGGGTTGAGAAGGGAAAGTTATCCATTCATCAACTTCAGATTGAGAGGGTGGGTTGTTGGTTTGGTTGTGTTATGAGAGGTTGAGCTCCTAGAGTAGCTCAAGCAAACTCCTAGCAAACAAGTCTAGACATATCCTACTCGACATCAGATCAAGGTAATTCATCTTATCAAACATATCAAGGCAATTCATACAAATATCTCAAGAAGACTACCAACACAAACAAACATTACTTAAGGTCTAAAGAAGTGAAGTTTTGAAAGGTTTGTGTTTTGAAGAAGGTAAGAGTCCCTTGGGACTTCTACCAAGAGTGGGAAACAAATAGCTTTGTACGAGATTTCGGAAAGACTGGAGGTAAGGATATTTGGAAGGTTCTGTCTTGAAAACATAAGGACATGATATCATATAGATTTCCATAATTTTTTCAATAGAATATAAGAAAACATTTGTTGTTGCAAAGGCATGATGTCTCTTGTTTTGAAATGCCTATCTTGATCACAACATGAGCACAAACTAAGGAAGAGTAATCAACACATAACTGTTACACAACTAAGCAAGAAAACATTTTTGTTCCCCCTAATTTTTGCACTTTGGACACATAATCTGGGTTTTGAAAGTGGGATGTTACAGACCAGCGGATGTTACAGACCTTCCCACTTAAAAGAATCACATCCCGAGATTTCGGAGGGTAGTGCTAGGGGTTTCTAGTGGACTGGCTTATGAACTTATTCTTCGGATGTGGTTGCCTATCCTGTAGCGTTGTAGTTCTGACATCTTGGATGCATGTAGGATTAAATAAGCTTTGGACCTTGTTGCGAAGGTAGATCTTCTTTCTCTTTCTGGACACAATATCTTGAGAGTTGATGCTGGACAAAGATGTATGGTTGGAATATTGTCCTAGTTACCTTTTCGAGGAAGAAGTCTGCAGCTTGCTATCATCCCTATAGGGGTCCACGACTCTTACTTAGAGGTTTATCGCATCCTAACAACAAACTAGGGGTAGAAGCTTCTGAGGTTACTTCTAGCGGAGCGTTACTTTATTTTAGTGATAAGACGTAGTGTTCCCCCCTTAAATTTATACTAAGTGAGCTTAGAGATGATGCAGACCTTCTTGTTACGAGTCGTAGGATGATCTTGTAAGAATGTCGCAATCCTTATGTCTGGAGTTGAAATATCCAGATGACTTCGTGCATGCTACGTCTTATGAGGCCCATATACTATTTCTATTCATAATTATCGTAACAATGTGGTTGACTAGCAGAGCTTCCAAATGGGTTAAATCTGAGAGGCTAGGGAATCAACAGCTTTCCATGTTGGTTTTTAGATGAGGTAGTAGAGGAGTGGCTTCATAAACCTTCTGTAATCTTGACTCTTTCTGTCGCTTCGTACAAGTTGGTGAGTAGTCTTGTCATCTTCCGGTATTCTTGCCTTCTTGATTCTTGGATTCTTAGGTACATGGAGAGTTGAGTAGACGTCCATTCTTGTGGACAAGGTCAATCTGCTATTGTTTTCGTAGCCGATGACTCAAAGTCGAGGCTTGATAGAGGGGGTAGGATTGGAAACTTCATGAAGTACTTCCGAGAGGTCATCTATAACAATCTAAAGCTTTGAGAGGGGGTACAAATCTGAGAGTGTTTCCTAAGGGGGTTATCACCTTCTAGCAACATTGAGGGGTTAAAACTTCCGGATGTATCTTCTACTGGAGGTTTTATTTGAATTATTGAGTGGGAAGACGTAGTCTTCCCACCTTAGATCTTTATTATGGGTCCTAGCGGATGTTGTAGATCTTCCATCTTGAGGTGATGTCTTGGTGCTGGAGGAATGTTGTAGATCTTCAGTCTTGAGTCAAGATCTTTGAAAGACGCGGTATTGCAAGCATATTATTGGAGTCATCGCTTAACGAAGCTTCAAAAAGGTTAGCTCTAGGCAGGTTAGAAGTTAATGATACTTCTTATTAGCCTTCAGACGAGGTAGAGACATCCAGCTTTAGAGGGACTATCTTCACTTGAACTCTTAGTGTTGCTTCATCTCGGTTGAAGAGTGGGCTCATTGTCTTCATGTCTTCATGTCTCTAGTAGGTGGATCTTCTTATCTTCATTTGAGAAACTTCCCCTCAAGAGAGGGGCAGGGAGGACGATGAAAGTAGTTAGTCTTTGGGTACTCTACTAAGCACAATGTTATTGGAGTCAGGTCTTCACTTCCTATCGTGGTTTCTTGGTGATGGTATTGATCTTCCATCACTAGAATCCAGGCTTCAGCTGGACTCTTGATATTGTAGGAAGGTGAAATTGTCTTGTAACCTTGTTGATGAACTTGAAAAGTGAATCTGACGAAGTATCCTACATTATCCTCTAGCTGATCTGAGGTCGGCAAGAAGCTTTAATCTTGACATCGTAGATCTTCTAAGTCTTGAAATCTTTTCTTATTAGTGACGTCTAGTTCGATTCTCTAGGTTAGTAGGGGGAGGTCTTGCTAGCGACAACTGATGTTAGCGACATACTAGAGGGGAGGGAATATCATCTTCAAGAAGTTTCCTACATGGTGTATCGATCCCAAAATGACATTTGTAACTAAGACCGATAGGGACCAGAACACACATACTAGATGAATAGTGCGATGTGGTTGTAATATTCTCCCCAAATAGAGAAACACAGACAACACACATCAAGCAACACATTGTGCACTTAGGAAAGAAAACACGACATATGTAAAGGACAAGGACTCGCGATATATGGGAATCCTATGTTAGGACTATTGATCCTAGATATCAACGTTGTTGGTGGTCTTGATTACTATCTTGCATATGAAGCCTTTTGTCCTAGCGATTGGGGGCTTCTCTGCTTTGTAGAACCCGATTCATCTGTCAAAGAGGATTATGTTGTTAGGGCGATATTGTAGGTTCCTTTAGTTTGCTTGCACCTGCTTCTCTTCATCTCGGTATCATCGTCTTCACAAGGTTCTAGGTCCTACTTGTTTATATCCGTATATTTGAAATTTGTACGAGCGATAGAATAAACCATGTTTCTAAAAAAACTTAAAATTAGGGAGGATAATATGTAGAATCTTTCAAAAAGCTTTGAGAAAATAGGTTTCAAAAACCCGTATTTTCAAATAGTTGTTTTTCCTGTCTAACAACCATTCTAACTAAGGTCTCGTACATTCAGGATGGCTCTGATATCAAGTCTATGGGGGCCCCAAATTAGCCATCCGAGAATCCCTTATCCATTCGACCATGACCCTAGGATTAGTGTGTCATCGAGCATAATCGACAAGTATCAAAGTAAACATCCATTACATAAGTGGGTACGAGTCATACATCAATGACATTATGGATACATCATACAAAAGCCTGGATGGGATAACATAGATCATCAGTAGCGGAACTTCATCGTAGAGTCGAGCCCAAGTTAGGTCTTAACCCTACAGGCAGCTGACTGGGAGAATGTCCTAGCTTGCATAGTTGTCAACTCAGCCTTCTCCTCCTTTAGTCTTATCGAGTCTAACCAAGTCAATAGCTAGGGACAATGCTTGTGAGTATGTTTGATTGTACTTGAAAACCACCATAGGGGGATAACAACAGGATGTAAATCAAGGATGTAGAAGGAAGTTGGCTCTTCCTAAGGTTGGTTGGTTTGTAAAACATATCTCCATATCTTTGTTGAAAATCATTTGAAAACCAATTTCTCTTTGTAAAACTTCTTGGGCGGGTCGTAACCTTTTTAAAAGTGACCTTCCCAAGGTCGAACTCAAATCCTCTAGGGTCGTCCCACGACCCACACATCTCCATTTGCGGTCATCCCATGACCAAACCCTTTTTGTCGTTTGAAAACTCTTTTTAAAACAAAACCCAGTACAAGCTAGGAAATTGCCATCCCTATCGTCCATGAGCAAGGACATGGATATTCGAATAAGTTTACACTCTACAGAGGTTGTACATTTTACCCACAACATCCGATTACGCAACCTTCACCACTCTCGGGACGCCATACCTAAGTATGAAGGGGTCGAATAATCGATCATAGCCTTTCGCTTGTCCAACCTAATATGGGGCCTACCCTATGAGTTGTTCCTTCCAACACCGGGGCGTCGGCTACCAAGGACCATCCGGAGCACATTTTGCACTCCATCTTGAGTGTGCACTTTCAATGGAAGGCTCGTAGTATTGTCCGGCTATAGACAACTACAATGTAAGTTTTCCCCAATCCTCGCAGGATCTTAGAGGGAAAAGTCCTGGCTTCCAAGGTGACCTTTTGGCCGAGAATATCATTTTGCAGCCCGAAAGTTGTGGCACCTAGGCAACGTGG
The DNA here is from genome assembly GCA_023614405.1 of Avena insularis. Classification (NCBI taxonomy): domain Eukaryota; kingdom Viridiplantae; phylum Streptophyta; class Magnoliopsida; order Poales; family Poaceae; genus Avena; species Avena insularis. The sequence goes on along the minus strand of CM042692.1, from coordinate 317,338,407 downwards.
TACCCAAGTTGATTTTAATCACCGCGATTCGAAAATTTGGGGTGCCAATTGCTTAGAGGGGTGTTTCGAGTGAATGATGGCCAAACCCAATATTTTCAAATCACGCCCGTTAAGTCAGGATATTCCGTTACACTAGTTCCTGTTGTGCCCCTTCTTCGCCGGTCACTCTTCTTAGCCACCATGCACGTGTCGTAGGGGAAAATCCATTATTTTACTTTCCTAACTCTCGACACTGAATCTGGCTGCAGCAGCGGTGGAACTTTTTCTTCCCTTCCCCGACCCTGAATCTGCCGGCGGTGGAGAAGATTTTTTCTCCCTCCCCTGACACTGAATCCGATGGCGGAGGCCCAACATGTCTTGCAAGGCGAAGGTTGTAGCTATGTCACCGACTGGTTCGGGTCCGTCGAGACCAGAGTCTGGGGCTCAACGCGAAGCAGTGGCTAGGTCTTCAGCCCCGGTTAGTGAGGAGGTAAGCAAGGATTCTGCTCCCAAGGTACCTACGAGTAGCGGGTTGAATTGAAAAGCAAGACCAGCAGCAGATTGTTCGGCTCCGGTGGGCGGATGCGGCACCCAGATCTCGAAGAAAAAAACCCGGGAGAAGAGTGAGAGGTGAATTTTTCTTATCTGTGCCTTATCTTACAAGTAGATTAGTTACGGCATAATAGAATCAAATGAACTGAAAATTTCCCATTTTTAATCAAATTAGGCACAACTTTGATACAAGGGACCTATATGAGTTCACAGTTCACGTTCGCTAGTACAGTGCAAAACTTGATTTTGGTTGCGAGAGGGTTGTGTTCGGGAAAGATGTGCATCTGCTTGTGAATTGCAAAGAGGTTGTCTGTTTCGCAGCTGGTAGATATGCTTGTCGCTAGGATTCCCTGGGGTTCTAGACAGAGGACAAAATTGCTGTGGCGCAACATGAATGATACCTATTAGCAAATTTAGCACTCCCATGAGCTCCATATGGTTTGGGAGTGTTGTGCAGCTGATCGTAAGGTGAAAGTTGAAGCGATGATTGATGATATGTATGCAGATGCTGGAGATCTTGCTGCCAGAGCTTCGGCTCCTAGAGACTACGGACCAATAGATGTTGATCCAGTTAAGTTCAGTATACGCTTAGAGGTGGATTCATACATGGCAAAACTTGATGAGGGAATTAATAAGCCAGTTTCGTCATGTACTGTGGAGATCACTATCGATTCCAAAAACATAACTCTTGATGAAATGAGAGAGATGACTGGTAAGGAAATCAATATTGGCCCTAAGCAGATGGCACAAATCCGATGGTGGCATCATAAGAAGCATCAATTCATAGATATTTTGGATACTGAAGATCTTATGCAGATTATGCGATGAAAGAAGCGAACCAGGAAGGTGTTCTTCCTTGGTACCATTTCTGATGTTGTTGAATAGGTTGTATTGGATGTAGAGGCCCCTGTAGTGGCTAAACAGAATGAGGTGGTCGACGTTGATGAGATCTGATGAGAGCTGCTACCCTAGGCTTGTCATATGGACCGCGGGGTTCCCCTGCCTGTATTTGTAACATTGACTGCTGTTGCATTTAGACTTTGTTTCTGTGATTATGTTTGTTGAGAGTTTGCGATATAATGTTGTGCGAGCTGTTGAGATTTTAGGACATGTCACTCACTGAAACCATCGTTGTTGTAATAAGACATAAGTACATTGTAGTAGACATGATTATGTTTCTTGAGGTGACGTACTGTACTTGTTTTTGTTATTATGTTTGTTGGGACATTGTAATGTAATGTTTTGTGAAACCATGACTGGACACGTGATGCATAAATACATTATAGTTGGCATGATTATGTTTCTTGAGATGATGTACTGTACTTGTTTCTGTTATTTTGTTTGTTGAGAGATTGCAATGTAATGTTTTGTGAAACCGTGACTAGACAAGTGATGCGTAAGTACCTTGTATTCGACATGATTTTGTTTCTTTAGATGATGTAATATACTTGTTTCTGTGATTATGTTTGTTGAGAGATTGTAATGTAATGTTTTGTGAAACCATGACTAAACAAGTGATGCATAAGTACATTGTAGTTGACATGATTATGTTTCTTGAGATGATGTAAAATTCTTGGTTCTGTGATTATGTTTGTTGAGAGATTGTAATATAATGTTTTCTGAAACCATGACTAAACAAGTGATGCATAAGTACCTTGTAGATGACATGATTTTGTTTCTTTAGATGATGTAATATACTTGGTTCTGTGATTACATTTGTTGAGAGATTGTAATGTTTTGTGAAACCATGACTAAACAAGTGATGCATAAGTACCTTATAGTTGACATGATTTTGTTTCTTTAGATGATGTAATATACTTGGTTCTGTGATTATGTTTGTTGAGAGATTGTAATGTAATGTTTTGTGAAACCATGACTAAACAAGTGATGCATAAGTACCTTGTAGTTGACATGATTTTGTTTCTTTAGATGATGTAATATACTTGGTTCTGTGATTATGTTTGTTGAGAGATTGTAATGTAATGTTTTGTGAAACCATGACTGAACAAGTGATGCATAAGTACCTTGTAGTTGACATGATTTTGTTTCTTTAGATGATGTAATGTACTTGGTTCTGTGATGATGTTTGTGGAGAGATTGTAATGTATTGTTTTGTGAAACCATGACTGAACAAGTGATGCATAAGTACCTTGTAGTTGACATGATTTTGTTTCTTTAGATGATGTAATATACTGGTATGTTTTCCTTAGGCATTGAAATTGGGATGGAGGGAGTACAGGTTTAATATTTGAAATAAGAATGTATGAAGAGAAACCATATTAGGCAGGAGATAGTAATCCAGGGAAAGGGCATGGTATCCATTAAACTATTGTAACATGCCAATCTAGTCATTGTTGCAGCGGTAGAAGGGTTGTTCTCTCTCTACCTCCCTCCCTCCCTCCCTCTCTCTCTCCCTCTCTCTCTCTCTCCTCACCAATGCCGACGCCGTCGCCGGTGACGACGCATTCGCCATGCTGTCCTAGAACGACAAGGACGACCAGTTGAGCAGCGACAACCTTCTCTCCAACATCGAGTATTCCTTCCACGATGTGAGTTCCTCTATTTTCTCGGGCTAGGGTTAGCCATTGGTAAATCCCTCGATCTAATCTCCATATGTGCATGCAATCGTGTTCAGTTCCAGCTTTGCGTTTACCTATAGGTACCATGGATGATCTACGACTCTGAATGGGAGGGCCTAGATCTCGATGGAGAAGTACCATGTGACCATGGGCTAAAACTGAGGAGATATGTTGCATTCGAAGGTAGTAACACTGGGAGAAGGTTTTTGGGCTGCACAAATCAGGTTTGTTTACATTATGTGCAACGGTGACATGAAGAAAAATGTATCGTGTATGTTCATAACACTATAGTGTTTGTTTTTTTAGGTTGGCCCGATGTGTAAAGCAGTAGAGTGGGTGGATCTTGAGTGGCTAGATGCACTTAAGAAATGTTTGGCACGGTTATGGGAGATGTATGAGTTGGAAAGGTCTGGGAGATTTACTGATGCTTGTGATGCAGCTGAAAAAAATTACAAGCTGTCGGTACGAAATAAGGAGCTGGAACAAGAAATCGAGAATTTGCAGTCAGAACTAAGTGGCAGAATCGATGGGAGCTTGGTTGTTGGAACTGCAAAGAAGCTTCAGGATAGTCACAGGTTGCTAGTTCATAATGCAGAAAAGGAGAGGGATCAGCTCAGGGAAGACAAGAAGAAGCTAGAGTACTGCATTGCGGATCTGTTGAAGGAACTAAAGAAGGTGCGCGAGGGTGAACAAGGACATACTACAGAGGATAAAGGAAATTTGAGATGAATAATTTATGTTGTGCCAATGCCTGAAACTAGTCAACTGTAAGACTTGCAGTTGCACTTTCTTAACTAAGCCAAACTCTATCCTCAAGCAAATTAATTTAAGGCGAACACACATATTGTGCATAGAGTTAAGGTCACATTTACAAAATCACCACTGCAGAGGATAAACTAGGAAGTTCAGTGCTAGATAGACATATGTTGGGTTCAAGCGAGCCTCGCCCGGAGCTGTTTGTTTTCCTCCCTAAGATCGGCCCGCTCCTTCAGTACTTTGTCATGCGCCAGCTGTAGGTTCCATCGGTCGATCATGGATTCGAGAAGTTGGTCCATAGCCATACGATTTCCTTCAAGATCCCTTTCATTATCTCCGTCTGCTTCCTAGCCGAGGTGCGACCTTCCCTGTGAAGCTTCACCCAGCCGGCGTTTACCTCCTTCAGTTCCTGGCACTTGTTAAAAAGGACCGCGACTTCAGCGCGCAGGTGGTCAAAGGCCAGTTTCTAGGAATTCTGCTTCTCCCTTTGGATGGATATCCTGTCATTTAGCCAGGTCGCCAGGTCCTGGTTGAGCTTTCGCCTCTTTCCCTGCAACAAAAATACATAGTATGGTTTGTTCAGTTCACCAGGACAAGCTGGTTAGTTTCCATAATTAACTGAATCAACTAGTGGAACTGTCATAATTTCAAGGAAGAAGCAATCTAAGTAATCAACATTTTATGAATCAACTAGTGGCACTGTTATAATTTCAATTTCAAAGACAAATAAGGTTTATCTGCAGTTTAGTGTGCTGTGGGTTTTTTCCAATGTCACCAAATAGTAGTGGGCTAGTGGGAAACTCATATTGCAAAAACCCATGTCCAGATACATAATGTAAAGAGCGCATGGTGTCCATTCATGAACATGAACACCTACATATGTCCAGATAGATAAGTAGTTGCCTAGGAATCTTATTGCACCCTATAATGGGAAGTAGACTTGGGCATTGCTCCCTGAACCCTAAATATTACAAAAGGAGTGGAGCAAGAACTGATATTCGTGCCCCCTCTAACGGGAATCAGACTTGGGCATTGCTCTGATACGCCTCCAGACAAGCCCTTAGCTCCTCGTTCTCTTTCTGAACACCCTCGAGTACGGTGATTCCTCTGCTCATATCCTCCTTCATCTCTTTCACTGCATCCAGGCAATGGTTCCTGTCATGGTAGGCTTGGATGGCAGCCTTGGTTTCCTCGACGCGTCCTCTGAGTGCCTCGGTCACTTCGTCCTACAGGAGGGTCCACCTTTCCACAAGATTCTTCTTCTCCTCCATGAGCTCGTTGATTATCTTGATGGCCTGTTCTTGACTATTCAAGTTACGGTTGAGCACTTTCTGCAGCCTCACGACGTCACGTGCAAAATCTACCGAGATGTCCTTCTGCATAGATAATTGCTTGCGTAGGCTCTCATTAGCTTGGGTGAGGGAGCGTGCAAGCTCATGTTGGTTGTCAATCTTGGCACTGATCACGACCACCTTCTCATGGTACTCGGCCTTCGATCGCTGCATTGTTCATGTTAATTGAAATAGAAATTCTATAATTATAATATAGGTTCTAGGTGAATACTAGTAATACAGATCAAAAAATCCCCGTTGAATCTATGGACAGCAGTGTTAAAAAAATGGACCTAGAGATCTATTCATAACCACGATAAACTAATCCTAATCACAAAAAATCCATATTGAATCTATGAACCGTGGTATTAAGGAAAGACCAAGAGATATAGTCATAATCATGAAAACTAATACAACTCGCAAAAGAAGAAGAAAAAAACCAATGCGGGGCGGACACGATCTAAGAAATCCACATCACAACTCAAAGAAATAACAGTGTGGAGATTTTCTACCTCGCTAAGACGTGGAATGGGACCGAATGGGTCCTGCAACACCTCCACCGTGGTGGATTCTGGCTCCACGGCTGACATGTAATACGTAGAAGAGGAAGAGCAAGAAGAAGAAGAAAAAGAAGAAGCTGAATAAGATCATGATGGAGAGAGAGATGGAGAATAAGTAGAACAAGAAGACCGTACCGGGAGGAGCCCCCGCCTGCTAGAACATTCAGCACCATCGTCGGGAGAGATTGGGCCTCGATGAGAGGGGGGCTTGAGGGGCTGGTAGAGCAAGAACTGACTCGCGGCGAGCTCTCTCCCTTTTCTCTACGAGGATGGTCGACCGGCCTCTCCTCAGGGGAGCCATGGCTTGCAGGGGGAGGGAGGTGGCGGAAGGAGGAAGAAGATAGTGATTAGTGTGGGAGAAGAGTCAAAGAGTACAGGCCGTGGTCCAGTAGTACTACTACTATTATACAAGACCACCGTGTATGGTCTACCTTCTCAAAGAAGCTAGGGAGGCAGGGATAGGGAATCGATTGGACTTGTTTTTATTGCGATGGACAGTTCAATGGTCTTCGGTGCCGCCTAAAATCTAGTATATAATAAGATCAGTGTGAGCTGGGTGGTAATCACGGGCATCGGCGTGCACGTCCCGCGTGCGTGTGTCATGTCTTGATGGGGGCAATGACGCGCTCAACTGCTGCACGATCACGTCGGCACGTCGAACTCTGTTGAACTCCACGTTGACACGCATGCACGGGATATTTACGAGTCTAGAATATGCTGTGCCACTTTTGTTGTGATCAAATTATGTTCAGTACGCGAGATATTACATTTTTTTTGATAACCGACAACACAACGCAGGAAACAGCTGCTCGTCCTTGATCAGATCGGCACCCAACTCTGTGTACCCGCCATCGACCATTTCAAACAACTTCCTCGAGCACGATGCCCCATCGCCGTGGCAATGGCAGGTCCAAGTTGTCCACTGGCCATCCTGCGTCCCCTGCTCTTTGCTACATTGTTCGCGCTCGTGATTCGCCTACTGAGGCAGCACGCCATGTCCGACCACGCCAGGATCCATCGACATCGGCCCTCAATGACACCATGACATCGAAACTCGTACCGGCCGCGTAGGAGGAGCGTGGGGTACCTGCAGTGATGGACAAGCACAAAGCAGCAGCCAGGACAGGGGCGCATGTTGCACTGGTGAGTATGGACAAGAAGAGGAACGATAAGAAGACCAGGAAGAAGAGAGAAGACAACTATTTGGACGAGTCCGACTCGGCCAACGAGGAGGCGTTCATCGATCAGTTAGAGGTAGAAGCAGAGGAGAGTGACGTGGACCCGTGGGAGTACGAAGAGGAGGAGGAGGACTCCGACGAGGAGATAGTGCGCTTATACGAGGACATATGGATCCACTAGTGTCATTGCATGTGTGTTCTTCTCACAAACCACATATGGATCCACCAGAGTTTATTGCATGTGTGTTCTTTTCATAGACCACATATGGATCCACCAGAGTTTATTGCATGTGTGTTCTTTTCACAAACCACCTATGGATCCCCTAGTTTCATTGCATGTGTGTTCTTTTCACAAACCACAACTAGAGTCATTGCATGTGTGTTCTTTTAACAGACCACATATGGATCCAATAGAGTTCATTGCATGTGTGTTCTTTTCACAGACCACATATGGATCCAACAAAGTTCATTGCATGTGTGTTCTTTTCACACACCACATGTGGATCCACCAGTGTCATTGCTTGTCTGTTCTTTTAACAGACCACATATGGATCCACCAGAGTTCATTGCATGTGTATTCTTTTCATTAACCACAGCTAGAGTCATTGCATGTATGTTCTTTTCACAAATCACATATGGATCCACCAGTGTCATTGCATGTGTGTTCTTCTCACAAACCACATATGGATCCACCAGAGTTCATTGCATGTATGTTCTTTTCATAGACCACATGTGGATCCACCAAAGTTCATTGCATGTGTGTTCTTTTCACAAAGCACCTATGGATCCCCTAGTGTAATTGCATGTGTGTTCTTTTCACAAACCACAACTAGAGTCATTGCATGTGTGTTCTTTTCATAAACCACATATGGATCCAACAGAGTTCATTGCATGTGTGTTCTTTTCACAAACCACCTATGGATCCAACAGAGTTCATTGCACGTGTGTTCTTTTCACAAACCACCTGTGGATCCCTAGTGTCATTGCATGTGTGTTCTTTTCACAAACCACCTATGGATCCACCAGAGTTCATTGCATGTCTATTCTTTTCATAGACCACATATGGATCCACCAGATTTCATTGCATGTCTGTTCTTTTAACAGACCACATATCGATCCACTAGAGTTCATTGCATGTGTGTTCTTTTCACAAACAACCTATGGATCGACCAGTGTCATTGGATGTGTGTTATTTTCATTAACCACATATGGATCCACCAGTGTCATTGCATGTGTGTTCTTCTCACAAACCACATTTGGATCCAACAGTGTCATTGCATGTCACTACAAAAAAAGTTGGCTTTTACAACGGATGATTTTCGTGGTTGAAGGCCCATTTTCGTGGCTAAAAAGTCTTCTATGATAGATGGCCATCGTGGTAAAAGCTCCATCACAAAAGAATATACCACGGTTTTTTCCTGACCATGGCAGACCGCAACCTTCAGCCACGAAAACTTGTTCCATCTTAGATCTGTTCGCCAACCGCGTTGACTACTGATGTCATGCAAACTGCCATGTGGCAACCGCCGTTAGCGGCTAGTTACCACCGTTAATGGCCATAGAAACCGTGGCAGAAGCCAGACCCAGCCAAGGCCTGCTAAATTCTAACTGTGCTGGCACATTAGGGGAGCCCAATAAGAAGATGGCCCATTACTATTTTATCCTGCACTGTTTGAAATGGGCCCAAAGTTGCAGCCAGCAGCGGCCCGTGAACTTTCAGGCCCAATATTGTTTCGGCCTAAAGAAGGCCCATGATAGTTCTGCGGCCCATTATCATCCTGTGCCAAGTTGCTCATGTACATTTAAGGCGTGCGGGCGGCCCATCACTATTTATCGTAGCCCATTGTGGGCAGCCAACTAATGGCTGATGCCCCACAAGTATAGGGGGTGTATCGCAGTATTTTCGATAACTAAGAGTGTCGAACCCAATGAGGAGCAGAAGGTGCTGGCTAGTGGTATGGATTAGGAATTCTCTACAAATACTTAGCAAACGGATTTTTAGGGGTTTTCGATAAAGCAAGTAAAGAAAGTATTAGTAAATAAAAGATAGTAGGAATAAATGCAGCAAGTGGCCCAATCCTTTATGCAGCAAAGGACAAGACGGTTGTATTACTTAAGATGACCAAACGTTCTCGAGGACACATGGGAAGACTGTCAAGTGCTTTCTCTTCATATAGTTGATTAATCTTCTTTATCTTGCTAAGTGTTGTGTGGGTGAACCTGTGCTAATGTACCGCCCCATCCAAGACTAATACATACTTGTGATTATACCCCTTGCAAACATCCGTAAGTACATGAAAGTAATTAAGGTTGGAACCTAACCACAGCTTTAAACTCTAAGACCCTTACGTCCCTTGTGCAATGGTTTCCTAACGGGGGTTCAGGTTTCTGTCACTCCGACAACCCCTACGATTAGTAGCCAAATACACAATGCATTCCCCTAGGCTCATATAGGTGAAGTGTCATGTAGTCGACGTTCACATGACACCACTAGAAGAAGTACACCACAACTTAAATAACAATCTATTGAATCTTTCTCAACACAACTCCACTACTAACAACAAGACTTCTCCCATGTCCTCAAGAACAAAACGAACTACTCACAAGACATCATATGGATTATGATCAGAGATGGAATAGTGATGTATAACAATGTGAACATAGACAATAATTCAATGGTTCACTCAATAGCATCAACTACAAAGAGTAATCAACACCGGGAAAGTTTCCCCTATGAACTATGCAAGATTCAACGCAATTGTTACATCAATATGGAGATGGTGATGAGGGTGTTGATGGTGGTGATGATGATGATGATCCCGATGAAGTCTAGCTGGATGGTGGTGTTGATGGCGATGATCTCCCCTCTCCGGGAAGGAATTCCCCCGGCAGAAATCTGTCTGCCGGAGAGATCTTTCTGTCTCGGTGTTTTCCGCCCCATAGAGGCGGTGGAATCTTTCTGTGGTCGCTCCCCAAGTCTTAGGGTTTCGGGAGGTTGATATACGCCAGAGGGGAGAGGCTGGAGTGGGCCAGGGTGGCCACACCACCTCTGGCCTTGGCTGCCTAGCGCCATGGGATGGTGTGGGCCCCCTGTGGCCCACCTCCACTCCATCTTCTGGCATCCTTAGTCTTCTGGGAAAATAGGATTTTCTGTATATTTTCCTGGATTTTCTAATCTTCGCGAATTTTGCCTCCAAACAACACCTTTTCCATTAGAATCCTGACTGCAGCGGTCCATGCTCCAAAAGTCATCAACCATGCAAAAATAGATGAAATAACATAAGTATCACCTCTCAATACGAAATATATCAATGAATAATAGTGAATTAAGACATAGAATAGTGATGCAAAATGGACATATCAACTCCCCCAAGCTTAGACTTCGCTTGTCCCCAAGCAAAACTGAGCTCAATAAACATGGCCTCAAGTTTATGGAGTGAAGAGTCGATAAAAGAATACGGACAAGAAGCATCACATTCATCAAAAGAATAGATCATAATAGAAGACAACTCGCTATTATACAACTCAACTTGCAATGAGTAAAGGAAACACAATAAAGATACATAGAGTAAATCATAATTGGTAATGGCAAACTGAGCTCTTGGTCGAAGAATAGTTGATAATTTGTTGGAGTTCACCAATAGATGGCTTTTCAATGATAGCTTTCAAAGTAGTAAACTTTAAGATAAGAGCAACGTGCAAAGCAAGGAACATAAGAAACATGATTGCATAAATCATCATATGAATGAATGAAACACATCAACTCAAAATACTTGCTGAGATAGAAGGGAATAGGTTTACTGACTCAACTACAAAGTAAAAAAAGGCCCTTTGTAGAGGGAAGCAGGGATTGTAAGTCTCATAAAGAGCTCCTAAAAATTATGATACTTACTAGCATTCAGCTCTCATTGCCCCTATCATAGGCATCTTTATGTGATTAATGTTAAAGTGATCAAATATGAGGATAAGCATTGACAAGTTGTAAGTTGAGAATCTCATGTCCCTTGAATATGAGGGTCACTCCTCGTGCTACTCAAGTTTAGTCATCGGTAAGTTCTTTTCATCGTAAGCATATGTGTATCATTGAGAACCGCCAACAGGGTACCCCTTGACCGATGATACGGAAGAATCCCCATATCAAAATGACAAGGCAAGCAGACAACAAGTATCTCAGCAATCTTCTTATTTACCATGGGAATATGGTGCTTTTTCTCTCTTTCCTCTTTTCATAATATCTCTTTTTTTTATTTTCTCTTTTTTTTCTCAATATTGGACTCTTTTTTTATAAGAAGAATGCTTCATAGATACTCGTTATGGTTACACTGCAGGTTTCCACCATGTCAGCATGGATTAGACCAGCGGCCTAGGTGTTTCCCTAACACACATGCATAACTCCATGGACTTACAAGCTCCCCTTTCATTTCACACCGACGACATCCATAGACAAAAGAACATGATATCAACTTGGTACAAAGTACCAGTGCAATGTTGAAAGCGTTCCCCATGACAGCATGGTTCTGCTAATTCACAACTTACAAAGAGCAAGCATATACGCAACATAGGTGAGCACAATGGTTCAAGTTTATTAAATGCAAGAAAGTAAAGTGTGCCATAAAGTTCGTGAGAGATTTAATCACTAATTTTCACATAAAAAGTTTAATTTAGGAGGTAGAAAAAACAAGAATTTACTTGGAATAGCAATAATCCTACTAGGTAGGTATGGTGGACACAAATGGCAAAGGTTTTAGTTTAAAGGAGATGGATGCACGAGAAGAATTCCCTCTCAGTACAGGTTTTTGGCTAGCAAGGTTGGGTAGCAAGTATAAGAGTTGAAGGAAACAAACAAACATACAAATGATAAAGACAAACATGCAATCTTCCTTGAAAGCACAAAAGATCTTAACTACAGAATACTAGACTTATAAGCAAATCAAGAAAGAAAGATGATGAAATTATTTTTCTTTAGAGTACTTCTATCTTTTTCTTTTCAACTCTCAAAAAGGTGTTGCTACTGACCGAGCCAGGTTTGCCAAAACCAACTAAATTAACTCAATGATCCCAAAGAGATACCAATACTAACAACAAGATCAATCATATAACCACGAATTGAAAACTAAAATAAGCTATGCAAAAGAGTGAATGATAGAACTTATCATTAATATTCCTTAACGGAAACTCACACCAAGGGATACATATCTAACGAGAGAGGGGACACTTCCATAATGCAAACCATACTACATAATAACTGCTCTATTCATGATATGACTATACTAATAAGGTAAAAAGATAGAAGATAGTGATATGATACCGCGGCACTCCCCCAAGCTTGGAACAAGCCAAGGGGATGCCAAACCTGATGACGAATTACTCCTTAGGTGGTGGTGGTGTCTTCTCATCTTCGTCCATCTTCCAGGGTAAAGGCTTCCCATCAACAAAGGACATCGTGGTTTCCAACATCCTGAAACTTGCAGCAGCACTTATGCGTTTAAATCTAGCCTCATACTCACAGTTTTGATTTTGAACGTCATAGAATTGTGCTTGCAGTTTGTTGGTTGTTTGGTGGAGTGAGAGGACTTCATCTTTGAGTTCAGCAGTCTCCTTCTGGTGCTCGGTGATGAGTCCGGAACAAATCTTATGAATGATATCCACTTTTCGCTCTGCCATCTTCTTGTACCTAAATACTTCTTGTTCCAATGCTTCCATCCTATCTTCTAGACTTCCTTCACCTTTGGGGCCTTGAACCTCTTTAATCCGGACCTCCCCACCTTCGAGCAACAACTCCTTGGGATGAATCTTCAATTCTCTCATGTATGGGTTGATGATATCTTCTAAGGAATCTCCCTTGGATGATCCAGAGGAAGACATTGTGGCTCCAAATCTGGGATTTTTACCTGGCAGAAACAGATCGAAACAAAAGCACGACGAAAACACGATATACGAACCTCGGAAGATCCGGGGGGTTATATATTACGAAGTTTCACATCAAAAAGGAAGGTACTGGGAGAAAACGAGTCGGAGGCGGAGTCCTGGGTGGCCTCACCACCTGGTGGCGTGGCCAGGGTGGGCCCGCGCCATGGGGTGGTGTGGGCCACCCCAACTCCGGTTCCGTCCCTTTTTCACTTCGAAACTTTCCTTATTGACTGAAAACTGCAAAAAATATAGTTGGATTGTATTTTCGTGGAACTTTTCTTACCAGAACTGTTACCTAGATGGAAACGGACTCTGCAGGTCTCTGAATTTGGTCCTCAATGAATTTCTCTGGAGTTATAACTTGAAAGGCATCAACATCTTCATTGGAAGAATCTCCAGCAATATAGTGTTTGAGTAGCTGTCCATTCACTACTTGTGTAGTATTATCTTTTAGAGAGGAAATTTTTATTGCTCCTGAACGGTCTACTTCTTCAATGATGAAAGGTCTTTCCCATTTTGATAGTAGCTTACTTGCAAAAAATCTGAGACGAGACCTATACAATAGAACTTTCTCACCAACATGATATTCTCTCTTAAGTATTCGCTTGTCATGCCATCTTTTAACTTTTTCCATAAAGATCCTAGCATTCTCATAGGCTTCACTCCTCCATTCATCTAAAGAACTTAAGTCAAATAATCTTTTCTCACCAGTGAGCTTACAATCTCTATTTAGTTCTTTCACTGCCTAGTAAGCTTTGTGTTCTAACTCTAAGGGTAGGTGGCAAGCTTTCCCATAAACCATTTTATAAGGAGACATTCCCATAGGATTTTTATAAGCAGTTCTATAAGCCCATAAAGCAACATTCAACTTCTTAGCCCAGTTTTCTCTAGACCTATTAACAGTCTTTTGCAAGATAGATTTAATTTCTCTATTTGATAACTCTACTTGCCCACTAGTTTAGGGGTGATAAGCTGAAGCAATTCTATGATTAACATCATATTTAGCGAGGGTCTTCCTAAAACCGCCATGAATGAAATGAGAACCCCCATCAGTCATGAGATACCTAGGCACTCCAAACCTAGGAAAGATAACATCTTTAAGCATTTTTAGAGAGGTTTCCCCATTAGCACTTTTTGTAGGAATGGCTTCTACCCACTTAGTAACATAATCTATGGCAACAAGAATATGAGTGTAGCCTTTCGAAGGAGGGAAAGGACCCATAAAGTCAAATCCCCAACAATCAAAAGGTTCAATAACTAGAGAATAGTTCATAGGCATTTCATTGCGTCTAGAAATATTACCAACACGCTGACATTCATCACAAGATAAAACAAATTTTCTTGCATCTTTAAAAAGGGTAGGCCAGTAGAAACCTGATTGTAGTACCTTTTGTGCAGTTCTATCTCCTGCATGATGTCCTCCATAGGCACTACCATGGCATTTACGCAATATCCCTTTTGTTCATATTCTGGAACACATCTTCGCATAATACCATCAAGTCCTTCTTTGTATAAGTGTGGGTCATCCCAAAAATAATGTCTCAGATCATAGAAGAACTTTCTTCTTTGCTGAGCTGTAAAAGTTGGAGGCAAATACTTGGAGACAATAAAGTTAGCATAATCAGCATACCAAGGGCTTCCTCGCGAGCTCACCCCCACTGCAGCTAACTATTCATTCGGGAAACTATCACTAACAGGCATAGGGTCAAAAGAGATGTTTTCCAAACGAGATAAATTATCAGCTACAGGATTTTCAGCACCCTTTCTATCTACTATATGTAGATCAAACTCTTGTAAAAGCAGTACCCATCTAATAAGCCTAGGCTTAGCGTCCTTCTTCGTCATAAGATATTTAATAGCAGCATGATCAGTATGAATGGTTACTTTTGAGTCCACAATATAGGCCCTAAACTTATCACAAGCAAAAACAACAGCTAGAAATTCCTTTTCAGTAGTAGCATAATTCCTTTGAGCAGCGTCTAGAGTCTTACTAGCATAATGGATAACGTTTAGCTTTTTATCAATACGTTGCCCAAGGACAGCACCTACAGCAAAATCACTGGCATCACACATTATTTCAAAGGGTAAACTCGAATCAGGTGGTTGAACAATAGGGGCTGTAGTTAAAGCCTTCTTACGAGTTTCAAAAGCTTCCTTACAATCATCATCAAAAACGAAGGGTACATCTTTTTGAAGAAGATTAGTAAGGGGTTTTGATATCCTAGAAAAGTCTTTAATAAACCTTCTATAGAAACCAGCATGACCAAGGATACTACGAATACCTTTGATGTCTCTGCGGCATGGCATCTTCTCAATTGCCTCAACCTTAGCTCGATCAACTTCTATGCCTCTTTCAGAAACTTTATGCCCAAGAACAATCCCTTCATTAACCATGAAGTGGCATTTCTCCCAATTAAGAACAAGATTAGTTTCTTCACATCTCTACAAAACTTTATCAAGGTTGTGTAGACAATTATCAAAACAAGTTCCATAGACAGAAAAGTCATCCATGAACACTTCTACAATTTCCTCACAAAAGCCATGAAAGATAGCAGACATGCACCTTTGGAAAGTAGCAGGAGCATTACATAAACCAAAAGGCATACGTCTATAAGCATAAGTTCCATAAGGGAAAGTAAAAGTAGTTTTTTCTTGATCTTGTTGTTTAACAGCAATTTGAGAGAAACCAGAATAACCATCAAGAAAACAAAAATGGGTCTTTTTAGACAACCTTTCCAACATTTGATAAATAAAAGGAAGCGGGTAGTGATCTTTCTTAGTAACTTTATTGACTTTCCTAAAATCGATGCACATCCTATAGCCTACCACTATTCTTTGAGGAATAAGCTCATCATTATCATTAAGGACAACGGTAATACCTCCCTTTTTAGGAACACAATGAATAGGACTAACCCATTCACTATCAGCAATAGGGTAAATAATACCAGCATCAAGGAGTTTCAATACCTCATTCCTTACCACTTCCTTCATCTTAGGATTTAAACGTCGTTGGTGCTCCATTACTGGCTTCGCATCTGGTTCTATGTTGATAGAATGTTGACATATAGTAGGTGAAATCCCTTTCAAATCATCCAGAGTATAGCCCATAGCTCCTCGGTGTTTCCTCAAAACCTCCAATAATCTTTCTTCTTCCTCCCCTGAAAGTTTAGCGCTAATAATAATAGGATATATCTTTTTATCATCAATAAAATCATATTTAAGATCATCAGGGAGAGGTTTTAGATCGAAAATCGGATCCTTTTTAGGTGGCATCATGGTACCCAAGTCTTCCACAGGCAAGTCGTGCTTAAGCATCTTAGGTTGATCATGGAGGATCCTGTCAATCTCATTCCTTTCTTCCATGAAGATTTCACTTTCATGATCTTCCATAAATTGCTGCAAAGCATTGTTAGGAGCAACAGAAATAGAAGCAAGTTGTTTAACCCTAAAATCCTCATTATGGGTTTCCTCTTCGCAAGGTTCTTTAGTAAATTTTGAAAAATTAAACTCATAAGATTCCCCATCAAACTTAGTCAAGATTTTCTCCCTCTTGCAATCAATAATAGCTCCACAAGTACTCAAGAACGGTCTACCAAAAATGATAGGGTAGGTTTTACTAGCAGCCGAACCAAGTACTAGAAAATCAGCGGGGTACTTAATCTTACCACAAAGAACTTCCACGTCTCGTACAATACCAATTGGAGAGATGGTCTCTCTATTAGCAAGGTGAATAACCAAATCAATTTCTTCCAACTCGCAAGGACTGATGTCATGCATAATTTCTCTGTAATGCTCATAAGGAATAGCACTGGAACTTGCACCAATATCACATAAACCATAATAGCAATGATCACCAATTCTAACAGAAAGCACAGGAACACTAGCCTTTTTAGTTTTATTGGGATTTGAAACAATATTAGAAGCATCCTCACAAAATACTATGTGCCCATCTTCTATGCTTTTAGTGACAAGGTCTTTCATAATTGCTACCACAGGTTCAATGTTTATTTGTTCATCAGGTTTTACAGTTCTTTTTTCACTTTTGGTGATTACATTAGTTATCATTGGATGGTCCTTTACCTTTTTGGGGAAGGGAATCTTCTCGATATAAGGTCCGGGTAAGATGGGGTCAATAATGCAATACTCAGCACTTCCAATAGGAGCATAGTCAACAATATCTTTGTAAGGTGCATGGTACTTGTTCCATCCCCTTTTTGGAATTTTGATATAGGAAGCAAAAGCTCTAAAGCAATTCGTAATAACTTGCAAATCAAGACCATAAATATTACTAATATTTTGAAAGTCATCAGTTCCCATAAAAGATTCAATGTATTCATAATCATAATTTATACCTGACTTTCTACCTTTGTCATTCTCCCAAGCTTCAGCATTGTCTTGAATACGATCTAGAAGATCCCATTTAGCTTCTTCTTCCATACGAGTGAATGATCTAGCACAAGAAGCATCCAATAAATCTTTATCATGTAGAGGGAGCCTTGCATAAAAGTTGTTGATAATAATATTGTCGGGAGCTCATGAATGGGACATTTGAGCATTAGTAACTTCAATCTCCCCCAAGCTTGAGCTGTACTCTCTCCATCAAGAGGCCAAAAGTTGTATATTTGATTCCGATCTTTATGAATCTCACTAGGAGGATAAAACTTTGAATAAAAGAGAGGCACTATTTCCTCCCATTCCAGAGCTTGACCATTCTTCAGCAGCTTATACCATTCCTCAGCTCTTCCTTTCAGCGACAATGAGAATAAGTTCTTCTTAACTTGATATATAGTAATACCTGCACACTTGAACAACCCGCATAATTCATGTATAAAGAGTAAATGATCACCGGGATGGACAGTTCCATCCCCAACATAGTAGTTATCCATAACACAATCAATAATTCTTGTAGGTATTTTGAAAACATCTTTCTCAGCAGGTGGTGGCTTATCTACTACCTTAGCAGTGGTAGTAGCATTACCAAATAAGAAACTCAGCGAATTATCCATAACGAAAATAAAGCAAGTAGCAGAAGTAAACAATACTCATAGTAGAAGTTTCCTTTACCAGTTCCACTCTCCAATAGCGCTTCACTCCCAAAGAACGCGCTTAAAATAGTCTTGATGACCCACAAGTATAGGGGTGTATCGCAAGATTTTCGATAAGTAAGAGTGTTGAACCCAACGAGGTGTCAATAGTGGTATGGATCAGAATTCTCCAAATACTTAGCAAACGGATTTTAGGGTTTTTCATAAAGCAAGTAAACAAAGTACGAGTAAATAAAAGATGAGGGAATAAATGCAGCAAGTGGCCCAATCCTTTATGCAGCAAAGGACAAGCCGGTTGTATTACTTAAGATGACCAAACGTTCTCGAGGACACATGGGAAGACTGTCAAGTGCTTTCGCTTCATATAGTTGATTAATCTTCTTTAGCTTGCTAAGTGTTGTGTGGGTGAACCTGTGCTAATGTACCGCCCCATACAAGACTAATACATACTTGTGATTATACCCCTTGCAAACATCCGTAAGTACAAGAAAGTAATTAAGGTAGGAACCTAACCACAGCTTTAAACTCTAAGACCCTTACGTCCCTTGTGCAATGGTTTCCTAACGGAGGTTCAGGTTCATCACTCCGCAACCCCTACGATTAGTAGCCAAATACATAATGCATTCCCCTAGGCCCATATAGGTGAAGTGTCATGTAGTCGACGTTCACATGACACCACTAGAAGAAGTACACCACAACTTAAATAACAATCTATTGAATCTTTGTCAACGCAACTCCACTACTAACAAAAAGACTTCTCCCATGTCCTCAAGAACAAAACGAACTACTCACAAGACATCATATGGATCATGATCAGAGATGGAATAATGATGTATAGCAATCTGAACATAGACAATAATTCAATGGTTCACTCAATAGCATCAACTACAAAGAGTAATCAACACCAGGAAAGTTTTCCCTATGAACTATGCAAGATTCAACGCAATTGTTACAGCAATATGGAGATGGTGATGAGGGTGCTGATGGTGATGATGGTGGTGATGATGATGATGATCCCGATGAAGTCCAGCTTGATGGTGGTGTTGATGGCGACGATCTCCCCTCTCCGGGAAGGAATTCCCCCGACAGAAATCTGTCTGCCGGAGAGATCTTTCTCTCTCGGTGTTTTCTGCCCCGCAGAGGCGGCAGAATCTTTCTGTGGTCGCTCCCCGAGTCTTAGGGTTTCGGGAGGTTGATATACGCCAGAGGGGAGAGGCTGGAGTGGGCCAGGGTGGCCACACCACCTCCAGGCGCGGCCTAGGCCTGCCCGCGCCATGGGGTGGTGTGGGCCCCCTGTGGCCCACCTCCACTCCATCTTCTGGCATCCTTAGTCTTCTAGAAAAATAGGATTTTCCGTATATTTTCCCGGATTTTCTGATCTTCGCGAATTTTGCCTCCAAACAACACCTTTTTCATCAGAATCCTGACTGCAACGGTCCATGCTCCAAAAGTCATCAACCATGCAAAAATAGATGAAATAACATATGTATCACCTCTCAATACAAAATATATCAATGAATAATAGTGAATTAAGACATAGAATAGTGATGCAAAATGGACGTATCAACAGCCCTTGTCTAAGATGGCTCGTTACTGTTCAGGCAAGTTACTGTCCTAGCCTTACACTGTTCCGGGATTTACCTGTTCAGGCCCACAAACAACCCTTTACTGTTCTAGTCTGGTAAATGTGTCAGCCTGTTACTGCCCTCGCCTGGAAATTTCTCGGGTCGTTACTATTCTGGCTTATCACTATTCTGGCCTTTTACTGTTGCAGCCCTTTATTGTTGCGGCTCGCTACTGTTTTGGCCTGTTACTTTTCTGGGATTTCACGGTTTCTTGCCTATTACTATGATGGGTTGTTTCTGTTACGGCCTGCTACTATTAAGGAATGTTACTATTATGGCGTGTTACAGTTATGACCTGTTACTCTTACGACTTGTTACCATTACGGCATGTTACTGTTATGTCCAGTTACAACTTGTAGGTCGACCCATTATATTTACGGCCTTTTACAGTTTTCGCCTTTTCTGAAGCACATGCTAATATCATAAAACGTTTATATAATCCAGCATTTTATACTATTCATCATCGGCCGAATACACGACAGACCAATAACAAAGCACAATACTGTTCCTAATCGACCTGCCTGGCGTAGTTACCGTAACGACTACCTCATATATGGACAACGTCAACTAAATGCACACATGGCCTATGTGAGTTATCTAGATATTACATCAGCTACAAACTTCTTAAAATTATTACATATTATCAAATCAAGGAAAAGAAAAATCGCATTTCAGTTGATAATCAAGTTGATAGCAAAGTCCTCAATTGATCACCTGCATCTTCCTTTGAGTGTGATAGCTACATTGGAGGAGACATGATCTTGAGCCCCCTCTTTGGTGGAGATAGCAATAATTGCACCCTGAAACTAAGTAATAACAAGTTAATACATCAAACAAGACAAACTACTCATTTGACTGATATGATAGGAGCAATGATCTAGAGTTGACAACTGGTCAATGGTTCAATTATTGACCAACACGTCAAACAAACATGACAAGAAAGCACACATTAAACAAGTGTGCCTACCGTGAAACGAGCAATCAAAAAATGTGTGTGTGGCTTAGAATTTCAGCACATATAAACTAGCTAGGTCATTTCAACAAATATATATGGAAGCAGTTCTATACCCTAAAATGCAAGAGACGTTGGGTAACTCAGAATTTGCGCTGAACCACAAAATGGCATGCAGTTATTGTCATAGTGAAGAATGAACTAGATAGAAATTACAACCACATCATACGAGAACCTGTAGAGCAGGAATGCAAACAACGATGAACTATATATTGTAGAGGATAGTTATGTCATGACTTAGGACGAACCAGACCCAGAACTAGATGCGAGATATAATGGCGTCACTCGTGAACCTGTAGAACAGGACAAGCAAGCATTAGACAAGTGTGCTAGAATGAAATGAGCAATCAAACAAAGTGTTTCTTAGAATTTCAGCAAATATATATGGAAGTTGTGGCATCTCCTGGAATGCATAGTGTCATTGGGTGACTCAGAATTTGTGGTGAGCTACACAATGGCAAGTAGTTACTATCATAGATAAAAATCAACCAGATAGAAATTATAATGGCATCATAAGAGAAATTCTAGAGCAGGATTGCAAACCACGAGCGAACTACATAGTAGAGGACAGTTATGCCATTGCTCGGGATGAACCAGCACCAGATAAGGAAGTAATGACATCCCTTGTGAACCTGTAGAATAGGCTATGCAAACCAACATGTTCATTGTTCCATTTTGAGCTCTATGCAAGAAAATGAAATAGTTAGTGATGCAGCTTTTGAAGAGCCAGATGGCATTATGGCAACAATAAAATTATAATCGAATTAGTACGAAGAGTTTATACGGCTACTATAGGATAGCAGAACGATGCCAAGTAGGAAATAATAGTAGGAACTGATCTTAGGACGAACCAGATAGATTCAGCAACTGTAGAGCAGGGAATCCACACTAATATTTTCCACTAACTATAGATTTTACAAGAATTACATGGTAGCAGGCAATTACTGTTGTATGGAGTAGCTAAGAACATGTGCATGACAAAATAACAGACATGTGCATGACTTGAAATTTGTAGAGCAGTGAATGCAAACCAACATGTCTAATGACCTTGCATGTACTAGCACGAAGAACATGTGTGCCCAGTGATTTGTATGTACTAGCAGGATTACAAAAATGTAGTTCACTACGACAGGCTTGGAGCTGCTATACTGCTGACAGACCAAAAATGGGTAGGAGCTTAGGTTAACCTTGGTCAGAGAGGCGTCTAAGCATCGTCGGTACTGATACGTTGCTAACGTATCTATAATTTTTGATGTTCCATGCTTGTTTTATATCTACTTTATTATGTTTTGTCCACACTTTGGAGTATTTTTATACACTTTCTTGGACTAACCTATTAACAAGATGCCACAGTGCCAGCTGCTTGTTTTCTGCTATTTTTGGTTCCAGGAACGTCAGAAAATGAATATTCTCGGAATTGGATGGGACAAAAGCCAAAGTCAATATTTCACCGAGGGGGACACGGAGCTAGAAGATGAGATGGAGAGGGGCCAGAGGCCAGCCACACCACCTGGCCGCGCGTCCAGGCCTGGCCTGTGCCAGGGGGTGGTGTGGCCACCTAGGGCACCCCCTCGGCCTCCCCTTTCGCCTATATATCGCCTCCGATACAGAAACCCTAAGGACCCGATCAAAAATTCCACGAAAGAGTCTGTAGCTACCGTCATCTCCACCCCTAGATAGGGAGGGATCTGAAGCTCTTCCTGGCACCCTGCCGGAGGGGAGAATTCACCCTGGAGGCCTTCTTCATCACCATGCCTGCCTCTGGTGTGATGCGTGAGTAGTTCATCCCTGGACCACGGGTCCATGTAGTAGCTAGATGGTTGGTTCTTCTCCTTTGTGCTGCCATGTTTAGATCTTGTGAGCTCCGTTCATGATCAAGATCATCTAATTGTAATCTACATGTTGTGTTTGCAGGGATCCGATGGATATTGAGATGCTATTTCAGATTGATTATTGATTCTACCATGTCTTTGTTATTTGTGATCTTGCATGCTCTCCATTGTTAGTAGCTATCTTGGCCAAGTAGATTCTAGCAACTCCAAGAGGGAGTATTTATGCTCGATAGTGGGTTCATGCCTCTAGTAATCTGGGGAAGGGACAAAAATCTCTAAGGTACTAGATGTGTTGTTGCTACTAGGGAGAAAACAACAATCCTTTGTTCATAGAGCAGTCGTATTGTTTACTTTACACACAATGCTTAATGCAATTATCAGTTGCTTGTAACTTAATACTCGAGGGGGTTCGGATGATAACCTGAAGGTGGATTATTAGTCATAGATGCAGTTGGATTACGGTCTACGTATAATGTTGTAATGCCCAATCAAATATCATAGGAGTCAATATTATTAGTATATGCATGTATGCTTTCTCGATGTTTGTCAATTGCCCCGCTGTAATTTGTTCACCCAACATATCATCTATCTTAAGGAGAATCACCACTAGTGAACTATGGACCCTGGTCCTTTCTTTTACTATCAATCTAAAATCTACTATTTACTATTTTCTGTTTACTTTCTATGAGCAATTACTATCTTCCACACAATACGTTTAATCCTTTGTTTTCAGCAAAACCGGTGAGATTGACAACCTCACTTTAAGTTGGGGCAAAGTTCTATGGTTGTATTATGCAGGATTCCAAGTTGGAAACAACACCTTGAATGTGTTTCCTTTCTCCTACTAGTTCGATAACCTTGGTTTCATAACTGAGGGAAAACTTGCTGCTGTGCTCATCATACCTTCCTCTTGGGGTTCCTCAACGAGCTCGATATATTTTGGGCCATCGAGCTATTTTCTGGCGCTGTTGCCGAGGAGCTAAGGACATCTTCACAAGGGTAGTCCCTCATAACCAATCTCTTTACTTTGTTTTATTTGTTTTGCTTAGTTTATTTCTGCTTTGTTTGCTTGTTTCTTTATAAAAACACAAAAAAATTAGTTGTACTAGTTTGTTTCTTTATATTAAAAACCAAAAAAATGACTACTCTTGAAAACACTAAGTTGTGTGACTTCACTAGAACCAACAACAATGACTTCATGTGCACACCTATTGCTCCATCTGTTCCTGAAGCTACTTTCTTTGAAATTAGACCTGCTTTACTCAATCTTGTTATGAGAGACCAATTTTCTGGAATTAGTACTGAAGATGTTGCTGATCATCTAAATAACTTTGTTGAACTTTGTGAGATGCAAAAACATAGGGATATTGATGGAGATATTATTAAGCTTAAATTGTTTCCTTTCTCTTTGAGAGGAAAAGCTAAAGAATGGTTGCAATCCTTAACTAGAAATCGTATTGATTCCTGGACTAAATGCAAAGATGCTTTGATTGGAAAATACTATCCTCCTGCTAAGATTTTATCTATGATAGTGAAATAATGAAATTTAAACAATCTGATAATGAACATGTTTCTCAAGCTTGGGAAAGAATGAAATCTTTGGTATAGAACTATCCCACTCATGGACTGACTGCTTGGATGATTATCCAAACCTTTTATAGAGGACTGAATTATTCTTCAAGAAATCTACTGGATTCTGCTGTTGGAGGTACCTTTATGACCATTACTTTGGGTGTTGCAACAAAGCTTCTTGATAATATGATGGTGAACTATTCTGAATGGCACACTGAGAGAGCTCCACAAGGTAAGAAGGTAAATTCTGTTGAAGTGACCTCTTCCTTGAGTGATAAAATTGATGTTATTATGTCTATGCTTTTTAATGGGAAAGCTCATATTTATCCAACTCATGTTCCCTTAGCCTCTTTGGTTGCTCAAGAAGAGGAAGTTGATGTGAACTTTATAAGAAATAATAATTTTAGTAACAATGCCTACAGGAATAATTTTGGTAACAACAATTATAGGCCATATCCTCCTAGTAATGGTAATGCTTATGGAAATTCCTACAACAATAATAGGAATGCACCCTCTGAACTTGAAGTCATGCTTAAAGAATTTATTAGTAAACAAACTGCTTTCAATAAAACTATTGAGGAAAAACTCTCTAATGCTGAAAGAAATATAACATCATTGTCTGAAGCTCAATCTTCTTTGAATAAAATGGCAGCTAAATCTGAAACTATTGAAAATCCTTTTGCTTCTACTAATGCCATACAAGTAAGAATTGATCAAAATGTTAGACTATTAGCTGAATTGCATGCTAAGTGGGAAAGAGAAGATGAAATTGCTAGAAATATTAGTATTTCTACTATCACTACCACTAATGTTGAAGCTAGTAAACCCCATGGAACTTTTTCTAATAAAAATGCTGAAATTCTTCGGAATATGGGAAACTATAGCTCTACTACTTTAGATGATAATTATGATTTTGATCTTGATGGTTGCAATATCTCTGAAGTAATTATGTTCCTATAAAAGCATGCTAAAAGTCCTAATGTTAGTGCTATGAATATGGCCTTTACAAAACACATTACTGATGCTCTCATAAAAATCAATGAAGAAAAGATGAAACATAAAGCTGCTATTCCTATGAAATTAGAAGATGGTTGGGAACCCATCATTAATATGAAAGTGAATGATTTTAATCTCAAAGCTTTATGTGATCTTGATAGTAGTGTTTCTATTATGCCTAGAAAGATTTATGAAATGCTTGATTTGCCACCATTGGAAGATTGTTATTTAAATGTCCCACTTGATGATAATGCTAAGAAGAAATTCATGGGGAGTATTAATGTTGTTCTTATTATGGTTAATAATGCCTATGTCCCCGTTGATTTCTATGTTTTGGATGTTGAATGCAATGCTTCTTGTCCTATTATTTTGGGAAGACCTTTTCTTAGAACTGTTGGTGCCATTATTGATATGAAAGAAGGCACCATTAAATATCAACTCTCACTCAACAAAGGTATAGAACACTTCCCTAAGAATAAAGAGAAGATTACTTTTTCCTCTCCTATTAAAAAGAAATTTGGTCTTAATGCTTCTTCATTTGAGAATACTTGATTCTTTTCTTGCTTCTTATGCCTAACTTAAAGGCGTTAAAGAAAAATACTTATTGGGAGATAACCCAAAAGGTTTAGTTGAGTCTTGGAAGTTATTTATTCAGTAATAACCTCTCCTTATCCTTTTTATTTGCTTTTTGTGCCAAGAGTAACCTCTAATGAGAGAGAAGTAAAGCTTGGTAAAGTTGTTGTCCCAAAACAGATTATTGTGCTTCGCTGTAAACATTCGTGTAAAATCTCTGTATGTCGGTTTGAGCTGTAATTTTTTATGCTTCTGCCCCAGGTGGTTATCCAACTTTCGTTAGTTCAACACTTTTCTATTTGAGCAATAGAGGGTCTTCAAAAAAATTGGTTTTTTACCTACTGGTCTGTTTTGACAGATTTCTGCCATTATTTGCATTTGCTTCTTGTTGATTCCTTTTTGGGTTCTTTTTGGGGAAATGAGATTTTTGAGGGAAGTGCTACAATATCTTGTGTTTTAATGGAAGTTTTAATTGTGTTGGAACTGAACCCAAAGACTTATTATCTTGAGTACACTAATGTTGCTAATGAAGATTGTGTGAAGTTTTGTATGAAGGAGAAAAATTTAGGTGTAAGGAAAGAATGATGTAATAAGATGAAGAATGGACTAAAGCTCAATATTGGGGATGCCACCCGTGTCACCCCAAGAAATATCCAAGAAGTACAAGTGTCAAAGCTTGGAGATGCCCAAGGCATCCCCTTCTTCATCAATAAAAATTTCAGGTTTCTTCCAAACACTTCATTTTTATTGTTTCATGCACAGTTGTGTTGTTCTTGGAGCGTCTCCGTTTTTGTTTTTGGTTTTCATTTTCTTGGTTTCCTTATTTTGCTTGAATAAATTGGTTGGACCCCCTCATTCATGAATTAGTTTTCAAAGAAGATTAGTTTTGATTGGAAAAGAGTAGGAAAAGTTCATGCTTAAGTGGTAACAATAGCTTGTTTTTGACTGTGGCCTATGCTTTGTCATGTCATGCTTGATATTGTTTTGGCTTTATGCTTAGTGATTTTTTCTATAGCATGACATGTTATAAACAATTGAGATTTCTTAATGTGCCTTGAAAGAATCATGCGTTGTTTTAGCATATTAAAGCATACTATTGTGGTATTCTCCTTTGATGCTTTATTTTGGTTGACTTGGCGCATGCTCACACTATTTTAAGACTATCCCAAGTCACAATAGCCTTTATGATCCTTTAGTTTTCGACTTGTAATATCACTTTATGCTTTAATTAATGATGTTTTGTCGCTTTGCATGATTATGGCCATTATTGCTCTCTTAGTTGGTCGCTCCCAGTATTTTGCTAGCATCCATAAACAAGTGTGAGTTCCACTCATGCATCCAACTCCAAATAAAACCAAGTTATTCCAAAGACTCCACCATACCTACCTACTAGCTTATGCTATTCCAAGTATATTCATGCTTTTGTTTACCTTCCAAATTAAACTTGTTATGAGAAAACTAGTGATTAAAGCTCTCACGAACTTGATGGCACACTTTACTTTTCTTGCCCCTAATAAACTTGAACCATTGTGTCATCTATGTTGTATATGCTTGCACTTATACGTTGGGGATTAGCAGAACCGTGCTGTCATGGGGAACGCTTTCAACATTGCATTTGTACATTATACCCAGTTGATATCATGCTCTTGTGTCTATGGATGTCGTCGGTGTGAAATGAAAGGGGAGCTTGTAAGTCCATGGAGTTATGTATGTGTGTTAGAGAAACGCCTGGACCTCTGGTCTAATCCATGCCTAATCATGGTGTAAACCTGCAGCATAACCATAATGAGCAATCTATGAAGCATTCTTCTTAGAAAAAAGAGATAGAGACTGAGAAAAAGAGAAAAGGAGAAAAAAAGAGATGAGAAAAGAGGAAAGAGAGAAAAAAACACCATTTTCCCATGGTAAAGAAGAAGATTGTTGAGATGATTATTGTCTGCTTGCCTTATCATTTTGATATGGGGATTCTTCCGTATCATTGGGCAAGGGGTACCCCTTTGGCGGTTCTCTATGATACACATGTACTTACTATGACAAGAACTTACCGGTAACTAAACTTGAGTAGCATGAGGAGCGGCCCTCGTATTCAAAGTACATGAGATTGCCAACTTATACTTTGTCAAGCATATACTCCATATTTTGTTCACTTTAACCTTAATCACTTCAAGATGCTTATGATAGGGGCAATGAGAGCTGAAAGCTAATAAGTACCATAATTTTTGGAAGCTCTTTATGAGACTTGAATCCCTGCTTCCTTCTATGAAGGCATTTCTTTTACTTTTATGTTGAGTCTCCATCTTCCATATTTATGCACGTATTGAGAGAGCATAGTGGCCATTCTTAGTTTAATGTGCATTGTCCCAAGATTTGTTGATTGATGAATAACTTTGATATTGCTTGTTCTTAAACTATTTGTATCTAGTCACCCTTATGAACTTTGAAGGTGTCCTATGCATTTATGTTTTGCTACACTATGAGGGATAAGCTGAATACCATTCTTATTATGCTTTCTTTATGTGAAACAAACAAACGTCTTGCAGAGCATTGTTATTCATGAATCTTTTGTTTGTGCCTTCTCATGTTGCAACATAGTTGCTATGTCTTATTGTTAGAACTATATCTTTCATGCTATGTCAAAGTACTATGATCCCAGCTATCAATGTTTTACAAATACTTTGATCAAGTTTATGATGGTGCATGTCACCTCAAAAATTATTCTTTCTTTTTATCACTTACCTACTCGAGGACGAGCATGAGTTAAGCTTGGGGATGTTGATACGTTGCTAATGTATCTATAATTTTTGATGTTCCATGCTTGTTTTATATCTACTTTCTTAGACTAACGTATTAACAAGATGCCATAGTGCCAGCTCCCTGATTTTTCCTATTTTTGGTTCCAAGAAAGTCAGGAAATGAATATTCACGGAATTGGACGGGACAAAAGCCAAAGTCAATATTTCACCGAGGGGGACATGGAGCCAGAAGACGAGACGGAGAGGGGCTAGAGGCCGGCCACACTCCTGGCTGCGCGGCCAGGCCTAACCCATGCCAGGGGGTGGTGTGGCCGCCTAGGGCACCCCCTCGGCCTCCCCTTTCGCCTATATATCGCCTCCGATACAGAAACCCTAAGGACCCGATAAAAATTTCCATGAAAGAGTCCGTAGCCACCGTCATCTCCATCCCTAGATCGGGAGGGATCTGAAGCTCTTCCCGGTGGGCATGTTCGTCTACGGTACCAAAGTTCCTGGGCGAGCGCATGGCAGTACCTAAGTTGCCTAAAATTGCCGCGTTTCGAAATGTTGAGCTGCCAACTACCGAGAGGGGCCATTTCAATGCAAACTCATCTCACCCCTGCCAAATTCAGACATTTCGTGAAACTGTCCCGTGAAGTAGACGGTCGGGACCCTCATGTCGTTCATCTGTCTGTGACGCAAACGCCAACACAGCAACCTCTTAGGAAAATCGAGGAACTAAGTGGATTGGATGCGTTGACCAATTTCACAAATCCATTCCCACCTTTCCCCTAGCACCGGCGGTGTTGGAATCCACCCTCCAGGCAGGATGATCCCTTCGGACATTTGACTTCCAGCGCCAAGTTGCTGCGCCTAGTTGCTGCGCCCAGTCGCTGATCCCGAGCTCCAATGGCGCATGCCGTAGCTGCCATTGCGAGGCTCTAGCCTGCCTCCGCCGACGACGAGCCCAGCAGCTCGGAGGATGGCAGATCCTACTACCAAGGAAGAAGAAGTTCAGGCTACAAGCAGGTGAGCTACCCTTCTCTTTGCTATTCGCACTAATTATAACTGCTAGCTGGCTACTGAACCTAAAATTGTTTGTTAGCCCAACGCTGACAAACATATTTTGTCCATAGTTTTCTGTCAAGTGGGATCTCCGCAGACCACCCTTACCTGGTTACGGTAGTCCTCTTCAGGTACGACTCTAAGGGAAAGTGGTATGGACACCATTGTATCACGATGGAAGAAGCGCCTGCGCAGATCTGCACTATATCTAGTATGGTTGCTTCTCTGCGTAATCATGATGAATTATGGCCGAAGCAGACTGCAAAGATCAGCTTCATGGATGAATGTGGCATCATGGTTCCTCTAACGTGTGACAGTCAGCTAATTGGGTTGATGAAAAGTTATGCTTTAGATTGCATGTTTGAGCTGAATTGTGATGTACTAGATGTGGAAGCTGCTGCAACTGGGAGTCGCCCTTCTATTCTTGGACAGGGTGGTTGCTCGAACCCAATTAGCTCCTGGTAAGCAAAAGTCTCTTGGGGTTCGCATGTTTGTGCTGAATTGTAATTTTTGTTTTATTTACTCTGTAGATATTGGGCAGTTATGCAACAGTCTTGTTTCTTTGACAGGAATCGCCGCAAGGTTAGAAACATGACTGCCGGGTCAGTCATTTTGCTTCCCGAAGAAATTAAAAACGAGTGGAAAGATGATGTTGGACACGATTCTGGTGCCCATTGTCCCGGCGATGCAGAGTACGTGAAGCTAAGAAAATTGGCACCGAGGAAGAGGAGGAAGGCAGGAAATGAAGAAGCCAGTGGACATGAAGGCTTGGCACCCAGGCTGCGGAAGAAGGCTGCTGGCAATGAAGATGCATAGTAATGTGTTGAACTTGAACCTATATATGTAAGTCGTTTAAATTCTGGAGCTCTGTGTGTGGCACTTTGCTGGGCGAAACAATCTACACACATTCTCTGAGTAAAATGTACCGTGACTTAGGGTTTGGAAACGCCCGAGTCAGTAGTTGAATCCGAAATTGTGATTGTGCCACTGCTATCTAAAAACACGCAGCACCGGTTCCACGATTTCTGAGGGGCAGGAGGTCTCCAAATTCGATAGAATGTAAGTGGCACAGAAATAAATTAGTTAAGCTGCCACCCTCCACGAAGCAGCAACTTATTTCAGATGTTGCACAATGATGTGGCAACATAAACAGCAATGGCAACCGATAATGCCCAGATGCTTGAGCATGTCTATCTCACCGCCTCCCTGCTCCTGCATCCCCTGCGTCTGGCGAAGCTCTTGGATCTCCATTAATCGGGTGTACATGCTTCCACTTTATAAATTGTGGCTGTGCCATTTGCATGTGGCACAATCCACGTAGATTACGTTTAAACAAACCACCAATGTCAGAATACCACCATGATCAGACAAAAGGAACTGATGCATGGTTAAGACAGACTAACGGGAGACCAATTTTTTCCTCCCAGGACTACAGGACCACTAGTTCAGACCGCTAGGTCAAGAAGTACTACTATTACAACTTAAAAAGGCACGGATCTCAAGCTAAATAGAACTAGTTATCACACATCTCCTTGATCTTCCTAATCTTAGCCCGATGCGCATCTTCCTGCGAGAGCAAGGATCGAATCGTCTGTTCCATCCTTTTAGCATCTTCCTCGCACAGCTTCAATTGTTTCTCTGTATTTTTTCTCATGCACTTGTCAATACTCGTAGTTGTGAACTGCAGGACTTTGGCCTGGTGAAAATCATTCCTTGCTTGAGTCAGTTCTTTCTCTGCTTTAGCCTTCCGGGCCAACACCACGTCCCTCTCCTTCTCGACTTTGCTAACCTTGTCTTGCACCCTCCTAAGATCTCGGTTAAGCTTGGTCATGTCAACTGGGTCCCATAGCTTCATCTCAACACTGTCAAGAAGTGAGCTGACTACGGATTCTTTCAACTCAACAGTAATATCCCATAGTTTGTCCAGCATTTTCTGCATCGATTGGGGCCATGGATCTACCCATTTGACAACACCACAACTTCCGCCTTGCATCATTGCACGATGTCCTTGACACCGTAGAAACCTCCTGCCTATGTTTCGTCCTTCGAACGCTACAAATTTAGCGGGCACATATCCATGTTTACATAGAAGAGGACTGTCTTCATCCGCTAAACCGTGATAGTCAGAGTCATACATCGTCTGGTTGGCCTAACACATCATATGCGCATGAGTAAATAGAGTAGATCTAGCTCAAAAAATAAATAACTGGACACAGATGATAGAGATAGAGATGAGACGACTCACATCGAAATCACCGTCCCTGTCGTCATGACGCGTTTCCTCGCTGTCTCCCCTTGAACCCACGGCAAGAGGGGATGGGGGGTGGCTGCCGGAGAGGGGATTGGGATGGAGGCGCTGTCGGCTTGCGGCTACGGTAGGATGGGAGTGAAGTGGGAAAGTGGCTTCGAGGGGAAGGAAGAGAAGTATGGGGAGGAAGAGAAGTAATGGGGACGTGACACTGGGATATGTCCCACTGAACTCGTGAGTCGTGACACTCGCAACAGGGGAGCGCCCGGTGTTGCTAGTTTGTCCAGAGCAAGCGTGGCCAATCATGCCGCAGAACAGCCTATTCGTAGATCGCTCTCACGAATATCATCCCAATCGTCCAAGCGCCCCGATCTAACGGTATGTAACAATCGTCAAGCAGAACAACTGTGTTAGGGCGTGCCTTCTAGAAGACTCGGTCTAACAGCCACCCATTGGGGGGCTAAGGTTAGGGCTCTCCTAAGGTTAGGATCCATATGTGGTTTATGAGAAGAACACACATGCAATTACACTCGTGGATCCATGTGTGGTTTGTGAAAAAAAAACACATGCAATGACTCTAACTGTGGTTAATGAAAAGAGCAGACATGCAATGACACTAGTGGATCCATGTGTGGTTTGTGAGAAGAACACACATGCAATGACACTGGGTGTGGTTCATGAAAAGAACAGGCATGAAATGACACTGGGTGTGGTTCATGAAAAGAACACACATCCAATGACACTGGTGGATCCATGTGTGGTTTGTGAGAAGAACACACATGCAATGACACTGGGTGTGGTTCATGAAAAGAACACACATCCAATGACATTGTGATCCTTATGTGGTTTGTGAGAAGAACAGACATGCAATGACTCTAGATGTGGTTCATGAGAAGAACACACATGCAATGACACTGGTGGATCCATGTGTGGTTTATGAGAGGAACATACATGCAATGACACTGGGTGTGGTTCATGAAAAGAACAGACATGCAATGACACTAGTGGATCCATATGTGGTTTGTGAAAAGAACACACATGCAATCACACTAGGTGGATCCATGTGTGGTTCATGAAAAGAACACACATGCAATGACACTGGTGGATCCATCTGTGGTTTGTGAGAAGAACACACATCCAATAACACTAGGTGTGGTTCATGAAAAGAACACACATCCAATGACACTGATGGATCCTTATGTGGTTTCTGAGAAGAACAGACATGCAATGACTCTAGCTGTGGTTCGTGAGAAGAACACACATGCAATGACACTGGTGTATCCTTATGTGGTTTGTGAGAAGAACACACATGCAATTACTCTAGCTGTGGTTTGTGAAAAGAACACACATGCAATGACTCTAGCTGTGGTTCATGAAAAGAACAGACATGCAATGACACTGGTAGATCCATATGTGGTTTGTGAAAAGAACAGACATGCAATCACGCTGGGTGGATCCATGTGTGGTTCATGAAAAGAACACACATCCAATGACACTGGTGGATCCTTATGTGGTTTGTGAGAAGAACAGATATGCAATGACTCTAGATGTGGTTCATGAGAAGAAGTGAAGAACATACATGCAATGACACTTGTGTATCCTTATATGGTTTGTGAGAAGAACAGATATGCAATGACATTGGTGTGGTTCATGAAAAGAACACACATCCAGTGACACTAGTGTATCCTTATGTGGTTTGTGAGAAGAACACACATGCAATGACTCTAGCTGTGGTTTGTGAAAAGAACACACATCCAATGACACTAGTGGATCCATGTGTGGTTTGTGAGAAGAACACACATGCAATGACAGTGGGTGTGGTTCATGAAAAGAACACACATCCAATGACACTGGTGGATCCTTATGCGGTTTATGAAAAGATCAGACATCCAATGACACTGTTTGTGGTTCATGAAAAGAACACACATCCAGTGACACTGGTGGATCCTTATGTGGTTTGTGAGAAGAACAGACATGCAATGACTCTAGATGTGGTTCATGAGAAGACCAGACATGCAATGACACTTGTGTATCCTTATGTGGTTTGTGAGAAGAACAGACATGTGGTGACTCTAGATAAGGTTCATGAGAAGAACAGACATGCAATGACACTGGTGTATCCTTATCTGGTTTGTGAGAAGGACAGACATGCAATGACACTGGGTGTTGTTCATGAAAAGAACACACATGCAATGACACTGGTGTATCCTTATGTGGTTTGTGAGAAGAACATACATGCAATGACACTGGTGTGGTTCATGAAAAGAACACACATCTAGTGACACTAGTGTATCCATATGTGGTTTGTGAGAAGAACACACATGCAATGAATCTAGCCGTGGTTTGTGAAAAGAACACACATCCAATGACACTGGTGGATCCATGTGTGGTTTGTGAGAAGAACACACATGCAATGACACTAGGTGTGGTTCATGAAAAGAACACACATCCAACGACACTGGTGGATCCTTATGTGGTTTATGAAAAGAACAGACATCCAATGACACTATGTGTGGTTCATGAAAAGAACACACATCCAATGACAGTGGTGGATTCTTATGTGGTTTGTGAGAAGAACATACATGCAATGACTCTAGATGTGGTTCATGAGAAGAACAGACATGCAATGACACTGGTGTATCCTTATGTGGTTTGTGAGAAGAACAGACATGTGGTGACTCTAGATGTGGTTCATGAGAAGAACAGACATGCAATGACACTAGTGTATCCTTATGTGGTTAGTGAGAAGAACAGACATGCAATGACACTGGGTGTGGTTCATGAAAAGAAAACACATGCAATGACACTGGTGTATCCTTATGTGGTTTGTGAGAAGAACACACATGCAATGACACTGGTGGATCCATGTGTAGTTTCTTTAGAGGAATAGACATGCAATGACACTAGGTGTGGTTCATGAAAAAAACAGACATGCAATGACACTAGTGGATACTTATGTGGTTTGTGAGAAGAACAGACATGCAATGACTCTAGATGTCGTTCATGAGAAGAACAGACATGCAATGACACTAGTGTATCCTTATGTGGATTGTGAGAAGAACAGACATGCAATGACACTGGGTGTGGTTCATGAAAAGAACACACATCCAGTGACACTGGTGTATCCTTATGTGGTTTGTGAGAAGAACACACATGCAACGACTCTAGCTGTGGTTTGTGAAAAGAATAGACATGCAATGACACGGGTGGATCGATATGTGGTTTGTGAGAAGAACACACATGCAATGTCACTGGGTGTGGTTCATGAAAAGAACACACATCCAATGACACTGGTGGATCCTTATGTGGTTTATGAAAATAACAGACATCCAATGACACTGTGTGTGGTTCATGAAAAGAACACACATCCAATGACACTGGTGGATCCTTATGTGGTTTGTGAGAAGAACAGACATGCAATGACTCTAGATGTGGTTCATGAGAAGAACACACATGCAATGACACTAGTGGATCAATGTGTGGTTTATTAGAGGAACAGACATGCAATGACACTGGGTGTGGTTCATGAAAACAATAGACATGCAATGACACTGGTGGATCCTTATGTGGTTTGTGATAAGAACAGACATGCAATGACTCTAGTTGTGGTTCATGAAAAGAATAAACATGCAATGACACTGTTGGATCCATATGTGGTTTGTGAAAAGAACAGACATGCAATGACAATGGGTGGATCCATGTGTGGTTCATGAAAATAACACACATGCAATGACACTGGTGGATCCATGTGTGCTTTGTGAGAAGAACACACATCCAATGACACTGGGTGTGGTTCATGAAAAGAACACACATCCAATGACACTGGTGGATCCTTATGTGGTTTGTGACAAGAACAGACATGCAATGACTCTAGCTGTGGTTCATGAGAAGAACACACATGCAATTACACTGGTGTATCCTTATGTGGTTTGTGAGAAGAACACACATGCAATGACTCTAGCTGTGGTTCATGAAAAGAACACACATGCAATGACACTGGTGGATCCATATGTGGTTTGTGGAAAGAACAGACATGCAATGACTGTAGCTGTGGTTCATGAAAAGAACACACATCCAATGACACTGGTGGTTCCATGTGTGGTTTGTGAGAAGAACACACGTGCAATGACACTAGGTGTGGTTGATGAAAAGAACACACATCCAATGACACTGGTGGATCCTTATGTGGTTTATGAAAAGAACAAACATCCAATGACACTGTGTGTGGTTTATGAAAAGAACACACATCCAATGACACTAGTGGATCCTTATGTGGTTTGTGAGAAGAACAGACATGCAATGACTCTAGATGTGGTTCATGAGAAGAACAGACATGCAATGACACTGGTGTATCCTTATGTGGTTTGTGAGAAGAACAGACATGCGATGACTCTAGATGTGGTTCATCAGAAGAACAAACATGCAATGACACTAGTGTATCCTTATGTGGTTTGTGAGAAGAATAGACATGCAATGACACTGTGTGTGGTTCATGAAAAGAACAGACATGCAATGCCAATGGTGTATTCTTATGTGGTTTGTGAGAAGAACAAACATGCAATGACCACATGCAATGACACTGGTGGATCTATGTGTGGTTTGTTTAGAAGAACAGAGATGCAATGACACTAGGTGTGGTTCATGAAAAGAACAGACATGCAATGACACTGGTGGATCCTTATGTGGTTTGGGAGAAGAACAGACATGCAATGACTCTAGATGTCGTTCGTGAGAAGAACAGACATGCAATGACACTGGTGTATCCTTATGTGGTTTGTGAGAAGAATAGACATGCAATGACACTGGGTGTGGTTAATGAAAACAAAACACATCCAGTAACACAGGTGGATCCATATGTGGTTTGTGTAAAGAACCAACATGCAATGACACTGGGTGGGGTTCATGAAAAGAACACACATCCAATGACACTGGTGGATCCATGTGTGGTTTGTCAGCAGAACACACATGCAATGACACTGGGTGTGGTTCATGAAAAGAACACACATCCAATGACACTGGTGATCCTTATATGGTTTGTGAGAAGAACATACATGCAATGAATCTAGATGTGGTTCATGAGAAGAACACACATGCAATGACACTGGTGGATCCATGTGTGGTTTATGAGAGGAACATACATGCAATGACACTGGGTGTGGTTCATGAAAAGAACAGATATGCAATGACACTAGTGGATCCAGATGTGGTTTGTGAAAAGAACACACATGCAATCACACTTGGTGGATCCATGTGTGGTTCATGAAAAAACACACATGCAATGACACTGGTGGATCCATGTGTGGTTTGTGAGAAGAACACACATCCAATGACACTGGGTGTGGTTCATGAAAAGAACACACATCCAATGACACTAATGGATCCTTATGTGGTTTGTGAGAAGAACAGACATGCAATGACCCTAGCTGTGGTTCATGAGAAGAACACACATGCAATGACACTGGTGTATCCTTATGTGGTTTGTGAGAAGAACACACATGCAATGACTCTAGCTGTGGTTTGTGAAAAGAACACACATGCAAGGACTCTAGCTCTGGTTCATGAGAAGAACAGACATGCAATGACACTGGTGTATCCTTATGTGGTTTGTGAGAAGAACAGACATGCGATGACTCTAGATGTGGTTCATGAGAAGAACAGACATGCAATGACACTAGTGTATCCTTATGTGGTTTGTGAGAAGAATAGACATGCAATGACACTGGGTGTGGTTCATGAAAAGAACACACATGCAATGCCACTAGTGTATTCTTATGTGGTTTGTGAGAAGAACAAACATGCAATGACCACATGTAATGAAACTGGTGGATCTATGTGTGGTTTGTATAGAGAAACAGACATGCAATGACACTGGGTGTGGTTCATGAAAAGAACAGACATGCAATGACACCGGTGGATCCTTATGTGGTTTGGGAGAAGAACAGACATTGAATGACTCTAGATGTCGTTCATGAGAAGAACATACATGCAATTACACTGGTGTATCCTTATGTGTTTTGTGAGAAGAAAAGACATGCAATGACACTAGGTGTGGTTCATGAAAAGAACACACATCCAGTGACACTTGTGGATCCATATGTGGTTTATGGAAAGAACCAACATGCAATGACACTGGGTGTGGTTCATGAAAAGAACACACATCCAATGACACTGGTGGATCCATGTGTGGTTTGTCAGCAGAACACACATGCAATGACACTGGGTGTGGTTCATGAAAAGAACACACATCCAATGACACTGGTGATCCTTATGTGGTTTGTGAGAAGAACATACATGCAATGACTCTAGATGTGGTTCATGAGAACAACACACATGCAATGACACTGGTGGATCCATGTGTGGTTTATGAGAGGAACATACATGCAATGACACTGGGTGTGGTTCATGAAAAGAACAGACATGCAATGACACTAGTGGATCCAGATGTGGTTTGTGAAAAGAACACACATGCAATCAAACTTGGTGGATCCATGTGTGGTTCATGAAAAGAACACACATGCAATGACACTAGTGGATCCATGTGTGGTTTGTTGGAAGAACACACATCCAATGACACTAGGTGTGGTTCATGAAAAGAACACACATCCAATGACACTGATGGATCCTTATGTGGTTTGTGTGAAGAACAGACATGCAATGACTCTAGCTGTGGTTCATGATAAGAACACATCTGCAATGACACTGGTGTATCCTTATGTGGTTTGTGAGAAGAACACACATGCAATGACTCTAGCTGTGGTTTGTGAAAAGAACACACATGCAATGACTCTAGGTGTGGTTTTTGAAAAGAACACACATCCAATGACACTGGTGGATCCATGTGTGGTTTGTGAGAAGAACACACATGCAATGGCACTAGGTGTGGTTCATGAAAAGAACACACATTCAACGACACTGGTGGATCCTTATGTGGTTTATGAAAAGAACAGACATCCAATGACACTATGTGTGGTTCATGAAAAGAACACACATCCAATGACACTAGTGGATCCTTATGTAGTTTGTGAGAAGAACATACATGCAATGACTCTAGATGTGGTTCATGAGAAGAACAGACATGTAATGACACTAGTGCATCCTTATGTGGTTTGTGAGAAGAACAGACATGTGGTGACTCTAGATGTGGTTCATAAGAAGAACAGACATGCAATGACACTGGTCTATCCTTATGTGGTTAGTGAGAAGAATAGACATGCAATGACACTGGGTGTGGTTCATGAAAAGAACACACATGCAATGACACTGGTGTATCCTTATGTGGTTTGTGAGAAGAACACACATGCAATGACCACATGCAATGACACTGGTGGATCCATGCGTGGTTTGTTTAGAGGAATAGACATGCAATTACACTGGGTGTGGTTCATGAAAAGAACAGACATGCAATGACACTGGTGGATACTTATGTGGTTTGTGAGAAGAACAGACATGCAATGACTCTAGATGTGGTTCATGAGAAGAACAGACATGCAATGACACTAGTGTATCCTTATGTGGTTTGTGAGAAGAAAACACATGCAATGACACTGGGCGTGGTTCATGAAAAAAACACACATCCAGTGACACTGGTGTATCCTTATGTGGTTTGTGAGAAGAACACACATGCAATGACTCTAGCTATGGTTTGTGAAAAGAACACACATCCAATGACACTGGTGGATCCATCTGTGGTTTGTGAGAAGAACACACATGCAATGTCACTGGGTGTGGTTCATGAAAAGAACACACATCCAATGACACTGGTGGATCCTTATGTGGTTTATGAAAAGAACAGACATCCAATGACACTGTGTGTGGTTCATGAAAAGAACACACATCCAATGACACTGGTGGATCCTTATGTGGTTTGTGAGAAGAACAGACATGCAATGACTCTATATGTGGTTCATGAGAAGAACACACATGCAATGACACTGGTGGATCCATGTGTTGTTTATGAGATGAATAGACATGCAATGACACTGGGTGTGGTTCATGAAAAGAACAAACATGCAATGACACTGTTGGATCCTTATGTGGTTTGTGAGAAGAACATCCATGCAATAACTATAGTTGTGGTTCATGAAAAGAACAGACATGCAATGACGCTGGTGGATCCATATGTGGTTTGTGAAAAGAACAGACATGCAATGACACTTGGTGGATCCATGTGTGGTTCATGAAAATAACACACATGCAATGACACTGGTGGATCCATGTGTGGTTTGTGAGAAGAACACACATCCAATGACACTGGGTGTGGTTCATGAAAAGAACACACATATAATGACGCTGGTGGATCCTTATGTGGTTTGTGACAAGAACATACATGCAATGACTCTAGCTGTGTTTCATGAAAAGAACACACATGCAATGACACTAGTGTATCCTTATGTGGTTTCTGAGAAGAACACACATGCAATGACTCTAGCTGTGGTTCATGAAAAGAACACACATGCAATGACACTAGTGGATCCATATGTGGTTTGTGGAAAGAACAGACATGCAATGACTCTAGCTGTGGTTTATGAAAAGAACACACATCCCATGACACT
The DNA here is from genome assembly GCA_023614405.1 of Avena insularis. NCBI lineage: Eukaryota > Viridiplantae > Streptophyta > Magnoliopsida > Poales > Poaceae > Avena > Avena insularis. Next base: position 317,298,310 of record CM042692.1, on the reverse strand, counting down.
GGTGGATCCATGTGTGGTTTGTGAGAAGAACACACATGCAGTGACATTGGGTGTGGTTCATGAAAAGAACACACATCCAATGACACTGGTGGATCCTTATGTGGTTTATGTAAATAATAGACATCCAATGACACTGTGTGTGGTTTATGAAAAGAACACACATCCAATGACACTGGTGGATCCTTATGTGGTTTGTGAGAAGAACAGACATCCAATGAGTCTAGATGTGGTTCATGAGAAGAACAGACATGCAATGACACTGGTCTATCCTTATGTGGTTTGTGAGAAGAACAGACATGCGATGACTCTAGATGTGGTTCATGAGAAGAACAGACATGCAATGACACTGGTGTATCCTTATGTGGTTTGTGAGAAGAACAGACATGCGATGACTCTAGATGTCGTTCATGAGAAGAACAGACATGCCATGACTCTAGATGTGGTTCATCAGAAGAACAGACATGCGCTGACACTGGTGTATCCTTATATGGTTTTTGAGAAGAACAGACATGCGATGACACTGGGTGTGGTTCATGAAAAGAACAGACATGCATTGATACAGGTGGATCCATGTGTGGTTTGTTTAGAAGAACACACATGCAACAACCACATGCAATGACACTGGTGGATCCATGTGTGGTTTGTTTAGAGGAACAGACATGCAATGACACTAGGTGTGGTGCATGAAAAGAACAAACATGCATTGACACTCGTGGATCCTTATGTGGTTTGTGAGAAGAATAGACATGCAATGACTCTAGATGTTGTTTATGAGAAGAACAGACATGCAATGACACTAGGTGTGGTTCATGAAAAGAATACACATCCAGTGACACTGGTCGATCCATACGTGGTTTGTGGAAAGAACAGACATGCAATGACACTTGGTGTGGTTCATGAAAAGAACACACATCCAATTACACCGGTGGATCCATGTGTGGTTTGTGAGAGGAAAACACATGCAATGACACTGGGCGTGGTTCATGAAAAGAACACACATCTAATGACACTGGTGGATCCTTATGTGGTTTATGAGAAGAACACATGCAATCACATTGGGTGGATCCATATGTGGTTTATGAGAAGAACACACATGTAATGACACTGGTGATATGTGGTTTGTGAAAAGAACACACATGCAATGACTCTAACTGTGGTTAATGAAAAGAGCACACATGCAATGACACTGGTGGATCCATGTGTGGTTTGTGAGAAGAACACACATGCAATGACACTGGCTGTGGTTCATGAAAAGAACAGACATGCAATGATACTGGTTGATCCATATGTGGTTTGTGAGAAGAACACACATGCAATGACACTGGGTGTGGTTCATGAAAAGAACACACATCCAATGACACTGGTGGATCCTTATGTGGTTTGTGAGAAGAACAGAAATGCAATGACTCTAGATGTGGTTCATGAGAAGAACAGACATGCAATGACACTGGTGTATCCTTATGTTGTTTGTGAGAAGAACACACATGCAATGACACTTGGTGTGGTTCATGAAAAGAACACACATCCAATGACACTGGTGTATCCTTATGTCGTTTGTGAGAAGAACACACATGTAATAACTCTAGCTGTGGTTTGTGAAAAGAACATACATGCAATGAATCTATCTGTGGTTCATGAAAAGAACAGACATGCAATGACACTAGTGGATCCATATGTGGTTTGTGAAAATAACATACATGCAATCACAGTGGGTGGATCCATGTGTGGTTCATGAAAAGAACAGACATGCAACGACACCGGTGGATCCTTATGTGGTTTGTGAGAAGAACAGACATGCAATGACTCTAGCCGTGGTTCATGAAAAGAACACACATGCAATAACACTGGTGGATCCATATGTGGTTTGTGAAAAGAACAGACATGCAATCACATTGGGTTGATCCATATGTGGTTTATGAGAAGAACACACATGCAATGACACTGGTGATATGTGGTTTCTTAAAATAACACACATGCAATGACACAGGTGATATGTGGTTTGTTAAAAGAACACACATGCAATGACTCTAACTCTGGTTAATGAAAAGACCAGACATACAATGACACTGGTGGATCCATGTGTGGTTTGTGAGAAGAACACACATGCAATGACACTGGGTGTGGTTCATGAAAAGAACAGACATGCAATGATACTGGTGTATCCATGTGTGGTTTGTGAGAAAAACACACATGCAATGACACTGGGTGTGGTTCATGAAAAGAACACACATCCAATGACACTGGTGGATCCTTATGTGGTTTGTGAGAAGAACAGACATGCAATGACTCTAGATGTGGTTCTTGAGAAGAACAGACATGCAATGACACTAGTGTATCCTTATGTGGTTTGTGAGAAGAACAGACATGCAATGACACTAGGTGTGGTTCATGAAAATTACACACATGCAATGACACTAGTGTATCCTTATGTGGTTTGTGAGAAGAACAGACATGCAATGACTCTTGATGTGGTTAATGAGAAGAACATACATGCAATGACACTGGTGTATCCTTATGTGGTTTGTGAGAAGAACAAACATGCAATGACTCTAGCTGTGGTTTGTGAGAAGAACACACATGCAATGACTCTAGCTGTGGTTTGTGAGAAGAACACACATGCAATGACACTGGTGGATCCTTATGTGATTTGTGAGAAGAACATACATACAATGACTCTAGTTTTGGTTCATGAAAAGAACATACATGCAATGAAACTGGTGGATCCATATGTGGTTTGTGAGAGGAACATACATGCAATGACACTGGGTGGATCCATGTGTGGTTTATGAAGGGAACAAACATGCAATGACACTGGGTGTGGTTCATGAAAAGAACAGACATGCAATGACACTGGTGGATCCATATGTGGTTTGTGAGAGGAACAGACATGCAATCACACTGGGTGGATCCATGTGTGGTTCATGAAAAGAACAGACATGCAATGATACTGGTGGATCCATGTGTGGTTTGTGAGAGGAACATACATGCAATGACACTGGGTGTGGTTCATGAAAAGAACACACATCCAATGACACTGGTGGATCCTTATGTGGTTTGTGAAAAAGAACACACATGCAATGACTCTAGCTGTGGTTCATGAAAAGAACACACATGCAATGACACCAGTGGAGCTATGTGTGGTTTATTGAAATAACACACATGCAATGACTCTGGTGGATCCATATCTGGTTCATGAAAAGAACACACATCCAATGACACTGGTGGATCCTTATGTGGTTTGTGAAAAAGAACACACATGCAATGACTCTAGCTGTGGTTCATGAAAAGAACACACATGCAATGACACCAGTGGAGCTATGTGTGGTTTATTGAAATAACACACATGCAATGACTCTGGTGGATCCATATCTGGTTCATGAAAAGAACACACATGCAATGACACTGGTGGATCCTACTACTGCTGCTACTACTACGCCACAACACATGCGTCATCGAGTGCACGGTCGTCGATGGATAGCTTCAATTTATTGCCACTTGATTTTAATAAGACATATCCCATTTTTTACGCAGCGGCTCTTAATCTCACTTCCAACTGGGCCCTACCATAAGAAGCTTGCACGCGCTAACCGAAGGCCGAAGAGCTGAGCTCGACGATACCTAATGTCTCTGCCTTCATCGAGTCACTCGCAGTCATCAACATATCCCTCTACCCGATCTAGCACAACCCCACAAATCTCACCGTACAGCCACCTACCTTCCCCTCTACATTTCCACTTTTAACTATCGCCAATTTTAGGGCCGTGTCAAACTTCGTACATAGAAATTGTGTATGCGCCCTTTGTATGCGGCTCAATACAGAACTGCCATGCATGGCCCGAGAAAAAAACGTGACATACCGTGCGCATGTCGTGGTGCACGGTGCAGTAGACTGCGCGGCGCATTGCACGGTGGTGCAACGAAACGTGCCTTGCTTCCATCCACCTTAACTATAGAGCCCCTCTCTGCACACCCACTCTCACTCTCGCTCACTCACCCCACGCACCCCTCTCCACTGTCCCACCAGCATCTGCAAACTCCCGAGAATACCCCGTTCGCGCCGGTGTTGGCGGAGGAGGATACGGTGGACATCGTCGCCTCCGAGGCCGCCGGCGAGGAGGCCCCTGTCTCCTCGCTGGTCCCCCTCGACGCGTTGAAAGTAGCCACCGTCCCCGTCCAAGCCCCAGTCAAGCCATCGTGGCAGCCACCGTTCCCGTCCAGGCCCCCGTCCCTGCTACCAACGTAGCCGCTGACGAGGCCCCCGTCTCCTCGCCGGTCCCCCTCGAGTCTTTGAAAGCAGCCGCCGTCCCCATCCAGGCCCTAGTCGAGGCATCGATGGCAGCTGTCGTTCCTGTCCAGGCCCACGTCCCTGCTACCGACGTAGCCGCCGAAGAGGAGCCCTCCGCTGGCGAGGAGGCTCCCGCCGGTCACAAGCAGATTCAGCACTTCATGGGCACCTATGATCCAGATAAGTACATCGCTCCGCTGAACCCCTACGACACCGGCATCGACGACCCATGGTCAGAGGTAACTAGGGTTTGCTCCCCTCCCCTGGTTCTTCTACCGTTCCCATCGTTGGATGCTAGATCTTGGTTTATTAGGATTCTCTTGTTCGCATTTCGATTGCTCAATCTTCTTACATCATCTACTCCCCCATTTTCCTTTTCTTCCAATAGGTTTCCGGCACTGACGTCTGCAGCGATGACGAGTCCAGGAACACCAAGACTCCTCAGGTGCTAAGGAGGCTGCAGGCCGGCCAGTACGACGCCTTCTTCGCTGGTAGCAACTATAGCTGCCCCTTCTGCAAGGGGATCACCTTCTGCTGGGTGAGTCTCGCCGGCACCGACTTCAACTCCTTACTAAAGCATGGAGAGGCCCCGGGCTCCGGCATCCACAAAGGCTGCGAGACCGTGAACATCAACGCCTACATCGCTGAACACCAGGCTCTCGGCATTCACCTCCAAAACCTCTAGCAGGTGGCCATCAAAGAGGGTCGCATGCCTCCAATCAGGCCCAAGGCCCCTAAGATCAAGGGACTGGGCAGCAAGAAATGGAGGAAGCGTCGAAGGGAGGAGGCGGAGGCGCGGGCGTATGAAGGAGGGGTTGAATGTGTCTGCTACTGCTGCTAAGAAGCTTCTTTTGATTTTCGATATTTTGCTTGCATCCTATTTCTGGTTGAATGCATTGAACCTCGTTAAGCAACCTACTTTCTATCGCTATATCCTATTTACCTGCGCACAGCTATATCTACATTTGTTTGGTTTTCTAAATGAATGTATTCTGCCTGGTGTGATTTGCTGCTCTAGATTTGCTACCTGATCGGAGGCAAAAAGAGGTCCAAAAGGGAACGAATTATCGAAGAGAGAATCTTCTCTAGATTTTCTACGAAATTGGGAAAAATGAAACATATCTGTTTAGTGAGAGAGGAAAAGGGTACTCTTTCAAACTGCCAGTTAACAAGCTACCATCTTGACAAGCTACAAGACACATACATAAACATAACACAAAGAGGGTTAAATTTATTTTACTATTCTCACTTGAGGTGCTAGACATCTTGTTAAGATAAATGAGTTCCAAAAAATAGAAACATAACACTGAGAAGTAAAATTTAATTCACTTCTCACCAGCCCACTTGAGGCGCTTGCCATCGTTCCTAGGCGATCATTCCAGGTGGATCTTACATTATTGGAACTCCATAGCTCACGAAATGCTTCGTCCCACCTGGGATCTGACTTGCCTTCACTATCTTCAGCATCCCGCGGCACAATTAGCGGTGCATCATAGACCTGATTGTTGCCGCTAGAAGATGTTGCCTCTCTCATTTTGCTTCAATTGCAGCCTCTCTGTCAGTACTTCAGTACCGCAAGCTCTCTTTTAGCTGCTTCTGCGGCCTCTCTATCAGCTGCTTGAGATGTAGCCATTTCCTTTGCATATGCAACTTCAAACTCAGCTATTCTGCATTTTCTACAAAGGGCTCCCCTAAGCTCGTCTTTCCTCTTGCAAATAGGGCGAAACACGAGGTAACGTAGAAAAAAATGGATCTTCTTGTACAGCTGGTAGGTCACGTAAGCATCTATGGCTGCATACTTCAGGTTTATATCAGACAATAGCCACTCATCCCAGAAATCGTGCCTATCCGTAGGGAAATCTGCCTTCATTCTGTCATACGACTCATCGAGGATTGTAGTTGCGAGTGATGCCATTCCATCCTTCTCGAGCCCCCTAGGATCTTGACAAGACTCTGAATATCGATCCAGTTGTGCGTAGGAATTGTAATTCCCTCTCGATAAAATTTCGAAAAATCAGTTGTATTGTCGATAGTGTAGAAAACAATTCCGTTTTCTACAAGGAACTGGCGCAGCGCCGGACAATTCCTGTCAGTCTTGAAAGTATGTAGTTTGTCATCACCAAAATTTGTAACTACCAATATTTTGTCAATGCAAGATCATCATCTAAATATAATTTTGAAAAGTTTAGTAAATGCAAGATCAAGACTCTCAACATTGTCTTGTCATAATTTATTTAGTCCTAAATAAAATCCAGTAGTTGCAAGATGAGCAAATGGATAAAGAACAAGAGGAGAAAACCCTAAAAGTGGTTAGCTACAGAGAGCAGATCTACAAACCAGGAGAGGTGGTAGACGAGGACGTGTTTCCTCATGCCCAGTTGAATGACAGCGACTTCACTCCCTTCATATGGGTGCTCCGAGGTGTACTCGAGGTCCAATCCCACAAACTTGTCCTTGTCTTTCTCAAGCCAACCCTCATACATCCTCAAGACTCACATCACTGTCTCCTCCTCGTTGGTGTAGACAACGTGTATCTTATTATTGTCATGGGTAGTGAAGCTTGTCTCTAGATTGCGACGACCTTTCATGGCGGCAAGGAGAAGACGGGAAGAAGACAGATGACAGGAAGAAGAAGAGTGGTTTCTGCAAGGTAGGGGAACGGTGGAACCGTCAATGCGCTTTTAAGATAGTGACGGGGATGGAAGTCCAAGGAGAGACGCGTGGCGGTGGCCGTTCTAGCTTCTGTGTAAACAAAAAATAATTATAACGCTGATACATGTGCCCTCTTTTGTCACGTCAATACACTGGGCCAGTGGTGATGTCCTATCCACTGTGCCAGCGATGCAAGCCTACGTGACAGCCACCCCACCTAAGCGATGGGAGCGACATCACGGCGAGAACTGACAGGGGGCCCAACTTGACGGCCGTTAGCCTGATATTTTGTATTGAAACGTAAAGTTGAATTCGTGCTGAAAAAGACCCTCTGAGTATTTGGCACGCCAACTTTGCGTAACGCAGCTGATTGTAAGCAACTCGGGTACCGCGTTGCCTGGACACCCCATCTTTCGGGCCGCAAAATGATATTCTCCTTCCCGGCACCCTGCCGGAGGGGAGAATTCACCCTGGAGGCCTTCTTCATCACCATGCCTGCCTCCGGTGTGATGCGTGAGTAGTTCATCCCTAGACTATGGGTCCATGCAGTAGCTAGATGGTTGGTTCTTCTCCTTTGTGCTACCATGTTTAGATCTTGTGAGCTCCATTCATGGTCAAGATCATCTATTTGTAATCTACATGTTGTGTTTGCGGGGATCCGATGGATATTGAGATGCTATTTCAAATTGATTATTGATTCTATCATGTCTTTTTTATTTGTGATCTTGCATGCTCTCCATTATTAGTAGCTATCTTGGCCGAGTAGATGCTAGCAACTCCAAGAGGGAGTATTTATGCTCGATAGTGGGTTCATGCCTCTAGTAATCTGGGGAAGTGACAGAAATCTCTAAGGTAGTAAATGTGTTGTTGCTACTAGGGAGAAAACAGGAATCCTTTGTTCATAGAACAATCGTATTGTTTACTTTACACACAATGCTTAATGCAATTATCTGTTGCTTACAACTTAATACTGGAGGGGGTTCGGATGATAACCTGAAGGTGGATTATTAGTCATAGATGCAGTTGGATTACGGTATATGTATAATGTTGTAATGCCCAATCAAATCTCATAGGAGTCAAGATGATTAGTATATGCATGTATGCTTTCTCGATGTTTGTCAATTGCCCCGATGTATTTGTTCACCCAACATGTCATCTATCTTAAGGAGAATCACCACTAGTGAACTATGGACCCCGGTCCTTTCTTTTACTATCAATCTACAATCTACTATTTACTGTTTTCTGTTTACTTTCTGCAAGCAATTACTATCTTCCACATAATACGTTTAATCCTTTGTTTTCAGCAAAACTGGTGAGATTGACAACCTCACTGTAAGTTGGGGGCAAAGTTTTATGGTTGTGTTGTGCAGGATTCCAAGTTGGAAACAACACCTTGGAGGTGTTTACTTGCTCCTACTGGTTCGATAACCTTGGTTTTATAACTGGGGGAAAACTTGCTGATGTGCTCATCATACCTTCCTCTTGGGGTTCCCCAACAAGCTCGATATATTTTGGGCCATCAGGTACTGTGTGAATGATGTCCCGGTCACCTAGGGTGCTATGGTTCCGGTGGTTGTTGGCGTCGGGGAAGCAGATCTTGAGCAGTCGATGCCGGCTTGAACGCGGTGGACGAGAGCGTCGCTGAGGCAGATCCGGTGCAGTGAACAGCAACGGCCGTGCAGCTGTTCTGGAGCGGTGGACATGGAACTCCTTGAACTATATCACATCAGGTGGACACCGGTGAAGTGGATCCGGTACAATTGGGTAGCTTTTGGCAGTGAGGAAGCAGAGCTTGGGCGGTCGTTGACGCCATCGGCGTGGTGAACGACACCGCAGCTCCAGTGTAGTGGCAGAGAGACCCGGTGAACTAGATCCGGTGGGTGAGCGTTGGTGAAGCAGCTCTGCGGCGGCGCACAAGACCAGAGATCAAGCCGGTGCGTGCGGTGGCCATGGAGGCGACAAATGAGCTTGGGATTTTTAGGAGGGCCAGTGGGAAAAACTGTATGAATCGGGACCATAGTATAGGTGAATAGCAATATAATTACGATCGTGCCCCTGAGGTACTGACTTTAGCATGCCCATCTATCGTATGAACAATGGGTAGAACCGGAAAATTAATGACAAAAGTTTTTGAAACAGAGGGGCGTGAAATGCTTCAAGGTCAGTGTGTGATATTGCCGCTCGATTGAGATTTGAATTTGGCCCGCGTCCAGCTAATAATAATAATAGAAAAATGGTACTATCTGGTGGGAGATTTTGGCTCAAAGGTTTTGAATCGGTGGGGCGGGAAATGCTTCAAGGTCGGTGGGTGATTTTGCCGCTCAATTCAGATTTTGAATTTGGCTAGCGTCCATCTAGTAATAGAAAAAGGTAGTAGACTTTAACCTATCTGTCCAGGAAATCAAAGCTGAGAGTCACATCAACTGATCATCCATATCCGTACTAGTAAAAGGCACGTGACACAATTTCCATACCACTATATAGTGCTTGACACTTCTTTTCAAAACAAAAAACGACTATGTTGCTTCACAATTTCCATACCAATATATAGTGTACGAATAACTTCAAACATTGGTAGTTGGATATAGATTGGCAAAACCCGACATTGTTGCCATTGGATCTCTTTCAGTACATTTGATTATGTCGTGTCTAGCTTATAGAAGATCCCATTATTGTTGGACTCTAGCACATTGAATATATACTATGCATAGAAATAGAAAGTGTAGAGAACATGGTTTTGAATGCCACGAGCCAAGTTTCCAGATATAGTGGACAATATTTTATGTAAGATTCCCAAGTTTTATGAGTTTTTAAAGCTTCCGAGCTAACTCGGACCACTCAAATGACTTTATGTCTCTATTAACAAAATCATGCCATATTTGAACTAGAAGCTCTAGAAAGTGGTAGATTTCTATCGAAGTTCTACAAAAAGCTTTTGGTGGTACGCATCAGGTAGTTAATATATCGAAAACAATCGAGAGTTTTGACAAATTCAACTTCCTGCTAAGAATTTGTATCTTGACAATTTTGAACCCGTTTTGAAACAATCACATGTAATAAAGAAAAACAGAAAAACAAATATTTACGCATGACATCCTATCACGTCACGTGTATAGCCTGCCAAGAAACTGATAACCATGGGATTTGACAACTTCTGGAAATCAGCCACACCATATTTTCCCACCATGTATGAATAATATTAGGTTTCAATCCTGATGACCAAAAAAGGTCATGGCCATATCGACATCATAGTTAATGTACTGGTCCCACATTAATTTGGTATATGGGTGCATCTTGGTGTAGTAGGAAATGTTGCCGGTAGGAGTCTCAACATTGGGCCTGTTTTTTGTTTTTTTAACAGGCAAGGGATGAGTTTGCCCTTTTTCTCTGAACACACTCCATCATTGGAGAAAGCAGGACTGACGATTAAGTCTGCATTTGTGTGCATACCTCGTTCTTACATTAATGCATGTGAGACCAACATATATGCAACCCAAGAAGCCCATGCCTCATCTAGATTAAGAAGGCCATGTTTCAAAAGAAAAACAAAACAATCTACTGCCATTGATCAAAACAAGTACCAGTACAAGAGTATTAGTTCTACAAAATACTTTAATAATAGCAACATTAGGACATTTGAGAGATTCGGTAGCTTTTGAAAGATTCAGCAGTACATGCCATATTCTGCACTCGATCTGAACAACTCCTAGTACATAGGAATTATTACAAAATATATTAGCAGTTGCAGAACTCCATACAAAATACTTGGTAGAAGTATAAAACTACTCTTAGTAGAACCTTAATCTAGCTAGGAACGATTACATGTCCCATCATATACTCCAAACATGCATGAGAGAAAGAGAGAGGTCAGAATCACCACAAGATCTGTATGCCAAGGATTCATCGTGTCTAGGTCGTGGTTGGGTAGCGCTTGCTTTCCCGCCTGGCACGCTTCTCTCGTTTTATCGTCGTCTGTGGATCCTCGTAAATAGGCTTTTGCCTGTTCACCCTTAGCAAGATAGATGTAAAATTCACGGACCTTTCCAGCCATTTCCACCACTCTGATTGTGAAAGGAATCTGTCACTAAAATAAATAAAGTAATTAATATTAGAACAGAGGGACTAAAAAATTACATATACATTAGGATCATCAGGAGAATATTAAGATGTGATATCTCACAACGGGTTCATGTCGTCGTTGATCCAACATTGGAAGTCCACGAGGAACTCCGACCAACAATTCAGGAGCTTGACAATAAGTCCCCGCTACTGACAAGTAATGGTTGAGCGCCTCCAATGCGGCTTCGGCCGGCGGCTGCCCAATCTTTGGCGCAGAATTAAACTCGAGCGGATAGAACCCACGAAAATCTACCAATGATGATATCCTCACCTCGTATTCCTCCAATTCCCACGCCGCGGACCTTACACGGGTGACGGACAGGACAATCTCCATGTTGTGCTCGTCAATATAGCCGATGAACAACATGCCCGTCTTCCTGATGCCGATGATATTTGTTCTCCTCGAGCACCCTGCAGATACCGGCTTAGACGGGTCCCATTGTTTAACGCTGTAGAGGACTATGGGCACCTCGATCGAGTGGGTGGATTTGAGGTGCAGATATAATGTTAATTTGTTGCCGACCCAGTTGCATCTTGGCTCCGTGCAGATAAATAGGTTGTGGATGCAGAAGATCATGTGGGCATAGAGTTTGTTGAAGGAGACCACTTCCGGGAAGTTGTAGATCGGGAAGCTGTAACCTTCTCCGCCGACGACTTGGCGGTGTAGCTCCTTGGAGCATGCGGCCAGCCGGACGACGCTTTTAGCGTCGAGATGCTCAGCGATTTGGTTGACGACGTCGTCGCTGACCTTGTTAAAGCCATTGCAGCGCTAGATCTCCCTCGAACCTCTCAAAATTTTGTACAGATGATCCGCCATCGTGTGTAGGAGGATTGGGGGCGAGGGCGGATCTATATAGAACTGTTTGGTTTTTTTTGGAGGAGAGGGGTGGTGGTATGGAAGGAGAGATGCACCGGGCGAGATGGCGAGGAAAATGTGTGATCGGCACGGTGGAGAGGATCCCAAATGCGGCCAGGCGGCGTCGGTGAGTGTGGATAAACTAAACGGAGATGGATAAGATGTGATGGCTCTTTGAAAGAGGTTTTTTCTTTTCTTGTAATAAATTAACCATGTCACCTCCTGGCGTAGTATAGTCTCATCACGTCAGATTGACTAGACACATTATTTATTTACAGGTCCTACTGTAGTACTGTTTGCATAAGTAGGAGCTCGAAGTCGGAGTAGTAGGTAGGAGTATTACTCTACCTCCGTCCCGAGGAATAATAAGGCGTCCTTGTTTTGGTTGTTTTTTCTTTGACCAAGATTTACGCTAAATATATAGTATAAAGAATGTTGGTATAAAATTAGCATTATTGGAAAGTTTTACTCTACCTCCAACAGTACGAGTACTAATTTTACACAAATTAATCAAGTGCATTAGTTACTCTATTTATTTGATGAAATTTTACACAATGTAATCAAGTATGTATCTTCTCGGCACCCTCGCGCACACCTGCTAGTTGATCTCTCCCTCATCTGGAGTGTGGCACTCAGAACATGTGCCATGGTTAGGGTTGCGAGCGGGATCCTGCAAAAGTCCTGCCTCTAGTTCATTTTGAAGTTTCTATAGGAGTACTTCAAAATGAACTATAAGCGAAACTTTTGCCGGATGTGTTTGTCTATCGTGTGTTCATCAGCTACGTTGGTACGACGGCTCTGTGTCTGTCTATCATGTGTTCATTAGCTACGTTGTGTTGGTGTTCATATGAAGGAACCACTTTGGGCATTGGGTTGGGGCGGCGGCAAATAAGTAGTCGCGGATCAAACTTTTTGGGTTTCGATTTTTTCAATTGCTTCGTCCCAAACATCGCATGGAAGGTTATTACAAGGATCAACACTCACAACACTAGAGAAGGGATATTGTACTTGGTATGTATATATAAATATATACACGTAGGCAGCCCGAGAGGACTACATCAAAGGTTATTACAAACTACTGTAGAAGAGATTATGGGGTTAGAGAAGGCAGCCCGAGAGGGCTGCAGCGAAGAGGTGTGGAAAGCGGTTCGATGTCAGAGCAAAGTTATGAAAAAAAGATAGAAACAAAGCTGCCGTAGTACCATGGCACACGTGCATAGCGCCACACTATGGACGAGGGAGATATCAGCTAGAGTATGGGTGTGATGCAGCAAAGGAGAGAGTAGTATACAATTTATTTTCCTTGCATAGAGGAGGAGTAGCACACTATAAGGCTACAGGAGTGAGCACCACGCTGATTTCTTTGTTAAGTAAGTACAAGCGGACCTCATAAAAAATGAAAATTGCATCCAAGTCCATGCATTTAGCACAATGTCAACACCTGGATTTTTAATCCCAGATGCCTATTATGCCATACATCGCAATCCTAGGATTACCATTTTTGCGAGACATAACAGATTGGATATCATAGTACATCATCCATTACAAACCATAATAAGGTCTTACACAAATAAAGGATCTCATTATCCAGTCTTAATACAAACAAGTAGCGGAATAATAAGTGTAGCGGTGGGCTCCATCTTCAGTGTCACAAGCAATGCTGATGATAGGAGATGATCCTAGTTGTCGTAGCCGTCCTACTGTCCTTCTTCCGAATATTCCTCCTCATAGTATGGCCACGGGAATAGCCAGGGACAAAGCCATGAGTACTCTTTAAGTACTCGCAAACTATCACTAACAAGTAAAGTAGTTCTAGTAGGAAGGCTAAGATCTAAGTTTATTTGCAAAGTTAAGTTTGAAACCTAAGCTGAGTTCAGAAACAAAGAAAGATAAAATAAAGTTCTAAATCACCTAAGTGGGAACTTAGTTTTTCATAGTCACAAACTTGTTGTGGTCCAGTCATGTCACAATTCATTTCATAAGTCATTTTGAAAACATCTGACGACGGAACAGTATGGCCACTCCAACTGTCCATGACCATGGACGCGGCTATTCGAATAGTTTGACACTCTGCAGAGGTGGTACACTTTCACCACAAAATTCGATACATTCGTCAGGGATAACACTGAATCATCATACTTAGTATGCGGATAATCAATCATAACCTTTGCTTTACACACTCTAGTATAAGAACCTCTCCTATGAGCTTGCCCTCCCAGCCATGGCCATCTGCCATCCTGGGGACTCCCATCCATGGCCATTTGCCATCATGGGCACTCCATAGGTGGACAACATCAAGAGGCAGCCTCAGCTCAAACCTCTCCCGCGAGGGAACTCATACTAATTGATGTCTACGCACTTCTATTCTTGTAGACAGTTGTTGGGCCTCCAAGTGCAGAGGTTTGTAGAACAGCAACAAGTTTTCCCTTAAGTGGATCACCCAAGGTTTATTGAACTCAGGGAGGAAGTGGTCAAAGGTACCCCTCTCAAGCAACCCTGCAATCAAGATACAAGAAGTTTCTTGTGTCCCCAACACACCCAATACACTTGCCAGGTGTATAGGTGCACTAGTTCGGCGAAGAGATAGTGAAATACAAGTGGTATAGATATAAGACAACGGTGCAGAAAATAGCTTGATGGCATGGAAGAGACTAAAGGCAAACTGAAATAAAGATGGAAGCAAGCAAACATGTAACAGATCTAGTTGCAAACAGTGTTTCAATGTTTAGAAACAAGGCCTAGGGAGCATACTTTCACTAGTGAACACTCTCATATAAATATCTTCTCTTTATGATACTACTCTAAACTATTCTCCGTTGGACACTCTAATCCATGGTAGGGCTATAACAGCACACCTCAAAGTTCACTTTCCGCATCTAGATAACCCCACATTGTCACCTTGAGCTCTAGATGGTTCCAACAAACACCACAATTTCATAGAAACATCCAACTCCAAATATAACTCATAACAAGTATTTGTAATCTCTAGCCTAAGTGCCACCATGGTGTGCACGCTGTCACTTTCACACACATGGGGAGAGCAGAGATCTATTAAAGCACTTGAGTAGCAAGGTAGATCTACTTGATTACAAATCTCATGATCACAATATGATCATGCATAGAGAGAGAGAGATGAACACATAGCTACCGGTAGAACCCTTAGCCTCGAGAGAGAACTACTCCTTCCTCATCATGGGAATCAGCAATGGTGATGGAGATGGCGGTGTAGATCGATGGAGATGGCTCCTGGGGCACTTCCCCATCCCGGCACGGTACCGGAAAAGAGACTTTCGGTCCCCTGAATCTCCCCTTCGGTGGCGGCGGTGCTGCGGAACTTTTCGTAGATTTTTGATTGACGATTTAGGGTTTATGCATCGGGTGGCTCTTATAGGCGAGAGGGGAGACCGAGGGGGTGCCGGAGGGGCCCACACCACCCCCTGGCGTGGCCTGGCCTGGCCCGCGCAACCAGGTGGTGTGGCCACCCTCTGGCCCTTCTCCGTCTCGTATTCTGGCTCCGTGAGTCTTCCGGTAAAATATCAACTTTGGCTTTTGTCCGGTCCAATTCCGAGAATTATTGATTTTCTGACTTTCCTGGAACCAAAAACAGCAGAAAACAGGCAACTGGCACTGTGGCATCTTGTTAATAGGTTTGTTCCAGAAAATGTGTAAAAGTACTCCAAAGTGTGGACAAAACATAAGAAAGTAGATATAAAACAAGCATGGAACATCAAAAATTATGGATACGTTAGCAACGTATCAACATCCCCAAGCTTAACTCCTGCTCGTCCTTGAATAGGTAAGTGATAAAAAGAAAGAATAATTTTTTAGGTGACATGCACCATTATAAACTTGATCAAAGTATTTGTAAAACATTCAAAGCTGGGATCATAGTACTTCAATCATAACATGAAAGACAAAGTTATAGCAATAAGACAAAGAAACTATTTTGCAACATGAAAAGTCACAAACAAAAGATTAATGAATAACAATGCTTTGCAAGACGTTTGTTTGTTTCACATAAAGAAAACATAGTATAGTGGCATTCAGCTTGTCCCTCATAGAGTAGAAAACATAAATGCATAGGACACCTTCAAAGATCGTAAGAGTGACTAGATACAAATAGTTTAAAACAAGCAATATCAGAGCTATGCATCAATCAACAAGCCTTGGGACAATGCACGTAGAACTAAGAATGGCCACTATGCTCTCAAAGTAGGTGCATAAATATAGAAGGTGGAGACTCAACATATAAGTGGAAGAAAGGCCTTCATAGAAGGAAGTAGGAATTCAATTTTCATAAAGAGCTTCCAAAAATTATGGTACTTTTTAGCTTTCAGCTCTCATTGCCCCTATCATAAGCATTTTGAAGTGATCAAGGTTAAAGTGAACAAACTATGGAGTATATGCTTCACAAAGTATAAGTTGGAAATCTCATGTCCCTTGAATACGAGGGCCGCTCCTCATGATACTCAAGTTTAGTCACCGGTAAGTTCTTGTCATCATAAGTACATGTGTATCATAGAGAACCGCCAACGGGGTAGCCCTTTCCCGATGATACGGAAGAATCCCCATATCAAAATGACAAGGCAAGCAGACAACGAGCATCTCAGCAATCTTCTTATTTACCATGGGAATATGGTGCTTTTTTCTCTCTTTCATCTTTTCATAATCTTTTTTTTCTTTTTCTATTTTTTCTCAATATAGGACTCCTTTTTATGTAAGAAGAATGCTTCATAGACAACTCATTATGGTTACACTGCAGGTTTCCACCATGTCAACATGGATTAGACTAGCGGCTCAGGCGTTTCTCTAAAACATATACATAACTCCATGGACTTACAATCTCCCCTTTCATTTCACACCGACGACATCCATAGACAAAAGAGCATGATATCAACTAGGTACAAAGTACCCGTGCAATGTTGAAAGCATTCCCCATGACAGCATGGTTCTGCTAATCCCCAACAAATAATCGCAAGCATATACAAGATATACGACACAATGGTTCAAGTTTATTAAGGGCAAGAAAATTAAAGTGTGCCATCAAGTTCGTGAGAGCTTTAATCACTATTTTTCTCATAACAAGTTTAATTTGGAAGGCAAAAAAACATGAATATACTTGGAATAGCATATGCTAATAGGTAGGTATGGTGGACTCTTTGGAATAACTTGGTTTAGGGAGTTGAATGCATGAGTGGAACTCATAATTGGTTGTGGAGGCTAGCAAAAGACTGGGAGCGACCAACTAAGAGAGCAATAATGGCCATAATCATGCAAAGCGACAAAACATCATTAATCAAAGCATAAAGTGATATTACAATTCGAAAACTAAAGGATCATAAAGGCTATGGTGACTTGGGATAGTCATAACACGGTGTGAGCATGTCCCAAGTCAACCCAAATAAAGCATCAAAAGAGAATACCACTATATTATGCTTTAATATGCTAAAACAACGCATGATTCTTTCAAGGCACATTAAGCAATCTCAATTGTTTATAATATGTCATGCTACAACAAAGAATACTAAGCATAAAGCTAAAACAATATCAAGCATGTCATGACAAAGCATAGGCCACAGTCAAAAACAAGTTCTCTTTACCACTTAAGCATGAACTTTCCTACTCTTTCCAATCCAAACCAAACTATTTGAAAACCAATGTATGAATGAGGGGGGTCCAACCAATTTATTCAAGCAAACAAAGCAAATCAAGCAAATGAAAATGAAAAACAAAAACAAAGACGCTCCAAGAACAACACAACTGTGCATGAAACAATAAAAATGAAGTGTTTGGAAGAAACCTGGGATTTTTATTGATGAAGAAGGGGATGCCTTGGGCATCCCCAAGCTTTGACGCTTGTACTTTTTGGATATTTCTTGGGGTGACACGAGTGGCATCCCCAAGCTTGAGCTTTAGTCCATTCTTCATCTTATTACTCATTCCTTCCATACACCTGAAATTTTTCCTTCATACAAAACTTCACACAATCTTTATTAGCAACATTAGTGCACTCAAGGTAATAAGTCTTTAGGTTAAGTTCAAACACCAATAAAAATTCCATTAAAACACTAGCTACTGTAGCACTTACCTCAAAAAAGCTCAATTCCCCAAAATAACTCAAAAAGGAACCAACAAGAAGCAAATGCAGAAAATGGCAGAAATCTGTCAAAACAGACCAGCCGGTAAAGACGAATTTTTTCGAAGACCTTATGTTGCTCAAATAAAAAAGTATTTAACTAACGAAAGTTAGATAACAAACTGGGGCAGAAGCACAAAAATTCATGCCTCAAAAGGACGTACAGAGATTTTACACGATTTTTTACGGTGAAGCACAAAATTCTATTTCGGGACAGCAACTTTCCCAAGCATTACTTCTCTCTCATTAGAGGTTATTCTTGGCAAAAAAATCAAATAAAAAGGATAAGGAGAGGTTATTACTGAAGCAATAACTTCCAAGACTTAAGAAAAATATTGGGTTATCTCCTAAGAAGTACTTTTCTTTAACGCCTTTAAGTTAGGCATGATAGTTTGAGAAGATGCTCACATAAGAAATATGAATTAGAGTAAAAGAGAGCATCAAGAAGCAAATTCAAAGAACATTTAAGTCTAACCCACTTCCTATGCATAGGAATCTTGTAAAGAAACAAGTCATGAAAGCACAAAGCAACAAGCATAGGAAAGCAAAACAAGTGCAACTTCAAGAGTTTCAACATAAAGAGGAAAAACTTAATATTATTGAGATGCATAAAACCATGTTTCCCTCTCTCATAATAACTTTCAGTAGCATCATGAATAAAATTAACAATATAACTATCACATGAAACATTCTTATCATGAGCCACATGCATATTATAATTATTACTCTCCACATAAGCATAGTCTTTCTTATTAATTGTAGCGGGAGCAAATTCAACAAAATAGCTATCATTATTATTCTCATCACCATAATCATCAAATATAGGAGACATATTGTAGTCATAATTAATTTCCTCTTCAATAGTAGGTGGACTGAAAATATCATATTCAACATTATAATCATCATATATTGGAGTCATAATATCATCAAAGTAAATTTTCTCCTCCATGCTTGGTGGACTAAAAATATCATGCTCATCAAAACGAGCTTCCCCAAGCTTAGAATTTTCCATAGGATTAGCAATAATGGTGTTCAAAGAATTCGTACTAATAACATTGCTATTAGCATGCAAATAAAGTTCCATAGGTTTTTAAATTTTCTCTTTAAACACTTCATGTCCTAACTCAAGATAAATACTATAATGCTCTCTAATTTTTTTGTTGTTTTACATTAAGCCTAACTAGTGAAAGCAAGAAACAAAAAGACAAAATTGCAGAATCTAAAGTAAATAACTTCGAGCACTCACACTAGAGGATGAGAGTACCTTTTACCTTACCTCCCCGGCAACGGTGCCAGAAAATAGCTTAATGTCTACGCACTTCTATTCTTGTAGACAGTTAATGGGGCTCCAAGTGCAGAGGTTTGTAGAACAGCACCAAGTTTTCCCTTAAGTGGATCACCCAAAGTTTATCGAACTCAGGGAGGAAGTGGTCAAAGGTATCCCTCTCAAGCAACCCTGCAATCAAGATACAAGGAGTCTCTTGTGTCCCCAACACACCCAATACACTTGTCAGGTGTATAGGTGCACTAGTTCGGCGAAGAGATAGTGAAATACAAGTGGTATGGATATCAGAAAACGGTGCCAGAAAATAGCTTGATGGAATGGAAGAGACTAAAGGCAAACTGAAATAAAGATGGAAGCAAGCAAACATGTAACAGATCTAGTTGCAAACAGTGTTTCAATGTTTAGAAACAAGGCCTAGGGATCATACTTTCACTAGTGAACGCTCTCATATAAATATCTTCTCTTTATGATACTACTCTAAACTACTCTCCTGTTGGACACTCTAATCCATGGTAGGGCTATAACAACACACCTCAAAGTTCGCTTTCCGCATCTAGATAACCCCACACTGTCACCTTGAGCTCTAGATGGTTCTAACAAACACCACAATTTCATCGAAACATCCAACTCCAAATATAACTCATAACAAGTATTTGTAATCTCTAGCCTAAGTGCCACCATGGTGTGCACGCTGTCACTTTCACACACATGGGGAGAGGAGAGATCTATTAAAGCACTTGAGTATCAAGGTAGATCTACTTGATTACAAAGCTCATGATCACAATATGATCATGCATATAGAGAGAGATGAACACCTAGCTACCGGTAGAACCCTTAGCCTCGAGAGAGAACTACTCCCTCCTCATCATGGGAATTAGCAATGGTGATGGAGATGGCGGTGGAGATTGATGGAGATGGCTCCGGGGGCACTTCCCTGTCCCGGCAGGGTGCCGGAACAGAGACTTTCTGTCCCCCGAATCTCCCCTTCGGTGGCGGCGGCGCTGCGGAACTTTTCGTGGATTTCTGATTGATGATTTAGGGTTTATGCATCGGGAGGATCTTATAGGCGAGAGGGGAGACCGAGGGGGTGCCGGAGGGGCCCACACCACCCCCTGGTGCGGCCTAGCCTGGCCCGTGCCAACAGATGGTGTGGCCACCCTCTGGCCCTTCTCTGTCTCGTATTCTGGCTCCCTGAGTCTTCCGGTAAAATATCAACTTTGGCTTTTGTCCGGTCCAATTCCGAGAATATTGATTTTCTGACTTTCCTGGAACCAAAAAAAGGCAGAAAACAGGCAACTAGCACCGTGGCATCTCGTTAATAGGTTTGTGCCAGAAAATGTGTAAAAGTACTCCAAAGTATGGACAAAACATAAGAAAGTAGATATAAAACAAGCATGGAACATCAAAAATTATGGATACGTTAGCAACGTATCACTAATGCATATAAACTTCCGGCTAAGCCCTACCCAATTCAGGTATTGTGGTTGTATGGTAAATTTGGAATGGTATCGCATCCGAACGCAACCATCAGTTTTTATAAAGGGGTAAGGCTCATGCCTCAACATTTTCATCATGATAAACCATTTATGTTTCTCAACACATGTCCAAACATCTCAATAGAATGACTCATCATTTCAAGGTTTTCATAATCATTTTCACCAAGTATTCCCATCTAGAGTGATCAAGTTTTTGGTTTAGCTCTAACCACTAAGTTAAGAGTGTTCACTAAGGTGGGATGCTAATCTCAATCTCATGCCATAGAATGACATCTAGTATAGGCCAAGTTTTATACTCTTTATGCTATCTAAACTACTTTCTAAAAGCTCACCAAGCATTACTAAAAGTAAAGAAACTTTGGTAAAGCAAAAGGTAAAACTTGGGATGGTTATAAATCAAGAGGTATAACCAAAGCATGCCTAATGCATCTTTCTTAGGTTATCTTGTATAATTATAGCTTGCTAACAATAGCTTGCATAGTTAAGAAACTTGCAAGTATTAGCTTGCCTTGATTGGTGCAGTGATTGAAGTTCTCTTCGTCTTCTTCGGGGTAGAATTCCTCCTCCTCGTAGACTTGGTCGGTACTATCGTCTATAAATACATACGGGATACACAATAACCAAACAATACTTAACTAGTCTATTTAGCACACTAAGGCACATACTTGATGATCTAGTATCATCACAATCATCACAAGATTTAATGAACTAGTTTCATTTATTTTATTTGAGATAAGTAATTTCTACTCATTGAAATTAATTAAGATTTAATGTTTTCCAATTAAAATATGGGATCATGTGGACACATGTCATCACCACATATTCTAATACATGGAAATGTGATTTAAATGTTTGATCACATTTCACTAAGTTTAAGTTGATTATTTAAATGATTTAAAGTGATTAGAAATGCCTATATAGCATTATTTTGGTACTAGTCCAAAGTCACTGCATTCAAACCTAAATATTATTACATATTTAGATAGGTATTGTCAAATGTGATTTTTGAGAGTTGGAATCAACTGAAACTAAATGGGCCGTCCTAGTGGTGCTCCGCGGTGCAGAGGGCAACTGACAGGGGGGTCCACATGTCAGCGAGACATCTAACTCGAAGCGGTATCTTCTAATCTAGACCGTTTGATCAAATTCTAATCTAACGGCCAGAGTTCATCGTCGACGACGAACTGGTCGCCAGCGAAAACTAACCCTAGCGGCTCGGTGGGGGTCGACTGGGTGCTTACCAGGGCTCCAGCTAATGCGGCGATGGGGGCGATCGAAATGGTGGACGATGGCGGTCTCAGGCATGGTCACGGCGGCTCCTAGGGTGGTCGCAATCGACAACCCCCTTTCTCCTCTACTGCGGCGAGCTCCGGCACAATTCCGGCGACTGAGGGCTCGAGCGGTTCCGGGGATGGTGTGAGGGGATCAGTGGAAGGTGGTGAGTGTTGGAGTGTTGAGAAATGGGGTTGGGGAGGTCTCCTTTTATAGCTCGACGAGGGGACCATGAGGTGCGACGGTGAGCTCGTCGGTGACGATGGTACAGGGGGCTAATGGCATGGGCGAGGTAGGCGGATGGTGCTCTGCCTCCTGGCGGTCATCTACGTCGTAATGGTGCGGCTAGAGGTGGTGGCGTTTGCTTGGGCATGGTTGGCGCTCTTTGCGGAAGAGGTGGCGTTCGACGCGGCTCACGGTGTGTGCTAGTCGTGCGGCGGGAAATGGGCATGTCCAGGAGTGTGCTGGGGTCAAGCCGGAGCAGCGCGCGCGGGCTATGGTCGAGGGGTGGCGTGTGCTGCCTTGTCGGGCGCGGTGCACTAGCACGCTTCGGACATGGCGTAGAGACTAATACGTCCATTTTGCATCACTATTCTATGTCATAATTCACTATTAATCATTGATATATTTCATATTGAGAGGTGATACTTATGTTATTTCATCTGTTTTTGCATGGTTGATGACTTTTGGAGCATGGACCGCTGCAGTCAGGATTTTGATGGAAAAGGTGTTGTTTGGAGGCAAAATTCACGAAGATCAGAAAATCCGGGAAAATATACGGAAAATCCTATTTTTCCAGAAGACGAAGGAAGTCAGAAGGGGGGCTAGAGATGGGCCACAGGGGGCCCACACCACCCCCTGGCGCAGGCCAGCCTAGGCCGTGCCACCAGGTGGTGTGGCCACCCTGGTCCACCCCTGGCACTCCCCTCTGGCGTATCTTATCCTCCCGAAACCCTAAGACTCGGGGAACAACCACAAAAAGATTCCGCCGCCTCTGCATGGCGGAAAACACTAAGAGAGAAAGATCTCTCCGAGATGATTTACCGGGAATTCCTTCCTGAGAGGGAGATCATCGCCATCAACACCACCATCAAGCTGGACTTCATCGGGATCATCATCATCATCACCACCATCATAACCATCAGCACCCTCATCACCATCTCCATATTGCTATAACAATTGGGTTGAATCTTGCATTAGTTCATAGGGGAAACTTTCCCGGTGTTGATTACTCTTTGTAGTTGATGCTATTGAGTGAACCATTGAATTATTATTTATGTTCAGATTTTTATACATCATTATTCCATCTCTGGTCATGATCCATATGATGTCTTGTGAGTAGTTCGTTTTGTTATTGAGGACATGGGAGAAGTCATGTTGTTAGTAGTGGAGTTGTGTTGAGAAAGATTCAATAGTTTGATATTTAAGTTGTGGTGTACTTCTTCTAGTGGTGTCATGTGAACGTCGACTACATGACACTTCACCTATATGAGCCTAGGGGAATGCATTGTTTATTTGGCTACTAATCATAGGGGTTGCCGGAGTGATAGAAACCTGAACCCCTGTTAGGAAACCATTGCACAAGGGACGTAAGGGTCTTAGAGTTTAAAGTTGTGGTTAGGTTTCTTCCTTAATTACTTTCTTGTACTTACGGGTGTTTGCAAGGGGTATAATCACAAGTATGAATTAGTCCTAGGAAGGTCGGTACATTAGCACAGGTTCACCCACACAACACTTAGCAAGCTAAAGAAGATTAATCAACTATATGAAGCAAAAGCACTTGACAGTCTTCCCATGTGTCCTCGAGAACGTTTGGTCATCTTAAGTAATACAACCGGCTTGTCCTTTGCTGCATAAAGGATTGGGCCACTTTCTGCATTTATTCCTATTGTATTTTACTTACTCGTACTTTGTTTACTTGCTTTATCAAAAAGCCCTAAAAATCCCTTTGCTAAGTATTTGCAGAGAATTCCTGATCCATACCACTAGCCAACACCTTCTGCTCCTCGTTGGGTTCGACACTCTTATTGAAAATACTGCGATACACCCCCTATACTTGTGGGTCATCAAGACTATTTTCTGGCGCCGTTGCCGGGGAGTGAAGCGCTATTGGAGAGTGGAACTAGTAAAGGAAACTTCTACTGTGAGTATTGTTTACTTCTGTTAGTTGCTTTATTTTCGTTATGGATAATTCGCTGAGTTTCTTATTTGGTAATGCTACTACCACTGCTAAGTTAGTAGATAAGCCACCACCTGCTGAGAATGATGTTTTTAAAATACCTACAAGAATTATTGATCGTGTTATGGATAACTACTATGTTGGGGATGGAACTGTCCATCCTGGTTATCATTTGCTCTTTATACACGAATTATGCGGGTTGTTCAAGTGTGTAGGTATTACTACAGATCAAGTTAAGAAGAAGTTATTCTCATTATCACTGAAAGAAAGAGTTGAGGAATGGTATAAGCTGCTGAAGAATGGTCAAGCTCTGGAATGGGAGGAAATAGTACCTCTCTTTTATTCAAAGTTTTATCCTCCTAGTGAGATTCATAAAGATCGGAATAAAATATACAACTTTTGGCCTCTGGATGGAGAGAGTACAACTCAAGCTTGGGGGATATTGAAGTTACTAATGCTCAAATGTCCCATTCATGAGCTCCCCAACAATATTATTATTAATAACTTTTATGCAAGGCTCCCTCTACATGATAAAGATTTATTGGACGCTTCTTGTGCTGGATCATTCACTCGCATGGAAGAAGAAGCTAGATGGGATCTTCTGGACCGTATTCAAGACAATGCTGAAGCTTGGGAGAATGACAAAGGTAGAAAGTCAGGTATAAATTATGATTATGAGTGCATTGAAACTTTTATGGGAACTGATGACTTTCAAAATATTAAAAACGCTTATGGTCTAAACTCTCAAGCTATTGCTTCTTATTTAAGGCTTTTGCTTCCTACATTGAAGTGCCTAAAAAGAAGTGGAATAAGTATCATGAACCTTATAAAAATATGTTGCTAAGAGTGTTCCTGCAAGAAATACTGAAGTTTATACTGCTAATCATGTCTTACCTGAACCTTATATTGAGAAAATGCCTTTCCCAGTTAAGATGAAGGAACACTCTATGATAGCTAGTATGGTTAATGAAAGTATGAATGAAGCTGTTGAACCTGATAAACAAATGGTTGATGAACCTATAATAGAAAATGTGAAAGACTTTGTCACTAAATATGAAAAAGAGGGACACACTATCCTTTGTAAGGATACCTCTAATATTGTTTCACAAAGTAGTGTTACGAGAGCTAGTATTCCTGTGTTTTCTATTAGGATAAGTGATCATTGCTACAATGGTGCTTGTGATAGCTATATTGTTAAGTTTAT
Organism: Avena insularis; assembly: GCA_023614405.1. Lineage (NCBI taxonomy): Eukaryota > Viridiplantae > Streptophyta > Magnoliopsida > Poales > Poaceae > Avena > Avena insularis. Next base: position 317,272,826 of record CM042692.1, on the reverse strand, counting down.
GCATGATACTGAAAGTTACTATGAGAGAGGGAAAAATGTTCTTATGTATCTCAATAATATCAAGTTTCCTCGTTTTATGCTGAAAGTTTTTATGTTGCACTTCTTTTGCCTTCAATAATATCAACTTGTTTGTTTACAAAATTCCCTTGCATAGGAAGTGGGTTAGAATTAAACATGTGTACTTTTGCTTCTTAATGCTCTCTTTCACTTCAATTCATATTCCTATGTGAGCATCATCAAAATTATCATGCCCATCTTAATGGCTATAAAGAAAGAGCTTTTTGGAAGACAACCCAATTTGTTTTTGCTTTCAGTTTGTTTTTGTTTCCTTGAGTCTTCGAAGTTATTACTTTGATAATAACCGCTCCTTATCCGTTTTGTTTGGTTTTTGTGTCAAGATCAACCTCTAATGAGAGAAAAGTAAGATTTGGGGAAGTTGCTGTCCCGAAACAGATTTTTGTGCTTCACCGTAAAAATTCGTGAGAGATCTCTGTATGTTGGATTGAGCTGTAATTATTTGTGCTTCTGCCCCAAGTTGTTATTTAACTTTAGTTAATTTTGCATTTTTTTATTTGAGGAACAGAAGATTTTCGAAAAAATTGATCTTTACCTGCTGATCTGTTTTGACAAATTTTGCCACTCTTGCATTTGCTTCTTTATTCGATTTCCTTTTTGAATTCTTTTTGGGTTTTCGGAAGGAGTTGCTACAGTAGCTTATGTTTTGATGGTTTTCAGTTGAAGTTGGAGTCAAATGGTTTTATCACTTCACTTATACTAATGTTGCTAATGAGAACTGTGTGAAGTTTTGTGTGAAAGAAATTTGTAGGAAGTGGAGATAGTGGTGTAATAAGGAAGAGAAGGGTTTTATGACTCAAGTAATAAGTGTATGAAGATGAAGATATCGATGATATTCAAGTGGTGACTCCGGAAGAATCTACTAGATACCAAATTCAGAGACCTGCAGAGTCTGTTTTCAAATAGGTAACAGTTTTGGTAACAAAAGTTCCGTATCCAACTATATTTTTGAGGTTTTCAGTCAATAAGGAAAGTTACGAAGCAAAAGAGGGACATAAATGGAGCCAGGGTAGCTCACACCACCCTGTGGCGCGGGCCCATCCCTGGCCGTGCCACCAGGTGGTGAGTCCACCCCGGACTCCGCCTCTGACTCGTTTTCTCCCAGTACCTTCCTTTTGCTTTGAAATTCATAATATATAATCCCCTGAGGTTCTTATATTGTGTTTTCATCGTGTTTTTGTTTCGATCTGTTTCTACCAGGAACTATTCTTGAAGCTTTGAAGCACAATGGTGTCCGCCAAGGATAAAGGGAAGGAGCCTATGGAGGAAGACCTCCAAGACCCCGGGAAGGAGAATGAGATCAAGAGTGAAGGTGAAGAGGAGCAAGGCCAACATCCGCACACCGGCACTACCATTGCAAGCATTGGAGTGGTGACAAAACCTACCGGGTTAGAAGGACTGCACGGATGCAGACTAGGGGGAAAGATCCTCGTCACTGTTTGGCTCCACGGTCACTTCCTCCGCGCACCAAGAACCCTTTCCATACCCTTATCCATGAGCATCAATACCAGAATATGCCCAAGGGGAAATTACCCTCCAACTGGGATTTGCCTTGTTCTAGCCATGCAGGAAAAGAAGACTTCAAGGAGGAAGAGTGGGGAAAGAATAGCAAGAGCTAGAATTCTCAACCTGACATGATCATGAGCCGCATTGAGCAAAACTCACAGCTGATTCATAATCTCACCTTTGAGATTGAGGACTTGGGGAAACTTATCAGAGAGCTCATCAAGAGGATACCACCACCACTGAAGGAGTAATTCGTCATCAGGTTTGGCATCCCCTTGGTTTGTTCCAAGCTTGGGGGAGTGCCGCGGTACCACATCACTATCTTCTATCTTTTTACCTTTTTAGTAGAGTCATATCATGAATAGAGAAGTTATCGTGTAGGATGGTTTGCATTATGGAAGTGTCCCCTCTCTCGTTAGATATGTATCCCTTGGTGTGAGTTGTTGTTATGGAATATTAATGAGAAGTTCTATCATTTACTCTTTTGCATAGCTTATATTAGTTTTCAATTCGTGGTTATATGATTGATCTTGTTGTTAGTATTGGTATCACTTTGGGATGATTGAGTTAATTTAGTTGGTTTTGGCAAACCTGGCTCGGTCAGTAGCAACACTATTTTTGAGAGTTGAATGAAAAGATAGAAGTACTCTAAAGAAAAATAATTTCATTATCTTTCTTTCTTGATTTGCTCATAAGTCTAGTATTCTCTAGTTAAGATCTTTTGTGCTTCCAAGGAAGATTGCATGTTTGTTTTTATCACTTGTATGTTTGTTTGTTTCCTTCAACTCTTGTACTTGCTACCCAACCTTGCTAGCCAAAAACCTGTACTGAGAGGGAATACTTCTCATGCATCCACTTCCCTAAACCAAACCCATGCCATTTGAGTCCACCATACCTACCTATTAGCATTATTGCTATTCCAAGTAAATTCTTGTTTTATCTACCTCCCAAATTAAACTTGTTATGTGAAAATTAGTGATTAAAGCTCTCACAAACTTGATGGCACACTTTACTTTCTTGCATTTAATAAACCTGAACCATTGGGTCCTTCTTTGTTGCGTATATTCTTGCGCTTTTAAAGTTGAAGTTAGCAGAACCATGCATCATGGGGAACGCTTTCAACATTGCATTGGTACTTTGTACCTAGTTGATATCATGTTCTTTTGCTTATGGATCCTAGCAGTGTGAAATAAAAGTGGAACTTGTAAGATCATGGAGTTTATATGTGTGTTAGAGAAACGCCTAGGCCGCTGGCCTAAGCCATGCCTAATCATGGTGGAAACTTGCAGCATAACTATAGTGATCATTCTATGAAGCATCTTAAATAAAAACCTATGCAAATAGCAAATAAAAAGATCACTGAGATGCTCACTGTCTACTTGCCTTGTCATTTTGATTATGGGATAGCTCATGTGTCATGTGCAAGTGGTACCCCGTTGGCGGTTCTCAATGATACACATGTATTTACAATGACAAGATCTTACTCGTGACTGAAGTGGAGTAGCATGAGGTTCGGTACTCATAAGTAAGGGGCATGTGACTCCAATTTATAACTTGTCAAGCATATCCTCTTAGTTGTGTCACTTTAACCTTAACCACCAAAAGATGCATATGATAGGGGCAATGAGAGCTGAAAGCTAGTAAGTATCATAATTTTTGGGAGCTCTTTATGAGACTTGCAATCCCTGCTTCCCTCTTCGAAGGGCCTTTCTTTTACTTTTTAGTTGAGTCAGTAAACCTACTCCTTTCTATCTCAGCATGTATTTTGAGTTGTTGTGTTTCATTCATTCATATGATGATTTATTCAAATCATGTTTCTTATGTTCCTTGTTTTGCACATTGCTCTTATCTTGATGTTTACTGCTTTGAAAGCTATCATTGAAAACCAGTTATTTGGGAACTCCAGTAAATTATCAACTATTCTTCGACCAAGAGCTAAGTTCGCCATTACCAATTATGATTTACTTTATGTATCTTTATTGTGTTTCCTTTACTCATTGCAAGTTGAGTTATATAATAGTGAGTTGTCTTCTATTATGATCTATGTATTTGATGAATGTGATGCTTCTTGTCCGTATTCTTTTATCGATTCTTCACTCCATAAACCTGAGGCCATGTTTATTGAGCTCAGTTTCGCTTGGGGACAAGCGAAGTCTAAGCTTGGGGGGAGTTGATACGTCCATTTTGCATCACTATTCTATGTCATAATTCACTGTTATTCATTGATATATTTCATATTGAGAGGTGATACTTATGTTATTTCATCTGTTTTTGCATGGTTGATGACTTTTGGAGCATGGACCGCTGCAGTAAGGATTCTGATGGAAAAGGTGCTGTTTGGAGGAAAAATTTGCGAAGATCAGAAAATCCGGGAAAATATACGGAAAATCCTATTTTTCCAAAAGACGAAGGAAGCCAGAAGGGGGGCTGGAGATGGGCCACAGGGGGCCCACACCACCCCCTAGCGCGGGCTAGCCTAGGCCGCACCACCAGGTGGTGTGGCCACCGTCCACCAGCACTCCCTCTGCGACATTATCCTCCCGAAACCCTAAGACTCGGGGAGCGACCATAGAAAGATTCTGCCGCCTCTGCGAGGCAAAAAACACCGAGAGAGAAATATCTCTCCGGCAGACAGATTTCTTCCGGGGGAATTCCTTCCCGGAGAGGGGAGATCGTTGCCATCAACACCACCATCAAGCTGGACTTCATCGGGATCATCATCATCATCACCACCATCATCACCATCAATAGCCTCATCACCATCTCCATATTGCTGTAACAATTGGGTTGAATCTTGCATTAGTTCATAGGGGAAACTTTCCCGGTGTTGATTACTCTTTGTAGTTGATGCTATTGAGTGAATCATTGAATTATTGTTTATGTTCAGATTGTTATACATCATTATTCCATCTCTGATCATGATCCATATGATGTCTTGTGAGTAGTTCATTTTGTTCTTGAGGACATGGGAGAAGTCATGTTGTTAGTAGTGGAGTTGTGTTGAGAAAGATTCAATAGTTTGATATTTAAGTTGTGGTGTACTTCTTCTAGTGGTGTCATGTGAATGTCGACTACATGACACTTCACCTATATGGGCCTAGGGGAATGCATTGTGTATTTGGCTACTAATCGTAGTGGTTGCCGGAGTGACAGAAACCTGAACCCCCATTAGGAAACCATTGCACAAGGGACGTAAGGGTCTTAGAGTTTAAAGTTGTGGTTAGGTTTCTACCTTAATTACTTTCTTGTACTTACGGATGTTTGCAAAGGGTATAATCACAAGCATGTATTAGTCCTAGGAAGGTCGGTACATTAGCACAGGTTCACCCACACAACACTTAGCAAGCTAAAGAAGATTAATCAACTATATGAAGCAAAAGCACTTGACAGTCTTCCCATGTGTCCTCGAGAATGTTTGGTCATCTTTAGTAATACAACCAGTTTGTCCTTTGCTGCATAAAGGATTGGGCCACTTGCTGCATTTATTCCTACTATCTTTTATTTACTCGTACTTTGTTTACTTGCTTTATCAAAAAACCCTAAAAATCCGTTTGCTAAGTATTTGCAGAGAATTCCCGATCCATACCAATAGCTAGCACCTTCTGATCCTCGTTGGGTTCGACACTCTTACTTATCGAAAATACTGCGATACACCCCCTATACTTGTGGGTCATCAGAGACTCGTTTCATGGCTGCTCTGAGGTGGTCTAGTGCTCGGCTGCGTCCGTGGGGTGGACAATGGGTCGCGGTAGGGTCCGGCGGAGCTAGGGGACATGGTGGGTAGGTGCGGTGTGGTCTCTGGCACGTCGGCCATGGTCGGCTGGCGACGACCATATTCGGGCGGTGCGCCACTGTACTCCACGGCGAAGGGGGATGTTGGTCTGGGCTGGGTTTGATCAGAGGGGACAGAGGAGAGTAAAGAGGGCAATGCATTGAAGGATCACTGCTCAAAACATTAGAATTAGGCTAGAGTTTATTCTGTGTCTGCAAGGTGTTCGGTCAAATGGCTGCAAGAAAGTTTTATTTGAATTTTGAGAATATTTTTGGTGGGTGTGTTAGTCATAAGCTTAATCATCTGTGGTTGCTTGGGATTGTCAAGGTGAACTCAATTGAGTGGTTTTTGAAAAAGTGGGATCTATACATATGTAATGGATTCAAATTTCAAATGTCATTTCAAATTAGTGGCTAAATGTTTTGCCAAGATTTCAAAGTGGGCCTTGGTACATCTTTACTTGTACTAGCAAGGGGTGAAAAGAGTTGAGAATGTTTTTGTTTGAAATTTACTTCTAGGAACACCTAAAGTGGCCTAGTGAGTTAAAATGGCCAAATTGACCATTTGGTATTTTTATTCTTATTTGATTTATTTTTCTTTGGATTTTGTTTTTTGAATGATCTAGATGATGTGGCATTCACCTTTGAATCATTTCTCAACCCTTAGAGCAAACAAACATGGCAATTACACACAATTCTATATTAATGCAAACACACATGCATTCATAATCATCTTAATAATAAAAGTTTTTGTTAACCCTAATTTGGGTGATTTGGATCTTGATTAACCTTGATTAAAGTTTTGGGATGTTACAAACCTTCCCCCTTAAACAAAATCTCGTCCTGAGATTTAAGAAAACTAGGAACTAAAGAGATCTGGAAACTCAGTCCTAATGTAATCTTCTCATTCCCAGGTGGCTTCTTCCTCAGTGTGGTTGCTCCATTGGATCTTCAGAAATTTGATGCTCCGGGTCTTGGTGGTTCTGAAGGCTTCTTCCAGGATACAGATGGGTGATGTCTACGCACTTCTATTCTTGTAGACAGTTGTTGGGCCTCCAAGTGCAGAGGTTTGTAGAACAGCAGCAAGTTTTCCCTTAAGTGGATCACCCAAGGTTTATCGAACTCAGGGAGGAAGTGGTCAAAGGTATCCCCTCTCAAGCAACCTTGCAATCAAGATACAAGAAGTCTCTTGTGTCCCCAACACATCCAATACACTTGTCAGGTATATAGGTGCACTAGTTCGGCGAAGAGATAGTGAAATACAAGTGGTATAGACAATTATAAGTGGTAACGGTGATAGCAAATAGCTTGATGGCGTGGAAAAGACTAAAGGCAAACTGAAATAAAGATGGAAGCAAGAAAACATGTAACAGATCTAATTCCAAACGGTGTATCAATGCTTAGAAACAAGGCCTAGGGATCATACTTTCACTAGTGAACACTCTCATATAGATATATTCTTATTTATGATACTACGCTGAACTACTCTCTGGTTGGACACTCTAATCCATGGTAGGGCTATAACAGCACACCTCAAAGTAAGCCTTTCCCATCTAGAAAACCCCACACTGTCACCTTGAGCACTAGATGGTTCCAACAAACACCACAATTTCATAGAAACATCCAACTCCAAATATAACTCATAACAAGTATTTGTAATCTCTAGCCTAAGTGCCACCATGGTGTGCACACTGTCAACTTCACCCACATGGGGAGAGCAGAGATCTATTAAAGCACTTGAGTAGCAAGGTAAATCTATAGATTACAAGCTCATGATCACAATATGATCATGCATAGATAGAGAGATGAACACATAGCTACCGGTAGAACCCTTAGCCTCGAGAGATAACTACTCCCTCCTCATCATGGAAATCAGCAATGGTGATGGATATGGCGGTGGAGATCGATGGAGATGGCTCCGGGGGCACTTCCCCGTCCCGGTAGGGTGCCGGAACAGAGACTTTTTGTCCCCCGAATCTCCCCTTCGGTGGCGGCGGTGCTGCAGAACTTTTCGTGGATTTCTGATTGATGACTTAGGGTTTTTTCCTTGGGAGGAATATATAGGCGAAGGAGGCAAGGTCGGTGGCCAGCCAGGGGGCCCACACCACCTGGTGGCACGGCCATGGTGTGGCCAGGCCCTGGCCCTCCTCCGTCTCGTATTCTGGCTCCGTGAGTCTTCCGGTAAAATAGGAACTTTGGCTTTTGTCCCGTCCAATTCCGAGAATATTCATTTTCTGACTTTCCTGGAACCAAAAACAGCAGAAAATAGGCAACTGGCACTATGGCATCTTGTTAATAGGTTAGTCCAAGAAATCATATGAAAGGTACTCGAAAGTGTGGACAGAACACAAGAAAGTAGATAAACCAAGCATGGAACATCAAAAATTATAGATACATTTGCAATGTATCAATGGGCACTTCACGATACGTCAGATCCTTGTTGATATCAACGGCTCGGTGATCGATGTTCTTGAAAACTTCGGTCTTCTCTGGCTCTTCCAAGCATTTGCGAAGTAACGAGATATGGAACACATTATTGATGGCTGGCATCTCTTCTGGCAGTTCTAGCTGATACGATACTTCTCCTCGACGATTCAGAATTTTGAAGGGTCCGATATATCTGGGGGCTAACTTTCCTTTCAGACTAAAACGTTGCGTTCCCTTCAACGGTGAAACTTTGAGATATACAAAATCTCCGACATTGAAAGTCAGGTCTCTACGTCTCTTGTGAGCATAACTCTTCTGTCTGGATTGGGCGGTCTTGAGGTGCTCACGGACTTTATGAACCTTCTCTTCGACTTCTCATAGGATGTCGGGTCTGAAAATATGACCCTCTCCTACTTGCGACCAATTCAAAGGGGTACTGCACTTTCTTCCATATGAGAACTCAAATGGTGCCATTTGCAAACTGGCTTGATAACTGTTGTTGTATGAGAATTCTGCGAAAGGCAGACAATCTTCCCATTTTCATCCATACTCTAACACACAAGCTCTCAACATATCTTCTAAGATTTGGTTGACTCTTTCAGTCTGTCCATCGGTCTACGGGTGATAAGCTGTGCTGAAATTCAACTTGGTTCCTAATCCTTCTTGGACTTTCTGCCAAAATCTTAGGGTAAACTGGGTTCCTCGATCCGACACTATGGTCTTGGGGGTTCCATGCAAACTTACAATTCTAGCAATATAGAGCTCCGCTAGCTTCGAACTCTGGTAGGTTGTCTTGACAGGTATAAAATGGGCTACCTTGGACAGTCTATCAACTATGACCCAGATTGAGTCATTTCCCCTACTAGAAGTAGGCAAACCGGTGATAAAGTCCATTCTGACGGAATCCCATTTCCATTTCGGAATCTGCAATGGTTGCAACAGTCCTGCGGTTCTCTGATGTTCCGCTTTGACTCTCTGACAGATATCACACTTGGCGATGTAGCTTCCGATTTCTCTCTTCATCTTGTGCCACCAAAATTGCTCCTTCAAATCTTGATACATCTGCAGGGGTTCGTAGCATGGAAAACAAAAATTTTCTATCGCATACAAACAAACAAGCCAAGATCTATCTACTAGATTGTAGCAACGAGTCGATGGAATAACTCACCCTCGAAGATTCCAAAGTGTTTAACGAGAGCAGATTCTCGTGGGTGATGTAGTCGTACTCTTTCCGATCTCAAGATCGCGTGAAGCGATCCTTCCAGTATACGTTCCAGCAGCGCTCCGCAATCGGTCACACGTTCGGTACTCGACGAAGACCTTCCTCTCCTTGTTCCAGCAGGCGGAGGTTGTAGCACTCTCCTCGCGATTCCGCAAAGACAACGTGGTACCGAAGTAGAGGGAGATCCCAGAGGCTTCGCTTAAGCCGGGTAGTATGGTGGAGCTTATGAGAGAGGCTATTAGTGGTCTAGTAATTAGACACACCAATTAGAGGGCTCTAAACCAATTAGAAGGCTCTAAACCGAAATAGCTCTAAACCGGGGTTTAGGTCTAGGGTTTAGTTTAGAGGATAGGAACTTGTGTGTGCTAGGAGGGAGCCCTGCCCCTCCTTATATAGGTGGGAGGGCTGGCCGGCCAAGGGGAGGAGTTCCTCCCCAAGTCGGCCTTGGGAGGTGCGCCGGCCAAGGGGAGGAACCCTCCTCCAACTCGGCCTCCACCAATCCTCCTCTTTTCCCACTTCCCAAAATTGCCGTTTGACTTTCAAACTAGCCGTTTGACTTTTCAATTTAGGATTTAAATAAACCCTTTATTTTGGACAGCGAGAACACTTAGTACATGATGCAATCATTCCAATATGTAATGACACATTCATGTACCCTTCCCCCTCCGGAGTGCCGGACATTCCGGGACCTTCTAGAATGTTCCCGATGAAAACACCGGAATCATTCCGCTACTCCGAAACGGGACTTTCCTTATATGAATCTTATTCTCCGGACCATTCCGGATCTCCTCGTGATATCCCGGATCCCATCCGAGACTCCGAACAACATTCGGTCTCTTTCTCATAATACCATAACTACTCAAACAACGTCGAATCCTTAAGTGTGTCTCCCTACGGTTCGTGAATTATGCGGACATGATCGAGACACTTCTCCGAACAATAACCAATAGAGGAATCTGGAAATTCATATGGCTCCCACATATTTCTATGATTACTTTATGCGTCGAATGAACCACTTACATACGATACCAATTTTCCCTTTGTCTCACGATATGTTACTTATCCGAGGTTATGATCGCCGGTATCTCGCATACCTAGTTCATCCTCACATCGATAAGTACTCTTTTCTCGTTCCCGTGATATGTGATCCCTTGTGACCAAGTCACATGCTTGCAAGCTAATTGGATGACATTTCACCGAGAGGGCCCAGAGAATATCTATCCGTCATGTGGATGGACAAATCCCACTCTTGATCCATGTGTTTCAACCAATACTTTCCGAACACTCAATGCCACCTTTATAGCCACCTGCGATTGTGGTGTTTGATGACATCAAAGCATCCATCCAAGAAAGGTGATATGCATGATCTCATGGTCGAAGGAATTAGGTTACTATGTATCAGAAAGCATATAGCAATTGAACTATTGAAATGACTTGATCTTTATGCTACGCTTGTCTATAGGAGTATGTCCACCATATCATTCTCCTAACGATATGATCTTGTTGTTGATAACATCTCAATGTTCATGATAGGGAAACCACAATCATCAATCAACCAACAAGCTAGTGAAGTATAGAGGCTATACTAGGGACTTCAAATTTAGTTTACAAATCACACAAGTATTAATGTTTCCTTGTTAATACTATTATAGCATGAATGTAAACATTTATCATAAACACAAAGATATATAATAATAACTACATTTATTATTGCCTCTAGGGCATATCTCCAACAGTCTCCCACTTGCACTAGAGTCATCTAATCTAGATTACATGGTAATATACCGAACACCCATGGCAGTTTGGTGTTGGTCATGTTTTGCCCTCGGGAGAGGTTTAGTCAACGGATCCGCCACATTCAGATCTGTGTGTACTTTGCAAATCTTTATATCCCCATCCTGGATATGTTCTCGAATAGCGTGGAAACGCAGCTTGATATGCTTCAGCTTCTTGTGTGACCTTGGTTCTTGCGCATTGGCTATGGCGCCCATGTTATCACAAGAGATAGACATTGGGTCCAGCACTAGGAACCACACCCAGCTCTGTAATGAACTCTTTCATCCATATCGCTTCTTGTGAAGCCTCAAAGCAGCCATGTATTCCGATTCAGTTGAAGATCTCGCCACAACGCTTTGCTTTGCACTCCTCCAGCTAATTGCTGCACCATTCAAAATAAATACGTATCCAGATTGTGATTTAGAATCATCCGGATCGGTGTTCCAACTAGCATCGGTGTAACCATTAACAACGAGCTGTTCATCACCTCCATAAGAAAGAACCATATCCTTAGTTCTTCTCAAGTACTTAAGGATGTTTTGATCTGTCCAATGATCCACTCTGGATCACTTTGATATCTGCTAGTTAGACTAACAGCATATGCGATGTCGGGTCTAGTACATAGCATGGCATACATTAGAGATCCTATGGCTGAGGCATAGGGAGTCTTACTCATCCTTTCTCTATCTTCTGCCGATGTCGGACTTTGAGTTTTACTCAAGGTCGTATTGGGCAACATGGGCAAGAACCCTTTCTTGCTATCTTCCATTCCAAACCTCTTTAGAACTTTGTCCAAATATGTACTTTGTGACAATGATATTTGCGTTCGATCTATCTCTATAAATCTTTATGCCTAATATGTGAGCTGCTTGCCAAGATCCTTCATTGAAAAACTATTATTCAAATACTCTTTGACACTATTAAGAAGGTCTACATCATTCCCAATCAACAATATGTCATCCACATAGTATTAAGAATGCTACAGAGCTCCCACTCACTTTCTTGTAAATACAAGCTTCTCCATAAGTTTGTATAAAACCAAAACTTTGATTACCTTATCAAAGCGTTGATTCCAACTTCGGACGCTTGCTTCAATCCATAGATGGACCGTTGAAGCTTGCATACCTTGTTAGCATCTTTAGGATCGACAAAACCTTTGGGTTGCATCATATACAACTCTTCATCAATGTCTCCATTGAGGAATGCTGTTTTGACATCCATCCGCCATATCTCATAATCATAATATGCAGCGATTGCTAACATAATCCTCACAGATTTTAGCTTCGCTATGGTGAGAAAGTCTCATCGTAGTCAACTCCTTGAATTTGTCGAAACCCTTTTGCGACAAGTCGAGCTTTATAGACGAACATTACCATCGAGATCTGTTTTCTTCTTGAAAATCCATTTGTTCTCGACAGCCTTCCGCCATCCGTAAGTCCACCAAAGTCCATACTTGGTTTTCGTACATGGATCCAATCTCGGATTTCATGGCTTCTTGCCATTTATTGGAATCTGGGCTCATCATCGCTTCCTCATATGTCTCGGGTCATCGGTGTTGTCCACCAACATGACATTCATAACGGAATCATATCAATGGAGTGGTACGAGTTCGTTGACCTCCGAGGCTCAGAGCAACTTCAACCGAAGTTTCATGATCACCATCATTAGCTTCCTCTCTTATTGGTGCAGCACCACAGAACTTCTTCCGTGCTGCGCTACTCGCAATTCGAGAGAAGGTTCGACAACCTCGTCGAGTTCTACTTTCCTTCCGATCACTTCTTTTGAGAGAAATTCCTTCTAGAAAGGATCCATTCTTAGCAACGAAGATTTTGCCTTCGGATCTATGATAGAAGGTATACCCAATAGTTTCCTTCTGTATCCTATGAAGACGCATTTTTCCGCTTTGGGTTCAAGCTTGTCCGGCTGTAACTTCTTTACATAGGCTTCGCATCCCCAAACTTTAAGGAACGACAATTTAGGTTTCTTCCCAAACCATAATTCATACGGTGTCGTTTCAACGGATTTAGACGGTGCCCTATTTAAAGTGAATGCAGCTGTTTCTAATGCATAACCCCAAAATGATAGTGGCAAATCTGTAAGTGACATCATAGAACGAACCATATCTAAGAGAGTTCGATTACGACGTTCAGACACACCATTACGCTGTGGTGTTCTCGGCGGTGTCAACTGCGAAAGTATTCCACATTTCTTCAAATGCTCGCCAAACTCGTAACTTAGATATTCACCTCCACGATCAGAACGTAGAAATTTAATCTTCTTGTTACGTTGATTCTCTACCTCACTTTGAAACTCCTTAAACTTCTCGAAAGTTTCGGACTTATGTTTCATGAAATAGATATACCCATATCTACTCAAATCATCCGTGAAGGTAAGAACATAACGATAACCACTGCGCGATGCTACACTCATTGGACCATACACATCGGTATGTATGATTTCCAATAAGTCTGTAGCTCGCTCCATTAGTCCAGAAAATGGAGTCTTAGTCATTTTACCCATCAGACATGCTTCGCATCTTTCAAGTGATTCAAAATCAAGTGATTCAAGAAGTCCATCGGAATGGAGTTTCTTCATACGCTTCACTCCAATGTGACCAAGACGACAGTGCCATATATAGGTCGAGTTATCGCTTGATTTCAATCGTTTAGCTTCAATGTTGTTAATATGTGTATTTCTACTATCGAGATTCAACAAGAATAGACCATCTATCAAAGGTGCATGTGCGTAAAACATATTACTCATATAAATCGAACAACCATTATTCTCGGATTTAAACAAGTAACCGTCTCGCAATAAACAAGATCCTGATATAATGTTCATGCTTAACGCAGGCACCAAATAACAATTATTTAAGTATAAAACTAATCCCGATGGTAGATGAAGAGGTAGCGTCGACCGCGATCACATCAACCTTTGATCCGCTTCTACGCCGATCGTCACCTCGTTCTTCACTAGCTTCCGTTTATTCTGCAGATCCTGCTTTGAAGTTACAAATATGAGCAACCGAACCAGAGATCAAATACCGCACTACTACGAATACTAGTGAGATACACATCAATAACATGTATATCGATATACCTTTCTTCTTGATGTTGCCGTTCTTCAAATCCGCCAAGTACTTTGGGCAATTCCGCTCAAAGGACCTTCTCCCTTGCAGTAAAAGCACTCAGTTTCAGGCTTAGGTCCGGCCTTGGTTTTCTTCGTCGGCGTGGTAACTTTCTTACCACCCTTCTTGAAGTGTCCCTTTTGCTTAGACTTGCCTTTCTTGAATTTGGTGGTCTTATGGACCATCAACACTTGGTGCTCTTTCTTGATCTCCACTTCAGATTTTAACATAGCAAATAGTTACGCAACTCTTTGTTCATGTTCTGCATGTTGTAGTTCATCACAAAGTTCTTGTAACTTGGTGGTAGTGATTGGAGGATACGGTAAACCCCCAAAGTATTATGAATCACTATACCCAAACTTTGAAGTTTATTTGCGTGCCCAGACATCTTAAGCACATGCTCACCGACGAGCTACCCTCTTCCATCTTGCGCTTAAAGAACTTTTCGTAAGCTTCATAACTTTCAATTGCCGCATGAGTCTCAAAGATTAATTTGAGATCCTCGACAATATCATATGGATCTGACTCTTCAAACCTTTTCTGAAGCTCCGATTCTAAACCATACAAGATAGCACACTGAACTATGGAGTACTGATTCTTCCGAGCGAGGTAAACATTCTTTACTTCATCGGTAGCATCAGCTGCAGGTGGGTCACCTAGCGGTGCATCCAGCACATAGGTCAAATTACCAGCTGTGAGGACAATCCTCAAATTGCGGAACCAATCCGAGAAGTTGCTTCCATTGTTTTTCAACTTTTCTTTCTCTAGGAACGCATTAAAATTGATGGTAGGGGCTGCCATTGATCTACAACATATTTGCAATAGTTTAGACTAAGTTTATGACAAATTGAGTTCAAATTAATTAATGAAATTAAACTAGGTGAACTCCCACTCAAAACAACATCCCTCACATTGTTTTAGTGATCACACGAACCAAATCCACTACATCAACACCGATCATCACGAGAGTTGATATAGTTTCAATGGTGAACAATCATCATGTTCATCATATCTACTATATGATTCATGCTTTACCTTTCGGCGATCCGTGTTCCTGAGGCCATGTCTATACATGCTAGGCTCGTCAAGATCAAACCTTAGCTACCGCATAAGCAAATCTGGCTTGCTTACGTTGTATTCACCCGCGGAATCAAAGACACCCGATCATCACGTGGTGCTTCGAAGCAGCAAGTTTTGGCAACGGTGCATACTAAGGGTGAACACTTTAGAACTTGAAATTTATGTGCATGAGGGATCATCTTATAATGCTACCGTCGTCTACTAAGCAATACAAGATGCATAAAGGATTAACATCACATGCAATTCATAATATGTGATATGATATGGCCTTTCTTCTTTGTGCTTCCGATCTCCATCTTCAAGCACGAACATGATCTCCATCATCACCGGCATAGCATCAAGGTCAATGACGCTTCTTCATGGTTGTCGTCCACCAGCTTCAACTATTACAACTATTTTGAATAGACACGCAGGTCTTAACAGAAATTAAAGACAACCATATGGCTCCTGCCGGTTGCCAACTTACAATAAGGATCATTGCATACATCAAATATAATCACAATCATGGCCATATCACATCACTACACACCCCTGCAAAACAAAGTTAGACGCCTCTACTTTCTTTGCATATTTTACGTGGTTTGGGGCTTTCCATAGGTGTCGTTCTAACCTACGAACAAGAACCACAACATTGATACTAGCATTGTTGATTACCCGTTGTAAATTGGATCTTTACTATGCTAGGAGAAACAGGCACCATAAAGCCACTTATGCAAACGAGTTGCATGTCAAGCGTGGAGCAAGTCTCATGAACGATGTCATGTAAGGTTAGCCGGCCGCTTCATCCCAACATACCGCAAGATGCAAAGTACACCAAAAGCAATCTACAATACAAGCATCAACGCCCACAATGACCATTGTGTTCTACTCGTGCAACAGATCTACATATAGACACGGCTCTGATACCACTGCGGGGGTTCGTAGCATGGAAAACAAAAATTTTCTATCGCATACAAACAAACAAGCCAAGATCTATCTACTAGATTGTAGCAACGAGTCGATGGAATAACTCACCCTCGAAGATTCCAAAGTGTTTAACGAGAGCAGATTCTCGTAGGTGATGTAGTCGTACTCTTTCCGATCTCAAGATCGCGTAGACGATCCTTCCAGCGCCACGTTCCAGCAGCGCTCCGCAATCGGTCACATCGCCTGCACTCGACGAAGACCTTCCTCTCCCTTGTTCCAAAGAAAATGAGGTTGTAGCACTCTCTCGCGATTCCAAAGACAACTGGCGTGGTACCGAAGTAGAGGGAGATCCCGAGGCTTCGCTTAAGCCGGTAGTATGGTGGAGCTTATGAGAGAGGCTATTAGTGGTCTAGTAATTAGACACACCAATTAGAGGGCTCTAAACCAATTAGAAGGCTCTAAACCGAAATAGCTCTAAACCGGGGTTTAGGTCTAGGGTTTAGTTTAGAGGATAGGAACTTGTGTGTCCTAGGAGGGGAGCCCTGCCCCTCCTTATATAGGTGGGAGGGCTGGCCGGCCAAGGGGAGGAGTTCCTCCCCAACTCGGCCTTGGGAGGTGCGCCGGCCAAGGGGAGGAACCCTCCTCCAACTCGGCCTCCACCAATCCTCCTCTTTTCCCACTTCCAAAAATTGCCGTTTGACTTTCAAACTAGCCGTTTGACTTTTCAATTTAGGATTTAAATAAACCCTTTATTTTGGACAGCGAGAACACTTAGTACATGATGCAATCATTCCAATATGTAATGACACATTCATGTACCCTTCCCCCTCCGGAGTGCCGGACATTCCGGGACCTTCTAGAATGTTCCCGATGAAAACACCGGAATCATTCCGCTACTCCGAAACGGGACTTTCCTTATATGAATCTTATTCTCCGGACCATTCCGGATCTCCTCGTGATATCCCGGATCCCATCCGAGACTCCGAACAACATTCGGTCTCTTTCTCATAATACCATAACTACTCAAACAACGTCAATCCTTAAGTGTCTCCCTACGGTTCGTGAATTATGCGGACATGATCGAGACACTTCTCCGAACAATAACCAATAGAGGAATCTGGAAATTCATATGGCTCCCACATATTTCTACGATTACTTTGCGATCGAATGAACCACTTACATATGATACCAATTTCCCTTTGTCTCACGATATGTTACTTATCCGAGGTTATGATCGTCGGTATGTCTGCATACCTAGTTCATCCTCGTATCGATAAGTACTCTTTTCTCGTTCCTGATATGTGATCCCTTGTGACCAAGTCACATGCTTGCAAGCTAATTGGATGACATTTCACCGAGAGGGCCCAGAGAATATCTATCCGTCATGTGGATGGACAAATCCCACTCTTGATCCATGTGTTTCAACCAATACTTTCCGAACACTCAACGCCACCTTTATAGCCACCCTGTTACGGTGTGGTGTTTGATGACATCAAAGCATCCATCCAGTAAAGGTGATATGCATGATCTCATGGTCGAAGGAATTAGGTTACTATGTATCAGAAAGCATATAGCAATTGAACTATTGAAATGACTTGATCTTTATGCTACGCTTGTCTATAGGAGTATGTCCACCATATCATTCTCCTAACGATATGATCTTGTTGTTGATAACATCTCAATGTTCATGATAGGGAAACCACAATCATCAATCAACCAACAAGCTAGTGAAGTATAGAGGCTATACTAGGGACTTCAAATTTAGTTTACAAATCACACAAGTATTAATGTTTCCTTGTTAATACTATTATAGCATGAATGTAAACATTTATCATAAACACAAAGATATATAATAATAACTACATTTATTATTGCCTCTAGGGCATATCTCCAACAACATCTTCGTTCCTCCAGGGTGGATATAATAAAGAGTATCAGGAGCGTCTTGCATGATAACTTGCTTCAGCTCCGAATCTGCTGGCACACAGATACGTCCTTTGTACCACCAAACTCCTTCGTCTTCGGTGAATCCAGGCACCTTTCCTATACCAATACGACGCTTAATTCCATCGATACTTGCATTTCCCTTCTGGGCTTCCTTGATTTGACTGACCAAAGTGGGTTGAAGTTCAATGCTAGCTAAAAATCCTTTGCTAACTAGCTCAGTTCTAAACTGCTCCAGCTCTTCATGCAAACTTGGCTGGTTCTCTTTGATCATGGTGTTTAACCTACACGGCAATCTGCTAAGAGCATCCGCTACCACATTGGCTTTACCGGGATGATAGTGAATGTCAAGGTCATAATCCTTGATTACCTCTATCCATCTCCTTTGCCTCATATTCAGCTCCTTTTGAGTGAAAATATCCTTCAAGCTCTTGTGATCTGAATAAATCTCACAGCGATTACCCATAAGGTAATGACGCCATGTCTTCAGGGCTAAAACTACAACTGCTAGTTCAAGATCATGGGTGGGGTAGTTTTGCTCATGTTGCTTCAGTTGTCTGGACAGATATGCTATGACTTTGCCTTCTTGCATCAACACACATCCGAGACCAATCTTGGATGCAACACAATACACGTCGAACAGTTTCTTGATATCTGGCATGATCAATATTGGGGCTGAACTCAATCTCTTCTTGAGCTCTTGGAAACTTGCTTCACATTTGTCGATCCATTCAAACTTCTTGTCCTTCTTCAACAATTGGGTCATGGGTCTTGCGATGCTCGAAAATCCTTCGACGAACTTGTGGTAATATCCCGCTAATCCGAGAAATGCACAGACTTGGGTTTGAGTGGTTGGGGCTTCCCATCCTTCAACATCTTTGATCTTGGCGGCATCAACAGCGACTCCTCCTTCCGACACAATATGTCCGAGGAATCCTACTTCTTTCAGCCAAAACTAACATTTGCTGACCTTGGCATACAACTGATGCTCCCTAAGGGTTTCAAGGATGATTCTCAGATGTTGCTCATGGTCTTCTTCTGACTTGGAGTAGATAAGAATATCGTCGATAAACACTACGACAAACTTATCCAGAAAGTTCATAAAGATCTTATTCATGAGATTCATGAAATAAGCGGGGGCATTGGTTAATCCAAAAGACATGACCGTATACTCATACAATCCATATCTGGTGGTAAAGGCGGTCTTTGGAATATCCGTTGCACGAATCTTGAGTTGATGATAACCAGTCCTAAGATCAATCTTAGAGAACAATCTGGCACCAGTCAACTGATCAAACAGATCCTCTATCTTGGGCAATGGGTACTTGTTCTTGATGGTGACATCATTCAGCTTCTGTAATCTGTGCACAAACGGTTGCCTCCATCTTTCTTATCGACGAACAACACGGGTGATCTCCAGGGTGATGCGCTTGGTTGAATCAAGCCTTTCTCCAGCATAGCATTGAGTTGCTTCTTCAGTTCCACTAACTCTGATGGGTTCATGCTATAGGGTATCTGAGCTAAGGGTCCGGTTCTAGGAATTAGTTCAATAATGAACTCAATATCCCGATATGGGGGCATACCGGGCAATTCATCTTGGAATACGTCAGGGTATTCACAGACTACTCTGACTTGGTCTATGGTGGGTAGGGCTAGACTCTTGTTGCATTTGAATTGACGGGGCAAGGTTTCAGATATATGCTCTATTGATACTCCAGAGCTACTGGTCATGGTGATGGATTTCTTGGCATAGTCAATCCATTCCTAGTACTACTTCCAAACCTTTGGTTCCAAGTACTATTATATTGGTATAAAAATCTATCCCATGTATTCTGATAGGCACAACCTTGCAAATTTTTCTAGCTTTGGTGGTTGAACCAGGTATTTGAACTATCATAACATGCTTCAAGTTGGTTGGGTGAATCTTACTAGTGCATGCAAATTCTTCGGTAACAAACGAGTGCGATGCTCCAGAATCAAACAACGCTCTTGCTAATACTGAGTTAACAGAAAACATACCCAGCACAACATCTAGCGCTTCTTGGGCTTCTTCGGCGTTCATGTGGAAGAGACGGTCGTTGCGGTTGTGCGGGTTCCCTGGGGCGAATCTTCTTCCGGGCTGAACATGGCACTATTGCTGAGCTAGGGCATTCACATTGGCAGTGGTGGCAATCTTCTTGGGACACTCATTGGAGTAGTGACCCTTCACTCTACACTCAAAACAAGTAATCTGGGACTTGTCTTTTGCTGCAACAGGCACGGCATTGCTTCCAGTCCTTGGGGCAGTATTGTTGTTGTTGTGGTTGTTGTTGGACTTGGGCGGTACACGGTTGAAGTTGTTGGAGTTGCCAGGGTGGTTGTTGTTGTTTCCTCTGGTCTTCACATTTCCTCCGCTACGGTTGGGGTAGCTTAGACGAGTCATTGAGGGTCTATTGTTCCGCGGGGCATATCCGGCAGACGGGTTGGCGAGATACTTCTGGGTACTATGGGACCTAGCTTGGTGCATCATCCGACGTTTGCGGTTGTCATTTGCTTGGTTGATCTTCCCTTCCATCTGGATGGAAGAGTCGACTAGCTCTTCGAGATCATCAAAGCGGATGTTGACTCACACTGTCTGCATCTCATCATGCAGTCCGTTCAGAAATCTCTCCTTCTTCTTGGCTTTAGTGTTGATCTCATCCGGTGCATACCTAGCGAGGGACAAAAATCTGTCACGGTACTCCACTACAGTCATTCTGCCTTGCTTTAGTTCTCTGAATTCATCTCTCATTCTGGTGACTAAACCCTGCAGCACATGGGTGCGGCTAAACTTGACCTTGAAAGCTTCCCACGTCATCACTTGACCGTGGTTCATTGTCTTGGTCTTTCCACCATGCTCTTGCATATCTGCCGGATAGTGGGTGGCACAGAACTTTCTCGTTGGCATCCACCTCTCGACTTCTAGGTTATTCTCCATGATGCGTAACCAATCATCAGCATCCGGGGTCTTGGACTTGCTAAAGATAGGGGGATTGGTATTCTGGAAGTTTTTGAGTTTGGATCCATGATGATCCTGATTTCCATGGCCTTGATTATTGTGGGCCATCTGGGCGATGTGTTGCAGGGTGGCTAGATTGGCTTGGCGCTCTTCTCTACTAGCTTCGTGGTTCAAAACTAGCATCTACAGAATCTGCAGCATCGGGTCCTGCGATGAGTTGCTCCCTCCTTGGTTTCCACGAGTCATCTGAAGATTGAGATAGATAATGGGGTAAGAGGGAAGGTTCTAAGGTTCATGGTTTTGGTTTCAAAGCTAAAACTTTGAGTTTGAACTCAACTTTTGCAAACTAGCTTCTTCCCATTCATTCATTCAATCAAAGCACACGATACAAACACACACACCACAACATGAAAGGAAAAACAGATGGTTTTAAGAACCATTCTGTGATCTAAGATACAATGGGACCGATACTTCTCACTCCTACAATAGTGCTCTAGTGCATCTACTCATCATCGATGAAGTCGGAGTCATCATCGTCGGTGTAGAAGTCCATGGCATCATCCTCCAGATAGTCATTGTCCTCACCTTCTTCTTCTTCTTCTTTTGCTGCAAGCTGAGATTCTTGCTCCTGGATGGTCTTCTCGAGGTCGGACACCTTCTTGCAAAGACGATCGATGGTGCGATCCTTCTTCTCGCGTTGCCGGCGAAGTGATTGATGATCCTTGACGAGCAGTGAGAAAGTTTGGGCCTTCTGGGAGGCAATGGCAAGGTTGTGGTTGGCGTAGGCTCGAGCAGTGTCCAATTCCTTCTATCTATCATACAGCAGGAAGTCAAGGTTCACCACTTGGTTCTTCAACTCCGGGTGACTTGGCATCTCTAGTGGCATTCCCATAGAATCACTCCTTGCATAGTGAGCAATGCGAGTTCCCTGGATCAAGTTGACATTCTGTCCGCAAAGACGGGCGAGAGCTTCATGCATAGCCCTAGATAATCCATCTAGCCAGTTGTTCTCTCTCACGATGAATTGAATCTTGTCGGAAAGGGGTGCCTCCATCTTGCCTCGAAGATCAGAAACTATCAGCCATTGTAAATCTCCTCCTGGGTGGTCATTGAGTTGTGCTTCGAAGAATTCTGGATGCGGGCGCTCAAGGTACTCCGACAGTGCATCAAGATCCCTCTCGAAGATCAGTTGGCCTCTGTTGCCCAACTGGTAGAACTTACATTACTGAACTTCCATCTATAAGAATTTAGGATGAGAAAGTTAGTGAGGTGATGAAGTGTGTCAAATTTTATGTAGTAATGTAAGAATTTTTGAGGAACATGAACCTTTTTGAAAGAATCTCAAGGGTAAGAGGGGAAATAGGTTTTCATAAATACTCACTTCTTTTTGTTTTGAAACTTAGTTTCTATTCGGACGTCCATTGTAACTAGGGTCTCCTATGGTCAGGATGGCTCTGATACCAACTTGTCAACACCCAGATTTTTAATCCTAGATGCATGTTATGCCATACATCGCAATCCCAGGATTACCATTTTTGCGAGACATAACAGATTGGATATCATAGTACATCATCCATTACAAACCATAATAAGGTCTTACACAAATAAAGGATCTCATGATCCAGTCTTAATACAAACAAGTAGCGTAATAATAAGCGTAGTGGTGGGCTCCATCT
Source organism: Avena insularis (assembly GCA_023614405.1). Lineage (NCBI taxonomy): Eukaryota > Viridiplantae > Streptophyta > Magnoliopsida > Poales > Poaceae > Avena > Avena insularis. The sequence continues at coordinate 317,250,339 of CM042692.1, read as the reverse complement.
TCATTGTCACAGGCAATGCTGACGATGGGACATGATCCTAGTTGTCGTAGCCATCCTACTGTCCTTCTTCCGGATAGTCCTCCTCATAGTCTGGCCACGGGAATAGCCAGGGACAAAGCCATGAGTACTCTTTAAGTACTCGCATACTATCACTAACAAGTAAGGTAGTTCTAGTAGGAAGGCTAAGATCTAAGTTTATTTGCAAAGTTAAGTTTGAAACCTAAGCTGAGTTCAGAAACAAAGAAAGATAAAATAAAGTTCTAACTCACCTAAGTGGGAACTTAGTTTTTCATAGTCACAACCCTGTTATGGTCAAGTCATATCACAATTCATTTCATAAGTCATTTTTAAAACATCTAACGACGGAATAGTATGGCCACTCCAACTGTCCATGACCGCGGACGCGGCTATTCGAATAGTTTGACACTCTGCAGAGGTGGTACACTTTCACCACAAAATTTGATACATCTATCAGGGATAACCCTGAATCATCATACTTAGTATGTGGATAATCAATCATAGCCTTTCCTTTACACACTCTAGTATAAGCACCTCTCCTATGAGCTTGGCCTCCCAGCCATGGCCATCTGCCATCCTAGGCACTGCATAGGTGGACAACATCAAGAGGTAACCTTAGCTCAAACCTCTCCCGCAAGGGAACTCATACTAATGCATATAAACTTCCGGCTAAGCCCTACCCAATTTAGGTATTGTGGTTGTATGGTAAATTTGGAATGTTATCGCATCCGAACCCAACCATCAGTTTTTATAAAGGGGTAAGGCTCATGCCTCAACATTTTCATCATCATAAACCATTTGTGTTTCTCAACACATGTCAAAACATCTCAATAGAATGACTCATCATTCCAAGGTTTTCATAATCAGTTTCACCAAGTATTCCCATCTAGAGTGATCAAGTTTTTGGTTTAGCTCTAACCACTAAGTTAAGAGTGTCCACTAAGGTGGGATGCTAATCTCAATCTCATTCCATAGAATGACATCTAGTATAGGCCAAGTTTTATACTCTTTATGCTATCTAAACTACTTTCTAAAAGCTCGCCAAGCATTACTAAAAGTAAAGAAACTTTGGTAAAGCAAAAGGTAAAACTTGTAAGTAAAACTTGGGATGGTTATAAATCAAGGGGTATAACCAAAGCATGCCTAATGCATCTTGCTTAGGTTATCTTGTATAATTCTAGCTTGCTAACAATAGCTTGCATAGTTAAGAAACTTGCAAGTGTTAGCTTGCCTTGATTGGTGCAGTGATTGAAGTTCTCTTCGTCATCTTCGGGGTAGAACGCCTCCTCCTCGTAGACTTGGTCGGTACTATCATCTATAAATACATTCGGGATACACAATCACCAAACAATACTTAACTAGTCTATTTATCACACTAAGGCACATACTTGATGATCTAGTATCATCACAATCATCACAAGATTTAATGAACTAGTTTCATTTATTTTATTTGAGAAAAGTAATTTCTACTCATTGAAATTAATTAAGATTTAATGTTTTCCAATTAAAATATGGTATCATATGGACACATGTCATCACCACATATTCTAGTACATGGAAATGTGATTTAAATGTTTGATCACATTTCACTAAGTTTAAGTTGATTATTTAAATGATTTAAAGTGACTAGAAATGCCTATATAGCATTATTTTGGTACTAGTCCAAAGTCACTACATGAAAACCTAAATATTATTACATATTTAGATAGGCATTGTCAAATGTGATTTTTAAGAGTTGGAATCAACTCAAAAGCTATTATGGTTGATTTTTGAAAAATGATTGAATGTAGAAAAGTCTCTGTCTTGTTATTTTTACTATATGTGATCTATAACTCCAATTGATTAAAATCCAACGGGCTTGGATAGATATTTTAATTATCTTTTGAGAAAAATTTGATTTTTAAACTAGTGGACAGAATTGAGTTTAAGCTTAATTAGAAAAACATTTATTTGAATTTCAGGGCCAGCGCGGGAAACTAAATGGGCCGTCCTAGTGGTGCTCCGCGGTGCAGAGGGCAACTGACAGGGGGGTCCACATGTCAGCGAGACATCTAACTCGAAGCGGTATCTTCTAATCTAGACCGTTTGATCAAATTCTAATCTAACGGCCAGAGTTCATCGTCGACGACGAACTGGTCGCCGACAAGAACTAACCCTAGAGGCTTGGTGGGGGTCGACTGGGGGCTTACCAGGGCTCCAGCTAACACGGCGATGGGGGCGATCGAACTGGTGGACGACAGCGGTCTCAGGCGTGGTCGTGGTGGCTCCTGGGGTGGTCGCCATTGACGACCCCCTTTCTCCTCTGTTGTGGCAAGCTCTGGCACAATTCCGGCGACTAAGGGCTCGAGCGGCTCCGGGGATGGTGTGAGGGGATCAGTGGAAGGTGGTGAGTGTTAGACTATGGAGAAATGGGGTTGGGAAGGTCTCCTTTTATAGGTCGACGAGGGAACCGTGAGGTGCAACGGTGAGCTCGTCGGTGACGATGGTACAGGGGGCTAATGGCATGGGCGAGGTAGGCGGATGGTGCTCTGCCTCTTGGCGGTCATCTACGGCATAATGGCGCGGCTAGGGGCGGTGGCGTTTGGTCGGGCGTGGCTGGCGCTCTGAGCGGGAGCGGCGGTGTTCGACGCGGCTCACGGTAGATGCTGGTCGCACGGCAAGAAATGGGCATGTTCATGAGTGTGCTGGGGTCAAGGCGGAGCGGCGCGCGCGGGCTATGGTCGAGGGGCGACGTGTGTTGCCTTGTCGGGCGCGGCACACTAGCACGCTCTAGACATGGCGCAAAGGCTCGGCGCGCGGCTGGTCTGAGGTGGTACAGTGCTCAGCTGCGTCCGTGGGGTGGACAGAGGGTCGCGGTAGGGTGCGGCAGAGCTAGGGGACATGCTTAGTAGGTGTGGCGTGGTCTCTGGCGCGTTGGCCACGGTCGGCCGGCGACGACCATATTCGGGCGGCGCGCCACTATACTCCACGGCGAAGGGGGATGTTGGTCTGGGCTGGGTTGGATCAGAGGGGACAGAGGAGAGTAAAGAGGGCAATGCATTGAAGGATCACTGCTCAAAACAGTAGAATTAGGCTAGAGTTTATGCTGTGTCTGCAAGGTGTTCAGTCAAATGGCTGCAAGAAAGTTTTATTTGAATTTTGAGAAGATTTTGAGTGGGTGTGTTAGTCATAATCTTGATCATCTGTGGTTGCTTGGGATTGTCAAGGTGAACTCAATTGAGTGGTTTTTGAAAAAGTGGTATCTATACATAAGTAATGGATTCAAATTTCAAATGTCATTTAAAATTAGTGGTTAAATGTTTTTGCAAGATTTCAAAGTGGGCCTTGGTACATCTTTACTTGTACTAGCAAGGGGTGAAAAGAGTTGAGAATGTTTCTGTTTGAAATTTACTTCTAGGAACACCTAAAGTGGCCTAGTGGGTTAAAATGGCCAAAGTGACCATTTGGTCTTTTTATTGTTATTTGATTTTTTTCTTTGGATTTTGTTTTTGAATGATCTAGATGATGTGGCATTCACCTTTGAATCATTTCTCAACCATTAGAGCAAATAAACATGGCAATTACACACAATTCTATATTAATGTAAACACACATGCATTCATAATCATCTTAATAATAAAAGTTTTTGTTAACCCTAATTTGGGTGATTTGGATCTTGATTAACCTTGATTAAAGTTTTGGGATGTTACACACAAGGACCCTGAAACTTAGCAATGAAATGTGTGTTTTGAGGTTTGCGCATACTAGCGTTCATCGTGCTAAAGTAGAATCTTTCTAGATGCTAAGAATGGAAAAGAAGATCCAATGGTAAGCAATGTTTGGATTTGCCTGTCTTGATCAAACATTCATTGTTCCGTACACCATGCAGTGGTATATATGGTATTGTGAGAGATAAGAGGCAAGATAAAGATAAGATAAGAAGTACTGTGAATGGCCGATCGAACTTTAGGTCTCGTAGGAGCGAGGTGCTCGAGAGTTAACATGGTCGGTGGAAGTACAAGTTACATTAAGGACCTCGTAAAAAATAAAAAATTACATCCAAGTCCATGCATTTAGCACAAGGACCCTGAAACTCAGCAATGAAGTGTGTGTTTTGAGGTTTGCGCATACTAGCGTTCATCCTGCTAAAGACTTTCGGTAGAATCTTTCTAGATGCTAAGAATGGAAAATAAGATCCAATGGTTATTAGCAATGTTTGGATTTGCTAGTCTTGATCAAACGGTCAATGGTTTGTACACTCTATAGTGATGGTATGATATTGTATGAGATAAGAGAAGATACAGATAAGATAAGAAGTATTACAAATGGCCGATCTAATGGTAGGTCTCATAGGAGCGAGGTGCTTGAGAGTTAACACGGTTAGTGGAAGTACAAGTTGCATCAAGAACCTTATGAAAATGATAATTATTGCATCCAAGTCCATGCATTTATTAGCACAAAGACCCTGAAACTAAGAGCAATGAAGTGTGTATTTTGAGGTTTGCGCATATACTAGCATTCATCATGCTAAAAACTATCAGTAGAATCTTTCTAGATGCTAAGAATCGAAAAGAAGATCCAGCGATTGGCAATGTTTGGATTTGCTACTCTTGATCCAACGGTCAATGTTCAAAGTTAATTCGTACACTATGAAGTGTTTATTGTATTGTAAGAGATAAGACACGATAAAGAGAAGATAAGAATACTGCGGATGGCCTATCAAATGGTAGGTCCCGTAGGAGAGAGGTGCTTGAGAGTTAACACGGTCGGTGGAAGTACAAGTTACATTAAGGACCTCATAAAAATGAAAATTGCGTCCAAGTCCACGCATTTATTGGAACAAGGACCCTAAAAACTAAGCAATGGAGTTTGTGTTTAGAGGTTTGCACATACTAGCGTTCATCGTGTTAAAGTACTCCCTCCGACCCAAATTAGTTGAATTAGTTTTATCTAGATTCGGATGTATCTAACACTAAAACAAGTCTAGATACATTTGAATCTAGACAAATCTAAGTCAACTAATTTGGGTCGGAGGGAGTAGAATCTTTCTAGATCCTAAGAATGGAAAAGAAGATCTAGCGTTTGGCAATGTTTGGATTTACTAAACTTGATCCAACGGTCAATGTTCAAAGTTAATCCATACACCATGCAGTGATTTATTATATTGTAAGAGATAAGACACGATAAAGAGAAGATAAGAAGTATTGTGAATGGCCTAACAAACGGTAGGTCTCGTAAGAGAGAGCTGCTTGAGAGTTAACACGGTCAGTGGAAGTACAAGTTACATCAAGGACCTCATAAAAATGAAAATTGCATCCAAGTTCAAGCATTTATTAGCACAAGGACCCTAAAAACTAAGAAACGGAGTTTGTGTTTTTAGGTTTACACATAGTAGCATTTATCGTGCTAAAGTAGAATATTTCTAGATGCTAAGAATGGAAAAGAAGATCAAGAGGTTGGCAATGTTTGGATTTGCTAGTCTTGATCCAACGGTCAATGTTCAGAGTTAATCCGTACACTATGCAGTGGTTTATTGTATTGTAAGAGATAAGACAAGATAAAGAGAAGATAAGAAGTACTGCGAATGGATATCAAATGGTAGGTCTCATAGAAGAGAGGTGCTTGAGAGTTAACATGGTCGGTGGAAGTACAAGTTACATCAAGGACCTCATAAAAATGAAAATTGCACCCAAGTCCATGCATTTATTAGCATATGGACCCTAAAAACGGAGCAATGGAGTTTGTGTTTTTAGGTTTGCGCATAGTAGCGTTTATCGTGCTAAAGTATAATCTTTCTAGATGCTAAGAATGGAAAAGAAGATCAAGAGGTTGGCAATGTTTTGGTTTGCTAGTCTTGATCCAACGGTCAATGTTCAAAGTTAATCCATACACTATGTAGTGGTTTATTGTATTGTAAGAGATAAGACACGATAAAGAGAAGATAAGAAGTACTGTGAGTGCCCTATCAAATGGTAGGTCTCGTATGAGAGAGGTGCTTGAGAGTTAAGACGGTCGGTGGAAGTACAAGTTACATCAAGGACCTCATAAAAATGAAAATTGCATCCAAGTCCATGCATTTATTAGCACAGGGACCATGAAAACTGAGCAATGGAGTTTGTGTTTTTAGGTTTGTGCATACTAGCATTCATCGTGCTAAAGTAGAATCTTTCTACATGCTAAGAATGGAAGAGAAGATCAAGAGGTTGGCACTGTTTGGATTTGCTAGTCTTGATCCAACGGTCAATGTTCAAAGTTAATCCATACACTATGCAATGGTTTATTGTATTGTATTGTATTGTATTGTATTGTATTGCAAGAGATAAGACACGATAAAGAGAAGATAAGAAGTACAGTACTGCGAATGGCCGATCTTTTGAATAACCTTCCCTCCTGATGTTTGGGAAGCAAGTGAAAATTTCGAGAACCGGAAGACTTTGAATTTTTGTGCCGCCAAGGACTAAAGTGGTTTCCTTCCTATGTAATCTTCCTTGTCCCTACTCCACATCAACGTGCGGTTGCCAAACACGCCAGAGACACAAAGCCGCCATACCACGGCACATGTGCGCAGCGCCATGCTATGGACAAGGGGAGAGAGATCAGCCGGACGGGTGCGCGAGGGGAAATGGGGAGGAGAGATGGAGCATAGGGAAGGAGAGACAAAACACACGATTTGTTTTGCGTGCATAGGTCCTCAAATTTACTACTAGTAGAGTGTACACTGTAAGGCCACTGGAGTACCTCGTGTCAGAAACCCATCATAACTTTGCTCTGACATGGAACTGCCTTCAACTTCTCTTCGATGATGCCCTCTTCCCCTGCCAACGTTTTATTCTCTCAGCATGTACAGCGCGTGGACAGAGGTGACCATATGTCTAAGCAAAGAAATATACTACTCCCTCATTGTGTAAAAAAGCACACCTTAATAAGGCTCAGATAGTAAATCGTATGACATGTCATCACTATACAAAATTATAATTGGTAAAGCACAAAAAATTATAAATTTGATCAACATCTATAAACTATGGGTGTATATTTGGTCCTTATACTTTGTATCATCATGTGTAGAAGTCAAAGATTATTAGCTACCTAAGACTTGAAATTTTTGGTAACATGGTCTAGAGAAATGAGGAAGAAGATTCTAGTATGATCGAGAAGTGTGTTTGGAGAGGTTAATGCATAGTGCATTTATTGTGTTTAAGACTATCAATAGAATCTTCTATATGCTAGAATGGAAAAGAAGATCCAACGGCTAGAAATGCTGGGATTCGCGAGTCTTGATCCAATGGTCAACATTCAAAGTTATCCATACACTATATAGTGGTTTGTAATGAAGACTATCAATAGAATCTTCAAGATGCTAGAATAGAAAAGAAGATCCAGCGACTGGAAATGTTGGGATTCGTGAGTCTTGATCCAACAGTCAATATTCAATGTTGTTTGTACACTATTTAGTGGCAAGATCATGTAGAAGTCAACGATTATTAGCTACTAGTAAGTTGCACGTGAGACTCAGATAGTAGACGTATGACATATCATCACTATATACAATTATAATTGGTAAAGCACAAAAAATTATAAATTTGATCAACATCTATAAAGTATGGGTGTACATTTGGTCCTTGTACTTTGTATGATCATGTAGAAGTCAAAGATTATTAGCTACCTAACACATGATTTTTTTGATAATATGGTCTAGAGAAACAAGGGAGTAGCTTTTAGTATGACGGAGAAGTGTGTTTTGAGGTTTCTGCATAGCATTCATTATGTCGAATACTATCAATATAATCTTCTAGATGCTAGAATGGAGAAGAAGATCCAACGGCTAGAAATGCTGGGATTCACGAGTCTTGATCCAACGGTCAACATTCAAAGTTATCCCTACACTATATAGTGGTAAGATAAGATAAGATAAGATCATGTAGAAATCAACGATTATTAGCTACGAGGGAGAAGATTCTAGTATGATGGAGAAGTGTGTTTTGAGGTTTGTGCATAGCATTCATTATGCTGAAGACTATCAATAGAATCTTCTAGATGCTAGAATGAAAAAGAAGATCCAAGGGCTGGAAATGTTGGGATTCACGAGTCTTGATCCAACGGTCCATATTCAAAGTTATTCGTACACTATATAGTTGTAAGATAAGATAAGATATCTCTATCTCTACTACTATAGTGGAGCAGTTTTGAATTGGATCCATAGAACCAATCCTGACCATTGGGCTATTGGATCCAATGGTTCAGAGAAGCTGGATTCGTGTTGAATAGTACCTAGAGCAAACTCCACCATGCATGTTCGAGAACCATCATGTCACCACCCCCAAAATTTCATAGCACAGTAGACTGTATTCTCTTTACTTATACTACTGTAGTGGAGCAGTTTTGAATTGGATCCATAGAACTAATCATGACCGTTGGGCTGCTAGATCCAATGGTTCAGAGAAACTGGATTCGTGTTGAATAGTACTCCCTCCGCCAAAATATAAGGCGCCTAAGGATTAGTCAAAATTCAACATTTTTTAAATTTGACCATGATTATACGCAAAAATATAAAAATTTAGAGTACTAAATTAATATCAATAGATTCACCATAAAGTATATTTTCTTAATATGTCCATTCAATATTGTAGATGTAGATATTTTTTTCTAAATATTTGGCCAGGGTTAGTAAGGTTTGACTTTTGACCAATCCTTAAGCGCCTTATGTTTTGAGACGGAGCAAGGGAGTACATACCTAGATGCTAGAATGGAAAAGAAGATCCAATGGTTAGCAATGTTTGGATTTGCCAGTGTTGATCCAACAGTCAATGTACAAATAAGTTAATCCCTACACTATTTAGTGGTGGTATACATGGTATTGTAAAAGATAAGAGACAAGATAAAGGTAAGATAAGAAGTACTGCGAATGGCCGATCTAATGGTAGGTCTCGTAGGAGCGAGGTGATTGAGAGTTAACACGGTCGATGGAAGTACAAGATACATCAAGAAACTCGTAAAAATCAAAATTGCATCCAAGTCCATGCATTTTATCACAAGGACCCTGACACTGAGCAATGAAGTACTATGTGTTTTTAGGTTTGCGCATACTAGCGTTCATCGTGCTAAACACTATCAATAGATCGAATCTTTCTTGATGCTAAGAATGGAAAAAAGATCCAACGGTTAGCAATGTTTGGATTTGCTAGTCTTGATCCAACGGTTAATATGTTCAAAGTTAATCCCTACACTATGTAGTGGTATGGTATTGTAAGAGATATGAGGCAAGATAAAAGATAAGATAAGAAGTACTGCGAATGGTCGAACCTATGGTAGGTCTCGTAAGAGCGAGGTGCTTGAGAGTTAACACGGTGGGTTGAATTACAATTTACATCAAGGACCTCATAAAAAATGAAAACTGCATCCAAGTCCATGCATTTATCACAAGGACCTTGAAACCGAGTAATGAAGTACTGTGTGTTTTGAGGTTTATGCATACTAGTGTTAATCTTGCTAAAGACTATCAATAGAATCTTTATAGATGCTAAGAATGGAAAATAAGATCAAACAGTTAGCAATGTTTGGATTTGCCAGTCTTGAGATCCAACGGTCAATGTTCAAAATAAGTTAATCCCTACACTATGTAATGGTGGTATATATGGTATTGTAAGAGATAAGAGACAAGATAAAGATAAGAAGTACTACGAATGGCTGATCTAATGGTAGGTACCGTAAGACCGAGGTGCTCGAGTGGTCGGTGGAAGTACAAGTTACATCAACGACCTCATAAAAAATGAAAATTCCATCCAAGTCCGTTCATTTGGCACAAGGACCCTGAAACCGAGTAATAATGAAGTACTGTGTGTCTTGAGGTTTGCGCATACTAGTGTTCATCGTGCTAAAGACTATCAGTAGAATCTTTCTAGATGCTAAGAGTGGAAAAGAATATCCAACGGTTAGCAATGTTTGGATTTGCTAGTCTTGATCCAACGATCAATGTTCAAAGTTAATCGGTTAAAAAAGTTTGACCTAATTTCATGAAACAGTTAGCAAAGTTTTACCTAATTTCATTAAATAGTTAGGATACAAAATCTTAGCAAGAATATGAACCTATCGTCAAAACTCTCGGTGGTTTCGGATATATATTAATTAACCCTCCCCCCGATGGGTACCTCCAAGAGCTTTTTCGTAAAACTTTCAAAGCAACCTATAATTTACCTGTAGTAGTCCAAATTTTACCTAATTTCGATAAATCAACATAAAATCATTCAAGTGGGTGAAGTTAGCTAGGAAATTTGAGAACTGATAAAACATGGTAAATCGTAAGTGCATCATATTGGTCCACTATATATGTGTGAAAACTTGGCCTGCGTCATTCAGATCCATAGTCTTTGGACTTTCTTTAGGGGAAGAACAATCTAGTCATCACTCGAAAAATTGAGAATGTTCTTTCCTAAGATAGTTGGAAACTCACACTGGCGATATTGTCTACTATAAGAAGACGCACCTATATCAACCTCCAAAAAGAATTTTAAATCAAGAGGAATCTATTACACTTACTTGTAGCTAAAATTTGGCCTAGTTTTGTTAAACTGGCAAGATGCAAAATCTTAGCAAGAAGTTGAATTTGTTGTCAAAAATCTCGTTGGATGGTTTCTCATATATTAATTGTGACCCCCCAATGGGTACCTTCAAAAGCTTTTTCGTAAAACTTCCACAGTAACCTACAATTTTCTTGTAGTAGTTCAAATTTGACCTAATTTTGATAAATCGACATAAGGTCATTCAAGTGGGCGAAGTTAGGTAGCGAGTTTGAAAATTCATAAAACACAGGAAACCATAAGTACAATATGTTGGTCCACTATATATATATATATATATGTGTGTGTGTGTGTGAAAACTTGGCTTCTGGCATTTAGATCGATATTCTTCGAACTTCCTTTACGAGAGAGAATAATCCTGACATCACTCAGAAAATTGATAATGGTCTTTCCTGATAATTGGAAACTCACACCGATGACATTGTTTACTATAAGAAGATGCACCCATCTACCTCCGAAAAGACATTTAATTCAACAGCAATATATCGCGCTTACATGTAGCTCAATTCTGACTTAATTTTGTTAAATTGTCAAGATGCAAAATCTTAGAAAGAAGTTGAACCTATCATCAAAGCTCATAGTGGTTTCTGATATATTAATTCACCCCTCCCCCAAAGGGTACCCCCAAAAGCTTTTTCATGAAACTTTCAAAGCAACCTACAATTTACTTGTAGTTCAAATTTAACATAATATAATTTCGATAAATTGGGATAAAGTCATTCAAGTTGCAGAGTTAGATAGGAAGTTTGAAAGCACATAAAACATGGGTATCACCGATACAACATGTCGGTCCACTATATATATATATGTCTGAAAACATGGATTGTGGCATTCAGATCCATATTCTTCGGACTTTCTTGATGAAAAATAACAACCTCGCTTGTCATCTCTAGGAAAATTGAGAATTGAATGTTCTTTCCTGATAGTTCGAAGATCACACCAACGACATTCTTTACTGTATATTGATTTTTTTCAATGAGTATACTATTTAATACTGTATATAGTTGGTCAAACTTTGTAATGGTTGACTGTGACTAAACCTAATATGCTGAGTAATACTCCCTCCGTTTAGAAATATAAGACGTTTTAGCTTTGTGAATTGAATGTATCTAGACGTCTTTTAGTGTATGGGTTCATAGAGGTTCAGAGTGAACCTATACACTAAAAGGCGTCAAGATACATTCATTTCAAAAACCTAAAACATCTTATATTTCTGGACAGAGGGAATATTAAATAAATGGTGTATAGGATAAGATTAGGAAAACAACATTTTTTAAGAACCCTCACAAGCTTTTTCTTAGCATCACATATCTGAATATTACATTGACATTGATGATTAACCAAACTACAAATAGAGCAAACCCAAACACATATAGAGTAGTAGTAGTACAACTTAACGACTTCTAGGGGGACTCCGCGGTCTTCTCTGGAGACTTGGCAGCATCCTCCGCGGGCAACTTGGTTGTATCCTCCACGGTACCATCGCCAAGAAGGGACTTGTGGATGCTAGGAAACACGCCGCTGTGCATGATGGTAACACCGGCCAGCAGCTTGCTGAGCTCCTCGTCGCGCATGACGCCGAGCATCACGTGCCTCGGGATGATGCGGATCTTCTTGATGTCCTTCGCGGCTTGTCCGACGAGCTCCAGCACCTCGGCGGTGAGGTACTCGAGAACAGCTGCGAGGTAGACGGGAGCCCTGAAGCCTATGCGCTGGGAGTACCAACCCTCCTTGAGGTAGCACCCGATCTGGCCGATGGGGAAATGTTGCCCGGCCTTGACAGACCTCAACACCTTCTTCTTCATGCGGCTGCCTGGTGCGAGACTAGAACTTGGAGTGGCCAGAGCAGGATTCAGAAGCCGGCGACATGTCTTCTTTTTCTCCACGGCCTTTGTCGCTGCCACCTGGATCTTCTCTTCCCAAGGGGAGCTCCGGTCTTTGGAGCCATAGCTGCAAAGTCTAAGAGGAAGAAAGGTTAATTGTGGAGGGCCGGTGAAGGTGCCCAGGTCCCTTGTATTGAAACTTTAACAGCGCCGTCTTTACTGTTTTACAAGTATGAATTTTTAATAGGAGTACTACTAAAAGGCTCTGTGCATGTTTCCTTATTTCTTTCACTTTTTTGAAACATGGTCAGATGTGTCAGCATGAAAATTCATACAAAGAAGTTGTATCTTTCAAAACAATAGTCGGTTTTCAGTATGACTGCGTGGGTACAATAATTAGTACTATATGAATTTATTACAAATTTACAAGTAATCTATCACGCACTTGTAGTTCAAAATTTATCTACTTTGGTTTTATTGACAAAATGTCATTTAATTACGCGAAATTAGCTAGAAGGCCTGAAAATTCATGAAACTTGTTAACCATGAAACATACTCTATTTTGTGTGAAATTTAGTGTGTTGTGGCATTCGGAGCCATACTCTTTGCCTTTTCTTTAAAAAATAATTATATGTGGCACTTCTAAAGTAATTTAACAAAATTCTATATATAAAAGTTGAAAATTCCATTAACAACATTAGTATGCCATGCCAAGATGCATCCCGTCTACCATAAATGGACACGACCTTTGTCATTATTTAACTTGAAACCCAAGTACTCCCTCCGTCTCAAAATAGATGTCGCAATTTTTTTTAAATTTAGATGTATCTAGACAAGATAGTGGCTAGATACATCCAAATTTAAACAATTTTGAGACATCTATTTTGAGACAGAGTGAGTATGTTACACATCGCTGGTCATATTGTGAACAAGTGTTTTTAAACCTTGTCAAAATTCATGTTTATCATTTACGGAAGAGGACACCATGCATAAGTGCTTAACATTTTTTATTGTTTTTTTACTTTTCTTTAATTTATCCCAATAAATGGGACGAGTGATGCACATATGACCTTGACATTGGTAACTTGGCTTAAAATGTGAACAATCTTCATACATGGTTATGACCATATTGTGTAGCAAGTTTTTCGAAAGTTTTCCAAATACATGTTTGTAGTTTTCGTCCAAACAAGCACAAATATAAGAGGACACCATTTAAGTTTCAACTATGTATATTACCACCCCACCCCCTCCCGCAAAAAAACCATTTATCATGACACACATTGAAATAAGTATTTTCATATAGTACTAACATGCGGTGGAAATTATCTATATTTTTCTAGAATACAGTGAGTGCACTCTAAGCCAAATTATCCGGACGTACTTAATTACGAGATATAGTACACTGCCCGCCTCTACTCTGGACGCTATTTAATTTTGCACTCGGCCACGCTTCTTCGGTGGGGGGCGGGAAGAAACCTCCTCGTCGTCGTCCTCGGCCTCCTCCCGGTCATCGTCCTCGGCCTCCTCCCTATCGTCATCTTCGTCCTGCTCATCAAGGTCGACCTTAGACTCCTCTTCCTCAGTCTCATCTTCCGTCTTATAAGATTCGCTCGGCGTTAGTGGTGGTGTCCCTTCGAAAAAGTGCTGCCAGTGGCTATCTTGTTCGTCAGAGGAGTCAGACAATGGCGACAACCATGGCCCGTTGACTGAGTCTGGGCTTCCAGGTAGAGTTTCGGGGCCATTTCCAGTTGTAAGGTCAATCGACGTGTTCTGGAGAGAGTTGTCATACGATATTTTGGAAGGAAATAGAGAGAGATCGAGTTCTAAGCAACTGTGGGGTTGGATGTTTTGGGTGAAAGTAGGGGTGCATACTGTTGCAATTTATAATGTCTATTTATAGTCGTGCTTGTGTTAATACCCTGAAAACTATCCCAAAATATCATAAATAGGTTGTACCAGACTCGTCCCGTCAACAAAAAAAAGCGGATTATACCAGACTTGTCGATTCTTGATTTTTCTCGGTCCAGAGCATTCAGGAGGCACCCTGCTTTATCCCAAAATGAAGAGAATCATGTAGATCGTGCTGAATTACTCGGTGTCTCTTACTTCCTCCATTAAAAATTATTTGTCTATAGTAGTACATACTTATCTAGCTATAGTACTACCACTATACGTATACTCTTCACAAAGTTGCTTCACTGAACTTGATTGATGCTGGTATGGTGTGGGCCTCATCTTTTTCTGCACCGCTTCATCTCAGACTAGAAGTATAATCATTGCGTTAAAGCTTATACGGGAAGGAAGGAGAAATGGAAAGGATAGTGGATGGATGGTGAGAGGGGGCGAAGGAGAGAGAAAATCTACTACTCCGTACGTAGTAGATGTGTACTAGTACCGCGTGTCACGACCCATCGTAATATGTAAACTTTTAGCCAAAGTAAGATAGGAACCATGATCAACTACAATATGTATGAAACCATTGGCTTGTGGCATTCTGAACCATATTATTTGGACTTTCTTCACAAATAAACATCATCATCCTTACTGGGAAAATTGAAATTCTTTTTCTCCTAATTCTTGGAAACTCCCACATGCAACAATGCTTACTACGCCAAGATGCACCCATCTACCAAACTATCGTGGGAACTCTATCAAATTGTAAACTATGATGTCAATATGGCCTTGATGACCTTGGCCGTTCGGGTTGAAATAAACTTGATAGTGTCCATACACATGGTAGGACAATATTGTGAAGCTATTTTTCCAAAACTTATCTAATCCCATGATTACAGTTTTCATGGCACGTGGTGCACAAGGCATGATAGGACATCATGAGTAAAACTTTTGTTTTTTGTTTTTCGTTTATTCAATGTGACCAATGGTCAAAACGGGTTCAAAATTGCCTTCCCTCCCGATGTTTGGACGATCTTTTGGATAACCTTCCCTCCTGATGTTTGGGAAGCAAGTAAAAAATTCAAAAACTGGAAAACTTTGAATTTTTGTGCCGCCAAGGACCAAAGTGGTTTCCTTCCTATATACTCCTCCTCGTCCCTACTCCACACCAACACGCGGCTGCCGAACATGCCAGAGACACAGAGCCACCGTACCAAGGCACACGGTAGCAAGTCCACGCTGTGGACAAGGGAGAGAGATCAATGGACGGTCTTGAGAAGAAAGGGGAGGAGAGATGGAGCATAGGGAAAGAGAGAGAGAAAACACATGATTTGTTTTGCGTGCATAGGTCCTGAAATTTACTACTAGTAGAGTGTACACTGTAAGACCGCAGGAGTACCTCGTGTCAGAAACCCATCATAACTTTGCTCTGACATGGAACCGCCTTCAACTTCTCTTCGCTGCTGCCCTCTTCCCCTGCCAACGTTTTATTCTCTCAGCATGTACAGCGCGTGGACATAGGTGACCATATGTCTAAGCAAAGAAATATATGTACTAATCCTGCATTGTGTAAAAAAGCACACCTTAATAAGGCTCAGATAGTAAATCTTATGACATACCATCACTATATAAAATTATAATTGGTAAAGCACAAAAATTATAAATTTGATCAACATCTATAAAGTATGGGTGTATATTTGGCCCTTGTACTTTTTATCATCATGTGTAGAAGTCAAAGATTTTTAGCTACCTAACACTTGAAGTTTTCGGTAACATGGTGTAGAGAAACAAGGGAGAAGATTCTAGTATGATCGAGAAGTATGTTTAGAGAGATTTATGCATAGTGCATTCATTGTGTTCAAGACTATCGATAGAATCTTCTAGATGATAGAATGGAAAAGAAGATCCAACAACTAGAAATGATGGGATTCGTGAGTCTTGATCCAATAGTCAACATTCAAAGTTATCCATACACTATATAGTGGTTTGTAATGAAGACTATCAATAGAATCTTCAAGACGCTAGAATGGAAAAGAAGATCCAGCGACTGGAAATGTTGGGATTCGCGAGTCTTGATCCAACAGTCAATATTCAAATATTTTTGTATACTATATAGTGGCAAGATCATGTAGAAGTCAACGATTATTAGCTACTAGTAAGTTGCACGTGAGACTCAGATAGTAGACGTATGACATATCATCACTATATACAATTAAATTGGTAAAGCACAAAAAATTATAAATTTGATCAACATCTATAAAGTATGGGTGTACATTTGCTCCTTGTACTTTGTATCATCATGTAGAAGTCAAAGATTATTAGCTACCTAACACATGATTTTTTTTGATAACATGGTCTAAAGAAACAAGGGAGAAGCTTCTAGTATAACAGAGAAGTGTGTTTTGAGGTTTGTGCATAGCATTCATTATACCAAAGACTATCAATAGAATGTTCTAGATCCTGGAATGGAAAATAAGATCCAACGGCTAGAAATGCTGGGATTCCCGAGTCTTGATCCAACGGTCAACATTCAAAGTTATCCGTACACTATATAGTGGTAAGATAAGATAAGATCATGTAGATTATTAGCTACGAGGGAGAAGATTCTAGTATGATGGAGAAGTGTGTTTTGAGGTTTGTGCATAGCATTCATTATACTGAAGACTATCAATAGAATCTTCTAGATGCTAGAATGGAAACGAAGATCCAGTGGCTGGAAATATTGAGATTCACGAGTCTTGATCTAACGATCAATATTCAAAGTTATCCGTACACTATATAGTCGTAAGATAAGATAAGATAAGATATCTCTATCTCTACTACTATAGTGGAGCAGTTTTGAATTGGATCCATAGCACCAATCCTGACCGTTGAGCTGTTGGATCTAATGGTTCATAGAAGCTGGATTCGTGTTGAATAGTACCTAGAGAAAACTCCACAATGCATGTTCTAGAACCATCATGTCACCACCCCCAAAATTTCATAGCACAGTAGACTGTATTCTCTCTACTTATACTACTATAGTGGAGCAGTTTTGAATTGGATCCATAGCACTAATCATGACCGTTGGGCTATTAGATCCAATGGTTCAGAGCAACTGGATTCATGTTGAATAGTACTCCCTCCGCCAAAATATAAGGCGCCTAAGGATTAGTCAAAAGTCAACATTTTTTAAGTTTGACCATGATTATACACAAAAATATAAAAATTTAGTGTACTAAATTAATATTAATAGATTCACCATAAAGTATATTTTCTTAATATCTCAATTCAATATTGTAGATGTAGATATTTTCTCTTAGCATGAACAACACGTGGACAGAGGTGACCATATGTCTAAGCAAAAAAATATACGTACTACTCCCGCATTGTGTAAGAAAGCACACCTTAATATGGCCTACTACCTATTAAAAAAAATTGGCCTTCTATATGGCATCCGCTAAGGTTCACCTTATACATAGTGGAAAAATAAAGTTATCTTTAAGCCTAAGGTGCACCTCAAGCTTGTGGGTTACCCATACAGAATAGAAATATCATTTCCCCTCTCTCCATATTTCATGTGATCGTTTTCAAAAGGGGTTCAAAATTTTCAAGATGCAAAATCTTTTTTTTTCTTTGAGGAAGATGCAAAATCTTAGCTAGAGGCCCAACTAGTCTTCATCAATTGAGAATGTTCTTTCCTGGTAGTTGGACACTCACACTGACTACACTGCTTTTAGAAGAAGAGATAAACCCATATACCTTCGAAAAGACAATTAATTTAAGAGCAATCTATCATGCTTACTTGTAGCTCTAGTTGGACCTAATTTTGGTAAACTGTCAAGATGCAAAATCTTAGCAAGAAGTTGAACCTATTGTGGACGAGGAAGAGACAAGCTGGACTATGCACCCGCGGTTGTAGAGAAGAAATTGATGGAGGATGGATGGTGAGAGCCAGCGAAGGAGAGAGAAAACGCAACTTGTTTTGCGTGCATATACTCCTACTAGTAGTAGGTCCATACATTTACTACTATTGGAGTGTACCATGTACCTCGTGTTAGAAGCCCATCATAGCTTTGCTCTGACATCGCACCGCCTTCAAGTCCTCTTCTCTGCTGATCTTGCGCTGCTTTTTTTTGAAAGTTTCGCGCTACCTCCCTTACTTGTGTAGCAGAGTTGGCTAGGAAGTTTTAAAATTTGCAAAACATGGGAATATCGAGAATGTTATTTCCTGAAAGTTGGCAAACTCACACCAACGACATCGTTTACTAAAAGAAGATGCACCCATCTACCTTCGAAAAAACAATTAATCCAAGAGCAATCTATCACGCTAACTTGTAGATCAAATTTGACCTAATTTCGTTAAGTTGTCAAGATGCAATTTCTTAGCAAGAAGTTGAATGTGTTGTCAAAATTTCAGGACATTTTAGTTACTATATATATGCACGCAAAACAAATTATGTTTTCTCTCTCCTTCTTCACTACCTCATCACCATCCACGCACACCCCTGCCGGCTAATCTTTCCCTCGTCCACAATGTGGCGCTGCCCACGTGCGTCGACCTACCTTGTCGTTCCATTTCACACCCTACACAGAGGAAGCACCAAGCACATCCCCTGTCACATTGGTTCGAAAGTGCCAGGAGCATTTTTTGTGTAAAGCGAGTATAGTAGTACGAAGGGTATGCCTCAGTTTCTCGCTCGATAAGGACCCACCTGCTTTTTCTTTCTTAACTTTAGGGCCCTTTATGCTAAATTTATGGACCTCTACATGTAATTTTCATTTTTTTGAGGTCTTTGAACTAAACCATACTCCCACCGATCGTGTCAAATTTTAACTACAAGTAACCACGATAGATCGTTTGCTCTTAAAATTTTCCAAAAAACTTTTGAAGCTAACCAGGAATTTAGTACATCGAAAACCATCAAAAAGTTTTTTCGAAAAAATTCCAAAGCAACCTCAGTTTACTTATAGTTCAAACTTGACCTAATGTCGATAAATTGGCACATAGTCTCATTCAAGTCGATGGAGTTAGCTAGGAATTTTTAAAATTCACAAAACATGGGAAAATCAAGAATGTTCTTTCCTGATAGTTGGAAGTTCACACCGTAGACATCGTTTAGTAAAAGAAGATGCACCCGCCATCTACCTTCGAAAAGACAATTATTCCAAGAGCTATCGATCACGCTTACTTGTAGCTAAAGTTTGACCTAATTTCAGTAAGTTGTCAATATGTAGAGTCTTAGCAAGAAGTTGAACCTCTTGTCAAAATTTCAGGACCTTTACTATATACTAGTAAGTTGCACGTGCCTTGCACGTGATACTCAGATAGTAGACGTATGACATATCTATATACAATTATAATTGGTAAAGCACAAAAAAAAATTGATCAACATCTATAAAGTATGGGTGTATATATTTGGTCCTTGTACTTTGTATCATCATGTGGAAGTAAAAGATTTTTAGCTACCTAACACATAAATTTTTGATAACATAGTCTAGAGAAACAAGGGACAAGATTCTAGTATGATGGAGAAGTGTGTTTTGAGGTTGTGCATAGCATTCATTATGCCGAAGACTATCAATATAATCTGATAGGATGGAAAAGAAGATCCAACGGCACGAAAAGCTGGGATTCACGAGTCTTAATCCAATGGTTAACATTCAAAGTTATTCGTACACTATATAGTGGTTTGTAATAAAGACTATCCATAGAATCTTCAAGGTGCTAGAATGGAAAAGAAGATCCAACGGCCGGAAATGTTGGGTCGCGAGTCTTGATCCAATAGTCAATATTCAAAGTTGTTTGTACACTATATAGTGGTAAGATTATGTAGAAGTCAACGATTATTAGCTACTAGTAAGTTGCACATGAGACTCGGATAGTAGACGTATGACATATCATTTATCACTATATACAATTATAACTGGTAAAGCAGAAAAAATATAAATTTGATCAACATCTATGAAGTATGGGTATATATTTGGTCCTTGTACTTTGTATCAGCATGTAGAAATCAAAGATTATTTAGCTACCTAACACATGAAATTTTTGATAACATGGTCTAGAGAAACAAGGGAGAAGCTTCTAGTATGATGGAGAAGTGTGTTTTGAGGTTAGTGCATAGCATTCATTATGTCGAAGACTATCAATTGATTCTTCTAGAATCTAGAATGGAAAAGATCCAACGGCTAGAAACGCTGGGATTCGCGAGTCTTGATCCAACGGTCAACATTCAAAGTTATCCGTACACTATATAGTGGTAAGATATGCACGCAAAAAAGTTATGTTTTCTCTCTCCTTCACACTGCCTCATCACCATCCACACACACCCCGACCAGCTGACCTCTCCATCGTCCACAACGTGGTACTGCCCACGTGCGTTGACCTGCCTTGTTGTTACATTTCACACCCTACGAAGAGGCAGCACCAAGCACACCCCAACACGCTGATGACCCACAAGTATAGGGGGTGTATCGCAGTATTTTCAATAAGTAAGAGTGTCGAACCCAACAAGGAGTAGAAGGTGCTGGCTAGTGGTATGGATCAGGAATTCTCTGCAAATACTTAGCAAACGGATTTTTAGGGGTTTTCGATAAAGCAAGTAAACAAAGTACGAGTAAATGAAAGAAAGTAGGAATAAATGCAGCAAGTGTCCCAATCCTTTATGCAGCAAAGGACAAGCCGGTTGTATTACTTAAGATGACCAAACGTTCTCGAGGACACATGGGAAGACTGTCAAGTGCTTTCGCTTCATATAGCTGATTAATCTTCTTTAGCTTGCTAAGTGTGTGTGGGTGAACCTGTGCTAATGTACCGCCCCATCCAAGACTAATACATACTTGTGATTATACCCCTTGCAAGCATCCGTAAGTACAATAAAGTAATTAAGGTAGTAACCTAACCACAGCTTTAAACTCTAAGACCCTTACGTCCCTTGTGCAATGGTTTCCTAACGGAGGTTCAGGTTTCTGTCACTCCGGCAACCCTTACGATTAGTAGCCAAATACACAATGCATTCCCCTAGGCCCATATAGGTGAAGTGTCATGTAGTCGACGTTCACATGACACCACAACTTAAATAACAATCTATTGAATCTTTCTCAACGCAACTCAACTACTAACAACAAGACTTCTCCCATGTCCTCAAGAAAAAAACGAACTACTCACAAGACATCATATGGATCATGATCAGAGATGGAATAATGATGTATAACAATCTGAACATAAACAATAATTCAATGGTCCACTCAATAGCATCAACTACAAGGAGTAATCAATACCGGGAAAGTTTCCCCTATGAACTAATGCAAGATTCAACACAATTGTTACAGCAATATGGATATGGTCATGAGGGTGCTGATGGTGATGATGGTGGTGATGATGATGATGATGATGATGATGATCCCGATGAAGTCCAGCTTGATGGTGGTGTTGATGGCAACAATCTCCCCTCTCCAGGAAGGAATTCCCCTGGCAGAAATCTGTCTGCTGGAGAGATCTTTCTCTCTCAGTGTTTTCCGCCCCGCAGAGGCAGCGAAATCTTTCTGTTGTTGCTCTCCGAGTCTTAGGGTTTCGGGAGGATGATATACGCCAGAGGGGAGAGGCTGGAGTGGGCCAGGGTGGCCACACCACCTCCTGGCGCGGTCTAGGGCTGCTCGCGCCATGGGCTGGTGTGGGCCCCCTGTGGCCCATCTCCACTCCATCTACTGGCATCCTTAGTCTTCTGGAAAAATAGGATTTTTGTATATTTTCCCGGATTTTCTGATCTTCGCGAATTTTGCCTCTAAACAGCACCTTTTCCATCAGAATCCTGACTGCAGCGGTCCATGCTCCAAAGAGTCATCAACCATGCAAAAACAGATGAAATAACATAAGTATCACCTCTCAATACGAAATATATCAATGAATAATAGTGAAGTAAGACATAGAATAGTGATGCAAAATGGACGTATCAACTCCCCCCAAGCTTATACTTCGCTTTTTCTCAAGCGAAACTGAGCTCAATAAACATGGCCTCAGGTTTATGGAGTGAAGAGTCGATAAAAGAATACGGACAAGAAGCATCACATTCATCAAATACATAGATCATAATAGAAGACAACTCACTATTATATAACTCAACTTGTAATAAGTAAAGGAAACACAATAAAGATACACAAAGTGAATCATAATTGGTAATGGCAAACTTAGCTCTTGGTCGAAGAATAGTTGATAATTTGCTGGAGTTCACAAATAGCTGGCTATTCAATGATAGCTTTCAAAGTAGTAAACGTCAAGATAAGAGCAATGTGCAAAACAAGGAACATAAGAAACATGAATGAATAAATCACCATATGAATGAATGAAACACAACAACTCAAAATACTTGCTGAGATAGAAGGGAGTAGGTTTACTGACTCAACTACAAAGTGAAAGAAAGGCCCTTCAAAGAGGGAAGCAGGGATCAAGTCTCATAAAGAGCTCCCAAAAATTATGATACTTACTAGCTTTCAGCTCTCATTGCCCCTATCATAGGCATCTTTAGGTGATTAAGGTTAAAGTGATCAAAAATGAGGATATGCATTGACAAGTTGTAAGTTGAGAATCTCATGTCCCTTGAATACGAGGGTTGCTCCTCATGCTACTCAAGTTTAGTCACCGGTAAGTTCTTGTCATCGTAAGCATATGTGTATCATAGAGAAGCGCCAACGGGGTACCCCTTGCCCGATGATACGGAAGAATCCCCATATCAAAATGACAAGGCAAGCAGACAACAAGAACCTCAGCAATCTTCTTATTTACCATGGGAATATGGTGCTTTTTTGTCTCTTTCCTCTTTTCATAACCTCTTTTTTTCTTTTCTTTTTTCTCAATCTCTATCTCTTTTTTATAATAAGAATGCTTCATAGATACTCGTTGTGGTTACGCTGCAGGTTTCCACCATGTCAGCATGGATTAGACCAGCGGCCCAGGCGTTTCCCTAACACACATGCATAACTCCATGGACTTACAAGCTCCCCTTTCATTTCACACCGACGACATCCATAGACAAAAGAACATGATATCAACTAGGTACAAAGTACCAGTGCAATGTTGAAAGCGTTCCCATGACAGTATGGTTTTGCTAATTCACAACTTACAAAGCGCAAGCATATACGCAACATAGGTAAGCACAATGGTTCAAGTTTATTAAATGCAAGGAAGTAAAGTGTGCCATCAAGTTCGTGAGAGCTCTAATCACTAATTTTCACATAACAAGTTTAATTTGGGAGGTAGATAAAACAAGAATTTACTTGGAATAGCAATAATGCTACTAGGTAGGTATGGTGGACACAAATGGCAAATGTTTTGGTTTAAAGGAGGTGGATGCACGAGAAGAATACCCTCTCAGTACAGGTTTTTGTCTATCAAGGCTGGGTAGCAAGTATAAGAGTTGAAGGAAACAAACAAACATACAAGTGATAAATACAAACATGCAATCTTCCTTGGAAGCACAAAAGATCTTAACTAGAGAATACTAAACTTATGAGCAAATCAAGAAAGAAAGATGATGAAATTATTTTTCTCTAGGGTACTTCTGTCTTTTCTTTCAACTCTCAAAAATAGTGTTGCTACTGACCGAGCCAGGTTTGCCAAAACCAACTAAATTAACTCAATGATCCCAATGTGATACCAATACTAACAACAAGATCAATCATATAACCACGAATTGGAAACTAATATAAGCTATGCAAAAGAGTGAATGATAGAACTTCTCATTAATATTCCATAACGGAAACTCACACCAAGGGATACATATGTAACTAGAGAGGGGACACTTCCACAATGCAAACCATACTACATAATAACTCCTCTGTTCATGATATGACTCTACTAAAAAGGTAAAAAGATAGAAGATAGTGATGTGATACCGCGGCACTCCCCCAAGCTTGGAACAAACCAAGGGGATGCCAAACCTGATGACGATTTACTCCTTAGGTGGTGGTGGTGTCCTCTCAATGAGCTCTCTGGTCAGCTTCCCCAAGTCCTCAATCTCGAAAGTGAGAGGACGAATCAACTCCGAGTTGTGCTCCATGCGGATCATGATCATGTCGTGTTGAGAATTCTAGCTCTTGCTATTCTTTTTTTGTTCTTCCCTCTTGGAGTCTTCTTTTCCTGCATGGTTATGGATGAAGGTATGGAAATGATTCTTGGTGTGTGGAGGAAGTGACCGTGGAGCCAAACTGTGACGAGGAGCTTTTCCCCCAGTCTGCATCCGTGCAGTCCATCTAACCCTGACAGGTTTCGTCACCACTCCAATGCTTGCAATGGTAGTGTCGGTGTGCGGGTGTTGGCTTTGCTCCTCTTCACCTTCACTCTTGATCTCCTTCTCCTTCCCGGGGTCTTGGAGGTCTTCCTCCATAGGCTCCTTCCCTTTATCCTTGGCGAACACCATGGTGCTTCTAGACTTTCAAAGAGTATGTCCTGGAAGAAACAGATTGAAACAAAAACACGGCGAAAACACAATATACGAACCTCGGGGGATCCGGGGGGGTTATATATTATGAAGTTTCATATCAAAAGGAAGGTACTGGGAGAAAACGAGTCGGAGGTGGAGTCTGGGGTGGACTCACCACCTGGTGGCACGACCAGGGGTGGGCCCGCGCCACAGGGTGGTGTGAGCCACCCTGGCTCCATTTCCGTCCCTTTTTCTCTTCGTAGCTTTCCTTATCGACTCAAAATTGCAAAAATATAGTTGGATCGTATTTTCGCGGAACTTTTCTTACCAGAACTGTTACCTTTTTGAAAACAGACTCTGCATGTCTCTGAATTTGGTATCTAGTAGATTCTTCCGGAGTCATCTCTTGAATATTATTGATATCTTCATCTTCATACACTTATTACTTGAGTCATAAAACCCTTCTCTTCCTTATTACACCATTATCTCCACTTCCTGGAAATTTCTTTCACACAAAACTTCACACAGTTCTTATTAGCAACATTAGTATAAGTGAAGTGATAAAACCTTTTGAGTCCAACTTCAATTGAAAACCATCAAAACATAATCTGCTATAGCAACTCCTTCCGAAAACCCAAAAAGAATTCAAAAAGGAAATCGAATAAAGAAGCAAATGCAAGAGTGGCAAAATCTGTCAAAACAGACCAGCGGGTAAAGATCAATTTTTTAGAAAATCTTCTGTTGCTCAAATCAAAAAGTGAAAAGCTAACTAAAGTTAAATAACAACCTGGGGCAGCAGCAAAAAAAATTGCAGCTCAATCCGACATACAGAGATCTCTCACGAATTTTTACGGTGAAGCACAAAAATCTGTTTGGGACAGCAACTTCCCCAAATATTACTTCTCTCTCATTAGAGGTTGATCTTGACACAAAAACCAAACAAAACGGATAAGGAGTGGTTATTACCGAAGTAATAACTTCCAAGACTCAAAGAAACAAAAACAAACTGAAAGCAAAAACAAATTGGGTTGTCTCCCATAAAGCTCTTTCTTTATAGCCATTAAGATGGGCATGATGATTTTGTAGAAGCTCTCATAGGGATATGAATTGAAGTGAAAGAGAGCATTAAGAAGAAAAAACACACACGTATTTAAGTCTAACCCACTTCCTATGCAAGGGAATTTTGTAAACAAAAAAGTTATTGAAACCAGAGGCAACTTGCATAAGAAGGCAAAAGAAGTGCAACATAAAAACTTTCAGCATAAAACGAGGAAACTTGATATTATTGAGGTGCATAAGAACACTTTTCCCTCTCTCATAGTAACTTTCAGTATCATGCATAAACTTAACAACATAGCTATCACAAGGACCATCATAGCAATGATCACTTATTTTAACAGAAAACACGGGAATACTAGCTCTCATAACACTACTATGTGAAACAATATTAGAGGTATCCTTGCAAAGGATAGCGTGTCCCTCTTTTTCATATTTAGTGACAAAGTCTTTCACATTTGCCATTATAGGTTCATCAACCATTTGTTTATCAGGTTTAATAGCTTTATTTGTACTTTCATTAACCATACTAGCTATCATAGAATGTTCCTTTATCTTAACTGGAAAAGGCATTTTCTCGATATAAGGTTCAGGTAAAACATGATTAGCAGTATAAACTTCAGTATTTCTTGAAGGAACACTCTTAGCAATATCTTAATAAGGTTCATCATACTTATCACACTTCTTTTTAGGCACTTCAATATAGGAAGCAAAATCCTTAAAATAAGAAGCAATAACTTGAGAGTCTAGACCATAAGCATTTTTAAAATTTTGAAAGTCATCACTTCCCATAAAAGATTCAATGCATTCATAATCATAATTTATACCTGACTTTCTACCTTTGTCATTCTCCCAAGCTTCAGCATTGTCTTAAATACGGTCCAGAAGATCCCATTTAGCTTCTTCTTCCATTCGAGTGAATGATCCAGCACAAGAAGCATCCAATAAATCTTTGTCATGTAGAGGGAGTCTTGCATAAAAGTTATTGGTAATAATATTGTTGGGAGCTCATGAATGGGAAATTTGAGCATTAGTAACTTCAATCTCCCCCAAGCTTGAGTTGTACTCTCTCCATCAAGAGGCCAAAAGTTGTATATTTGATTCCGATCTTTATGAATCTTACTAGGAGGATAAAACTTTGAATAAAAGAGATGCAGTATTTCCTCCCGTTCCAGAGCTTGACCATTCTTCAGTAGCTTATACCATTCCTCAGCTCTTCCTTTCAGCGATAATGAGAATAACTTCTTCCTAACTTGATTTGTAGTAATACCAGCACACTTGAACAACCCGCATAATTCGTGTATAAAGAGTAAATGATCACCGGGATGGACAGTTCCATCCCCAACATAGTAGTTATCCATAACACGATCAATAATTCTTGTAGGTATTTTGAAAACATCATTCTCAACAGGTGGTGGCTTATCTACTACCTTAGCAGTGGTAGTAGCATTACCAAATAAGAAACTCAGCGAATTATCCATAACGAAAATAAAGCAACTAACAGAACTAAACAATACTCATAGTAGAAGTTTCCTTTACCAGTTCCACTCTCCAATAGCGCTTCACTCCCCGGCAATGGCGCCAGAAAATAGTCTTGATGACCCACAAGTATAGGGGGTGTATCGCAGTATTTTCGATAAGTAAGAGTGTCGAACCCAACGAGGAAGCGAAGGTGCCGCTAGTGGTATGGATCAGGAATTCTCTGCAAATACTTAGCAAACGGATTTTTAGGGGTTTTCGATAAAGCAAGTAAACAAAGTACGAGTAAATGAAAGAAAGTAGGAATAAATACAGCAAGTGGCCCAATCCTTTATGCAGCAAAGGACAAGCCGGTCTTATTACTTAAGATGACCAAACATTCTCGAGGACACATGGGAAGACTGTCAAGTGCTTTCGCTTCATATAGCTGATTAATCTTCTTTAGCTTGCTAAGTGTTGTGTGGGTGAACCTGTGCTAATGTACCGCCCCATCCAAGACTAATACATACTTGTGATTATACCCCTTGCAAATATCCGTAAGTACAAGAAAGTAATTAAGGTAGAAACCTAACCACAGCTTTAAACTCTAAGACCCTTACGTCCCTTGTGCAATGGTTTCCTAACGGAGGTTCAGTTTCTGTCGCTCCGGCAACCCATACGATTAGTAGCCAAATACACAATGCATTCCCCTAGGCCCATATAGGTGAAGTGTCATGTAGTCGACGTTCACATGACACCACTAGAAGAAGTACACCACAACTTAAATAACAATCTATTGAATCTTTCTCAACGCAACTCCACTACTAACAACAAGACTTCTCCCATGTCCTCAAGAACAAAACGAACTACTCACAAGACATCATATGGATCATGATCAGAGATGGAATAATGATATATAACAATCTAAACATAAACAATAATTCAATGGTTCACTCAATAGCATCAACTACAAGGAGTAATCAACACCGGGAAAGTTTCCCCTATGAACTAATGCAAGATTCAACACAATTGTTACAACAATATGGAGATGGTGATGAGGGTGCTAATGGTAATGATGGTGGTGATGATGATGATCCCGATGAAGTCCAGCTTGATGGTGGTGTTGATGGCGACGATCTCCCCTCTCTGGGAAGGAATTCCCCCGGCAGAAATCTGTCTGCCGGAGAGATCTTTCTCTCTCGGTGTTTTCCGCCCCGCAGTGGCGGCGGAATCTTTCTGTGGTCGCTCTTGAGTCTTAGGGTTTCGGGAGGATGATATACGCCAGAGGGGAGAGTCTGGAGTGGGCCAGGGTGGCCACACCACCTCCTGGCGCGGCCTAGGGCTGCCCGCGCCATGGGGTGGTGTGGGCCCCCTGTGGCCCATCTCCACTCCATCTTCTAGCATCCTTAGTCTTCTAGAAAAATAGGATTTTTCGTATATTTTCTGGATTTTCTGATCTTCGCGAATTTTGCCTCTAAACACCACCTTTTCCATCAGAATCCTGACTGCGGCGGTCCATGCTCCAAAAAGTCATCAACCATGCAAAAACAGATGAAATAACATAAGTATCACCTCTCAATACGAAATATATCAATGAATAATAGTGAATTAAGACATAGAATAGTGATGCAAAATGGACGTATCACACGCTCGTTCGAAAGTGTGAGGAGCGTTTTTGTGTGTGTGAAGCAAGTACACCAGTACGAAGGTTATATGGCTAAGTTGCTCTCTCGAGAAGGACCAGACTGCTTTTCCTTGCTTAACTTTAGAGCCCTTTATGCTAAATTTATGGACCTCTATGTAAAAAAAATTAGGTCTTCGATGCAAATCGTACTTTCTCCTACCGTCCATATCAAATTTTAACTACTAGTAAGCACGATAGATAGATTCCTCTTAAAATGTCCCAACAAATTTTTGAAGCTCTAACCAGGAATTCAGTACATCGAAAACCACCGAAAGCTTTTTCGTAAAACTTCCAAAGCAATATATAATTTACTTGTAGTTCAAATTTGACCTAATTTCGATAAATTGGCATAGAGTCTCATTCAAGTCGGCAGAGTTAGCTACGAAGTTTTAAATTTCACAAAACATGGGAAAATTGAGAATGTTCTTTCTTGATAGTTGGAAACTCACACCTAGAACATCGTTTACTAAAAGAAGATGCATCCATCTACCTTCGACAAGACAACTAATCCAAGAGCTATCTATCATAGGCTTACTTCTATCTCAAGTTTGACCTAATATAATTTCATTAAGTTGTCAAGATGTAGAATCTTAGCAAGAAGTTGAACCTATGGTCAAAATTTCGGGACCTTTACTATATATATGCATGCAAAAAAAAGTGTTTTCTCTCTCCTTTCCTGCCTCATCACCATCCACACACACCCTGCTGGCCTGCTGATCTCTCATCTACAACGTGGCGCTTCCCACGTGCGTCGACCTGCATTGTTGTCCCTTTCACACCATGCGAAGAGGAAGCACCAAGCACACCCCCAGCACGCTGGTTCGAATGTGTGAGGAGCATTTTGTGTGTTTGTATGTAGCAAATACAGTAGTATGAAGGGTATGGCTCAGTTTCTCGCTCGAGAAGGACCCGAGTGCTTTTCCTTGCTTAACTTTAGGGCCATTTGTGCTAAGTTTATGGACCTCTATGTAATTTTCTCTTTTTTGAGGTCTTCGATGTATACCCTCCCACCGACCGTGTCAAATTTTAACTACAAGTTAGCACGATATATAGATTGCTCTTAAAATTTTGCAAATACTTTTTAGGCTAACCAGGAATTTAGTAGTAAATCGAAAGCTTTTTCTTAAAACCTCCCATCTTATAGACAAATTCTGCCACCATAGGTGATGCCCTAATACTAGTATGAAAATAGAAGCTGACGTGATGAGAAAGTACTGCGCTAGGAAGTGACATGTTTAATTTATTGCACAGGGGCATGTTTTACACACATTCATGCTTAGTCGGTGTCCTTGATGCAGCCGCTTCTTACAGCAGAAGAAAAGAAAAAACCTCTTTCAAAGAGCCATCCTATCTTCCCCATCTCCGTTTAGTTTATCCCCACTCGCCGACGCTGCCTGGCCGCATCTCAAGCGCGTGCTTCACACATTTTACTCCCCATCTTGCATGCTGCATCACTCCCTCCAGGCCACCATCCCCCTCCTCCAAAAACCACCAACAACTCTACATAGATCCACCCTCGCCCCCAATCCGTCCGGACGGGATGGCGGATTCGAGGTGTAACCCACGGCACTGCGGCTGGAGCAAGGTCAGTGATGAAATATTCAACGAAATCACTATGCGTCTGGACACTATCCGCATTGTTAGGCTGGCCGCATGCTACAAGGAGCTGTGCCGCCAGGTCACCGGTGGAAAAGGTAGCAGGTGCCCCAACGACCGTTGTTGTTCATTGGTCTCCTACAACGACGTCTACGAGCACAAGATCCAGTGCTGCTACGCCCCGTGCGTAGCCTGCATGGAGCGAGGATGCGAGTTCATCAACCGGCCATTGACTTTGCATGAGCTCTTTGACCACTTGAAACTTGCCCACAAGATGTACTATTTTCCCCAAGTGACCTACTCCAACAAGTACTAGTACCCGACTAACCAGGTGCACGCACCAAAGATCATCGGCATCGAGAAAGAGGGCACAGAGTTTGTCGCCCTAATTAGAGGGTACACCACAGACATCTTCCTATCCGTCAGGTACATCAGGTCGGCGGCGTGCGAATCACCGTGGTACAAGGTGATGTTATGGTCACTGTTGTCATGGAATAAGCTCCATTCGGTCGAAATGGCAGCGATATCTGAGCAGACGAGCAGGCCTTTGTTGGTTGAAGTCGCGCTGAAAGGGCCCATGTCGTACCTGTCGAAACCGAGGCATTACCTGCGAGCTTCTCAAGATGTTGTCGGAATTTCCCCTGGATTACAAGAATATCAACCAAGAGTGAGTTAACACATATAAATCTTCTTGTGATGATCCTAATATGAATATATGTAATTTACTAATTAATTACTTTATGTTGGTGACATACCTAATTGGTATGGGCTGTCCAACCAAATATGTCTTCATGTTCAATGCTCGCTAATGTAGTCTAATGGAACTGCGTGGTGCCTGGCTGCGAGTTTGCCGCAATTCCGTTTGTGCTCCACTCCCACCTCAGAGAAGCCCACGCCATGAGGTTGCGCATTTTACACTATGGTAGGAAAGGCAGGTATATCTCTAAGCCGGTGCCGGCACCGGGCTCGCAAAATGTAGATATCGGGTTAACCGGGTTCGATGACACGGTGTTCTGCGTGCTATTCGACGGGCGCGACAATGTCATCTTGATATCTGTCGTGTGCGTCAGGGCGGCGGCACGCGTGTTGCCGCAGTTCATGGTGAAGTTGAGCTCTGCACATCCAAATGGCTTAGGTGAGAAGGTATTCTATGCGAATTCTAAAGCCACTTGCTCTTTGTCGGGTTGTCAGTCTAATCTGGTCGCTCATCATCGGAGTTCACCGTGGAATACAAGCTTCGTATCGACAAGATTATTACCGTAGATGCAGAGGTGGGATATGTGGGAGACTTCTAAACTAACTCTAAACTAAGTGGGATAAGCGGGATAAGTGATATTTGTTAAATCCTATTTGTCCCACTTCTCCCACTAGTTTAGAGTTAGTCTAGGGGTCTAAAATTAAGGATCCCTCCTGTCCCATTTGTCCCACTTTTGCATCCCTATTTCTTAGCGATTAACCCATCTTTATCTTCTTGTGATGATCTGTCGTGGTGGTGTCACGGCAGATGCCATGGATAGGCTAAAGGTGGGGACTAAATGCACTAGAGGAATCCAGGGAGGGATAGTCTGGTGATTCCACACACAGTATCTTTGTATTTGATTCACTTTCACGGATTACAAGTGCTCCTTGAGCTGTATTGGAGAGAGGAGGAAGAAGGAACTCTCTTACTCTCACCACCAGCTAGCCTCAGTAACTTGCTAGAAGAACATAACCTCTAAAGACCAACCCCTTCTACAGAGGCCCTAGCCCTCCTTATATAGGGGTGGCTAGGTCTCCAATTAGGGCATACGTGGAGGCCTCCTCCCGAAATAGTAAGACGATCAGGTTACTTTAACCCCGCGTCATCCATGCAGAGGCTACGTGAGCCTCTGTGGCGCCTGCGTCATCCGACATTGGCGTCGTCACCTTTGTCGGCCACGCCTCGATGGTCCTGCCTCTGTCCGCTTCGCTCACGCTCTGCGTACAGTGGTCACCTTTGACCAGCGAGATACCTTCCTTCTCCTACAAGCTTGATATAACCCGGATCGTACCTAGTTGATCTGGCCACACCTGTTCCTGCATATGAGTTAGATTCATCTGTCCGACATACGGCTTAAGTCGGTTGAGACCCAGTTAGGTGGACATCCCCTGGTCCGGGTTACCCCGTGATTCGGCCTGCCTTGAGGTGACTCGGCCAGCATCTGCTTTAACCTTGCCGTACCTCAGCTAACTCGGCCTTTATACTCGGCGTGACCCTACCCGGGGGTATCCCCCAACATTAGTCCCCGAAGCTGGTGCGGTCTTAGCTGCCTTAGCCGCTAAGGCCACAGCAGGTTCAATTTCACTGAGCTTCGTGTTCCTTTTTCGAGTTAACTCATAGTCCGGATTTTCATAGGTTTACTTTCCCTTGGCATATTCCGAGTTTTCACTCGCTGGCCGGGTCACCTCATATTCATCCGGATCACTCTTCCTTCTCTTGTACTCTTCCCCACGTGGAGGTTAATCATCACGTTTGCCTCATTTTAAGGGCCAGCAACAGTAACCTCCGCAGTTATTGTCAGAAGTTACTATTGCACACGTCGCATCGTGCCTGACTCCTCGTTAACTGCACCATAACGTCACGTCATGGGATCCGCTGCGCCATGTGGCCCTTCGTGTGGCTTACTGCTGATTGGTTGATCCGGGTTGTACACGGCCACACCGTGTGGTCCGCCAGCACAACGTGATCCCACTACCCCCTTAAGGCAGTGGTTAAATAGGGGAGGGGCGCGCCCCTTGGGTCCTTTCCCCACTTCCGCGCCCCTCTGCCTCTTCTTCTTCCTCATCTTCTCCAGCGACAGCGCCGCCGCCACCGCACCTGAGAAGCTGCACCGCCGCTACACTGCTTCCACACGCACCAGCACCGCCGCCACCTCTACGCATCTTCTCCGCCACGCGTCGTTGCCAGTCCAAGCCAGTGCCCCCGCCACCGCTAGCGCCAGCGGGGATAGAAATCTCGAGATGACTGAGGAGGAGCTCACCGTTGCAGAGCAAGAGATGGAGGAATATGCGGCGAACGCTGATCGCGGCGCGTGGGCAGGCTCCTGGGTTGCCAGGATGACATGGATTGGCTTTATCGCACCAGGCGCATCCCGGAGGGAGTCACCGTATGCCTCGCTGCCTCCGAGCTTGCCCCCTCACCCAATCTGGGTGAGTATGTGGTGTTTCTATCCCACTTCCAGCGGGGGTTTGGTCTACCAGTTAGCGATTTTTTCCATGACTGGCTCAATACGGATGAGCTCCAGCCGCACCACCTTCTGGCGAATGCCATCACATCTCTATCTGCCTTCGCTTCCACTATCGAGGGCTATGCCGTACTATGTCCCACGAAGGAGCTCTGGATCCGGTTCTTTGGCCTTCGCCGGAACGTGATCCCGAACGTAGATCTTGAGCCGAAGCACAAGCATCTCACGCAGTTCGGCGCTACGTCTATCTCTCCCCGGAAGCAGTCCATCTTCCCCCGAGTCACGGGGCTTGACTCTTGCAAGGGATGGGCCTGGACCTTCTTCTATGTCCGGAACAGCACCACTGAAGATCTGATCCGGCTATTCCCCTATGCTCCGGGTCCTCCTAATCCGGATTTGTGGGAGAATGTCCCCAAGAAGCCCACCGTTCTGGCGAACCAAGTCCACAAGAGGTTCAAGGAGCTGAAGGACATGGGGTTGCGCAACGACGATGCTATGATTACGTTCGTGTGCAACCGGATCTCCCCCCTTCAGAAACGCACGCACAAATTGTGCCACATGAGCTGGGGCCGTGACCCCAACCGGACTTCCTCGTTCGAGTTAAACAGCACCGAGATCTACCGGCGGGTCAAGGCCCTCTTCACCACCCACAAGGATTTTTCTTCTGAGTGGACGTGGGGAATTGAACATTTTTGCCGGGATAGGCTTCCTCCTGTGGTAAGTCTCATGCCCCAAACTTTTTCTGAATCGAATCATATGTCGGTCTTTGTTGTAGGTTTTAATCCTGTTGCCTTTTCTTTCCCTTAGATGTTTCTTCAGCAAACCATCGAGGACGGCACTGAGCCTTCCCTCAAATGGGCGCCTGACTGGGATACGTCGGATGAGGAGGAACCGGATCAAGAGATGTTCCTTCCGATGGCCGATGCAACCAAGTGACCCACCGTTAAACTCTCTTCCATTAGAGATTAGCCCCATGATGAAGATGATTCGGATATTGAGGTGATGGAAGCATTTGACGCTATCCCCCTTTCTTATGATTTTCCGGCATCAGCTAACCCCGGCGGGCAGATCCATGAAGACCCTCCCCTTGCCGTGGGTGAGCCTGTTCCGGTCGCGCCGAAGAAGAGAAGGGGAGCTGCCTCAGCATCCTCCTCCGGGCCTTCTCAGCCAGCCAAGAGGCGAAAGAAGTCCGCGGACAAAGCCGCCACCAAGGCCACCACTAAGGCTGTGGCCCGGAGAGCTCGCAAGCCGAAGGAGCCCCTTACTTCGGATGAGTAAGTCGTTTCTCCCTTTGCTATTCACTTGCTCTTCCTTTATAGTTTCTCATCATACATTATTTGATTCGGCAGGGCCACGGTGGAGGTCCCCTAGAGTGGATCCGGCATTACCTCGCCGCTTCGACACAACCCTTCTCCCCCTCGTGGTGACGATTCATGCCCGCTGAGCCCCATTCTGGAGGGTTCAGCGGCTGCTCCGGGTTCCAGCCCACTTCGTCAAGAGGAGGGCAACCTCGAAGCAGGGGAGACTGGCTCTGCTGAGGCAGCAGCAACCACCACTTCAGCTCCGCCGCAACCAGCTACCACCAAGGTTCACTCAGCACCTCCGCTGAAGCAGAAACAGCACCAGCACCAACTCCAGCCCCAGCAGCAACAGCAAAAGCAACAGCAGCAGCATCAAGCCCTTCCGCCTCGTCCGAGTCATCCAAGACTCGGCGAGAAGACACTAGTAGCGCCAAGGCTAGTATCAAAGCAGCTCCCAAGGGCAAATCCGCTGCAGCCACCTCAACTTCTCAGCAGTAGCCCAAGGGCAAGAAGGCTCCTGACGCCACCAGGGCAGCATCCATCGAGGCTAGACAGCGCACACTTGCGTCCATGCTCTTGAAGAAGACTCCACCTCTGAAGGACGCCCCTGCCAAGCCAGCTAAAGCACAACTTGTCTTGCACATAAGCCCCGCCGCTTCTCAGGTTGAGAGACAGGAAGCACATGCCAAGGGCCTAGTGGCGCCCCACATGCTCAGCGGCGAGCGATACCCTTCGACCTTGATCGAGTTTGTGAATAACTGGAACAAGGCTGAGTTCGTCCACAACGACGATCTCCCGGAGAAGTTCGGTCCCGCCAAATTTGCTGCGTAGATGAATACTGCTGCCAAGGCAATTAACCTTGTGGGTCGGATGATGGAGGTACGTTACTTCACCTTTTCCTTAACATGTAGTAGACATTATTGATATAGCCATTAGTCCCCGAGCCTCCGGGGGAGTAACTTGTTACCCGGCCGGATGCTCCTTAGAAAATTAACGTAGCTCCTTGAGAACTTCGAATATGCACACACCTAGAGCCGGATTAAGTTCCACTTGGCCCGGATCTTGAGAATTTCGAATATGCACACACCTAGAGCCAAGTTAAGTTCCACTTGGCCCGGATCTTGTACACTTCGAATATGCACACACCTAGAGCCGGGTTAAGTTCTACTTGTCCCGGATTTGTACACTTCGAATATGCACACACCTAGAGCCGGGTTAAGTTCCACTTGGCCCGGATTTTGTACACTTCGAATATGCACACACCTAGAGCCGGGTTAAGTTCCACTTGGCCCAGATTTTGTACACTTCGAATATGCACACACCTAGAGCGGGGTTAAGTTCCACTTGGCCCGGATCTTGTACACTTTGAATATGCACACACCTAGAGCCGGGTTAAGTTCCACTTGGCCCGGATTTTGTACACTTCGAATATGCACACACCTAGAGGCGGGTTAAGTTCCACTTGGCCCGGGTTTTATGCTCTTGAATATGCACACACCTAGGCAGGTTAAGTTCCACTTGGCCCAGATTTTGTACACTTCGAATATGCACACACCTAGAGCCGGGTTAAGTTCCACTTGGCCTGGATTTTGTACACTTCGAATATGCACACACCTAGAGCCGGGTTAAGTTCCACTTTGCCCGGATTTTGTACACTTCGAATATGCACACACCTAGAGCCAGGTTAAGTTCCACTTGGCCCGGATTTTGTACACTTCGAATATGCACAAGACTAAGCTATCTCTTTGTGCTTCTTTCAGGTGACCACCAATCGCCGGAGTGTTGAGTTTCAGCATCTCCTGGATACTCATAAAATGCTGTGTGCAAAACATACTGTGCTTATCGCTAAACACGATAAAAGGGGTAAGTTTCTTCCTTGGCATTTTTCTGTTGTTTCTTCCTCTTTTTCCGCCGAACTAATCCACCATTCGGATTTCATAGCTGGGGTGGAGGCTGAGAATATCCTCATGAGGAGAAACCTGGATCAGATCAAGGGTAAGTCGTTTTGGCTCAACTTTGCTATGCTCTCTA
Organism: Avena insularis; assembly: GCA_023614405.1. NCBI lineage: Eukaryota > Viridiplantae > Streptophyta > Magnoliopsida > Poales > Poaceae > Avena > Avena insularis. The sequence goes on along the minus strand of CM042692.1, from coordinate 317,213,323 downwards.
TCTCCTTTTCTCCGTGGCTCGGCAAACATTCATACATTGGCTTTGCCGGGTCAACAAACTATTTCAGCATCTCTTGAAGATAGTGTGCTCGTGCCTGATATGATGCTGCATTTTCTCGAACAAGCAGGGCAGCATCAAGCCGAGCTCAAAAAGAAAGATGATGATCTTGCCCTCCTCCGAGCCAAAGATGATAAGATTGCCAAGCTCAAGGAAGATATGAAGAAGCTGAAAGCACAGCATCAAACCGAACTTCAAAAAGCTGGCCAAGACTTCACTGAAGGGCACGAGTGCCTCAACCTCCAGATTGCCAAGGACCAAGAATTACTTAATGAGGCCAACATCAAGCTTGATTCGGCGAACGCTGAGCTTGTGCAGCTCCGGGAGAGGCGTGACAAATGCATCACAGAGCTGACCCGGGTTCATAGCCATATTGCTGGTAAGTTCTTTTCCTTCAACAGACACTGACCTTTCCGGGTTTGCTTCCTTTACTTACTCCACCTGTCTTATTTTTTCAGGCAAATTCCCAGAGAGCGACGTCATCGCATCCAAAGCTATTGCCATGTTCCGCAAGCAGAGGGGTACTCCATCTGGTCCTGGCAGCATTCCTTTCGATCTCGAGGACTTGATAGTCAGCCTCTCCTCCCGAGTCGAGACTGTGAGGAACTACGGCAAGGATATCTTGGACGTAGTAATCCGGATCTTCAATGCCTTTTGGCCTGAGGAAGATACTCCGGAGAATATGTCTGTTCTTTTTGCCAGGCTTATGGAATGCGAGACTCAGCTCGATCTCTGGAGAGAATCTGCTGGGCGCGCCGGAGCTGAGATCGTTCTCCACTACATGCTTACGTGGTATGAGAAGATTGACCTCAATCTCCTTGCGCGCATGCGCACTGGATCAAAGTGTTCTACTGACCCGGATTGGGTAGCTCGGCGCAAGGCTTGCGCTCACAGCTTCATCCAATATGCCCCCATTCATCAATGGAACAAGGGACCGAGCTTCCTAGATGCCATCGATGATGAAAATGTTGAAAATGCTGAAGATGAGTCAGATGAGGACGAAGAGGATGAAGCCTCAGACGTCGAGGAGGACACAGATGATTTTGAAGCTGAAGCCGAGGCTGCCCCTGCTGGCGCCGAATTACCTCCTCCTCCTGCTCCTTGATAAACACTTTAAATTTCATCAGATCCCCGGTATGCCGGGTGGAATTGTATCAAGCACACAAGTGATATTTTGCTACTAAGTTTTTATGCTGGATTAACTTGGGCGTAGTCCCCGAGTTTCATTTTCTCGTTCTTCCAATTTCTTGGCTCGGCTCGTGTCTACCTTGGTTCGGTTTTATGACTTACGAGTCCGAGCTTCAAAAATTGTCTTAACAATACTTTGAAACTTTGGGATTAGCTCAAAATAATTCAGCATAATAGATTGAAAGTAAACATAAGGTTAGTCCAGAAAACAAACGTCGGCTCGATTAAGTTCTTTTCCTTAGTTGTTTTTCATGTGCTACGCAATTCCAAACTTGTTCTCTTGCTTGCCATGATGCCAAATCTTGTTGGACAGCAACAAGTCGAAGAGTTGGGTTCTTGGTGCTCACACACTACTAATCCAGCTTTAAGTAGAAAAACTTACGCCAGCCGACATATAAATGAGAAATACAGAAGACAACAAATATTATTAAGGCAGTCCCCGAGTTACTGCACGAGGTGCCAACATTTCATTGATAAGCTCATTGTCGGCATACATACCGACATATGAGAGACTCGGATACATACACTTATCTGCTAAGTGTAGAAAGTACAAAGTAGAGCTACATTCCATGGACGCTTAGATTCCTCGCCGGACCTGTCTCCCTTGTTCTTTTCCTGTGGTTTTGCATCGATAAGATAATAAGAATCATTGTGCAATGCTTTGCTCACAATGAATGTCCCTTCCCATGGGGGGGATAACTTATGCATGCCAGCAGTACGTTGTACCAACCGGAGTACCAGATCACCTTCCCGGAAGACTCGGGGTTTACTTTCCGGCTATGATAGCGTCGGAGATTTTGCTGATATATGGCGGATCTGGACAATGCCAGTTCTCCCGCTTCTTCTAGCAGATCAACATCATTTTGCCGGGCTTCTTGCACCCGGCTTACGTGTATTGGGTGACCCTAGGCGAGTCATGCTCTATGTCGTGTAATACAGCTTCGCCCCATATACGTAAAGAACGGCGTATAGCCTGTTGATCGATTCGGAGTTGTTCTTAAACTCCACAATACCGGTAGTTCTTCTATCCAGCACCCCACTGATCTTTGCAGCGGCTCAATGAGCCAGGGCTTTATCCCGGATAATACTAATCCGTTGGATCTTTCCACTTGTCCGTTTGATGCAGGATGGGCTACCGAGGCAACATCCAGCCGGATCTTCTTATCTTGGCAGAATCGCGCAAATGCTCCTTCAGCAAAATTTGTGCCGTTATCTGTTCTGATACTGTGAGGATAACCGTATCTCAAGATGATGTCTTTGAGAAATGTCACGGTCGTAGCTCCATCACATTTTCTTATTGGCTTTACGTCAATCCACTTTGTAAATTTATCAACCATGACCAAAATGTGAGTCATATTTCCCCTTGCTGGTTTGAACGGGCCAACCATGTCCAAACACCATATGGCAAATGGCTAGGTTATTGGTATGGTCTTGAGCTCCGACATAGGCATATGTGTCTTGGTAGCATACCTCTGACAACCATTGCATTTTCTTACCAAGTCCTCTGCTTGTTCTAAGGCACTTGGCTAGTAGAATCCATGCCGGAAAGCTTTTGCTACTAAGGCTCTGGACGAGGCATGATGCCCACATTCCCCCTGATGTATATCTCGGAGGATGTCAAGCCCTTCTTCCGGGTCAACACATCGCTGGAGGACATTAGTCACACTCCTTTTGTATAGTTCGGAATTGATGATCGTGTATGCCTTTGCTCTCCTCTGAGTTTGCCTGGACAACACCTCCTCAGCGGGTAAGGTTCCATCTTTCAGGAATTGAAATATAGGTAGTGCCCAAGCTGGTATTGCTCGTACAGGGAACACATACCCATCAATTTCCATCTAATCCACCGGCATAACCTCAACTAGATCACGCTGAGAAGTCCCCGGGTCTTGCGAAGCAGTCCCCGGGTTCGCTGAGGCAGTCCTCGGGTTTCGCGTACCACCTCCCATGTCAATGTCCATGGGCACAGCTCCGGACTCTGAATCCTCCAGGACGTAAATTGAGTCGGTCTCTGGGGACGGCCTGATGGATGGTTTTCTGAGGTGTTCTAATGCTACACCCGGTGGAATTGCTTGTCGGGTTGATCCGAGCTTCGACAATATGTCGGCAACCTCATTTTCCACCCGGGGTACATAGCGAAATTCGCATCCCTCAAAGTAACCAGATATCTTTTGCACGTGGAATCTGTATAACGCCATATTTGGATCAAGAGCGTCCCATAGCCCCGACACTTGTTGAACTACCAAATCCGAGTCGCCAAAGCATTGGATCCGATGTATCCCAATTTCTTTTGCCACTTTGAGCCCATGCACAAGTGCCTCATATTCGGTGACATTGTTTGATGCTGCAAAATGGATTTGTAGCACATACTTCAACTGGTCATTCTTTGGCGAGGTAAGCACAACTCCGGCGCCTAACCCGGTTTTTGTTTTTGACCCGTCGAAGTGCATTCTCCAATAGTTCGGATCTGGTAATGGTGGTTCATATTGCACCTCGGCCCAGTCCACAAAAAAGTCGGCCACAGCCTAAGACTTGATTGCTTCTCTTCTGTCATATTGTGGCGCATAAGGAGCTAGCTCAATTGCCCATTTCGCAATCCTGCCACTTCCATCCTTGTTACTCATTATCTCGGATATGGGAGCTTCACATATTACTTTGATGGGGTGCTCCTCAAAATAATGTTTTAGCTTCTTTGCCGACATATACACACCATATGCCACTTTCTGATAGTGCGGATAATTTTGCTTGGATGCGAATAATACCTCACTTAGGTAATATACTGGCCTTTGCACTGACTTACCCTTTTCATCGCGCTCTACCACAATTACTTCACTTACAACTCGGTTGGTTGCGGCTATATAGAGCAACATTGGCTCCTTTGATAGTGGAGAGGCTAACATTGGTGCAGTGGCTAACATTTTCTTTAATTGGATAAAGGCTTCATTGGCCTGTGGTGTCCAAATGAACTTGTCCGACTTTTTCATGAGTTGATAGAGAGGCAGTGCCTTTTCTCCCAACCGACATACAAACCGACTTAACGATGCCAGGCAACCAGTGAACTTCTGGACATCGTTAAGACACTTCGGCAGTTCCATTCGCTCTATGGCCCGGATTTCAGTTGGATTGACTTCAATACCTCGGCTGGAAACAAGGAATCCGAGTAACTTTCCAGCCAGGACACCGAAGGTACATTTTTCTAGGTTAAGCTTCATCCGGAAACTCGTTAGGTTCACGAATGTCTGCCTGATATCGTCAAGGAGCATTTTGCTTTCCTTGGTCTTGATAACCACATCATCCACATACACCTATACATTTTGACCAATTTGGTCGTGCAAACATTTCTGCATACATCTTTGATACGTTGCCCCCGCATTACGTAAACCAAATGGCATGGTGCGATAGCAATAAGCCCCATATGGGGTGATAAATGCAGTTTTTATTTGATCATCCGGATTCAGAGGTATCTGGTGGAAACCAGAATATGCATCAATGAATGACAATAGTTCACACCCAGCAGTTGAATCTATGACCTGATCTATCCTTGGTAGTGGAAATGGATCTTTTGGACACGCCTTATTTAGGTTCATGTAATCGATACACATACCCCAAACCACTACCACATTCGGATCATCCTTCTTCTTCTCCACCAGCACCGGATTAGATAGCCAATCTGGGTAAAGAACTTCCATGATAAATCCAGCTGCTAGTAACCGAGCTATCTCATCTCCAATGACTTTTTCTCCTATCCTTGGCGAAGCGGCGGAGAGGTTGCTTCACCGGCCTTGCTCTGGGTCTCACATTCAAAGAGTGCTCGGCCAACTCCCTCGGAACACCTTGCAAGTCCTGTGTGGACCAAGCAAAAATATCCCGATTCTCACGGAGGAAGCTGACAAGCTCGCTTTCCTATTTGTCATTTAACCCGATACCAATTGTTATGGTGCGCTCTGGGAACATATCATCAACAGGCACTTTCTTGGTATCCTTTGTGGCTTGGAATGAGACACTACCATGCGGATTACTCAACACCGGTATATATTCCTACGCGGACTGAGCCAATGCCGCTACCTCCTGTATCTTCCTTTTCTCTTGCGTGATCACGAGTGACTCAGCTAGGTTAGACCGGGTCGACGAACACCCAATGGAACGTCGGAAATCTCCAGCTATGGTAATCACTCCATTTGGCCCGGGCAGCTTCATCTTCAGATAACTGATGTGGCAACTTGCCATGAACTTGTTCAGTGCTGGTCTACCGAGTAACGCGTGATACGCACTTTCTAAGTTCACCACTTCAAACTCCAAATTCTCAGTTCGGTAGTTATCTCTCATGTCGAACAATACGTCAACCTGGACCTTGCCTATGGGCTCACAAGAAATGCCTGGCACAATGCTATGGAAAGTTGTCCTTGTAGCCTGGAGCATGTTCTCCGAGATACCCAACTTGCGCATTGTATCCGCATACATGATGTTGATGCTACTGCCATTGTCAATTAGTACCTTTGAGAACCTCACATTGATGGTTGGCCTAATGAATGTCGGATCCAGCACTAGCGCATACGAACCAGGACTTGGCATGAGCTTGGGATGATCTTTGATGCTCCAGGTAATTTCCTGGTCTGACCAAGGCATATACCTCGTCACTGCTGGCATTACTGCATTCACCTCCATGTGTCGGCGCTGCAAGCTCTTTCTATCTGTTTCCTCTGTGGTGAACACACAGTAACTCTGATGATGCTCTCTGTACTCATTCCTCCCCTCGTTTTCGGGGTACCTCTGTTACGGTTGATGCTGGTCTTCCACTTGATGCACTGCATCCCTTCTCTCATGGTTGTCATACCTCGGCAGAGGGGGAGGCAACATTAGCTGTTGTGTGTTCGCTCCGCAGAGCAATTGCTACCAGGGTAACTCCTGCCGAGGTTGATCATTCCGAGGTGCCTAAGCATTCCCCGAACCACCTTGTTCTATCTTACGCATCCACTCACACTGCCTTGTTGTATGACCTGCTGGTTACTCGGATTTGGCGTGTGAAATTTACACGGCTGATCCAGCATTGACTTGTAAGTATACCTCGGACGGTCCTTCTTTTCCTGCCACTGTTTCTTTTGCTCTGGTGTCCAAGTTTTCTTGCCATCGTTTCTCGGTGTCCATTGTTGCCCTCCAGTTTTCTGACGCTGATTACCCCTGCTCCGGGTTGATCTTGATTCACTGCAGCAACTTGTTGCAAACTGTACCGGTAATCTGGTCTGTCATCTCTTCTTTTACCCTGGTAGTCATTCCTCCGGGATGACCCGGCTCCATCTCTCTGGTAGTACTCCTCATTTGACTCGTTTGACATGAGCCTGGGTTGAGTCCGATCACCCAAAGCATATGAATCAGCAATGCGGATTGTCTCTGACAATGTAGTTGGCATATCCCTTTGCAATCTTTGCCACAACATGCTTGCATATCTGCATCCTTGCGCAAACCATGCTATGGCCTGTGACTCAATCACCCCCTCACAGGAGTTTCGCATGGTACACCACCGGGTTAAGAACTCCCGGTCCGTTTCATTCGGTCTCTGCTTACACATTGCTAGGGTCTGTGGCCTATTCGGCCTCTGATACGTACTTGAGAAATTGCTGATAAACATTTCCTCAAAATCAATCCAGCAGTTAATACTTCCGAGCGGCAAATTGTTTAGCCATACCCTTGCTGGCCCCTCCAACATCTGGGGTACGTATCTCACAGCCCATCTCAAGTTGCCTGTAGCAATTTTTACAGCTATAGCATAGTTAATCAACCAATCCTCTGGCTTTGTACTGCCATTGTATGTCTTAGTGCCTCTAGGTAGCTGGAAGTTAGGTACCGGAGGTTCCTTCATGATCCGGGGCCCAAAACATGCACGACCTGGGGGACCTTGACATTCAATCTGTTCTGACCTATACAGCCGATCCAGTTTTAATCTGGCATCGTCAGGCATCAAATCCCTGCTTCCCAATCTTGACCCTATCACATGATAGTCCGGCCTTGGGTATCCTGCATTCACCATTTCTGAATCACCATCATTATATCGGTCTTGCTCTCGTGGAGCACCTCTTTGTTGCATACCTCGGCCAGCACTTTGCTCTTGCCTTGGTATATTCCGCTGCTGCAGTTGTCCTGCTCATGCCGAGTTGTGTTGTCCGGCATTGCCATTTACAGCATTACCTTGACCGGCATTGCCTTGGTCGCGGTTACCTCGGCCAGCTTCACCTCGGCTCACACTTCGCCGATCCTCATTTCTCTGCACTTCTTTTCCTTTCCCTACCCTTGTCGGGTCATACAGGACGATCTGTTTGTTTCTCCTTGCCGAGGTTACTACCTCTTCTCTCCTAGGACCACCATGAGGAGACGATGCAGCTCCACCGGATTTTTCTAGGTTACCTACCGCCGAGTGAATGATTTTGGAGGCCCCAGCTCTCTCCGGGTTAGCCCTGAGCAATTCCTCATTTTGCCTGTTCGTGATCCAAACCAACTCATTGACCCTATCTTGCTGTCTCTGACGGGCTTCACCCGTTAGACCCTCTAACTCGGACGCAGCTGCATGTGCTGCTCTGAGGTTTTTCACCGGGGTACTATACTTCGGCAGCCCCACGGATAAACAGTTCTCTGACTCCTCAATCCTAGTATCTCCCTCTTTGTTCATTTCACTCATGAGGTTTCTCCCTTTCACTTTTACAGCATCTACTTTGTTTGCCTTTGCGTACTCACGCAGTGTCATGTTCAACGACTGCTGAGCCGTGGCTATCTTTTTCGCACCCTCTAGTATATTTTGCCTAGTTTCCTCTAGCTCGGCCTGTGCCTGAGCCAGATCTACCACTGCTGCTACTGGGTTTGCCAAGCTATCCATCGCTTGCTGCAGTACATTCTCTGGCCTCTCTAGTGGAGGACCTCTATTTTTCCTCGGTGCCTTAGGCGTTACCTCCGGATCTGGTGCCGGATCCTTGCTTGCGCATGCACCTGGCGCAGTCATCATCACCTCGGCACGGTCCGGAGAACAAGTGATACGCGCCCCGTAAACCACACTAAGGGGTGGCTCGCCTCCTTCGACGACGTGCCGCGGGTGAACGCACGACATATCGACAGCAACGTAGACCTTGTGCGCGCCGAGCTTGACAAAGAGGTCGTTGCGCGGGAGTGGACACTTGCCGAAGCAGCCAACGTTGTCGCTAACAAAGTCCAGCGCTCCAAAAGCGCTGAACGAGCCCGGAGACGATGCGTTCGCCGGTGCCGATGAGGTTTCCCGTCCAATCTTCACCCCTGCTAGCGCCGCTAGCCCCACGGTGGGCGCCAACTGTCGTGGTGGTGTCACGGCAGATGCCATGGATAGGCTAAAGGTGGGGACTAAATGAACTAGGGGAATCCAGGGAGGGATAGTCTGGTGATTCCACACACAGTAGCTTTGTATTTGATTCACTTTCACGGATTACAAGTGCTCCTTGAGCTGTATTGGAGAGAGGAGGAAGAAGGAACTCTCTTACTCTCACCACCAGCTAGCCCTCAGTAACTTGCTAGAAGAACATAACCTCTAAAGACCAACCCCTTCTACAGAGGCCCTAGCCCTCCTTATATAGGGGTGGCTAGGTCTCCAATTAGGGCATACGTGGAGGCATATTCCAGGGAATATGCCTCCTCCCGAAATAGTAAGCCGACCGGGTTACTTTAACCCCGCGTCATCCATGCAGAGGCTACGTGATCCTCTGCGGCGCCTGCGTCATCCGACATTGGCGTCATCACGTTTGTCGGCCATGCCTCGGTGGTCCTGCCTCTGTCCGCTTCGCTCACGCTCTGCGTACAGTGGTCACCTTTGACCAGCGAGATACCTTCCTTCTCCTACAAGCTTGATATAACCCGAATCATACCTAGTTGATCCGGCCACACCTGTTCCTGCATATGAGTAAGATTCATCTGTCCGACATACGGCTTAAGTCGGTTGAGACCCAGTTAGGTGGACATCCCCTGGTCTGGGTTACCCCGTGATTCGGCCTGCCTTGAGGTGACTCGGCCAGCATCTGCTTTGACCTTGTCGTACCTCGGCTAACTCGGCCTTTATACCCCGGGGTGACCCTACCCGGGGATATCCCCCCAACATGATCCTAACTTGAACACATGTACTCCTCGACCGGATTTTTCTTACCATTTTGGGACATGTGGTTCCTAGCTTAAGGTAGTTATGAGTATTTTGTATGGAGTTCTATTACTGCTAATCTATTTTGTAGTAGGAGTAATACCTATGTACTAGTACTTGTTCAGACCGACAGATCTAGTGCATAATAAGGTCTCTCTTTCCTTTTGAATCATGGCCTTGCTAAATCTACCGAATTTCAATGTCTGCATTGCTGAATCTGTCAATTCCTTTGGTCATTATATGTACTGCTAAATTGGTCACTTTGAAATGGTGCTAAATCTGTCAAGTACTGCTTATTATGAACTGGGAATCTGATGGTATTTTTCTGTCTTATTCAGTACTGCTGAATCTTTCAAGTGCCATTGAATCTGTCAAACGTTCTGTTGTTGCTATTACTAAAGTATTTTTTAGAACTAATAGTGATGTATTAGTACTTGTTTAGATCAAGACCAGTAGATGGTCTTGCTCTTCTTTTGAAACATGGATAGAATATGTTCTCTCTGTCCTTTTGAATTATGGCCTTGCTACATCTATTGGATTTTAGTGTCTGCATTGTTAAATCTGTCAATACTTTTGGTCATTATTTGTACTGCTAAATAGGTCACTTTGAAATGTTGTTGAATCTATCAAGTGCCGCTGATTATGTGTTTGGAATCTATTGATATTTTTCAGTTTTATTCAGTGCTGCTGAATCTTTCAAATGGTAGTGAATCTGTCAAATGTTCTGTCATTTTTATTACAGTACTAAAGTATCTTGTAGAACTAATACTGACATACTGATACTTTTTTAGATCAAGGGCAGTAGATTGTCTTACTGTTCTTTTGAAACATGGCCTTGTCACAATCTGGATGAGGCTTGGGGCATTTTGGTTTGCATATGTGGGTCACACATTCATTGATTTGAGTAGAAAGTATGCACAGAAAAGCAGGCCTGATGGTCAGTTTTGCTTGCTCCGATGATCGAGTGTGTTCGGAGAAAAGCGACTAATCCTGCACCAAGATTTTTAGTGCTAAATCAAGAATTGATTCTCGTTGTCCTGCTATTGAGTTTCAGAGTCTGTATTGCTGAATCTGTCACTTTGAAATGCTGCTGAATATGAACTGGGAATCTGTCGTTATTTCACCAAGCATGATGCAATTTAGGCCGTGGGTTCTTGCCTTTCTAGAAGTTTTAGCAATTTTAGCAGGCTTGCCAATCTTTGCAAATAGGTACCTTTCTAGAAAGTTCATATGAGGTTTAGCATCTTGGTATTTTGGTACGTACTATGAAGTACCGAAAAACATAAGTGACTCAACTTACAACTACTCTGTCTAACTCATGTGAATCTAGACAAAGTTGAGGCCATTAGAATACGAACTAGAGGGAGTAGTATAAAAATGGAAGTAGTAAATAAGTCATCTCTCAGTTCTAATAACTGAGATGTGATGAGAGAACACTCCACGGCAGTGTGCCAGTCTAGAGTACCTATAGTACTCCCTACTCCATAACTCTAGTGGGCGTGCTCGATGCAGTACGCCCGGCAGAAGACAACCGTAGGAGCACGGAAAAAACCCCTCCTTAAGACCCATTCCCAACTCCGAGAGGCCGCATTTGGATCTTCTCTAACGCGCACTTCACACATTTTTCTTGCCATCTCACCCGCTACATCAATCCTTCTAGGCCGCCACCCCTCTCCTCCAAATAAGCCCAACAGTCATACATAGATCCACCCTTGCCCCTAATCATTCGGACATGATGGCTATCGATTCGAGGCACAACCGGCTGAACAACATCTGGAAAAATGTCAGGGACGACATCTTCAATGAAATAGCTAAGCGTCTGGACACTACCAGCACCGTCCTGCTGGCCGCATGCTCCAAGGAGCTGTACCGCCAAGTCGCTGGCGGAAAAGGTAGTAGATGCCCCAACGACATCTACTGGACTTTGGTCTCCTACAAGGACATCTACGACCACAAGATCGCGTGCAACTACCGCCAGTGTGTTTGCACAGAGCCAGGATACGAGTTTACCAGCGTCAAGAAAGTGTTCGTCGAGCACCTCATATCTGCCCACTCGATGACAGTGCCCAAATAAAGCCCCAAAAAATGGGACCCGTCTGTGCCAGTTTGTGCACCGGGCTCGCTCAGACCTGAGGTCATCGGCATCAGGAAGGAGGGCAAGCTGTTCGTCGCCCAAATTGACGGGCATAGCACGGACTTGCTCCTATCCGTCAGGCCGGTCAGGTCGGCGGCATGTGAATCGCCGCGGTACGAGGTGAGGTTTTGGTCGTTGGTCTTGTTCGCTAGTTTCAATCAGGTTGTAGTAAAGAGGTCACCCGAGACAATGATTAGGCCGTCGCCGGCCAACGCCACATGAGAAGTGCTCATGTCTTTTCTATCCAAGCCGCGTCATTACTGGAATACTACTGAACCTGTCGTCGGACAACATTCACCGGTGAGATAATACATCTTAATCCTCTTGTGATGATCCTACTATGAGTGTATGTAATATTGTACTAATTAGCTAGTTTATGTTGGTGGAAGATTCCCTTCGTAATTGGAATTGCCGAAATTAAGGATCCCGAACTTTCTGGTTTGTCATATGAATTTTACATGTATGCTGCTGACCTAGAAGCCAACAGGCGACGATGAAACGAGAGATGCGTCCCTGGCAGGAAATCAAGGGCGTAGCCCGGCCAGCACTTTGACACGCTGAAGCATTCTCGTTTCTTCGAGTACGTATGATGGAACATGTAGTGGTTCCTAGCTTAGTGTAAGCTTGTAGTTCTACACTTCTACTAAGTATTTTGTATGGAGTTCAGATACTGCTAATCTATTTTGTAGTAATACCTATGTACTTGGACTTATTCAGATCGAATGGAGAAAATACATGGTCACGCTTTCCTTTTGAAACTTGGCTTTGCCATATTATTATACATCCATTGAATTTCAATGTCGGCATTGCTGAATCTGTCAATTCTTTTGGTCATTTTCTGCCACCGTTGAATCGGTCACTTTAAATTGCTGTTGAATTTGTCATGTGCTGCTAAATGTGAAATGGACGAGTGCTCGTCGCCCTTGTACATGGCCGTGTCACAATCTAGATGAGACTTGGGCATTTTGGGTTGCATATGGGGATCACACATGCATTGATGTGAGAAGAAGATACTCAAAGCAGACTTGATCATTAGTTTTGCTTGCTCCAATAGTCGAGTGTTATTGGTGAAAACAACAAACTGATCGTGCGACAAGGTTTTTAGCCCAAAATCTTTTTAATTCGGCCTTTATGAGCATTTTTTCTACTCTGAGGCTGACATCTGGGACCCAAAAAAATAGTCCAACATACACATGTTTCTTTCAAATAGAGGCTGTCAGCTGGGACCTAGCATAGACAGTTTCCTGCACAAATGTGGTTAACATCTGGGACCCAGCAAGTTGCCAAGGTCAAAACAACGGACATGGCCAAAAAAAGTGCATCATACGCACGTTTCATTTATAGAGAGGCTGATATGTGGAACCTAGCAGCGCGACCTTATATAGATGCTGCATCGAGCAACGTAGCCAGTTCGAAACATGAAGGCGCGAGCGAGAAAAAATTTCAGCATGTACATGTTTCTTTTAATGAGAGCTGAAATGGGGACCTAGTAGCATGAGCAAACGGCAGATTTGTCGAGCAACACTATCTAGTTTGGAATAGGGTAGTGCTAGAGAAGAAAAAAATTCCATCGTACTCACGATTCTTCTAATGTGAGGTTGACATGTCGGGCCCACCAACCTGTATAAACGGCTGAAGCAGCGAGCAACACTATCAAGTTCGGAACACGAAGGCGCGACAGATGGTAAAAAATCTATCATACACACGTTTCTTCTAATGAGAGGATGACATGTGGGGCCCAACATCGTGATGAAACGGCAGATGCATCGAACATCGCTATCAAGTTCGGAACAGGGTAGCGTGAGCGAAGGAAAAAAATCCATCATCCACACGTTTCTTCTAATGATAGGATGACATGTGGGGCTCAGGAGGTTGGTTAAACAGTAGATGCGTTGAGCAGCACTATCAACTTGGAACGGGGTAGCGCCAGTGAAGGAAAAAATTCCATCATACACACGTTTCTTCTAATGAGAGGATGACATGTGGCTCCCAGGAGGTTAATTAGACGGTAGATGCATCGAGCAGCGCTATCAACTTCGTAACAGGGTAGCGCGAGCGAAGGAAAAAAATTCCATCATACACACAATCCTTCTAATGAGAGGCTGACATGTGGGACCTAGCAGCCTGACTAAATGGCAGACGCCTCGAGCAATGTTATCGAGTTCAAATTAGGGAGGCGTGACCGAAAAGTATGGTCCGCTAGAGATACTGACGTCCGGGACCCACACGCCTCAAAAGACTTCGGCGAGTCAACATCGTGCGAGGAAACGAAAATTTTGATTCTGCCACGCGCCAGCCGAGCTTCCTCCATATTTTTAGCAGATCCGTCGTATTAGAGGGCCGCGAAATTAGAAAAAAGTTTTCCATTGGGCACGGCCAAGCCAAGAATTTCGTTGTGGAAGACACGCCTTCTACGACGTTCATCGGGTCATTTCGTTGCGGAAGGAAACTTTTCTTGTAGTGCGTGTGTTCCTTTCATTAACCACAGCTAGAGTCATTGCATGTATGTTCTTTTCATAGACCACATATGGATCCACCAGAGTTCATTGCATGTGTGTTCTTCTCACAAACCACCTATGGATCCACCAGAGTTCATTGCATGTATGTTCTTTTCATAGACCACATATGGATCCACCAGAGTTCATAGCATGTGTGTTCTTTTCAAAGACCACCTATGGATCCACCAGAGTTCATTGCATGTGTGTTCTTTTCAAATACCACCTATGGATCCACTAGAGTTCATTGCATGTCTGTTCTATTCATAGACCACATATGGATCCACCAGAGGTTGTTGCATGTCTATTCTTTTAACAGACCACATGTGGATCCACCAGAGTTCATTGCATGTGTGTTCTTTTCATTAACCACATATGGATCCACCAGTGCCATTGCATGTTTGTTCTTCTCATAGACCACATATGGATCCACCAGTGTCATTGCATGTGTGTTCTTTTCATTAACCAAAGCTAGAGTCATTGCATGTATGTTGTTTTCACAAACCACATATGGATCCACTAGTGTCATTGCATGTGTGTTCTTCTCACAAACCACATATGGATCCACCAGAGTTCATTGCATGTGTGTTCTTTTCATAGACCACATATGTATCCACCAGAGTTCATTGCATGTGTGTTCTTTTCACAAACCACCTATGGATCCCATAGTGTCATTGCATGTGTGTTCTTTTAACAAACCACAACTAGAGTCATTGCATGTGTGTTGTTTAAACAGACCACATATGGATCCAACAGAGTTCATTGCATGTGTGTTCTTCTCACAACACATAGCTAGAGTCATTGCATGTATCTTCTTTTCACAAACCACATATGGATCCACCAGTGTCATTGCATGTGTGTTCTTCTCACATACCACATATGGATCCACCAGAGTTCATTGCATTTATGTTCTTTTCATAGACCACATATCGATCCACCAGAGCTCATTGCATGTGTGTTCTTTTCACAAACCACCTATGGATCCCCTAGTGTCATTTCATGTGTGTTCTTTTCACAAACCACAACTAGAGTCATTACATGTGTGTTATTTTCACAAACCACATATGGATCTAACAGAGTTCATTGCGTGTGTGTTCTTCTCTCAACCCACAGCTAGAGTCATTACATGTATGTTCTTTTCACAAACCACATATGGATCCACCACTGTCATTGCATGTGTGTGCATCTCACAAACCACATTTGGATCCACCAGAGTTCATTGCACGTGTGCTCTTTTCATATACCACATATGGATCCACCAGAGTTCATTGCATGTCTGTTCTTTTCACAAACCTCCTATGGATCCCCTAGTGTCATCGCATGTGTGTTCTTTTCACAAACCACAACTAGAGTCATTGCATGTGTGTTCTTTTCACAAACCACATATCGATCCAACAGAGTTCATTGCATGTGTGTTCTTTTCACATACCACATATGGATCTAATAGAGTTCATTGCATGTGTGTTCTTTTCACAAACCACCTATGGATACACCAGAGTTCATTCCATGTCTGTTCTTTTAAGAGACCACATATGGATCCACCAGAGTTCATTGGATGTGTGTTCTTTTCATTAACCACAGCTTGAGTCATTGCATGTATGTTATTTTCACAAACCACATATGGATCTACCAGTGTCATTGCATGTGTGTTCTTCTCACAAACCACATATGGATCCACCAGAGTTCATTGCATGTAGGTTCTTTTCATAGACCACATATCGATCCACCAGAGTTCATTGCATGTGTGTTCTTTTCACAAACCAGCTATTGATCCCCTAGTGGCATTGCATGTGTGTTCTTTTCACAAACCACAACTAGAGTCATTGCATTTGTGTTCTTTTAACATACCACATATGGATCCAACAGAGTTCATTGCATGTGCGTTTATTTTACATACCACATATGGATCCAATAGATTTCATTGCGTGTGTGTTCTTTTCACAAACCACCTTTGGATCCACCAGAGTTCATTGCACATGCATTCTTTTAATGCACTACATATGGATCCACCAGAGTTCATTGCATGCATGTTCTTTTCATTAACCACAACTTGAGTCATTGCAGGTATGTTATTTTCACAAACCACATATGGATCCACCAGTGTCATTGCATGTGTGTTCTTCTCACAAACCACATATGGATCCACCAGAGTTCATTCCATGTATGTTCTTTTCATAGACCACATATCGATCCACCAGAGCTCATTGCATGTGTGTTCTTTTCACAAACCACCTATGGATCCCCTAGTGTCATTCCATGTGTGTTCTTTTCACAAACCACAACTAGAGTCATTGCATGGTTGTTCTTTTCACAAACCACATATGGATCCAACAGAGTTTATTGCATGTGTGTTCTTCTCTCAACCCACAGCTAGAGTCATTGCATGTATGTTTTTTTCACAAACCACATATGGATCCACGAGTGTCATTGCATGTGTGTTGTTCTCACAAACCACATATGGATCCACCAGAGTTCATTGCACATGTGCTCTTTTCATACACCACATATGGATCCACCAGAGTTCATTGCATGTGTGTTCTTTCTACAAACCTCCTATGGATACCCTAGTGTCATCGCATGTGTGTTCTTTTCACAAACCATAAGGAGAGTCATTCCATGTATGTTCTTTTCACAGACCACATATGGATCCACCAGAGTTCATAGCATGAGTGTTCTTTTCAAAGACCACCTATGGATCCACTAGTGTTCATTGCATGTGTGTTCTTTTCACAAACCACAACTAGAGTCATTGCATGTGTGTTATTTTAACATACCACATATGGATCCACCAGAGTTCATTGCATGTGTGTTCTTTTCACAAACCTCCTATGGATCCCCTAGTGTCATCGCATGTGTGTTCTTTTCACAAACCACAACTAGAGTCATTGCATGTGTGTTCTTTTCACAAACCACATATGGATCCAATAGAGTTCATTGCATGTGTGTTCTTTTCACATAACACATATGGATCCAATAGAGTTCATTGCATGTGTGTTCTTTTCACAAACCACCTATGGATACACCAGAGTTCATTCCATGTCTGTTCTTTTCATTAACCACAGCTAGAGTCATTGCATGTATGTTGTTTTCACAAACCACATATGGATCCACTAGTGTCATTGCATGTGTGTTCTTCTCACAAACCACATATGGATCCACCAGAGTTCATTGCATGTGTGTTCTTTTCATAGACCTCATATGTATCCACCAGAGTTCATTGTATGTGTGTTCTTTTCACAAACCACCTATGGATCCCCTAGTGTCATTGCGTGTGTGTTCTTTTAACAAACCACAACTAGAGTAATTGCATGTGTGTTCTTTTAACAGACCACATATGGATCCAACAGAGTTCATTGCATGTGTGTTCTTTTCACAGACCACGTATGGATCCAATAGAGTTCATTGCATGTGTGTTCTTTTCACAAACCACCTATGGATCCACCAGAGTTCATTCCATGTCTGTTCTTTTAACATACCACATATGTGTCCACCAGAGTTCATTGCATGCGTGTTCTTTTCATTAACCACAGCTTGAGTCATTGCATGTATGTTATTTTCACCAACCACATATGGATCCACCAGTGTCATTGCATGTGTGTTCTTCTCACAAACCACATATGGCTCCACCATAGTTCATTGCATGTATGTTCTTTTCATAGACCACATATCGATCCACCAGAGTTCATTGCATGTGTGTTCTTTTAACAAACCACCTATGGATACCCTAGTGTCATTGCATGAGTGTTCTTTTCACAAACCACAACTAGAGTCATTGCATGTGTGTTCTTTTAACATACCACATATGGATCCAACCGAGTTCATTGCATGTGTGTTGTTTTCACATACCACATACGGATCCAATAGATTTCATTGCATGTGTGTTCTTTTCACAAACCACCTATGGATCCACCAGAGTTCGTTGCATCTCTGTTCTTCTAACAGACCACATATGGATCCACCAGAGTTCATTGCATGCATGTTCTTTTCATTAACCACAGCTTGACTCATTGCATGTATGTTATTTTCACAAACCACATATGGATCCAACAGTGTCATTGCATGTGTGTTCTTCTCACAAACCACATATGGATCCACCAGAGTTCATTCCATGTATGTTCTTTTCATAGACCACATATCGATCCACCAGAGCTCATTGCATGTGTGTTCTTTTCACAAACCACAACTAGAGTCATTGCATGGTTGTTCTTTTCACAAACCACATATGGATCCAACAGAGTTCATTGCATGTGTGTTCTTCTCTCAACCCACAGCTAGAGTCATTGCATGTATGTTCTTTTCACAAACCACATACGGATCCACGAGTGTCATTGCACGTGTGTTCTTCTCAAAAACCACATATGGATCCACCAGAGTTCATTGCACATGTGCTCTTTTCATACACCACATATGGATCCACCAGAGTTCATTGCATGTGTGTTCTTTTCACAAACCTCCTATGGATCCCCTAGTGTCATCGCATGTGTGTTCTTTTCACAAACCATAACTAGAGTTATTGCATGTGTGTTCTTTTCACAAACCGCAACTAGAGTCATTGCATGTGTGTTCTTTTAACATACCACATATGGATCCACCAGAGTTCATTGCATGTGTGTTCTTCCCATGAGCCACACATGGATCCACTAGAGTTCATTGCATGTGTGTTCTTTTCATAGACCACATATGGATCCACCAGAGTTTGTTGCATGTCTGTTCTTTTATCAGACTACATATGGATCCACACGTGTTCATTGCATGTGTGTTCTTTTCATTAACCACATATGGATCCACCAGTGTCATTGCATGTCTGTTCTTCTCACAGACCACATATGGATCCACCAGTGTCATTGCATGTGTGTTCTTTTCATTAACCACAGCTTGAGTCATTGCATGTATGTTGTTTTCACAAACCACATATGGATCCACCAGTGTCATTGCATGTGTGTTCTTCTCACAAACCACATATGGATCCACCAGAGTTCATTGCATGTGTGTTCTTTTCATAGACCTCATATGTATCCACCAGAGTTCATTGTATGTGTGTTCTTTTCACAAACCACCTATGGATCCCCTAGTGTCATTGCATGTGTGTTCTTTTAACAAACCACAATTAGAGTCATTGCATCTGTGTTCTTTTAACAGACCACATATGGATCCAACAGAGTTCATTGCATGTGTGTTCTTTTCACAGACCACATATGGATCCAATAGAGTTCATTGCATGTGTGTTCTTTTCACAAACCACCTATGGATCCACCAGAGTGCATTCCATGTCTGTTCTTTTAACAGACCACATATGTATCCACCAGAGTTCATTGCATGCGTGTTCTTTTCATTAACCACAGCTTGAGTCATTGCATGTATGTTACTTTCACCAACCACATATGGATCCACCAGTGTCATTGCATGTGTGTTCTTCTCACAAACCACATATGGATCCACCATAGTTCATTGCATGTATGTTCTTTTCATATACCACATATCGATCCACCAGAGTTCATTGCATGTGTGTTCTTTTCACAATACACCTATGGATCCCCTAGTGTCATGGCATGAGTGTTCTTTTCACAAACCACAACTAGAGTCATTGCATGTGTGTTCTTTTAACATACCACATATGGATCCAACCGAGTTCATTGCATGTGTGTTGTTTTCACATACCACATATGGATCCAATAGAGTTCATTGCATGTGTGTTCTTTTCACAAACCACCTATGGATCCACCAGAGTTCATTGCATGTTTGTTCTTTTAACAGACCACATATGGATCCACCAGAATTCATTGCATGCGTGTTCTTTTCATTAACCAGAGCTTGAGTCATTGCATGTATGTTATTTTCACAAACCACATATGGATCCACCAGTGTCATTGCATGTGTGTAATTCTCACAAACCATATATGGATCCACCAGAGTTCATTCCATGTATGTTCTTTTCATAGACCACATATCGATCCACCAGAGCTCATTGCATGTGTGTTCTTTTCACAAACCACCTATGGATCCCCTAGTTTCATTGCATGTGTGTTCGTTTCACAAACCACAACTAGAGTCATTGCATGGTTGTTCTTTTCACAAACCACATATGGATCCAACAGAGTTCATTGCATGTGTGTTCTTCTCTCAACCCACAGCTAGAGTCATTGCATGTATGTTCTTTTCACAAACCACATATGGATCCACCAGTGTCATTGCATGTGTGTTCTTCTCACAAACCACATATGGATCCACCAGAGTTCATTGCACCTGTGCTCTTTTCATACACCACATATGGATCCATCAGAGTTCATTACATGTGTGTTGTTTTCACAAACCACCTAATGATTCCCTAGTGTCATTGCATGTGTGTTCTTTTCACAAACCACAACTAGAGTTGTTGCATGTGTGTTCTTTTAACATACCACATATAGATCCAACAGCGTTCATTGCATGTGTATTCTTTTCACATAGCACATATGGATCCAATAGAGTTCATTGCATGTGTATTCTTTTCCCAAACCACCTATGGATCCACCAGAGTTCATTGCATGTCTGTTCTTTTAACAGACCACATATTGATCCACCAGAGTTCATTGCATGTGTGTTCTTTTGATTAACCACAGCTTGGGTCATTGCATGTATGTTATTTTCACAAACCACATATGGATCCACCAGTGTCATTGCATGTGTGTTCTTCTCACAAACCACATATGGATCCAGCAGAGTTCATTGCATGTATGTTCTTTTCATAGACCACATATCGATCCACCAGAGCTCATTGCATGTGTGTTCTTTTCACAAACCACCTATGGATCCCCTAGTGTCATTTCATGTGTGTTCTTTTCACAAACCACAACTAGAGTCATTGCATGTGTGTTATTTTCACAAACCACATATGGATCTAATAGAGTTCATTGCGTGTGTGTTCTTCTCTCAACCCACAGCTAGAGTCATTACATGTATGTTCTTTTCACAAACCACATATGGATCCACCACTGTCATTGCATGTGTGTGCATCTCACAAACCACATTTGGATCCACCAGAGTTCATTGCACGTGTGCTCTTTTCATATACCACATATGGATCCACCAGAGTTCATTGCATGTGTGTTCTTTTCACAAACCTCCTATGGATCCCCTAGTGTCATCGCATGTGTGTTCTTTTCACAAACCACAACTAGAGTCATTGCATGTGTGTTCTTTTCACAAACCACATATCGATCCAACAGAGTTCATTGCATGTGTGTTCTTTTCACATACCACATATGGATCTAATAGAGTTCATTGCCTGTGTGTTCTTTGCACAAACCACCTATGGATACACCAGAGTTCATTCCATGTCTGTTTTTTTAAGAGACCACATATGGATCCACCAGAGTTCATTGGATGCGTGTTCTTTTCATTAACCACAGCTTGATTCATTGCATGTATGTTATTTTCACAAACCACATATGGATCTACCAGTGTCATTGCATGTGTGTTCTTCTCACAAACCACATATGGATCCACCAGAGTTCATTGCATGTATGTTCTTTTCATAGACCACATATCGATCCACCAGAGTTCATTGCATGTGTGTTCTTTTCACAAACCAGCTATTGATCCCCTAGTGGCATTGCATGTGTGTTCTTTTCACAAACCACAACTAGAGTCATTGCATTTGTGTTCTTTTAACATACCACATATGGATCCAACAGAGTTCATTGCATGTGTGTTTATTTCACATACCACATATGGATCCAATAGATTTCATTGCGTGTGTGTTCTTTTCACAAACCACCTATGGATCCACCAGAGTTCATTGCATGTCTGTTCTTTTAACACACCACATATGGATCCACCAGAGTTCATTGCATGCATGTTCTTTTCATTAACCACAGCTTGAGTCATTGCAGGTATGTTATTTTCATAAACCACATATGGATCCACCAGTGTCATTGCATGTGTGTTCTTCTCACAAACCACATATGGATCCACCAGAGTTCATTCCATGTATGTTCTTTTCATAGACCACATATCGATCCACCAGAGGTCATTGCATGTGTGTTCTTTTCACAAACCACCTATGGATCCCCTAGTGTCATTCCATGTGTGTTCTTTTCACAAACCACAACTAGAGTCATTGCATGGTTGTTCTTTTCACCAACCACATATGGATCCAACAGAGTTCATTGCATGTGTGTTCTTCTCTCAACCCACAGCTAGAGTCATTGCATGTATGTTTTTTTCACAAACCACATATGGATCCACGAGTGTCATTGCATGTGTGTTCTTCTCACAAACCACATATGGATCCACCAGAGTTCATTGCACATGTTCTCTTTTCATACATCACATATGGATCCACCAGAGTTCATTGCATGTGTGTTCTTTCCACAAACCTCCTATGGATACCCTAGTGTCATCGCATGTGTGTTCTTTTCACAAACCATAAGGAGAGTCATTGCATGTATGTTCTTTTCACAGACCACATATGGATCCACCAGAGTTCATAGCATGTGTGTTCTTTTCAAAGACCACCTATGGATCCACTAGTGTTCATTGCATGTGTGTTCTTTTCACAAACCACAACTAGAGTCATTGCATGTGTGTTCTTTTAACATACCACATATGGATCCACCAGAGTTCATTGCATGTGTGTTCTTTTCACAAACCTCCTATGGATCCCCTAGTGTCATCGCATGTGTGTTCTTTTCACAAACCACAACTAGAGTCATTGCATGTGTGTTCTTTTCACAAACCACATATGGATCCAATAGAGTTCATTGCATGTGTGTTCTTTTCACATACCACATATGGATCCAATAGAGTTCATTGCATGTGTGTTCTTTTCACAAACCACCTATGGATACACCAGAGTTCATTCCATGTCTGTTCTTTTCATTAACCACAGCTAGAGTCATTGCATGTATGTTGTTTTCACAAACCACATATGGATCCACCAGTGTAATTGCATGTGTGTTCTTCTCACAAACCACATATGGATCCACCAGAGTTCATTGCATGTGTGTTCTTTTCATAGACCTCATATGTATCCACCAGAGTTCATTGTATGTGTGTTCTTTTCACAAACCACCTATGGATCCCCTAGTGTCATTGCGTGTGTGTTCTTTTAACAAACCACAATTAGAGTAATTGCATGTGTGTTCTTTTAACAGACCACATATGGATCCAACAGAGTTCATTGCATGTGTGTTCTTTTCACAGACCACGTATGGATCCAATAGAGTTCATTGCATGTGTGTTCTTTTCACAAACCACCTATGGATCCACCAGAGTTCATTCCATGTCTGTTCTTTTAACATACCACATATGTGTCCACCAGAGTTCATTGCATGCGTGTTCTTTTCATTAACCACAGCTTGAGTCATTGCATGTATGTTATTTTCACCAACCACATATGGATCCACCAGTGTCATTGCATGTGTGTTCTTCTCACAAACCACATATGGCTCCACCATAGTTCATTGCATGTATGTTCTTTTCATAGACCACATATCGATCCACCAGAGTTCATTGCATGTGTGTTCTTTTAACAAACCACCTATGGATCCCCTAGTGTCATTGCATGAGTGTTCTTTTCACAAACCACAACTAGAGTCATTGCATGTGTGTTCTTTTAACATACCACATATGGATCCAACCGAGTTCATTGCATGTGTGTTTTTTTCACATACCACATACGGATCCAATAGATTTCATTGCATGTGTGTTCTTTTCACAAACCACCTATGGATCCACCAGAGTTCGTTGCATCTCTGTTCTTCTAACAGACCACATATGGATCCACCAGAGTTCATTGCATGCATGTTCTTTTCATTAACCACAGCTTGACTCATTGCATGTATGTTATTTTCACAAACCACATATGGATCCAACAGTGTCATTGCATGTGTGTTCTTCTCACAAACCACATATGGATCCACCAGAGTTCATTCCATGTATGTTCTTTTCATAGACCACATATCGATCCACCAGAGCTCATTGCATGTGTGTTCTTTTCACAAACCACAACTAGAGTCATTGCATGGTTGTTCTTTTCACAAACCACATATGGATCCAACAGAGTTCATTGCATGTGTGTTCTTCTCTCAACCCACAGCTAGAGTCATTGCATGTATGTTATTTTCACAAACCACATACGGATCCAGGAGTGTCATTGCATGTGTGTTCTTCTCAAAAACCAAATATGGATCCACCAGAGTTCATTGCACATGTGCTCTTTTCATACACCACATATGGATCCACCAGAGTTCATTGCATGTGTGTTCTTTTCACAAACCTCCTATGGATCCCCTAGTGTCATCGCATGTGTGTTCTTTTCACAAACCATAACTAGAGTTATTGCATGTGTGTTCTTTTCACAAACCACAACTAGAGTCATTGCATGTGTGTTCTTTTAACATACCACATATGGATCCACCAGAGTTCATTGCATGTGTGTTCTTCCCATGAACCACACATGGATCCACTAGAGTTCATTGCATGTGTGTTCTTTTCATAGACCACATAAGGATCCACCAGAGTTCGTTGCATGTCTGTTCTTTTATCAGACTACATATGGATCCACACGTGTTCATTGCATGTGTGTTCTTTTCATTAACCACATATGGATCCACCAGTGTCATTGCATGTCTGTTCTTCTCATAGACCACATATGGATCCACCAGTGTCATTGCATGTGTGTTCTTTTCATTAACCACAGCTTGAGTCATTGCATGTATGTTGTTTTCACAAACCACATATGGATCCACCAGTGTCATTGCATATGTGTTCTTCTCACAAACCACATATGGATCCACCAGAGTTCATTGCATGTGTGTTCTTTTCATAGACCTCATATGTATCCACCAGAGTTCATTGTATGTGTGTTCTTTTCACAAACCACCTATGGATCCCCTAGTGTCATTGCATGTGTGTTCTTTTAACAACCACAATTAGAGTAATTGCATCTGTGTTCTTTTAACAGACCACATATGGATCCAACAGAGTTCATTGCATGTGTGTTCTTTTCACAGACCACATATGGATCCAATAGAGTTCATTGCATGTGTGTTCTTTTCACAAACCACCTATGGATCCACCAGAGTGCATTCCATGTCTGTTCTTTTAAGAGACCACATATGTATCCACCAGAGTTCATTGCATGCGTGTTCTTTTCATTAACCACAGCTTGAGTCATTGCATGTATGTTACTTTCACCAACCACATATGGATCCACCAGTGTCATTGCATGTGTGTTCTTCTCACAAACCACATATGGATCCACCATAGTTCATTGCATGTATGTTGTTTTCATATACCACATATCGATCCACCAGAGTTCATTGCATGTGTGTTCTTTTCACAATACACCTATGGATCCCCTAGTGTCATTGCATGAGTGTTCTTTTCACAAACCACAACTAGAGTCATTGCATGTGTGTTCTTTTAACATACCACATATGGATCCAACCGAGTACATTGCATGTGTGTTGTTTTCACATACCACATATGGATCCAATAGAGTTCATTGCATGTGTGTTCTTTTCACAAACCACCTATGGATCCACCAGAGTTCATTGCATGTTTGTTCTTTTAACAGACCACATATGGATCCACCAGAGTTCATTGCCTGCGTGTTCTTTTCATTAACCAGAGCTTGAGTCATTGCATGTATGTTATTTTCACAAACCACATATGGATCCACCAGTGTCATTGCATGTGTGTTCTTCTCACAAACCACATATGGATCCACCAGAGTTCATTCCATGTATGTTCTTTTCATAGACCACATATCGATCCACCAGAGCTCATTGCATGTGTGTTCTTTTCACAAACCACCTATGGATCCCCTAGTTTCATTGCATGTGTGTTCGTTTCACAAACCACAACTAGAGTCATTGCATGGTTGTTCTTTTCACAAACCACATATGGATCCAACAGAGTTCATTGCATGTGTGTTCTTCTCTCAACCCACAGCTAGAGTCATTGCATGTATGTTCTTTTCACAAACCACATATGGATCCACCAGTGTCATTGCATGTGTATTCTTCTCACAAACCACATATGGATCCACCAGAGTTCATTGCACCTGTGCTCTTTTCATACACCACATATGGATCCACCAGAGTTCATTACATGTGTGTTCTTTTCACAAACCTTCTATGGATCCCCTAGTGTCATCGCATGTGTGTTCTTTTCACAAACCATAACTAGAGTCATTGCATGTATGTTCTTTTCACAGACCACATATGGATCCACCAGAGTTCATTGCATGTGTGTTCTTTTAACAGACCACGTATGGATCCACTAGAGTACATTGCATGTATGTTCTTTTCATAAACCACATATGGACCCACCAGAGTTCATAGCATGTGTGTTCTTTTCAAAGACCACCTATGGATCCACCAGAGTTCATTGCATGTGTGTTCTTTTCACAAACCACAACTAGAGTCATTGCATGTGTGTTCTTTTAACATACCACATATGGATCCACCAGAGTTCATTGCATGTGTGTTCTTTTCAGAGACCACCTATGGATCCACTAGAGTTCATTGCATGTGTGTTCTTTTCATAGACCACATATGGATCCACCAGAGTTTGTTGCATGTCTGTTCTTTTAACAGACTACATATGGATCCACACGTGTTCATTGCATGTGTGTTCTTTTCATTAACCACATATGGATCCACCAGTGTCATTGCATGTCTGTTCTTCTCACAGACCACATATGGATCCACCAGTGTCATTGCATGTGTGTTCTTTTCATTAACCACATCTAGAGTCATTGCATGTATGTTGTTTTCACAAACCACATATGGATCCACCAGTGTCATTGCATGTGTGTTATTCTCACAAACCACATATGGATCCACCAGAGTTCATTGCATGTGTGTTCTTTTCACAGACCTCATATGTATCCACCAGAGTTCATTGTATGTGTGTTCTTTTCACAAACCACCTATGGATCCCCTAGTGTCATTGCATGTGTTTTCTTTTAACAAACCACAACTAGAGTCATTGCATGTGTGTTCTTTTCACAAACCACATATGGATCCAACAGAGTTCATTGCATGTGTGTTCTTTTCACAGACCACATATGGATCCAATAGAGTTCATTGCATGTGTGTTCTTTTCACAAACCACCTATGGATCCACCAGAGTTCATTCCATGTTTGTTCTTTTAACATACCACATATGTATCCACCAGAGTTCATTGCATGCGTGTTCTTTTCATTAAACACAGCTTGAGTCATCGCATGTATGTTATTTTCACCAACCACATATGGATCCACCAGTGTCATTGCATGTGTGTTCTTCTCACAAACCACATATGGATCCACCATAGTTCATTGCACGTATGTTCTTTTCATAGACCACATATCGATCCACCAGAGTTCATTGCATGTGTGTTCTTTTAACAAACCACCTATGGATCCCCTAGTGTCATTGCATGAGTGTTATTTTCACAAACCACAACTAGAGTCATTGCATGTGTGTTCTTTTAACATACCACATATGGATCCAACCGAGTTCATTGCATGTGTGTTGTTTTCACATACCACATATGGATCCAATAGAGTTCATTGCATGTGTGTTCTTTTCACAAACCACCTATGGATCCACCAGAGTTCATTGCATGTCTGTTCTTTTAACAGACCACATGTGGATCCACCAGAGTTCATTGCATGCATGTTCTTTTCATTAACCATAGCTTGAGTCATTGCATGTATGTTATTTTCACAAACCACATATGGATCCACCAGTGTCATTGCATGTGTGTTCCTCTCACAAAACACATATGGATCCACCAGAGTTCATTGCATGTATGTTCTTTTTATAGACCACATATTGATCCACCAGAGCACATTGCATGTGTGTTCTTTTCACAAACCACCTATGGATCCCCTAGTGTCATTGCATGTGTATTCTTTTCACAAACCAGAACTAGAGTCATTGCATGGTTGTTCTTTTCACAAACCACATATGGATCCAACAGAGTTCATTGCATGTGTGTTCTTCTCTCAACCCACAGCTAGAGTCATTGCATGTATGTTTTTTTCACAAACCACATATTGATCCACGAGTGTCATTGCATGTGTGTTCTTCTCACAAACCACATATGGATCCACCAGAGTTCATTGCACATGTGCTCTTTTCATACACCACATATGGATCCACCAGAGTTCATTGCATGTGTGTTCTTTCCACAAACCTCCTATGGATACCCTAGTGTCATCGCATGTGTGTTCTTTTCACAAACCATAAGGAGAGTCATTGCATGTATGTTCTTTTCACAGACCACATATGGATCCACCAGAGTTCATAGCATGTGTGTTCTTTTCAAAGACCACCTATGGATCCACTAGTGTTCATTGCATGTGTATTCTTTTCACAAACCCACAGCTAGAGTCATTGCATGTGTCCTCTTTTCATACACCACATATGGATCCACCAGAGTTCATTGCATGTGTGTTATTTTCACAAACCTCCTATGGATCCCCTAGTGTCATCGCATGTGTGTTCTTTTCACAAACCACAACTAGAGTCATTGCATGTATGTTCTTTTCACAGACCACATATGGATCCACCAGAGTTCATTGCATGTGTGTTCTTTTAACACATATGGATCCACCATAGTTCATTGCATGTATGTTCTTTTCATAGACCACATATGGATCCACCAGATTTCATAGCATGTGTGTTCTTTTCAAAGACAACCTATGGATCCACCAGAGTTCATTGCATGTGTGTTCTTTTCACAAACCACAACTAGATTCATTGCATGTGTGTTATTTTAACATACCATATATGGATCCACCAGAGTTCATTGCATGTGTGTTCTTTTCAGAGACCACCAATGGATCCACTAGAGTTCATTGCATGTGTATTCTTTTCACAAACCATATATGGATCCACCAGAGTTTGTTGCATGTCTGTTCTTTTAACAGACCACATATGGATCCACCAGAGTTCATTGCATGTGTGTTCTTTTTGTTAACCACATATGGGTCCACCAGTGTCATTGCATGTCTGTTCTTCTCACATACCACATATGGATCCACCACTATCATTGCATGTGTGTTCTTTTCATTAACCACAACTAGATTCATTGCATGTATGTTGTTTTCACAAACCACATATGGATCCACCAGTGTCATAGCATGTGTGTTCTTCTCACAAACCACATATGGATCCACCAGAGTTCATTGCATGTGTGTTCTTTTCATAGACCTCATATGTATCTACCAGAGTTCATTGCATGTGTGTTCTTTTCACAAACCACCTATGGATCCCCTAGTGTCATTGCATATGTGTTCTTTTAACAAACCACAACTAGAGTAATTCCATGTGTGTTCTTTTAACAGACCACATATGGATCCACCAGAGTTCATTGCACATGTGCTCGTTTCATACACCACATATGGATCCACCAGAGTTCATTGCATGTGTGTTCTTTTCACACACCACCTATGGATCCACCAGTGTCATTGCATGTGTGTTCTTTTCACAAACCACAACTAGAGTCATTGCATGTATGTTCTTTTCACAGACCACATATGGATCCACCAGAGTTCATTGCATGTGTGTTCTTTTAACAGAGCACATATGGATCCACCAGAGTTCATTGCATGTATGTTCTTTTCATAGACCACATATGGACCCACCAGAGTTCATTGCATGTGTGTTCTTTTCAAAGCCACCTATGGATCCACCAGAGTTCATTGCATGTGTGTTCTTTTCACAAACCACAACTAGAGTCATTGCATGTGTGTTCTTTTAACATACCACATATGGATCCACCAAAGTTCATTGCATGTGTGTTCTTTTCAGAGACCACCTATGGATCCACTAGAGTTCATTGCATGTGTGTTCTTTTCATAGACCACATATGGATCCACCAGAGTTCGTTGCATGTCTGTTCTTTTAACAGACCAGATATGGATCCACCAGAGTTCATTGCATGTGTGTTGTTTTCATTAAGCACATCTAGAGTCATTGCATGTGTGTTCTTTTAACATACCACTCCAACAGAGTTCATTGCATGTGTGTTCTTTTCACATACCACATATGGATCCAGTAGAGTTCATTGCATGTGTGTTCTTTTCATAAACCACCTATGGATACACCAGAGTTCATTGCATGTCTGTTCTTTTAACAGACCACATATGGATCCACCAGAGTTCATTGCATGCATGTTCTTTTCATTACCCACAACTTAAGTCATTGCATGTATGTTATT
The DNA here is from genome assembly GCA_023614405.1 of Avena insularis. Classification (NCBI taxonomy): domain Eukaryota; kingdom Viridiplantae; phylum Streptophyta; class Magnoliopsida; order Poales; family Poaceae; genus Avena; species Avena insularis. The sequence continues at coordinate 317,183,108 of CM042692.1, read as the reverse complement.
TTCAAAAACCACATATGGATCCACCAGTGTCATTGCATGTGTGTTCTTCTCACAAACCACATATGGATCCACCAGAGTTCATTGCATGTATGTTCTTTTCATAGACCACATATCGATCCACCGGAGCTCATTGCATGTGTGTTCTTTTCTCAAACCACCTATGGATCCCCTAGTGTCATTGCCTGTGTGTTATTTTCACAAACCACAACTAGAGTCATTGCATGTTTGTTCTTTTCACAAACCACATATGGATCCAACAGAGTTCATTGCATGTGTGTTCTTCTCTCCACCCACAGCTAGAGTCATTGCATGTATGTTCTTTTCACGAAGCACATATGGATCCACCACTGTCATTGCATGTGTGTTCTTCTCACATATAACATATGGATCCACCAGAGTTCATTGCATGTGCGCTCTTTTCATACACCACATATGGATCCACCAGAGTTCATTGCATTTGTGTTCTTTTCACAAACCTCATATGGATCCCCTAGTGTCATCACATGTGTGTTCTTTTCACAAACCACAACTAGAGTCATTGCATGTATGTTCTTTTCACAGACCACATATGGATCCACCAGAGTTCATTGCATGTTTGTTCTTTTAACAGGCCACATATGGATCCACCTGAGTTCATTGCATGTCCGTTCTTTTCACAAACCACCTATGGATCCACAAGTGTCATTGCATGTATGTTCTTTTCATTAACCACATATGGATCCACCAGTGTCATTGCATGTATGTTCTTGTCACAAACCACATATGAATCCACCAGTGTCATTGCATGTTTGTTCTTCTCACAAATCATAACTAGAGTCATTCATGTATGTTCTTTTCACAAACCACATATGGATCCACCAGTGTCATTGCATGTGTGTTCTTCTCACAAACCACATATGGATCCAACAGATTTCATTGCATGTATGTTCTTTTCATAGACCACAAATGGATCCACCAGAGTTCATTGCATGCGTGTTTTTCACAAACCACCAATGGATCCACCAGTGTCATTGCATGTGTGTTCTTTTAACAGAACACATATGGATCCACCAGAGTTCATTGCATGTGTGTTCTTTTCACACCCCACCTATGGATCCACCAGTGTCATTGCATGTGTGTTCTTTTCACAAACCACAACTAGAATCATTGCATGTATGTTCTTTTCACAAACCACATATGGATCCACCAGTGTCATTGCATGTGTGTTATTCTCACAAACCACATATGGATCCACCAGAGTTCATTGCATGTATGTTATTTTAAAAAAAAACATGTGGATCCACCAGAGTTCATTGCATGTGTGTTCTTTTCACAAACCACCTATGGATCCCCTAGTGTCATTGCATGTGTGTTCTTTTCATAAACCACAACTATAGTCATTGCATGTGTGTTCTTTTCACAAACCACATATGGATCCAACAGAGTTCATTGCATGTGTGTTCTTTTCACAAACCACAACTATAGTCATTGCATGTGTGTTCTTTTCACAAACCACATATGGGTCCAACAGAGTTCATTGCATGTGTGTTCTTTTCACAAACCACCTATGGATCCCAAGTGTCATTGCATGTATTTTCTTTTCATTAACTATAGCTAGAGTCATTGCATGTATGTTCTTTTCACAGACCACATATGGATCCACCAGTGTCATTGCATGTGTGTGTTCTTTTCATTAACCACAGCTAGATTCATTACATGTATGTTCTTTTCACAGGCCACATATGGATCCACCAGTGTCATTACATGTGTGTTCTTTTAACACACCACATATGGATCCACCAGAGTTCATTGCATGTGTGTTCTTTTCACACACCGCCTATGGATCCACTAGTGTCATTGTATGTGTGTTCTTTTGATTAACCACAGCTAGAGTCATTGCATGTATGTTCTTTTCACAATCCACATATGGATCCACTAGTGTCATTGCATGTGTGTTCTTTTCATAGACCACATATGGATCCACCAGAGTTCATAGCATGTGTGTTCTTTTCACAGACCACCTATGGATCCACCAGAGTTCATTGCATGTGTGTTCTTTTCACGAATAACATCTAGAGTCATCGCATGTGTGTTCTTTTAACAGACCACATATGGATCCACCAGAGTTCATTGCATCTATGTTCTTTTCATAGACCACCTATGGATCCACCAGACTTCATTGCATGTGTGTTCTTTTCATAGACAACATATGGATCCACCAGAGTTCATTGCATGTCTGTTCTTTTAACAGACCACATATGGATCCACTAGTATCATTTCATGTCTGTTCTTCTCATAGACCACATATGGATCCACCAGTGTCATTGCATGTGTATTCTTTTAATTAACCACAACTAGAGTCATTGCATGCAAATTCTTTTCACAAACCACATATGGATCCACCAGTGTCATTGGATGTGTGTTCTTCTCAGAAACCACATATGGATCCACGAGAGTTCATTACAAGTGTCTTCTTTTCATAGACCACATATGGATTCACCAGAGTTCATTGCATGTGTGTTCTTTTCACAAACCACATATGGATCCCCTAGTGTCAATGCATGTGTGTTCTTTTCACAAACCACAACTAGAGTCATTGCATGTGTGTTCTTTTAACAGACCACATATGGATCCAACAGAGTTCATGGCATGTGTGTTCTTTTCACAGACAACATATGGATCCAACAGAGTTCATTGCATCTGTGTTCTTTTTACAAACCACCTATGGATCCACCAGAGTTCATTGCATGTCTGTTCTTTTAACAGACCACATATGGATCCACTAGAGTTCATTGCATGTGTGTTCTTTTCATTAACCACAGCTAGAGTCATTGCATGTATGTTATTTTTACAAACCACATATGGATCCACCAGTGTCATTGCATGTGTGTTCTTCTCACAAATCACATATGGATCCACCAGAGTTCATTGCATGTATGTTCTTTTCATAGACCACAGATCGATCCACCAGAGTTCATTGCATGTGTGTTCTTTTCAAAAACCACCTATGGATCCCCTAGTGTCATTGCATGTGTGTTCTTTTCACAACCACAACTAGAGTCATTGCATGTGTGTTCTTTTCACAAACCACATATGGATCCAACAGAGTTCATTGCATGTGTGTTCTTCTCACAACGCATAGCTAGAGTCATTGCATGTATCTTCTTTTCACAAACCACATATGGATCCACCAGTGTCATTGCATGTGTGTTCTTCTCACATACCACATATGGATCCACCACTGTCATTGCATGTGTGTTCTTTTCATTAACCACAACTAGATTCATTGCATGTATGTTGTTTTCACAAACCACATATGGATCCACCAGTGTCATAGCATGTGTGTTCTTCTCACAAACCACATATGGATCCACCAGAGTTCATTGCATGTGTGTTCTTTTCATAGACCTCATATGTATCTACCAGAGTTCATTGCATGTGTGTTCTTTTCACAACCACCTATGGATCCCCTAGTGTCATTGCATATGTGTTCTTTTAACAAACCACAACTAGAGTAATTGCATGTGTGTTCTTTTAACAGACCACATATGGATCCACCAGAGTTCATTGCACATGTGCTCTTTTCATACACCACATATGGATCCACCAGAGTTCATTGCATGTGTGTTCTTTTCACACACCACCTATGGATCCACCAGTGTCATTGCATGTGTGTTCTTTTCATAAACCACAACTAGAGTCATTGCATCTATGTTCTTTTCACAGACCACATATGGATCCACCAGAGTTCATTGCATGTGTGTTCTTTTAACAGAGCACATATGGATCCACCAGAGTTCATTGCATGTATGTTCTTTTCATAGACCACATATGGACCCACCAGAGTTCATTGCATGTGTGTTCTTTTCAAAGCCACCTATGGATCCACCAGAGTTCATTGCATGTGTGTTCTTTTCACAAACCACAACTAGAGTCAATGCATGTGTGTTCTTTTAACATACCACATATGGATCCACCAAAGTTCATTGCATGTGTGTTCTTTTCAGAGACCACTTATGGATCCACTAGAGTTCATTGCATGTGTGTTCTTTTCATAGACCACATATGGATACACCAGAGTTTGTTGCATGTCTGTTCTTTTAACAGACCAGATATGGATCCACCAGAGTTCATTGCATGTGTGTTCTTTTCATTAACCACATCTAGAGTCATTGCATGTGTGTTCTTGTAACATACCACTCCAACAGAGTTCATTGCATGTGTGTTCTTTTGACATACCACATATGGATCCAGTAGAGTTCATTGCATGTGTGTTCTTTTCACAAACCACCTATGGATACACCAGAGTTCATTGCATGTCTGTTCTTTTAACAGACCACATATGGATCCACCTGAGTTCATTGCATGCATGTTCTTTTCATTACCCACAACTTAAGTCATTGCATGTATGTTATTTTCAAAAACGACATATGGATCCACCAGTGTCATTGCATGTGTGTTCTTCTCACAAACCACATATGGATCCACCAGAGTTCATTGCATGTATGTTCTTTTCATAGACCACATATCGATCCACCGGAGCTCATTGCATGTGTGTTCTTTTCTCAAACCACCTATGGATCCCCTAGTGTCATTGCCTGTGTGTTATTTTCACAAACCACAACTAGAGTCATTGCATGTTTGTTCTTTTCACAAACCACATATGGATCCAACAGAGTTCATTGCATGTGTGTTCTTCTCTCAACTCACAGCTAGAGTCATTGCATGTATGTTCTTTTCACGAAGAACATATGGATCCACCACTGTCATTGCATGTGTGTTCTTCTCACATATAACATATGGATCCACCAGAGTTCATTGCACGTGCGCTCTTTTCATACACCACATATGGATCCACCAGAGTTCATTGCATTTGTGTTCTTTTCACAAACCTCATATGGATCCCCTAGTGTCATCACATGTGTGTTCTTTTCACAAACCACAACTAGAGTCATTGCATGTATGTTCTTTTCACAGACCACATATGGATCCACCAGAGTTCATTGCATGTTTGTTCTTTTAACAAGCCACATATGGATCCACCTGAGTTCATTGCATGTCTGTTCTTTTCACAAACCACCTATGGATCCACTAGTGTCATTGCATGTATGTTCTTTTCATTAACCACATATGGATCCACCAGTGTCATTGCATGTATGTTCTTGTCACAAACCACATATGAATCCACCAGTGTCATTGCATGTTTGTTCTTCTGACAAATCATAGCTAGAGTCATTCATGTATGTTCTTTTCACAAACCACATATGGATCCACCAGTGTCATTGCATGTTTGTTCTTCTCACAAACCACATATGGATCCAACAGATTTCATTGCATGTATGTTCTTTTCATAGACCACAAATGGATCCACCAGAGTTCATTGCATGCGTGTTTTTCACAAACCACCTATGGATCCACCAGTGTCATTGCATGTGTGTTCTTTTAACAGAACACATATGGATCCACCAGAGTTCATTGCATGTGTGTTCTTTTCACACCCCACCTATGGATCCACCAGTGTCATTGCATGTGTGTTCTTTTCACCAACCACAGCTAGAGTCATTGCATGTATGTTCTTTTCACAAACCACATATGGATCCACCAGTGTCATTGCATGTGTGTTCTTCTCACAAACCACATATGGATCCACCAGAGTTCATTGCATGTATGTTATTTTCAAAAAAACCACATGTGGATCCACCAGAGTTCATTGCATGTGTGTTCTTTTCACAAACCACCTATGGATCCCCTAGTGTCATTGCATGTGTCTTCTTTTCACAAACCACAACTATAGTCATTGCATGTGTGTTCTTTTCACAAACCACATATGGATCCAACAGAGTTCATTGCATGTGTGTTCTTTTCACAAACCACCTATGGATCCCAAGTGTCATTGCATGTATTTTCTTTTCATTAACTACAGCTAGAGTCATTGCATGTATGTTCTTTTCACAGACCACATATGGATCCACCAGTGTCATTGCATGTGTGTGTTCTTTTCATTAACCACAGCTAGATTCATTACATGTATGTTCTTTTCACAGGCCACATATGGATCCACCAGTGTCATTACATGTGTGTTCTTTTAACACACCACATATGGATCCACCAGAGTTCATTGCATGTGTGTTCTTTTCACACACCGCCTATGGATCCACCAGTGTCATTGCATGTGTGTTCTTTTCATTAACCACAGCTAGAGTCATTGCATGTATGTTCTTTTCACAATGCACATATGGATCCACTAGTGTCATTGCATGTGTGTTCTTTTCATAGACCACATATGGATCCACCAGAGTTCATAGCATGTGTGTTCTTTTGACAGACCACCTATGGATCCACCAGAGTTCATTGCATGTGTGTACTTTTCACGAACCACATCTAGAGTCATCGCATGTGTGTTCTTTTAACAGACCACATATGGATCCACCAGAGTTCATTGCATCTATGTTCTTTTCATAGACCACCTATGGATCCACCAGACTTCATTACATGTGTGTTCTTTTCATAGACAACATATGGATCCACCAGAGTTCATTGCATGTCTGTTCTTTTAACAGACCACATATGGATCCACTAGTATCATTTCATGTCTGTTCTTCTCATAGACCACATATGGATCCACCAGTGTCATTGCATGTGTATTCTTTTAATTAACCACAACTAGAGTCATTGCATGCAAATTCTTTTCACAAACCACATATGGATCCACCAGTGTCATTGGATGTGTGTTCTTCTCAGAAACCACATATGGATCCACGAGAGTTCATTACAAGTGTCTTCTTTTCATAGACCACATATGGATTCACCAGAGTTCATTGCATGTGTGTTCTTTTCACAAACCACATATGGATCCCCTAGTGTCAATGCATGTGTGTTCTTTTCACAAACCACAACTAGAGTCATTGCATGTGTGTTCTTTTAACAGACCACATATGGATCCAACAGAGTTCATGGCATGTGTGTTCTTTTCACAGACAACATATGGATCCAACAGAGTTCATTGCATCTGTGTTCTTTTTACAAACCACCTATGGATCCACCAGAGTTCATTGCATGTCTGTTCTTTTAACAGACCACATATGGATCCACTAGATTTCATTGCATGTGTGTTCTTTTCATTAACCACACCTAGAGTCATTGCATGTATGTTATTTTTACAAACCACATATGGATCCACCAGTGTCATTGCATGTATGTTCTTTTCATAGACCATAGATCGATCCACCAGAGTTCATTGCATGTGTGTTCTTTTCAAAAACCACCTATGGATCCCCTAGTGTCATTGCATGTGTGTTCTTTTCACAACCACAACTAGATTCATTGCATGTGTGTTCTTTTCACAAACCACATATGGATCCAACAGAGTTCATTGCATGTGTGTTCTTCTCACAACGCATAGCTAGAGTCATTGCATGTATCTTCTTTTCACAAACCACATATGGATCCACCAGTGTCATTGCATGTGTGTTCTTCTCACATACCACATATGGATCCACCACTGTCATTGCATGTGTGTTCTTTTCATTAACCACAACTAGATTCATTGCATGTATGTTGTTTTCACAAACCACATATGGATCCACCAGTGTCATAGCATGTGTGTTCTTCTCACAAACCACATATGGATCCACCAGAGTTCATTGCATGTGTGTTCTTTTCATAGACCTCATATGTATCTACCAGAGTTCATTGCATGTGTGTTCTTTTCATAAACCACCTATGGATCCCCTAGTGTCATTGCATATGTGTTCTTTTAACAAACCACAACTAGAGTAATTTCATGTGTGTTCTTTTAACAGACCACATATGGATCCACCAGAGTTCATTGCACATGTGCTCTTTTCATACACCACATATGGATCCACCAGAGTTCATTGCATGTGTGTTCTTTTCACACACCACCTATGGATCCCCTAGTGTCATTGCATGTATGTTCTTCTCACAAACCACAACTAGAGTCATTGCATGTGTGTTCTTTTAACATACCACATATGGATCCACCAAAGTTCATTGCATGTGTGTTCTTTTCAGAGACCACCTATGGATCCACTAGAGTTCATTGCATGTGTGTTCTTTTCATAGACCACATATGGATCCACCAGAGTTCATTGCATGTCTGTTCTTTTAACAGACCAGATATGGATCCACCAGAGTTCATTGCATGTGTGTTCTTTTCAAAAACCACCTATGGATCCCCTAGTGTCATTGCATGTGTGTTCTTTTCACAACCACAACTAGAGTCATTGCATGTGTGTTCTTTTCACAAACCACATATGGATCCAACAGAGTTCATTGCATGTGTGTTCTTCTCACAACGCATAGCTAGAGTCATTGCATGTATCTTCTTTTCACAAACCACATATGGATCCACCAGTGTCATTGCATGTGTGTTCTTCTCACATACCACATATGGATCCACCACTGTCATTGCATGTGTGTTCTTTTCATTAACCACAACTAGATTCATTGCATGTATGTTGTTTTCACAAACCACATATGGATCCACCAGTGTCATAGCATGTGTGTTCTTCTCACAAACCACATATGGATCCACCAGAGTTCATTGCATGTGTGTTCTTTTCATAGACCTCATATGTATCTACCAGAGTTCATTGCATGTGTGTTCTTTTCATAAACCACCTATGGATCCCCTAGTGTCATTGCATATGTGTTCTTTTAACAAACCACAACTAGAGTAATTGCATGTGTGTTCTTTTAACCAACCACCTATGGATTCACCACAGTTCATTGCATGTGTGTTCTTTTAACAGACAACATATGGATCCACCAGAGTTCATTGCAAGTGTGTTCTTTTCACACACCACCTATGGATTCACCAGTGTCATTGCATGTGTTTTTTTCATTAACCACAGCTAGAGTCATTGCATGTATGTTCTTTTCTCAAACCTCATATGGATACACTAGTGTAATTGCATGTGTGTTCTTCTCACAAACCACATATGGATCCACCAGAGTGCATTGCTTGTGTGTTCTTGTCATAGACCACATATGGACCCACCAGAGTTCATTGCATGTGTGTTCTTTTCAAAGCCACCTATGGATCCACCAGAGTTCATTGCATGTGTGTTCTTCTCACAAACCACAACTAGAGTCATTGCATGTGTGTTCTTTTAACATACCACATATGGATCCACCAAAGTTCATTGCATGTGTGTTCTTTTCAGAGACAACCTCTGGATCCACTAGAGTTCATTGCATGTGTGTTATTTTCATAGACCAGATATGGATCCACCAGCGTTTGTTGCATGTGTTCTTTTCAAACCACATATGGATCCACCGAGTTCATTGCATGTGTGTTCTTTTCACAAACCACCTATTGATCCCCTAGTTTCATTGCATGTGTGTTCTTTTCACAACCACAACTAGAGTCATTGCATGTGTGTTCTTTTCACAAATCACATATGGATCCAACAGAGTTCATTGCATGTGTGTTCTTCTCACAACGCATAGCTAGAGTCATTGCATGTATCTTCTTTTCAAAAACCACATCTGGATCAACCAGTGTCATTGCATGTGTGTTCTTCTCACATACCACATATGGATCCACCACTGTCATTGCATGTGTGTTCTTTTCATTAACCACAACTAGATTCATTGCATGTATGTTGTTTTCACAAACCACATATGGATCCACCGTGTCATTGCATGTGTGTTCTTCACAAACCACATATGGATCCAGAGTTCATTGCATGTGTGTTCTTTTCATAGACCTCATATGTATCTACCAGAGTTCATTGCATGTGTGTTCTTTTCACAAACCACCTATGGATCCCCTAGTGTCATTGCATGTGTGTTCATTTAACAAACCACAACTAGAGTAATTGCATGTGTGTTAATTTAACAGACCACATATGGATCCACCAGAGTTCATTGCACATGTGTTCTTTTCACAGACCACATATGGATCCACTAGTGTCATTGCATGTGTGTTCTTTTCACAGACCACATATGGATCCACCAGTGTCATTGCATGTGTTTTTTTTCACAGACCAGAACTAGAGTCATTGCATGTATGTTCTTTTCACAGACTGCATATGGATCCACCAGTGTCATTGCATGTGTGTTCTTTTCACAGAACCCATATGGATCCACCAGTGTCATTGCATGTGTGTTCTTTTCACAGACCCCATATGGATCCACCAGAGTTCATTGAATATTTGTTCTTTTCACAGACCACATATGGATCAACCGCAGTCATTGAATGTGTGTTCTTTTCACAAACCACAACTAGAGTCATTGCATGTGTGTTCTTTTAACATACCACATATGGATCCACCAAAGTTCATTGCATGTGTGTTCTTTTCAGAGACCACCTATGGATCCACTAGAGTTCATTGCATGTGTGTTCTTTTCATAGACTACATATGGATCCACCAGAGTTTGTTGGATGTCTGTCCTTTTAACAGACCAGATATGGATCCACCAGAGTTCATTGCATGTGTGTTCTTTTCATTAACCACATCTAGAGTCATTGCATGTGTGTTCTTTTAACATACCACTCCAAAAAGAGTTCATTGCATGTGTGTTCTTTTCACATACCACATATGGATCCAGTAGAGTTCATTGCATGTGTGTGTTTTTCAGAAACCACCTATGGATACACCAGAGTTCATTGCATGTCTGTTCTTTTAACAGACCACATATGGATCCACCAGAGTTCATTGCATTCATGTTCTTTTCATTAACCACAACTTAAGTCATTGCATGTATGTTATTTTCACAAACCACATATGGATCCACTAGTGGCATTGCATGTGTGTTCTTCTCACAAACCACATATGGATCCACCAGAGTTCATTGCATGTATGTTCTTTTCATAGACCACATATCGATCCACCGGAGCTCATTGCATGTGCGTTCTTTTCTCAAACCACCTATGGATTCCCTAGTGTCATTGCATGTGTGTTATTTTCACAAATCACAACTAGAGTCATTCCATATTTGTTCTTTTCACAAACCACATATGGATCCAACAGAGTTCATTGCATGTGTGTTCTTCTCTCAACCCACAGCTAGAGTCATTGCATGTATGTTCTTTTCACAATGCACATATGGATCCACCGGTGTCATTGCATGTGTGTTCTTCTCACAAATCACATATGGAGCCTCTAGAGTTCATTGCACGTGTGCTCTTTTCATACACCACATATGGATCCACCAGAGTACATTGCATTTGTGTTCTTTTCACAAACCTCATATGGACCCCCTAGTGTCATCGCATGTGTGTTCTTTTCACAAACCACAACTAGAGTCATTGCATGTATGTTCTTTTCACAGACCACATATGGATCCACCGGAGCTCATTGCATGCGTGTTTTTTCACAAACCACCTATGGATCCACCAGTGTCATTGCATGTGTGTTCTTTTCATTAACCACATATGGATTCACTAGTGTCATTGCATGTTTGTTCTTCTCACAAACCACATATGAATCCACTAGTGTCATTGCATGTGTGTTCGTCTCACAAACCACATATGAATCCACTAGTGTCATTGCATGTGTGTTCGTCTCACAAACCATAGCTAGAGTCATTCATGTATGTTCTTTTCACAAACCACATATGGATCCACTAGTGTCATTGCATGTGTGTTCTTCTCACAAACCACATATGGATCCACCAGAGTTCATTGCATGTATGTTCTTTTCATAGACCATGTATGGATCCACCAGAGTTCATTGCATGCGTGTTATTTTCAGAAACCACCTATGGATCCCCTGGTCATTGCATGTGTGTTCTTTTCACAAACCACATATGGATCGAACAGAGTTCATTGCATGTGTGTTCTTTTCACAAACCACCTATGGATCCCCAGTGTCATTGCATGTGTGTTCTTTTCACAAACCACAGCTAGAGTCATTGCATGTATGTTCTTTTCACAAACCACATATGGATCCACCAGTGTAATTGCATGTGTGTTCTTCTCATAAACCACATATGGATCCACCAGAGTTCATTGCATGTATGTTATTTTCAAAAAAACCACATGTGGATCCACCAGAGTTCATTGCATGTGTGTTCTTTTCACAAACCACCTATGGATCCCCTAGTGTCATTGCATTTGTGTTCTTTTCACAAACCACAACTATAGTCATTACATGTGTGTTCTTTTCACAAACCACATATGGATCCAATAGAGTTCATTGCATGTGTGTTCTTTTCACAAACCACCTATGAATCCCAAGTGTCATTGCATGTATTTTATTTTCATTAACTACAGCTAGAGTCATTGCATGTATGTTCTTTTCACAGACCACATATGGATCCACCAGTGTCATTGCATGTGTGTGTTCTTTTCATTAACCACAGCTAGATTCATTACATGTATGTTCTTTTCACAGGCCACATATGGATCCACCAGTGTCATTACATGTGTGTTCTTTTAACACACCACATATGGATCCACCAGAGTTCATTGCATGTGTGTTCTTTTCACACACCGCCTATGGATCCACCAGTGCCATTGCATGTGTGTTCTTTTCATTAACCACAGCTAGAGTCATTGCATGTATGTTATTTTCACAATCCACATATGGATCCACTAGTGTCATTGCATGTGTGTTCTTTTCATAGACCACATATGGATCCACCAGAGTTCATAGCATGTGTGTTCTTTTCACAGACCACCTATGGATCCACCTGAGTTCATTGCATGTGTGTTCTTTTCACGAACCACATCTAGAGTCATCGCATGTGTGTTCTTTTAACAGACCACATATGGATCCACCAGAGTTCATTGCATCTATCTTCTTTTCACAGACCACCTATTGATCCACCAGTCTTCATTGCATGTGTGTTCTTTTCATAGACAACATATGGATCCACCAGAGTTCATTGCATGTCTGTTCTTTTAACAGACCACATATGGATCCACTAGTATCATTTCATGTCTGTTCTTCTCATAGACCACATATGGATCCACCAGTGTCATTGCATGTGTATTCTTTTAATTAACCACAACTAGAGTCATTGCATGCATGTTCTTTTCACAAACCACATATGGATCCACCAGTGTCATTGGATGTGTGTTCTTCTCAGAAACCACATATGGATCCACGAGAGTTCATTACAAGTGTCTTCTTTTCATAGACCACATATGGATTCACCAGAGTTCATTGCATGTGTGTTCTTTTCACAAACCACATATGGATCCCCTAGTGTCAATGCATGTGTGTTCTTTTCACAAACCACAACTAGAGTCATTGCATGTGTGTTCTTTTAACAGACCACATATGGATCCAACAGAGTTCATGGCATGTGTGTTCTTTTCAAAGACAACATATGGATCCAACAGAGTTCATTGCATCTGTGTTCTTTTTACAAACCACCTATGGATCCACCAGAGTTCATTGCATGTCTGTTCTTTTAACAGACCACATATGGATCCACTAGAGTTCATTGCATGTGTGTTCTTTTCATTAACTACAGCTAGAGTCATTGCATGTATGTTATTTTTACAAACCACATATGGATCCACCAGTGTCATTGCATGTGTGTTCTTCTCACAAATCACATATGGATCCACCAGAGTTCATTGCATGTATGTTCTTTTCATAGACCACAGATCGATCCACCAGAGTTCATTGCATGTGTGTTCTTTTCAAAAACCACCTATGGATCCCCTAGTGCCATTGCATGTGTGTTCTTTTCACAACCACAACTAGAGTCATCGCATGTGTGTTCTTTTCACAAACCACATATGGATCCAACAGAGTTCATTGCATGTGTGTTCTTCTCACAACGCATAGCTAGATTCATTGCATGTATGTTCTTTTCACAAACCACATATGGATCCACCAGTGTCATTGGAGTGTGTTCTTCTCACAAACCACATATGGATCCACCAGAGTTCATTGCACGTGTGTTCATTTCATAGACCACATATCGATCCACCAGAGTTCATTGCATGTGTGTTCTTTTCACAAACCACCTATGGATCCCCTAGTGTCATTGCATGTGTGTTCTTTTCAAACCACGACTAGAGTCATTGCATGTGTGTTCTTTTCACAAACCACATATGGATCCAACAGAGTTCATTGCATGTGTGTTCTTCTCACAACCCATAGCTAGAGTCATTGCATGTATGTCCTTTTCACAAACCACATATGGATCCACCAGTGTCATTGCACGTGTGTTCTTCTCACAAACCACATATTGATCCACCAGAGATCATTGCACGTGTGTTCTTTTCATAGACCACATATGGATCCACCAGAGTTCATTGCATGTGTGTTCTTTTCACAAACCACCTATGGATCCCCTAGTGTCATTGCATGTGTGTTCTTTTCACAAACCACAACTAGAGTCATTGCATGTGTGTTCTTTTCACAAACCACATATGGATCCAACAGAGTTCATTGCATGTGTGTTCTTTTCACAAACCACCTATGGATCCCCAGTGTCATTGCATGTGTGTTCTTTTCATTAACCACAGCTAGAGTCATTGCATGTATGTTCTTTTCATAGACCACATATGGATCCACCAGTGTCATTGCATGTGTGTTCTTTTAACATACCACAGATGGATCCACTAGAGTTCATTGCATGTGTATTCTTTTCAAACACCAGCTATGGATCCACCAGTGTCATTGCATGTGTGTTCTTTTCATTAACCACATCTAGAATTCATTGCATGTGTGTTCTTTTCACAGACCACCTATGGATCCACCAATGTCATTGCATGTGTGTTCTTCTCACAAACCACATATGGATCCACCAGAGTTCATTGCATGTGTGTTCTTTTCACAAACCACCTATGGATCCCCTAGTGTCATTACATGTGTGTTCTTTTCACAAACCACAACTAGAGTCATTGCATGTGTGTTCTTTTCACTGACCACATATGGATCCAAAACAGAGTTCCTTACATGTGTGTTCTTTTCACAAACCACCTATGGATCCCTAGTGTCATTGCATGTATGTTCTTTTCATTAACCACAACTAGAGTCATTGCATGTATATTCTATTCAGAGACCACATATAGATCCACAAGTGTCATCACATGTGTGTTCTTATCACAAACCACATATGGATCCACAAGTGTCATTGCATGTGTGTTCTTCTCACAAACCACATATGGATCCACCAGAGTTCATTGCATGCAAGTTCTTTTCATAGACCACATATGGATCCACCAGAGTTCATTGCATGTGTGTTCTTTTCACAAACCACCTATGGATCCCCTAGTGACATTGCATGTGTGTTCTTTTCACAAACCACAACTAGAGTCACTGCATGTGTGTTCTTTTCACAAACCACATATGGATCCATCAGAGTTCATTGCATGTGTGTTCTTTTCACAAACCACCTATGGATCCCTAGTGTCATTGCATGTGTGTTCTTTTCATTAACCACAGCTAGAGTCATTGCATGTATGTTCTTTTCACAGACCACAAATGGGTCCACCAGTGTCATTGCATGTGTGTTCTTTTAACAGAACACATATGGATCCACCAGAGTTCATTGCATGTGTGTTCTTTTCACACACCACCTATGGATCCACCAGTGTCATTGCATGTGTGTTCTTTTCACAAACCACAGCTAGAGTCATTGCATGTATGTTCTTTTCACAAACCACATATGGATCCACCAGTGTCATTGCATGTGTGTTCTTCTCACAAACCACATATGGATCCACCAGAGTTCATTGCATTTATGTTATTTTCATAGACCACATATGGATCCACCAGAGTTCATTGCATGTGTGTTCTTTTCACAAACCACCTATGGATCCCCTAGTGTCATTGCATGTGTGTTCTTTTCACAAACCACAACTAGAGTCACTGCATGTGTGTTCTTTTCACAAACCACATATGGATCCATCAGAGTTCATTGCATGTGTGTTCTTTTAACAAACCACCTATGGATCCCTAGTGTCATTGCATGTGTGTTCTTTTCATTAACGACAGCTAGAGTCATTGCATGTATGTTCTTTTCACATACCACAAATGGGTCCACCAGTGTCATTGCATGTGTGTTCTTTTAACAGAACACATATGGATCCACCAGAGTTCATTGCATGTGTGTTCTTTTCACACACCACCTATGGATCCACCAGTATCATTGCATGTGTGTTCTTTTCACAAACCACAGCTAGAGTCATTGCATGTATGTTCTTTTCACAAACCACATATGGATCCACCAGTGTCATTGCATGTGTGTTCTTCTCATAAACCACATATGGATCCACCAGAGTTCATTGCATGTGTGTTCTTTTCACAAACCACCTATGGATCCCCTAGTGTCATTGCATGTGTGTTCTTTTCACAAACCACAACTAGAGTCATTGCATGTGTGTTCTTTTCACAAACCACATATGGATCCAACAGAGTTCATTGCATGTGTGTTCTTTTCACAAACCACCTATGGATCCCCAGTGTCATTGCATGTGTGTTCTTTTCATTAACCACAGCTAGAGTCATTGCATGTATGTTCTTTTCATAGACCACATATGGATCCACCAGTGTCATTGCATGTGTGTTCTTTTCACAAACCACAAATGGATCCACTAGAGTTCATTGCATGTGTATTCTTTTCAAACACCAGCTATGGATCCACCAGTGTCATTGCATGTGTGTTCTTTTCATTAACCACATCTAGAATTCATTGCATGTGTGTTCTTTTCACAGACCACCTATGGATCCACCAATGTCATTGCATGTGTGTTCTTCTCACAAACCACATATGGATCCACCAGAGTTCATTGCATGTGTGTTCTTTTCACAAACCACCTATGGATCCCCTAGTGTCATTACATGTGTGTTCTTTTCACAAACCACAACTAGAGTCATTGCATGTGTGTTCTTTTCACTGACCACATATGGATCCAACAGAGTTCCTTACATGTGTGTTCTTTTCACAAACCACCTATGGATCCCTAGTGTCATTGCATGTATGTTCTTTTCATTAACCACAACTAGAGTCATTGCATGTATATTCTATTCAGAGACCACATATAGATCCACAAGTGTCATCACATGTGTGTTCTTATCACAAACCACATATGGATCCACAAGTGTCATTGCATGTGTGTTCTTCTCACAAACCACATATGGATCCACCAGAGTTCATTGCATGCAAGTTCTTTTCATAGACCACATATGGATCCACCAGAGTTCATTGCATGTGTGTTCTTTTCACAAACCACCTATGGATCCCCTAGTGTCATTGCATGTGTGTTATTTTAACAGACCACATATGGATCCACCAGAGTTCATTGCATCTATGTTCTTTTCATAGACCACCTATGGATCCACCAGACTTCATTGCATGTGTGTTCTTTTCATAGACAACATATGGATCCACCAGAGTTCATTGCATGTCTGTTCTTTTAACAGACCACATATGGATCCACTAGTATCATTTCATGTCTGTTCTTCTCATAGACCACATATGGATCCACCAGTGTCATTGCATGTGTATTCTTTTAATTAACCACAACTAGAGTCATTGCATGCATGTTCTTTTCACAAACCACATATGGATCCACCAGTGTCATTGGATGTGTGTTCTTCTCAGAAACCACATATGGATCCACGAGAGTTCATTACAAGTGTCTTCTTTTCATAGACCACATATGGATTCACCAGAGTTCATTGCATGTGTGTTCTTTTCACAAACCACATATGGATCCCCTAGTGTCAATGCATGTGTGTTCTTTTCACAAACCACAAATAGAGTCATTGCATGTGTGTTCTTTTAACAGACCACATATGGATCCAACAGAGTTCATGGCATGTGTGTTCTTTTCACAGACAACATATCGATCCAACAGAGTTCATTGCATCTGTGTTCTTTTTACAAACCACCTATGGATCCACCAGAGTTCATTGCATGTCTGTTCTTTTAACAAACCACATATGGATCCACTAGAGTTCATTGCATGTGTGTTCTTTTCATTAACTACAGCTAGAGTCATTGCATGTATGTTATTTTTACAAACAAGATGGATCCACCAGTGTCATTGCATGTGTGTTCTTCTCACAAATCACATATGGATCCACCAGAGTTCATTGCATGTATGTTCTTTTCATAGACCACAGATCGATCCACCAGAGTTCATTGCATGTGTGTTCTTTTCAAAAACCACCTATGGATCCCCTAGTGTCATTGCATGTGTGTTCTTTTCACAACCACAACTATTGTCATTGCATGTATGTTCTTTTCACAAACCACATATGGATCCAACAGAGTTCATTGCATGTGTGTTCTTCTCACAACGCATAGCTAGATTCATTGCATGTATGTTCTTTTCACAAACCACATATGGATCCACCAGTGTCATTGCAGTGTGTTCTTCTCACAAACCACATATGGATCCACCAGAGTTCATTGCACGTGTGTTCATTTCATAGACCACATATCGATCCACCAGAGTTCATTGCATGTGTGTTCTTTTCACAAACCACCTATGGATCCCCTAGTGTCATTGCATGTGTGTTCTTTTCAAACCACGACTAGAGTCATTGCATGTGTGTTCTTTTCACAAACCACATATGGATCCAACAGAGTTCATTGCATGTGTGTTCTTCTCACAACCCATAGCTAGAGTCATTGCATGTATGTCCTTTTCACAAACCACATATGGATCCACCAGTGTCATTGCACCTGTGTTCTTCTCACAAACCACGTATTGATCCACCAGAGATCATTGCACGTGTGTTCTTTTCATAGACCACATATGGATCCACCAGAGTTCATTGCATGTGTATTCTTTTCACAGACCACCTATGGATCCCCTAGTGTCATTGCATGTGTGTTCTTTTCACAAACCACAACTAGAGTCATTGCATGTGTGTTCTTTTCACAAACCACCTACGGATCCCTAGTGTCATTGCATGTGTGTTCTTTTCACAAACCACCTATGGATCCCCAGTGTCATTGCATGTGTGTTCTTTTCATTAACCACAGCTAGAGTCATTGCATGTATGTTCTTTTCATAGACCACATATGGATCCACTAGTGTCATTGCATGTGTGTTCTTTTAACATACCACAGATGGATCCACTAGAGTTCATTGCATGTGTATTCTTTTCAAACACCAGCTATGAATCCACCAGTGTTATGTCATGTGTGTTCTTTTCATTAACCACATCTAGAATTCATTGCATGTGTGTTCTTTTCACAGACCACCTATGGATCCACCAATGTCATTGCATGTGTGTTCTTCTCACAAACCACATATGGATCCACCAGAGTTCATTGCATGTGTGTTCTTTTCACAAACCACCTATGGATCCCCTAGTGTCATTACATGTGTGTTCTTTTCACAAACCACAACTAGAGTCATTGCATGTGTGTTCTTTTCACTGACCACATATGGATCCAACAGAGTTCCTTACATGTGTGTTCTTTTCACAAACCACCTATGGATCCCTAGTGTCATTGCATGTATGTTCTTTTCATTAACCACAACTAGAGTCATTGCATGTATATTCTATTCAGAGACCACATATAGATCCACAAGTGTCATCACATGTGTGTTCTTATCACAAACCACATATGGATCCACAAGTGTCATTGCATGTGTGTTCTTCTCACAAACCACATATGGATCCACCAGAGTTCATTGCATGCAAGTTCTTTTCATAGACCACATATGGATCCACCAGAGTTCATTGCATGTGTGTTCTTTTCACAAACCACCTATGGATCCCCTAGTGTCATTGCATGTGTGTTCTTTTCACAAACCACATATGGATCCACAGAGTTCATTGCATGTGTGTTCTTCTCACAGACCACCTATGGATCCACCAGACTTCATTGCATGTGTGTTCTTTTCATAGACAACATATGGATCCACCAGAGTTCATTGCATGTCTGTTCTTTTAACAGACCACATATGGATCCACTAGTATCATTTCATGTGTTCTTCTCACAAACCACATATGGATCCACCAGTGTCATTGCATGTGTGTTCTTTTCATTAACAACTAGAGTCATTGCATGTATGTTCTTTTCACAAACCACATATGGATCCACAGTGTCATTGCATGTGTGTTCTTCTCAGAAACCACATATGGATCCACGAGAGTTCATTGCATGGCTGTTCTTTTCATAGACCACATATGGATTCACCAGAGTTCATTGCATGTGTGTTCTTTTCACAAACCACATATGGATCCCCTAGTGTCATTGCATGTGTGTTCTTTTCACAAACCACAACTAGAGTCATTGCATGTGTGTTCTTTTCACAAACCACATATGGATCCAACTTAGTTCATTGCATGTGTGTTCTTTTCAAAGACAACATATGGATCCAACAGAGTTCATTGCATCTGTGTTCTTTTTACAAACCACCTATGGATCCACCAGAGTTCATTGCATGTCTGTTCTTTTAACAAACCACATATGGATCCACTAGAGTTCATTGCATGTGTGTTCTTTTCATTAACCACAGCTAGAGTCTTTGCATGTATGTTCTATTCATAGACCACATATGGATCCACCAGTGTCATCGCATGTGTTTTTCTTCTCACAAACCACATATGGATCCACCAGTGTCACTGCATGTGTGTTCTCCTCACAAACCACATATGGATCCACCAGAGTTCATTGCATGTATGTTCTTTTCAAAAACCACCTATGGATCCCCTAGTGTGATTGCATGTGTGTTCTTTCCACAACCACAACTAGAGTCATCGCATGTGTGTTCTTTTCACAAACCACATATGGATCCAACATAGTTCATTGCATGTGTGTTCTTCTCACAACCCATAGCTAGAGTCATTGCATGTATGTTCTTTTCACAAACCACATATGGATCCACCAGTGTCATTGCATGTATGTTCTTCTCACAAACCACATATGGATCCACCAGAGTTCATTGCACGTGTGTTCATTTCATAGACCACATATGGATCCACCAGAGTTCATGTGTGTTCTTTTCACAAACCACCTATGGATCCCCTAGTGTCATTGCATGTGTGTTCTTTTCAAACCACAACTAGAGTCATTGCATGTGTGTTCTTTTCACAAACCACATATGGATCCAACAGAGTTCATTGCATGTGTGTTCTTCTCACAAGCCATAGCTAGAGTCATCGCATGTATGTTCTTTTCACAAACCACATATGGATCCACCAGTGTCATTGCATGTGTGTTCTTCTCACAAACCACATATGGATCCACCAGAGTTCATTGCATGTATGTTCTTTTCATAGACCACATATGGATCCACCAGACTTCATTGCATGTGTGTTCTTTTCACAAACCACCTATGGATCCAGCAAAGTTCATTGCATGTGTGTTCTTTTCACAAAGCACCTATGGATCCCCAGTGTTATTGCATGTTTGTTCTTTTCATAGACCACATATGGATCCAACAGAGTTCATTGCATGTCTGTTATTTTAACAGACCACATATGGATCCATAGAGTTAATTGCATGTGTGTTCTTTTCACAAACCACAACTAGAGTCATTTCATGTGTGTTCTTTCCACATACGACATATGGATCCACCAGAGTTCATTGCATGTCTGTTCTTTTCACAAACCACCTATGGATCCACCAGAGTTCATTTCACGTCTGTTCTTTTCATAGAGCACATATGGATCCACCAGAGTTTAGTGCATGTGTGTTATTTTAACATACCACATATGGATCCACCAGAGTTCAGTGCATGTGTGTTCTTTTCACAAACCACATATGGATCCACTAGAGTCATTTGCACATGTGTCCTTTTCAATGATAGCCATTGGCCACAAACAATCGGGACGCAGAGCTAACCAGCAACCGCTTCGGGCTTCTAGAAGACCTAATCTCAGATTGTTAGGCGCTGTTGGATCGGGGTGCGTGGAAAATAAGGATGTCCTTCGTGAGGGCGGTCCGCGAGAAGTCTGTTCTGCGAACCGATTGGCAATGGCATCCACGACTGGGCCTACGTCCTTGCCCTTATCCCCTTAACCTCGGGGCCGAAGCTCGGATCGTGGTCCTTCATTGCCATGGAGAGGGAGAGGCCCAAACTCAGCTTTCACGAGGCTCAGATGTTCGCCCACTACGACATACTCGCGCCGCTACTAGCGAGGATTCTGGCCGGCTTCAAGCTCAGCTACGCCGGGGTTCCTGTCGCGCCGCTCTTGTGTGACAGCGCGTTGGCGAGGCAGATCGAGGAGCGCCGCCACCAGCTGCCGAAGTGGAAGAGGGCAATGGCACGGTACTCGCGCACGAGCGCGTACTGGCAAAAGTTGTTCAAGAAGGAGCGGGTGGCATTGATTGAGCTGTGCGGAACCCATCGGTGGGAGATCCACCCGGATCTGCATAACCGAAGGAGGCGGCGCTTCTGGCGTGCACAGGCGTTACCTCCACCGTTATTGATGCGGCGCGCCGTGAAGAATCCATGAGGAGGAGGAATGCTGCCGGGAATGTCGGCATCGATTCCAACAGGGAGGAGGCTGACAGCTACGCGGACAACGTCCTCGATGATTGAGACTGCGGGAGCGCCATAGTCGATTAGGGCCACTTAAGCATAAATTAAATCTATGTATGGTATCTTAATGCCCTCTTTGGATCTGGGTCACTTGAGACATAGTCGATTATCGTCATAATCTATATATGTTGGCCATATTTTAGGTGTCTTTGTCTTTGAAACTACTCGAAACTCGTCCGATCCTGAAAAAAATGTTCGCTTGTTCCTGGCATATCGGATGGGACAATACGCTGACTCTACTCCCAGCACTTGATGGCACAGCCATAATTTGGAGTGCGCCAGAGGAGAAGGGGTCGAGCGTGTTGTAATAGTGTACTACTTCTGTCCAGATATAACTGACTTAGTTTTTTTAGATATTTAAATGTACCTATACGCAAAACATGTCTAGATACATACGAATCTACACAAATTCAAGTCACTTAGTTCTAGACGGAGGGAGTATTAATATTTTTTAGGAATAGTTTCTGATGGCATATATTGGCCATGTTTTAGGTTTCTCTGTCTTTCAAACTAATCAAAAGTCGTCAAATTCTGCATATACATCTGATGGGAAAATACGCTGACTCTGTTACTAGCACTTGATGGCACAACCATAATTCTGGAGTGCGCCAGAGGAGATGGGACCAAGGGAGATGGGAACTAGTAGCTGCGTCCATACGCAGGTAAAAAATTAATGTAATAATATTTAAAAAATATAATCTAGTCCACATGACCCCATCACAGATATGTTGCACGCGCCAGATATAAATAAAGACGACACATCTAGTTTAGTTTCAATGATATAATTCAACATATGATATTACTATGCCCGCATCTTTCTGCTCCTCTTATTAGTCTGCTAGGCCGCGCTACATTAAGCAACAGTTGATGAGGATGGAACAAAATATGATAAAAAGGCAAATAAAACAATTTTTAAGATTACCTTTCATCTGGAGAATTGTAAAAAGATCAAATTGGCAGGGATTTATTATTTCTCATGTAGTTAGGCGAAAGATCCTCAAGAACATCCTCAATCACCCTTGCAACTTCTTCAAATTCTAATACACCTCCATTATTTGCCCTTTCCTCCCTGTTCTGCTTACCCTTTTGTTTCTTTTCACACCCTTTTCTCGCCGACACCTCCACTTCTTCACAAATTTGCTGCTTACCTACGTTTTCCTCCGAGTGCTCACCATCGTTTTCCTCCACCTACTGCACTTCGTCAAGATCTTCGTCTTCACGCTGATGTTCTTCCAGTTCTGGCTGAGAAGCCTCATTTTCTGTCGTCGGGGTGTGAACAGGGACGAGATCATGTGTAACTGGGTTTTTGGACAACCTCTTGATATGGCCGAATCCTCCACAATGTTTGCATTTCCTTTTCCTAGCTCCCAGCCTCGAACCTTTATCGGTGGAGGCTTCGATCCTTAGCTTTCTAGTCCTCCTAGGTGGCCTCCTAATAACTGGTGGCTGAAGTTTAAACCCTGGATCGACAATCTCCCAATCATTTTCATCAGCCATAGGTGGTACATTTTCTGCATTCTCAAGACCCTTGCATGCACCGGTGTGTATCACCAAGCCTTTAGGGTGACCAATTACTGCCCGTAGTCTCTGCATGAACCATGTCCAGCTTTCATTTGATTCACCCTCAAGAACAGCATAAGCTACGGGTAGAAGCCAATTATGTGTGTCCAAAGCACAAGCAGAAGCAACATGTCCCATGAACTTCCCTGTTAAAGAAGTTGCGCCTATTGCCAAGTATGGCATGCAGCCGTCTAGGAACCCCTTCCAGCATGCATTCAGGCAGACAAAACATGTCCTGAAGCATTTCTTATCTGCCTGCTTATACTTGACCCCCTCGAGACCTTTTCTCTTCCTTTCACAACCTCGTAATCAATGTCAACAACACTACCAGGTGATGTTTTCTCTACCTGAGCTTTGAAACTATACAACATGTGAAAACTGTCATTCCACTTGCCTTGAATGTAGTCTAGAGCCATCTCCTTCCCATCAAAGACTCTGTGGTAAGGAATCAGAACGTTAAACTTTTTGCTAATCTTCGCTCTGAGTTCAGCAGGTCCAATGTTATGATCCTGCCTCACCCAGTCAAGGACAGTATCAGCAATCCACTTGGTAGTCGCCGGTCTAATTTTATCACTTAAAGAAGTATTAGGGCAGTTGTGTTTCTTTGTGTTTACTTTGATCTGCATTCGATAAAAATCCAAATAATTCAGAGCTAATTATTAGCAGCATAAATATGAGAAAGACTGAAACTAAATGTAGCTATTGCAACCTGAAATGGGTGTCCACCCCGCATTGTAGATGCATGTAATCTCCATTTACACACATTATTTTCCCTACAATGCACCCTAAATCTATTTTGGTCGCTCTTTTCAATGATAAATTCGAACCCAACTCTAATTGCATAGGTTGCAACTGCATATCTGCAGTCCACCACATTCTCAAAGACAGTCTCCTCATCAATTGTAGGTTTGTCCCTGTCAAAGTGTATCACTGACCTGTCCTCGTCTTCATCATCGTATCTACATCCCATCTCCACATCTTCACATTCCTCTTCCTCATCAGTCCCATAGTCAGTCTCAAAGTTCGAATCAACCAAATATTCCCTACTCTCAATCCTATCAGGGTAAGCAGCCACGTCTGGATATGCTTTCTCATCATCATCCGCACCGCCACACATTTCAGTGTCCTCATGCTCACTTGACAAAGCATCATGCTCAAGGACAAGTTGTACAAACGTCCTGCGGTTACCAACACATATCCTTGCCATCACCACGGGACTACAATCGCTAACTGGGGTATGTAGAAAAGGAATCATTGTTCTTACCCTTCAATGGGGATGTATGTCACCTCCTCCGGACTCCATACCTCCAAAGCTCTACACCCCGCTTCCTCTTCCCCTATTTCATTCTCCTATGTGCTCTCCAGACTTGAAGGAGATTCCGTGCTCTCCAGCCGCACAGGACCCATCTCCGTGTTCTCAAGCCTCGCAGGATCCATCTCCGAGCGAGATCTGGATCACTAGCGTCATTGGGCGCCTAACCCAATGGCCAACTCTTGGTTTTAATTTCCAGACACGACTGGGCGATGGACGGCGGCAAGGAGATAGGGCAGGAGGGAGGGATGGGGACGTGAGGGGAGGCGGAGGCAACGCCCAAGGGGAGGCGAGTGGTGCACGACTGAACAAAGTGGCGGCGGCAGGAGTAGAGGAGGAGAGCAGAGCGGAGCTGGTTGCGATAAAACATGGAAAATTGCACAATAATGTGTTGGTGGGCGGCACCAGCCCTCGAACCTGGGATGCGCGCTGTCGAAGGTGGAGGATACGGGCCCGCCAGTCAGAAAACATGCCATGTCGTCTTCCCCTATTTCTGATACTCTTTAAAAAAACATGTCATGTCGTCATCCCCTGTTTCTGATGGTGTTGCTACAATTTGTCGGTACATAGTGGCATAGAAATAATATTGTATAAACATAAGGGCTCAGTCATCAACATTTCTAAAATGAAACCCGGTCTCCTACCTGTCCTGGTACATTGCCCGATGAGGTGGATAGCCACGACCGATCTTTTTAATATGTTCGCACTCTTATGCTGAGAAGGGGAATAAAGATTGAGCAGTTAATGCAACGAGTGTCGAATTATTACCCTCTAAGGAAATGGGAAATGATTATTTTCACGCGTGCCCATAGTCCAAACCTACTGTCAGTCTGTCACTCCCCTTCTCCGACAAACCACATGTAACACCTCAAAAATATTAATCAAGATTATCAAGTTCAAATCACCTAAGTTTAGGGTTAACAAAAACTTTTATTATTAAATTTAATATGAGTGTATGAGTGCAATTTCCATGTTTGATTGCTACAAATGATAAGGAATGGTTTAAAGATGAATACTACATCATCTAGGCCATTTACAAACAAAATCAAAAGAAAAGAAAACCAAATATGAATCATATAAGCAAATGGTCATTTTGGCCAAAATTATCCACTAGACCACTTTGAGTGTTTCTAGTAAAAGATTTCTAACAGAAACTTTCCCAATTATTTTCACCCCTTGCTAGACCAAGTAAAAGTGAACCCAAGCCCACTTTACAAACTAACAGAAACAATTTCCAAATCTATTTAAAAGACATTGCAAAATTGAATCAAGTATATGTACTAAGATCACCATTTTTCAAAAACCAACCAAATCAATTCACCTTGGCAAACCCAAGAAACCATAGACACCCAAGTAAGTACTCAGAACACTCACCAAATTTCATCCAAAAATCTAAACTTTGAATTCATGCGGCCATTTGGTCGAGAACCTAGCACACACCAGTAAACACTTGCCTAACTTCTCCTGTTCCGAGCAGTAATTGATCGCCACTAGTGCCTCAATTCTCTCCCCTGGTCTCCCCTAGTGCCCAGCAGCACAGTGGACAAGCTCCCCCTTTGCCGTTCGCACTAGTGCAGCGCTGCCCGAGCTCGCCATGCAGGTCGACCACATCCCACTCGCCTCAGACCGCGCCGCCCTCTCCCATGATGTCCAAGAGACAGGCGACACTCCACCGCCACCCTCTGTCCACCCCTCGACCAGAGACACATCATGGACCAGCCGTGATCACCGCACCCACTTCTCTGTCTGCCAAGCCGAGAGCGCGCTAGAGCACCGTAGCCGACACACGCACATACGCCACGCCTCACCCTCTCCGCGCGTGCCCGCACTCACCGTGACCCCAGCTACCCGCCAGGCACACCCGTTCGCCGCCGCGCGAACCGTGGACACTGTGTGCCATCTCAAACGTCGTCGTTCCCGCAAAGAGCACGGACCGCTCCCGACCATTCTCGACCGCCCCTTGCCGTGCCGTCACTCGTATGACGATCGCCCTGAAGCACCGCGTCGACCCCTACCCTCAGCCATGCCAATATCTCACTACAACGACATCGTCGACGAGCCCGAGCCATGCCGCTCTGCCCCTATCACCCGTGTATAAATAGAGGCCACCCCATCCCTCATTTGCCACACCAACTCACTCCCCTCTCTCTCAGAAACCTCCCACACCTCTCCCTGGAGAAAGGCGAGCACCAGCCCACCGGAATTTCACCAAAGCCCGCCGCTACAGAGGATAAGAGGAACTGGAGCTAGGAGCCGCCCCAGGACCCGCCGCGACCACCATTCGACTCGCCGTCGATGACAACCTCATTCGCCCCCATCACCGACCTTAGCTGGAGCCCAGGTGAGCCCCCACGTACCCCCACCGTCGCGTTAGGGTTCAGTTCTCGCCGGAGCTGTGCGATGGAGACGACGAACCACAGCCGTTAGATCCTAGTCTAATCGTAGGGATGAGATTGAAACTTACCGTTTCGGCTTAATTTAGTCGCTGACGAGTTGGACCCTCCTGCCAGCAGCCTGCTGCACATGTGCCGCGTAGCTGGGCCGGCCCAATTAGTTTCCTGCATAGAGCCCGTTGATTCAAATAGAGTTTTTCCATTTTAATTAAAACTAGATTCTGTCAGTAGATTCAAAAACCAATTCAAAGAGATCCACTGACCCAAATTGCATGATTCCTGTTTTGTTGGAAAGGTATTCAAATTGTCTACCCAAGCCTGTTGGATTCAAACCATTTGAAATTATAGATGACCTATCGTAAAAATAACGAGGCAAAGACTTTTCCAACTTCAAACATTTTTCAAAAATCAAACATAAATGCTTTTGAGTTGATTCCAACTCTCAAAAATCACATTTTACGAGATCTATCTGAATATGTAAAAATATTTAGGTTGACATGCAGTCATCTTGTACTAGTACCAAAAGAATGCTATATAGGCATTTCTAGTCACTTTAATTGTATTAGATAGTAATTTTAAACTTTATAAAATATGACCACCACTTTAAATCACATTCCCAAGTATTGGAATATGTGGTGATGACATGTGTCAACATGATCCCATATTTTAATTGGAGAATATTAAATCTTAAGTATTTTTCAATGAGTAGAAATTACTTTTCTAAAATAAGAAAGATAAGACTAGGTCTTTATTTCATGTGATGATTGTGATGATGCTAGATCATCTAGTGTGAGCCTTTGTGTGCTACATAGAAGTAGTTAAGTATTGTTTGGTGATTGTGTACCTCGTATTCATTTATAGACGCTAGAACCGACCCGGGATACGAGGAGGAGGAGTACTACGAAGAAGAAGAAGAAAAAGAGAACTTCAACCACTGCACTACTCAAGGCAAGCCATCACTAATTGCAAGCTAGATCTATGCATACTATATATGCAAGCCTAACACTACAAGTTAACTATGCAAGCCATCCTTGCAAGATAACCTATGCAAGATGCATTAGGCATGCTTTGGTTATGCAACCTTGATTACACCAATCCCAAGTTTTACTTGCAAGCTTTATTCTTTTACTTTTACCAAAGTTCTTTACCTTTAGTTAGTGAATTGTGAGTATTGGAAAAATAGGATAGATGCCATAAAGATTATAAAACTAGGCCTAAGGAGTTATATTAGATGCCATTAAAAAGCATAAAACTAGATTTGGATAGTTACACTTGATTAGCACCCTCATTAGTGACACCCTCATTGCTAGTTGCTAGTGCTAAACTACTACTGGTCATTTAGATGGGAATACTTGGAGGAAATGATTATGAAAACCTTGGAATGATGATTCATTCTATTGAAATGTTTTGACATGTGTTATGAACACAGAATGATTTGATGATGAAACTTCTTGAGGCATGAGCCTTGATTTTGATAAAAACTGATGGTTGGGTTCGGATGTGATACCATTCCAATTTTGCCAAACAACCACAATACCTAAATTGGGTAGGGCTTAACTAGAAGTTTATATGCCTTAGTATGGGTTCCCTCACGGAAAGTGTAACATCCCAAAACTCAAATCCAAGGTTATCAAGATAAAATCATCCAAAAATAGGGTTAACAAAAACTTTTTCAAACTTAAAATGAAAGCATTCATATATGTGTGCATTTAAAATAGGAGTTGTTTGAATTGTCATGATTGAATGATCCAATGCTTGTAAAATGTTTCTTAGGTGATTTAAACATCATCTACATCATTCCCAAACTTTTATTCAAGAAAATCAAATCAAAAAGAATTAAAAAGGAGGAATGGTCATTTTGGCAAATTTAACTCTCATGCCTACTTTGGCTATTCCTAGTACTCAAAACTTAACAGAAATAATTCTTGATATTTGCACCCCTTTCTAGTACACATAATGAGGTAGCAAGGCCCACCTTTTGATCTGCTAAAAACATTCTTTTACTTATTTTAATTGGCATTTGAAAATTGAATCTAATGCATATGCATAGATCACCCCTATTTCAGAACCCATCTATTTGAGCTCCACTTTCAAAACCCTTGCAACCAGAGACTACCTAGTACTAGTGGAGATCACTCAAAAATTATGAAACCAAAATTCAAAACTTTTTCTCTTGCGGCCATTTCATCAAACACCTTGCTGGCAAGATCATATTGGCCTAACTAATACTGTTTTGGGTTGATTTTGTCTAGCAATTGCAATGTGCTTTGATCATCTTTGTCCCCCTCAAGCCTGACCAGAACAACCCTAGCCTCTTCCCTAACCCCTAGCTGCACTGCACTGCCATGCCGAGCCCTCTCTCGCTGGCCGACCGTGCACTCGCAGCAGCCGCCCTCTCCAGCCTCTCTCACCATGTCTAGAAAGTTGCCTGTGGTCCACCTCCACCGCCCAACCAGCCCCAGGCCAGAGACAGAGGGCAGAGCGGCCAGGAACCGCCGCGCCCAGAGCCGGTCGAGCATGCCGACGCCGCCCCTAGAGCACGCCCTGTCCCGCCGCCAGAGCCCCCTTAGCCACCCGCGCCCTCCGCTCCGCCTCGACCTGGAGAACACCGCAGACACCCCCGCTGGCCGCCCAACGCCTCACAGCCACCGCTCGTCGTGGACACCGCCGCCTCTGCCTCTCAGAGCGCCACCTCGTCCAGACCGCGTGCCACCGTCCCTACACTCGCATTCAAGTTCTAGAGCACCACCAGGGAACCACACATCGATCGCCACCCCCAGCCATGCCTCTACCCCACCGTAGCCATGTCGCCACTATCATTGCCCATCCCTCGGTCTCACCGTCGGGCCTATAAAAGGAGCCCTCCCCAGCCTCTTCTCTCCACACCATTCCACTCCCCTCACCTCTCTGAACCTCACCCACCTCTAGCCGGAGCAAGGCGAGCTCTGCCTCGCCGGAATTGGAGCCGGAGCAGCCGCAGCAGGAGGAGAAGGGCGCTGTTGATTGCAACCACCCCAAGCTCCGCCACAACCGTGCCTCGCCTCGCCGTCGTCTTCCATGTCGTTTGCCCGCCTTGCCGACCCTGCTGGAGCCCTAGTACACCCCCAGTAGACCCCTACCGAGCCGCTAGGGTTCGAGCTTCAGGCTCGACCTGTCACGTCGCCGACGCGACCCTCACCAGATTCCTTTTCTAATCGCACGGCCCACAGACGCTGCATCGTTTCACGTTTAAGTCACGTGACACGGGACCCCTGTCAGCTGAGCCCACGCCATGAGCGCCATGGGCGGCCCATTTCTTTTCCCGCGCTAGCCCACCCATTCAAATATGGATTTTTCTTTTTAGTTAAATCTAGTTTCTGTCCACTATTTCAAAATTCAATTCTGTGAGTTTGACAAATCCAAATAGCATGAAACAAATTTTGCCTGAAAGGTATTAATATGATCTATCCAAGCCCGTTGGATTTAATTCAATTAGAGTTATAGATCTCTCCTAATAAAAATAAGAAGACAGAAGCTTTTGTAACTTGCCATATTTTTATAAAATCAACCAAGTTAGATTTTGAGTTGATTCCAACTCTCAAAAATCACATTTCATCATATCTATCTAAATAGGTAATAATATTAAGGTTTACATGCAGTTACTTTGGACTAGTACCAAAATAATGCTATATAGGCATTTCTAGTCACTTTAAATCATTAAATAATAAACTTAAACTAAAGTAATATTGATCCAACCTTTAAATCTCATTCCCACATGTTGGAATATGTGGTGAGGACATGTGTCCACATGATCCCATATTTTGGTGGTGAATATTAAATTTTAGTTAATATTTCAATGACTAGAAATTACTTTTCTAAAATAAAAAGGATGAAACTATTGAATTAAAACCTGTGATGTTTGTGATGATACTAGATCATCAAATGTGTGTTTTAGAATGCTACTTAGCCTAGTTAAGTATTTTTTGGTGATTGTGCACTCCCTATGTATTTATAGACGCTAGTACCGACCAAGCTTTCGAGGAGGAGGAGTTCTACCAAGAAGAAGAAGAAGAAAACTTCAACCACTGCACCAACCAAGGCAAGCCACCATTACCAGTACAAGCTACCCTTAGCAAGCTAGCACTATCCCAGATTAACCCTTGCAAGTTAGTACTTGCAAGTGTAGTACTTAGCAAACTAGAATCAAACTAGATGGTTTAGCAAAGATGCCTTAAGCATGCTTTGATCACACCCTTTTGACTATTAGTACCCCAAGTCTTACTTACAAGTTTTACTCCCCTTAGTACACAAAGTTCTTTATTTGTTTTGAAGGTAGCATAAAAGTATAAAACTTGACCTACTTAGAAACCTTTAGATGTCATTCTATGGCATGAGATTGATCCCATCCTTCCACCTTAGTGAACACTCTTAACTTACTATTTTAGAGTAGACCCAAAACTTGACTCACTTTAGATGGGAACAATTGGTGAAAATGAATTGTGAAAACCTTGGAATGATGAGTCATTCTATTGAGATGTTTTGACATGTGTTGAGAAACACAACTAGTTTATGATGATGAAAATGAGTAGGCATGAGCCTTAACCCTTTTATAAAACTGATGGTTGGATTCCGATGCGATACCATTCCAAATTTACCGTACAACCACACTACCTGAATTGGGTAAGGCTTAGCTGGAAATTTATATGCATTAGTATTAGTTCCCTCATGGGAGAGGTTTGAGCTGAGGCTACCTCTCAATGTTGTCCACCTATGTAGTGCCCAAGATGACTGAGGGTCATGGTTGGGAGGCCATGCTCATAGGAGAGGTGCTTATACTAGGGTGTGTAAAGGGAAGGTTATGTTTGATTATCTGCATACTAAGTATGATGATTCAGGGTCATCCCTGACGGATGTATCGAATTTTGTGGTGAAAGTGTACCACCTCTGCAGAGTGTCAAACTATTCGAATAGCTGCGTCCGCGGTTATGGATAGTTGGAGTGGCCATACTGTTCTGTTTTCAGATATTTTCAAAAAAATGACTTGTGAATTGAACTATGACCTTGACTTGACCACAATAGGGTTGTGGACATGAAAACTAGGTTCCCACTTAGGTGATGCAGAAATTAAATTAGGTTCTTTACTTTTGAACTCCTTATGAACTAGACCTGGCTTTTTGCAAATAAACCTAGAGCTTAAGTTTCCTACTAGAACTACCTTACTTGTTAGTGATAGTTTGCGAGTACTTAAAGAGTACACATGGCTTTGTCCCTGGCCAGACTATGAGGAGGACTACCAGGAAGATGGACAGGAGGAGGTCTATGACAACTAGGATCATCTCCCATCGTCAGCATTGCCTATGTCCCTGAAGATGGAGCCCCTACTACGTTTACTTTCCGCTGCTTTGATTGTATTAAGACTAGATCATGAGATCCTTTATTTGTAAGACCTTTATAATGGTTTGTAATGGATGATGTACTGTGGTACCAATTCTGTTATGTCTCGCAAAAATGGTAATCCTAGGATTGTGATGTATGGCATAACAGGCATCTGGGATTAAAAATCCGGGTGTTGACAAGTTGGTATCAGAGCCATCCTGACCATAGGAGACCCTAGTTAGAATGGATGCTTGACCCAAAAACTTAGTTTCAAAACAAAAGAAGTGAGTATTTATGAAAACCTATTCCCACTCTTAGCCTTGAGATTCTTTCAAAAAAAATCCATGTTCCTCAAAAATTCTTGCAATCCTACATAAAATTTGACACACTTGATCACCCCACTAACTTGCTCACCCTAAAGTCTTATAGATGGAGGTCAAGTATAGAAAGTTCTACCAGCTAGGCAATGGAGGCTACCTGATCTTTGAGAGGGATCAAGATGCACTCGCAGAGCATCTTGAGCGCCCGCACCCGGAGTTCTTCGGGGCACAACTCAACGATCACGTGGGAGGAGAGCAACAGTGGCTGATAGTTGCAGATCTCAGAGGCAAGATGGAAGCACCCACCTCGGAGAAGATCCAATTCAGCTTGAGGGAGAACAACTGGCTAGACAGACTAGCCAGGGCTATGCAGGAAGCTCTTGCCCGTGTGTGGACAAAACATCAACCAGATTATTGGAAATCGCTTTGCTCACTATGCAAGGCGTGATTCTATGGGAATGCCCTTGGAGATGCCAGGACACCCGGAGCTGAAGCACTAGGTGGATAATATCGACTTCATGTTGTATGATAGACAGCAGGAGTTGGACAACGGCCGTGCCTACGCTAACCATAACCATGCCATTACAGTCAGGAAGGACCAGACCCTTGCCATCCTCGCCAAGGAGCGCCATTCACTTCGTCATCAGCATGCAAGAAGGATCGCATCATCGATCGTCTTCGCAAGAAGGTGGACACTCTTGGGAAGACCATCCATGAACAGGAGATCCAGCTTGAAGCGAAGGAGGAGGAAGGTGAAGATATCCGTGGAGATCTCTACTCTTACCTCAGTGATGATGACGACTACCTGGAGGACGAGGCCATGGAGGATCACACTGATGAAGATGATTCCGCATTCATTGATGATGATTAGATGCACTTGAGCACTACCGTAGGAGTGAGTTGTACCCGGTCCCACTGTATCGTAGTTTCATAGAATGGTTCTTAAAACCATCTGTTTTCTATTTGTGTTGTGGTGTGTTTGTATTGGGTGCTATGAATGAATGAATGAATGAAAAGAAAGTGGTTAGTTTGCAAAACCTGAGTCAAACTCCAAGTTTAAAGTTTCTAAAACAAACACATAAACCCTAGAAATTCCCCTTGTCTCATTATCTATCTCAATCTTAAGATGACTCGCGGAAATTCCGTAGGAAGCAGTTGATCTCAGGACCCAATGCTGTAGATTCTGCAAATGTTAGTTTCTGACCATGAAGCTTGCTCAATGCACGGTGCCCAGAAAAATGCTTGATGGCGGTGTTGATGTAGAGCTTGTTGGGAACCCCAAGAGGAAGGTATGATGAGCACAGCAGCAAGTTTCCCTCAGTTATGAAACCAAGGTTTAATCGAACTAGTAGGAGCAAGGAAACACCTCAAAGGTGTTACTAGCTGAGCTTTGGCAGGGCGCACTACCGGTGCTAGTAGCAACATGGAGACCTGCACAACACAACCACAGAACTTTGTCCCCAACTTGCGATGAGGTTATCAATCTCACCGTGTTTTGCAGAACACAAAGGATTAAACATATCGAATGGAAAGAAGTAAAAGTTTGCAGAAAGTAAACACAAAGCAGTAAAAGATTGTAGATTGTATGTAAAAGACAAGGACCGGGATCCATAGTTCACTAGAGGTGGCTCTCCTTAGATAGATAACATGCTGGGTGAACAAATTACAGCGGGGCAATTGACAAACACCGAGAAAGCAATACATGCATATACTAATCATCTTGACTCCTTTGAGACTTGATTGGGAAATACAACATAATACATAGACCGCCATCCAACTGCATCTATGACTAATAATCCACCTTTAGGTTATCATCCGAACCCCCTCTAGTATTAAGTTGCAAGCAACAGATTATTGCTTTAATCGAAGGTAAGGTAAACAATACAATTGTTCTATGAACAAAGGATCGTTGTTTTCTCCCTAGTAGCAACAGCATCTAGTACCTTAGAGATTTCTATCACTTCCCCATTACGAGGCATGAACCCACTATCGAGCATAAATACTAACTCTTGGAGTTGCTAGCATCTACTTGGCCAAGATAGCTACTAACAAAGGAAAGCATGCAAGATCTCAAATAACAAAGACATGATAGAATCAATAATCAATCTGAAATAGCATCTCAATATCCATCGGATCCCTGCAAACACAACATGTATGAATTACAAATAGATGATCTTGATCATGAATGGAGCTCACAAGATCTAAACATGAAAGCACAAAGGAGGAGAGACCAGCCATCTAGCTACTACATGGATCCGTAGTCCAAGGATGAACTACTCACGCATCACACCGAAGGCTTGCATGGTGATCAAGAAGGCCTCAGTGAATTCCCTCTCCAAATAGGGTCTTGGAAGAGCTTGGATCCCCGATCTAGGGATAGAGGCAATGACTCTGAGACTCTTCGTGGATTTTTGATCGGGTACCTAGGGTTTTCGTCCCGAGGGCAATATATAGGTGGAAGGAGAGGCCGAGGGGGTGCCGAGAGCGGCCACACCACCCCCTGGCGTGAGCTAGGCCTGGCCATGCGGCCAGGTGGTGTGGTGGCTCCCTGGCCCTTCTCTGTCTCGTATTCTGGCACTTGATCCCTTCCGGAAAAATAGGAATTTGCTTTTGTCCCGTCCAATTCCGAGAATATTCATTTTCTAACTTTTCTGGAACCAAAAACAACAGAAAACAGGCAGCTGGCACTGTGGCTCTTGTTAATAGGTTAGTCCAAGAAATCATAATAAAAGTACTCCAAAGTTGGAACAAAACACAAGAAAGTGGATAAAACTAAGCATGGAACAACAAAAATTATAGATACATTTGCAATGTATCAACATCCCCAAGCTTAACTCCTGCTCGTCCTCGAGTAGGTAAGTGATAAAAAGAATAATTTTTGAGGTGACATGCACCATCAAAGACTTGATCAAAGTATTTGCAAAACATTCAAAGCTGGGATCATAGGACTTCAATCATAACATGAAAGACAAAGTTCTAGCAATAAGCAAAGAAACTATGATGCAACATGAAAAGGCACAAACAAAAGATTCATGAATAACATGCTTTGCAAGACGTTTGTTTGTTTCACATAAAGAAAACATAGCATAAAAAGTATTCAGCTTGTCCCTCAATAGAGTAGCAAATATAAATGCATGGGACACCTTCAAAGTTCATAAGAGTGACTAGATACAATAGTTTCAAACAAGCAATAACAAGTTATGCATCAATCAACTAGTCTTGGGACAATGCACATAGAACTAAGAATGGCCACTATGCTCTCAAAGTAGGTGCATAAAGATAGAAGGTGGAGACTCAATATAATGGTGGAAGAAAGGCCTTTTGTAAAAGGAAGTAGGGATTCAAGTCTTATAAAGAGCTTCCAAAAATTATGGTACTTATAGCTTTCAGCTCTCATTGCCCCTATCATAAGCATCTTGAAGGTGATTAAGGTTAAAGTGACACAACTAAGTGGATATGCTTGACAAGTTATAAACCGAAATCTCATGCCCCTTACTTACGAAGACCGATCCTCATGCTACTCAACTTCAGTCACGAGTAAGCTCTTGTCATTGTAAGTATATGTGTATCATTAAGAACCGCCAACGGGGTACCCCTTGCACATGATACGGGAGCTTTCCCATAATCAAAATAACAAGGCAAGCAAACAATGAGCATCTCAGCAATCTTTTTATTTGCTATTTGCATAGGTTTTTATTGAGGATGCTTCATAGAGTGCTCATTATGGTGATGCTGCAAGTTTCCACCATGATTAGGCATGGCTTAGGCTAGCGGCCGAGGCGTTTCTCTAACACACATACAAACTCCATGATCATACAAGTTCCACATTTATTTCACACCGCCGGGATCCGTAAGCAAAAGAACATAATATCAACGGGGTACAAAGTACAAGTGCAATGTTGAAAGCGTTCCCCATGGTACATGGTTCTGCTAATTTCAACTTATAAAGTGCAAGCATATACGCAACAAAGAAGGACCCAATGGTTCAAGTTTATTAGAGGCAATAAAGTAAAGTGTGTCATCAAGTTCGTGAGAGCTTTAATCACTAGTTTTCTCATAACAAGTGGAAGGTAAACAAAAGCATGAATATACTTGGAATAGCATAAGATAGTAGGTAGGTATGGTGGACTCTTTGGAAAAACTTGGTTTAGGGAGTTGGATGCATGAGTGGAACTCATACTTTGTGGTGGAGGCTAGCAAAATACTGGGAGCGACAAACTAAGAGAGCAATAATGGCCATAATCATGCAGAGCGACAAAACATCATTGATCAAAGCATAAAGTGATACTACAAGTTGAAAACTAAAGGATCATAAAGGCTATGGTGACTTGTGACAGTCATAACATGTGAGCATGTGCCAAGTCAACCCAAATAGAGCATCAAAGGAGAATACCACTATACTATGCTTTAATATGCTAAAACAACGCATGATTCATCCAAGGCACATTAAGCAATCTCAATTGTTTATAACAAGTCATTCTACAGCAAAGAATACTAAGCATAAAGCTAAAACAATATCAAGCATGGCATGACAAAGCATAGCCACAGTCAAAAACGAGCTATTTTTGCCACATAAGCATGAACTTTCCTACTCTTTTCCAAACCAAACCAAACTATTTGCAAACCAAAGTGTGAAAGAGGGAGTCCAACCAACTTATTCAGAAATCTAAACAAACCAAGCAAACTAAAAACCAAAACTAAAATGAAAAAGAAGACGCTCCAAGAGAAACACAACTGTGCACGACACAATAAAAATGAAGCGTTTCGAAGAAACCTGGAATTTTTATTGATGAAGAAGGGGGATGCCTTGGGCATTCCCAAGCTTTGACGCTTGTACTTCTTGGATATTTCTTGGGGTGACACTCGTGGCATCCCCAAGCTTGAGCTTTAGTCCATCCTTCATCTCATTACTCGTTCCTTCCATACACCTGAAAATTTTCCTTCATACAAAACTTCACACAATCTCATTAGCAACATTAGTGCTCTTAAGATAAATAAGTTTTAAGGTTAAGTTCTAACACCAAATAAACTTCCATTAGAACACTAGCTACTGTAGAACTTCCCTCAAAAAGCTCAATTCCCCAAAGGAACTCAAGAAGGAACTAACAAGAAGCAAATGCAGAAAATGGCAGAAATCTGTCAAAAAAGACCAGCAGGTAAAAACGAATTTTTTCGAAGAACTCTGTTGCTCAAATCAAAAAGTGTTGAAATAACAGAAACAATTACAACCTGGGGCAGAAGCACAAACAATTACAGCTCAATCCGACGTACAGAACTCTCTCAGGAAGTTTTACGGTGAAGCACAGAAATCTGTTTCGGGACAGCAAGTTTCCCAATCATTACTTCACTCTCATTAGAGGTTACTCTTGGCACAAAAAGCAAATAAAAAGGATAAGGAGAGGTTATTACAGAGGTAATAACTTCCAAGACTCATCTAAAACTCTTGGGTTATCTCCCAACAAGTACTTTTCTTTAACGCCTTTAAGTTAGCCATAAGAACCAAAGAAAGAATCAAGTGTTCTCAAATGAAGAAGCATTAAGACCAACTTTCTTGCCCTTACCTCTCTTATTTTTATTTTTATCCTTTGGGAAAATGTGATTGTTTGGTGGATAAGAAAGGTGCATTGTCCCCTTTCCCACATCTATTATTGCTCCAAGGAGTTCTAATAGGGACCTTCCAAGTGTAATTTGTCCTTTTCCTGCACATTCAATAACAAGATAATCAATAGAAATCATTTTCCCAAGGATCTTTGTAAACACTCCTTCAGCTATTCCAAGAGGTAATATGGTAGTATTATTAGCAAGAAATATTTCTTTTCCTCCTTCCGT
The DNA here is from genome assembly GCA_023614405.1 of Avena insularis. Classification (NCBI taxonomy): domain Eukaryota; kingdom Viridiplantae; phylum Streptophyta; class Magnoliopsida; order Poales; family Poaceae; genus Avena; species Avena insularis. The sequence goes on along the minus strand of CM042692.1, from coordinate 317,143,910 downwards.
AAGCCCCCAAAGGTTCAAAGATTCATAAATATCCTTGGGCATAAGGCAAAATTCAGACATGATATCACAGCGGGCTTGAAAAGTTTCAGTGTTTATCTCGATCTTTACTGTAGGGAGCCACTTTGATGGTTCAGAATTTATTGGAACATATTGTGATGCTCCCTAAGCGTATTATAGCACCCTTCTAATCTAGTAGTGCTAGCCTCAAGAGTGTTCAACCTAGCAAATATTTTTGCGAAAGAAGTATCAATTTGGCTAGGCAAATTGTAAGTGAGGATCAATTTCTTTATAGCATTAATGGCATCATCCTCATTACTTTGGAGGAAATCTCCTCCCGCAATAGCATCTAAAGCATATCTATAGCAAAGAGGAATCCTAAGGTAAAAACTGCTAAGGAACAAGCCTTGAGGCATTTTAGGCTTGGCCTTTTCATGTAGATCAGAGATTCTAGACCAAGCTTCCTTAAAACTTTCCTCAATTCCTTGTTTAAAAGTGAGAATCATTTCCTCGGGTGACATAGTGATTGGAGCAAGGCTAGACATAGTGGCAACTCAAGATAGGAACTAATTTTTTTGTGTTTTCAAATAAGAAAGCAAAACAAGTAGAACTAATTTTTTTGTGTTTTTGAAGAACAAAACAAGAAAACTAAGAAAAAAGAAACTAAGCAAAGCAAAAACAACAAAGTAAAGAGATTGGTTATGAGGGACTCCCCTTGTGAAGATGGCCTTGACTTCCTGGCAACGGTGCCAGAAAAATGCTTGATGGCTCAATGCACAGCGCCCAGAAAAATGCTTGATGGCGGTGTTGATGTAGAGCTCGTTGGGAACCCCAAGAGGAAGGTATGATGAGCACAGCAGCAAGTTTCCCTCAGTTATGAAACCAAGGTTTAATCGAACCAACAGGAGCAAGGAAATACCTCAAAGGTGTTACTAGCTGAGCTTTGGTAGGGCGCACTACCGGTGCTAGTACCAACGTGGAGACCTGCACAACACAACCACAGAACTTTGTCCCCAACTTGCGATGAGGTTGTCAATCTCACCGTGTTTTGCGGAAAACAAAGGATTAAACGTATCGAATGGAAAGAAGTAAAAGTTTGCAGAAAGTAAACACAAAGCAGTAAAAGATTGTAGATTGTATGTAAAAGACAAGGACCGGGATCCATAGTTCACTAGAGGTGGCTCTCCTTAGATAGATAACATGCTGGGTGAAAAAATTACAGCGGGGCAATTAACAAACACCGAGAAAGCAATACATGCATATACTAATCATCTTGACTCCTTTGAGACTTGATTGGGCAATACAACATAATACATAGACCGCCATCCAACTGCATCTATGACTAATAATCCACCTTCAGGTTATCATCCGAACCCCCTCCAGTATTAAGTTGCAAGCAACAGATTATTGCTTTACGAACTGCGTGTAAGGTAAACAATACAATTGTTCTATGAACAAAGGATCGTTGTTTTATCCCTAGTAGCAACAATACATCTAGTACCTTAGAGATTCTGTCACTTCCCTAGATTACCAGAGGCATGAACCCACTATCGAGCATAAATACTAACTCTTGGAGTTGCTAGCATCTACTTAGCCAAGATAGATACTAACAACAGAAAGCATGCAAGATCTCAAATAACAAAGACATGATAGAATCAATAATCAATCTGAAATAGCATCTCAATATCCATCGGATCCTCGCAAACACAACATGTATGAATTATAAATAGATGATCTTGATCATGAACGGAGCTCACAAGATCTAAACATGAAAGCACAAAGGAGGAGAGACCAGCCATCTAGCTACTACATGGATCCGTAGATCAAGGATGAACTACTCACGCATCACACCGGAGGCTTGCATGGTGATGAAGAAGGCCTCCAGGGTGAATTCCCCTCTCCGGCGGGGTGCCGGGAAGTGCTTCAGATCCCCCCCGATCTAGGGACAGAGACGACGGCGGCTACAAACTCTTTCGTGGATTTTTGATCGGGTACCTAGGGTTTTTGTCCCGAGGGCAATATATAGGCGGAAGGAGAGGCCGAGGGGGTGCCGGGAGCGGCCACACCACCCCCTGGCGCGGGACAGGCCTGGCCGCGTGGCTGTGTGGTGGTGGCTCACGGCCCTTCTCCGTCTGATTCTGGCACTTGATCCCTTCCGGAAAAATAGGCACTTTGGCTTTTGTCCCGTCCAATTCCGAGAATATTCATTTTCTGACTTTTCTGGAACCAAAAACAACAGAAAACAAGCAGCTGGCACTGTGGCTCTTGTTAATAGGTTAGTCCAAGAAATCATAATAAAAGTACTCCAAAGTTGGAACAAAACACAAGAAAGTGGATAAAACTAAGCATGGAACATCAAAAATTATAGATACATTTGCAATGTATCAGCCACTCTTCAACAGATAGCTCAGATGGCCCACAATAATCAAGGCCACGGAAACCAGGATAACCATGGATCCAAGCTAAAGAACTTCCAAAACACCAATCCCCCTATATTTAATAAGTCTGAAGAGCCCTTAGATGCTGATGATTGGCTGCAAACCATGGAGAACAACTTAGAGGTCACAGGAGTTGAGGCTAATGAAAAAGTACTGTTTCCACCCATTATCTGGCAGGTGATGCAAGAGCCTGGTGGAATAGCACCCGTACCATGAACTGAGGTTAGATGATGACTTGGGATGAGTTCAAAATCAAGTTCAGTCGGACTCATGTGCCCCTAGGTCTGATTAAGAGGATGAGGGATGAGTTCAGAGATTTGACACAAGGAAGGATGACTGTGGTGTAATACCGTGACAAATTCTTATCTTTAGCTAGATATACCCCTGATGAGATCAACACAGAAGCAAAGAAGAAAGAGAGATTCCTGAACGGACTGCATGATGATATGCAAACCGTGCTAGTCAACATTCCCTTTGATGATCTTGAAGCTTTAGTGGACTCTGCTATCCAGATGGAAGGGAAGATAAACCAAGACAATGACAATCGCGAGCACAGAATGATGCACCAGACTGGATCCCACCATACCCAGAATTATCGCCCCAACCTGTCTACAGGATATGCCCCAAGAAACAATAGACCCCCTATGTCCCATCCAAACTATCCTAATCGTGGCAGAGGAAACTTGAGGTCTGGAGGAAACCACCACAATAACCCCGGCAACTCCAATAACTTCAACCGTGCATCGCCCAAGTCCAACAACAACAACACCAATAATAACAATACTGCCCCAAGGACTGGAAGCAATGCGGTGCCTATTGCAGGAAAAGACAAGTCCCTGAATACTTGCTTTGAATGCGGAGTCAAGGGTCACTACTCCAACGAGTTCCCCAAGAAGCTTGCAGCAACCACCAATGTGAATGCACCCGCTCAGCAGCAACGCCATGTTCAGCCCGAAAAGAGATTTACCCTAGGGAACCCGCTCAACCGCAACGGCCGTCTGTTCCACATGAATGCTGAAGAAGCTCAGGAAGCGCCAGATGTCGTGCTGGGTATGTTTTATGTTCACTCAGTACTTGCAAGAGTGTTGTTTCATTCTGGAGCATCGCACTCATTTGTTACAGAATAATTTGCATGCACTAGTAAGATTCAACCAACAAAATTGAAGCATGTTATGATAGTTCAAATACCTAGTTCAACCACCAAATCTAGAAAAATTTGCAAGGATGTACCTATCAGAATCCATGGAATAGATTTTTATGCTAATCTAATAGTATTTGGAACCAAAGGTTTGGAAGTAGTACTAGGAATGGATTGGATGTTGAAACATAAAGGATTAATCAACTGTGCCAAGAAAGCCATAACCATGACCAGTAGCACTGGAGTATCAGTAGAGCATGTATTTGAGACGCTGCCTCGTTAATTCAAATGCAACAATAGTCTAGCCCAACCAACCCTAGACCAAGTCAGAGTAGTCTGTGAATACCCTGACGTGTTCCAAGATGAATTGCGCGGTATGCCCCTAGATCGGGATATCGAGTTCACCATTGAACTAGTTCTTGGAAGTGGACCCATAGCTCAGAGACCTTATAGTATGAACCCATCTGAATTAGTGGAGCTGAAGAAGTAACTTGATGCTATGCTGGAGAAAGGTCTGATTCAACCAAGTGCATCGCCATGGAGATCGCCTGTTTTGTTTCTGGATAAGAAAGATGGAGGTAACCGTTTGTGCATGGATTATCGGAAGCTGAATGATGTCACCATCAAGAACAAGTACCCACTGCCGAAGATAGAGGATCTGTTTGACTTGTTGACTGGTGCCAGAGTGTTTTCTAAGATTGATCATAGAATTGGTTATCATCAACTCAAGATTCATGCAACGGATATCCCAAAGACCACCTTTACCACCAGATATGGATTGTATGAGTACACGGTCATGTCTTTTGGATTAACCAATACCCCCGCTTATTTCATGAATCTCATGAATAAGATTTTTATGAACTTCCTGGATAAGTTTGGCATTGTTTTTATCGACGATATTCTGATCTATTCCAAGTTAGAAGAAGACCATGATCTACACCTGAGAACCATCCTTGAAACCCTTAGATAACATCAGTTGTATGCCAAGTTTAGCAAATGTGAGTTCTGGTTGAAGGAAGTAGGATTCCTAGGACATATCGTGTCGAAAGGAGGAATTGTTGTCGATCCCACCAAGATTAAGGATGTTGAAGAATGGAAAACCCTAACCACTCAAACCCAAGTCCACACATTTCTCAGATTAGGCGGATATTACCGCAAGTTCGTAGAAGGATTTTCAAGCATAGCAAGACCAATGACCCAGCTATTGAAGAAAGATCAGAAGTTTGAATGGACGGACAAATGTGAAGCAAGTTTTCAAGAGCTCAAGAAGAGATTGATTTTAGCCCCAATTCTGATTATGCCGGATATCAAGAAGCCTTTTGATGTGTATTGTGATGCATCCAAGATTGGACTCGGATGTGTGTTGATGCAAGAAGGCAAAGTCATATCATATCTGTCTAGACAACTGAAGCAACATGAGCAAAACTACCCTACCTATGACTTAGAACTAGCAGCCGTAGTTTTAGCTTTGAAGACCTAGTGTCATTACCTTATGGGTAACCGCTGTGAGATTTATTCGGATCACAAGAGTCTGAACTATATTTTCACCCAGAAGGAGCTGAATATGAGGCAAAGGAGATGGATAGAGTTAATCAAGGATTATGACCTTGACATTCACTATCACCCCGGCCAAGCCAATGTGGTAGCGGATGCTCTTAGCAGATTGCCATGTAGATTAAACACCATGATAAAAGAAGCCTAGCCAAGTTTCCATGAGGAGTTCGAGTAGTTTAGAATGGAGCTAGTTAGAGAAGGATTCCTATACAGTATTGAACTTCAACCCACTTTGATCAGTCAGATCAAGGAGGCGCAAAAAGGAAATGCAAGTATCGACGGAATCAAGCGTCGTATCGGTATAGGGAAGGTACCCGGATTCACTGAAGTGAAGAAGGAGTTTTGTGGTACAAAGGATGTATCTATGTACCAGCAGATTCCAAATTGAAACAAGTCATCATGCAGGAAGCTCATGATACCCTTTATTCTATCCATCCTGGAGGAACGAAGATGTATCCGGATTTGAAGGAGCAATTTTGGTGGCACAAGATGAAGAGAGAAATCGGAAGCTACATAGCCAAGTGTGATATCTGTTAGAGAGTCAAAGCGGAACATCAGCGACCCACGGGACTTTTGCAACCATTGTAGATTACGGAATGGAAATGGGATTCTGTCGGAATGGATTTCATCACCTGTTTGCCTACCTCTAGTAGGGGAAATGACTCTATTTGGGTCATAGTAGATAGACTGTCTAAGGTAGCCCATTTTATACCTGTCAAGACCACCTACCAGAGTTTGAAGCTAGCAGAGCTATACATTGCTAGAATCGTCAGTTTTCATGGAACCCCTAAGACCATAGTATCGGATCGAGGAACCCAGTTTACCTCGAGATTTTGGCAGAAAGTCCAAGAAGGATTAGGAACCAAGCTGAACTTCAGCACAACCTATCACCCGCAAACCGATGGACAAACTGAAAGAGTCAACCAAATCTTGGAAGATATGTTGAGAGCTTGTGTGCTAGAATATGGATCAAAATGGGAAGATTGTCTGCCTTTCATAGAATTCACATACAACAATAGTTATCAAGCTAGTTTGCAAATGGCCCCCTTTGAATTTCTGTATGGAAGGAAGTGTCGTACCCCCTTGAATTGGTCGCAAGTAGGAGAGAGTCAGATTTTTGGACCCGACATCCTACGAGAAGCCGAAGAGAAGGTTCACAAAGTCCGTGAACACCTCAAGACCGCCCAATACAAACAGAAGAGTTATGCTGACAAAAGACGTCGAGACCTGACCTTCAATGTCGGAGATTTTGTATATCTCAAAGTATCACCCTTGAAAGGAATGCAACGTTTTCAACTGAAAGGGAAGTTAGCCCCCAGATATATTGGACCCTTCAAGATTTTGAATTGCCGAGGAGGAGTATCATATCAACTGGAACTGCCGGAGGAGATGTCATCCATACATGATGTGTTTCATATCCCGTTACTTCGCAAATGCTTAGAAGTTCCGGAGAAGACCGAAGTGTTCAAGAACATTGATCACCAAGCCATAGATATCAACAAGGATCTAACTTATCGTGAAGTACCCATTTGTATTTTGGAAGAAGCCTTCAGAACCACCAGGACCCAGAGTATCAAGTTTCCTAAGATCCAGTGAAGCAACCATACTGAAGAAGAAGCTACTTGGGAGCGAGAAGGCTACATTAGGACCGAGTTTCCAAATCTCTTTAGTTCCTAGTTTTTTCTTAAATCTCGGGACGAGATTTTGTTTAAGGAGGGAAGGTTTGTAACACCTCAAAAATATTAATCAAGATTATCAAGTTCAAATCACCTAAGTTTAGGGTTAACAAAAACTTTTATTATTAAATTTAATATGAGTGTATGAGTGCAATTGCCATGTTTGATTGCTACAAATGATAAGGAATGGTTTAAGGATGAATACTACATCATCTAGGCCATTTACAAACAAAATCAAAAGAAAAAGAAAAGCAAATATGCATCATATAAGCAAATGGTAATTTTGGCCAAAATTAACCACTAGACCACATTGAGTGTTTCTAGTAAAATATTTTGCAACACGGGAGCTAGGGTGGTGTTCGTAGATAGAACATGCTTAGTTTATTATGTCAATTCGAAACTAGATAAACCATCATGGAACTCTACTTGCAAGAAATAACCATGGCTCTAGCCTAATCATGTGGGGAAGTGTTCTCATCTTTGTTCTTCAAAAATAAGGGAGGAAAGGAAGAACAGAAACTTTCCCAATTCTTTTCACCCCTTGCTAGACCAAGTAAAAGTGAACCCAAGCCCACTTTACAAACTAACAGAAACAAATTCCAAAAGACATTGCAAAATTGAATCAAGTATATGTACTAAGATCATCATTTTTCAAAAACCAACCAAATCAATTCACCTTGGCAAACCCAAGCAACCATAGACACCCAAGCAAGTACTCAGAACACTCACCAAATTTCATCCAAAAATTCAAACTTTGAATTCATGCGGCCATTTGGTCGAGCACCTGGCAGACACCAGTAAACACTTGCCTAACTTCTACTGTTCTGAGCAGTAATTGATCGCCACTAGTGCCTCAATTCTCTCCCCTAGTCTCCCTAGTGCCCAGCAGCGCAGTGGACAAGCTCCCCCGTTGTCGTTCGCACTAGTGCAGCGCCGCCCGAGCTCGCCATGCAGGTCGACCATGCCCCACTCGCCACAGACCGCGCTACCCTCTCCCATGATATCCAGGAGACAGGCGACACTCCATCGCCACCCTCTATCCACCCCTCGACCAGAGACACGCCGTGGACCAGCCGTGATCGCCACGCCCACTTCTCTGTCTGTCATGTCGAGAGCGCGCCAGAGCGCCACAGCCGACGCGCGCACACACGCCGCGCCTCGCCCTCTCTGCGCGTGCCCGCACTCACCGTGACCCCAGCTACCCCCCAGACACGCCCGTTCGCCGCCGCGCGAACCGTGGACACTGTGCGCCATCTCGAACGTCGTCGTTCCCGCATAGAGCACGGAACGCTCCCGACCATTCTCGACCGCCCCTTGCTGCGCCATCACTCGCATGACGACCGCCCTGAAGCACCGCGTCGACCCATACCCTCAGCCATGCCAATAGCTCACTACAACGACGTCGCCGACGAGACCGAGCCATGCCGCTCTGCCCCTCTCGCCCGTGTATAAATAGAGGCCACCCCAACCATCATTTGACACACCATCTCACTCCCCTCTCTCTCACAAACCTCCCACACCTCTCCCTAGAGCAAGGCAAGCACCAGCCAGCCGGAATTTCACCGGAGCCCGCCACTACAGAGGAGAAGAGGAGCTGGATCTAGGAGCCACCCCAGGAGCCTCCGCGACCACCATTCGACTCGCCGTTGATGAAAACCTCATTCACCCCCATCGCCGGCCTTAGCTGGAGCCTAGGTGAGCCCCCACGTAATCCCACCGTCGCGTTAGGGTTCAGTTCTCGCCGGCGCTGTGCGACGGAGATGACGAACCACAGTTGTTAGATCCTAGTCTAATCGTAGGGCTGAGATTGAAACTTACTGTTTCGGCTTAATTGAGTCATTGTAGTAGGACCCTGTCGCAGCCCACTGCTTGCGCATATGAGGTGGGCCGGCCCAATTAGTTTCCCGCGCAGAGCCCGTTGATTCAAATAGACGTTTTCCATTTTAATTAAAACTAGATTCTGTCAGTAGATTCAAAAATCAATTCAAAGAGATTCACTGAACCAAATTGCATGATTCCAATTTTGTTGGAAAGGTATTCAAATTTTCTACCCAATCCCATTGGATTCAAACCATTTGAAATTATAGATCACCTATAATAAAAATAACAAGGCAGAGACTTTTCCAACTTCAAACATTTTTCAAAAATCAAACATAAATTCTTTTGAGTTGATTCCAACTCTCAAAAATCACATTTGACGAGATCTATTTGAATACGTAAAAATATTTAGGTTGACATGTAGTGATCTCGGACTAGTACCAAAAGGATGCTATATAGGCATTTCTAGTCACTTTAATTGTATTAAATAGTAATTTTAAACTTTATAAAATATGACCACCACTTTAAATCACATTCCCAAGTATTAGAATATGTGGTGATGACATGTGTCAACATGATCCCATATTTTAGTTGGAGAATATTAAATCTTAAGTATTTTTCAATGAGTAGAAATTACTTTTCTTAAATAAGAAAGATAAGACTAGGTCTTTATTTCATGTGATGAGTGTGATGATGCTAGATCATATAGTGTGAGCCTTTGTGTGCTACATAGAAGTAGTTAAGTATTGTTTGGTGATTGTGTACCTCGTATTCATTTATAGACGCTAGTACCAACCCGGGATACGAGGAGGAGGAGTACTATGAAGAAGAAGAAGAAAACTTCAACCACTGCACTACTCAAGGCAAGCCATCACTAATTGCAAGCTAGATCTATGCATACTAAATATGCAAGCCATCCTTTCAAGATAACCTATGCAAGATGCATTAGGCATGCTTTGGTTATGCAACCTTGATTACACCAATCCCAAGTTTTACTTGCAAGCTTTATTGTTTTACTTTTACCAAAGTTCTTTACCTTTAGTTAGTGAATTGTGAGTATTGGAAAAATAGGATAGATGCCATAAAGAGTATAAAACTAGGCCTAAGTAGTTATACTTAGATGCCATTAAAAATCATAAAACTAGATTTGGATAGTTACACTTGATTAGCACCCTCATTAGTGACACCCTCATTGCTAGTTGCTAGTGCTAAACTACTACTGATCATTTAGATGGGAATACTTGGAGGAAATGATTATGGAAACCTTGGAATGATGATTCATTCTATTGAAATGTTTTGACATGTGTTATGAACACAAAATGATTTGATAATGAAACTTCTTGAGGCATGAGCCTTGATTTTGATAAAAACTGATGGTTGGGTTCGGATGCGATACCATTCCAATTTTACCGTACAACCACAATACCTGAATTGGGTAGGGTTTAATTGGAAGTTTATATGCCTTAGTATGGGTTCCCTCGCGGAAAGAGGTTGAGCTAAGGCTACCTCGTGAATATGAATGTCCACCTATGGAGTGCCCAGGATGGCAGATGGACATGGCTAGGAGGCCAAGCTCATAGGGGAGGTGCCTATACTAGAGTGTGTAATTTAAAGGTTAGGATTGATTATCCGCATACCAAGCATGATGATTTAGGGTTATCCCTGACGGATGTATCGAATTTTGTGGTGAAAGTGTACCACCTCTACAGAGTGTCAAACTATTCGAATAGCTGCGTTCGTGGTTATGGAGTGGCCATATTGTTCCGTTGTCAGATGTTTTCAAAAAATGACTTGTGAATTGAACTATGACCTTGACTTGACCACAACAGGGTTATGGACATGAAAACTAGGTTCCCACTTAGGTGATGTAGAAAATTAAATGAGGTTCTTTACTTTTGAACTCCTTATGAACTAAACCTGGCTTTTTGCAAATAAACCTAGAGCTTAAGATTCCTACTAGAACTACCTTACTTGTTATTAATAGTTTGCGAGTACTTCAAGAGTACTCATGGCTTTGTTCCTAGCTATTCCCGTGGCCGGACTATGAGGAGGACTACCAGGAAGATGGACAGCAGGAGTTCTATGACAACTAGGATCATCTCCCATCACCAGCATTGCCTGTGACCCTAAAGATGGAGCCCCTACTATGTTTACTTTCCGTTGTTTTGATTGTATTAAGACTGGATCATGAGATCCTTTATTTGTAAGACCTTTATTATGGTTTGTAATGGATGATGTAATGTGGTACCAATTCTGTTATGTCTCGCAAAAATGGCAATCCTAGGATTGCGATGTATGGCATAACAGGCATCTGGGATTAAAAATCCGGGTGTTGACACCACACTTCACCTTGCGCAGCTCCTCCACGCCGCACCACCTAGGGTAACATGGCCCCGCCTAAGCAGCCTTCGTGACAGCCACCAAAACTGGGGTATTTAGCCCCTCTAAGGCAGGCCATGAAGCTCTACTTCAAGGCCGGTCTCCCATTGCCCTGCAAGGCGGATGATTTCGCCGAATGTGCCGAATCGGCCGTGGCGGCGGCGCTGGATGTGGCAAGCAGGGCCAAGAGAGCAATGTGGAGAAATTTTGTGGTGGCATTACGGCATACTCTAGGCAGGGGGAACAAGGTACGTATCAAATTGTTCATGAGAGCATGCCGCTGAGGGTACACACCCTCAAACTGGGCAGCGCCAAGGTCTAGGAACTCTCGCGCCCATGCTTCGGCGCGGGCTACCTTACCACAGTGGGGGAGACTGGGAACACGCCGTCTGCGGCAAAGACACTCCATCCAACGCATCGTCGGAGGCCGTACCGCGGCGGCGACCAAGCGTCTACACTCAACATGTTTGATTGTTCGACAGCTGGAGCCGGCGGCGGGCATCAGCTCAGCACCGGAATTCAGGTTCCAGTTCACATGGACCTATAATCCCAAAAAGAAGATGTCGAAGTTCACCTTCGAAGAAATCATTGCAGCAGCACGGATGTTCCTATTGAACCGGGACTGGTGCACACAAAGCGATTATGCATGAACGATGTAGATTTCTTGTAGTTTGGCGGGAAGGCAATAGATCAGTTTGGGTTAAATGATCAAAGAACTTACGTCCTCCCAAGGCAATTGGCCAGCCAACTTTTCTGGTGGAGATCTGTAGTTTCTTCAGTGTAGAATAGTTAAGTTCAGACTGAAGAATGGCTTTTGTAGATGAAATGGTGACGAATTGTTCTATAAACTAGTAGGAAGTTTAGCCCAGTTTTGTGCAGATATAAGACCCTTTTGTATGTAAGTACTACTGTTGTAAGCAAATACTATCAAGTATCTATTTCCTTCAATTACTAGTCGTGGCTAAATCTAGTTAACTGGCATTTTTTTATCCCACACAAATAAAATTCAGATGACAGTTTATGTATAGATTTTACATATGTTGTCTGTGCTGTAAACCATTTTTCCTTTGTCTTGTGTTGTCTACAAAATGGTCCTGTAGTGCAACGTGTTACAAATCTAGCTACCTTGTACTTGAAGAGGAGATGGACTACATTTTCATGGCATCTACAGAATTGGCATTGCTCATTGCCAGACCACCCTCTTTTCATGAGGTTGTCCTCGGTTATTCACAGAAATTATAAATCACGATGTTCAACTACATCGATTCAAACTATTACACACACAACATCAAATTCATTACCCACACATACTACATCGATTCAAACTATTACACACACATACTACTTCAAATTCATTACCAACACATACTACATCGATTCAAACTATTACACATTTTTAGTCGATGCTAACTTCCTGCTACGCTCTCCATACTACAAATTCATTAGCCACACATACTGCAGCAATTCACTAGAGCTCTGTCTTCACTCGAGGGAAATCAGAACCACCAGCTTGTCCAAGCCCAGTTCCCCCATCGAAACTGTGTGCACCGTCGTGAAACGGTGGTGGTCCTGTGCCGTCGATCCTTCTAGCCAAACACTGCAGGCGACGAGGATGCTTTCTGGCCGCCTCTTCGGGGCCCTGAATGCCATGTACCGATTCCAGAACCTCCTTCAGGTGGATGATGACCGGGTGCTTCCAGAAAAGCTGTCTCCCTGCCCTGCTTGGAATCTGCACCTCATACATCTTAGGAACGGCGTCAGGATCTTTCAGCCACGCCTTTACCTCGATGACCCATCTGTCGCTCGGTGGCACGATTTCCACCAGCTCGCCTCCAATGCTACTGACGATCTGCTTGAGGGCCTTCGGCTCCCAAGCATCCAATGGGAGGCCGTCAAAGCCGAGTTTGGAGAAGAAACAAAGCTGCCCCAGGCGATCGTCCCACCTACAGGCGCGATGCCAACGCATGAAGCTCATCTTCTCCTCGCAGCACTCAAAAGAACGGGAAGAATGCAGAATGCGCTCGGTGTCTGAGCTGTGCTTGAACCGGACGAAAAAATCGAATGGCAGCGCGCATACCTCAATCTTGACATCATTTCGTCTGATCCCAAAACGAGACCTAAAAGCCGACAGCAACTCTGTCGGTGACACGGCGGGATGAACACCCAGCACGGTGGCCATGAGAGTGTGGTCGTCGAACTGTTGTGCCAGGGCTACCATGCCTGGGGTGCGCGGCAGCACGCAACTTCCCGAGGCTGGTCGCTGGCCAGGATCGCCCAACGGGACGCGCTCCGTCGTGCGAGAAGGACTAGCCGGAGGCGAGATATTAGTCCGGGGACGTGAAGCTCCGATACGGCGGACGATGCAACAGCGACGGCTACAAGCTTCGACTAGAGGCATGGGAGGTTGACCGGACATGGCGGGGATGCAAATTAGAGCAAGTGCGAGCTCTGATATGAGACGAGCAGTCGAAGCTTAGCAAAGGTTATGGGGACGGGAGCAGGGGAGAAGAGCATAGCAGAGCAAAGAAATAGATCTGGTCCATGCAGGGGGTAAACTAGTCCACAGCCGCAAAAGATAACGGGGAATACTGACAGGGCGGGCCAAGAAGAGTTGACCTAACAGCGGTATTTGAGTTCAACCGTTTTTCGTCTAGTTCAAATGACCATTTGGCCGTTAGATTTGTATTCACCCCCATTTGGCCCTTTGGACAATTGGCGATTCTACTACAGCCCCTCCGCGAGATTGATGACAACTCGGGTACCTAGATGCACTCGGCTTTTGGTACCGCAAACCAACAATCCCCCTTTTGTCCAACCTCGTAGAGTTGTGAGACCACCATACCAATCTAGGCAAGGTTCCAACTATGCCCTGTCCCATACCAGGGTAATTGTGGTTGCATGGGTTAGTTGTTTCAGGGACATGCTTAGTGTTCAGGTGCCATTATAAAACTTTTTTGTAAAGCCTCCCTCCTCCTTTTACCACACTTGATATAACACTTCTCTTGGTAAGGGCAACCTTCCCAAGGTTTTCCAAAACTCTTTTGAACACTCCAGTTTTTAAAACTTTCCCCAACCCAAGATTTCAATCATCTAGAAACAAGGTTTCGGGAAATAAAATGCTAATTATCAAGCCCACTTTATAAAGGGGGACTGATGAATTCTTACAAAGGTTTCACCTATAGTATACTATACCAAGGCTTGGTGGAGCCAAGCTATGGACACGATAAATATACGATAGTAAATGTATAAAGAAGATGGATAAAACTAGGTTCAGGAAATGGTGGCTTGCCTGTGGTTAGTAATATGTCCCTGGACATATACTTAGATAACCAATAATAATAGAATGCCTCTTCTTCTTGACGCCAACACAATCACAACTATTGTTGTTACAGAGCCACGTGCAACAAAGCAAGGTACCACAATCAACACAAGGAAAACAAGCACCAGTACATTACAGCGAGAAAATGAACGAGGCATTGATACACTTCAGTAGGTGTTGAAAATTTTAGTTCAAAGCAATTGGAATTGTCTTATTTGCATTAGTGGAACTTCTTTTATGGTTTAATAGCTAAATACTACTTAATGGAGGGGTTTTGTATCAAGGCCAAGTTTTGTATGATACCAACATGCAATGGTTGTACCAATAGGTAGGTATTGAGATAACAAACCACCAAAAGTAGCTTCACCATTTTATAATTTTTATTTATTTAGTTATGATTTTTATAGTGGAAATAACCTTTCTTTGGTATTTAAATCACCAGAAAATATTGGTAAGTCAAATAAATATATCCTCTTAGGGTTAGGAATATACCGAAAGACTGGTTCGCTGAGCATTAGTTTTACTTCAAGATAATTAACAGAATGCCCTTGAGAAATTCCCAAAGTTAGTTCTGCAAGCAAATTATCTTTTTCACCAGATTTATTCTATAGGTCCAGTTGGTATGTAACCAAGTAAATATGTTAGGCATCAGTAATATATTTCTATAGAAATTGGTTTTACTACTTTTAGAGTTGTAGAGCTCCAAGGATGATTTATTGAGTGAAACTACTACAGGCAGTAGTATTTAATTCACAAGAATTTATTAATGGTCAATAAATTATGAATTCCTAGGGTTTGGTAGATCTTGCAGTACCACATCATTGAGAGTTGGAATCAACTCAATATGTGTTTAAGATTTACCTAGAGAATTTTTCTAAGTCGGATTTGGATTGTTTTTGGCATTTTTGTTACAGTAGATCTACAAATCACCTTGGTTTGATTTCAAGGCCATATGAGAGATATTTGGAATAGCTGAGAGTTAAAATTAGGTTCACATCATTCGGAGATGTAAAACTTTAGATATAGATTTATGAGTGTGAGAGGTGCATGTTAGTAGATAAAATCTAAGTAAGTAACAAAAAAATAGTTGGGCCAAAGGTTTGGTCTGCATGTTAGGGAACTCACTAGGGGACATGTTAAAAAAATTATATGGGAGTTTGCATGCATTTTACATTTTGTTTTGCATTTAATCCAAACAGAGACAGAAATAGATCTGGGAAAATGATTTGAAAGAATAAAGGAAAAAGGGCTTGTGAGCTAGATCGGGAGCCAAGTTGGACTGCACAGAAATGGGCCGGCCTAGCCAGCGCCACGGCTCGTGTGGGAGGATATGTTTGAATCCCCGGGCAGGGCCTGCCTATCAGTGGGAGTGGGGCAACAAAGCGATATTAGGTGGTTTCGTTCGTTTGATTAGAACTAGATTGGCGACCGGGAGGCGTTGTCCACCTTGCGATAATGCACTAGGGGAGGAAACCCTAGATGGGGCAAGGAAGGGACAAGGAGGTCTCACCGAGGCTCACCGATGGCGGAGGAGAGGCAGAGGTGGTGTAGTTCATCATGGTGGTTCCAGCGAGGAGCAGCAAGGGCAGGTTTGAAGCCAGGAAGGAGCTCGTGCACCCGCGTCCGTGCAGTTTGCTCTAGTGTTCACCGGGGCGCCCTCTGGTTGCATGCATGTCTCTGGAGAGGTGACTGAGCGGAGGAGGAGGTTCTGGGGGACGTGTGGACAGTTGGGATGCCGCTATAGGTGCTCGAGAAAGTCGAGCTCGCCGGAGGTGCTCCACTCAGGCATGCAACCAGTGGTAGTAGTTTCGATGTACATGTGACCAAATGATGGGGAGCACAGTGAGAAGCGAAGGAGGGGCTGAGGTTTTCTGGATTGATGGTCACCCTCGAGATACGCTTGTAGCACCTCAGGGATTTTATTCTTCTCCTCGGTTGCATAAGGGGAGAGAAGGCTGGGGCGTGTGGGAGGGGAGAGTAGTGAGATGGGGAGTGAACTTAGCCAAGATAAGGGGACCGGGGTGGTCTATAGGCTAACTACCTGATTTGGAAGGTCCATGGTGGACTAAGCTCAAGAAGGAGCTTGGGGAGGGACATAGGGCTCTAGTTGGGCAGGAGGGAGGTGGAGCTCGTGGGGGTGGAGTGTATACTGCCCCTGGGCTCTCTGTCAGGCTGCAAGAATTGATGCAAGAAGATTGTTCTAAGATATGCATGTCTATCTCTTTACTCCCTCTCTAAACACAAAAGGACAAAGAAGAGAGGCAGGGTTACTATAGTGCTATAGGGGTGAAGACCAGAAGAGAGGGGTGTCGGTGCTGGAGTGAGTAAGGGCCAAGGCTTGTGGTAAAATATGATTTTTGCAATATGGTTGGAATAGTAAAAAAATACTATTTCTCTACTTCTCCCTTTTCTTACACGCTAAAGTGATCACAGAGGAGGTGGTGAGGTAATACATGACCAAGGTGCAAGAGTGGGAGGATGGGGTGGTGTTGGTTTAAAATTAAAAGATTAAAATTAGAAGAGATAAAAGGGGATTTATGATGTTGTCGATTTACATTGCCAATCCCTCTTGGGCATGCTATAGTAGGTGACTCAGAGGTCCAATTGGATTATGGGGCATATGGATAGATATATCAAGTGATGTAGATCAGCATGGTATGAAGGATTGACCTTGATCAAGACTGGGTGCTCTTAGAATTAATGCTAATATTTGTTGAAAATAAGAGTGTCAAAATAGATTATCAGCTTGCCTCCAAAACTATGATGGTTTAATAAGTACAAGACTCCAATTGGAACAAGGGGAGTATGGCTAATATACAAGGTTGAGTAGATCACAACCATGCAAAGATTTTGTCTAGAAGAGGTGAATGGAGTTGGGAGCTTCTGCCAAACTTGGCATGTGGAAAGAGTGTGGTTCCAAGAAGGTTCTAGCCAAGGGAAAGAGTGTGGTTTGCAAGTACACATAATGGTGTACAAGATGGTTCAAGTGCATTTCCAAAAATTCCCAAGGATTAATACAAGTAGAGACTCAAAGATGGGATCATGATAATAGATTTAGACTTAGTCAAATTTTGTCTGTTTTAGGGTTTTTAACTACTGTACAAGATCTAGTGGTTTTGATGGGATGCAAGGTTCCATAATCATCATCAATTGTATCAGGTTGAAGGGTAGATTGCATAGAAGGGATCCATGGCTTGAGTTGGTCTCCACTACCTCAGAAACTACTAAAAAGAATTAACTCAAAACTCATCTGTTAAGGAATTAGATGGTCAATTTAATAACTAGAGATCAAGACAAGCTTGGGAATCTTGGTAGAAGGTTTCCTTGATCCAAAGCTACTCTGGGTGATGGTATAGTACATCACAAGGATGAGTATAGAATAGGTGCATTTCCTTAGGTACAGAAGTAAGGGTCTTGATTAGGGTTCTAATAAGTGATCTTGATAACAAGAATGAAGATGTGCTTCCTCCTAGTGTTCTGGTGATTTTCTCTCCAAAGACATAAAGTGGGGTATTATTATTATCCACTATCCTGGTCTTTCTTGGCAAGGGTTTGGTAAGGGTGGTCTATTGAAAGAGGGGCTAGGGTGCCATCCAAGCTTAGTGGGTTGAGAAGGAAAATATATCCATTCATCAACTTGAGATTGAGAGGGTGGTTTGTTGGTTTGCTTGTGTTATGAGACGTTGAGCTCCTAGAGTAGCGCAAGCAAACTCCTAGCAATCAAGTCTAGATAGATCCTACATAGGACATCATATAAAGGCAATTCATCTTATCAAGCAGATAAGGAAATTCATACACATATCTCAAGAAGACTACGAACACACACAAACATTACTTAAGGTCTAAAGAAGTGAAGCTTTGAAAGGTTTTTGTTTTGAAGAAGGTGAGAGTCCCTTGGCACTTCTACCAATAGTGGGAAACAAATAGCTTTGTAAGATATTTTGGAAAGACTAGAGGTAAGGATATTTGGAAGATTCTGTCTTGAAAACATAAGGAGATGGTATAATATAGATCTCCATAATTTTGTCAATAGGAGCAAAGAAAACATTTGTTGTTGCAAAGGCATCTTGGCTCTTGTTTTGAAATGCCAGAACATTTGAGAATATATAAAGTGAGCCAAGACATTTTCTTTTGATAAATAGCTTTGGTAAACCTTGGAGAGGATAGAGAAGTATCTTGATCACAACACGAGCACAAACTGAGGCAGAGAAATCAACACACAACTGTTACACAACTAAGTAAGAAAAAAATTTGGTTCCCCCTAATTTTTGCACTTTGGACACATAATTTGGGTTACTGAAAGTGGGATGTTACATTGACCTCTTACAAGTTGAATGTCTCGTGCCCATTGACCACAAATACCCAGTCCTCATGATACTCAACTTTAAGATTGCAAGTGTTCGTCCTCATATGCATATAGTTCCAAATGAGAGATTTAACTGAGGTACCTCTTGTCCCTTTGTACGAGGAGTTACCCTTTTGTGAGAAGGGGCTATCCATATTTAGATGACAAGACAAACAGACAAATGAACCCCTCAGCATTTCTATTTATTTACCATTTGCACATATTTTTATTAGAATTCTTCATAGAATGTTCATGCTGTAAATTTCCACCATGATGCATAGCATGGCTTAAGTTATCGGCCCAGGATTCTATGTGACACATATGCATACTCAAAAGACTTGTTCATCTCCCTCTGTATTTCACACCGATAGGTATCCACGGCCAAAATAACATGACATCAACAATAATAGTGCAATGTTCGAAAGTGTTCCCCGTGACAACATGGTTCTGCTAACAATCAACTCATAAGTTATCAATCACATAACTTACATAATTTCAATAACAATGAATTAATGGTCTTACCCCACATCTTAATTTACCATGAGATCTAAACTACACAAAAGGGATGTTTTTGAAACATTCAAAGGAATAGCACATATATTCTACTTGGAGTAGCAAATGCCACATGGTAGGTATGGTGCACACTATTGTAATAGATTGGTTCAAGGGTTTTTGATATACAACTCTTTGCTTGTGTGATCATTTTGGGCTAGAAAATAGAATGTTGACCATCCACAAACATACACAAGTTTCCATAGTGCTAATCATTTCTTATTAGACAAAGTAACATCAAGTTAACCATCTATGCATGTGAATAAAGTACAACACTAAATAAGGCACTAGCAAATTATCATTCATTAAAGCATATGAAATAAACAACTCCATGCATAACTTGTACTTCAACCCTTACTTTTCATGCATCCATTTTTGTATTTCTTTTTACTTCTACAATAACTTTATTGATAATGGTCTTGGAAACATGAATATAATACTAACTTAACAGATGCTCCAAGTTTATGCGAAAATTTTATGTTCCTCAAAAAACAAAGTTTAGGGGTTTTCAAACTAAGAGTGTCATAGGTCCAGTGGGGTGCCTTGGTCATACCCAAGCTTATGTTTTTCACCATTCTTGGGTAGCTCACGGTATGGTGTTCCTCCATTCCCTGTCAAAAATCTTCAACACAAAACTTTCTCCCATTTCTTTTCTATGGGGTGACATTAGTGGTATATAGATAACATGCAAGCTGTGATAAAAAGGCCCAAATAAAAAATTGGTTTCCAATTTACACAGAGTTTCTTAAGTGGCTAACATCCACAAAAATGTCAAAAGACTCAAAAATAATCAAATAAAAACTCAAACAAGCCACTCTTGCAACAAAAGACATATTTTGTCCAAAAAAATAGCAGTTGCATAATGTAATTTTTTAGCCCATATAATCATGTCAAGAATTTTATCCACTTTTTTGCATATAGAGTATGAAAATTTTACAATTACACTTAAAATATGAGTGCATTCAGAGGTACATAAAAAATCAAAGATTTTTTCTACTAAAAAGTGTTCATGGAGGAATTTGTTGCTCCATATGTTTTGTCAACTTTAAAACATCCAAATGGGTAAAACTTGGTACTTTATTTTTGTAAACTGTAAAAACATGCTAAAACTAAACTTTAACAGAGAACAAAAATTGAAAAAACATAAAGAATAAGCAAAAAGAACCAATAAATAATCAAGAAAACAGACAAAGAAGAAAAGATAATCTTTTTTTAGAAAAAAAGGAAAAATAAGAAGCAAAAAGAACCAAATAAAGAAACATAAAATATTTTTGTTGTTTTAGTTTTAGAAAAAGGAAAAACAAGAAGCAAACAGAACCAAGAAAAAAATATTTTTTTTGTTTTTGTTTTACCAAAAAGAAGAAACAAACAAGAACCAAATAAATAAACATAAAATCTTGTTGGTATTTTTTTATCAAAAAGAAGAATCAAACAAGAGCCAAATAAGAACCATAAAATATTTTTGATATTTTTTATTATAAATAAGATTCAAAAAACAGAAAAAGGCAAATAAAAACATTGTCTCCATAAACATACAAAAGAAAACATGGAGGTAAAACTAAAACATGGGTTTGGAGTGATATTACTTGAGATTTCTTGAAAGAAGAGGGGGATTCATGGGAATACCCAATATTTTGGTTTTCCTAGTTCTTGTCCTCTACTCCTTTCTTATCATATCATTTTTCATCTCCAACAAAGAAATAATCTCATCTCCATGATACTTTAATGCCTACAAAATGGTTAGTTCTTCAAAACAGATGATATAATAGTTTCAACCAAGATGCAAACTCACTTATTATTAGGAAACCAATTTATTCAAGAATGAAATGTATACAAGGAGACACTCTTTTTATTTTTTTATGAGAAAAGTTTTAATGATGTAGAGTTTGCAATGGTTCCATTGGCATGAACAACACATGTTCAAGGTTGACCCCAACTTCTCCACTGTTAATCTTCTCTTTTACTTTCCCAAATTTTATTTTTAGTTAAAATATTGAACTAATTGTTATATAGTAGTAGATAAATTTATTTTACATATTACAAAGATACCAAGGTGTGCTCAAATTGAATAGTATTTGAAAGCATATGGAGGACACCACAAAGCACATAACCATTAGCATTTAACTCTAACTCTCTTCCTATGCATTGGAATTTTATATATGAATAAATAATAGATATTTTGTAGTAGATAATTCATATAATGATCAGTATATTGCATTTTAAACAAATTAGAAACATAAAGAGGGCTCTCATATCCTCCTCTTTCATAATATTTGCAAGCATCAAAAGAAAACTCAATCACATAGTTTTGAATAAAACTCACCACATAAATACTTGTCATCTACTGAGCATAAGGGATCATCTAACTCAGCTATATCACTTTCATCCTACCATATATTAGACTCAATTGTTCCACATAGAGGACTACTAGGAAATGAAGGATCATCATTACATGAAATAGTAATGGAAGGGTTGTTCATGGGAATTTGTATGATACCATTGTTGGGAGTAGGAGATGGGTAGTTACTCCATTCTTCATCCATTTGTTCTTCTTTGTCATATTATTAGGGTTGCATGTGTACCCCAAATCTTATGCTTTTATCATCCTCTTCCTACAAAACATTAATGCTCCCTTGGGAAGCAGTGCTCCTCTCATTATAGTCAACAACATATATTTTTTAGAGAATTCAGTTATGCAAGTATCAAGGATAAGATAAATCACAATTTCATGCTTTCTAGCCACAACACTAATTTCATCATTTTCATCTATAAAAGTTTTTAACTCATAGGCTGCCATAAAAGTAACAAATTGCTCTACTTGTTCCATCCCTAGATGAGCATAATTACCTCTATCGTAAGATGCAATTACATATTCTTCATGGTACATACATTGGAATTCAAAGTGTCTAACTTTATATTTAGAGCAACAAGTTATATCATGTTGATTTTCAAGCAAGTCCTTAGCAATACGATTTAACATACTCATGATAGTTTCTATTCGTTTGCCTTCATATGATTCTCTATGTTTCTTAGTAATCATAGCACCATTCAAATAATTTTGCAAAGAGTAATTTACATCTAAACTAGTAGACATAACATGAGCATTTTTTATATTTTCCATTTTATAATTTTTTAGTTTTAGTTTTATATGCAAGGTACTGAAAGTAAACTAGCAATGCAAACGAGAATAGAAGCTTAGTGCTACGCTGCCCGGCAATGACGCCAGAAAAGTACTTGATAATCCCCAAGAGCAGGGAATCATTGTAGTCCAATTTGATAAGTATTTGAGTGTCAAACCCACGAGGAGCTGAAGGTAAACTATATATTCTCTAAAGCCCTATAACCCACTTATATGGCCCTTCGTGCAAAGAAATGAACTATAGTGTGTAGGGTTGTTTTTACTACTAACTAGAGAATGGTAAAGTGTTGAAAGTAAATACAAGAAGTAAACTATTGCAAGTAAAGTAGTAAGGCAAGTAAAAGTAAAGGTAGATAACTCAAGGGATCAAGTGTTTAGGCAAATTTTTATTTCATTCATTTGGTTGTCACATTTAGTGAAGCACATGGATAACCTTTTTATTGTTTCTTCTAGAGAGGAGCCATAGATAGGTGTAGCCATATACATGAGCAAGTAAACCCCTAGTGATTGATCCTAAGGCCAATTAAGAGAAAACAAGGGAATTATCAAGACATAAAGTCCAACCACCGCATTTAGAATTAGGGTCCCCATAGTTATATCTCTCGTTAATTAACCATGTATTAATATAACATGCAAATATAAGACTTGGGATTCGGTTTCTAGAAAACTCCGGCTATCCCTCCTCCTATCATCATGCAACGCTGACAACCTTTATGTATTCCCCCAACATATGTCTGCACTCATATATTAGTACAAAATATCATCATAGAAGATAACATATATGTTTATGCAACCAACAACGAACTATTTCACAATTTCCATAACCAAGTCACTACACAAACATAGATATAGAGATACAATAGATTATGGGAAAAACAATATATTGCATCACACATCATGTTTGCCAAGAGATTACAGTAGGGGTATGAGAAGGATGTTGTTGTAGATGTTGATGGTGATGGTGACCAGGTCGGAGGGGGGTGGAGCCCACCGGAGGCGATTCTGACAGTGTTTTCCCCCTCTAATTTTCGGCAGCAGCAACTTGCAGACTCTGTCTTTATGTGTTTTCAATCTCCGCCTCCGTATGTTCTAAGATCATGTCAGGGAACCTTTTTATAGAAGGTTTTAGGTCAAGACGAAGAGGATTGCGGTGAAATCGATGACATCCGAGCAACAAGGTGAGAAAGAGGGTAGGTGGCGTGACCTAGGTAGGATCCCACGGCACTGGGACTCTTTACCATCCCATTAATCTCCTCATGACCTTCTTTATCCTGCTAGATGCTCCTCGAAATTTTTGAAGCGTGCTCTCTGACCTTGCCCTTTTTGGAGTCTCGTAGCTCTTGTAATGTCAAAAATACTAATAAAAGGTGTTTTCTGCCAGACTGAGTCAGAACCAGAGGAGAGGGGATTATTTAGAAAATCCTCGAATAAGAACATTGATAATAACTACTAATATTATGCAAATATGTTATAATATGTGAAAACAAATTAAAAATTTCATGTATGCATTTTACATGCATTAGAGGCCCATGCTGAAAAAACAGGGAGGCAACGGACCAACATAGACGAAGCCAGAGCCTTGGAGTATGAGACATGAAGAGTAGTTAGTGTTAGTGTAGGACTTTGTAACTTGTATGGTATGGAATTTACCCTATAACCCTAGGTTCTGACACCTTTATAAGAAGGACCTATGTGAGCCTTTTAGGGCACAACACAACCTCGCATAGTGAACCATACAACCTATGTAACCAGGCGTATTGCTAGTATAGTGATTGGAAGGAGTAGGATTCCGCCACCATTGTGGGATCTGAACCTAGGTAAGTTGAGCTACCTCGTGCCCACCAACTCGCCGCCTTACCACAACTCTATCTCCATGCTCTATGAGTACCCCTCCATGGCGTACTCATCGACAATACCATGATAAATAGCTTTGCAATGGTGTGGTGTCCTGCATGATGTCCTCCATAATAAATATCATAGAAATCTCTTATGATATCTTGTTGCTCAAATTCAGGAACACAACATCTAATAGTACCATAAACACATTTCTTATAAAGGAATGGGTCTTCCCAAAAGTAATATCTAAGATCATAAAATAATTTCTTTCTTTGTTGGGAATTAAAATGTGGTGGCATAACTTTCCCAATAATAAAATTAGCATAATCAGCAAACCAAGGAGATGCAACTCTAGCACTAAAAACATTAATGTTTGCAAGTTGTTCATTATCAAAACTGTCATTAATAGGTATAGGATCTAATGGGATGTTTTCCTTTCTAGACAAATGATCGGTTACAGGATTATATTCACCCTTCCTATCAACAATATGCAAATCAAATTCTTGATATAAAATAACCCATCTTATTAATCTAGGCTTAGCATCTTTATTATTCATGAGATATTTAATAGTTGAATGTTCAGAGTGCACAATGACTTTAGAATCAACAATGTCAGGTCTAAACTTATCACATGCAAATATCACGACTAAGAATTCTTTTTCAGTAGTAGCATAGTTTTTTTGAGCACCATCAAGTGTTTTGGTAGCATAGTAAAAAACATTCAATTTCTTATAAACTCGTTAGCCTAAAACAACACCAACAACATAATCACTAGCATCACACATAATTTCAGAAGGTCAATTCCAATCAGGAGGTTGAATTATAGGGGCACTTGCATTCTTTAAAAACATTAAAGGAATCTACACAATCATCATTAAAATAAATAGGAACATCCTTTTGTAAAAGATTAGTTAGAGGATTTGAAATTTTAGAGAAGTCTTCAATAAACCTTCTAAAGAAACCTGCATGACCAAGAAAGCATCTTATACCTTTGATATATTTGGATATGGTAGCTTTTCTATAGCTTATATCTTGGCACAGTCCACTTCAATTCCTCTACCTGAAACACGGTTTCCAAGAACAACACCTTCTATGACCATGAATTGGCAGTTCTCCTAGTTCAAGACTGAGTGTTGGTCCTCACATCTCTACAAAACTTTGTTAAGGTTGAACATGCAATTATCGAAACAGGTACCATACATAGAAAATTCATCCATGAATACTTCCATAATTTTCTCAATATAATCAGCAAATATAGCATTCATGCATCTTTGAAAACTAGCAGGAGCATTACATAAACCAAAGGGAGTTCTCCCATAATCAAAAGTTCCAAATGGACAAGTGAAAGTTCTCTTTTCCTGATCATCCTTATGCACATGAATTAGAGAGAAACCTGAATAACCATCTAAATAGAAAAAATGTGAATGTTTTGACAACCTGCTTTCTAGCATTTTATCAATAAATGGAAAAGGATAATGATATTTATGAGTAGCTTTATGAAGTTTTCTATAATCCATGCACATTCTATAACCATTAATAGCATGTTGAGCCACAAGTTCATTTTCACCATTTGGAATAACAGGGATTGCACCTTTCTTAGGTAGACAATGAACAAGACTAACCCATTTACTATCAGCTATAGGATAAATGATACATGCTTCAATGAGTTTTATTACCTCTTTCCTTACCACTTCTTTAATGTTTGGATGGAGACGGCATTGATAATCAACAAAAGTCTTTGCATCTTCCTCCAAATTAATTTCATGCATACATAGAGCTGGGATTATACTTTTCAGATCATCAAGTGGATAACCCACACCTCGTCTATGAGCATGTAGTACATCAAGTAACTTTGATTCTTCTTCAGCTGAATGGTTAGCACTAATAATAATAGGATATATATTATTTTCATCAAGGTATGCATATTTCATATCTTTGGGTAAAGGTTTAAGTTCAAAACTAGTATCTTCCTTAGGTGGAGGCAACTCTCGTAAATCATCAGGGAGAATATGTAATTGCAATTGAGGAGGTTGTTGAGATAATATTTGCTCTAAAGCTTATTTTTCTTCATCAATAAAGGGTTCATCTTGGTTTAGTACATATCGCTCCATCACGTCTGACGAAGCAACAACAATATAAGCCATAGTCTCCACTTCATATTTAGAAAATCTATCTTTTTCTAGATGTTTATCAGTAAACTTAGAAAAATTAAACTCTAGTTTTTCTCTAGCACATTTAATGAACACTTTCTATTTAGGTAAACAAATTTCAACACCAACAGTATGTAAGAAAGGTCTACCAAGTATAATAGGACAAAATGAATCTTGAGAACAACCAAGTACTATAAAATTTGCATGATATTTAATCTTAACATTTCTAACCATACCAAGAGGACAAATATATTCTTTATTAGTAAGTTGGATAGTCATACATGTCTCTTACATATGTGTGGGATCAATGTTAGGATTAATTTCAAGATATAGAGAATATGGTATAACACTTATGCTTGCTCCAATATCACGAAGTCCATGATAACATGAAGTTTCAATAGCACATGACATAATAGGTTTATCCACCTTGGTGGTTTTCCCTTGAATTACCTTGGTGGAATCTTCACATAAATAAACATCACAAGGGTCTTCTTCATTGAATTCTTTAATAGCATATACTTGAAGTTGAACTTCAATTTGTTCATATAGCATACAAGATTTTCAAGAACTCTTGTTTGGAATAGAGGTGAGCAA
The DNA here is from genome assembly GCA_023614405.1 of Avena insularis. NCBI lineage: Eukaryota > Viridiplantae > Streptophyta > Magnoliopsida > Poales > Poaceae > Avena > Avena insularis. The sequence goes on along the minus strand of CM042692.1, from coordinate 317,116,975 downwards.
ATTCTCCTGCATTTTATTTGGATATGGAGGAGTTTCAACATATTCTTTCATTTTTGTAGATGAAACTTGGTTAACCTGCTTAATGATTTTAGGCACAATAATAGAATGCTTAACAGGTTTAACATATACATCAAATACTTTTTCTAGGAATCGAAATACGATTAGCAAAAGATTTAGCAACTTCTATTAAAACATATGGATCAAGATCAAACCTGTTACTCAATTCTTCAAACAAGATAGAAGTAGAGAAATTCTCTATACATGAGTATTCATATTTTAAATGGGGTTTCTTACCTTCGTCAAGATCCCAATTATCAATATTCTCAGAGATTGTATTTAGTAAGTCCCATGCTTCTTCTTCACTCTTATGTGTAAAACATCCTCTAGAGGAATTATCCAGAAAGTCCTTCTGATGTTGAGGTAATCTCACATAAAAATTGTTCAATATGATGTTTTTATAAAGACCATAACAAGGATTCTTACAAAGAAGTTCCTTTAATATCCCCCAAGGTTGATTAATACTCTCTCCAACACAAGGCCAAAAATTATAAATATGATAGCGATCATTATAAGCCTCCTTGGGAGTATAGTATTTAAGGTAGAAAGCCTTCTTTAGATATTTCCAATCAAGACGGTATTCTTCATCCAGAGATCTAAACCATATGCGAGCATCACCAGAAAGAGATAAATATAATAGCTTCCTTTTTACTTCAGCTTGAGAAATACCAGAAAGTTTAAATAATCAACATATATCCTCAATCATATGCACATGATCATGCGCATTTTTTTCTTCCATCACCTGAAAAAGCTTACTTCCTAATAGTTTTAACATGACCAATAGGAATTTGATACTCCCTTTATGGCTCAGGAGGTTTATGAACTTTATTCTCAATAGAGTGAACATGATTATATAAAGAGATATTCATAAAGTCAGAAGCCATAATATCAACTATAAAGTAAAAAAGTAAAAAGTAAAATCAACTTTCAAGTTCCCTTACCAAACGAACCTACCAATAGCATGATGCTTCCCGGCAACAAGAAAAGTATTTTGATGTCTCCCAAGTGTAGGAGATCTACTATAGTACCTTTAAATAAGAAAAGGTTATCGAATCCACGAGGAGCTGAAGGTATTGGTTAGTAAGTCTGACAGGTAAACAATAAAAGATGCAAAGATTTGGTGTTTTGGGTTTATAGTTTGCAGAAAAGTAAATTGTTGTAAAGTAAATCACAATTAAGTAGATTGCAAGTAAAGTAAATGCTCTTTTCAGAGAAATCCCAATCCTCTATGCAGCAAGAGAATAAGCTCAAGTTTGTGTTCTTATATGTGATGAACGTTCTTTAGGGCAGCATGGATTTACTAAGCATAGAGATTTCTACAATAGCAAGTAAGTATCTTGTCAAGTTTTATTATCTTTGGACAGAGCCTAAAATAGGTGCATCCATAGACATGAGAAAATACACCCCTCATGGTTTGTCCTAAGGCCATTTTCATGAGCAAACAAAGGATTCATTAAGCCATAAAGTCCAACCACAACATAAAGTTCCATGGTCCCCAATATAAACCCCCTTACTACAACTTCAAGACTAAGGACACGATTTCTGTCATTTTATCCTCCTTACTCTCTCCATTACACTAAGGTGCAGCCCTATGATTCCATATAGGTGAAGTACTATGTAGTCGATGTTCGCATAATATCATCATAGAACCACATAGAAGATTAAAACTTGACCAAATACTCATTGCATACTATATGAAAGTCATAGCCAATTCATCCTATGCCCTCAGGAACATGGGAAACTACTCACAATGATGAAACATGATATAGATCATAGGCATATGAGGTACAACACAATCTGAAGTTATAACTTCACCACAAAATAATGATAAGACCAAGCACAATCATGCACAGGGCACTAAAACAATATATAAGGTTTAATCTGATCACAAACTACGTGGGGAACGAGATGGATCTTAAAAATGGAGATGGTGCTGATGTTGGGGATGATGTACATGGTAATGGAGATGCCTCCCCCTACGCCAAGGAGGAGTGGTGATGATGATGGCTTTGATTTTTCCCTCTCTGGAGGCCTCGGAGCAGCAGGATCTGCCCTATCCCTGAGTAGGAGAAGTCTTTCGCCTCCGCCTCCTCTGTAAATCGTAGGAAAAATATGACGTAGGTTTTCAGGTGATACGATGCCTTCTGAAAAAATGGGGAGCTGAGGAGACACTTGAGGTCCAAACAGACCTAGGTGGCACGACCATGGGTGGGGCCCATGCCACCAGGCCTCATTCGGCTATCGTGGCTCCCCTCTCACGCTTCTAAGGCTCATTGCCCTTCTTGTGATGAAAAACTGTCATGATGTTTTTCCTTCAATTAATTGGTGTCCAGAAAGTCTCTGAAACAGCAAAATATGAAAAAGGAGGTTTTCTGCCTCCTAGAAATTAAATAACAAAACAAGGAACTTTGTAGGAAAGTCCCATAAATCATCTAAAAATTCAATAAACAATGATATATAAATGCCAATAACAATATAAAATAGTCCTATATGGTGCTATTATGATGATAAATAATGCAAGTATCATCACTCAGGGGAGATATATAACCACTGATGCGTCTTTGTATCTGTTGGGTATCACCCGTTGTTGGCTAGACCAGACTTGTTTCCGTTTGGTATTTGTAGGACTGAACTATTTGGTTATATGGTTGTAATCTATACCGAACCTTCCATAAGGCTTTATTAACTTAAATTCGGGCTCAACCTTTCGTCTAAAAAACTTAGATGCCCTAAACTATGCATCTAAATCCCAGATTTCTACTGTCTCTTCAGTTCTACTACATATTATAAATGTTTTAAACTTGGTCAAGCATTTAGATCACTAATACTCATGCATCTAGATAATGCTAAAATTTCCATAACAACCGCAACCAGGACAATAGTAGCACCGAATGCATATTGTAGACAATTTTTCTTCTCGAATATGTCTCTTTTTAATTATCTTCATCTTCAACTTGGATGCATATGGCTTGATCTTGTGAACACGAACAACATTGGCCAAATGTAGATCCATTTGCACCTTTTGTTCTTCAATCCTTTTATTTACTCCTCGATCTTGTTTATTGTTTACTCCATCTTCCAGGTTGTCTCACGTGCTACCTTTAGCTTCTCCTCACCCTTCTTCCTTTTTTCATGGGACTTCTTCGTCTCGTTGATCGTGAAGTTCAAATCTTTGAATTTAAGCTATTTTTATTTGAACAATCTCTAAAATCGGCTATCAAACCCGCAATAATGCATACACACGTGGAGTTTCTAGAGATTTCACAAAAAAATCAAATCAGCAAAATTTCACAAAAATCCTAAATCTAACAACCCTTACAAAACTTGACCTGGTGGTACTAAGGTGGTAGCTGGATGAGTTTGTTTATTCCCGATGGCACTGAGGTGGTAGTTGTGCCTGTTCGTACTTCATGAAATTACGGCCAGACAAGATGAAGCATAGGTGATGGGGAGCGGTTAAAATGGTTTGCTCGGGCAGCGGGGGTGAGAGGATCTAGGAGTTTCTTCTAGGCCTTAGAGTCGAATGAGACGAGGGAAAAATGTCGAAATCGTGGAAGAGGCTCCGAGAGCCATGGTGGATCAGCTGTGGAAGAGGTAGGTGCGAGAGGGCTATAAATTGGATGGCAGGGACCTCCGTGAAAGGTGGCACAGAGAGAAGAGAAAATGGGGGGAAGATCGGTGGATAGAGCCTACCGTAAAAAATAGCTTTGTGTCCGTAGACTTGTAGCTCAAAACACATATTTAGAGGCTGCTATAAATTTTTTTTACCCTAGCCAGTAAAATGCTACTCCCTCTGATCCATAATAAGTGTCGTTAATTTAGTATAACTCCGTACTAAATTAACGATACTTTGACTAGAAATGCTCTGAGGCATAGAGGACGGCCATCAAAGCCATGGCCAACAAGGCAACAAGACAATTCCACTAGGAATGCTCCATGGCATAGAGGACGGCCACCAAAGCGATGAACAATAAGGCAACAAGACAAGTTCCATGATTGTGTAGAAAATTGTGAGTGTGCATAGTTAGCCAGCACAGAAAGACCATCCCTTTACTTATGGTGTTTTGAATGATGTAACCCGTAAAAGCTCAAGGATATTTGCTTGCTCATAGAGTCATTTATCGCTTCTAGCTAGAAGAAAATCGCTCGATTGGTTGCTCACTCGTGAAGGAATCTTTGCACCGCACGCGTGTTAAAGCACTCCTCAGCCTGGATATGGAGAAACGCCCAAATCGGCCGTTTTCATGGAGCCAACTTCTTCTCACGCTCGCTGGAGAAACGGTTGCATCCGACCGTGCGAGAGCGAGAGCGAGATGGTAGGATCTCTTCCGCGTCTACGAAATTCTGGTAGGAGAAACTGGGTCACCACCCGCCGATTCGCACCGCCTATTTTACACCGTGCTGCCTCACTGGCTAATCACCATCCGCCCTTTCGAGTTGTCCCTCCAAATCTTCTTCAAATATGAGCACAGATAACCTATGTCGCCTACTCTGGTCGGTCGATCTCCTCTCCAGCAAATGTGCTTCCACCCATTCACCGAATGTTCACAACATTCGACTCTGAGATCCTAGTAAGATAACTCTAAACCTAGCTTTGGAATGAAGATCTATTACAATCTTGGTCTGTCCTAGTAGATCTGCAAAGGTTCGTATGGCCACTCTTCTTAGATTCATGCATATTGCACGATTCTATGGTTCTTGCTTATATTCATGCATGTTGTATGTGTTGGGGATATACTTTTCGGGTATCCTCACTGTGCCTCACTAACCAGGGTGGCCTACTTCGGGTTAGAGCTTTGCTTCATGGGCGGACCAGTCAGGGAGAAGAGACGGAGTTCACTCCGACTACATGAAGGCCCAGAAGACTTATCGACATAGGCATGTTAAGTTACTTGTAGTTCAAGATATACTCTGTAACCGACTCTTAGTCGTAGCCGGATAGGCCTCTCCTATAAACCCTAGGCCGGATATCTATATAAGCCGTCCTAGGGTAAGCCTTTAGGGCACCCTCACAATAGTCTACAATCTCAACTCGCACAGGCAAAACCCTTGTAACCCATATTCTGGCTCTGCCAGACATTCAATTGCTAGCAGGAGTAGGATCCGTCAAAGCCATGGATTCAACTGGGTAAACTTGTGTGCTCACCGTCCCGGAATATCGTACGTCTCACACACCTCTCTTCCACACGCCTCGAGGACCCCCTCATGGCGTACTTGTCATCAATCCGACGACAGTTGGCGCCCACTGTGGGGAAAGTGAGCTTTGAATCGGAATCGGCGAGACCATCCCCGTCGGTCGCGTCCTCTACGCCAGTGACGTCCCTATCATCGTTCTCGACGAGACTTGGATTTCGGCTAGGGAGGCCATGTCTGCTTACACCATCATATCTTTTGGTGAGATCGATGTTTACATCGGTTTCACTGAACATGTCCCACCCACCCCAGCGGTGATGATAGAGGCAGAAGAAGTCTCTAGGTCCACTTTGTCCACGGAGGCGGCAGAGTTCTGGATCTCAGAAAACCCTAATCCCACCCAGCCTGTACCCGTTGTGGAGATAGTGGAGAAAGCCGAAACTGGAGCAGATCTTGCAGTTCAAATCGAATCTGGGTTACTCGTGGCTTAGCTTCCCCCTCCCCTCATCCAGACTTGAAAGCGGGTCTCCCTAGCGAGGCCAAATCCCAGATCGATCTACCCGCTGAGATCGAAATCCAGGAGGAGCAGGACAACAACCTTGGTTCCGGCTCTGCTAACACCAGAACAGACCAACCTTTCCTGAGGCATACGTTGAGGCGCTTGATGTTGCAAGGCGCAAACGTGAATGAGGTTCTCGAGACCATCAGGAGTTTCGAGGAAGCCCACGAGGAAAGCCGCAATTACCTCAGGAACCACACGTCGCACTTTGTCGAATATGTTGGATCTAGATCTGGCTCTGCCGATGCTGGAGACAACAAAGACTCGGTGCTGGAGGCGATCGGAACAAACACCGACTTACCCGCATCTTCGGATGACTCGATGACGTCGGTGGATTTCTGAAAGTTCTCCATGGAATATGAAGAGGAGTTCAACTCCAAAGCTGCAGAAGAAGGAGAAGCCATGGATGAAGGATCCGGAGAAAACTCTCCCAAAGCGCGAGATGACATGGATCTTGGACATAATCCCGACGTCCAGATGTCCGAAAGTACCGCTCAGAGCTTGACTCCGGGAAACGGACCCAAAGCTGTCTTTGCTACCGGCGCTGCCAAGAAGGCAAAGAAGAAGAACAATAAGAACAAGACCCCGACAAAGGAACTTCCAACAGAGGAAGTGATCGCCGAAGAATATGAGGAAGACTCGGATGGAGCACTTATCCCAGAAGAGCCCAAATAAGCTTCGATGGATGGACACGTGGTCACTGCAGGTGCCTGTAGACTCATCGATGCTGCTCTAACTACACCCATCCCTACAGCTGCAGAACTTACTGCTGAAGAGCTAGAGGAAAGGGCTCAGGCCCTAGAAGCGCGTCGCCAAGTACTCCTGGATGAAGCCAACAATATCGAGGAAGAGAAGAAGCTCATAGATACTGGGGAGAAGTATATCTCTCTGCAGCATCAGAAGACCCGAAGATGACACACACGTGACAATCAGTTTCCAGAAATCCACAAGGTTCTCTTTGAGGGAGATCCAGGGATGCCTCGACTTGACAGTAAGGGAGATCTGGTGTATCCAACACCAGTACAAAACACTGCCGCAGCTCGAGATATCCTGGCAAATAATCCAGGCCTAGAACAAGTCCGATTGGGCATTAAGCTACTCACCAAGGGTCTGGAGCAGCAGAAGGTCGTGAAGTCCGGAAGTGGAAAACTGGTCTCTCAATCTGACCAATGCCACATGGATCCGGCCTGGAATGACGTATGGCCCCAACGGGTTCCGGAGCAGCATCACCGTTCCGATCGTCGGGAAGACAACTACTCAAGAACCGGATCTCAGGGCAGCGCCACAGAACTGCATGTGACTGGCGCAACATTGCCCTAGCCGTGGAGCAAGAGGCAATTGCTGCACTGTATCCGAGAAATTCTCCCCAACAAGAGTCGAACGATCGCAGGGAAGAAGACAAGGAGAAACATCGAGAGGAGGACCATCAAAGAATGCCACCTCCTAGACATACAAGCCGTCCGTCTGAACCCCATCGCGGTGGGAGTGACGAACGAAGGAATGACGGACACCGTGCCGAGTCAAGCCAGTAGGGGGCTCGTCGCAATGAAGACCCTCCCTGGAACCGAAATAATGATGCTCCGAACGGAGGCCGGTGATCAGTCCGAAACAATCCACCTGCTTCACCCTCTCCACCAAGTAGCCATCACAACGGCTCTCAAGGAGGCCAAGCAGGGCGTCGTGGCGGCGGAGGTGGCGGCGAAGGTGGCGGCAGAAGCCGAAGTCTGGCTCCAAGTTACCACAGCTATAGCGAACAACCGAGACGGCGTTCCCTGTCACCAAGTGACGCGAGACACCGGATTAACTCCAACATAGAGGCACGACGCTATGAAAACGATGATATATACGTGGGCCCAAAATGCTTCGGACCATGAATTCGACAAACACACTTCCCGGGAGGACTTGCTATCTCAAGACACATCCAAGCCTATGATGGTGTGGCTCGGCCAGATACTTCGCTCCAGGATTTTTTTCCAGGCTTGCTGCATCGCCAAAGGCGGAAACAGCTTGGGTCGCAACCCGATGTCTCCCACTTATGTTGCGGAAGACAGCACGACCATGGCTCAATGAACTTCTGGAGAACACCATCCACAACTGGTATGACATGCAAAGCACATTCTTTTGGAATTTCGAAGGCACATACCGGAGGCCCTGTACGGTAGGAGACCTACAGCGTTGCACCCAAAAAGCCGGAGAAACTTGCCGAGATTACCTCGGATGATGGATCGACACTAAGAACTCTGTGAAGGAGTAAATGACCAAACTGCGATTGAAGCTTTCATTGCAGGACTCCTAATTGGTTTACTACGTCATCGCTTGAAGTGTGACAAGGTCACTGATCTGGGAGAGATCATAGAAACAGCGAGCAAGTATGCAGATGCTGACGATGATGCGGAGGGATTATTGAACGCCTTGGCTGTGCCATAGTCGGCAAAACAACCAAAGCAACAAGCTCAGAAGCGCAAGAACACCTCAGAAGAAAAACCCAACGCGGAAACGGCAGTGGTCACTACTACTTTCGGGTCTGGAGGACGAGGAGGGCGCGGCGGTGGCTGTGGACGCGGTCGTGGGACATCAAGGGTCCAGGGTAGAGGAGACCAGCAACCTGGCAAAACCTATTCCTGGGACGACATTGCCAACAACCCATGTGTGCATCACTTAGATGCCAGTGGGGGCTTGTCTCACACAAACTCCGAGTGTCGTTTTCATGACGACATCAAGATAGATGATACCGCTGGCTACAGGGCTAAGCGGAAGAAGGGAAAGAAGAATCCCGAAAAAGAGAAGGAGACCAAGGAAGATTCTAACATGGAGGAAGCTGACCCTTCAAATCCCAAGCCGGGTGGAAAGAAGAACTTCCCAACAAAAAAAGACACTTACATCACCTTCCTTGGATCTCAACCAGCTAAGGTCAAGAAGGCAGTTATGCATGAGCTCAACACAACCGTTCCGGCTATCCCACAATTCCTGGACTAGTCGAAAGTGGCAATCACCTTTAACCGTGTTGATCATCCGCCTAAGTTGCACAGGCGAGGAAAATACGCCTTAGTCGTTAACCCACTTATTGATGGCTATAGTTTCTCCAAGACTCTCATGGATGGCGGCAGCAACATCATGTATGTCGAAACGCTACGCCGGATGCGCCTCTCGAAGACACAACTGAATCATAGCTCTGTGATCTTCGGGAAGACAAGCAAATTACCCGGGAGAAATCACTTTGGATGTTACCTTTGTAACTCAAAAGAACTATTGGACGAAGGCACTTTCCTTCGAAGTGGTCCCGTTCAAGAGCGTGTATCACACTATATTCGGACGTCTGTCTTACTGGGCTTTTATGGCTCGTCCGTGTTACATTTACAATATGATGAAAATTCTAGGTCCCAAAGGCGTGATCACCATCAGGGGAGACCCAAAGAAGGCGCGAGAGTGCGAGGACAGAAATGTCGCCTTTCCTGAAGCCGTGCTGCACGCCCAGGAGTACCATCAGATCAAGAAGACCATTGATCCGTCTGAGATGCCCGCGACGAAGAAGGAGGTGACAAAGCCGAATCCGGAGTTCAAGGCATCGGAAGAGACAAAGAAGATGTTGTTGAAGGATGATGACACCTCCAAGGTGACCCAGATAGGTGTAGGCCTAGATAGCGCATAGGAAAGCGTGCTCGTCAAGTTCCTCCAAGCAAATCAAGATATCTTCGCATGGTAGCCATCTGACATGACCGGAGTACCTAGGGAATTTGCCGAGCACTCTCTAAATGTACACCCGAATGCTAAACCCGTCAAACAGTCCCTACGACATTTCGGCAATGAAAAGCGTAAGGCAATAGCTAAGGAACTAACCCGGCTCGAGTTAGCTGGATTCATAGAAGAGTTCATTCACATTGAGTGGTCGGCCAATCCTGTAATGGTCCCTAAAAAGGACACCACTGATTTAAGGATGTGTGTTGATTATACTGCCTTGAACAAGGCTTGTCCCAAAGATCCGTTTGCTCTGCCTAAAATCGATCAAGTTATCGATTCTATGGCAGGCTCGGAACTCCTATGTTTTCTCGACGCATATTCCGGTTATCACCAAATCCGGATGAAGGAATCAAACAAAGTCAAAACTTCATTCATAACCCCCTACAGAACTTTCTGTTTTGTTACGCTGCCCTTTGGGCTCAAGAACGCAGGAGCTACGTACCAGCACACTATGCAGTGTTTCCTCCACAACCAAATCGGATGCAATGTACATGCATATGTGGACGACATTGCGGTGATGTCCAAAAAGAAGGAAACTCTAATTTCCGACTTGGAGGAAACGTTTGCCAATCTACGACAATACAACATAATGCTTAACCCTAAGAAGTGTTTCTTTGGAATACTAGACAGAAAATTGTTAGGTTTCATCGTGTCCCAAAGGGGCATTGAGGTGAACCGAGACAAGATTAAGGCTATACTCAATATTTCCAAGCCAACTCGCCTGAAGGACGTTCAAAGACTAACTGGTTGCATTGTTGCAGTCAGTCGGTTTGTAAGCCGGCTCGGTGAAAGAGCTGCACCACTCTACAAGCTTCTGAAAAAGACCAAAAAATTCGTTTGGACTGACGAAGCTGAAGTTGGACTACAAGACCTGAAAGCAGTACTCTCATCTGCTCCTATCCTTGCAGCACGGGAACCACGGGAACCGATATTGCTCTATCTCGCTACGACAAACAGAGTCGTCAGTGTCGTCATGGTGGTGGAGAGACCAGAGAAAAACCAGGAACACCTGGTGCAGCGCCCGACTTACTACCTCAGTGAGGTCCTAACTGAATCAAAGCAGCGGTATCCACACTATCAAAAGTTGGCTTATGGTGCGTTTTTCGCATCTCGCAAGTTACGGAATTATTTGGAGGAACATCCCATTACCGTGGTGAGCATAGCTCCCATGAGAGATATAATCAACAACAGCGATGCTACAGGATGCGTCGCAAAATGGAGCATAGAGCTTTCAACTTTCGACATTGAGTATAAACCTCGTACAGCAATCAAATCCCAAATCCTCGCTGACTTTGTCACTGACTGGACAGAGACAATGGAAAATATGACCCTCCCAGAGTCGGAATATTGGACCTTACACTTTGACGGGTCTAAGGCGCTCGGGGACTCGGGGGCTGGCGTGGTGCTCAAATCACCCCAGGGAGATAAACGTTTCTATGTGTTGCAGATCCACTTCACGGCGACGAATAATATTGCCGAGTATGAAGCACTGCTTCATGGAATCCGGATTGCTAAGGATATTGGCATCTGACGTTTGATGTGTTACGGAGACCCGGATCTTGTTTCTCAACAAGTGTCGGATATCTATAATGCAAATAAGCACATGGCAGCATATATAGCTGTCGTGGATGAACTATCTAAATTGTTCGAGGGGTTTGAGGTTCAACACATCCCTCAAACAGAAAATGAGGAAGCAGATGCACTATCTCGTATAGGCTCTGCACAGAAAAAGGTCCCGGATGGCGCTTTTTTGGAGCACCTAAAAGTTCCCTCCATAAAAGGAGTAGACAAGGAATATCCGACCAAATCCGACTCACCTTTAGTAGTAGTTCTGGCTGTAATTCCCAGCTGGACTCAACCCTACCTTGATTATTTGGTAAATAGAAAATTACCCGAAGATAATGTTCTGAGCCGGCAGATTGTCCAACGAGCAAAAGCCTAAACTATAATTAGTGGTGAGCTCTATAAGAGGAGCGTGTCTGGGGTCTTTCAGCGTTGTCTATCTCCGGAAGAAGGAGTGGAAATCTTACGAGAAATCCACGAAGGCAAGTGTGGTCATCATGCTGCAGCCAAATCTTTAGTGGCAAAAGCTTTCCGACCCGGTTTTTTCTAGCTTACAGCCAAGGCAGATGCCGAAAGGCTAGTCAAGACGTGCAAAGGCTGCCAAAAGTACCCCAAACAAGCTCACGTTCCAAATGATTAGCTGCGAACAACACCTATAACATGGCCTTTTTGCGTTCTGGGGGCTTGACATGGTAGGACCGTTTAAATAGGCTCCAAGTGGATTTACTCATCTCTTAGTGATGGTGGATAAATTCACAAAATGGATTGAGGCTAAACCCGTCACCAGTTGTGATGGAGCAATAGCCAGAAGATTTGTCGAGGATGTCATAATCCGATACGTTTATCCGCATAGCATTATCACGGACAACAGGAGTAATTTCTCTATGGGAGAGCTTGCCGAATTCAGCAACAAACAAAATATTCGGCTTGACATTGCGTCAGTCGCACATCCGCGGGCTAATGGACAAGTCGAAAGAGAAAATAGTTTAATCCTACAAGGCCTAAAACCAAGACTCGTAGCACCACAACGACATGTTGCAGGTGCTTGGGCAGAGGAATTAACTTCTGTGATATGGAGTTTACGACCAACTCCGAACAGGTCAACTAGATATACACCTTTCTTCTTACTCTATGGTGTAGAAGCAGTTCTTCCGAGTGATTTGATTCATACTTCTCCCCGAGTTTCTATGTATATTGAAGAGGATGCTGAAATTTTTGGACAAAATGATCTCGATTTAATCGAAGAAGTTCACGTCGTTGCTAAGATGAGATCAACAGCCTATCAGCAGAAGTTACGCAAGTATTATCGCTAGAGAGTCAGAAACCGGTCTTTCAATAAGGGCGATTTGGTTCTCCGGCTTGTGCAGAAAAGAAAGCACAAACTTTCCCAGTATGGGAAGGGCCCTTTTTAGTTAGCTGAGTATTACACAATGGTTCTTACTATCTAACTGATATGCGGCCAGTCAAAGAAAGACCTGGTACTAAGAAAATAAAGAGAGCTGGAGGCAGTACAGACTTGGAAGAATTAGACAGACCATGGAATATTGCTCAGCTACTTCCCTTTTATTCTTAGTTTATCTTTCTTTGTAATCATATATGTGTACATGTACAATGAGAAATAAAGTATTGGTTGCCTCATTTTTTCTGAGAAGTTTTACATTACCATATTATTTTCGAATGATCATGTCACAGTCGAAAATCCCAGAATACTTGAAAGTACTTTATGCTCATGTTTGTTCTGGTTAAGATTTCTGATTCTAAAAATGCTACCTTCAGGTATAAATTTAAATTTTCTAGTTTGTACTTTGGTTATTTATCTAATTGCCGGATGCGGGCATTTTCTGAGTAGTGAATTGTTGGTACTCGAAGCCGGCTTTGTTTCCGAGTTTAATCTGGTTTAGCAATTGAGCTCCGTTGCTCGGCAAAGTTTCCATGCTGAAAATTGACCGACTCACGAAAGGGACGAGGGGGAAAGCCAGATAAACGATAAGTACATACAAAAAACATAAGTGCTTATGTAAACATTCCAGGCACATAAAATTAAAGACAAAAGTGCTAAATAGAAATAACAAATCTTAGTACTAGCAAAAGTATTATACTACTTATTTACAACCCGAATTGTTTTTAGAATAACACAATGTTTTTTCTGATACTCTACGATGCAGGGGAGAGGTAGGAGCTGTCTGCTCACTGGAGACATCGGCCTCGCCTTGATATCTTTCCGAGACGTTCAAATCCGAAATAGTTTGTTCATCGTCGGAGACTTCTGCTGTTACTACGGCAGGCGGAGGAGGCGTCTCCATGCGAGTGAAGAAATGAGTGTCATAGTTGGTCAAGTCAGCTACGTGGCACCCATATCTGGCACAGGAGTCCATGATTGCTTTGATGTCCTGCTCTTGTCCGTCTTCATCCATAGTAGAATACCCTCTGGTTACTTGCCAGATTTCCATGCTTCCATGGTGGCTCATAACCATGGTGAGAGTGTTCTGCGCTGCGGTTCGCGCGTAGGACATGTTCCAGTCCTGGATGAGCTGAGGCATCTCCTTGGCCTTGTCTCACACTTCAAAGCGGGACATTCTATGCATGTCCAGAACTTTGAGTACTTCGCCAATATCCTCCAAAGATTGGTGGAAATCGTGAAGCAGATCACTGACTTGAGTAAGTCGGTTGGTGCGAGACTCGGTGGAGGCAGAATCCATCAAGTTCAGAGGACCTGCGCATATAATGCAAAAGGTTAAGAAAATATATCCGAACTCCAAAAGTTAGAAAAGGCAGAAATTCAGAAAGGGGGAAACATATCGAAGATGACATCGTCAACTTTGGTCTTCTCTTCTCGTAGGCTCTAGAGTTCAGCTCGGAGTGCCTCGATAATGTCCTTCTCTCTGAACAAAGCATCGTTGATATCCGAGATCCTTTGATCCTGGGTCGTGATCCTTCAATCACATTCTTCAGTGGCCATGGAAGAGGATTCAAGAACTTGAGCAATGCTCTGTTCATGATCCGCCTTCAGCTTGTCCAGCTCCTAAAGTAAGTCGGTGTTCTCCACCGCTAGGGTCTTCAGGTTTTCGGCTTCTTCAATCATAGCACATGATTGCTTTACCAGTGTTGTAGGCAAAAGAACAATAGTTGAATAAAAATTCGACTATGAAATAAAGGGCAAGGTTTGAGGACTGGAATGTTTACCTTCAGCCTCATCCCTTGACACTTTCAATTGAGCATTTTCAAGCCGGAGAGCTCTGATCTCTCTCCGCTTGTTGCAGATATCCTTCAACAATTCCTGGTTATACGAATTAACTTTCTATAAGTCAGAATACCTAGAGTCAGAAGTCTACTAAAGACTCGGGCTAATATTTTTATTAATATCAGCACGAGCCTTGGGGGCTACACTAGTTCATTCTTTGGCATCCTAGGGAAGCATAAATCCGGATTGTTTATCCAACTTCATGCTTGGGGGATAGAGGATATGATATGAAATAAAGTAAAAAAAGGTGAGTTAGAATTCGACTTACATGATGTTCATGGGTGAGCTTGTTTAAGCTCATAGACACCTCGGTGCTAACCTTCTCGGTGAGGGTCAGTGGGATAACTGGTGGTGGCGGAAGCACACCGGTTCTCAACCCCTCGTCGCGAAGACGGATCTGCTCAAGGAGTTCGGAGTACTTGACGTCCTCCGCTTCTTGTGCCTCCTCCTCGGCACTAATATTCCGGCTCTCCAAGCATTGCTGGGCTAGCCATTGGATTTCCTCCACAGAATTCCGAGTAATGCCAAGATTGGCAAGACCTGGATTGTTGAGGAGGTTTTCAGCGAAGACCTCTGCCGAGGGATTATTACCCGAAAATGGTTCACCCTTATCAAAACCTGAGTCACCCACAATGACGTCAGTTTGCGATCCGAGGATCACTGGCTCTGCTTGTTGAGCCGGATCTTCTACGACGGTCAGGGATGGAGTAATCTCCGGCGCCACAGAAGGCTGTGGGGCAAGAGTCAGAGGCGCTGTGGCAGGAGAAGTCAAATTCATCTTTGACTGGCGCAGGGGTTTCGACGAACCTCCTTTTCCCTTGCCCTTGGTGAGCTGTTTAGCTCTAGGGAGGTAATAGAATAAAGAACATTACATCTCGGAAAGAATTATGAACAAGATACAAAAACCTTGTGAGGAAAGTTACCTCTTCACAATGGGCACCTCCTTCATGCCAATAGCCAGAGTCGGAGCCTTACGCTTTCAAGTAAAGGTCTCTAGCAGTGGAATCAATTCTCCGTCGTCCTGAGAAGTCTCTGGAGGATATCCCTCGAGAGGAGCAAGCTCCAACTCGAGGAGGTCAGCAAGCTGAAAAGAAAAGAATACCTCAGTATTGCAAAAAGAAACAACAATGTAAAGAAGAACAGATAATTCGAGTTACTGCTAGAAACTTACCGATACCATAGGATCTTCAGCCGTATGCATATCCAAAGATAGCTCCAGGATTTTCTTCTCGATCCGCTCCCTTATCAGCCACTTGATTTGGGACTCGTATTCTTTATCCGTGTAAGGGCGGGAGCAGATCCGGAGAGTATCTTTCTTGGACGCCGTAATGGAATGCATAAGCCGGTCTCCATGATGTTGAAGAGGCTAGATCTGGCATGCCACCCAGCAGTGAACCAAGTCAGACCCCTTAAGGCCCTTGTGCTTCATCAAATATTCGATCCGCCTCTTGGCAAGAAGTAGATCGTCACTGAGAATCGGCGCATCTGCGTCCCAAGACTCTTGGGGCGTGGCGGCACCGTCGACAAAAGCCGGCAAAGTAGTAACTTTGCCGGGAGCAGGAATATCCTTATGATAAAATAAAGTGGACGGCCACTATTTCACCGACTCACTGGCCTTAATCTGAGGATAGACGTGCTCTCTCCTAATAGAAAAACTAATGGTTCCGGTAATATATAGATTACCGGCAGTGATAGAATTTCTTTGGATATGAAAATAAAACTGGAAAAGAGTGAGACTCGGCCTAATGCCAAGGTACCCCTCGCACAAAGAAGCATACGCGCTCATCTCTAAGAGAGAGTTCGGGGGAAGATGATGGAGTTGAACTCCGTAGTGATCTATAACCTTAGAAAAGAAATCTGAGGGTGGGAAACTCAAACCTCTGTCGAGGTGGGTGCCGAAGTGCACCCGCTCGTCGGCGCCAGGAGTAGGGACGGTTTGGCCGTAGCCACTCCGCCAGTCGCCAGCGTGAAGGAGCCCTTCGTTCTCCATGACGCAGAGCTTGGTGTCATCCAAAGACGCAGGGGATCTAGACCCCGCGGTGACTCTCCTTCTCCGCTGTCAAAACCGTCACTACCGTCGCCGCTGCGCCGGAAGATGAGGTTGCAACCATTTTCTCGTGGGCCGGTGACCTGGGATGGGCGACGCTGGAAGATTCTAGGGAGGCAGAGGAGCTCTGTTTTTGTGGGAAGCGTTGGGAGGAAGGAAGCGACGCAAATGCTGGTGAAGAGAAGAGGGAGAGAATCTCAACCCCTTATATCCTTCGTGCGCGCCAAGATTCGTGCAGTGTGTACAGTAACCGTGACACGCATCGCGGAAGGAGCTGGGTAACCCCCACAAGATGATTATGCCGCCTCAATCTCCGTGTACGCATTAAAACGACGCCTTAGTTCCGCAACAGGCGGACCCACCAACGGTCGTGATGACGGGAATGTTTGTCAGTGACGTGACTTGACCATGACTAGTGTCAGATTACGTCAGAGACCAAGTTCCGGCTTAGTTTGAATTTTGAGCTGGAAACCCGAATAATATATTCATAGGTCCGACTCATTTGAGACCTGGATCCTATCCTTTCTTTTGAAGTTTCAGGAACCCTTCAAGATTCTACAAGCTGAAGATCAAGCTAGACGATGATGAAATCCGACTTTGGATCTTGGAGGCTTCCGGGGGCTGCTGTTGGGGATATACTTGCCAGGTATCCTCATTGTGCCTCACTGACCAGGGTGGCCCACTTTGGGTTAGAGCTTTGCTTCACGGGCGGCCCAGTCAGGAAGAAGAGACGGAGTCCAGTCCGGCTACGGGAAGGCCCAGAAGACTTATCGACATAGGCATGTTAAGTTACTTGTAGTTCAAGATGTACTCTGTAACCGACTCTTAGTCATAGCCGGATAGGTCTCTCCTGTAAACCCTAGGCCGGATATCTATATAAGTCGTCCTAGGGTAAGCCTTTAGGGCACCCTCACAATAGTCTACAATCTCAACTTGCACAGGCGAAACCCTTGTAACCCATATTCCGGCCTTGTCGTATTACTGGATTGCTAGTAGGAGTAGGATCCGTCCAAAGCTGGCAGATTCGAACCTGGGTAAACTTGTGTGCTCACCGTTCCGGAATACCGTACGTCTCACACCCCTCTCTTCCACACGCCTCGAGGACCCTCTCATGGCATACTTGTTATCAATCTGACGACAGTACGGTAGTATGGTTCTTGCTTAGGTTCCATAGCAGATTGTTGTGTAGTGTAGGGAACATATCATGCTTATTACGGTTGTTTTATTTGTGTCGTAGGACTGGCTAACAGATAAGTCGACCTTCCCTGATCTCTCAACAACTGTGGCGGTGCCTCTACGCTATGCGCTGATGCCTTACAAGTTCACGCGGAATAAGAACGCCATTACATGGCCAGCTTCTTTGTTCACGTTCGTCCTGAACAGAGTTTGTCAGATCATTAGGATAGGGGTTTACATGGACCAGGAATTCAAAAAGAAGTACATGAGAGCTATTGCAGATGATGTATTCAAGTACTATGGCCGGAGAGTTGCCCTTAATCAGATATATATAACCATTTGAGGCGTTGGAGAGCTAAGTGGGTTCAGGTACTTAATAAGTTGAGAAGGCTCGAAACCGTGCGCTGGGTGGAAGAGACGTCTGCTGTCATGATGGACGATGAGAACTACTATGAACACATTAAGGTTGGCACAAATTTGCACTACTGCACTACTACAAAAATTTGCACTACGATGAGCACTACTAAAAACTAATTTTGTTCTCACGTAGGTTCACCCGAAGGATACCGTGTTGATCAATAAGAACATTTAGAAAATGCTCGAAGGTGACCTACGCTGATCGTATTTCCGCAATGCCCGTCTCTCCAGTTGCCATACACCATGCTCTTAGCCACCTGATGGAGCACAAGGCACATGCCAACAGACATCTTTTTATGATCCCTGAACTCATGATGAACTAGTTCACGTCCTTCCTTAACAAACACTAACTATGAGTAACCGGTTGTGCTACCGGAGGGGGAATAGTGGTGGTGTTGCCCCGGATGATGACTACTATGGTGTATATTTTAGAGCAGCTAGACTTGATCAAAACTTGTGCGTCTGTATATTTTGGGAGGTGATATTCGGTTATAACCACTCAGTTTGATGATAAAGTAGTGTCGCATCACGGAAAGTTGTTCGTGAGCTCGTGCTACAATACAAACATCGTGGTTGTTTAGACTATGTGGCACCATTACTAAGCTTATTGTTCTCTGAATTGCAATTGTCTGAACATTGATGTCTGTTGTGTTCTTGTGATGGGTAAGCTCACCACACCGTCTAGGAGATAGCAACTACCGAAAACACATAAAAAAGGCTAGCAAACAAATGGGGTTTGTCTTCTCCAATGACCCCAAGAATATTGAATGTGGGCAACCAAACCAAATGTCCTTTAGGCATGACAGCTTGAATTGGTGCGTACAGCTTTCGTGGAGCCCTGATCCCTAGGTGGGCCAAAAGGGCACAAGGAAGCAAACACGCCCAAATGACCAACGAGATGCAACACCTTATTATCCAATGGTTCAGCTTACATTCCCTTTGTTTGGCACACTAAACTTTACCAAAACTCGCTAGCGCCAGGCACCGACTTCTTCTGTTTTGGACAACATATGAGAAAGAAATTAAACACGGCTAGACGACGGCACATGTTACATCTTTCATTCCTATTTCTAGCTTCAGACACCAGAAATGCGAGAGTTTAAGGCAACAATCGAGATGGTACACGCCAACTAGCCGAAGGACAAGGCCTTGTACATGAGTAACCAGCGACGAAGATCGAATGCAACCGTACCGAGCCTGAAACGTTTTCACTATTCCTTCATTAGAGCAGCACGTGGTTAGCCACACATATAAATTTGATTTTTCTATGTATGCTGACAATATTTGTGAAAAAACTACAATGTTGAATTGTTAGTTTGTTACATTAAACAATCAGAGTTTTAACTGATAAAATGGGTACATAATTTATGCATATATTTAATATAGAAATACAATTGAACATTAGTCATATCATGTTTTAAACTATAAAGCATAAATAATTGGCCGAGCGCTAAAGACTATATTTGTTTTTTCTTCGCAGTTGAGTAGGTTTCCAGGAGCCATGAAGTATAACCACAGAGTTCTCTATGACAATATCTAATGGTGATTTCTGTTAATCCCGCTACTAAGCATATATCTGGAAAAAAATCTAGTTAGAATTCAAATACTCAAAGAGATCATGCAGACATAATACTGTATGATGACAATCAACTACCTTTAATTGCAACTTTATCGCGTGGTTCAGTAGAAGACTCTGATATTAAGTATATTATAGTTCCAGCAACTGATATAGCATTCCTCCTGGAAATGTAATTGAGCTATAAACATACAATATTGGAATGGAAAAAATGCTAACCCAAACATAAAGAATTATCTATTTCACAATTAATCCAGTTCGATAATTTAAGATATAGTATCCATGCATCATTGGCGTGTCTCGCAGTAAATTCAAATCTTAGACTGTTTGGTCCATGTTGACATACATATACTGATTAAATCATGTAATATATATACTTAACAGTAAATACCTTATATCAAGTCTCTCCACCCGATTCGCTGCTTCTTCCGCAGCTTGAATTGCTTGATTTGACATGCCAAGTGTTGAACAAAAACGACGCTGCAAAGTTGTGAATAATAGGGTAAAGAGTTAACAAAATGATTAGCCTAAATGTATTTCTATTATTTGCTATATTCTCATTGGAAATAAATGAAAATATTCATCGCCATTAGTTAGGTACGAAGTAAGTAAGAAACAACTACCACAAGGTCTCTAGGACGAACACTATTGATCTCCATGCATACACCCTTTTTCTCTTCAATATGTTGTACTAGTAAATCTTTTGCTCGAGAAACCTCTTTCTTCGTAACTCCATTTGTGACGGTGCAAATCTCTGGTTATTATATAAGGGAAATTTAATAAGCTTACCAATAATATACTATGAAATACTGTCCAATAAATGTTCTTAATGATTTTTGTACCTTTTATAGTTCGAGCCTTGTTTGCTTGCCTGCATGCTATGTACAAGCAAGCAGCACAGACTGATTTTTTCTTCCTTATATTGAACAGCTTAAGATCGTTTGCTTTCATGTATAGATTTTTTGCTTCAAGCTTTATGCTATCAACAATGCCCAACCTATTAAAAATGTATTTTTACACTTAGTTGTGTGATAATATACCACAAAAAAGGACTATTGCAATAAACATAGGACAGGTGATGATATTGAACTAGCGTAAAGTTTACACATATACATAATAGATGATTCGAATAAATAAAGATGCCACCCATACCACTAAAAACTATTTCAACTAAGGCTTACATAAGGATGTGAATTGTATTCTAAGAAAGCATAAGGATATAAATTTACCTGTCAGCCATATCAGCTATGTAATGAAACGCAGTGCCAGGTTGATGAGAAGAAAAATCAACACTCTTCAGTATATTGCCGCGAAGAGAGTGGTGGTGATCAAATGTTCTTTGCTCTAGTCTCACAGCAGCGGTAGAATTCTGTTTTGATCTAAGATCGTTAGTAGAGACTACAGTGGATATGGGGCCCTGGTTATCATCTTTGGACGCAAAGTGGGTTGAACTACGCCAATCAGGCTTCTCATCAACGTAATGACTATCCAATACAAGGCCGCACTCTGAGCATATGGTGTCTCCTGTTGCATGGTCTAATACTATCACTGTGCTAACATTACAGTCTTTGCAATGTGATGATTCCATCAGATTATGTGGATATGAACAAGCCAAAGATAGAAGCACTTAGACAACTAGGGGAGTTTAGGCGCTCAGACTATACCAAAGATCAATCAATCTACCAATATATCAATCGCGTTGAGCCTATAATTGGCTTGTGAGCTATCACACATTTTATAGATAATTTAGCTAAAATGAATTGTTAGCTTTGCGACAAGTAAATAACAAAGAACGAAAATAAAATTGTAGCGAGGGGCACACAGATTTAACATGGAAAACCCTCTCCAACAAAGAGAGGGGAAAAACCACGGACGTCAGCCAGCGAAACTTCACTATATCGGAGAGTGTTTACACAACGCCGGGGATTTCACAGATGCAACTTATCCCAACCGGCGGCTTACAAGAAGTATATATAGCGGTGGTAACCTAGGTCCCAACCGGCGACGGGCCTCGCTCCGCTCCGTCAGAAGTTGGCCTTTACTTTATAGAATTTGGATCAACATATAACAAACTCCACCTTGAGACAAATTCCTTCTTGTAGCATCAACAGTAATCATCTCCCTGAACAAACAAAGAAAACACTTTCGGCGCCAATAGCCACTTGGGCTAAGCAGTTATACCAACTAAGCTTGAGCATAGCTCAAACTTAGCAATAGGAACAGGCTTTGTCATCATATCAGCAGGATTATCATGAGTGCTTATCTTGCATACCTTCAGTGTACCTTGTGCAACAACATCACGAACATAATGGTACTTGATATCAATGTGCTTTGTTCTCTCATGGAACATCTGATCCTTAGTAAGGTAAATAGCACTTTGACTGTCACAGAACAGGTTAATTCAAAAATCATCCTGACAAAGCTCAGCATACAAACCTTTCAACCAAACAAACTCTTTGCAAGCTTCGGCAACAGCCATATATTCTGCTTCGGTTGTAGATAGAGCAACAACTGGTTGCAGCGTTGCCTTCCAACTCACGGCACATCCACCTATCGTGAACACATAACCTGTGAGGGACCTCCTCTTATCCAAGTCAGCAGCAAAATCTGAATCCACATAGCCTGCGAGTCCCTCATCAGTCTTGCCAAACTTCAAGCAAGCGTTGGATGTGCCACGGAGGTACCTGAAAATCCACTGAACAACTTTCCAATGTTCTTTACCAGGATTAGCCATGTAACGACTCACCAAACTCATAGCATATGATAAATCAGGGCGAGAGCAAACCATGGCATACATCAAGGAACCAACAGCACTAGAATAAGGAACTCGAGACATGTACTCAATATCTTCATCAGAACTAGGACATTGCAATGCTGACAATTTAAAGTGAGGAGCAACAGGAGTACTAACTGACTTTGCATCATGCATATTAAAATGTTGAAGAACTTTCTCAACGTAACTTTGCTGACTAAGAAACAACAACCTAGATTTTCTGTCCCGTTTAATTTTCATACCTAGGATTTTCTTAGCAGCACCAAGATCTTTCATCTCAAATTCACTACTTAGGTGTGCCTTCAAAGTAGTGATTTCTTTCATGCTCTTGGCAGCAATTAACATATCATCAACATATAACAGCAAGTAAATAGGTGATCCATTAACAAACTTTATGTAAACACAGCTATCAAACTGAGACCTCTTAAAACCTTGTGAGATCATAAATGAATCAAACCTTTTGTACCACTGTCTTGGAGATTGCTTCAAACCATAAAGCGACCTCTTCAATTTGCACACAAAATCCTCTTTTCCAGGAACTATGAACCCTTCAGGTTGGTCCATGTAAATCTCTTCCTCCAGTTCACCATGCAGAAAAGCAGTCTTTACATCTAGCTGCTCAAGCTCAAGATCATGCATAGCAACAATACCAAAGAAAGTACGAATAGAGCTATGCTTCACAACCGGAGAGAAAACATCATTATAGTCAATACCTGGAATCTGGCTAAAACCTTTTGCTACTAACCTTGCATTAAACCTTGGAGGCTCATTAGGAGATAAACCTTCTTTTCTCTTATATATCCACTTACAGTAGACGGCCTTCTTCTGTTTAGGCAAGCGCACAACTTCCCATGTGCCATTCTTATCAAGCGATTGCATCTCTTCTTGCATAGCAGAAACCCACTTCTCGCGGTCAACAGATGCAACAGCCTCATTGTATGTAGCAGGTTCAGTATCCTGCTCCACCTGTTCAGCACAACTCAAAGCATAATGAGTAAGATTACACTCTTCAATCAAACGACGAGGTGGAACTATGTTACGCCTCGGTCTATCAGCAGCAATAGATTCTTGTGGCTGCTGCAAAACAGTAGGTGAGTGCTGAACAACATCATCATCAATATTTTCCTCATGAGTATCATCAACAACAGCATTATTATCAACAGTTTTCTGCAGGTGCTCCACCTGCACACGAACTCCCTCCTCTCCAATAGCAACAGGAGAGGGATCTGATGGCAAGCTGTCATGATACATAACGGATTCATTAAAAACAACGTTCCTACTCAACAAAATCTTTTTAGTTTCAGGGTTCCATAGTTTATATGCCTTAACTCCTGAACCATAACCAAGGAATATGCACTTGACAGCTCTAGGCTCTAACTTTCCATTATCAACATGAGCATAAGCAGTGCAACCAAAAACTCTCAACTGTGAATAATCAGCAGGCGAACCTGACCATACCTCAATAGGAGTTTTCTTCTCAAGTGGAATAGAAGGTGACTTGTTGATGAGGTAACACGCTGTGTTGGCTGCTTCAGCCCAGAAACGTCTATGCATACTTGCATTGGACAACATACAGCGAGCCCTCGAGATGATGGTTCTGTTCATGCGCTCAGCCACGCCATTCTGCTGAGGAGTGTAAGGGATGGTGTGGTGCCTGATCATACCATCATTACTGCAAAACTCCTCAAACTCATTAGAACAGAATTCCATACCATTGTCAGTACGTAGTACCTTTACCTTCTTTTCAGTTTGCTTTTCTACCATAACTTTCCACTTCTTAAAAGCATCAAAAACATCAGATTTGTATTTCAGAAAATATGGCCACACTTTTCTTGAGTAGTCATCAATAATAGTAAGCATGTAATTAGCACCACCAATAGATGTCTTACGGGAAGGTCCCCATACATCAGCATGCACATAATCTAAAATGCCTTTGGTGGTATGAACGGAAGCATTGAATTTAACTCTTTTGTGCTTACCAAAAACGTAGTGCTCACAGAACTCAAAATTATCCAAGTTGCAACCATCAATCAGCTCTCTCTTAACCAATTCTGCCATGCCATGTTCGCTCATATGCCCAAGGCGCATATGCCAAAGATTTGTTTTACCACAATCATCAGAATCATTAGCAGTAACAGCAGCAGCAATACCAGGCAAAGTGCTACCTCTAAGAACATATAACTTAGCAGAATTCATATCACCTATCATGTGAATAAGAGAGTCTTTCGATACCTTTAACAACCTACGCCCACCGGCGTACTTGTATCCATCAACGTCCATGGTACTCAGGGAGATCAGATTTCTGGCCATGCTTGGTATGTGCTTCACCTCATTCAACGTACGCGTCACGCCATCATGTGTCTTGATCTTAACAGATCCAACTCCGACAATATGGCACGGGTTGTCATTCCCCACACGTACAAAATCTCTAGTCTGCACAGACTCATATGAACTGAACCAATCTTTGTTATAGCAAATATGAAACGAACATGCAGTATCAAGTATCCATTCATCATCACGAGAAGCACAAGTAGCAAAAACGGCTAAACATTCACCATCAGAACTATCACCAGAAACAACAGAAGCCTTACCATTACCTTGATCCTTATCTTTCGGTTGGTAAGTACCGTTCCTTTTCTCCTTATTCTGCAGCTTCCAACAATCATCAATAAAATTATTAGATTTCTTACAATACCTGCAGAACTTGTCCTTTCCCTTGGACTTCGAACGACCTCTGCCGTCTTTGCTCTTATCTCGGTTGCCATGTTGTTAAATCTCTGCTCGGTCCTGCCACGAACCTGCAGAGCTTCAGCCTTGGAAGACGCCCCATCTGCCTGCACCATAGATTTCATCTTTTCCCTCTGTTTGAGGGCATCTTGCACTTCATCAAGGGTTATCTTATCACGGCTCAACAACATTGTATCACGAAAGTGTGTATAAGAACTAGGCAGCGAGCATAAGAGTAATATGGCTAGATCCTCATCATCATATTTTACTTCCATAGATTGCAAATCAGAAATAATCTCTCTGAAAAGAGATAAGTGGTTCATTACCGATCCACCTTCCTGCAATCTATGCGAGAACAACTTCATCTTCACATGCATCTTACTGGTTAGATCCTTTGACATGCAGATCGATTCCAGTTTCCCCCAAAGGCAGTAGCAAATTTCTCTGTCAAGACTTCCTGCAAAATATTATTGGATAGATGAAGTTGAATCATAGACAAAGCCTTACGGTCTTTCCGTTTTTCTTCGTCAGACCAGCTCTTAGCATCCTTTTCCCTGAATCCATCCAGCGCATCATCCAAATCTGAAGTTTGGGCGAGAATCGCCCGTATCTTCACCTGCCACAAGCAGAATCTTGTGGAGTAGTCCAGCTGCGGTAGATCGAACTTCAATGACGACATGTCGCAAACCCTAGATTAGAACCTGGGGCTCTGATACCACTTGTTAGCTTTGCGACAAGTAAATAACGAAGAACGAAAATAAAATTGCAGCGAGGGGGACACAGATTTAACGTGGAAAACCCTCTCCAACAAAGAGAGGGAAAAAACCACGGGCGCCAGCCAGCGAAACTTCACTATATTGGAGAGTGTTTACACAACGCCGGGGATTTCACAGATGCAACTTATCCCAACCGGCGGCTTACAAGAAGTATATATAGCGGTGGTAACCTAGATCCGGCGACGGGCCTCGCTCCGCTCCGTCAGAAGTTGGCCTTTACTTTGTAGAATTTGGATCAACATATAACATGAATTACCAATGACTAGTACGTAGTGCTTCATGAATTCCAAGAGCTACTTAAACTAGAAGTTGGTTGACATGGTAAAGCTAAGATGCGTACCAAGTGTTGGGTGTCACAAGACTAACAATGCGGAGCCCATAAATATCCACGTACTATAGTGTAGAACAGTATGGACGAACAGTTTTGGATATTTATCTGCTATAAACCTACAGGTTTGGTACAAGTCATAAATCAAGTGAAGATATTACATTAAGATAAGCCACGTTCGGTTCCTGTTCGCCAGGACACGAACTTGACATCTCTGAAATCCTTCCTACTTAATGAAGTTCCATTTTACCGGAAAAAAAAATTATATCAAGATTGTGCCAGAAGATGTTGAGTGAAATTCTATGTGCAGCATGTCTCATCATCCAAAATATCCCTCTTGCATCGCCGCAATACTAGCACAATTGTCCACTAAAATCACATAGATGCAAGGAACTAGTATAGCTTTATCTCTACCCACCCACCTGTCTGTACCAGTAGCACTGAAAGTCAGCACATAATGCTGCATCTCCGCTACATCAGCAACAGGGAACACAGAGATTGCAACACACACGGGGGAGAATCACTTGCTGGAGCAGAGGACAACAACATTATGATCTCAAACTATGTTATAAACTTAGCATTCGCAGTTGCACAATATTATTATCTCAAAAATATAATATGATTAACTTAAGATTTTGGGATCTTAAATAGGATTTGCTAAAATTCACCAATATACAGTACATACAATCTCGGTACAGCAGCAGCAGCTAATCAGTGATACGTCGCAACACACAAAGTACAAAAAGGAACTACAGAGTATCAAATTATTTTTTGTCCACCTAAATCCATGTTACACCGATATAATTCTGAAGCACATTACATTCATCACTTACAGCTGCCAGCTTGGAAGATCAATTTTGACAAACGACCAGTCAGTTCCTCCCTTTGCTCCCTATACAGTACAAAGCAACAACTCCATGCAGCTATACTTGTGTCACTCTGGATGAAACAAAAATGTTCAAAGAGCTAAAACTCAGGACCAATGATCATATATACGAAAATCTGTGTATTATTTCCCATAAAATTGTGCTGTATAGAATCTCCAAATGTCTGCTATTGAGATTTTTCAGTCATCAGTCACTCGCACTCGCCATACCAATCAGCTTCAGCATGTTCCGATCCTCCTTGAATCTCTCAAGAACTGTACCCTTGACAAGTTCTGGTTTTTCATCAAGTGATCCCTTAACTTGTATCCCCCAACATTCAATAACTTCTGGCCTGAATCTGTTTGTGTTGGAAAGGGCAGGACCGGTGAATGTGCTGGAGGTAAATGAGTGCCCTTGATCGAAACCAGCAGACAGAAAAAGGCCGAAGTGATGTGGCTTGCCTCCAAAGCCGATACCATTCGGAATGTTTTCAGAGGTGAAGTTTGTAGCACACTGTCAAAATGAGCTGAGATGTAAAATCACTACTTTCGAGATGATGAATGACAATACATTAAGGAAATAAGAGAAGATAGGCATACCCATTGTAAATTTTTGTTTGCTCCTGTAGGGCGAAAAATGGACGCTTCGGGATATAATTTGAAAAGGAACGTCTTCATGTCACCATAAAAATCACTGTGCCTCTCCCATGGTTGTGATGCATATGCACCATAAATGGAACCTTCTGTATCTTTAATAACTAGAACCGTCTGTGCATCGCCATTCCTATAAAATAAGAAACATGCACACAATTATGTATCCAGTGAAAAAAACTTCACATAAAGGACTGTCATGGCATGAGTTGGCAAGCTTGTTCCCCGTATATAACTATTTAAAGTGAGCACTGTCATCAAAATAACTATTTTACAATGCAGGATATTTGGATATTTTCTTAAATCATCATGACTTAAGGGTAGAAAAGTAGTTTCAATGCATTACATAATAAACCTTCGTAATTAAGACTTAATTAAAAATTGGGCCTTAGAAATCACCAGCACATCTATAATTCTGAAGAGTACTCACGTTACTTTCCCTAAGAAAGTGCTGAAACTTTGTCCATGTAGAGAACTGTGATATAGAAGCCTCCACTCTTGCACGTCATGTTGAGAAAAGCCACCTCCTATATGCCAAGCATACTGTTTATTTAAAAGTAGCAACTCAGAGGAGGTGTTTTCTGGATAGTGAAGAACCGGTACTTGGAAGCCAGCTCTGCCTACAGAATAATAGAACTCAATAAACGCATGCGAAAATATATCATGAACATCAAAGATAGGGCTGGCTTTCACATTTCTATGATCAGATTCATTTTGTTCTGAGAACAGAGGATACAGATTTCTATTCAGATTGAACAACTTAAACACTTGCAACATACTAGAGAAACAAACATTTAAATAAAAATAGCATACACAGAAACCTAATGACATTTTTTAAAGGTGAAAGCATAAGTGTTAGATCACCAATGAGGTGGGATAAGAACGATGTTTCTAGGCTCACTTAGTCACTTGGAACAACTAAACGCGAATAAAGACAGAGAGATGCTCTCATAAATTATAAAAGAGAGAGGCTCTCATGTACATGCTGACAGGTAAATCTTCAGGTAGAGTAATAGAGGCTTCCTATGCCAAGGTCATCTGCAGCCACTGACCAACTTATTCCAGCAGAGTAGCCAACACCATGTGCCTTGTTGGCAACGCTCAGACTATTCTGTGCAATGGGAAGTTAGCACTGCCAAGTACATGCCCTTTGTATGTCATGCTGGTGCCCATGGTAGCACAAATACCAGTCTGATTTCCTGCCCTCTCTTTTATCGCTGCCCAATAGGAAGTTCACAAACTTGAGTCATATATTCCTTCAAGAATTCCAGTTGCAACCTTTTGCTATCCTATTCAAAGGGAACAGTTGAATAGCCTATATGTAGCATGTTTACTCAATTGGGTCATAGATCGTTGAAGTAATTTTTTTTTAAATGTGTTACTGAAGACAGACCATAGATTGTTGATATGTACTACCTCCGTTCCATAATATAAGACTTTTTATAAAGCTGTTTTAGCTTGCTAAAAAGGCTTATATTGTGAAACAGAGGTAGTATAACTGAAGGCATATATGCATATTTAGCCTCTTAGCAGCAGCATCATGTCTTCAATCTTCAACAACAATAACCAAGGTACACGTAATTTCAGATTAAGAAATACCCTATAATCAGAACTGCAATAGAAGCCTAGCATACATCCGCTCAAGTATGATAGGCACAAAAGTGTATTTGAGAGAGATAACAGGCTGGGATATTTGTAACTGAAAGTCTGGAACTGACAACAGTTGTCACTCTAATTATTTGATTTGCTACGGTCTTGAAACTCTGGATAATGGCGATTTTCATATATAATTAGTACTCAAGATCAGAAAACGTTCATCAACTTCGTGCCTTGTTTTTCACATATATAAGAGATACTTCGGTGCTTCATACAGCCTGTAAAAGCACATGGCTTTTACTAGACCACAAGCTTCAGAACAGTGGGAGTGCAAATACCCACAAATTTACTTATTGATTGAGTTAGTACAGGGAGAATTCTCAAGAGCGAGGAGGAACGTTTTAAAGAAAACACCAGTCCTACCCTTTTATATGTACACACTAAAGCAATAAATATTTGACTGTCTATAGCATGTATAAATGCAATAAATAGGAGTGTACTTCCGTCATGATGCAGCAGTGCAGAACAAGGAATACACCGGGTTTTTTTTCCTTTTTTTGGAAATTTGCAGAATGACAAACACATACCTGAATCAGGGGGCATCAACAAACTTCCGAGGAACTTCCTGACTGATGGCACGATAATACACCAGTTTCTAAAGTCTGATAATGACATAGACTTCTCTGAGACCCCTTCAGCAACCGTTGAAAATACTGCAGAATTGAGAAATGCTTCAAATGTCCTATTGTCTGAACCTTCCCTGGCTTCCTTGTTCTCTGCAAATATGGTTTCATGAATGGACGCCAATACAGATTCCAGATCAGACCTGGCAATGCATGAAAGAGAAAACACAAGAGTAAGTGGTTCATCACGTAAAACCTACAGGCCTAAACAAAAGAACATCTAAGAAGAGATACATTCTTTTGGCAAAAGTATTCCAAAGTAGCAAATTTTTAAAGCATAAACAAAATCATCAACTCAGGAGATAAATACTCGCTAATGCCATACCAACATATCAAAATTAAAATCTGTTCTTGCTAGCACACACAAGAAATACCTTGTTAAGACACCATCTCCAGTAGCATCGCACAATTGAAAAATGAACTCATCAGCTTCATCGCGAGTGCCCCTTTCATATGTTGCCTGTTATAAAGAAATCGATATATTAAACAGCGAGATATAAAGGAGAAAACGTTGCAAAACATATGGCATTCTTGGCATAGGGAAGAGCTTTGTGTTGAATAAATAAATCAAATATGTGAAGTTCGTCACTTCAAGCAGACTAAATTAGCATTCAAACTGAAGAACAGAATTTGATTGAATTTTTTTCTTTCTGAAGACCTAAGGTTTAAGCAATAGAAGTAGTCTGCAGATGTATTCAACCAAGCTAACAGCGCAATTATGGCAATAAAAAACTACCGGTCAATTTCAATAGAGAAGACACTAACCAAATACTACCAAGTGAAAATCAATCCTAACTAGCAAATCCTGAAATGTCATATGGTACAGAAACTAGGTAGCAACACATTTTCCCCTTCTAAATGCAAAATCAACGTACACTACATTAAACTTGCATTGTGTTACAAATGCAGCGAGGGTACACTAAGACCACCGAATTTATCCAAAATAAAACGAATTTAATCAAACGACAGGAAAAGGGCACCAACTTTGGAGACGATCAAACCCTCGAAAGTGACTCCATCTTCCGCGCAGCCGTCCTTCGCCACCAACTGGAATAGCCTATGGCCGAGCGCCCCGCGTAGCCCGAAATACTCCTGCTCAAGATGGACCAGTCCCCATTAGAAACTGGGGAATCCCTAGAAACTGGATCCCAGATCCACCCGAATCCAATCCCAGTTGCAGACTTCTGCGGAGTGCGAGCTTACGAGGAAGACGGGGCGAGAGATAGCGTGCCCCTGGGTCCCCGACTGCGCGGCGAGCGAGGCGAAGTGCGCCCGGAGGTCGTCCAGCGCCTGTTTCGAGAAGGCCCTACAAGAATTGAGAGGGGGGGATGAGATCACAACACTAGGCTAGCGAATTGCTGCGGGGTGAAGCAGCAGCAGCCGTGGCGTTCGTTGCACGCCGTGGTACCTGGAGGCCATGACGAAGCGGGCAGAGGAGGCAGATGAGGGAGAAGCCTGCGAGTTGCCCATCGCCGCCGCCGGTGGGGGGCGGGGGTCTCTTGTGCCGTGCGGTGAGACCGGGGATGTCGGTACCAAGCGAGAGAGCGCGCACACCCCAAGCAGCTGCCAATTTCCCTTTTTCCTTGGAAGTTGGAACGACAACTAAAACGGCCCATCGCGCCACCAAGAGACGCTTTTATCGCGGCCACTTTCGGTTTTCTTCCTAGATCATGTAAGTTCAACTAATTACTCTACTTATAAAATAACAATTCTTTCACAAAATGTAGACCAAATCAGTTAAATTCCTTTCAAGGTACGTATATAAGTATAGAACCAATGCATACTCGGTGCGAATATTTGAATCAAGAATCTTTTAAGTTCCGCTAATTTCTTAAAATCACCACTTCCTTCACAAAATTTGATCAAATTGATTTCTTTATTTATTTCAGGCAGCCATCTTATTGTCAACACGGATGTTTGGACGACTTTAACAAGTGTAGAACCACCTAGAAAAGATTCCTATGCAAATTAGGAAAAGTTGCAACACATTTCCATCGGAATATGTTGACTTATCTTCTTCTTCAACTTCTAGACTCCTTCCTTAATTCTAGGACCTTGCTACTCCGCGGTAGTTCGTTGCATGGCAAAACCTGGCGGGTTCCGACCAGCCTCCTTCCAGAGCGAATTTTTTTCCCGCGACGCTGCTTCAATCGCGAGTATTCCTTTCAAAAATTAGTGCATGTCCACCGAAGCGAGATCGTGCATGCAAAATAGAAGAAGAATTTAATGTGAAATTCAAAAAACCTGGCAAATCAAACTAGACAGATTTACATGCATGTAAATAAAACCAAAACCGCCGATGTCAATGATATTTAATGGAAATATTCGAAAATTTAAAATGTGTTATAGTTTAAATTGTTTATCCGATCAGTGATCCGTTTTTATTGTTGGGCTAGTCGTGACGAGATCTTCAAAACTAGATCACATATCGATATGTTTTGACAACTTTTTTTCCGACCAAAAGCTTATCCACATGTAATATGTAAGTAATCCAGACTGTATACCCATCAGTAAAGACATAAGTTATCCACCACAATAATAGGCTATGTGTTTGAGTTTTTATACAAATGTGAACTTCTCCGATTTGGGATTCTGTTTCGCTGAGTCGACATAATAAATGGGTATTATACCCCACCCAACGACCATCCTAAGTCGTGGTGAACAAAAGTAACATACAATAAATAATCTAGCGACTCAGCTTTATCACCCGTCGCCGCTAACGCATCGACGGCGACGGAACCTCGGTATCCTAATACCTAGACTACCGTGTCTTAATTAAACTAGTTTATAGCTTACATTTAATTAACTAAATTAAAATATATGGGGCAATCAAGATTTTATAAGGTGAAACAAATATAAAAGTTACCCACGTGAGAAATACGAGAATGTCTCCATCCAACCATTTATATGGTGGGTAACTTATATGTATCAGGATGGATAACTTAACTATTATGACATGGATAAATCACATGTTCGGGGTGGGTAACATGACTTTGTTTACCTTAAAAGTTACCCACCAGTAATACGAGAGTTATCCAGGTTTCACTATGTAAATTACCCACTGTCAACACCCGGATTTTTAATCCCAGATACATGTTATATCATACATCGCAATCCTAGGATTACCATTTTTGCGAGACATAACAGATTGAATATCACAGTACATCATCCATTACAAACCATATAAGGTCTTACACAAATAAAGGATCTCATGATCCAGTCTTAGTACAATCAAGTAGCGGAATAGATAGCGTAGCGGTGGGGTCCATCTTCGAGGTCACGTGCAATGGCGATGGGAGATGATCCTAGTTGTCGTAGCCGTCCTGTTGTCCTCCTTCAGGATAGTCCTCCTCATAGTCTGGCCATAGGAATAGCCAGGGACAAAGCCATGAGTACTCTTTAAGTACTCGCAAACTATCACTAACAAGTAAGATAGTTCTAGTAAAAATACTAACTCTAAGTTTATTTGTAAAGTTAAGTTTGAAATCTAAGTTGAGTTCAGAAACAAAGAAAGATAAAATAAAGTTTAAAATCACCTAAGTGAGAACTTAGTTATCATAGTCACAACTCTGTTATGGTCAAGTCATGTCACAATTCATTTCATAAGTCATTTTGAAAACATCTGACAACGGAACAGTATAGCCACTCCAACTGTCCATAATCGCGGACGTGGCTATTCGAATAGTTTGACACTCTATAGAGGTGGTACACTTTCACCACAAAATTCGATACATCTGTCAGGGATAACCCTGAATCATCATATTTAGTATGCAGATAATCAAACATAACATTTCCTTTACACACTCTAGTATAAGCACCTCTCCTATGAGCTTGGCCTCCCAGCCATGACCATCTGTCATCCTGGGCATTGCATAGGTGGACAACATTGAGAGATAGCCTCAGCTCAAACCTCTCCCGCGAGGGAACTAATACTAATGCATATAAACTTCCGGCTAAGCCTTACCCAATTCAGGTATTATGGTTGTACGGTAAAATTGGAATGGTATCGCATCCGAACCCAACCATCAGTTTTTATAAAAGGGCTAAGGCTCATGCCTCAACACTTTCATCATCATAAACCATTTGTGTTTCTCAACACATGTCAAAACATCTCAATAGAATGACTCATCATTCCAAGGTTTTCACAAGTCATTTTCACCAAGTATTCCCATCTAGAGTGATCAAGTTTTGGTTTAGTTCTAAACTACTAAGTTAAGAGTGTTCACTAATGTGGGATGCTAATATCAATCTCATGCCATAGAATGACATCTAAGTCTAACTAGCTAGGCCAAGTTTTATACTCTTTATGTTACCTATAAACAAGGTAAAGAACTTTGGTAAAGTAAAGAAAGTAAAGCTTGTAAATAAAACTTGGAGTAGGTATAAGTCAAAATGGTATAACCAAGCATGCATATTGCATATTTATTAGGTCATCTTGTATTATGATAGCTTGCAAGGTCTAGCTTGCATTGTTAATGATAGATTGCCTTGGTTGGTGCAGTGGTTGAAATTCTCTTCCTCCTCTTCTTGGTAGAACTCCTCCTCCTCGAAGACTTGGTCGGTACTATCGTCTATAAATAAATACGGAATATACAATCACCAAACAATACTTAACTAGTCTACTTAGCACACTAAGGCACACATTTGACGATCTAGTATCATCACAAACATCACAAGGTTTAATGAACTAGCTTCATTCTTTTTATTTGAGAAAAGTAATTTCTACTCATTGAAATTAACTAAGATTTAATATTATCCATTTAAAATATGGGATCATGTGGACACATGTCATCACCACATATTATAACATATGGGAATGTGATTTAAGGGTTGGATCACATTTTAATAAGTTTAAGTTTATTATTTAATGATTTAAAGTGACTAGAAATGCCTATATAGCATTATTTTGGTACTAGTCCAAAGTCACTGCATTCAAACCTTAATATTATTACATATTCAGATAGGTATGGTTAAATGTGATTTTTGAGAGTTTGAATCAACTCAAAAGCTATTATGGTTGTTTTTATAAAAATGTTTGAATGTGCAAAAGCTTCTGTCTTGTTATTTTATCTGGGAGAGATCTATAACTCTAAATGATTTAAATCCAACAGTCTTGGATAGAGATTTTTATTAGCTTTCCAACAAAATTGGAATCACTCCATTTGGATTTGTATAACTCTCTGAATTGATTTTCAAACTAAGGTACAGAACTAAGTCTAAGTCTAAAAAGAAAAATCCTAATTTGAATCACAGGACCAGCGCGGGAAACTAATTGGGCCGGTCCAGATTCACTCCGCGGTGTAGAGGACAGCTGACAGGAGGGGTCCACATGTCAACGGTACATCTCACGCGAAGCGGTACGGGGCGATATGGACCGCAAGATTAGAACAGAATCTACGGCTGGGGCTTATCGTCGATGACGGACTCATCGCCGGTGAGGCTGAACCCTAGCAGCTCAGTGGGGGTGCGGTGAGGGCATACCAGGGCTCTAGCGAGTGCGGCGAGGCAGGAAAACGAATGAGGAGACAACGGCAAACTCAGGCGAAGTCGCGGCAGCTTCGGGGATGGACGAAATCGACGGCAGCTTCTCCTCTTCTGCTGTGGCGGTCTCCGGCTCAATTCTGGTGAGAGGCTGCTCGAACTCCTCCGGCGAGAGGTAGGGAAGGACTGGTGGTGAGAGGGGAGTTGAATGGTGTGGCGATTGAGGCTGGGAAAGGCCTCCTTATATGGGCTCGAGGAGGGGACCGAGGGGGCGACGGCGAGCTCGTCGGTGACGACGATACAGGGTGCTATCGGCATGGGCGGCGTAGGCGGACAGTGGCTTGCCTCCTGGCGGTCCTCTACGGCTTTATGGCGATGCTAGGGGTGGTGGCTAATGGTCGCCATAGGCGAACCCCCTCCAGTATTAAGTTGCAAGCAACAGATTATTGCTTTACGAACCGCGTGTAAAGTAAACAATACGATTGTTCTATGAACAAAGGATTGTTGTTTTCTCCCTAGTAGCAACATCACATCTAGTACCTTAGAGATTTCTATCACTTCCCCAGATTACCAAAGGCATGAACCCACTATCGAGCATAAATACTAACTCTTGGAGTTGCTAGCATCTACTTGGCCAAGATAGCTACTAACAACGGAAATCATGCAAGATCACAAATAACAAAGACATGATAGAATCAATAATCAATCTGAAATAGCATCTCAATATCCATCTGATCCCCGCAAACACAACATGCAGAATTACAAATAGATGATCTTGATCATGAACGGAGCTCACAAGATCTAGACATGAAAGCACAAAGGAAGAGAACCAGCCATCTAGCTACTACATGGATCTGTAGTCCAAGGATGAACTACTCACGCATCACACCAGAGGCTTGCATGGTGATGAAGAAGGCCTCCAGGGTGAATTCCCCTCTCCGGCAGGGTGTCGGGAAGAGCTTCAGATCCCTCCCGATCTAGGGATGGAGATGACGGCGGCTATAGACTCTTTCGTGGATTTTTGATCGGGCACTTAGGGTTTTCATCCCGAGGGCAATATATAGTCGGAAGGAGAGGCCGAGGGGGTGCCGGGAGCGGCCACACCATCCCCTGGCGCGGGCCAGGCCTGGCCGCGCGGCCAGGTGGTGTGGTGGCCCCCTGTCCCTTCTCCGTCTCGAATTCTGGCACTTGATCACTTCCGGAAAAATAGGCACTTTGGCTTTTGTCCCGTCCAATTCCGAGAATATTCATTTTCTGACTTTCCTGGAACCAAAAATAGCAGAAAACAGGCAGCTGGCACTGTGGCTCTTGTT
The DNA here is from genome assembly GCA_023614405.1 of Avena insularis. Taxonomy (NCBI): domain Eukaryota; kingdom Viridiplantae; phylum Streptophyta; class Magnoliopsida; order Poales; family Poaceae; genus Avena; species Avena insularis. The sequence goes on along the minus strand of CM042692.1, from coordinate 317,080,275 downwards.
AATAGGTTAGTCCAAGAAATCATAAGAAAAGTACTCCAAAGTTGGAACAAAACACAAGAAAGTGGATAAAACCAAGCATGGAACATCAAAAATTATAGATACATTTGCAATGTATCAACATCCCCGAGCTTAACTCCTGCTCGTCCTTGAGTAGGTAAGTGATAAAAAGAAGATAATTTTTGAGGTGACATGCACCATCAAAGACTTGATCAAAGTATTTGCAAAACATTCAAAGCTGGGATCATAGTACTTCAATCATAACATGAAAGAAAAAGTTCTAGCAATAAGCAAAGAAACTATGATGCAACATGAAAAGGCACAAACAAAAGATTCATGAATAACAATGCTTTGCAAGACGTTTGTTTGTTTCACATAAAGAAAACATAGCATAATAGTATTTAGCTTGTCCCTCAATATAGTAGCAAATAAAAATGCATAGGACAGCTTCAAAGTTCATAAGAGTGACTAGATACAATAGTTTACAACAAGCAATATCAAGTTATGCATCTATCAACTAGTCTTGGGACAATGCACATAGAACTAAGAATGACCACTATGCTCTCAAAGTAGGTGCATAAAGATAGAAGGTGGAGACTAAATATTGTGGTGGAAGAAAGGCCTTTTGTATAAAAGGAAGTAGGGATTCAAGTCTCATAAAGAGCTTACAAAAATTATGGTACTTATAGCTTTCAGCTCTCATTGCCCCTATCATAAGCATCTTGAAGTGATTAAGGTTAAAGTGAACAAACTATGGTGTACATGCTTGACGAAGTATAAGTCAGAAATCTCATGTCCCTTGTATACGAGGGCCGCTCCTCATGCTACTCAAGTTTAGTCACCGGTAAGTTCTTATCATCGTAAGTATATGTGTATCATAGAGAACCGCCAACGGGGTACCCCTTGCCCGATGATACGGAAGAATCCCCATATCAAAATGACAAGGCAAGCAGACAACGAGCATCTCAGCATTCTTCTTATTTACCATGGGAATATGGTGCTTTTTTCTCTCTTTCCTCTTTTCATAGTATCTCTCTTTTTTTTCTTTTTTTTCTCAATATAGGACTCTTTTTTATAAGAAGAATGCTTCATAGACAGCTCATTATGGTTACGCTGCAGGTTTCCACCATGTCAGCATGGATTAGACCAGTGGCCCAGGCGTTTCTCTAACACATATACATAACTCCATGGACTTACAAGCTCCCCTTTCATTTCACACCGACGACATCCATATACCAAAGAGCATGATATCAACTAGGTACAAGTACCAAGTGCAATGTTGAAAGCGTTCCCCATGAAAGCATGGTTCTGCTAATTCCCAACAAATAAGTGCAAGCATATACATCATAGACGACACAATGGTTCAAGTTTATTAAGGGCAAGTAAAGTAAAGTGTGCCATCAAGTTCGTGAGAGCTTTAATCACTAGTTTTCTCATAACAAGTTTAATTTGGAAGGTAAACAAAAGCATGAATATACTTGGAATAGCATAAGCTAGTAGGTAGGTATGGTGGACTCTTTGGAATAACTTGGTTTAGGGAGTTGGATGCATGAGTGGAACTCATACTTGGTTGTGGAGGCTAGCAAAAGACTGGGAGCGACAAACTAAGAGAGCAATAATGGCCATAATCATGCAGAGCGACAAAACATCATTGATCAAAGCATAAAGTGATACTACAAGTTGAAAACTAAAGGATCATAAAGGCTATGGTGACTTTGGATAGTCATAACATAGTGTGAGCATGTGCCAAGTCAACCCAAATGAAGCATCAAAGTAGAATACCACTATACTATGCTTTAATATGCTAAAACAACGCATGATTCATCCAAGGCACATTAAGCAATCTCAATTGTTTATAACAAGTCATGCTACAGCAAAGAATACTAAGCATAAAGCCAAAACAATATCAAGCATGGCATGACAAAGCATAGGCCACAGTCAAAAACAAGCTCTTTTTACCACATAAGCATGAACTTTCCTACTCTTTTCCAAACCAAACCAAACTATTTGCAAACCAATGTATGAAAGAGGGGGTCCAACCAATTTATTCAGAAAACTAAGCAAACGAAAAACCAAAACGAAAATGAAAAAGAAGATGCTCCAAGAACAACACAACTGTGCATGAAACAATAAAAATGAAGCGTTTGGAAGAAACTTGGAATTTTTATTGATGAAGAAGGGGATGCCTTGGGCATCCCCAAGCTTTGACGCTTGTACTTCTTGCATATTTCTTGGGGTGACACGCGTGGCATCCCCAAGCTTGAGCTTTAGTCCATCCTTCATCTCATTACTCATTCCTTCCATACACCTGAAATTTTTCCTTCATACAAAACTTCACACAATCTTTATTAGCAACATTAGTGCACTCAAGATAAAAGGTCTTAAGGTTTAGTTATAACACCAAATAAACTTCCATCAGAACACTAGCTATTGTAGCACTTCCCTCAAAAAGCTCAATTCCCCAAAAGAACTCAAGAAGGAACCAACAAGAAGCAAATGCAGAAAATGGCAGAAATCTGTCAAAACAGACCAGCAGGTAAAGACGAATTTTTTCGAAGACCTTATGTTGCTCAAATCAAAAAGTGTTGAACTAACGAAAGTTAGATAACAGCCTGGGGCAGAAGTACAAAAAATACAGCTCAATCCGACATACAGAGATCTCTCACGAATTTTTACGGTGAAGCACAAAAATCTGTTTCAGGATAGCAACTTTCCCAATCATTACTTCTCTCTCATTAGAGGTTACTCTTGGCACAAAAAGCAAATAAAAAGGATAAGGAGAGGTTATTACAGAGGTAATAACTTCCAAGACTCATCTAAAACTTTTGGGTTATCTCCCAATTAGTACTTTTCTTTAACACCTTTAAGTTAGGCATAAGAAGCAAAGAAAGAATCAAGTATTCTCAAATGAAGAAGCATTAAGATTAATACCAGAAATATCTTCAACAAGGCAAGGTATATCGTCCAAATAAGTTCTAGAGGATCCTCTCTCAATGCTCTTAGGTTCACTATTCTCATCAAAAGGGTTTGCAGGAACAATCCAATCAAGATTCTTTTCCATGGCATCATGTATTGCTACTAGTTTAAAGGGTATTGGTATCTTAGGATCCTCCCCATTAGGTTTGGTTTTGTTCATCTTTTCTCGTGTACCAACAACATCTACACATGAGCCTAGCATATTGAAACATTCAAAAACTTTTCTAGCTTCCTTGGCAACATCATAGAACTCCTTAAACAAAGTTTCTAGTATAAAATCCCTCTTTTCAGGGTCTTCAATTTCCTTAAGCTTAAGAAACATTACTTGCATTAAGGGGTTGAGATTAACAAACCTGGCTTCTAACATGTGAATTAAAGAAGCTGCAGCAATCTCATAGTTTGGAGCAAGTTCTGCAAGGGATCTATCCTCAGTATCTTCATGCTTACTAACATGATTAAAGAATTCTTCAATATTGTCTTTCCCAATTATAGAACCACTACCAATTGAAAGGTCTTTCAAGGTGAATTTAGGGATTAACATGGTGAGCTAAGGAAGAGGTGACAACTAAAGGAGACTTATTTTTTTGTGTTTTTGAATAAGAAAGCAAACAAGTAAAACTAAATTTTTTGTGTTTTTGAATAACAAAACAAGCAAACAAATCAAAAGAAACTAAGCAAAACAAAAACAACAAAGTAAAGAGATTGGTTATGAGGGACTCCCCTTGTGAAGATGTCCTTGACTCCCCGGCAACGGCGCCAGAAAATCGCTTGATGGCTCAATGCACGGTGCCCAGAAAATTGCTTGATGGCGGTGTTGATGTAGAGCTCGTTGGGAACCCCAAGAGGAAGGTATGATGAGCACAGCAGCAAGTTTCCCTCAGTTATGAAACCAAGGTTTAATCGAACCAGTAGGAGCAAGGAAACACCCCAAAGGTGTTACTAGCTGAGCTTTGGCAGGGCGCACTATCGGTGCTAGTAACAACGTGGAGACCTGTACAACACAACCACAAAACTTTGTCCCCAACTTGCGATGAGGTTGTCAATCTCACCGTGTTTTGCGGAAAACAAAGGATTAAACGTATCGAATGGAAAGAAGTAAAAGTTTGCAGAAAGTAAACACAAAGAAGTAAACAGTTGTAGATTGTATGTAAAGAAAAGGACCGGGATCCATAGTTCACTAGAGGTGGCTCTCCTTAGATAGATAACATGCTGGGTGAACAAATTACAGCAGGGCAATTGACAAACACCGAGAAAGCAATACATGCATATACTGATGGGTTCGTAGCATGGAAAACAAAAAATTTCTACCGTAAGAACAAACAAAACCCAGATCTAATCTAGATAAAATCCAAGATCTAATCTATTAGACATGTGCAACGAGATAGATCTGTACTAACCCTTGTAGATCCGAAAGCCTTGTGCGAGATCGGATCTCGTGGTTGATGTAGACGATCACTTGCCGATCTCAAGATCGAGTAGACGATCCTTCCGGCGCTCGCAGCGCCTTCAGCGGTCACACGTGCGGAGTCGATGCAGACCTTCCTCTCCCTGTTCCAGCAAGCAGCAGAGGTAGTAGATCTCTCCACGGAATCCCAGCAGCACGACGGCATGGTGGTGGTGGTGGAGTAGAGAATTCTGCAGGGCTTCGCCTAAGCCTGAGCAGAGCGAAGGAGGAGGAGAGAGGCGGCTAGGGCAAGAGTGGAGGGGCAAGGGGGGGTGGCGCCTCCACCCCTCTATATATAGAGGGAGGGGTGCGGCCTAGGGTTCCCACCCCTAGGCCCACCTCCTAGGGCCGACGCACAAGGGAGAGGGGGAGGGAGTTTCCTTCCCTCCCAAGTCTTCCACTTTCCTTTCTTGGTTTTCAAGTAAAGTCCACGGAACCTTCTAGAACTTTCCGGAACACTCCGAAACCTTCTAGAATCCCCATATAAACACTCTGGAACATTTCCGAACCTAGAAAATGATCTCCATTATATGAATCTTATTCTCCGGACAAATCCGGATCTCCTCGTGATGTCCCAGATCCAATCCGAGACTCTGAACAACATTCGGTCTCCAACGCACATTCCATATCTACCTAAACAACATCGAACCTTAAGTGTGTCACCCTATGGTTCGTGAATATGCAGACATGATGGAGACACCTCTCCGATCAATAACCATCAGCAGGATCTGGAGATCCATAACGGCTCCCACATACTCAACGATGACTTCGTGATCGATAGAACCATTAACATACGAAACCAATTCCCTTTGTCACGCGATACTCTACTTATTCGAGGTTTGATTGTCGGTATCTCCATACCTAGTTCTACCTCGTTACTGATAAGTACTCTTTACTCGTTCCATGATATGTCATCCCTTGTGACCTAGTCACGTGCTTGTAAGCTAACTAGATGACATTCCACCGAGAGGGCCCAGAGCATATCTATCCGTCATATGGATGGACAAATCCCAATCTTGGTCCATGCGCTTCAACACATACTTTCAGAATACCCAATGACACCTTTATAACCACCCGATTCTAAGCGTTGTTTGATGTCATCAAAGTACCCATCCGGTGATGGTGATTAACATAACCTCATGGTCGAAGGATTAGGTTACTATGCATTTGAAAGCTTGTAGCAATACGAACTTAATGACTTGATCTTATGTTATACTTACTATGGGTGTGTGTCCATCACATCATTCTCCTAATGATATAACCTTGTTATCAATGACATCCAATGTCCATGATCAGGAAACCATGATCATCTATTAACCAACAAGCTAGTTCAATAAGAGGCTTACTAGGGACTCTTTTACGTTTACAAAACACACATGTATTAGTGTTTCCTTATAATACAATTATAGCATGGGATGTAAACATTCATCATAAACACAAAGATATAATAATAACCACTTTTATTATTGCCTCTTGGGCATATCTCCAACAGTCTCCCACTTGCACTAGAGTCAATAATCTAGATTACATGGTAATATACCTAACACCCATGGTGTTCTGGTGTTGGTCATGCTTTGCTCTAGGGAGAGGTTTAGTCAACGGATCTGCCACATTCAGATCAGTGTGTACTTTGCAAATCTTTATGTCACCATCTTGGACATACTCGCGAATAGCATGGAAACGTAGCTTGATGTGCTTCAGCTTGCTATGTGACCTTGGCTCCTGTGCATTAGCTATGGCACCTGTGTTGTCACAGTAGATGGCCATCGAGTCCAACACACTAGGAACCACGCCAAGTTCAGTAATGAACTCCTTCATCCATATGGCTTCTTGTGCAGCCTCCGAAGCAGCTATGTATTCCGATTCAGTTGAAGATTTCGCCACAACGCTTTGCTTGGCACTCCTCCAGCTCACTGCAGCACCATTCAAAATAAATACGTATCCAGACTGTGACTTCGAGTCATCTGGATCGGTGTTCCAACTAGCATCAGTGTAACTATTTACAACAAGTTGTTCATCACCTCCACAATAAAGAACCATATCTTTAGTCCTATTTAGGTACTTTAGGATATTCTTGACCGCTGTCTAGTGCTCCATTCCAGGATCACTTTGATATCTGCTAGTCAAGCTAACAGCATGTGCTATATCCGGTCTTGTACACAGCATGGCATACATGATAGAACCTATGGCCGAGGCATAGGGAATATTATTCATCTTCTCTCTATCTTCTGCCGTAGCTAGACTTTGAGTCTTACTCAAGGTCTTACCTGACAACATGGGCACGGACCCTTTCTTGCTCTCTTCCATTCTAAACTTCTTTAGAACTTTGTCCAAGTATGTACTTTGTGAAAGCGCTATTAGGCGTCTTGATCTATCTCTATAAATCTTGATGCCTAGAATATATGCCGCTTCGCCAAGATCCTTCATTGAAAAACTATTATTCAAATAGGCTTTGACACTATTAAGAAGTTCTATGTCATTCCCAATCAACAATATGTCATCTACATATAGTACTAGGAATGATATAGAGCTCCCACTCACTTTCTTGTAAGTACAAGCTTCTCCATAAGTTTGTATAAATCCAAAGTTTTTGATTAATTTATCAAAATGTTGATTCCAACTCCGGGATGCTTGCTTCAGTCCATAAATGGAGCGCTGAAGTTTGCATACCTTGTCAACATCACTAGGATCGACAAAACCCTTGGGTTGTACCATATACAACTCTTCCTCAATGTCTCCATTAAGGAACGCTGTTTTGACATCCATCTGCCAAATCTCATAATCGAAATATGTAGCAATTGCTAACAAAATCCTCAGAGACTTTAGCTTCGCTACTGGTGAGAATGTCTCATCGTAGTCAACTCCTTGAATTTGTCGGAACCCTTTCGCGACAATCGAGCTTTATAGATGGTAACATTACCATCAGCATCTGTTTTTCTCTTGAAAATCCATTTGTTCTCGACAGCCTTACGGCCATCCGGTAAGTCCACCAAAGTCCACACTTGGTTTTCGTACATGGATCCCATTTCGGAATTCATGGATTCTAGCCATTTGGCGGAATCTGGGCTCACCATAGCTTCTTCATACGTCGCAGGGTCATCAGTGTTGTCCACCAACATGACGTTCAAGGCAGGGTCATACCAATCAGGAGTGGTACGAACCCTCGTTGACCTGCGAGGTTCAGTAGCAACTTCGTTCGAAGTTTCATGATCACCATCATTAGCTTCCTCTCCAATTGGTGTAGGCGGCACAAAAACATCTTCCGGTGCTGCGCTACTCTTAACTCCGAGAGAAGGTTCAATAACCTCATCGAGTTCTACTTTCCTTCCAGTCACTTCCTTCGAGAGAAACTCCTTCTCAAGAAAGGATCCATTCTTGGCAACGAAAACTTTTCCTTCGGATCTATGATAGAAGGTATACCCAATGGTTTCTTTAGGGTATCCTATGAAGACGCATTTCTCCGCTTTGGGTTCAAGCTTATCAGGTTGTAACTTCTTTACATATGCTTCGCAACCCCAAACTTTAAGGAACGACAACTTAGGTTTCTTACCAAACCACAATTAAATGCGGTGTCGTTTCAGCGGATTTAGATGGTGCCCTATTTAAAGTGAATGCGGTTGTCTCTAATGCATAGCCCCAAAACGATAGCGGTAAATGTAAGAGACATCATAGACCAACCATATCTAAGAGAGTTTGATTATGACGTTCGGACACACCATTACTGTGGTGTTCCGGTGTCAATCGTGAAAGTATTCCACATTTCTTTAAATGCATGCCAAACTCATAACTTAGATATTCACCTCCGGTCGTAACGCGAAACTTAATCTTCTTGTTACGATGATTTTCCACTTCACTTTGAAATTCCTTAAACTTCTCGAAAGTTTCGGACTTATGTTTCATAAAGTAGACATACCCATATCTACTTAAGTCATCCGTGAAAGTGAGAACATAACGATATCCACCACGCGATGCTACACTCATTGGACCGCACACATCGGTATGTATTATTTCCAATAAGTCATGTCGCTCCATTATTCCAGAGAATGGAGTCTTAGTCATTTTTCCCATTAGACATGCTTCGCATCTTTCAAGTGATTCAAAATCAAGTGATTCAAGAAGTCCATCGAATGGAGTTTCTTCATCGCTTCACTCCAATGTGACCAAGACAGACGCCACATGTATGTCGAATTATCATTCAATTTTGTTCGTTTAGCATCTATGTTGTGAACATGTGTATCACTACTATCGAGATTCAGTAAGAATAAACCATTCATCTCAGGTGCATTACCATAAAAGATATTACTCATATAAATCAAACAACCTTTATTCTCGGACTTAAAAGAGTAACCCTCTCGCAATAAACAAGATCCAGATATAATGTTCATGCTTAACGCATGCACCAAATAACAATTATTCAAATTTAAAACTAATCCCGAAGGTAGATGTAGAGGGAGCGTGCCGACGGCGATCACATCAACCTTGGAGCCATTTCCAACGCGCATCGTCACCTCGTCTCTCGGTGCTTATTCCGCAGCTCTGTTTGAGTTACAAATATGAGCAACCGAACCAAAGATCAAATACCCAGGCACTACTACGATTACTAGTAAGATACACATCAATAACATGTATATCGAATATACCTTTCTTCTTGATGTTGCCGTTCTTCAGATCCGCCAGGTACTTGGGGCAGTTACGCTTCTAGTGACCAGCACCCTTGTAGTAGAAGCATTCAGTTTCAGGCTTAGGACCAGCCTTGGGCTTCTTAGCAGGTGCGGAAGCTTTCTTGCCGTCCTTCTTGAAGTTGCCCTTATTCTTAGGCTTGCCCTGTTTCTTGAAATTGGTGGTCTTATTGACCATCAACACTTGGTGCTCCTTCTTGATCTCCACTTCAGCAGTTTTCAACATGGACGATAGTTCAGGCAACGTCTTGTTCATGCAGTGCATATTGTAGTTCATCACAAAGTTCTTATAACTCAGTGGCAGTGATTGGAGGACATGGTGAATCCCTAACTCATTAGGAATCGTTATCCCCAACTCTTGGAGCTTGTTTGCGTGCCCAGACATGGTGAGCACATGCTCGCTAACGGAGCTACCCTCTTCCATCTTACAGTTAAAGAACTTTTCGGAGGCCTCATAGCTCTCCACGGCCGCGTGAGTCTCCAAAATCATCCTGAGCTCCTTAATGATCTCAAACGGGTCGTGGTGCTCAAAGCGCTTCTGAAGCTCCGTTTCTAAACCGTACAGGATGGCACACTAAACTGTGGAGTAGTGATTTTTCCGAGTGGCGTAAACATTCTTTACGTCATCGGTGGCATCTTCTGCAGGTGGGTCACCTAGCGGTGCTTCGATCACATAGGTCAACTGACCAGCCCTAAGGACAATCTTCAGTCCACGGAACCAGTCCGTGAAGTTGCTTCCATTGTTCTTAAGCTTTTCTTTCTCTAGGAACACACTGAAATTGATGGAGAGGTTCGCCATAATCTACAACAAATTTGCAAGTAGTTTAGACTAAGTTTATGATGAATTGAGTTCAATCTAAATTCTTTAAATTAACTAGGTGAACTCCCACTCAAAACAACATCCCTCACACTGTCTTACTGATTACACGAACCAAGTCCACTACACCAAGTCCGATCTTCACGAGAGAAGATGTAGTTTCGTCGGCGAACAATCTTCATGTTCATCATATCATTTATATGACTCATGCTCTACCTTTCGGTATTCCGTGTTCCGAGACCATGTATGTACATGCTAGGCTCGTCAAGATTAACCTTAGTTTCCGCATGTGCAAATCTGGCTTGCACCCGTTGTATGCACATGTAGAATCTATCACATCCAATCATGACGAGATGCTTCGAAACGACGAGTCTTAGCAACAGTGCCAACTAAGGACGAACACTTTATTACTTGATATTTAGTGAGAGGGATCATCTTATAATGCTACCGTCGCGATCTAAGCAATACAAGATGCATAAAGGATTAACATCATAGGCAATTCATAATTAGTGTGATATGATATGGCCCTTTCTTCTTATGCCTTTGATCTCCATCTCCAAAGCACGGACATGATCTCCATCATCACCAGCATTGCGTCAAGGTCAGTGGTGCCGCTTCATGATTGTCCATCATCACTAGCAACTATTACAACTACTTGGAATAAAGCTATTACAAGATGAATAGACACGCATGTCTTAACAGAATTAAAGACAACCATTAGGCTCCTGCCGGTTGCCATATTACAACAAGGATCATTGCATACATCAAATATAATCACAATCACATGATGGCCATATCACATCACAAAACCTCTGCAAAAACAAGTTAGACGCCACTAATTTTCTTTCCATGTTTTACGTGGTTTGGGGCTTTCGAATAAGAACGGATCTTGCCTACGGAACTGAACCACAACGTTGATACAAGTGCTATCAAGTGCAAAGTGTAAATTGATCTATACTATGGTGGGAGAGACAAACACCCGCAAAGCCACTTGTGCAAAGCAAGTTGCACGTCAAGCGTGGAGCAAGTCTCATGTGCGATGACATGTAAGGTTAGCCTGAGCCGCTTCATCCCACCATACCGCAAGATGCAAAGTACACAAAGCAAAAGACGGCACGAGCACCAACGCCCACAAAACCATTGTGTTCTACTCGTGCAACAGATCTATGCATAGACACGGCTCTGATACCACTGATGGGTTCGTAGCATGGAAAACAAAAAATTTCTACCGCAAGAACAAACAAAACCCAGATCTAATCTAGATAAAAGCCAAGATCTAATCTATTAGACATGTGCAACGAGATAGATCTGTACTAACCCTTGTAGATCCGAAAGCCTTGTGCGAGATCGGATCTCGTGGTTGATATAGACGATCACTTGCCGATCTCAAGATCGAGTAGATGATCCTTCCGGCGCCGTGTTCCGGCAGCGCTTCCATGATCGGTCACACGTCTGAGTCGATGAACCTTCCTCTCCTGTCAGCAAGCAGCAGAGGTAGTAGATCTCTCCGCGGAATCCCAGCAGCACGACGGCATGGTGGTGGTGGTGGAGTAGAGAATTCTGCAGGGCTTCGCCTACGCCTGAGCAGAGCGAAGGAGGAGGAGAGAGGCGGCTAGGGCAAGAGTGGAGGGGCAAGGGGGGTGGCGCCTCCACCCCTCTATATATAGAGGGAGGGGTGTGGCCTAGGGTTCCCACCACTAGGCCCACCTCCTAGGGCCGACACACAAGGGAGAGGGGGAGGGAGTTTCCTTCCCTCCCAAGTCTTCCACTTTCCTTTCTTGGTTTTCAAGTAAAGTCCACGGAACCTTCTAGAACTTTCCGGAACACTCCGAAACCTTCTAGAATCCCCATATAAACACTCTGGAACATTTCCGTACCTAGAAAATGATCTCCATTATATGAATCTTATTCTCCGGACAAATCCGGATCTCCTCGTGATGTCCCAGATCCAATCCAAGACTCCGAACAACATTCGGTCTCCAACGCACATTCCATATCTACCTAAACAACATCGAACCTTAAGTGTGTCACCCTATGGTTCGTGAATATGCAGACATGATGGAGACACCTCTCCGATCAATAACCATCAGCAGGATCTGGAGATCCATAACGACTCCCACATACTCAACGATGACTTCGTGATCGATAGAACCATTAACGTACGAAACCAATTGCCTTTGTCACGCGATACTCTACTTATTCGAGGTTTGATCGTCGGTATCTCCATACCTAGTTCTACCTCATTACTGATAAGTATTCTTTACTCGTTCCATGATATGTCATCCCTTGTGACCTAGTCACATGCTTGCAAGCTAACTAGATGACATTCCACCGAGAGGGCCTAGAGCATATCTATCCGTCATATGGATGGACAAATCCCAATCTTGGTCCATGCGCTTCAACACATACTTTCAGAATACCCAATGACACCTTTATAACCACCCGATTCTAAGCGGTGTTTGATGTCATCAAAGTACCCATCCGGTGATGGTGATTAACATAACCTCATGGTCGAAGGATTAGGTTACTATGCATTTGAAAGCTTGTAGCAATACGAACTTAATGACTTGATCTTATGCTATACTTACTATGGGTGTGTGTCCATCACATCATTCTCCTAATGATATAACCTTGTTATCAATGACATCCAATGTCCATGATCAGGAAACTATGATCATCTATTAATCAACAAGCTAGTTCAACAAGAGGCTTACTAGGGACTCTTTTACGTTTACAAAACACACATATATTAGTGTTTCCTTATAATACAATTATAGCATGGGATGTAAACATTCATCATAAACACAAAGATATAATAATAACCACTTTTATTATTGCCTCTTGGGCATATCTCCAACATATACTAATCATCTTGACTCCTTTGAGACTTGATTGGGCATTACATCATTATACATAGACCGCCATCCAACTGCATATATGACTAATAATCCACCTTCAGGTTATCATCCGAACCCCTTGCAGTATTAAGTTGCAAGCAACCGATTATTGCTTTATGAACTGCGTGTAAAGTAAACAATACGATTGTTCTATGAACAAAGGATTGTTGTTTTCTCCCTAGTAGCAACAACACATCTAGTACCTTAGAGATTTCCGTTACTTCCCCACATTACCAGAGGCATGAACCCACTATCGAGCATAAATACTAACTCTTGGAGTTGGTAGCATCTACTTGGCCAAGATAGCTACTAACAACGGAAATCATGCAAGATCACAAATAACAAAGACATGATAGAATCAATAATCAATCTGAAATAGCATCTCAATATCCATCGGATCCCCGCAAACACAACATGCAGAATTACAAATAGATGATCTTGATCATGAGCAGACTCACAAGATCTAGACATGAAAGCACAAAGGAGGAGAACCAGCCATCTAGCTACTACATGGATCCGTAGTCCAAGGATGAACTACTCACGCATCACACCGGAGGCTTGCATGGTGATGAAGAAGGCCTCCAGGTTTAATTCCCCTCTCCGTGAGGTGCGGAAGAGCTTCAGATCCTCTCGATCTAGGGATGGAGATGGCTGACTCTGAACACTTTCATGGATTTTTGATCGGGCACTTAGGGTTTTCGTCCCGAGGGCAATATATAGTCGGAAGTAGAGGCCGAGGGGTGCCGGGAGCGGCCACACCACCCCCTGGCGCGGGCCAGGCCTGGCCACGCGACCAGGTGGTGTGGTGGCCCCCTGGCCCTTCTCCGTCTCAAAATCTGGCACTTGATCACTTTCGAAAAAATAGGCACTTTGGCTTTTGTCCCGTCCAATTCCGAGAATATTCATTTTCTGACTTTCCTAGAACCAAAAACAGCAGAAAACAGGCAGCCGACACTGTGGCTCTTGTTAATAGGTTAGTCCAAGAAATCATAAGAAAAGTACTCCAAAATTGGAACAAAACACAAGAAAGTGGATAAAACCAAGCATGGAACATCAAAAATTATAGATACATTTGCAATGTATCAACATCCCCAAGCTTAACTCCTGCTCGTCCTCGAGTAGGTAAGTGATAAAAAGAAAGGATAATTTTTTAGGTGACATGCACCATCAAAGACTTGATCAAAGTATTTGCAAAACATTCAAAGATGGGATCATAGTACTTCAATCATAACATGAAAGACAAAGTTCTAGCAATAAGCAAAGAAACTATGATGCAACATGAAAAGGCATAAACAAAATATTCATGAATAACAATGCTTTGCAAGACGTTTGCTTGTTTCACATAAAGAAAACATAGCATAATAGTATTCAGCTTGTCCCTCAATAGAGTAGCAAATAAAAATGCATAGGACACCTTCAAAGTTCATAAGAGTGACTAGATACAATAGTTTACAATAAGCAATATCAAGTTATGCATCTATCAACTAGTCTTGGGACAATGCACATAGAACTAAGAATGGCCACTATGCTCTCAAAGTAGGTGCATAAAGATAGAAGGTGGAGACTCAATATTGTGGTGGAAGAAAGGCCTTTTGTATAAAAGGAAGTAGGGATTCAACTCTCATAAAGAGCTTCCAAAAAGAAAGAATTCAAATTTGGAATTTTGAAATGAATTTTGGTGGAGTGGTTTGTCACATGCTTAAGCATCTGTGGTTGCTAGGATTTTTCAAATGGAATTCATTTGAGTGGTTTTTGAAAAGTGTGCTCTAGACATATGAACTAGATTCCATTTTCAATTGTCATTTAAAATTAGAGTTTGAATGTTTTTGGGAGATCACAAAGTGGGCCTTGGCACATCACTACTTGTACTAGCAAGGGGTGCAAAGATCCACAATTGTTTCTGTTGGAATTTGAGTGCTAGGAATACCCAAAGTGGGCTAGGTGATTAAAATGGCAAAAGTGACCATTTCCTCTATTTAATTCTTTTTCTTTGGTTTTTGCTTGGGAATGATCTAGATGATGTGACATTCACCTTAGAACCATTTTACAACCATTAGAACAAACAATCATGGCATTTCAAAATACCTCCTATTTAAATGCAACACTCATAGGCATGCATAAATATTTTAAATGGAAAAAGTTTTTGTTAACCCTTAATTGGGTGATTTGGATCTTGATTAACCTTGATTAATGATTTGGGATGTTACAAACCTTCCCCCCTTAAACAAAATCTTGTCCCGAGATTTAAGAAAGAAAACTAGGAACTAAATAGATTTGGGAACTCAGTCCTAATGTAATCTTCTCGCTCCCAAGTGGCTTCTTCTTCGGTATGGTTGCTCCATTAGATCTTGAGAAATTTGATAATCCGGGTCCTGGTGGTTCTGTAGGCTTCCTCCAAGATACGGATGGGAACTTCACGATACGTCGGATCCTTGTTGATGTCAACAACTCGGTGATCGATGTTCTTGAAAACTTCGATCTTCTCTGGCACTTCTAGGCATTTGCGAAGTAATGAGATATGGAACACATTGTGGATGGATGACATCTCCTCTGGCAGTTCCAGTTGATAAGATACTTCTCCTCGGCGATTCAGAATCTTGAAGGGTCCAATATATCTGGGGGCTAACTTCCTTTCATACTAAAACGTTGGGTTCCCTTCAATGGCGAAACTTTGAGATACACAAAATCTCAGACATTGAAAGTCAGGTCTCCTTCTCTTGTCAGCATAACTCTTCTGTCTGGATTGGGCGGTCTTGAGATGCTCACGGACTTTGTGAACCTTCTCTTCGGCTTCTCGTAGGATGTCGGGTCCGAAAATTTGACTCTCTCCTACTTGCGACCAATTCAAAGGGGTATGACACTTTCTTCCGTATAGGAACTCAAATGGTGCCATTTGCAAACTGGCTTGATAACTGTTGTTGTATGAGAATTCTGCGAAAGGCAGACAGTCTTCCCATTTTGATCCGTACTCCAACACACAAGCTCTCAACATATCCTCTAGGATTTGGTTAACTCTTTCAGTTTGTCCATCGGTTTGCGGGTGATAAGCTATGCTGAAGTTCAACTTGGTTCCTAATCCTTCTTGGACTTTCTGCCAAAATCTTGAGGTAAATTGGGTTCCTCGATCTGACACTATGGTCTTGGGGGTTCCATGCAAACTGACGATTCTAACAATGTATAACTCTGCTAGCTTTGAACTCTGGTAGGTTGTCTTGACAGGTATAAAATGAGCTACCTTGGATAGTCTATCAACGATGACCCAGATAGAGTCATTTCCCCTACTAGATGTAGGCAAACCGGTGATAAAGTCCATTCCAACGGAATCCCATTTCCATTCCGGAATCTGCAATGGTTGCAATAGTCCTGCGGGTCTCTGATGTTCCGCTTTGACTCTCTGACAGATATCACACTTGGTGATGTAGCTTCCGATTTCTCTCTTCATCTTGTGCCACCAAAATTGCTCTTTCAAATCCTGATACATCTTCGTTCCTCTAGGGTGGATAGAATAAAGAGTATCATGAGCTTCTTGCATGATAACTTGCTTCAGTTCCGAATCTGCTGGCACACAGATATGTCCTTTGTACCACATAACTCCTTCTTCGTCTTCGGTGAATCCAGGTACCTTTCCTGTACCAATACAACGTTTGATTCTGTTGATACTTTCATTTCCCTTCTGGGGTTACTTGATTTGGCTAATCAAAGTGGGTTGAAGTTCAATGCTAGCTAAAAATCCTTTGCTAACTAGCTCAGTTCTAAACTGCTCCAACTCCTCATACAAACTTGGTTGCTTCTCCTTGATCATAGTGTTTAGCCTACACGGCAATCTGCTAAGAGCATCCGCTACCACATTGGCTTTGCCAGGGTGATATGAATGTCAAGGTCATAATCCTTGATTAACTCTATCCATCTCCTTTGCCTCATATTCAGCTCCTTCTGAGTGAAAATATACTTCAAGATTTTGTGATCTGAGTAAATCTCACAGTGATTACCCATAAGATAATGACGCCATGTCTTCAATGCCAACACTACGGCTGCTAACTCAAGATCATGGGTAGGGTAGTTCTACTCATGCTGCTTCAGTTGTCGAGATAGATATGCGATGACCTTGCCTTCTTGCATCAATACACATCCGAGACCAATCTTGGATGCATCACAATACACATCAAACGGCTTCTTGATATCTGGCATGATCAATATTGGGGCTGAAATCAATCTCTTCTTCAGCTCTTGGAAACTTGCTTTGCATTTGTCGGTCCATTCAAACTTCTTGTCCTTCTTCAACAATATAGTCATGGGTCTGGTGATGCTTGAAAATACTTCTACGAACTTGCGGTAATATCCTGCTAATCCGAGAAATGCACAGACTTGGGTTTGAGTGGTTGGGTCTTCCCATTCATCAACATCTTTGATCTTGGCGGGATCAACAGCGACTCCTCCGGCAGACACAATATGTCCTAGGAATCCTACTTCTTTCAGCCAAAACTCACATTTGCTAAACTTGGCATACAACCAATGCTCTCTAAGGGTTTCAAGAATGATTCTCAGATGTTGTTCATGCTCTTCCTCTGACTTGGAGTAGATAAGAATATCGTCGATAAACACAACGACAAACTTATCTAGAAAATTCATAAAGATCTTATTCATGAGGTTCATGAAATAAGCAGGGGCATTGGTTAATCCAAAAGACATGACCGTGTACTCGTATAATCCATAACGAGTAGTGAAGGCGGTCTTTGGAATATCCGTTGCACGAATCTTAAGTTGGTGATAACCAGTCCTAAGATCGATCTTAGAGAACACACTGGCACCAGTCAACTGATCAAATAGATCCTCTATCTTTGGCAATGGGTATTTGTTTTTGATTGTGACATCATTCAGCTTCCTGTAATCTATGCACAAACGATTGCCTCCATCTTTCTTGTCGATGAACAAAACAGGCGATCTCCATTGCGATGCGCTTGGTTGAATCAAGCCTTTCTCCAGCATAGCATCCAACTGCTTCTTCAGTTCCACTAACTCTGAGGGGTTCATGCTATAGGGTCTCTGGGCTATGGGTCCGGTTCTAGGGATTAGTTCTATAATGAACTCAATATCCTTATCCGAGGGCATACCTGGCAATTCATCTGGGAATACGTCGGGGTATTCACAGACTACTCTGACTTGGTCTATGGTTGGTAGGGCTAGACTCTTGTTGCATTTGAATTGAAGGGGCAAGGTTTCAGATATATGCTCTACTGATACTCCAGAGCTACTGGTCATGGTGATGGCTTTCTTGGCACAGTCTATCTATCCTTTATGCTTCGACATCCAATCCATTCCTAGTACTACGTCCAAACCTTTGATTCCAAGTACTATTAGGTTGGCATAAAAATCTATCCCATGTATTCTGATAGGCACAACTTTGCAAATTTTTCTAGCTTTTGTAGTTGAACCAGGGATTTGAACTATCATGACATGATTCAAGTTGGTTGGGTGAATATTACTAGTGCATGCAAATTCTTCGGTGACAAATGAGTGTGATTCTCCAGAATCAAACAACACTCTTGCTAAAACTGAGTTGACAGAAAACATACCCAGCACTACATCTGGCGCTTCTTGGGCTTCTTCGGCGTTCATGTGGAAGAGACGGCCGTTGCGGTTGTGAGGGTTCCCTGGGGCGAATCTTCTTCCTGGTTGAACATGACACTACTGTTGAGCTGGGCATTCACATTGGAAGTGGCGGCAATCTTCTTGGGACACTCATTTGAGTAGTGAACCTTCACTCCACACTCAAAACAAGTAATCCGAGACTTGTCTTTTGCTGCCACGGGCACAACATTGCTTCCAGTTCTGGGTGAAGTGTTGTTGTTGTTATTGTTGTTGTTCTTGGGAGGTGCATGGTTGAAATTGCTGGAGTTGCCGGGGTGATTGTTGTTTCCTCTGGACTTCACATTCCCTCCGCTACGGTTGGGGTAGCTTGGACGAGACATTGGGGGTCGATTGTTCCGCGGGGCATATCTGGCAGACGGGTTGGGACGGTACTTCAGGTGGCTGCTAGATCCAGCTTGGTGCATCATCCGACGTTTGTGGTTGTCGTTTGCTTGATTAATCTTCCCTTCCATCTAAATGGCAGAGTCGACTAGCTCTTCGAGATCCTCGAAACGGATGTTAACGAGAACCGTCTACATCTCATCATGCAGTCCGTTCAGGAATCTCTCCTTCTTCTTGGCCTCCGTGTTGATCTCATCAGGTGCGTACCTAGTGAGGGACAAGAATCTGTCATGGTACTCCACAACAGTCATTCTGCCTTGCTTTAACTCTCTGAATTCATCCCTCATTCTGGTGACTAGACCCTGCGGCACGTGGGTGCGGCTGAACTTGACCTTGAAGGCTTTCCATGTCATCACTTGACCATGGTTCATTGTGCGGGAGCTGTTCCACCATGCTCTTGCATCTCCTGCCAAATAGTGGGTGGCAAAAAGAACCTTCTCGTTGGCATCCACTCTGGCTACTTCTAAGTTGTTCTCCATTGTCTGCAACCAGTCATCAGCATCCAGTGGGTCTTCAGACTTGCTAAAGATTGGGGGATTGGTATTCTAGAAGTTTTTGAGTTTGGATCCATGATGATCCTGATTCCCATGGTTCTGATTGTTGTGAGCCATTTGGGCGATCTGCTACAGTGTTGCTAAATTTGCTTGGCGCTCTGCCCTACTAGCTTCATGGTCTGCAATGAGAGTCTGCAGAATCTGCAGCATTGGGTCTTGCGATGAGCTGCTCCCTCCTTGGTTTCCACGAGTCATCTGAAGATTGAGATAGATAAAGGGGTAAGAGGGAAAGTTCTAAGGTTCATGGTTTTGGTTTCAAAGCTAAAACTCTGAGTTTGACTCAGGTTTTGCAACTAACTTCTTTTTATTCATTCAAGCAAAGCACATGATACAAACTCACACACACCACAACATAAGGAAAACAGATGGTTTTAAGAACCATTCTGTAAGCTACGATACAATGGGACCGATACTCATCACTCCTACGATAGTGCTCTAGTGCATCTACTCATCATCGATGAAGTCGGAGTCATCATCGTCGATGTAGAAGTCCATGGAATCATCCTCCAGATAGCCATCATCATTGCTGAGGTAGGACTCAATATCCCCTTGGATATCTTCACCTTCTTCTTCCTCTTCTTTTGCTGCAAGCTAAGCTTCTTGCTCCTTGATAGTCTTCTCGAGGTCGGCTACCTTCTTGCGGAGACGGTCGATGGTGCGATCCTTCTTTGCGCGTTGACAGCGAAGAGACTGACGATCCTTGACGAGCAGTGAGAAAGTCTAGGCCTTCTGAGCGGCAATGGCGAGGTTGTGGTTGGCGAACTCTCTAGAATTGTCCAACTCCTTCTGTCAGTCGTATAGTAGGAAGTTGAGGTTCTCCACTTGACGCTTCAACACCTGGTGACTTGGCATCTCTAGGGGCATTCCCATGGAATCACCCCTTGCATAGTGAACAAAGCGGGTTCCTTGGATTAGGTTGACACTCTGGGCACACAGACGAGCGAGAGATTCATGCATTACCCTGGCTAATCCATCTAGCCAGTTGTTCTCCCTCACTGAGAACTGAATCCTCTAGGACATTGGTGCTTCTATCTTGCCTCGAAGATCAGCAGTTACTAGCCATTGTAAATCTCCTCCTTGGGGTCCAGGGAGTTGAGCTCCAAGGAATTCTGGATGAGGATGCTCCAAGTACTCCGACAGTGAATCTAGATCCCTCTCGAAGATCAGTTGGCCTCTGTTGCCCAACCGGTAGAACTTGCTGTATTGAGCTTCCATCTATAAGAATTTAGGAGGAGAAGTTAGTGAAGTGATCAAGTGTGTCAAAAATTTATGTAGTAATGTAAGGATTTGGAGGAACATGAATTTTTTTTGAGAGAAAGAATCCCAAGGGTAAGAGAGGAAATAGTTTTCATAAATACTCACTTTGGTTTTTGAAACTAAGTTTTTGTTCGGACGTCCATTCTAACTAGGGTCTCCTATGGTCAGGATGGCTCTGATACCAACTTGTCAACACCCGGATTTTTAATCCCAGATGCCTGTTATGCCATACATCGCAATCCCGGGATTACCATTTTTGTGAGACATAACAGATTGGATATCACAGTACATCATCCATTACAAACCATATAAGGTCTTACACAAATAAAGGATCTCATGATCCAGTCTTAGTACAATCAAGTAGCGGAATAAATAGCGTAGCGGTGGGGTCCATCTTCAGTGTCACAGGCAATGCTGACGATGGGAGATGATCCTAGTTGTCGTAGCCGTCCTGCTGTCCTCCTTCAGGGTAGTCCTCCTCATAGTCTGGCCATAGGAATAGCCAGGGACAAAGCCATGAGTACTCTTTAAGTACTCGCAAACTATCACTAACAAGTAAGGTAGTTCTAGTAGGAATGCTAACTCTAAATTTATTTGTAAAGTTAAGTTTGAAACCTAAGCTGAGTTCAGAAACAAAGAAAGATAAAATAAAGTTTGAAATCACCTAAGTGGGAACTTAGTTATCATAGTCACAACTCTGTTGTGGTCAAGTCATGTCACAATTCATTTCATAAGTCATTTTGAAAACATCTGACAACGGAATAGTATGGCCACTCCAACTGTCCATAGCTATCATGACGCTATTCAATAGTTTAACACTCTGCAGAGGTGGTACACTTTCACCACAAAATTCTATACATCTGTCAGGGATAACCCTGAATCATCATACTTAGTATGCAGATAATCAAACATAACCTTTCCTTTACACACTCTAGTATAAGCACCTCTCCTAGGAGCTTGGCCTCCTAGCCATGACCATCTGTCATCCTGGGCACTTCATAGGTGGACAACATTGAGAGGTAGCCTCAGCTCAAACCTCTCCCACGAGGGAACTAATACTAATGCATATAAACTTCCGGCTAAGCCTTACCCAATTCAGGTATTATGGTTGTACGGTAAAATTGGAATGGTATCGCATCCGAACCCAACCATCAGTTTTTATAAAAGGGCTAAGGCTCATGCCTCAACATTTTCATCATCATAAACCATTTGTGTTTCTCAACACATGTCAAAACATCTCAATAGAATGACTCATCATTCCAAGGTTTTCACAAGTCATTTTCACCAAGTATTCCCATCTAGAGTGATCAAGTTTTGGTTTAGTTCTAAACTACTAAGTTAAGAGTGTTCACTAATGTGGGATGCTAATATCAATCTCATGCCATAGAATGACATCTAAGTCTAACTAGCTAGGACAAGTTTTATACTCTTTATGTTACCTATAAACAAGGTAAAGAACTTTGGTAAAGTAAAGAAAGTAAAGCTTGTAAATAAAACTTGGAGTAGGTATAAGTCAAAATGGTATAACCAAGCATGCCTATTGCATCTTTCTTAGGTCATCTTGTATTATTCTAGCTTGCAAGGTCTAGCTTGCATTGTTAATGATGGCTTGCCTTGGTTGGTGCTGTGGTTGAAATTCTCTTCCTCCTTTTCTTGGTAGAACTCCTCCTCCTCGAAGACTTGGTCGGTACTATTGTCTATAAATAAATACGGAATATACAATCACCAAACAATACTTAACTAGTCTACTTAGCACACTAAGGCACACATTTGACGATCTAGTATCATCACAAACATCACAAGGTTTAATGAACTAGCTTCATTCTTTTTATTTGAGAAAAGTAATTTCTACTCATTGAAATTAACTAAGATTTAATATTCTCCATTTAAAATATGGGATCATGTGGACACATGTCATCACCACATATTCTAACATATGGGAATGTGATTTAAGGGTTGGATCACATTTTAATAAGTTTAAGTTTATTATTTAATGATTTAAAGTGACTAGAAATGCCTATAGAGCATTATTTTGGTACTAGTCCAAAGTCACTACATGCAAACTTTAATATTATTACATATTCAGATAGGTATGGTTAAATGTGATTTTTGAGAGTTGGAATTAACTCAAAAGCTATTATGGTTGATTTTATAAAAATGTTTGAATGTGCAAAAGCTTTTGTCTTGTTATTTTATCTAGGAGAGATCTATAAGTCTAAATGATTTAAATCCAACGGGCTTGGATAGATATTTTCATTAGCTTTCCAATAAAATTGGAATCACTCTATTTGGATATGTATAACTCTCTGAATTGATTTTCAAACTAAGGGACAGAACTAAGTCTAAGTCTAAAAAGAAAAATCCTAATTTGAATCACAGGGCCAGCGTGGGAAACTAATTGGGACGACCCAGATTCACTCCGCGGTGCAGAGGACAGCTGACAGGAGGGGTCCACATGTCAGCGGTACATCTCACGCGAAGGCGATATGGACCGCAGGATTAGAACAGAATCTACGGCTGGGGCTTATCGTCGATGACGGACTCGTTGCCGGCGAGGCTGAACCCTAGCGGCTCAGTGGAGGTGCGGTGAGGGTGTACCAAGGCTCCAGCGAGTGCGGCGAGGCGGGCAAATGAACGAGGAGACGATGGCGAACTTAGGCGAAGTCGCGGCATCTCCGGGGGTGGACTAAATCGACGACAACTTCTCCTCTTCTGCTGCGGCGGTCTCCAGCTCAATTCCGGCGAGAGGCTGCTCGAACTGCTCCGACGAGAGGTGGGGAAGGACTGGTGGTGAGAGGGGAGTTAAATGGTGTGGCGATTGAGGCTGGGGAAGGCCTCCTTATATAGGCTCGAGGAGGGGACCGAGGAGGCGACGGCGAGCTCGTCGGTGACGACGATACAGGGTGCTATCGGCATGGGCAGCGTAGACGGACGATGGCTTGCCTCCTGGCGGTGCTCTATGGGTTTATGGCGATGCTAGGGGCGGTGGCTAACGGCCGGGAGCGTCGCGCGCTCTGGGAGACAGGGGCGGTGCTCGACACGGTTCTCGTCGAGTGTGGGTCGAGCGGCGGGGTACGACCGTGTCTGGCGGGGCTTGTCCTCTAGCGTGCTCTGGCGCGGCGCAGAGAGGAAAGTGCGGGGCTTGTCCTCGGTGGTCCAGGGGCTATCGATGGTCGTGGGGTGGACCGTGGACGGCGGTGAGGTCATGCCTCACTAAATGATGTCTTATGCCCTACCACCCACCACCCTAAATTGTAGTGAACAAACATAACGCGCAACCAGTAGTCTAACGACTCGGATTCATCATTTGTCTCCGCTACTGCGGCGCATGGGTGATGGAGACTCTAAGGGTGTTAGAGTACTGAGTCTTCATCACTCGTCTATGCTAACACATCAACGGTGGTAAAGCCTTGGTACCCTAACACCTAGGCTACCTTGTTTTAATTAAATTTGCTCAATATGTATGCGAGAACGTATTTACCCAATACGTTTATATGGTGGATAACTTATGTGTTATAGGATGGATAACAACATATTATGATATGGATAACTCACGTGTTAGGGGTGGGTAACTGTTTGATCCGGAAAAAAATTATTAGAATATATTAACATGGGATCTAGTTTTGATGATCTTGTCACGACTAGTCCAACGATAAAAACAGATCTTAAATCGGACAAACGATTTGATCTATAAGACATTTTAAATTTTCGATTTTATCCTAAGCTAGCGCGTTCACACCTCCTGCCATGTTTGGCCAACCACCGAACGGTACGATAATAGATTTTCCCTAATTTTAATGGAGTACCACCATTAGATAAGTCAATCCAACGGTACGGTAATAGATTTTCCCTAATTCTAATGGAGTACCACCATTAGATAAGTCAATCCAACTGAACTCTAGATAAGTCAATCCAACTAAACTCGCGGTGATATCTCAAGTTCCAATAGTAAAAAAACTCAAATTTCTCCTTAACTACATGGTCCACTACTAGGAAAAATGACATAGGTGGATTTTGTGGCGCACGAAAAGAAGTGGTACACAGTGGCGCACCATAAACAAGTGACATCGTGAAAAGTGGTGCGCCACGCGTATATTTTGGTCGGGCTGGTAGGGGTGGCCCCTTACCTATGGCACACCATATATTTCCTCCGTTCTAAAATATAAAATGTTTTAGCTTTTATAAAATGATTGTATTTATATCCTTTTTAGTATGTATATTCAAAGTGAACTATACACTAAAAAATATCTAGATACATCGTTTTTGTTAAAACATCTTATATTCTAAAAAGAAGGAAGTACTAATGAGCCGCTGGTATAATTTGTTACCTGTGGCGCAGCAGTATGTGGTGTGCCACGGGTATGTGAGGAGTGGGGGCAGATTTTGATCCCCACGATACCCGTGTCGCACACCAAAATTGGTTCGTCACTGGTATATTGGTCACATGGCTCCTTACTTCTGAATCACCATCGCCATTTTAGTTCTAGAGAAAATAAATAAATATTCAAATTTTAAAATCCTTTGAGATATAATTATATTATATAAACTAGTTGTTAGGAAAAAAAACATGAATTTGGACATATTTCGCAAAAAAAAAGTTATGTTCTGGTAAAACGTCTCTAACTTTTGCATACGATATCGGATCGATATTTTTTATATGAAAATACATCTACATGAAAAGTTACATCCGAATTCAATCGTCTATGGCGGTTTTCGATTTTTGTTAGAATCCTCAATTTTAAAAGAGAAAATATAGTTTTTAGACGTTTTAATTTTGTTGCAAAAAAAATCGAGAGAGCGCCACTTATGCCACCAGCAACCTAGGGAGCAACACATCTCTCATCCCTTATCCACCGCACCCAACCTTCTCTCCTTATGGCAGTTTCTCTCTCCATCCGTGCACACGCTCAATCTCGACGCTTCCAGCTCGATCTCCGCTCTGCCGCTACCATTCACCCCTCTCACATCAGGCGCATCTCGTCCCCCTAAGACTCTATCATGAGACCCCATCGCCAGGAGCTCATCCCTATGCCCTCCTTCCTCTCCTGCTCAAGCACATCGCCTCTACCTCAAGCTCGCCCCCGCCTCCTTGACCTAGAGCTCTTCCTCATGGATGTCTTTGCCTCTGGCCTCCTGTGCTCCGCCCCGACATCGTCTTCATCCCCAAGCACTACAACGACATGCCGTTTCTGCTCCCCCGCGACGCCCGCATACGATTGTCAACCGCCCGAGCCTGCCCCTTTCCTACTCGCTGTCATCTGCCCCCGTTGTTGATTGCCACAGTGGAACGAGTTGCACCAGGAGGCTACGGGGACGGGACTTGATTGCTTTTTTATTTTCATTTTAGAGTTTTTCTGTAAATGTGTGTTGTAATTTTTTGTTTCCCAAATAACTTAGATGTGGCACACCCTAAACCCTACATGTGGTACACCTCATAGTGCGCCATGAGTTCGTGTGGACTACCCATGGCGCACCTCGGGGTGCGCCACAGATAGCCTTTTTTTGTACTCCACTGGTAGTCTTTTTCCTAATAATGATCACATCGCCACTTCATCGCCTCAAGGTTGGTCCAAGCTTATGTCGGTGGTCAAAGCTAGAGACCAACCAAAACGTAATAAATATAACATGCTATTTTTTGGGGGAAAACTCGTCCTCTTTGTCACCATCCGTCTTTCTTCTCGTTTGCTTCCCAATCCACCCCCTAGCCAGTTTTACTTTTCAATCGTCATCCATTGACATCTGAACAATTTTAACTGTCATGATAGTTTCTTAATTTATGTTTTTATTTTTCTTGACTGAATTCACTTTTACCCTCTTTGTGTGACTTTGTGTGGCTATATGTATGAGGCAAGCTTTTTTCATGCAACACAGATTCCACCTGATAGGTGTGGAGCTGTATCTGAGTCGTGTGTTCAAAAGTGATGACCAGGCTTCACTAAAGCCAACTAAGGTTGCACCCCTCATGTTGGTGGGTGCTAGGTATCAAGCCAACTCTCACATGTCTTTGCCTTAAACACCGGGCTCCTTTCATTCCACACCATTCTGGCTTGTTCTCTAGCTACATAGCATGCATGTCATGGGCCAAGCCCCGGCTCAAACCCATGGGATGTCATGTGAAAATGCAAAAGATCAGTCAAGTAGGGAGCACTTTCGTCGGATTGATGACAAGTACGCCATGAGGGGGTCCTCGAGGCGTGTGGAAGAGAGGGGTGTGAGACGTACGGTATTCTGGGATGGTGAGCACACAAGTTTATCCAGGTTCAAATCTGCCGGCTTTGGACGGATCCTACTCCTGCTAGCGATCTAGTAATACGGCAAAGCCGGAATATGGGTTACAAGGGTTTCGCCTGTGCGAGTTGAGATTGTAGACTATTTTGAGGGTGCCCTAAGGCTTACCCTAGGATGTCTTATATAGATATCCGGCCTAGGGTTTACAGGAGAGACCTATCCGGCTACGACTAAGAGTCGGTTACAGAGTATATCTTGAACTACAAGTAACTTAACAGGCCTATGTCGGTATGTCTTCTGGGCCTTCTCGTAGCCGGACTAGACTCCATCTGTTCTCCCTGACTGGGCCACCCGTGAAGCAAAGCTCTAACCCGAAGTGGGCCACCCTAGTCAGTGAGGCACAGTGAGGATACCCGGAAAATATATCCCCAATAGCAGCCCCCGGAAGCCTCCAAGATCCAAAGTCGGATTTCATCATCGTCTAGCTTGATCTTCGGCTTGCAGAATCTTGAAGGGTTCCTGAAATTTTAAAAGAAAGGATAGGATCCGGTTCTCAAATGGGTCGGACCTATGAATATATTATTTGGGTTTCCAGCTCGAAACTCAAACTAAGCCGGAACTTGGTCTCTGACGTAATCTGACACTAGTCATGGTCAAGTCACGTCACTGACAGATATTCCCGTCAGCACGACCGTTGGTGGGTCCGCCTAATTCGTACACGGAGATCGAGGCAGCATAATCATCGCGTGGGGGTTACCCAGCTCCTTCCGCAACACGTGTCACGGTTACTGTACACACTGCACGAATCTTGGCACGGATGAAGGATATAAGGGGTTGAGATTCTCTCCCTCTTCTCTTCACCAGCATTTGCGCCGCTTCCTTCCTTCCAACGCTTCCCACGAAAACAGAGATCCTCTGCCTCCCCAGAATCTTCCAGCATCGCCCATCCCAGGTCACCGTCCCACGAGAAAATGGTTGCAACCTCATCTTCCGGCGCGGCAGCGACGGAAGCGACGGTTTCGGCAACGGGGAAGGAGAGTCACCGCGGGGTCTGGATCTCCTACGTCTTGGATGACACCAAGCTCCACGTCATGGAGAACGAAGGGCTCCTCCGTGCCGGCGACTGGCAGAGCGGCTACGGCCAAACCGTCCCCACCTCGCGTCGACAAGCGGGTGCACTTAGGCACCCACCTCGACAAAGTTTGAGTTTCCCACCCTCAGATTTCTTTTCTGAGGTTATAGATCACTACGGAGTTCAACTCCATCATCTTCCCCCGAACTCTCTCTTAGAGATGAGCGCGTATGCTTCTTTGTGCGAGGGGTACCTCGGCATTAGGCCGAGTCTCACTCTTTTCTGATTTTAATTTCATATCCGGAGAAATTCTATCACTGCCGGTAATCCATATATTACCGGAACCATTAGTTTTTCTGTTAGGAGAGAGCGCGTCTATCCTCGAATTAAGGCCAGTGAGTCAGTGAAACAGTGGCCATCCACTTTCTTTTATCACAAGGATATTCCTGCTCCCGGGAAAGCTACTACTTTGCCGGCTTTGGTCGACGGTGCCGCCATGCCCCAAGAGTCCTGGGACGCAGATGCACCGACTCTCAGTGACGATCTACTTCTTGCGAAGAGGCGGATCGAATATTTGATGAAGCACAAGGGCCTTGAGGGGTCCGACTTGGTTCACTGCTGGGTGGCACGCTGGATCCAGCCTCTTCAACATCATGGAGACCGACTTATGCATTCCATTACAGCGTCCAAGAAAGATACTCTCCGGATCTGCTCCCGCCCTTACACAGATAAATAATACGAGTCCCAAATCAAGTGGCTGATAAGGGAGCCGATCGAGAAAAAAATCCTGGAGCTGTCTTTGGATATGCATACGGCTGAAGATCCTGTGGTATCAGTAAGTTTCCAGCGGTAACTCAAATTATGTGTTCATCTTTACATTGCTGTTTATTTTCGCAATACTGAGGTATGTTTTCTTTTCAGCTTGCTGACCTCCCCGAGTTGGAGCTTGCTCCTCTCGAGGGATATCCTCCTGAGATTTCTCAGGACGATGGAGAATTGATTCCACTGTCGGAGACCTTTACTCGAAAGCGTAAGGCTCCGACTTTGGCTATTGGCACAAAGGAGGTGCCCATTGTGAAGAGGTAACTTTCCTCACAAGGTTTTTGTATCTTGTTCGTAATTCTTTCCGAGATGTAATGTTCTTTATTCTATTATCTCCCAGAGCTAAACAGCTCACCGAGGGCAAGGGGAAAGGAGGTTCATCGAAACCCCTGCGCCAGTCAAAGCTGAATTTGACTTCTCCTTCCACAATGCCTCCGACTCCTGCCCCTCAGCCTTCTACGGCACCGGAGATTACTCCATCCCCGACCGTTGTAGAAGATCTGGCTCAACAATTAGAGCCAGCGATCCTCTAATCGCAAACTGACGTCACTATGGGTGACTCAGGTTTTGATAAGGGTGAACCCTTTTCGGGTAATGATCCCTCGGCAGAGGTCTTCGCTGAAAACCTCCTCAACAATCTAGGTCTTGCCAAGCTTGGCATTACTCTGAAGTCTGTGGAGGAAATCCAACGGCTAGCCCAGCAATGCTTGGAGAGCCGGAATATTACTGCCGAGGAGGAGGCACAAGAAGCAGAGGATGTCAAGTACTCCAAACTCCTTGAGTAGATCCGTCTTCGTGACGAGGGGCTGAGAACCGATGTGCTACCGCCACCACTAGTTATCCCGCTGACCCTCGCCGAGAAGGTTAGCACCGAGGTGTCTATGAGCTTAAACAAGCTCACCCATGAACATCATGTAAGTCGAATTCCAATTCACCTTTTTTACTTTATTTCATACCATATCCTCTAGCCCCCAAGCATGAAGTCGGATAGACAATCTGGATTTATGCTTCCCTAGGATGCCAAAGAATGAACTAGTGTAGCCCCCAAGGCTTGTGGTGATATTAGTAAAAATATTAGCTCGAGTCTTTAGTAGACTTCTGACTCTGGGTATTCTGACTTACAGAAAGTTAATTCGTATAACCAGGAATTGTTGAAGAATATCTGCAACAAGCAGAGAGAGATCAGAGCTCTCCGTCTTGAAAATGCTCAGTTGAAAGTGTCAAGGGATGAGGCTGAAGGTAAACATTCCAGTCCTCAAACCTTGCCCTTTATTTCATAGTCGAATTTTTTATTCAACTGTTGTTATTTTTCCTAAAGCACTGGTAAAGCAATAATGTGCTATGATTGAAGAAGCCGAAAACCTGAAGACCCTGGCGGTGGAGAACACCGACTTACGTCGGGAGCTGGACAAGCTGAAGGCGGATCATGAACGGAGCATTGCTCAAGTTCTTGAATCTTCTTCCATGGCCACCGAAGAACGTGATCGAAGGATCGTGTCCTAGGATCAAAGGATCTCGGATATCAATGATGCTTTGTTCAGAGAGAAGGACATTACCGAGGCACTCCGGGCTAAACTCTAGAGCCTACGAGAAGAGAAGACCAAAGTTGACGATGTCATCTTCGGTATGTTTCCCCCTTTCTGAATTTCTGCCTTTTCCAACTTTTGGAGTTCGGATATATTTGTTTAGCGTTTTGCATTATATGCGCAGGTCCTCTGAACTTGTTGGATTCTGCCTCCACCGAGTCTCGCACCAACTGGCTTACTCAAGTCGGTGATCTGGTTCACGATTTCCGCCAATCTTTGGAGGATATTGGTGAAGTACTCAAAGTTACGGACATGCATAGAATGTCCGGCTTTGAAGTGCGAGACAAGGCCAAGGAGATGCCTCAGCTCATCCAGGACTGGAACATGTCCTACACGCGAACCGCAGTGCAGAACGCTCTCACCATGGTTATGAGCCACCATGGAAGCATGGAAATTTGGCAAGTAACCAGAGGGTATTCTACTGTGGATGAAGACGGACAGGAGCAGGACATCAAAGTAATCATGGACTCCTGTGCCAGATATGGGTGCCATGTAGCTGACTTGACTAGCTACGACACTCCTTTCTTCACTCGTGTGGAGACGCCTCCTCCGTCTGCCGAAGTAACAGCAGAAGTCTCCGACGATGAACAAACCATTTTAGATTTGAATGTCTCGAAAAGATATCAAGGCGAGGCCAATGTCTCCAGTGAGCAGGTAGCTCCTACCTCTCCCCCTGCATCGTAGAGTATCAGAAAAAACAATGTGTTATTCTGAAAACAATTCGGGTCGTAAATAAATAGTATAATACTTTTGCTAGTACTAAGATTTGTTATTTCTATTTAGCACTTTTGGCTTTAATTTTATGTGCCTGGAATGTTTACATAAGCACTTATGTTTTTGTCTGTACTTATCGTTTATCTGGCTTTCCGCCTCATCCCTTTCGTGAGCCGTCCAACTTTTAGCACGGAAACTTTGCCGAGTAACGGAGCTCAATTGCTAAACCAGTTTAAACTTGGAAACAAAGGCGGCTTCCAGTACCAACAATTCACTACTCGGAAAATGCCCGCATCCGGCAATCAGATAAATAACCAAAGTACAAACTAGAAAATTTAAATTTATATCCGAATGTAGCATTTTTAGAATTGGAAATCTTAACCAGAACAAACATGAGCATAAAGTACTTTCATGTATTCTGGGATTTTCGACTATGACATGATCATTCGAAAATAAGATGGTAATATAAAACTTCTCAGAAAAAATGAGGCAACCAATACTTTATTTCTCATTGAACATGTACACATATATGATTACAAAGAAAGATAAACTAAGAATAAAAGGGAAGTAGCTGAGCAATATTCCATGGTCTGTCTAATTCTTCCGGATCTGTACTGCCTCTAGCTCTCTTTCTTTTCTTAGTAGCAGGTCTTTCTTTGACTGGACACATATCAGTTAGATAGTAAGAACCATTGTGTAATACTCGACTAACTAAAAATGACCCTTCCCATACTGGGGAAAGTTTGTGCTTTATTTTCTGGACAAGCCGGAGAACCAAATCGCCCTTATTGAAAGACCGGTTTCTTACTCTCTAGCTATGATACTTGCGTAGCTTCTACTGATAAGCTGTTGAACTCATCTCAGCAACGACGCGAACTTCTTTGATTAAATCGAGATCATTTTGTCGAGAAATTTCAGCATCCTCTTCAATATACGCAGAAACTCGGGAGAAGTATGAATCAAATCACTCGGAAGAACTGCTTCTGCAGCATAGACCAAGAAGAAAGGTGTATATCCAGTTGACCTGTTCGGAGTTGTTCGTAAAATCCATATCACAGAAGGTAATTCCTCTGCCCAAGCCCCCGCAGCACGTCGTAGTGGTGCTTTGAGTCTTGGTTTTAGGTCTTGTAGGATTAAACCATTTTCTCTTTCGACTTGTCCATTAGCCTGCGGATGTGCGACTAACGCAATGTCAAGCCGGATATTTTGTTCATTGTAGAATTCGGCAAGCTCTCCCATAGAGAAGTTACTCCCGTTATCCATGATAATGATATGCGGATAACCATATCAGATTATGACATCCTCGACAAATCTTCTGGCTGTTGCTCCATCACAACTGGTGACGGGTTTAGCCTCAATCCATTTTGTGAATTTATCCACCATCACTAAGAGATGAGTAAATCCACTTGGAGCCTGTTTAAACGGTCCTACCATGTCAAGCCGCAGACCACGAAAGGCCATGTTATAGGTATTGTTCACAGTTGATCAGCCGAAACGTGAGCTTGTTTAGCATACTTTTGGCAGCCTTTGCACGTCTTGACCAGCCTTTCAGCATCTGCCTTGGCTGTAATCCAGAAAAAACCGTGTCGGAAAGCTTTTGCCACTAAAGATTTGGCTGCAGCATGGTGACCACACTCGCCTTCGTGGATTTCTCGTAAGATTTCCACTCCTTCTTCCAGAGATACACAGTGCTGAAAGACCCCAGACACGCTCCACTTATAGAGCTCACCACTAATTATAGTATAGGCTTTTGCTCGTCGGAAAATTTGCCGGCTCAGAACTTCGTCTTTGGGTAATTTGCCATTTACCAAATAATCAAGGTAGGGTTGAGTCCAGCTGGGAATTATAGCCAGAACTGCTAATAAAGGTGAGTCGGATTTGGTTCGATATTCCTCGTCTACTCCTTTTATAGAGGGAACTTTGAGGTGCTCCAAAAAAGCGCCATCTGGGACCTTTTTCCGTGTAGAGCCTATATGAGATAGTGCATCTGCTTCCTCATTTTCTGTTCGAGGGATGTGTTGAACCTCAAACTCCTCGAACGATTTGGATAGTTCATCCACGACAGCTATATATGCTGCCATGTGCTTATTCGCATTACAGATATCCGACACTTGTTGGGCAACAAGATCCGAGTCTCCGTAACACATCAAACCTCGGATGCCGATATCCTTAGCAATCTGGATTCCATGAAGCAGTGCTTCATTCTCAGCAATGTTATTTGTTGCCGTGAAGTGGATCTACAACACGTAGAAAAGTTTATCTCCATGGGGTGATTTGAGCACCACGCCAGCCCCCGAGCGCCTTAGACCCGTCAAAGTGTAAGGTCCAGTATTCCGACTCTAGGAGGGTCATATTTTCCGTTGTCTCTGTCTAGTCAGCGAGGATTTGGGATTTGATTATTGTACAAGGTTTATACTCAATGTCAAAAGCTGAAAGCTCTATGCCCATTTTGCGATGCATCCTGTAGCATCATTGTTGTTGATTATATCTCTCATGGGAGCTATGCCCACCACAGTAATGAGATGTTCCTAAAAATAATGCCGTAACTTGCGAGATGCGAAAAACACACCATAAGCCATCTTTTGATAGTGCGGATACAACTGCTTTGATTCAGTTAGGACCTCGTTGAGGTAGTAAGTCGGACGCTGCACCAGGTGTTCCTGATTTTCCTCTGGTCTCTCTAGTAGCATGACGTCACAGACAATTCTGTTTGTCGCAGCGAGATAGAGCAACATCGGTTCCCGTGGTTCCGGTGCTGCAAGGATAGGAGTAGACGAGAGTACTGCTTTCAGGTCTTGTAGTGCAGCTTTAGCTTCGTCAGTCCAAACTAATTTTTTGGTCTTTTTCAGGAGCTTGTAGAGTGGTGCGGCTCTTTCACCGAGCCGGCTTACAAACCGACTGACTGCAGCAATGCAACCAGTTAGTATTTGAACGTCCTTCAGGCGAGTTGTCCTAGAAATATTGAGTATAGCCTTAATCTTGTCTCGGTTCATCTCTATGCCTCTGTGAGACACGATGAAGCCTAACAATTTTCCGGCTGGTATTCCAAAGAAACACTTCTTCGGGTTAAGAATTATAATGTATTTGCGTAGATTGGCAAACGTTTCCTCCAAGTCGGAAATTAAGGTTTCATTCTTTTTGGACATCACCGCAATGTCGTCCAGATATGCATGTACATTGCGTCTGATTTGATCGTGGAGGCAACACTGCATAGTGCGCTGGTACGCAGCTCCTGTGTTCTTGAGCCCAAAGGGCACCGTAACAAAACAGAAAGTTCCGAAGGGGGTTATGAATGAAGTTTTGACTTTGTCTGATTCCTTCACCCGGATTTGGTGATAACCGGAATATGCGTCGAGAAAACATAGGAGTTCCGAGCCTACCGTAGAATCGATAACTTGATAATTTCTAGGTAGAGCAAACGGATATTTGGGACAAGCCTTGTTCAAGGCAGTATAATCAACATACATCCGTAAATCAGTGGTGTCCTCTTTAGGGACCATTACAGGATTGGCCGACCACTCAGTGTGAATGACCTCTTTTATGAATCCAGCTAACTCGAGCCGGGCTAGTTCCTTAGCTATTGCCTTACGCTTTTCATCGCTGAAACATTGTAGGGACTGTTTGACAGGATTATTGTTCGGGTGTACATTTAGAGAGTGCTCGGCAAGTTCCCTAGGTACTTCGGTCATGTCAGATGGCTGCCATGCGAAGATATCTTGATTTGCTTGGAGCAACTTGACGAGCGTGATTTCCTATGCTCTATCTAGGCCTACACCTATCTGGGTCACCTTGGAGGGGTCATCATCCTTCAACAGCGTCTTCTTCGTCTCTTTGGATGCCTTGAACTCTAGATTCGGCTTTGTCACCTCCTTCTTTGTCGCGGGCATCTCAGATGGATCAATGGTCTTCTTGATCTCCTGGTACTCCTGGGCATGCAGCACGGCTTCAGAAAATGTGGCATTTCCGTCCTTGCACTCTCGCGCCTTCTTCGGGTCTCCCCTGATGGTGATCACGCCTTTGGGACCTGGAATTTTCATCATATTGTAAATGTAACACAGACGAGCCATGAAAGCCCAGTAAGCCGGACGTCTGAATATATCATGATCCGCACTCTTGAACAGGACCACTTCGAAGGAAAGTGCCTCCGTCTGATAGTTCTCTGGAGTTCCAAAGGTAACATCCAAAGTGATATCTCCTAGGGAATTTTCTTGTCTTCCCGGGACAACTCCGTGAAAGATCACAAAGCTGTGATTCAGCTGTGTCTCCGAGATCCGCATCCAGCGTAGCATTTCGACATACAGAATACTGATGCTGCTGCCGCCGTCCATGAGAGTCTTGGAGAAACCATAGCCATCAATAAGTGGGTTGATGACTAAGGCGTATTTTCCTCGCATGTGCAATTTAGGCGGATGATTAGCACGATCAAAGGTGAATGCCACTTCCGACCAGTCCAGGTATTGTGGGATAGCCGAAACGGTTGCGTTGAGCTTATGCAGAACTGCCTTCTTGACCTTAGCTGGTTGAGATCCAAGGAAGGTGACGTAAGTGTCTTTTTTCGTTGGGAAGTTCTTCTTTCCATCCGGCTTGGGATTTGAAGGGTCAGCTTCCTCCATGTCGGAATCTTCCTTCATCTCCTTCTCTTTTTTGGGATTCTTCTTTCCCTTCTTCCGCTTAGCCCTTTAGCCAGCGGTATCGTCTTTCTTGATGTCATCATTAAAACGACACTCGGTGTTTGTGTGAGACGAGCCCCCACTAGCATCTAAGTGATGCACACATGGGTTGTTGGCAACGTCAGCCCAGGAATAGGTTTTGCCAGGTTGCTGGTCTCCTCTAACCTGGACTCTTGATGTCCCACGACCACGTTCGTGGCCACCACCGTGCCCTCCTCCTCCTCTAGACCCGAAAGTAGCAGTGACCACTGCCGTTTCCGCGTTGGATTTTTCTTCCGACGTGTTCTTGCACTTCTGAGCTTGCTG
This sequence comes from Avena insularis, assembly GCA_023614405.1. Taxonomy (NCBI): domain Eukaryota; kingdom Viridiplantae; phylum Streptophyta; class Magnoliopsida; order Poales; family Poaceae; genus Avena; species Avena insularis. The sequence goes on along the minus strand of CM042692.1, from coordinate 317,044,226 downwards.
CTTTGGTTGTTTTGCTGACTGTGGCACAACAATAATCCCTCTGCATTGTTGTCAGCATCTGCATACTTGCTCGCTGTTTATATCATCTCTCCAGATTAATGACCTTGTTACACTTCAAGCGATGACGTAGTAAACCAATTGGGAGTCCTGCAATGAAAGCTTCAATCGCAGTTTGGTCATTTACTCCTTCACATGAGTTCTTAGTGTCGATCCATCGTCTGAGGTAATCTCGGCAAGTTTCTCCAACTTTCTAGGTGCAACGCTGTAGGTCTCCTACCATACAGGGCCTCCGGTATATTCCTTCGAAATTCCGAAAGAACGCGCTTTGCATGTCATACCAGTTGTGGATGGTGTTCTCTCGAAGTTCTTTGAGCCATGATCATGCCGTCTTCCGCAACATAAGTGGGATATATCGGGTTGCGACCAAGTTGTTTCCGCCTTTGGCGATGCAGTAATCCTGGAAAAAATCCTGGAGCCAAGTATCTGGCCGAGCCACACCATCATAGGCTTGGATGTGTCTTGAGATAGCAAATCCTTCTGGGAAGTGTGTTTGTCGAATTCGTGGTCCGAAGCATTTTGGGCCCACGTATATATCATCGTTTTCATAGCGCCGCGCCTCTATGTTGGAGTTAATCCGGTGTCTCGCGTCACTTGGTGACAGGGAACACCGTCTCGGTTGTTCGCTATAGCTGCAGTGCCTTAGAGCCCGACTTTGGCTTCTGCCGCCACCTCCTCTGCCACGACGCCCTCCTTGGCCTCCTTAAGAGCCTTTGTGATGGCTACTTGGTGGAGAGGGTGGAGCAGGTGGATTGTTTCCGGCTGATCGCCGGCCTCCGTCTGGAGCGTCATTATTCCGGTTCCGAGGAGGGTTTTCATTGCGACGAGCCCCCCTGCCGGCTTGACTCAGCACGGTATCCGTCGTTCCTTCGTCCGTCACTCCCACCGCGATGGCGTTCAGCCGGACGACTTGTATGTCTAGGAGGTGGCTTTCTTTGACGGTCCTCCTCCCGACATTTCTCCTTGTCTTCTTCCCTGTGATCGTTCGACTCTTGTTGGGGAGGATTTCTCGGATACAGTGCATCAATTGCCTCTTGCTCTGTGGCTGGGGCAATGTTGCACCCGTCACGTGCAGTTCTGTGGCACTGTCCTGAAGATCCGGCTCTTGAGTAGTTGTCTTCCTTACGGTCGGAACGGTGATGTTTCTCTGGAACCCGTTGGGGCCTTACGTCATTCTAGGCCGGATCCATGTGGCATTGGTCAGATTGAGAGACCAGTTTTCCGCTTCCGGACTTTGCGACCTTCTGCTGCTCCAGACCCTTCGTGAGTACCTTAATGCCCAATCGGACTTGTTCTGGGCCTGGATTATTTGCCAGGATATCTCAAGCTGCGGCAGTGTTTTGTACTGGTGTTGGATACACCGGATCTCCCTTACTATCAAGTCGAGGCATCCCTGGATCTCCCTCAAAGAGAACCTTATGGATTTCCGGAAATTGATTGTCACGTTTGTGTCGTTTCTGGGTCTTCTGATGCTGTAGAGAGATATACTTCTCCGCATTAGCTATGCACTTCTTCTCTTCCTCGATGTTGTTGGCTTCATCCAGGAGTACTTGGCGACGCGCTTCTAGGGCCTGAGCCCTTTCCTCCAGCTCTTCATCAGTAAGTTCTGCGGCTGTAGGGATGGGTGTAGTTACAGCAGCATCGATGAGTCTACGGGTACCTGTAGTGACCATGTGTCCATCCATCGAAGCTTGTTTGGGATCTTCTAGGATAAGTGCTCCATTTGAGTCTTCCTCATATTCTTTGGCGATCATTTCCTCTATTGAAAGTTCCTTTACCGGAGTCTTGTTCTTCTTCTTTGCCTTCTTGGCAGCGCCGGTAGAAAATACGGCTTTGGGTCCATTTCCCGGAGTCAAGCTCTGAGCGGTACTTTCGGAAATCTGGACGTCGGGATTATCTCCAAGATCCATGTCATCCTGCGCTTTGGGAGAGTTTTCTCCGGATCCTTCATCCATGGCTTCTCCTTCTTCTGCAGCTTTGGAGTTGAACTCCTCTTCATATTCCGCGGAGAACTTTCGGAAATCCGCCGATGTCATCGAGTCATCCAAAGATGCGGGTAAGTCGGTGTTTGTTCCGATCGCCTCCAGCACCGAGTCTTCGTTGTCTCCAGCATCGGCAGAGCCGGATCCGGATCCAACATATCTGAAAAAAGTGCGACGTGTGGGTCCTGAGGTAGTTGCAGCTTTCCTCATGGGCTTCATCGAAAATCCTGATGGTCTCGAGAACCTCATCCACGTTTGCGCCTTGCAACATCATGCGCCTCAACGTATGCCTCATTAAGGGTTGGTCTGTTCTAGCGTTAGTAGAGCCAGAACTAAGGTTGTTGTCCTGCTCCTCCTAGATTTTGACCTCAGCGGGTAGATCGATCTGGGATTTGGCCTCGCTAGGGAGGCCCACTCCAGATTCGATTTGAACCGCAAGATCTGCTTCATGTTTGGCTTTATCCACTATCTCCACAACGGGTGCGAGCTAGGTGGGATTAGGATTTTCTAAGACCCGGAACTCTGCCGCCTCCACGGACAAAGTGGACCCAGAGACTTCTTCTGCCTCTATCATCACCGCTAGGGTGGGTGGGACAGGTTCAACGAAATCGATGTACACTTCGATCTCACCAAAAGAGATGATGGTGTAAGCAGTCACGACCTCCCTAGCAAGAATCCAAGTCTCGTCGAGAATGATGAGAGGGACATCACTGGCGTAGAGGATGTGACCGATGGCGATGGTCTCACCGATTCCGATTCTTGCAGATTCTGCTCAGAACGCAGATCCGAAGCTCACTTGCCCCATGGTGGGCGCCAACTGTCGTCGGATTGATGACAAGTACGCCATGAGGGGGTCCTCGAGGCATGTGGAAGAGAGGGGTGTGATACGTACGGTATTCCAGGACGGTGAGCACACAAGTTTACCCAGGTTCGAATCCGCCAGCTTTGGACGGATCCTACTCCTGCTAGCGATCCAGTAATACGGCAGAGCTGGAATATGGGTTACAAGGGTTTCACCTATGCGAGTTGAGATTGTTGACTATTGTGAGGGTGCCCTAAAGGCTTACCCTAGGACGGCTTATATAGATATCCGACCTAGGTTTTATAGGAGAACCTATCCGACTATGACTAAGAGTCGGTTACATAGTATATCTTGAACTACAACTAACTTAACAGGCCTATGTCGGTAAGTCTTCTGGGCCTTCCCGTCTTCTCCCTGACTGGGCCTCCCGTGAAGCAAAGCTCTAACCCAAAGTGGGCTACCCTGGCCAGTGAGGCATAGTGAGGATACCTGGAAAGTATATCCCCAACAAGCACGCATAGTCACTAAGTTTAGCCTACTTTCACTAGGACTCAAGTAGTATGCTTATCACTCAGCGACCACTCGTCAACTTATACTAAGCATCTCGCTTTGCTTATTCAGCAACACGATCTAAGCTCCGAGTGGCGCCCACGTGAAACCAATCATATGGGTGGCTGGTGCATGCACTTTATCAAGACCATACACCATGTTTTTGTCATATGTCATCCGGAATATCGGACATCAAACAGAAGGGTGTTACATAAGTACATACAAAAAAACTTGGAACCGACTCAAGGGCTCTCTGACCCTGAGGCTGAACATGGCATCTTCCCATGAAGATGGAGATCTTCACACACCAAGCCACTAGACCCTAGCAAGGATCAATGATCATTGCCTGAGGGACAACCATGAGCCTCCAAGCACACAAATTTCAAGAAGAAGAAAATGCCTAAGGTCATCCTTGTTCACCTATTCAAGAGTTGCGAAAGCATCGAGAGAAATGATTTCACACCAAAAGGACACCTATTTAAGATTTGCGTGCAAGTCTGGATCCTTCGCAGGCATCAGAAAAAACTCTTTGGTTGGGCCATAGATCCTTAGGCCAACAAGCATCCACGCTAGGGGCACTCAATCCCCTTGTAACCGAGGCAGACCTAGCGCCCGTAGAACCGATTGTACAACTTGCGGGAGGCAACCCGGTTATTTTTTTGGGATTTTTATTTTGAACTCTTGATGTAGCAAGAGAGTTTTTTTGTTTTCTTTCTGTAGTTTTTAATAAAGTACCAAGTGGAACCCATTTTGGATGTTCTAAAAGTTTGCTAAACACATGGAGTAGCAAATTTCTACAGAACAGTTTTTAGTGCATGAATCTTCTGATTTTTTATGTAACTCTGATTGCACTCAGATTCATACAGCATTTACAACTTTTCATCCTCTGTATGCACAAAAAATGGCTAAAATTCCTGACATGTCTAAGTGGACGAAAAAAATTCATTTTGCTGTTGCTGAAAATCTGGACAGATTCTGCCATGTTTTGTTTTAACCATTCCCAAGTATCCTAAGATGATTTGTATGAGTCATATTATATGCTAGGAATTTGTAGGAACATTATATGCATTCTGTAGCATTTATAAAGAATTTTTTATTTGATATATATGCAACAACTTTTATATTCTTGTGCCACTAATGTCACCTCTCGGAAAAAAGATGGGAGAAAAAGTTTTGTGTTGAAGTTTTTTTGATAGGGAATAGAAGAACATCACACAAAGAGCAATCCAAGGGGTGAAAACCATAAGCTTGGGGATGCCCAAGGCACCCCACTGTACTAACTCAACTCTTGGTTTGCAAACCTCTAAACTTTGTTTTTGAGCAACATTGAATTATCATAGTAACTTTGAGCATCTGTTTTGTCCTTTTACTTTTTGTTTTGCATTAGAAAGACCACCACCATCATTATTATAAATGCTTACTAACAGGTACTAAAAAGAAACTCTACCTTAATTAGATCAAAACTAAAAAAGAATGCCATGGAATAAAAGAAAATAGGAGAAAAACAAAAGCTGAAATTCATGTTGTGTCTAGTTCTTAAGCTCAAGTACTTTATATGATACATGATCTGTTTTATGCCTATTAATTTGTATCCTTTGCTTGTGCATATTTATGTTCAACATTAAGAAGCAAGGTGACAAAATAAATGCTAACATTATGAACTAGATGGCACACTCTTTAGATCTCTTTTTGCTAAGCTTTTTCTGCACAAGCTAAGACTTGTTCCAAGCCCCTTAAAACTAGACTAGGCATATCCACCTATTCGTGGCAAAAGATACTTTCAAGTATAGTATGTATGTTAATACTCCAAACATTCTTAAAAACACCCCTTTTCATATATTTTAAAGCTCATAAGAAAGTAAGGTTTGGGGTGATACCACTATGGAAATTTTTGTGCTTTACATCTTATTAGTTGTTGTTGGCTAAACCATGCTGGCATGGCACAAACTTTCAATGTTGAATGTTGATAATCATTCATGTTTAATATTCTACCTATGGATTGCATCGATGTGAAATGAAGTGTGCACACTGGAGTAGGCATGTTGGTAGAAAACGCTCCTGAACCGCTAGCCAAAGTCATGCTTGACATGATGGAAACTTACAACATGATGATCCTTATTGATATGATTCATATGTATATTTTTCTTGTCTTCTGAAGTAGAGATACTTCCCCCCTCCCACCTTAAACACAATCAAGGAATTATATTATATTTACTGATAAATAAGCAAATAAATAAATGCCAAAAGGAGGGCATATAGCTACACAAGGGGCAAGAGGTACTTCAGTGATTCGGTTTCACAAAACTAATGTGAGTATACAATGACATGCATAAGTTTAGTAGCATGAGGAGTGCAATATCATAGAATAGGTGCATGAAACAATCAACTTATAAGATGTTTAACACATAAACCATATGATGCTTTAAAACAAAGTGAAAATAAAAAGTTGTTGGGAACCCCATCCTTATTAGTATTGTTGACATGAATTACATAGCTCAAAATTATAATTTTTATTCTTTATGGAGGAATAACATATGTATTCAATGCTTACTATCGGCACGGGATGCAAACATCTCAAGGGAAGACATAAAACTAAGAAGTGAGTCTTCCAGTCAAGGGCATGAAACTAAGAAGTAGCCCAAAAATAAAGGCATGAAAATACCAATGCCAATCATGAAAAGAGTCTATTATTCTATAGGTTCATCAAAGCGTGCTTGAAAGTTTATTTGGTTCATCATTTGTTTTATCACACCATCACTTATTGTTTAGCATATTTATGGATGTGTAAAAGATACAACTTGATAGTACACTTACATATTATGTTTCATTTAAAGTAATTGATCCTATGAACTCTACATGATAATGAAGGAAGCAAAGGTAACAAACTCCAAAGTCCATGTTAAGTTTTATCACCTTCATGCTCGAGGACGAGCATATGTTAAGCTTAGGGATGTTGCTGCATGTAAAATGCATACATGAACTTTGTAGTTTGTTACCATTTTTCCCACATATTTGCATAATATATAATGTTATATCCATGTTTTATATTGATTTTCGGGGATTTACTAATGACCCCCTTTATTTTGGTTATAACCCGGTAGGGCAGAAAAACCCTGTTTTCAATGTTTTTGATGTTTCAGGACCTAAACAAAGTCAAATGGACCTGTACTTTTGGCAATGCCAATGTTTATCCATGAGTAGCATATGGAGCACTAGAATCTCACTAGGAGGCCAGGAGGGCCAAAAGAGCCTAGGTGGCATGCCTAGGCCTGGTGGGCGCGCCACCATGCTCTTTCCCTCCTCAACCGTCTGATCGCCTCGATTCTTTCATCCACGGAGTTCTCTTGACCTAAAAACCCCTATATAAGGACCCCCCAAGGTCATCCTCGGAGAGAGAGCCACCAGAGACGAAAATACCACCAAATAGAGTCACATCCAGCGAAGATTGGAGGGGAAAACTCCACCGGAGCCACCTCCGGGGAGATCTCCACCCTCTCCAACATCTCAAGCTTCATCACCATGATGAAGAGGGAGTAGTCCACCTACGGGCATGGGTTTGTGGCAGTAGCTTGATCTATTTCTCTCTTGTTCTTCATAAATCTAGTACCATATGAGCTGTCCAACATGATTATGGTCATATTTGTAATTCCTATGTGGTGGATCTTTGTTCTATGATTTGATATTTGAGATTTGAATCTATTTTGTGTAAGATGTTGTAATAGATGCATATCATGGACCCCGTTCTTTATTGCTTGTTTTGATCCAACTTGTATGCAAGAACTTGTATGGGGAGAAGTGTATGTTAGATGGAGTAGCATGGGGGTAGAGATTGAATTGTGACACATATTATTCAAGATCTACTTTGGTTTTTACCTTTCTTTTGCTGCCTCGCTAGGGGTAAAGTGAAATCATGTGCTAAAGTTATCACGTGACAGTGTGATGACCTTGACTAGATCAAGGTAGCATATTTTGTATTTCAAACATCATATAATATTGCTTAAAGCTATACTCTGATCTATTCTTAAATCAAGGTTGCATGGAGATTTCCCTTCTTGAGGAGTATAAGAGAGAGATGTATTCCATATCAATATTAGAATGTGATGCCCATATTAAATCCTTTTACCAAAGCACTTATAGAATTTCCATGAATCTTTATCATTGATGAATTGTTTTGTGATCACTACAACCTAAAAAGAGAGTAGAAAATTGAACCCATGAACCCCGGTCCGATTTTTATCATAAGAAACACCTTTCCATTACATCTACTATCCTTTACAATTTCTGCAATTTGTTATTCCGAAAATACAAAAATACCTTCTCTACTTACAATCACTTATAAAAACCCGAAAACAACTATACTATCTTCCATATCATCTAGTTTGCATTACTTTACTTTATTTACTTTAGTTTTTATTTTATTTTATTTCATATTACTAATAAGAAACCTTGTTCTTGACAACCACTTGGTGGAGTTGGGGACACAAGAAAAAATATTTTACTTTATAAGTTGCTTGAAGAGGAGAAGACAAACATCCTTCCATAACCAATTCCCCGAGAGTTTGATATAAACCCTCGAGTCACCCTTGTGGGGAAAAGAAGCTTGCTACAACACTCTGCACTTGGAGTTTCAACGAAAATTGCTGCATTTGTTGCCATCAAGACTATTTTCTGGCGCCCTTACCGAGGAATTTAAAGAAAGATACATCATAGTGGTTGCTGCATGGTGAAGCATAAGCCAACTCCCACTACAATTGCTAGAATATTTTCTGGCATCGTTGGCATGGAATTGGTGAAGGTACATCACAACTGCATCCTCATCAAGTTTGAAGAGCAAGGTAACTCCCACGACAACTGCCTATTTTCTGACACCGTCATCTTCATCAACTTGTGCAACAACCAAAGCTTGGGGAGGTTGCACCACTGTGAGCCTTTTCTTCTCCATTTAGATTTTTAAGTATTTTTGTCAGGGGGATGATCCCCGGATACCCCACCCGAGTAAGAAACAGGACAGTCGGTCTCGGCCGGCTGACCAGATGTAGCCGGATAGGACAGGAGGGACTGGCTACCACCCGGTAGCTGGACCCTGAAGAGGTAGCCGGATACAACAACGTAGCCGGATCCAATCAGAGGACAGAGACGGCGACGCGTATCGGTGCCTGACGCATCAGACGACGACAAGACGGGCAACCACCCGCCCATACAAGACTTGGCGTTACGGGGAACATTGGCCGGTCGACGACGGCTCAAGACGGCATCCACTGTGCCTACGACAACCATACCGCTCATACACCGATGTGACATACCATGCCGGGTACTATAGATGACTAGCCGGCTGGGACCCGCCTGTGGGGCCCGCCAGTCAGACTAGTCAGTGAAACCCTTGCCTCTCTTCCTATATAAGGAGAGGGAGGGCCTCAGTAGAAAGGGTTGGTCTCAGTTCATTTAAGGCAGTAGCTAAAGAATACAGCTCGAGGAGCACCTGTAGCTCGTATATTTCACCTAGTCAGATCAGGCAGGAGTAGGGGCTTTACCTCACCACGAGGGCCCCGAACCTGGGTACTTCTTGCGTCCCGCTACACTCGCTCGTATCCAATCTCGCTCATGGACGCCGCCGATAGCTTTCCCGCTAGTCCCCACACCTCTATCTAACCTTTAGGTACCGCTGCTCAATACAATGACAGTTGGCGCCCACCGTGGGGCAAATGGCTTCGACCGGAGTCACGTTCCGCACGGGACCCCGCACTTCAGCCGGTGAGCGCGTGGCCTCTGGCCTGGTGCTCATGCTTGGCAAGTTCGACTGCGTCATCGACAACGCCTCCTGCTTCGCCGGAACTTCCTTCCCGGCAAACGGCACCGTTCTGCTATTCGGCGATCTCCCCGTCTACATCGCCATCGTCCCGGAGCGTTTCCCTAGGGAAATCGTCTCTGTCGCGGGGCCGCCATGCTCAGGCGGCGCCACCTCCGCCGCACCTTGCGGCGTGGAGGTCATGATGGCCGGATCCAGCTCGCAGCCCAGCCGGCCGCGGGAGCGAGGCGTAGACGAGGTCGGAACTTCCGCTCCCTCATAGCCTCGGAACCCGGTCGAGGACGCCATTGATAGGCTCCTGACGCCGGTTACCCTCGGGGACAACCCGGAGGAGAGGGAGGCCAACTTCACCATGGAGAGACAGATCCTCCTCCAGGAGGCCATGGAGCTGGCAGCGGCCCACAAGCAGCTGGAGATCGCCAGGCGCGAGTATGACCGCGCGCATGGTCTCACCCCGGCTACCGTAGAGCCGAGCCAGCGCGGCCAGGTACGACGTCGAGGCGGTGAGCTAGGCGGCAGGATGGAGAAGGACGGAGAACCGGATCCCGCGCCTGCCCCTACACGGCCCACCTACAACACGCCCATCAAAAACTTGCGCGTGGCGCGAGCCGCAACAGAAGAACTACCCAGCCTAGAGGGCGAGGAGCGAGCCCGCCAGCACGCTCGCGTCCAGGAGCTCCTCCACGTCGTGGACGAGCAGGCCAGTGCCAACCGGCAGACGCAGGAGGACCTGAGCTACTCCAGAGGAAGCAGGCTACCCGCCAACAGCAGGGGCGCACCACGTGACACGCAGTAGGCGTCCTCCCCTCAGCCGACTAGGGCCCGCAGCAGGCGTCGCAGCTCCGGCAAAAGGGGCCAGCCGCGCTAGGAGCAGATGGTCAACAACAACCCGCCACCTCCACCCCCGCCAGCCGGAGCACCCAGACCAGCCGGTTCCCGCCTCTCGGGCTGGGTGGGTGCGCCCAACCCGGATTGTCCGGATGCCCGCGACCGCATCGAGCTGCTCGCTCAGGCACGCGTCACGGAGGAGGAAGATTCTACCAGACCAGTTTGTTTCGGACCCCGCATCCGGAACGAGCCGTTTCCGGATAAATTCTCCCTGCCAGGGACACCCCTGGCACGACAAAGAAGATGAAGCCGGAAGACTGGCTGACCGACTACGCCACGGCAGTCGGCATCACCCACGGGAATAAGCGCACAGCCGTGCGTTACGTCCCTCTCATGCTAACCGGGTCGGCAAGGACCTGGTTCAATAGCCTCGCGCCCAACAGCATCAACGCCTGGTCTGATTTGGAGAAGGTTTTCGTCCGCAACTTCAACGGCACGTACAAGCGCCCAGGGCGCCCGCGCGACCTGGCCTTGTGTGTCCAGGGCGACCACGAGACTGACCACGAGTACCTCGCCAAGTGGACGGAGCTCCGCAACACTTGCGAGGGCATCCTGGAGAGCCAGGCTATCGGTTTCTTCATCGAAGGATGCCGAGAGGGCACCATGCTTCGCCACCGCCATCGTGACCCGAAAACCATGGCGAGCTCATGACGGTTGCCGACCAAGACGCCACGGCAGATGCCGCCATGAAGAAGCCCTCCGAGTAAACGCGAAGGTCACCGACTCCCGACTTAAAGTCGACCGTCCGAGCAATCCGGCTGGCGAAACCGGATCCTCCAGACGCCACGACAACGACAACCGGTTCCACGAGGACCACCAGGACAGGCAACAGAAGCCTCGTTACCACGCGCGGCAGGTCAATGCCGTAGAGGGTGCGCCCGACGCACCGGCTAACGACACAAGAAGGCAGAAGCCCCGGCTCACCTTCGACCAGATGATTGACGGCCCGTGCAAGTGGCATAGCGGTCCCTTCAAACCGGCTACGCACACCACCCGGAACTGCAGCTGGACTCGCCAGCTAAAGGACCAGGGCAACCAGCCCCGTCTCCCGCCTCCCCCACCGGGTGGACCCCCACCACCGGCTAGGGGAGCCGATGATGCTGGTAACAGCGGCAATGGCGGCAACAACAACAACGGCTACCCCCAGCCGCACGCCGCCTACCACATCTTCGAGACGGAGCAGGACGACAAGCACAGCCGCAGGCGATGCTCCAAGGAGGTCAACGCCATCGTTTCTCCGGTCCCCCAGTACCTGAACTGGTCGGAAACCCCCATCACCTGGAGCCGGGAAGATCAACCGGAGCATCTGCCGACTCCCGGGGGCTACGCCATGGTGCTCGACCCCCTCATCGTCTCCAACACGTGCACCTGCCGATTGTCGCGCGCCCTCATCGACGGAGGCAGCAGCCTCAACCTCCTCTACCAGTCCTCGCTGGAAAAGCTGGGCATTCGCGACTACCACGACGTTTCCACGCCCACGGCGATCGCTGGGCCAGCCTGCGCTCCGCTGGGAAAAATCCAGCTGGACGTCATCTTCGGGACCGAGGAGAACTTCCGCCGCGAACCAATCTGGTTCGAGGTGGTAAATTTGATGAGCTCCTACCACGCTCTCCTCGGGCGCCCCGCCCTCGCCAAGTTCATGGCCGTCCCCCACTACGCATACCTCAAGACAAAGATGCCAGGACCCCACGGCATCACCGTCGCCGGCTGCTTCAGGCGATCGATGGAGTGCGGCTCAGCCGGTTCTAAACTGGCAGAGGCCCTCATCATAGCCGAAGAAAAGCGCGCGATCATGCGCAATGTGGCCATGGCCCAGCAGGACATTCGGCCAGCAGCAAACCGGCTGTAGAAGGAGCTTTCCAGCCGGCAAAGGAGACGAAGAGGATCCTGCTCGACCCCTCCAACCCGACTAAGTACGTCACCATTGGTGCCGGCTTGGACAGCAAATAGGAAGGCGCGCTCGTCGACTTCCTCCGTGAGAATCGGGACATCTTCGCATGGTCTCCCAAAGACATGCCGGGTGTGCCGAGGGAGTTCGCCGAGCACTCACTTCATGTGCGTCCGGATGCCAAGCCGGTCAAGCAACCTCTGCGCCGGTTCGCAGAAGAGAAGAGAAAGATAATCGGTGATGAGATCACCCGGCTCCTCACAGCCGGGTTCATCATGGAAGTGTACCATCCGGACTGGCTGGCGAACCCAGTCCTGGTGTTGAAAAAGAATAAGACCTGGCGCATGTGTATCGACTACACCAGCCTGAACAAGGCATGCCGGAAAGACCCCTTCGCCTTGCCCCGTATCGATCAGGTCATCGATTCCACGGCCAGCTCTGATTTGTTGTCTTTTCTAGATTGTTATTCCGGTAATCAGATCCGCTAAACCCGCTGATCAGATTAAGACATCATTTATCACTTCACGGGCTTTCGCTATGTAACCATGCCTTTCGCCTAAAGAACGCAGCGCCACCTATCGCCGATGTATGCGTAAATGCTTGCACCGCAGATAGGCTGAAACATGCATCGCCACGTGGATGACGTGGTCATCAAGACCAAGGAAAAGCGCACCTCCTCGAGGACCTGCGAAACATTTGGCAACCTCCGCCAATACCGTATGAAGCTGAACCCGAAAAATGCGCCTTCGAGTGCCATCCGCCAGCTACCGGTTTCTCGTATCTCAGCGAGGCATCGAGGAAAATGCGAGAAGATCGCGCCATCGAAAGGGTGCAACCGCCCAAGAACCTGCTTGAGTCCAGAAGTTCACCGGATGCCTGGCTTCCTCAAGCTTCGCCACCGGCCGGGGGAGAAGGCACTCGTTGTACCAGCTGATGAAAAAACGGACAAGTTCTCCCGACTTCGCAGTCGACACCGCTGCTTCATGACCTCAAGCGCATGCCGTCCATACCGGTTCTAGCCACACCGCTAGCAAGGAGCCGATGTTGCTCTATATAGCAGCCACCAGCCGGTCGCCGCCCCGGTGGTGGAGCGCCCGAGGAAGGCAAGGCTCAGCAAGTTCGAGACCCGTCTACTACCTCAGCGAGGTTCTCTCCTCCAAGCAGAACTACCCCACTACCAAAAGATGTGCTACGGCGTACCTAGCATGCAAGAAGCTCAAGCACTACTTCCAGAGCACCGATCAAGGTCGTGGTGCATCGCACCCTTTCGAAATCATCGGCAACAAGGACGCCACCGCCGGTCGCCAAATGGGCCATCGAGCTTGCCTACTCCATCCAAAGACGAGCCGGCTCACGATCAAGTCACAAGCGATGGCAGACTTCCTCGTCGACTGGGCCGAGACCCAGTATCTCCCACCGGTTCCAGATTCGGACCACTGGAGGATGCACTTCAACAGGTCGAAGATGCTCGGGGGCTTGGGAGCCGGCATCGTGCTCACCTCGCCCAAGGGAGACCGGCTGGAGTACGTGTTGCAGATCCACTTCAAGGCCTCCAACAACGAGTCAACACGAGGCACTGGCGCACGGGCTCCGGCTGGCCAAGGAAATCGGCGTCAACCGGATCCTGTGCTTCGGCGATTCGGACCTGGTGGTACAACAAGTATCCGGGGAATGGGACGCCAGAGATGCCAACATGGCCCTCTACCGGTTCCATATCTAGAAGCTCAGCTCCTCCTTCGACGGGTGTGAATTTCATCACGTCCCCCGCACCAACAACGAGGCAGCCGACGCGCTCTCCAAGATAGGGTCCACCAGGCTGGCCATCCCGCTAGGGGTCTCCCTAGAGCACCTACGCAAGCCATCCATCAACCCGTCGCCGGAATCAGATTCCATCATCTGGGCGGGGAGCATCCCGGCAGCCGGGGCAGCGGAGGCAGAGCTGGCGGAGCCACCAAAGAAGAAAACTCGTGCCAACTTCGGCCAGGCGGTGCCCTCCGGCTCGCAGTACCCGGGGGCTACCGGCTCGCCTAGTGGCTCAGGGGCTGCCGCCCCGGACATCCCACCCGGACGGCCCACCGACACCCTGCGCACAGGAGCGTCCTCGTCATCCGGGAAGTGCCATCCTGGGCAGAGCCCTTCATGAACTACATCGCCAACAGCGAACTCCCGGATGACGAGGTGGAGGCCAGACAAATCCGACGCCGTGTGCATACATACACCATCATAAACGGCGAGCTATACAAGCGCAGTGTATCCGGTATCTTCCAAAGATGTGTCGACGTAGACACAGGCTACTGGCTGCTCAAGGACATCCACCAGGGCGAAAAGCGGCACGACGTCAAGGGGCGATAGTCGCCAAGGCGTTTCGCCACGGCTTCTATTGGCCCACCGCCCTCGAGGATGCCGAGCACCTGGTCCGTGCGTGCAATGGGTGCCAACGCTTTGGGCAGCTCAGGCACATGCCAACCTCGGTGCTCAAGACCATACTGATTACCTGGCCCTTCGCGGTTTGGGGCCTCGACATGGTCGGGCCCTTCAAGCGAGCTCGCGCGGGAATGACCCACCTGCTGGTAGCGGTGGACAAGTTCACAAAGTGGATCGAGTCCAAGCCTATCCGGAAGCTGGACGGGGTGACGGTTGTTACCTTCTTCACCAACATCATCAACCGCTTCGGCTACCCCAACAGCATCATCACCGACAACGGCACGAACTTCGCCAAGGGGGCCTTCGCCCGGTTCTGCAGCAACAAGGGCATCCGGCAGACTCGCCCATCGCACATCCGCAGTCCAACGGGCAGGTCGAACGAGCAAACGGCTTGGTGCTAGCCGGCATCAAACCACGTCTCATCGAGCCGTTGGAGCGATCACCCGGATGCTGGATCGAGGAACTTCCATCTATGCTGTGGAGCCTCCGCACCACACCGAATAGGTCAACCGGCTACACGCCATTCTTCCTGGTCTACGGATCGGAAGCCGTCCTCTCTGCCGACATTGAATTCGACTCCGCCCGCAAGCTCCTCTACGACGAGTAGGCCAACAAGGAGGGACGGGAGGACGGGGTAGATCTCCTGGAGGAGGCCCGCGAGCTGGCCCTGTCCAGATCCGCCCTGTACCAGCAGCGACTACGCCGCTACCATTCCAGCCGGATTCGCCCAGTCGCATTCCACGAGGGTGACCTGGTTCTCCGGTTGGTGCAAGACACGAAGGGCATGCACAAGCTATCACCACCCTGGGAGGGCCCCTTCATCATCAGCCGGGCGCTGCCCAACGACTCTTACTACCTCATCGACGCAGCGCTGCGAAGAACAAGATGGACAAATCGACGAGGAGACCGAATGTCCTGAACGCCTGCACGCCTGCTTTTACACCTAGTCGCCAAACAGTGTATGTATCCCGAAAACCTCATAAATGAAAATGCGGACTCCCACGAGAATCTCGGGGGCTCCTTCTGGAAATGTATGCGTACCTGTTCTCTGATTAAAACTTTCTGGCTCCGGCTACCCCTACCCGGGGGCTCGCCGGCTGGCCCGGCCTGTTAAGCCAACTATCCGGCTGAGTAGTGTGCGATGATGTCAGAGGCCCACTCTTCGTCTCAGCTAGCACCGCAACCCGCTGTCCGCTAGCAAGAGCAAAAGCCCGAGGCATCCCACATGAAAACGGGAAGAGGCGTGATGATCGGGCGTCCCGCATAACTAGCTCAAACCAATCCAGCCGCTAAGCCGCTAGTACCGTGTGTAATGTACTGTCACTCCTTCGATTCCGCTGCCCGCAGCAACCCGTCCGCAAGGACGCAGCGAAAACAGCAGAACACACGAGAAAGCGACTAAGTGCCTAGAAAGGAGCAAGCCAGTTTTTGAAAAAATAAGCCGTTTTCCGGCTATGATTTGACGGACTAACCTATTAACCTATGAAGATGTATGTGTATGCATATGTGCGTTCTTGTCCGACTACTTCGAGTCGGAATTCAGGAGAAGGAAAGAAGATTCGAAGCCCTTGCCTTCATCAAGCGCCCAATCTGGCTACACCCATCGGGTGCGCTTCAAGGCCCCTAGTGGAATCTTGTAGTTCCTGGCCGGCTAAGGGTGTTTAGCCGGCAGTTCGGAGCCCAGGTGAGGGCAAGCGCAGGAGCAATAAAGGACAAGAAAGATTCGAAGCACCTGGCTACGCCAGCTACTCCGAATCTCGGGGGCTACACCGATTAAAGCGCTTCGCCCCCACTGAATGTTGGTTCCCAATTTGAAGGCGCCCAGCCGACGAAAGCAGCCGATCGGGCGAGGCCAGTCGGATAAAGTTAGAAGAGCGGGGAAGAACAAGGAAGATTCGAAGCACCTGGCTACGCCAGCTACTCCGAATCTCGGGGGCTACACCCAGTGGGTGCGCTGGCGCGCCCCCACTAGAGGTGTAGTTCATCCGGCTAAAAGTGTGTAGCCGGGCGAAGTGAGCCGGCACAGATATCAAAGGAAAACTCAAGACACAAATAAAGGAAGACCCAAGAATTCAATATTAACAAGCAAAAGGGAGACGAAGCTCCTGAGAGTTACCCAGCATCAAAGATAGCCGGTACAGACGGACAAGTTTTACGATAATCTAGAACAATACAAATACACCCGCATCCCGGCAGCTAGACGGCAGGGCCTTTTGCCGTGGGGACGCCTCCCGGCTGGCGATGTTGGAGGCGAAGCGGAGCCGCAGTGCTCGTTCCGCCCGGCCGCAGACGGCGGCACCGAGGACTCCGCATCCGGAGTGTCGGGGGACTCCGAGTCGGTGAGCACCTCGTCCGGATCCACATAGTCGGCGATCTTGATGGCGGACCCGCGAAGCTCCGGATGGGCTTGGCGGATGGCGGCAAGATCGGCTCTGGCGCGGAAGCCCCCGTCGATCTTCTCGGCGCGAGCATCCTTGTACCAGGAAAGCATCAGCGCCAGGGCCATCTCCGCTCCACCCCGCGCCGCCAGATCCCATGGCGGTCCACCGCAGCCGCACCTCTCCCACCTTCGCCGCTAATGCGCCATCGTCTCCGAAACCGAAGCCTCTGGCCACATAAAGGAGAAGATGTCCCGCGCCGCCTGACGAAGCTTCGCGGCCTCCACGCCAAGAAGAACGACGAGCTCCTGAGCCGTCGGCTGCGCTCCCGGCCAGTTCTCCTACAGCTGGTTGTAGGCCAGCAGGTCTATGCCGGGGTAAAAGGCTGTCAGAAAAGAGGAGTCAAATCCGCTACGGATCCGAAAGAAAAGAAGACGGAAGAAAGAACTCACCTTTGGCGGTGGCCGACTTGCATCAGCTCCTCCACCAGCGCCTTCTCCTTGACCGCTAGCATTTTATCTCCTTCTTGGTCCTTGTTCAGGCCTCGAGAAGGAGAGCGCTTCGCCCGGCTAGCGGCGAGGCGTCAAGGCCCTTGACGGTAGCCTCAAGCCGTCTACTCAATGCGTGCAGTCCTTGTTCTGCAAGCGCAGCGTGAGTTGACCTGCTCGATCGGTCGTTGGCTTTCTTCAAGCGATCGATCTCGCTGGGCCTACGAGGACAGCTGCAACGGCCGACTATTAAAAAAGCCGACGGATGGGGCGGACTTACTCGAGGTCCGTTGGCTGCAGCAAGCTTCGCTCAGCGTCCGGTTCCCACCGGCCGTGGCCTCGAGCAGCCAGATCTCCTTCACCGCCAGCTCGGCGTGGCGGCAAAGATCCGACAGCGGGCGGAAGAGGCGTCGTCCACGGCATTGACGCCAAGGACTCTTCATGAGCACCACTGTACGCCACTCCTCCCGAGCACCTCGTCGGAGTCGTCGTCGCCTACCACGACAAGCTCCTTGCCAGTAGCCCCCCGCGCGCCCGCGGAGGAACCTTCCGGCTGGGAGCGAGTCGCTTCCGGCGGGGGACCCTCCGGCGGGGGGGGGGCCGCCGGCTCGGCGTGAGGAGGAGAAGGAGGCTGCGCCTCAGAGGAAGGGGAGGCGCCGGGTGGATCAGGGCGGGCGCGAGGCGGCGACCGGTCTGGCGCCCGAGCAGGCTCAAGCGTCGAAAGACACCAGTGCGCTAAAGAGAAAGAGGAAAAGACAAGAGTAAAACAGGCTAAAGTCAGAAAAACAAGGACAAGGCAAAACAAACAGAAAGCACCAAGGGGGGGAGGGAGAAAACGTGCTTCAAAGACAACCGGGTGGCCCTTTCTTCCGCCAAGCGGCTTGGTGGCAGTGCTAGTCCAGCCCTCTTGAGCCGGCTCTGCGCAGGCGGGAGCCGGAATGACCGAGCGCCCCCGCCGCCGTTCACGCGCTTGCGCCGCCGCTCCATGATCGGCGGCATCCTCCTCCTCGTGCACCACCGCGTGCGGGTCGGCGTCCGGCTCGTCGTTCCGGCTGGGGAAGGCATCGCCATCCCCATCCGATTCCTCGCCGGATCGCCGGCCTGCTGCTCGGGCAAGTCCGGCGCGAACACCTCGAGAGGAGCGTCGCCCTCCTCGCGAAGGATGCAGTGGAAGATCTGGCAAACGCAAAAGGGTCATCCAGACAGAACAAGGAAATAACAGAGGGAATAAGCAAAAATTCCGGCTACAAGAACTTACCCGGGGCGCGCGGTTCTCCCGGCTGTAGGGCGCCAGGATGAACTTCCAGTTCTCATTCAGCCGCTCCTTGCTGATCGTCCACAACCACTCCTTCAAGTTGTGGTAGCGGGGATCGCGGCGTGACAGCCGGGTCGGGTCCAGCCGGCCGGAGTAGAAGCACATCTTGTGTGCCCGCTGCTGGAGCGGCATCATCAGCCGGGACATCCAGCTAAGGGTGATGTCCCGACCGGTCAGCTGGCAGGTGACAAGGGAGCGCATGCGTGCCAGCATCGCGTCTCCGCTTGTCGCCGTAGACCTTCAAGTCCCATTTTTTGCTGGACTCGATGTCTTGGAAGGCGGCGGGTTTATTCGGCCGACGCCGGACGTTCTTGACATAAAATCGACTCGCCACAGCCGTCTTGTGTCCTGGAGCAAGAACTTGGTAGCCGGATTGGGAGCGGAGTATATGGAGGCGCCGTCGCAGGCGACTAGCGGCCCTTCGTGTATCGGACTGCGGCCAAACTCGAAGAGCGGCGAAGAGCCCGAGATCCGCTGGATCCCGAGGTAGCTCTCGCAGAACGCCATGAAGTGCGCTAAGCGTTCGATGGCGTTAGCGCCCGAGGTGGTGGAGGCGGAGGTCAAGAAGGCCAAACGTGAGGAAGAAGGGTGGGCGGCGCGCAAACCGCTGCCGATGTGAGAGGAAAATAACGCGCTCCCCCTCCGCCGGATGCGGTGACTCTTCCCCCACCGGCGCCAACCGCACCGCCACCTCCTCCGCCGGCGGGAGGACACGGGTCGCGCGGTACTTCACAATCTGATCCTCGGTGACGGAGGAGCCGCACCAGGCTCCGCGGTCAGCGGCCATTTCCGGCTGAGGAGAAGGAGCGGCAACGGAGGAGTAACGGTGGCCCATAGCGTCGACGGCGGCGAGCGGGCGGCGCAGAGGGCAAGAGCATAGGAGCAGAAGCGCGCGAGAAGGAGAGGGGGATTGCAGCGGGGGAGCGAAGGAAAAGAACTGCCTCCCCCGTGGCATCCCTTTAAAGGACCGAAAGGGCAACCGTCAGCGGGGCCACGTGGCGCGCATCCGGGCGACCCACATCCCAACCGCCGCCTAGATCCCGTGTGCCGGGACGGGATGCGCAGAAGATCCTGGGACGGAAACCGAGGCGCCAGGCAAGCAGAAGAGGTAGCCGGATACAACAACATAGCCGGATCCAATCAGAAGGACAGGACGACGTGCGTATCAGTGCACGGTACGCCCTGTACGACGACAAGACGGGCAACCACCTGCCCATACCGAAGACTTGGCGTGGCTGATGGGGGAACAGTGGCCTGTCTTGGCAGACGGGCTCGCAGGCGTCCCACAGTGCTTCACGACAGCCATACCGCTCATACACCGATGTGACATACCATGCCGGGTACTGTAGATGACTAGCCGGCTGGGACCCGCCTATGGGGCCCGCCAGTCGGACTAGTCAGTGAGACCCTTGCCTCTCTTCCTATATAAGGAGAGGGAGGGCCTCAGTAGAAAGGGTTGCTCTCAGTTCATTTAAGGCAGTAGCTAAAGAATACAGCTCGAGGAGCACTTGTAGCTCGTATATTTCACCTAGTCAGATCAGGCAGGAGTAGGGGCTTTACCTCACCACGAGGGCCCCAAACCTGGGTACTTCTTACGTCCTGCTACGCTCGCTCGTATCCAATCTCGCATGCGGATGCCGTCGATAGCTTTCCTGCTAGTCCCCACACCTCTATCTAACATTTTTAGGTACTGCCGTTCCCAATACAACGACAATTTTATTTTGTCTTCTTTTTAGTATTTTTAAGTTTTCCCTTAAAACACAAAAACACATAAAAATTAGTATTACTTATTTGCAAACATGGGAGAGAGTTAAAAACATTATTAGATCTTGCCCATCACATGGGGTAAATGATTGGACAATATTGCATTCTTTTTATAATGGTCTAAATATTATGTCAAGAAAGATTCTAAATTCTGTTGTGAGGGGTGCATTTATGAGTAAAACTGTGTGTGAAGCTAAAATTATCCTAGAATGTATGCTCCACAACCATAGTCAATGGCGCACTAAAAGAGCACCAAACCCATCTAAGAAAGTTAACTCCATTATTGAAGAACTAGACCCCACAGGAAGTACTAGACCCCACAAGAAGTACTAGACCTTACAGGAAGTAAACTTGATGCCATATTTGCCTACATATCTAAGCAAAATACTGATAATGTTCCTCTATAAGAGTTAGTAACAAACACCAATGAAATTGTAGATGTAAACTTCATAAGAAACTTTGGTAGTAATAGGTATGGGAACAACTATAATAACTCATATGGTAGGCCACCTTTTGTTCCTAATAAATATGCTAGTGCTAATAATGCTCCTAGTGATTCAGAAAGCACCATGAGATCCTTTATAGCCACCCAAAAGGAACTTAACAAAGAATTTATAGCTAATTTTGAGAAACAAGATGCTTTAATTGAAAGGGTAGATCTCCTAACTCAAGAAATCACATCATTTAAAAATCTTATTCAATCTCAAAAGAACCATGAGGAAACAATCAAATATGTGCAAGAAGTAATAGATAAATCATGGGAAACTCTTAATATGATGGAGGAAAATGAAACACTAATGATAGCAAATTATAAACAAGTATAAGAAGAAAAAATGCTAAGTGAAACAAAAGAACCCCTATTTGAACTTGATAAATGTAGCTTGCATGAACTCATTAACTTGTTGCAAAAAAATTCTAATGATCCAACCTTTAATGGTCATCAAGTAGGATTTGGTTCCTACCTAGCAAATTATGTTATAAAATAAATGATTGAAAGATACAATAGAGAAGCTATGATACCACCTAAGGTTGGGGATATATGGATACCCAAGGAATTAATCACTATTGGAAAAGAGACACATCATGCTATTCTAGATTTAGGATCTAGTGTCTTAGTTTTATCTAACGATCTATATGATTTACTTGAATTGAAACCTATGGAAAAATGCTCAATAGATCTTTTACTTGCTGATGATTAAACTAAACATGATATAGGAAAATTTCAAGATATTTTTGTGGAATTACATATGACATTTGTACCTATTGATTTTATTGTCATGGATATGGGGATTAATACCTCAAGTCCTATAATACTTGGTAGACCTTTTTTGAGAACCACAGGTGCAGTCATTGATGCAAAAGAAGAAAATGTGAAGTTTCAATTCCGTCACAAGAAGTGCATGTAACATTTTCCAAGTAATAATTAGGTAGCTAAGAAGCAGAAGCTATCCCATGAGTTCCACATCACCTAAACCAAGTAAGTAAAGCCTAGCTATATGGCTATAAAGAAAGCCCTTTGCGGGAGGCAACCTAGTTATTTTTATTTTAGATTTTTGTTTTGAACTCTTACTGTATCAAGAGAGTTTTGTTTTGGTTTTATTTCTGTAGTTTTTAATAAAGTACCAAGTGGAACCCATTTTGGATGTTTTAAAAGTTGTTAAACACATGGAGTAGCAAATTTCTGCAGAACGTTTTTTAGTGCGTGAATTTTCTGATTTTTTATGTAACTTCGATTGCGCTCATATTCATACAGAATTTACAACTTTTCGTCCTATGTATGAAAAAACTGGCTAAAATTCCTAACATGTCTAAGTGAATGAAAAAAAATCGTTTTGGTGTTGCTCAAAATCTGGACAGATTCTACCATGTTTTGTTTTAACCATTCCCAGGTGTCCTAAGATGACTTGTATGAGTCATATTATATGCTAGGGATATGTAGGAAAATTATATGCTTTCTGTAGCATTTAGAAAGAATTTTGTCTTTGATATATATGCAGCAACTTTTATATTCTTGTGCCACTAATGTTACCTCTCAGAAAAGAGATGGGAGAAAAAGTTTTGTGTTGAAGTTTTTTTGACAGGGAATAGAGGAACATCACACCCAGAGAAATCCAAGGATGATGAAAACCATAAGCTTGGGGATTCCAAAGGCACCCCATTGGACCAATTCAACTCTCGGTTTGCAAACATCTAAACTTTGTTTTTTGAGCAACATAGAACTATCGTAAAAACTTGGAGCGTCTGTTTTGTCATTTTAATTTTTGTTTTGCATTAGAAAAACCACCACCACCATTATTATAAATGCTGATTATCATATACTGAAAAGAAACTCTACCTTAATTAGATCAAAACTGAAAAAGAATTCCATGCAATAAAAAAAAAGGGAGATAAAAACAAAAGCTGAAATTCATGTTGTGTCTAGTTCTTAAGCTCAAGTACTTTATATGAAACATGATCTGTTTTATGCCTATTAATTTGTATCATTTGCTTGTGCATATTTATGTTCAACATTAAGAAGCAAGATGAGAAAAAATGTTGACATTATGAACTAGATGGCACACTCTTTAGATCTCTTTTTGCTAAGCTTTTTCTGCACAAGCTAAGACTTGTTCCAAACCCCTTGAAACTAGACTAGGCATATCCACCTACTAGTGGCAAAAGATACTTTCAAGTATAGTATGTATGTTAATCCTCTGAACATTCTTAAAAACATCATTTTTCATGTATTTTAAATCTCATAAGAAAGTAAGGTTTGGGGTGATACCACTATGGAAATTTTTGTGCTTTACATCTTATTAGTTGTTGTTGGCTAAACCATGCTGGCATGGCACATGCTTTCAATGTTGAATGTTGATAATCAATCATGTTTAAAATTCTACCCATGGATTTCATCGATGTGAAATGAAGTGTGCACACTGGAGTAGGCATGTTGGTAGAAAATGCTCCTAAACCGCTTGCCAAAGTCATGCTTGACATGGTGGAAACTTACAGCAAGATGATCCTTATTGATATGATTCATATGTATATTTTTCTTGCCTTTTGAGGTAGATATAATGCACCTCTCACCTTAAACATAATCAAGGAATTATATTATATTTTATGATAAATAAACAAATAAATAAATGCCATAAAGGGGGCATGTAAATACACAAGGGGCAAGAGGTATTTCACTGATGCGGTTTCACAAAACCAATGTGAGTATACAATGACATGCCTAAGTTGAGTAGCATGAGGAGTGCAAGATCATAGACTAGATGCATGAAACAATCAACTTGTAATATGTTTAGCACATAAACCATACGATGCTTTAAAACAAAGTGAAAATAAAAAGCTATTGGGAACCCCATCCTTATTAGTATTGTCGACATGAATTAAATAGCTCATAATTCTAATTTTTATTCTTTATGGAGGATTAACATATGTATTCAATGCTTAATGGCGGTACGGGATGCAAATATCTCAAGGGAAGACATAAAACTAAGAAGTGAGTCTTCCAGTCAAGGGCATGAAACTAAGAAGTAGCCCAAAAATAAAGGCATGAAAACACCAATGCCAATCATGAAAAGAGTCTCTTATTCTATAGGTTCATCAAAGTGTGATTGAAAGTTTATTTTGTTCATCATTTGTTTTATCACACCATCACTTATTGTTTAGCATATTTATGGATGTGTAGTACACTTACATATTATGTTTCATTGAAAGTAATTGAGCCTATGAACTATACATGATAAGGAAGGAAGCAAAGGTAAGAAACTCCAAAGTCCATGTTTAGTTTTATCACCTTCATTCTCGAGGACGAGCATAGGTTAAGCTTGGGGATGTTGATGCATGTAAAATTCATACATGAACTGTTGGGGATATACTTTCCGGGTATCCTCACTATGCCTCACTGACCAGGGTGGCCCACTTCGGGTTAGAGCTTTGCTTCACGGGTGGTGCAGTCAGAGAGAAGAGACGGAGTCCAGTCCGGTTACGGGAAGGCCCTGAAGATTTATCGACATATGCCTATTATGTTACTTGTAGTTTAAGATGTAATGTGTAACCGACTCTTAGTCGTAGCCGGATAGGTCTCTCCTGTAAATCCTAGGCCAGATATCTATATAAGTCGTCCTAGGGTACGCCTTTAGGGCACACCACAATAGTCTACAATCTCAACTCGCACAGGATAAACCCTTGTAACCCATATTCCGGATCTGCCGTATTACTATATTTCTAGTAGGAGTAGGATCCGTCCAAAGCCGGCAGATTCGAACCTGGGTAAACATGTGTGCTCACTATCTCGGAATACCGTACGTCTCACACCCCTCTCTTCCGCACGCCTCGAGGACCCCCTCATGGCGTACTTGTCATCAATTTGACGATAGTTGGTGCCCACCGTGGGGCAAGTGAGCTTCAGATCTATGTTCCGAGCAGAATCTGCAAGAATCGGAATCGGCAAGACCATCACCGTTTGTCGCGTCCTCTACGCCAGCGACGTCCCTCTCATCGTTCTCGACGAGACCTGGATTCTGGCTAGGGAGGCCATGACTGCCTACACCATCATGTATTTTGGCGAGATCGATGTTTACATCGGTTTCGCTGAACCTGCCCCACCCACCCCAGCGGCGATGATAGAGGTAGAAGAAATCTCTGGGTCCATTTTGTTCGCAGAGGCGACAGAGTTCTGGATCTCAGAAAACCCTAATCCCACCCAGCCTGCACCTGTTATGGAGATAGTGGAGAATGCTGAGCCTGAAGCAGATCTTACGGTGCAAGTCGAATCTGGAGTGGATCTCCCTAGCGAGGCCGAATCCAAGATCGATCCACCCGCCGAGGTCGAAATCCAGGAGGAGAAATACAACAAATTTGGTTCTGGCTCTGCCAATACCGGAACAGATCAACCTTTCCTGAGGCACACGTTGAGGCGTATAATGCTGTAAGGCGAAAGCGTGGATGAGGTTCTCGAGACCATCAAGCATTTCGAGGAAGCCCACGAGGAAAGCCGCAACTACCTCAGGACGCATACATCACACTTTGTCGGATATGTTGGATCCGGATCCGGCTCTGCCAATGTCGGAGACAACAAAGACTCGGTGCTGGAGGTGATCGGAACAAACACCGACTTACCGGCATCTTCGGATGATTCCATGATGTCGGCGGATTTACGAAAGTTCTTCGTGGAATACGAAGAAGAGTTTAACTCGAAAGCTCTAGAAGAAGGAGAATCCATGGATGAAGGATCTAGAGAAAACTCTCCCAAAGTGCAGGGTGACATGGATCTCGGAGACAATCCCGACATCCAGATGTCCGAAAGTACCGATCAGAGCTTTACTCCGAGAAATGGACCCAAAGCCGTCTTTGCTTCCGGCACTGCCAAGAAGGCAAAGAAGAAGATCAAGAAGAACAAGACCCCGGCAAAAGACCCTCCAGCGGAGAAAGTGGTTGCCGAGGAGTATGAAGAATACTCGGATGGAGCACTGATACCTTTGATCCGGATTACGGATGTAGTATAGCTCTTTTTCCCTAGTAGACCTAGGTTATCGAATCCACGGGAAGCGAATGCATAGTGAAGTTACTTTAACGGACCTTCGGTAGTTTTAGAATTCCTTTTGTGTTTTTACTGGACCAGTAGCTTGCATTTTTTTGTTGTTGATGCTGATGGAGAGAGAGGGCCTAGGGCGTTCGATTTCACCTGTAGCTGTGAAAAAACATCTAATGGGAATAAAAGATAGAAATAAAGTATGCGTGTACTTGTTAGAGCAAGATAAATTATATGTGGGCAGTGCATCCATAATTGTTATTGCCTCCGCAACTGCTTATAGAAATAACCTACTAGTCTCATCCATAGAAGAAAGAGAACTAATGATATGCATAGTGATGTCACCGTTAATCCCAAGCAAATCCCTCACATACAACCATACTACCCCTTCTGTCACTGGGGTTCCCAACCTGCAGATCAGTCATCACTCATACTCCCTATACCTGGCTCAACCCTCGGGGTCTTGGGTACCTAACAAGTCCTTAGATTGAGGCAAGAGAGGATACAATAATCATCATGTCATACAAAGTAATACATGATCCCATCTATGATAAATCACATGCACAGTTGCTACAAGGCTAGGCCGAAGCCCTTAGCCCAAGGAGAATTACTCACACATAGAGATGAGATCAACAATCACAAACATTGTAATGAAAATCATAAGATTGATAGCAATAGTCTTACAATGTCGCCAATCGGAGAAGATATCTACTATTACAAGTGGTGGAAGATGGCTATGGAGATGGAGAAGGGTTTGTGGCTGATCCTCTTGATGAAGAACTTCTTGCTCCTCCTCTTGGTCCTCATCCTCTTTAGGAATCTCCTCCTCAGGTTGGTGCTGCTCAACCTGCACATCATATAGCAAACGTCCTTCCTCGATAGAGAAAAGACCATTAGGCAGAGGAGCGGGGTAGATACGCCCAGCTCTAGCAATATGCACATAATAAACACCACCTCTCCTAGTGAGCATTCCACAGGCCCTCAAGGTGGAGAAACCAACACGTATCTCATCTAGTATGGGTTGCAACTCACCTAGATCGATTTCTAGGGAAGTGGCAAGCACGGTGATGACGCCTCCTCCTGTGATTGGCCCTTGGCTTTGGGAGGCTTGCTGCTCCAGGTAGCGCACAAGGATGGCGCCCAAGTTGAGTGACAGGTTGCAGTTGATGTAAGCAGCCTTGGCAAGGACTAGGATGTCCTCCTCGTTGAGTCTCGTGAACTCATTGCGTGCATACAAGGTGTTAGTAATAACATAGAACAAATAACGAATTGCAGGATGTTGAATATTCTTCCCCTTGTTCACTCTACTAGTGAAGCTCATTCCATTATAGTATTGATCAGGGGAAGAAATTAAGCTAGTAAAGGATGCGCGTAAAGAATGAACATCATTGTTTGGCAAATTAAAGCATGCACACCAATGATCTAATGTTAAGGTGTAGTTGTTGTTCATCAGACGGAAAGAAATAGTATCCTCTCCTTGCCACAGTTTAACAGTGCTTTGCAATGAACTTAGGAATTTAATAGTTAAGCGGCGATAAGTAGGTACATCATTGTACACAAAGTTTTACAGGCCAGCTCTATTGCAAAGTAAATTGAAGTCATTAGAAATACTGAGTTGGTTCAATATAAGGGGGCAAGCCCACTTGGTGGCCTTCACTTCGTGGTTCTTGATTTTGTTGAAGCGTTCGCGATGAGCCTGATCCCTGAACCATATCCCCATGCGTTCCTGGGTGATTGGCCGAGAAGCACTAGCGGTGGCACGAGCACGATTTTGGCTCCTTGTGTTCATCTTCTAAAACATTGAAGAAAGGCAAAAGTAAAACTTTTTGATCCAACATCAGTAAGTATAATATGTTCCTCATCTAAGCACACTAAAGAATCCCCTCAAAATAATAATCTAGGTAAGAAAATCATGGCAATTGGTTCATAGTAGGTCTCACCCTAGATTCACAATAATAATAGATCGAAGATGAATTTACAAAAAGTAATTGGAGGATCGAAGGAGAAACATACCGTAGATCACTTGTGTGTGAGGAAATCGAGCGAAATTGAGTAGATATGAAGATCCCTTGAGGTTTTGAGAGAGTTTGGAGGTAGAAGAAGGAAAAATGATTGAAGGTTTGGAGTTGGGAGTACCTTCCCATGCGATTTTGTGGTCGTACGCAACTATACGAGCGGAACATGCGTTTCGGCCGTATAGTTGGCGTTCTGTCAAAATATTAGGTCTTCCTCCTGGCGGCGCAGCTATAAGACCGCAACTATACGGGCGGAACAAAATGTTCCGGCCGTATAGTTGGTCGTTAAACTGTTTGTCCCTGCGAAAGAAAATTTGTAAAAGGCCTCGATATCTATACGACCGGAACTATATGGCCAGAATTTTTATTTCCGCCGTATAGTTGGTCGTTAAACTCTCAGTATATATGAATAGAATTTGTAAGGAGACATTGATATCTATACGACCGGAACTATACGGCCGGAAATTTTTATTCCCGCCATATAGTTGGTTGTTAAATTATCTGTACATAAGAAAAGAAATTGTACGGAGGCATTCATATCTATACGGCCGGAATTTTTTTATTCCCACCGTATAGTTGGTCGCTAAACTCTCAGTACATATTGCAGAAAAAATTTCGATGGCAAAGATAACTATACGACTGGAACTATACGGCCGGAATTTTTATTCCCACCATATAGATTGTCGTTAAACCGTCTGTGTCCATAAAAAATTTCTGTTTCTTCGTAAACTATTTATTTTCCTGTAACTTAGCGATATACCTTGTATTTGATAGAAAATTGACAGAAAATATTATCGACCAACAATAGCATGAACAATGCAGAAATTCAAGTACTACCAAATTTCTTCTATTCAAATGGAGTTTTCTAGCACCCTTTATTGAACATGAAGTTTAAGTAAAACTAAAAGCTTAACTCAAACCTTAATTTGACATGGGTTGCCTCCCATGGAGTGCTCTTTTACGGTCAATATCTTGACCTTGATGATACTCACTTTGGCCAGATGAGTGGAACACCCACTCCAAAGTATTTGGCCCTTCAAAGTGATGGCCTCCTTCTCATCATGTTTGGCTTTCTTCTTCCTAGGGAAATGAATAACAAAAGGATCCCGTGAAGGCAATTACAACTTCACGTTCCCTTCATGAAGGTTAATTAAAGACTTTATAGTTCTTAAGAAAGGACGTCCTAGTATTATAGGAGCAACAGTATCTTCGGGCATGTCAACAATAATTAAATCAATGAGAGCAGGACAACCTTTGATGTAAACTAAAGTGTTCTCCTTAATCCCTATAGCTTGTTTGTAGGTATAATCTGCTAGATGCAATTTTAATTCAGTAATTTCAAAGGAGCCAAGATTTAACTTGTTAAAAAGACTCTTTGGAATTGTTGAGACGCTTGCACCTAGATCACAAAGTGCAGCTATCTGATTAGTTCCAATCTTTATCTTAATAGTAGGCTTACATACGTCATCTAGTTTAACAGGTAACTTTTCAGCGATTTTCTTGTACTCCTCTTCAACCTCGCGTACCTTAATTGCTACTTGATCAACAAAGCATTGATACATGGCTTCATCATTACCTTCACTTACCAGAATTTTGACGTTGATCCTTTTTACGAGATCTTCGATGGCGTAGCTTGGTGAAGGGGCATTACTATAATCGAGTCTTCAGGCTCCTCCCTTTGGATTCTCATCATTTTGAGTTCTTCAACAGGATTGGGCTTAGCTTTACCTGCAAATTTAGCTAGAATGAGAGTTCGACTCTCGGTTATCTTACCTAGTTGTGCCTCAACGATCCTTGTTCTTTCTTGAAGGGCATGCAAATCAGTTCTCAAACTAACAACTTGGTTAGATAATTTACCAAGCATAGCATCATGGTTCTCCGTGATTTTTTGACTAAAATATTATTTTTTTCATTTTGCGGATCTATGAAAGACTTAAGTGTTTCTTGGAGACTACCATTACTAGTTCCCATATTATTATTAGAGTTATTTGTAGGACTAGTATAATGTTTATGAAAATTAGGATTGTAACTCTTCTTCCAAGCAGGATTATAATCATTACGAGCTACGAAGTCTATTTCTTCTATATTTGTTTCGGGGGTGGCTCTTCCCTGAGTTTCCCTACCTTTTATGGCTAGTATGAGCTCATACAACTTAGCATTGAGATCTTCTTTCTCTTGTGGTGAGACAGAGTTCACCTTCTTCGTGTTTGATCTTTCAACATGCCATTGGGCATGGTTGTCTTGCATATTGTCTAGCAGCTGTTTTGCTTCGGTAATATGTTTACCCATGAATGTTCCTCCAGCTATAGTATCAAGCATAGACTTAGACACAGGATTAAGAGCATTGTAAAATAAATGGAGGATTAACCAATCTTCCATCCCGTGACTAGGACAGTTTCTTAGGAATTCTTTCATCCTCTCCCATGCAAGCGCTAGTGGCTCACGCTCTTCCTGTCTAAAACCAGTAATATTAGATTGGAGTCGCATAGTCTTTGCAGGTGGGAAAAATTTAGTCATAAATAAAGAAGTCATCCCACCCATGATGTAATAGTATTTTTAGGCAAAGATAACAACCATTCTTTAGCTCTTCCTCTTAGAGAGAAAGGAAATAGACGTACCGCATCAGGGTCAACGTCTTTTATACGCATCATATCACATATTTCAGTGAAAGTATTTAAGTGCATACCTACATCTTCAACAACGGAGCCTCCAAATTGATTCTGTTGAACCAAACTTAAATAATGGGGCTTAATTTCATAACCATCAGTAGCAATTGCATGCTGAGTAATAGGAGTATGCAAATAATCATTATTGGGAGTAGCAAACTCCCCAAGCTTCTTTTCAGCCATACTTCCTTTGTTTTTGGGTTTTCTTAGATTCAAAATTATAACAGTAAAAACAAGAATTTAAAGACTAAATAATATTTTTGGTTTATCAAATAAAGACTGAAAGCAAACTAACAAAATTAAAAACAAGAATTAAAACTAGCAAGGTTCCTAATAACCTCACTAGGGTAGCTATTGCTTCCCCAGCAACGGCGCTAGAAAAAGGGTTGATACCTTTGATCCGGATTACGGATGTAGTATAGCTCTTTTTCCCTAGTAGACCTAGGTTATCGAATCCACGGGAAGCAAATGCATAGTGAAGTTACTTTAACGGACCTTCGGTAGTTTTAGAATTCCTTTTGTGTTTTTACTAGACCAGTAGCTTGTGTTTTTTTGTTGTTGATGCTGATGGAGAGAGAGGGCCTAGGGCGTTCGATTTCACCTGTAGCTGTGCAAAAACATCTAATGGGAATAAAATATAGAAATAAATTATGCGTGTACTTGTTAGAGCAAGATCAATTATATGTGGGCAGTGCATCCATATATGTTATTGCCTCCGCAACCGCTTATAGCAATAACCTACTAGTCTCATCCATAGAAGAAAGAGAACAAATGATATGCATAGTGATGTCACCGTTAATCCCAAGCAAATCCCTCACATACAACCATACTACCCCTTCTGTCACTGGGGTTCCCAACCTGCAGATCAGTCATCACTCATACTCCCTATACCTGGCTCAACCCTCGGGGTTTTGGGTACCTAACAAGTCCTTAGATTGAGGCAAGGGAGGATACAATAATAATCATGTCATACAAAGTAATACATGATCCCATCTATGATAAATCACATGCACAGTTGCTACAAGGCTAGGCCGAAGCCCTTAGCCCAAGGAGAATTACTCACACATAGAGATGAGATCAACAATCACAAACATTGTAATGAAAATCATAAGATTGATAGCAATAGTCTTACAATGTCGCCAATCGGAGAAGATATCTACTATTACAAGTGGTGGAAGATGGCTATGGAGATGGAGAAGGGTTTGGAGATCTAGAGGCGGCTTTCTGACGAGGTATGGCTTCTAGGGCGTGGTGTATCCTCGTTTTCTTGTCGCCTAAGGCTTCTTTATATAGGGGTCCCTTCACGAAATTTGTTCTGTTTGACCTAACGGAGGCGGCGCCAACTATACGACCGGAGCTATACGGTCAATCTTTTGCTCTGGTTGTATAGTTGGTCGTTATGGCGTCTGCCTTCGTTGGACGGCTCCTGGTTTCTTCTGGTCGAAGGAAATATCGTATCTTTGACTTTAATGTAGTGATTCCATCCTTTAAACGACATTATCTATGCAGGAAAAATACAAGAACAAAGGATTACATACCCCTCTGAATACTAGTGATGGGGATATGCCGAATGGGGTATTCCCAGCAGGACGTTCCGATTGGGCCAAAGGCCTCGCGAGTGGGCCTGCAGGACAGCGACTGGAACGTGACTAAGAAGAAGGCCCGGCGACTAGAGACTGGAGGCCCAGAAGCGTAGCTGAAGCCCAGTCGAATTAGGTCAAAATCCTCGAATCCATAACTTGTTCGGTTGTATACTATAAACCCTAGCGAGGTACCCTCTATATAAACCTCCCTAGGGTTCCTTGAGTACTTACGTCCCATCATACACCCCCTCTAGCGACTCGCTGCTTAGACGCCGAGCTCGCCACCCCTGTAACTCGCTCTCTGCCAATACAATCTAGCAGGAGTAGGTCTTTACCCTCCAGGGGGCCGAACCTAGGTAAACTCATGTGCATCCGTCCCCATCTCGCACCGCAGATGGCTGCCAGCTCTCGCCCCTAATACTATAAATCGCTACCCCTGGTAGCTACTGCCGTGGCCATTCCCACGATAGTGGCGCCCACCGAGGGGACTGGCCGGGCTGGCCTGAGTTCTACGGCGAGACCCTACACGCCAATCGATCGGCCGATCTCCACTGACCGCATGATAGCCAGCGGCGGGATCTTGCAGATCCTGCCTAGCAGCTACATCCTGGCATCGCGCCCGATCACACACAACACAGTGATGCCGATCAGCACCATCAGCTTGTTCGTCGGCTTCACCGACGTAGTTGACCCAGTGGGCACAATGATCGTCAGCGGATCACCGCCACGCCGCAATCTTCTCTCGGAGGAGCAGGTCCACTCCATCAGCCGCCTCGCCACCGAGTACGACTCGGCCGCTAGCAACACGGTCGAGACTAACGCCGCCATGGACAACGCGGCTCTCCATGACGACGCCGACTCCACGACCCCTGCCTCGGTCGACGGATCCATCACCGCAACATCATGGGAGGATTCCATCACACGGGTCTCCAACCCTGAGGCCTTCGAGGATCCCTCCATCGTTGGGATCTTCGATTCCGACTCCGGCTCAGAGTCCCCTGAGGACTTCCGCGCCAGATCCAATCGCTTCAACACAATCTACATGGCGGGCAGCACGGCTGCCTCGCTAGATCCATTTTCCAAGCCAATCCCACCAACAGCCATGGCCACAGAGGTGGAGGAAGCCCTCCTGCGACTGGAGGAGGCGCAACACAGGGAGCTAGCCGAGCGCGAGAAATTCCGCCTCGAGCGGGAAACAGCGCAGGAGCTGTCACTCTACCATCAATGCCGCATCAGGACCCACCTGAACTCCAACCTCCAGGGCCGCGTCCTGAACATCGACGACAAAAGCGACCCTGCATGTGCAGCCGAGTGCGAATACTGCAAGAACGCGTCGCCAGGAGGCAGCAACCGCCCACCACCTGGCGCACCGGCGACTGGGGCCTCACCGCCGCCAATTGGTCACGCGCCCCCACCGGACCATCCGTGAATCATCATCTCGCCACAGGCCCGCGATGCCAACGGGCTCCCACTGTACTCCACTCCAATGGACAACATCATCGCGGCCGACGCCATGGTCGCCCACCTTGACATCCAAGGAGAGGGCACGCTGCAAATCCAGTATGCTAAGTCCCTACTCGCCAGGGCCGTCGAGCAGCAAGCCGCGGGAGTCGACCTGCGGGGGCGGATGTATTCCCGCTCATTGGCAAGTAGGGCAGCCTCAAGCGCCCCCCAACCGTCACCAAAGCCGTCACCTGCCCACCACCCTAGCCCCTGACGCACCAGCCACGGGCCGCCAACCCCGTGCTCTCCACCAACGAGTCGCGGCTGGTGAACAACACGGTCGCCGCCAACGGGCAACCCGTCGACGCCCGAACGCACATCGTCAACAACCAGGCCTGGCGGGCGCGCCAACCCAGTGAGTTGAGGCACACCCTCACCAACCGCGGTGACCCCGAACCCAGGGGCTCGCTCAGTCGACTCGGACCCCAGTGCTTCGGGCCAACGATCCGAGGCGAGAAGTACCCTGCCAACTTCAAGGCGACCAAGGAGATAGAAAAGTACGAACCCACATACGACCCAACGGTGTGGCTGGACAATACCTCATGGCGATGGGAATCACCGGTCACACCGACCTGCTAGCTGCTTGCTACCTCCCCCTAACGATGGAGGGAGCGACCGGGCAATGGATCAACACCCTCCCTGCAGACAGCATCGACTCGTGGGAGGAGATGCGGGACGCCTTTGTCAGGCACTTCGAGGGCTCCTACACCCGCGCCACCACCATTGAAGACCTGGAGCGATGCATCCAGGGGCAGCGCGAGTCGACCCGCCACTGGATCCAGAGGTGGCAGGAACTATGGATCAATGCCTCTGGCATTCACCCGGACACGATGATCCACTGCTTCAAGAACGCGTGCCGGTACGAACCACTGGTCGCCAAGATCAAGAGGGTTTTCCGGACGCTCGACAACATCCCCGACCTCCTCGAGATCGCCAAGCGGTACGTGGAGGAGGACCCCAACCAGGACTCCGACGACGAGTCGGGAGGAAGACACCGTACCAGCGACCACGGCAATGGGTGACAGCGCGACATGCACTACAGAAACACTCGCCTCACCTGCAAGCGCCACGGCGATGGGCGAGTCGACTTTGTCACCAACGCCGGCTATGGCCAATGCGACCCGAAGAACTTCTGCCGCGGCGGAGGAAACTATCAAGATAGCGGGAATTACCACGCCAACAACGTGACGACGCCGAAATTCGACCCTGCCGCCCTACTCAACCAGCCCTGTGTTTACCATAGCAGGGAGGGGAAGCCCGCCACCCACACTACCGCAGACTGCCACTCCCTCAAGGAGATTGAAAAGGCAAGGAGAGCACGGGACGACCCCAACAACAATCAGCCAAGGGATAACGGAAACGCTGACGGCTTCGGCAACACCGCCGGATCGCTCCACACCTTCACCGGGCTCGGCACCAAGCGCGAGAAGAAGGTGCTCGCCCGTGCAGTCTCCGTCAATGCGGTGACGCAGGTCGACATCCCCCGCTTCCTCAACTGGTCCGAGCAAAGCATCACCTGGAGTCACCAGGACGACGCGCCCAGGATCGAGTACCCAGGGCAAGTCGCCCTGGTGGTCAGGCCCAAAGTGGCCGACTACTGGCTTCCCAGGACGCTGATGGATGGCGGGAGCTCCAGCAACATCATGTACTTGGACACATTCAAGAGACTCCAACTCCCGGAGTCAGTGATCGAGACAACCCTGACAACCTTCCACGACATCGTCCCCGGTTGGAAGGCGTACCCGATTGGCAAAGTGACGCTGCCAGTCACCTTCGGTACACCAGCGAACTACCGCACCGAGCGGATCGTCTTCGAGCTAGTGAACTTTCGTAGCCCCTACCACTGCGTCCTAGGGCGTGAGGCGTTCGCAAAATTCATGGTGACTCCACACTACGCCTACAACATGATGAAGCTCCTAGGGCCAAGCGGCATCATCACCATCCACGGTGACCCTGACATGGCCGTGGAATGCAAGGACAAAGACGCCGAGCTCGCCGACGCCGTCATCGCCACGGAGACCGACCACACGGACGAGCTCGCAAAATATGCTGGCAACATCAACAAGGATGACCCCACCATCCTAAAGAAGCCAACCGCCGCCAGTTCCACTTTCGAGGCAACTACGCACACCCGCTCCATAGAGCTCGTCCCGGGCGACTCCAGCCAGACGGTAACCATCGGGGCGCACATGAGCCTCGCATAGGAAAGCGTGCTCATCGGGTTCCTACGTGAGAATCACAAGATCTTCGCATGGAAACCATCCAACATGCCTGGTGTCCCGAGAGAACTCGCTGAGCACAAACTCAACACCGATCCCAAAGTGCGACCAGTAAAGCAGTCACTGCGGCCCTTCAATGAAGAGTGCCGCTGAGCAATCGCCGAAGAAGTACAACGCCTGCTAGCCGTAGGCTTCATTCGGCCATCAAGTACTCCAGGTGGCTGGCGAACCTAGTCCTGGTTCTGAAAAAGAACAACACCTGGAGAATATGTATCGACTACACCAACCTCAACAGCGCCTGCCGGAAGGAAGAGTTCGTCCTACCGCGCATCGACCAGATTATCGATTCGACCATGGGATCGGAGTCGCTGTGCTTCCTCGACGCGTATTCTGGCTACAACCAGATCAAAATGGTGGTCGAGGACGAGGAGAAGACGACGTTCATCACTCCATTCAGCGCCTTCTGCTACACGACCATGACGTTCAGCCTCAAGAACGTCGGTGCCACCTACCAAAGGTGCATACAGGAATGCCTCACGGACCAAATTGGCCGCAACATCCACATCTACATCGATGACGTGGTGGTAAATCCACCTGCCAGTACGACCTGCTCGCCGACCTGGCCGAGACATTCGCAAATCTGCAGAGGTACAACATCAAGGTCAACCCAGGAAAGTGCACCTTCGGCATCCCCACCGGACAGCTCCTGGGGTACGTGGTCTCCAAGCGGGGCATCGAGGAAAACCCTACTAAGATCGACACCATCGTGCGGCTCAGGAAACCCGAGTGCCTGCGCGACATCTAGAAGCTGGCCGGGCGAGTCGCGGCTCTCAGTCGCTTCTTTCCCCGGCTCGGTGAGAAGGCAATGCCCCTCTACCGCCTGATGCGCAAGAACCCCATGTTCCAATGGGACGCAGAAGTAGACAACGCACTCAAGGCACTCAAACAAGTGCTACTCGCGGCTCCACTACTCGCCGCCCCAATTGACAAAGAGCCAATGCTCGTCTACGTCGCAGCCTCCACTCGATTCGTCAGCACCGTGATGGTCGTCGAACGGCTAGAAGAGGGCAAGGAGCGCCCCGTACATCGCCCTGTCTACTACATCAGCGAGGTCCTGACGGATTCAAGGCAGCGCTACCTGCAGTACCAGAAACTGGTATACGCGGTATTCCGAGCCCAGCGACGACTCCCCCACTACTTCCAGGAGCACCCAATCACGTTCGTCTCCTCCGCGCCACTACAAGACATCATCCGCAACCGCGAGGCGACTGGGCGAGTCGCCAAGTGGGCTGTTGAGATCGGCATCCATAACATCAAATACGAACCACCAAAGCAATCAAATCGCAAGCCTTGGCCAATTTCCTCGTCGATTGGGAAGAAGCGTAGCAGCCGAAGAAGCTCCCATACCTTCACTACTGGTCGCTCCACTTCGACGGTTCCAAGAAAACCGATGGCGCCGGGGCCTAGGTCATACTAACCTCCCCCAAGGGAGACAAGCTCCGCTACATGCTCCACCTCAACTTCAAGCCCTACACCAACAACATGGCCGAGTACGAGCCCTCCTTCATGGCATGCGGGCCGCTAAGGAGATGAACGTCAATCGCCTACGGTGCTATGACGACTCCGACCTGGTCACCGGCCAAGTCGTCGGCACCTGCGACGCCGTCTCCCCGACAATGATAGCATACCGCCAAGCGGTATACCAGCTGGAAGGGCACTTCGCTGGCTACTCAGTCGAGTGGATCGACAGGCTAAAAGACGAGGAGGCACATGCCCTCTCCCGCATTAGGTCGGCTAGGCAAATGCCACCCGCAGGAGTCTTCCTCGATATCATCCACAAACCTTCGGTCTTCCCGCCCAAGGAGATCGACATCGGGATACCAGTGCAGCCCGAGCCCGCCCTATTCGCCATGGTCATGGAGCCCAGCGACTGGACCCCAACATACATCGCCTTCCTCGATCACAAGATCCTTCCAAGCAACGAGACAGAGGCGCGAATGATCACGCGCCGTTGCAAAATCCTTCGTCATCATAAATAGCGAGCTCCACAAACGCAGTGTGACCGGCGTGTTCTAGCGCTGCGTACAGCCAGAAGAAGGATGCAAGATCCTCCAAGACATCCACGCCAGCAACTGTGGCCATCATGCCGGTGCCAGGTCGTTGGTCGCCAAAGCCATGCGACACGGCTTCTACTGGCTCACCGTGCATGCCGACGCCATCGACATCGTCCAACGATGCGCCGGGTGCCAAAAGTACGCCAACCAGACGCATCTCACTGGTTCAGCAGTCAAGACAATACCCATCATCTGGCCATTCGCTGTATGGGGCATGGACATGGTTGGCCCGTTCAAGAAGGCTCCATCCGGCTTCACCCACCTCTTGGTCGCGGTCGACAAGTTCACCAAGTGGGTCGAAGCCAAACCGATCAAGAAGTGCGACGGCAAGATCGCCACCAAGTTCCTCCGCGAGCTCATTTACTGGTATGGCTACCCACAAAGCATCATAACGGAAAACGGCACCAACTTCGCCAAGGGAGCCATGGTAGAATTCTGCGAGGAGCACAGCATACGACTCGACCTCGCCTCAGTCGCCCACCCGGAGTCGAACGGACAAGCGGAACACGCTAATCAAAGTGTCCTCCATGGCCTCAAACCGCGACCCCAGGTGCCCCTCGAGCGAACCCCAGGATGCTGGGTCGAAGAGCTCCCCTCCGTAATATGGGGAATCCGCACCTCCGTCAACCGCTCCACGGGGTTCACGCCCTTCATGGTGTACAGCTCCGAAGCCGTAATGCCAACCGCTCCACGGGGGTCACCAACTATGTTGAGGCAGCAAACAAGATCGCCTGCCAAGACAGAATCAACCAGATCGACGAGGCACACGACCTAGCTTGCTCCTGCACCGCCATCTACCAGTAGGGACTCCGCCGCTACCACAGCCCCTGAGTCCGGACCCACACTTTCCAGGAAGGCGACCTGGTCCTATTACTGGTCCAGGACAAGAAGGGCATGCACAAGATTTCTCCCCCATTGGAGGGGCCATTCGCCATAGGGCGTGTCCTCAGCAATGATGCCTACTACCTCATCGACATACGAGGCAACGGCTAGCTCGAGGTTGGGAGTCCATGGAATGTAAACCTCCTCCAGAAGTTCTATACATAGAACACAAACTTGTACTCAGTGGCTATGTAATGAAATCATTTTGAATCTCACAAATTGTGTCTACTCTCCATCTCCTTGTGCCACTCGCACTCGTACGTTCAGCAATATGCTACTTACGGAAGTCAACCCTTGGTCGCGCGACCGACACGGCTAAGTAGTGAGACTCAAGGGCACCAAAGTTAGTTGGGCCTTGTGTCGTCCACGAACACGCCACCCCGGAGCCACCATCGGAGTCGCCTCGCTCGACTGGCCTACCGGGCCAAGACGATCGATAAACGCTTCTCACAGCAACATGTCCTCCCCATCCTCGTGCAAAGCGACTCGAACGGTTAAGTACCATGCACGAGGACTTCGCAAACAAGAAACCTCACATGGCTCGGGAACACACCAAGTAAGAGAGCTGCCTTGGACTCGCCACGCGACTGGCTTTCCGAGCTAGGGGGAGAGACACATTATAATATAGACATCAGATCCTCACATACCATGGGCGTACGACTAGAATGGCTAAGTACCACGCTCGGGGACTCGGCTAAACCAACCCTATTCACGCCGGGGAAGTACAGAACCCCTTCGGAGCCACAAGGCAATTGGCTCCATACGCCATCACAAATTAGCACCAATCATAATAAAAATTCAAAGCAAACACACATGCACTTAAACGAGGTAAACCCCACTAAAGGGCGGACGCACTCGGGGACTCGCCCACATAAAAATCAACATCAAACATGTTTAACCATGCATTGTGAGTCGATTGACTCCTCTTACTTCCATACATAAATATTGTTCACATTACAAAAGTGGCCACTCGGCATAATTTACAAAAGCCCCTTAGGGAAGCGACTCATTTTGCAGGCTCTGATGAGGAAGCGCCGCCATCACCCTTGACCCGGATATACAGCTCCCACGGGTTCGTTGGGTACGTCGTCAGCGACTTCAATAGCACCGACCGGAAGGGCTGCTCCAACTTCAGGTCCTGGTGCTCCGGCTCGGGGTCGCCCGGTGCCACCACCGTCTCCTGATAGGGTAACAGATCCCCCATCGCCAATACCTGCTCCGCGAATGGGGCAGCCTTGGCGGTCAACTTCAGGACCTCCGAGATCTCCACCGAGCCACTCGCCGACGGATATCCGTTGGTAACATCGTCGAGGTCGAAGTCGTCGAGGAAATGAGCGAGCCCAAGGCTCAACACCATGGCATCCCCGCGCCTGAAGGCCAACTGCGCCATCCGCTCGACAACGACAGACGCCTCCTCCAGATAGCTCCAGACTTCGATCAACCCACCAAGAATAACCTCGGTGGGGGACATACCATGGAGCACGTCCTGGACGCACAAAGATGAGGCGGTGGCCGTGTTCACCACTGTAGTCATGCATGCGAGGCATTGTAGGTCTGCACCACCGGGTCGCTTTGACCTATCAGAGCTGCAACGTTAGGAACCCAGTGTCACTAAGGACCACCCCGCTCGGGGACTCGACACACACAAGAAAGAGAAGAAGGAACACTTACCAAGGAGCTTATGACAGTTCTCCGTCACATGCTTTTCAAGGGCACCAAGGTTACCCTGCAACCCAAGGATAACCGAGTCGGCGGCCTTCCATTCCTCCTCTGCCACGGCGACTGAGGCCTTGTCCCTCTCTTCAGAAGAGATCATCTATGCCTTTGCCTCATCCAGTTCCTTCACCAGCGAATCGATCCGCCCCTTCGCTACATCCAGTTCAATAGTCGGGACATACCCCTGACGGGCCTTGGCAATAGGAGCCAGAAGACCATCTACAAAGAAAGAGCAACACAAGTCAGTCTCATGTAAGCACCAACGGCTCGAGGTCGCCAAGCAGAACAACAACTCACCAATAGTTTCCTGGAGTCGTCGGTTGGCCTCTTGTGCCACATGGAGGTCACACTCCAGGCGTTCCTTCGCGGCTTGCCGATCAGACAATTCCCTCTGCATCCCCTACCAATAGAACAAACATTCAGTGTCCGGATGACTACAATTTTAAGTGCCTAGCCGCTGAAATTCAGTGACTAGACACTCGGGGACTAGACGACTACAATTTTAAGTGCCTAGCCATTGAAATTCAGCGACTAGACACTCGAGGACTGGACGACTACAATTTTAAGTTCCTAGCCACTGAAATTCAGCGACTAGACACTCGGGGACTGGCGACTAGAAGAATATCAGTGCCCAACCACTGAAATTCAGCAATCAGGCACTCGGGAACTAGACATACCTGAATGGCGGCAACAAGCATGCCATGAAGTTTGTGGCGTTCGTTGAAGGAACCACAAAGGACGTACACCCGTGACGAGGCCCAACGTCTTCATCAACGATCTCTGGAATCTGCAGAGACTGGTTCTCCGCCATGAACGGGAACCCCTTGGCCATGAAGTGTGGAAACGACACAACCGCCCTCGTCGGAGCGCTAGTCGGTGGGGCCAGCGGTTCTGTCGATGGAACCCCCTTGGCTGGCTCCGAGTGGACGGCCGTCACCTCCTCGGCACAGGCAGCAGGGTCATCCTCCCCTGTGTTGTCCTCTATCGTAGCATCAGCGACATCTCCTTTCTTCTTCTTCTTCTTCTTCTTCTTCTTCTTCTTCGAGCCTTCAGCGGGCGCGACCTCTGTAATAGGCTTCCTCTTCCTGGAGGCACCGGCCTCCTCCTCTACGCCGACGACTAGTGGAATCTTAGCCACCATAGGGAGACCTATCTTCTTGGCACCAGATCTGCGAAATCACCAAGGTCAGCAAAGGAATCATGCAAAGAGAACATCCAAGAACGGGAAAGAGAACACTAGACTCACTTGGCGACCGAAAGAACATGCAGCCCGTGCTGATGTGGGCGGGCTTATCTAGCTCCAGACCCATCTTGCGCGAGAACCCCTTCTCACACTTCCAGCTCATGACACCGCGGGCTTCTTCAATGATGAAGCTACGGTCGCAGGAATCTCCGACCCAGACGACGCGGTCATGCCTGCCGGCTGTGGTGACCTTGACGCCACAGTGTCCGCATGACCTGGTTCTGATGCAACCGAGACTGTTGGCGCGATCGCAGCGAGCGAAACCTCCACCTCCACCACCACGTCCGCAACTTCCGGTGGTGCCAAGAAGATAGGTCGCCCTCCTGGATCTCGGGTGACGTCTTGGTCACATCGTCATCGGACTCATCATCTGACCCAAATGCCACCACCGACCTGGGTGGCGACACCGGCTTTGGAGCCAGCTTCTTCGTGGGCGACTTCAGATTTCACGTGGGTTTCACCGGCGTGGCTGTTCTCCATGAACTATGTGCCTGCAAGATTTCATCGTCTTCATCACATTATTCAAGACTAGAACTCGCCTCGATCTCGCGTTGCTTCTGCATGCAAGTCTTGCGGGCCGTGGGCGCTGGGGGAGGAACCTTCCTCTCTTCCGCTTCACTCTCGGAGGATTCCCCTTCGGTCCCCTCCTCGAGTTCTTTGGGAACCTCTTCGTCGAGTAGGGGGAGCCAGCCTTCGAGGACCTGAAACAACTAAGAATGGGCAAGAAAGAGTGGTCTGATTAGGGGCCATGAGTGAACATTACAAGACATGGTTGCAAATTTCCCCGCGAATGTCATGACTGAAGACAAAGGTAATGAGAGCGGCTTACCGTAGGAGCCTCGTTCTTCTCAGGCACATACGGGGCAAGCCCGACCGACATGGTGGTAAACTCCGTGTCGGTGATCTTCTTCAAGGTGGCATTGTAGTCCACGATGTCTCACGACCCCTTGCTGGTCCGGGAAGAATCATTCTTCCCGGTGTATTCATACATTCAGTGGGGCCGGGTCGCCAATGGGACCAAGCGCCACCCGAGCCAGTAGTTGTACAGATTGATCGTCAACAGCCCCTTGTCCTTCAACGCCTAGATCTAGTCCATCATCTCCACGACGGCCATCCTCTGATTGTTAGGGAGCCCGACCGCTATCAGCCGCCTAGGTTCGCTCCTTTCCGTGACATACTCGGGAAGCGCCACTTCGCCGGAGGGTGTGGTTTCCTTCACGTAAAATCAACTCTTCTTCCACTCGCTCGTGGCCTTCTTCGGCAGCAGGAGCTTGAAGAAATTTGCCTTTGGCTTCAGCTGGAATATGACGCCGCCTGCTGCCAAGATGGGACCGCCGAATCCGTCGCACCCAATACGGCCATGGAATAGCTCCAGCCACAACGAGAAGTAGGGGCAGCATCCAAGATAACACTCGCAAAAGGCAACAAAGATTGCCAACTTCTTTATACTATGCGGACAAAGATCTAACGGCTTGATCGCGTAGTACGTGCAGAATCGCTGGAAGAAGATGGAG
The DNA here is from genome assembly GCA_023614405.1 of Avena insularis. NCBI lineage: Eukaryota > Viridiplantae > Streptophyta > Magnoliopsida > Poales > Poaceae > Avena > Avena insularis. The sequence goes on along the minus strand of CM042692.1, from coordinate 317,000,912 downwards.
GTGGGAAACCCCAGGCCCCTCTCCAAATGGCTCGAGAAGCAGATGAATTCGCCGGCATGCAGCTTCGGCTCGATCTTGGAGGGTGCGGGAATTCGCCAATTCCCCTTGTAGAGGACCCCCACATCCTCAAACGATTTGAGCTGCATCGTGGTGCACTTGTATTTCCCCCATAGATCTTTCGGAGGCGCCATCGAGGGAGAAACAAGGTCACTTGGTCTGGGGAATCTGGATCATGAAGAGATAGAGCGAATGGGATGCGCGAAAGTGAAGAATGCGGGAGAGGATCTACAGGATTTTTCCATCACTCTCCTTATGAAGAAGTGCTACCCGCCAATCTCAGGGTAGGCGTTACCGACGGTAATTATGCCGAAGTTATTGTTGGATTACCCAACGGCTAGTTTGATCGAGTTGATGGTCCAACTTCTTCCACTCGACTCGCCTGCAGGTACGCCCTGTCCAATCGACAGGGACAGAGATTCGAGCGAGAATACGTTCGCCAAAGCCGCGACTGGAAACCGGGTGGAAAATTTCCTCCATTCTTGACAGAGTCCATCACCGATTCGACTGGGCATCCAAATTGGACTTGCCTACTCCGACTGACAAATGAACATCTGCGCTGAATCAATGATGGCCTCGGGGACTACTGATGGGGATATGCCGAATGGGGTATGCCCAACATGATGTTCCGATTGGGCCAAAGGCCTCGGGAGTGGGCCTGCAGGACGGCGACTAGAACGTGACTGAGAAAAAGGCCCGGTGACTGGAGACTAGAGGCCCAGAAGCATAGCTGAAGCGCAGTCCGATTAGGTCAAAAGCCTCTGAATCCATAACTTGTTCGGTTGTATACTATAAACCCTAGTGAGGTACCCTCTATATAAACCTCCCTAGGGTTCCTTGAGTACTTATGTTCCATCATACACCCCCTCTAGTGACTCGCTTCTTAGACGCCGAGCTCGCCACCCCTGTAACTCGCTCCCCGCCAATACAATCTACCAGGAGTAGGTCTTTACCCTCAGGGGGCCGAACCTGGGTAAACTCATGTGCATCCGCCCCCATCTCGCAACGCAGATGGCCGCCAGCTCTCGCCCCCAATACTATCAATCGCTACCCCTGGTAGCAACACCCGTGGCCATTCCCACGACAATTAGCATTAGTGGCAGGGTTTAGAGAGATATTTCATCAAAATATGATTAACATCCAGTTTAAATGTGGACCTAGATGGCTATATTTCAGAGCCATCAAGCACTAATCTTAGACGAGCCCAAAGAAGCTTCGGTGGATGGACACGTGGTCACTACTGGTGCCCGTAAACTCATCGCTGTTGCGTTAACTACGCCTATCCCTATAGCTGCAGAACTTATTGCTGAAGATTTGGAAGAAAGGGCTCAAGCCCTCGAAGTGCGTCACCAAGTACTCCTAGATGAAGACAACAACATCGAGGAAGATAAGAAGCGCATAACTACTGCGGAGAAGTTCATCTCTCTACAGCATCAAAAGACCCAGAAACGCATCACGCGGGTCGAAAAATTTCCAGAAGTCCACAAGGTTCTCTTTGAGGGGGACTCGGGGATGCCTCGGCTCGACAGCAAGGGAGATCTGGTGTACCCAACACCAGTACAAAATAGTGCCACGGCTCGAGATATCCTGGCAAATAATCCAGACCCAGATCAGATCCGGTTGGGCATAAAGCTGCTCACCAAGGGCCTGGAGCAACAAAAGGTCGTGAAATCTAGAAGCGGAAAGCTGGTCTCTCAATCTGACCAATGTCGCATGGATCCAGCCTGGAATGACATTAGACCCCAACGGGTTCCGGAACAACATTACCATTCTAACCGTCGGGAAGATAACTACTCAAGAACAGGATCTTCAGGGTAGCACCACAGAACCGCACGTGACTGGAGCAACTTTGCTCGAGCCGTAGAGCAAGAAGCAATTGATGCACTGACTCCGAGGCACCCTCCCCCGTGAGAGTCAAACAATCGCAGGGAAGACGACAAAGAGAAAGATTGGGAGAAGGACCGTCAAAGGATACCACCTCCTAGACATGCAAGCTGTCCAGCTGAACCCCATCACGGTGGGAGTGACGGAGGAAGGAACGACGGACACCGTGCCGAGTCAAGCCAGCAGGGGGCTCATCACAATGAAGACCCTCCCCGGAACCAGAATAATGATGCTCTGGATGGAGGATGGCGAGCAGTCAGAAACAATCCACCTGCACCACCCACTCTGCCAAGCAGCCATTACAACGGCTCTCAAGGAGGCCAAGGAGGACGTCATGGCGAAGGAGGTGGTGGCAGAAGCAGAAGTCTGGCTCCAAGGCACCGCATCTATAGCGAACAACCAAGACGGTGTTCCCTGTCACCAAGTGACGCGAGACACCGGATCAACTCTAACAAAGAGGCGTGGCGCTACGAGTCGGATAATATCTACGTAGGTCCAAAGTGCTTCGGACCGCGTATTCGACAAACAAACTTCCCGGAAGGATTTTCTATCTCAAGACACATCCAACCCTACATGGTGTGGCTCGGCCAGATACTTGGCTCCAGGATTTTTTCCAGGCTTGCTACATCGCCAAAGGTGGAAATAGCTTGGTCGCGACCCGATATCTCCCACTTATGTTGCAGAAGATGGCACAATCATGGCTCAATGAAATTCCGGAGAATACCATCCACAACTGGTATGACATGCAAAGCGCATTCTTTCGAAATTTTGAAGGCACATATCAGAGGCCGTATACGGTAGGAAACCTACATCGTTGCACCCAGAAAGCCGGAGAAACTTACCAAGATTACCTCGGATGATGGATCGACACCAAGAACTCCTGTGAAGGAGTAAATGATCAAAATGCGATTGAAGCTTTCATTGCAGGACTCCCAATTGGTTTACTACGTCACCGCTTGAAGTGCGACAAGGTCACTGATCTAGGAGAGATGATAGAAATAACGAGAAAGTATGCAGATGCCAACGATGACGCAGAGGGATTACTGAACGCCTTAGCTATGCCACAGTCGACAAAACAACCAAAGCAACAAGCTCAGAAGCGCAAGAACACCTTGGAAGAAAAGCCCAACGCGGAAACCGAAGTTTTCACTGCTGCTTTCGGGTCTGGAGGACAAGGAGGGCGCGGAGGCGGCCGCGGATGCGGTCGTGGGACATCAAGAGTCCAGGGTAGAGGAGACCAGCAACCTGGCAAAACCTATTCCTGGGCCAACATTGACAATAACCCGTGTGTGCATCACTTAGATGCCAACGGGGGCTCGTCCCACACAAATGTTGAATGTCATTTCAATGAAGACATCAAGAAAGACGATACTGCTGGCTACAGGGCTAAGCGGAAGAAGGGAAAAAAGAATCTCGAAAAAGAAAAGGAGACCAAGGAAGATTCCGACATGGAGGAAGCTGACCCTTCAAATCCCAAGCCGGATGGAAAGAAGAACTTCCCAACGAAGAAAGACACTTACATCACTTTCCTTGGGTCTCAACCAACTAAGGTTAAGAAGGTAGTTTTGCATGAGCTCAACGCAACTGCTTCGGCTGTCCCACAATTCTTGGACTGGTCGGAAGTGGCAATCACCTTTGACGATGCTGATCATCCGCCTAAGTTGCACAGGCGAGGAAAATACGCCTTAGTCGTCAATCCACTTATTGACGGCTATGGTTTCTCCAAGACTCTCATGGACGGCGGTAGCAGCATCATATTCTACATGTCGAAACGCTGCGTCAGATGTGGATCTCGGAGACACAACTGAATCACAGCTCTGTGATCTTTCACGTAGTTGTCCCAGGAAGACAAGCAAACTCCCTAGGAGAGATCACCTTGGATGTTACCTTTGGAACTCCAAAGAACTATCGGACGGAAGCACTTTCCTTCAAAGTGGTCCCATTCAAGAGCGCATACCACACTATATTCGGATGTCCGGCTTACTGGGCCTTTATAGCTCGTATGTATTACATTTACAATATGATGAAAATTCTAGGTCCCAAAGGCGTGATCACCATCAGGGGAAACCCAAAGAAGGCGTAAGAGTGCAGAGACAGAAATGTTGCCTTTGCTGAAGCCATGTTGCATGCCCAGGAATACCAGGAGATCAAGAATACCATCGACCCGTCCGAGATGCCCGCAACGAAGAAGGAGGTGACAAAGCCGACTCCAGAGTTCAAGGCATCGGAAGAGACGAAGAAGACGCTGTTGAAGGATGATGACCCCTCCAAGGTGACCCAGATAGGTGTAGGTTTAGATAGCGCATAGGAAAGCGCGCTCTCCAAGTTCCTCCAAGCAAATCAAGATATCTTCGGATGACATCCATTTGACATGACCGGAGTACCTAGAGAACTTGCCGAGCAGTCTCTAAATGTAAACCCAAATGTTAAACCCGTCAAATAGTCCTTACGACGTTTCGGCGATGAAAAGCGAAAAGCAATAGCTAAGGAACTAGCCTGACTCGAGTTAGCCAGATTCATAGAATAGGTCATCCACACTGAGTGGTCGGCCCCTGTAATGGTCCCTAAAAAGGACACCACTGATTCCCGTTATCACCAAATTCGGATGAAGGAATCAAATAAAGTCAAAACTTCATTCATAACCCCCTTTGGAACCTTATGTTTCGTTACGATGCGCTTTGGTCTCAAAAACACAGGAGCTACATACCATCGCACTATGCATCGTTGCCTCCACGATCAAATTAGATGCAATGTACATGCATATGTGGACGACATTGCGGTGATGTCCAAAAAGAAGGAAACCTTAATTTCTGACTTGGAGGAAACATTCGCCAATCTACGCAAATACAACATAATGCTTAACCCAAAGAAATGTTTCTTTGGAATACCAGCCAGAAAATTGTTAGGTTTCATCATGTCTCAAAGAGGCATAGAGGTGGACCGAGACAAAATAAAGGCCATACTCAATATTTCTAGGCCGAATCGCCTGAAGGACGTTCAGAGACTAACTGGTTGGATTGCTACAGTCAGTCGGTTTGTAAGCCGGCTCGGTTAAAGAGCCACACCACTCTACAAGCTCCTGAAAAAGACCAAAAAATTCGTTTGGACTGACGAAGTTGAAGCTGCACTACAAGACCTAAAAGCAGTTCTCTCATCTGCTCCTATCCTTGCAGCACCGGAACTTCGGGAACCAATGTTGCTCTATCTCGCTGCGACAAATAGGGTCGTCAGTGTTGTTAGTGGTGGACAGACCAGAGGAAAAATAGGAACACCTGGTGCAACGTCCGACTTACTATCTCAGCGAAGTCCTAACCGAATCAAAGCAGCGGTATCCGCACTATCAATCTGGCTTATGGTGTGTTTTTTGCATCCCGGAAGTTATGGCATTATTTTCAGGAACATCCAATTATCATGGTGAGAACAGCTCCCATGAGAGATATAATCAACAACAACGATGCTACAGGACGTGTCGCAAAATGGGGCATAGAGCTTTCATGTTTCGAAATTGATTACAAACCTCATACAATAAGCAAATCCCAAATCCTCGCTGACTTTATCACTGATTGGACAGAGACAACAGAGAATATGACCCTCCTAGAGTCGGAATACTGGACCTTACATTTTGACCGGTCTAAGGCGCTCGAGGGCTCGGGGGCTGGCGTGGTGCTCAATTCACCCCAAGGAGATAAACTTTTCTATGTGTTTCAGATCCACTTCACGGCAACAAATAACATTGCCGAATATGAAGCATTGCTGCATGGAATCCAGATTGCTAAGGATATCGGCATCCGACGTTTAATGTGTTATGGAGATTCTGATCTTGCTGCCCAACAAGTGTCGGATATCTATAATGCAAATAAGCACATGGCAGCATATAGAGCTGTCGTGGATAAACTATCTAAATCGTTTGAAGGGTTTGAGGTTCAACACATCCATTGAACAGAAAATGAGGAAGAAGATGCAGTATATTGAATAGGCTTTGCACAGAGAAAGGTCTCAGATGGTGCTTTTTGAGAGCACCTCAAAGTCCCCTCTATAAAAAGAGTAAATGAGGAATATCCGACCAAATCCGACTCACCTTTAGTCGTAGTTCTGGCTGTAATTCCTAGCTGGATCCAACCCTACCTTGATTTCTTGGTAGATGGCAAATTACCCGAAGACAAGGTTCTGAGCCGGCAGATCGTCCGACGAGCAAAAACCTATACAATCATAAAGGGTGAGCTCTATAAGTGGAGTGTGTCTGGGGGTTTTCAGCGCTGTGTATCTCCGAAAGAAGGAGTGGAAATCTTACGAGAGATCCACGAAGGCGAATGCGGCCATCATGCTGCAACCAAATCTTTAGTGGCAAAAGCTTTCCGACACGGATTTTTCGGGCTTACAGCCAAGGCAGATGCCGAACAGATGGTAAAGATCCACAAAGGCTACCAAAAGTACACCACAAGCACATGTTCCGGCTGATCAGTTGTGAACAATACCTATAATATGACCTTTTGCGGTTTGGGGGCTTGACATGGTAGGGCCGTTTAAATGGGCTCCAAGTGGATTTACTCATCTCTTAGTGATGGTGGATAAATTCACTAAATGGATTTACGCTAAACCTGACACAAGTTGTGATGGAGGAACAGTCAGAAGATTTGTCGAGGATGTCATAATCTGATACGGTTATCCATGTAGCATTATCACGGACAACGGGAGTAACTTTTCTATGGGAGAGCTTGCCGAATTCTGCGATGACCAAAATATCCGTCTTGACATTGCGTCAGTTGCACATCCACAGGCTAATGGACAAGTCGAAAGAGCAAATGGTTTAATCCTACAAGGCCTAAAACCAAGACTCGAAGCACCACTATGACGTGCTGCTGGGGCTTGTGTAGAGGAATTAACTTCTGTGATATGGAGTTTACGAACAACTCTGAATAGGTCAACCGGATACACACCTTTCTTCTTGGTCTATGGTGCAGAAGCATTTCTTCCTAGTGATTTGATTCATACTTCTCCCCGAGTTGTTGCATATATTGAAGAGGATGTCGAAATTTCTCGACAAAATGATCTCGATTTAATCGAAGAAGTTCACGTCATTGCTGAGATGAGATCAACAGCCTATCAACAGAAGTTACGCAAGTATCATAGCCAGAGAGTCAGAAACCGGTCTTTCAATAAGGGCGATTTGGTTCTCCGGCTTGTGCAGAAAAGAAAGCACAAACTTTCCCCGATATGGGAATGGCCTTTTTTAGTTAGCCGAGTATTGCACAATGGTTTTTACTATCTAACTGATACGCGGCCAGTCAAAGAAAGACCTAATACTAAGAAAAGAAAGAGAGCTAGAGGCAGTACAGACCCAGAAGAATTAGATAAACCGTAGAATATTGCTCAGCTACGTCCCTTTTATTCTTAAATTTTCTTTCTTTGTAATCATATATGTGTACATGTTCAATGAAAAATAAAGTATTGATTGCCTCAATTTTTATGAGAAGTTTTATATCACCATCTTATTTCTGAATGATCATGTCACAGTCGAAAATACCAAAATACTTGAAAGTACTTTATGCTCATGTTTGTTCTGGTTAAGATTTCCGATTCTAAAAATGCTACCCTCGGGTATAAATCTAAATTTTCTAGTTTCTACTTTGGTTATTTATCTGATTGCCGGATGCGGGCATTTTCCGAGTAGTGAATTGTTGGTACTTGAAGCCGGCTTTGTTTCCGAGTTTAAACTGGTTTAACAATTGAGCTCCATTGCTCGGCAAAGTTTCCCTATTGAAGGTTGGCCGGCTCACGAAAGGGACAAGGCGGAAAGCCAGATAAACGATAAGTATAGACGAAAACATAAAGTGCTTCTGTAAACATTTCAGACACATAAAAATATAAAGCCAAAAGTGCTAAATAGAAGTAGCAAATCTTAGCACTAGCAAAAGTATTACAATACTGTGTTTACAACCCAAATTGTTTTTAGAATAACACAATGTTTTTTGATGCTCTATGATGCATGGGAAGAAGTAGGAGCTGCCGGATCACTAGAGACATCGACCTCTCCTTGATATCTTTCCGAGACATTCAAATCTGAAGCGGTTTGTTCATTGTCAGAGATTTCAGTTGTTTCTTTGATAGGCGGGGGAGGCGTCTCCACGCGAGTGAAGAAGGGAGTGTCGTAGCTGGTCAGATCAGCTACGTGACATCCGTATCCAGCACAGGAGTCCATGATGGCCTTGATGTTCTGCTCCTATCCTTCTTCATCCACTTTACAGTACCCTCTGGTTACTTGCCAGATTTCCATGTTTCCATGGTGGCTCATAACCATGATGAGGGCATTCTGTGCTGCGGTCCACGCGTAGGACATTTTCCAGTCTTGGATGAGCTGGGGCATCTCCTTGTCCTTGTCTCGCATCTCAAAGCCGGACATTCTGTTAATGTCCGGAACCTTGAGTACTTCGCCAATATCCTCCAAAGATTGGCGGAAATCATGAAGCAAATCGCCGACTTGTGTAAGCCGGCTGGTGCGAGACTCGGTGGAGGAGGAATCCAGTAAGTTCAAAGGACCTGCGCATATAATGCAAAGGTTAGTAAATATATCCGAACTCCTAGAGTCAGAAAAGCAAAAAGTCAGAATGTGGGAAACATACTGAAGATGACATCGTCAACTTTGGTCTTCTCTTCCCTAAGGCTCTAGAGTTCATCCTAAAGTGCCTCAAAGATGTCCTTCTCTCTGAATAATGCATCATTGATATCCGAGATCTTTTGGTCGTAGGCCACGATCCTTCGATCACGTTCTTCGGTGGCCATAGAAGAGGATTCAAGAACTTGAGCAATGCTTCGCTCATGATCCGCCTTCAACTTGTCCAGCTCCCGACATAAGTCGGTGTTCTCCACTTCCAGGGTCTTAAGATTCTCGTCTTCTTCAATCATGGAACATGATTGTTTGACCAGTGCTGTAAGCAAAAGAGCAGTAGTTGAATAAATAATTCGACTATGAAAGAAAGAGCAAGGTTAAGGACTGAAATGTTTACCTTCAGCTTCATCCCTTGACACCTTTAACTGAGCATTTCAAGCCGGAGAGCTCTCATCTCTCTCCGCTTGTTGCAGATATTCTTCAACAATTCCTGGTTATACGAATTAACTTTCTGTAAGTCAGAATACCCAGAGTCAGAAGTCTACTAAAGACTTGGACTAATATTTTTACTAATATCAGCACGAGCCTTGGGGGCTTCACTAGTTCATTATTTGGCATCCTATAAAAGCATAAATCCGGATCATTTATCCAACTTCATGCTTGGGAGCTAGAGGATATGATATAAAATAAGGAAAAATTTGAGTTGGAAATTCGACTTACATGATGTTCATGAGTAAGCTTGCTTAAGATCATGGTCACCTTGGTGCTAACCTTCTCGGCGAGGGTCAGCGGGATTACCGGTGGAGGAGGAACCACACCGGCTCTTAGCCTCTCGTCACAAAGACGGATCTGCTCAAGGAGTTCAGAGTACTTGACGTCCTCCACTTCTTGTGCCTCCTCCTTGGTAGTGGTGTTCCGGCTTTCCAAGCATTACTGGGCCAACCGTTGGATCTCCTCTGCAGATTTCCGAGTAATGCCAAGTTTGGCAAGACCCAGATTGTTGAGGAGGTTTTCAGCAAAAACCTCTACCGAGGGATCATTACTCATTGAGGGTTCACCCTTATCAACTGCCAAGTCACCCATGGTGTCGGTCTGCGAACCAAGGTTCGCTGGCTTGGAGTGAGGAGCCGTATCTTCTATGGTGGTCGGAGATGGAGTGATCTCCGGCGCTGTAGATGGTTGCGGGGCAGGAGTCAGAGGCGCTGTGGCAGGAGAAGTGAAATTCAACTTTGAGTGGCATAGGGGCTTTGACGAGCCTCCTTTCCCCTTACCCTTGGTGAGCTGTTTAGCTCTGAGGAGGTAATAGAACAAAGATTGTTATACCTCAGAAAGAATTAAGAAATAAAATACAGAGACCTTGTGAGGAAAGTTACCTCTTCACAATGGGAACTTCCTTTGTGCCAATGGAAACTATCGGAGCCTTACGCTTTCGAGTAAGGGTCTCCCGCAAAGGAACCAGTTCTCCATCATCCTGAGAGATCTCAGGAGGATATCCCTCGAGAGTAGCAAGCTCCAACTCGGGGAGGTCAGCAAGCTAAAAAGAAGAAGTATCTCAGTATTGCGAAAAGAGACAATAATGTAAAGATGAACACATGATTCGAGTTATTGCTGGAAACTTACTAGTACCACGGGATCATTAGCCGTATGCATGTCCAAGGACATCTCCGGGATTTTCCTCTCGATCCGCTCCCTTATCAACCATCTGATTTGGGACTCATAATCCTTTTCCGAGTAAGGACGGGAGCAGATCCGAAGAGAGTCCTTCTTGGACGCCATGATGGAGTGCATAAGCCGGTCACCATGGTGTTGGAGAGGCTAGATCCAGCGTGTCAGCCAGCAGTGAATCAAGTCGGACCCTTTAAGGCCCTTGTGCTTCATCAGATATTCGATCCGCCTCTTGGCAAGAAGCAGATCATCAATGAGAGCTGGTGCATCTGCGTCCCAGGACTCTTGGGGCGTGGTGGCATCGTCGACAAAAGCCGGCAAAGCAGTAGCTTTGCTAGGAGCTTGTATATCATTATGATAGAAAAAAGTGGATGGCCATCGTTTAACCGACTCACTAGCCTTAATCCTAGGATAGACACATTCTCTCCTAAAGAAAAAGCTAAGAGTTCCGGTAATGTAAGGATTACCAGCGGTGATGGAGTTTCTCCGGGTATGAAAATAGTACCGGAAGAGAATGAGCCTCGGCCTAATGCCAAGATACCCCTCGCACAAAGAGGCATACGAACTCATCTCTAAGAGAGTTCAGGGGGAGATGGTGGAGTTGAACTCCGTAATAATGTATCACCTAAGAGAAGAAATCTGAGGATGGAAAGCTCAAACCTCTGTCGAGGTGGGTGCCAAAATGCACCCGCTCGTCGGTGTTGGGGGTGGGGACGGTTTGTCCATGGCTGCTCCGCTAGTCACCGGCACAGAGGAGCCCTTCATTCTCAATGGCGCAAAGCTTGGAGCCATCCAGGACGCAGGGGATCCCGACCCCGCGAAAGCTCTCCTTCTCCGTTGCCATCGCCGCCGTGGCGAAAGATGAGGCTTCAGCCATCTTCTGGGCGCCGGTGACCTAGGATGGGCGGCACTGGGGGATTTTGGGGAAGGAAGAGGAGCTCTGTTCGTGGGAAACATCGAGAGGAAGGAGGAGGCACTAGTGCTGGTGAAGAGGAAGGGGAGAAATCTCAACCCCTTATATCCTTCATCTACGCCAAGATTCGTGCAATGTAAACAGTAACCATGACATGCGTCGTGGAAGGAGCTGGGTAACCCCCACGCGATGATTACACTGCCTCGATCTCTATGCATGCATTAAAACGACGCCTCGGTTCCGTGAAAGGTGGACCCACCAATGGTCGTGCTGACGGGAATCTCTGTCAGTGACGTGACTTGACCTTGACTGGTGTCAGGTTACGTTAGAGGCCAAGTTTGGGCTTAGTTTGAATTTCAAGCTGGAAACCCGAATAACGTATTCATAGGTCCGACTCATTTTGAGAGCCGGATCCTATCCTTTCTTTTGAAGTTTCAGGAACCCTTCAAGATTCTACAAGCCGAAGATCAAGCTACGCGATGATGAAATCCGATTCTGGATCTTGGAGGCTTCCAGGGGCTGCTATTGGCGATATACTTTTCGGGTATCCTCATTGTACCTCACTGACCAAGGTGGCCCACTTCAGGTTAGAGCTTTGCTTCACGGGCAGCCTAGTCAGAGAGAAGAGATGGAGTCCAGTCCGGCTACGGGAAGGCCCAGAAGACTTATCGACATAGTCATGTTATGTTACTTGTAGTTTAAGATGTACTCTGTAACCGACTCTGAGTCGTAGCCAGATAGGTCTCTACTGTAAACCCTAGGCTGGATATCTATATAAGCCGTCCTAGGGTACGCCTTTAGGGCACACCACAATAGTCTACAATCTCAACTCGCACAGGCGAAACCCTTGTAACCCATATTCTGGCTCGGCCGTATTACTGGATTGCTAGCAGGAGTAGGATCCGTCCAAAGCCGGTGGATTCGAACCTGGGTAAAAATGTGTGCTCACCATCTTGGAATACCGTACGTCTCACACCCCTCTCTTCTGCATGCCTCGAGGATCCCCTCATGGCGTACTTGTTTTCAATCCGATGACATGAACTTTGTAGTTTGTTAGCATGTTTTCCCACATATTTGCATCATATATAATGTTATATCCATGTTTTATATTGATTTTTTAGGGATTTACCAATGATCCCCTTTATTTTGGTTATAACCCTGCAGGGCAGAAAAACACTGTTTTCAATGTTTTTGATGTTTCAGGACCTAAACAAAGTCAAATGAACCTGAACTTTTGGGAATGCCAATGTTTATCCACGAGAAGCATATGGAGCACTAGAGTCTCACTAGGAGGGCCAGGAGGGCCAATAGAGCCTAGGTGGCATGCCCAGGCCTGGTGGGCGTGCCACCCATGCTCTTTCCCTCCTCAACCATCTGACCGCCTTGATTCTTTTGCCCATGGAATTCTCTTGACCTAAAAACCCCTATATAAGGACCCCCCGGGGGTCCTCGGAGGGAGAGCCACCAGAGACGAAAATACCACCAAATAGAGTCAGATACAATGAAGATTCGAGGGGAAAACTTTGTCGGAGCCACCTCCAAGGAGATCTCCACCCTCTCCAACATCTCCAGCTTCATCACCATGATGAAGAGGGAGTAGTCCACCTGCGGGCTATGGGTTTGTGGCAGTAGCTTGATCTATTTATATCTTGTTCTTCATAGATCTAGTACCATATGAGCTGCCCAACATGATTATGGTCATATTTGTAATTCCTATGTGGTGGATCTTTGTTCTATGATTTGATATTTGAGATTGGAATCTATTTTGTGTAAGATGTTTTAATATATGCATATCATGCACTCCGTTCTTCATTACTTGTTTTGATCCAACTTGTATGCAAGAACTTGTATGGGGAGAAGTGTGTGTTAGATGGAGTAGCATGGGGGTAGAGATTGAATTGTGACACATATTATTCAAGATCTACTTTGATGTTTACCTTTCTTTTGCTGCCTCATTAGGGGTAAAGTGAAATCATGTGCTACAGTAATCACGTGACAGTGTGATGACCTTGACTAGATCAAGGTAGCATATTTTGTGTTTCAAACATCATATAATATTTATTAAATCTATACTCTGATCTATTCTTAAATCAAGATTGCATGGAGATTTCCCTTCTTGAGGAGTATAAGAGAGAGATGTATTCCATCTCAATATTAGAATGTGATGCCCATATTAATTCCTTTTATCAAGCACTTACAGAATTTCCATGAATCTTTATCATTGATGAATTGTTTTATGATCACTACAACCTAAATAGAGAGTAGACAAGTGAACCCATGAACCCTGATCAAGCACTTGGACAAGATAGCTACTATCAACGGAAAGCATGCAAGATCACAAATAACAAAGACATGATAGAATTAATAATCAATCTGAAATAGCACCTCAATATCCATCGGATCCCCGCAAACACAACATGAAGAATTACAAATAGATGACCTTGATCATGAATGGAACTCACAAGATCTAAACATGAAAGCACAAAGGAGGAGAACCAGCCATCTAGCTACTACATGGATTCGTAGTCCAAGGATGAACTACTCACGCATCACACCGGAGGCTTGCATGGTGATGAAGAAGGCTTCCAGGGTCAATTCACCTCTCCGGCAGGGTGCCGGGAAGAGCTTCAGATCCCTCCCGATCTAGGGATGGAGATGATGGCGGCTAGAGACTCTTTCATGGATTTTTGATCGGGTACTTAGGTTTTCGTCCCGAGGGCATCTTTTAGGCGGAAGGAGAGGCCGAGGGGGTGCCTGGGCTGGCCACACCACCCCCTGGCTACTCTCCGTCTCGTATTCTGGCATCTGATGACTTCCAGAAAAATAGGCACTTTGGCTTTTGTCCCTTCTAATTCCGAGAATATTCATTTTCTGACTTTCCTGGAACCAAAAACAGCAGAAAACATGCAGCTGACACTATGGTTCTTGTTAATAGGTTAGTCCAAGAAATCATATGAAAAGTACTCCAAAGTGTGGACAAAACACAAGAAAGTGGATAAAACCTAGCATGGAACATCAAAAATTATAGATACATTTACAATGTATCAACATCCCCAAGCTTAACTCCTGCTCATCCTCGAGTAGGTAAGTGATAAAAATAAAGAATAATTTTTGAGGTGACATGCACCATCAAAGACTTGATCAAAGTATTTGTAAAACATTCAAAGCTGGGATCATAGTTCTTCAATCATAACATGAAAGACAAAGTTCTAGCAATAAGACAAAGAAACTATGATGCAACATGAAAAGGCACAAACAAAAGATTCATGAATAACAATGCTTTGCAAGACGTTTGTTTGTTTCACATAAAGAAAACATGGCATAATAGTATTTAGCTTGTCCCTCATAGGGTAGCAAATATAAATGCATAGGACACCTTCAAAATTCATAAGAGTGACTAGATACAAATAGTTTAAAACAAGCAATATCAAGTTATGCATCAATCAACTAGTCTTGGGACAATGCACATAGAACTAAGAATGGCCACTATGCTCTCAAAGTAGGTGCATAAAGATAGAAGGTGGAGACTCAATATAATAGTGGAAGAAAGGCCTTCATAGAAGGAAGTAGGGATTCAAGTCTCATAAAGAGCTTCCAAAAATTATGGTACTTATAGCTTTCAGCTCTCATTGCCCCTATCATAAGCATCTTGAAGGTGATTAAGGTTAAAGTGACACAACTAAGAGGATATGCTTGACAAGTTATAAACCGAAATCTCATGCCCCGTACTTACGAAGATCGAACCTCACGCTACTCAACTTAAGTCACAAGTAAGCTCATGTCATTGTAAGTACATATGTATCATAAAGAACCGCCAACGGGGTACCCCTTGCACATGATACAAGAGCTATCCCATAATCAAAATGACAAGGCAAGAAGCCAATGAGCATCTCATCGATCTTTTTATTTGCTATTTGCATAGGTTTTTATTGAGGATGCTTCATAGAGTGCTCATTATGGTGATGCTGCAAGTTTCCAACATGATTAGGCATGGCTTAGGCTAGCGGCCCAAGCGTTTCTCTAACACACATACAAACTCCATGATCTTACAAGTTCCACTTTTATTTCACACCGCCGGGATCCGTAAGCAAAATAACATGATATCAACGGGGTACAAAGTACAAGTGCAATGTTGAAAGAGTTCCCCATGATACATGCTTATGCTAATTTCAACTTATAAAGTGCAAGCATATACGCAACAAAGAAGGACCCAATGGTTCAAGTTTATTAGATGCAAAAAAGTAAAGTGTGCCATCAAGTTCGTGAGAGCTTTAATCACTAGTTTTCTCATAACAAGTTTAATTTGGAAGGTAAACAAAAGCATGAATATACTTGGAATAGCATAAGATAGTAGGTAGGTATGGTGGACTCTTTGGAACAACTTGGTTTAGGGAGTTGGATGCATGAGTGGAACTCATACTTGGTTGTGGAGGCTAGAAAAAGACTGGTGAAGGAAATATGCCCTGAGAGGCAATAATAAAGTTGTTATTATGTATTCCTTGTATATGATAGATGTTTATTTTGCATGCTATAATTGTATTGATAGGAAACATCAATACATGTGTGTTTAATAAACAAAAAGGGTTCCTAGTTATGCCTCTCTTATAGACTACCTTGTTGATTAACAAGATGATCAAGGTTTCCTGATCATGGACATTGGATGTTGTTAATAACAAGGTCACAACATTTGTGAAATGATGTGATGAACATTCATCCGAAGTATAGCATTATGATCAAGTCATTATGTTTATATTGCTATAACATCATACGAAGTAATCTTTATCCTTAGACCATGAGATCATGTTAATTGCTAACACCGGAAGAGTATCTTGATAACATCAAACGTCACACCGTAACAGGGTCACTATAAAGATGGGTTCAGTACTACGAAGGTGTTATGTTGAGGCTCATGGATCAAGAGTAGAATTTGTCAATCCAGATGACGGATAGATATACTCTGGGACCTCTCGGTGATATCACATTAGGATAGCTTGCAAGCAAGTGATGTGATCACTAGAATGTTATATCACGGGAACAAGAAAAGAGTGCATGTCGGTAACGAGATCAAACTAGGTATGGAGATACCGATGATCGAATCTCGGACATGTAATATATAGAGAGACAAAGGGATTTAGTTACAAGCGTTAAAGGTTCTCACGATCACAGGAGTCATCGTTGAATGTGTAGGAGTCAGTACGGATCTCCAGGTCCCGCTGCTGATTATAGATCGGAGAAGGGTCTCCATCATGTCTGCATTATTCGCGAACCGTAGGGTGGCACACTTAAGAGTTACCGGACACCATTTTGGAGCACATATGTTTCGCATTTAAAGAATTGCAAAGCGCAGGAATTGTTTCAATAGAAACCGGAAATTGTTTGGGTGAAATTGCGAAGGTGGTTACGCATGTGATATTGAAATATTGCAAGGGGCTATATGTGAATGTTTGTTAATTAAAGTAATTAACAAAATTCTGAATAAATTTAATAAAAAGAGTTTTATTAAATGAGAGAGCATTAAATTTGGAGAAATTTAATGCACTTAAAGTGGAGACTTTAAAAGGGAATGTGAAGAGGCAATTTAATGTGGAGGGGTTACCACCACATGAATGGGGGAGGTGAGGGGTCACCCCCCCATGCGCCGGCCATGGAGAGAGGGGGCACCCCCCCTCCTCCTATAAAAGGCCACCCATTCCCTCCTTCATCCTCACACCTCCTTGTGAAGGATCTCTCTCCCCCTCTAGAATTATTCCCCCATGGTCTCGGATTAGCGAGATACATGTTCCCGGTGGCATTTTGTCTGGAAGGAGTTGCTGCTTCCGCTGAATCGCTGGAGCGAGGAGGTGGAGGTTGTCTGGTGGCTTGAACGTGTGTGCGAGGACGGATGCGCTGCTGATTTGCGGCGCTCGGACTTCCACACGATCTTGAGATCGGCAAGCGTACGACTACATCAACCACGAGTTCCTACTCGTTAACAAAACTCGTTGTCTTCGAGGGTAAGTTCTCCATGGATGTATGTCCACCCGTTTCTCTGTATCTAGTAGATAGATCTTGGCGTATAGTTCTCATCGTAGGAATTTTTTTGTTTTCTATGCTGCGGACCCAACAGTGGTATTAGAGCCTGATCTATGCGTAGGTGCTTTGCACGGGTAGTACACATATGTTTATATGTGGGCGATGATGATCATGTTATTGCATCTTCTATGTACTTTGGATATTGGTGGCATAGTGGGATGAAGCGGCCCGGACCAACCTTACATGTCATCGTACATGAGACCGATTCCACGATTGACATGCAACTAGTTTTGCATAAGTGGCTAGCGGGTGTCTGTTTCTCCTACTATAGTCAATATCTGATTTACAACGAGTTGCTAATAACTTGGTTATCCTCATTGTGGTTCATGTTCGTAGGTAAGACCGGTTCTATCTCCGAAAGCCCTAAGCCACGTAAAACTTGCAATTGATAAATTAGAGGCGTCTAGTTTAGATCGTTGCTGGGCTAGTGTATTGATATGGTATTGTTGTAAGTAGATGTATGATAGATACTCTTACAACTCACTTAACGTGTAAGTGCCATAGACCTTGGCCTTACACACAAAGGAATGATAGAGATCATACCACGATGCAAATGATAGAGATCAAATGCATGGACCATATCACCTCACTTCACACATTAGCATATTATATTGCTAGTTTGGCGCTTTTGGTAGCATTATAAGATGATCCCTCATTTAGATATCAAGATAAAATGTGTTCTTCCTTAAGTATGCACCGTTTTGTGGATCGTGTTTTGAGGCATCACGTGATGATCGGGTGTTCTCGACTCTACGCTTTCATACAACGGGTGTAAGACAGTTTTACACACGCAAATACTAAGGTTCTTAGTTGACGAGCCTAGCATGTACAGACATGGCCTCGGAACACGGACCGAAAGGTTAAGCATGAGTCATATAGTTGATATGATGCCCATATAGATGCTCGCCTTTGAAGCTACACCGACTCACGTGATGATCGGACTTGGTGTAGTGGATTTGGTTCATGTAATTACCAAAAGGACACGAGGGATGTCGTTTTTGAGTGGGAGTTCATTAGTAATTTGGATTAGTTGAAATCAATCTATCATAAACTTAGTCTAAATATATTTTACAAATTCTTTTATAGATGGCACCACCTGCTTTTAATTTCAATGTGTTCATGGAGAAAGAGAAGCTTGCTGCGAATGGTAGCAACTTCACCAATTGGGCTATGAATTTGAGGATTCTCCTCACTGCTGCACAAAAGCAATATGTGCTAGAGGCGCCGCTAGGCCCCCCACCAGCTCCTGATGCTCCAGACGAGGAAAAGAACGTCTATATAACTCGTCAGGAGGACCACAACTTAGTTCATTGCGGCATACTGTATGGGCTAGAGCCAGAACTTCGAAAACGTTTCGAAAATGGCAATGCCTTTGATACCATGGGAGAATTGAAAATGATTTTTGATACCCATGCTGCCGTTGAGAGTTATAATGCTTTTGAAAAGTTCTTTAGCTGCATGATGGAAGAGAACAGCTCCGTTAGTGAGCACGTACTCAAAATGTCTGGGTACGCCGATAAGCTTGTGTCCTTGGGAATAATGATTCCCATTGACTTAGGCATACATCATGTTCTCCAATCTCTTCCACCTAGCTACAAGAGCTTTGTGATGAACTATAATATGCAGGCCATGAAGAAGTCTCTTCCCGAGCTTCTGTCAATGCTTAAGACTGCAGAAGTGGAGATTAGGAAAGAACATCAAGTGTTGATGATCAATAAGACCACCGCTTTAAAGAAGGACAAGAAAGGCAAGCAGAAGGGAAAGAAGGGCGGCAAATCTGTTGCCACGCCTGAAAAGAAAACCCGAGATGGCCCTAAGTCTGACACCGAGTGCTACTATTGCAAGGGGACTGGCCATTGGAAGCGCAACTGCCCCAAGTATTTGGCGGACAAGAAGGCCGGCAAGGCAAACAAAGGTATATGTGATATACATGTTATTGATGTGTACTTGACTAGTACTGCAGAGCACCGGGTATTTGATACGGGATCGGTTGCTAATATATGTAACTCGGTTCAGGGGCTGTGGAACAAGCGACAACTAGCAAGGGATGAGGTCATGATGCGGGTCGGCAATGGATCAAGAGTTGAGGTGATCGCCGTCGGAACGCTGCCTCTCCATATGCCACCTGGATTAGTTATAAACCTGAATAATTGTTATTTGGTGCCTGCACTGAGCATGAACATTGTATCCGGATTGTGTTTGATGCAAAGTGGTTATTCGTTTAAGTCTAAAAACAATGGTTGTTCGATTTATATGAATAATATCTTTTATGGTCATGCACCTGTGTTGAATGGTTTATTTCTGTTGGATCTCGATAGTAGTATTACGCATATTCATAATGTTGATGCTAAAAGGATTAAACTTGATAATGATATATCTACATATATGTGGCACTATCGTCTAGGTCATATTGGCGTTAAACGCATGAAGAAACTCCATTCTGATGGACTTTTGGAATCACTTGATTTTGAATCATTTGATACATGTGAGCCATGCCTTATGGGCAAGATGACTAGAACGCCGTTTTCCGGTTCAATGGAACGGACGATAGATTTATTGGAAATCATACATACTGATGTGTGTGGACCAATGAGTGTGTCGGCGCGAGGTGGATATCGTTATTTTGTTACTTTCACGGATGATTTGAGTAGATACGGGTATATCTATTTGATGAAACATAAGTCTGAAACCTTTGAAAGGTTCAAAGAATTTCAGAATGAAGTGGAAAATCATCGTAACAGAAAGATCAAATTTCTGCGGTCCGACCATGGAGGAGAGTATCTTAGTTACGAGTTTAGCACACATATGAAAGTCTGTGGAATAGTTTCACAACTCACGCCTGCCGGAACACCACAACGTAATGGTGTGTCAGAACGTCGTAATCATACTTTATTGGATATGGTTCGATCTATGATGTCTCTGACTGACTTGCCACTGTCATTTTGGGGTTATGCACTGGAAACCGCTGCATTCACTTTAAATAGGGCACCATCTAAATCCGTTGAAAAGACATCGTATGAATTATGGTTTGGAAACAAACCTAAGTCATTTCTTAAAGTTTGGGGATGCGATGTTTATGTGAAGAAACTTCAACCGATAAACTCGAACCCAAAGCGGAAAAATGCGCCTTCATAGGATACCCTAAGGAAACGATTGGGTATACCTTCTATCACAGATCCGAGGGCAAGGTCTTTGTTGCTAAGAATGGATCCTTTCTTGAGAAGGAGTTTCGTGAAAGGTGTGAGTAGTCGGAAGGTAGAACTCAAGAGGTTATTGAACCTTCTCTTCATGAAATGGCGAGTAGCGCAGCTCCAGAAGTTGTTTCGGAGTTGACTTCACCTAATGAAGAGAGAGCTAATGATATTGATCATGAAACTCCGAAAGAGGACACTACCGAACCTCGCAGGCCAAGCAGGACACGTGCAGCTCTTGAACTATACGGCAATCCTGTTATGAATTTCATGATTGATGAAATAGATGACCCTGCGATGTATGAAGAAGCGATGATGAGCCCTGATTCCAACAAATGGCTAGAAGCCATGAAATCCGAGATGGAATCCATGTACGAAAACCAGGTTTGGACCTTGGTGGACTTACCTCACGATCGAAAGGCCGTTGAGAATAAATGGATTTTCAAAATAAAAACTGATGCTGATGGTAATGTAACCATCTATAAGGCTCAACTTGTGGCAAAGGTGTTTCGACAAATTCAAGGAGTTGACTACGATGAGACATTCTCTCCCGTAGCGATGCTTAAGTCGGTTAGGATTATGTTAGCAATTGCTGCATATTTCGATTATGAAATATGGCAGATGGATGTCAAAACTGCGTTCCTCAATGGTAATATTAAAGAAGAGTTGTATATGATACAACCTAAGCGTTTTGTCGATCCTAAGGATGCTGATAAGGTGTGCAAACTTCAGCGATCCATCTATGGACTGAAGCAAGCATCCCGGAGTTGGAATCTCCTCTTTGATGAGGTGATCAAAGAGTTTGGATTTGTCCAAACTTATGGAGAGGCTTGTATTTACAAGAAAGTGAGTGGGAGCAATGTGGCATTTCTGATATTATATGTGGATGACATATTATTGATTGGAAATGATATAGATCTTTTAAACAGTGTTAAAAGTTATCTAAACAACAAATTTTCGATGAAGGACTTCATATATATTAGGCATTAAAATCTATAGAGATAGATCAAGACGCCTAATTGGGCTATCACAGAGTACATACCTTGATAAGATATTAAAGAAGTTTAATATGGGCGGAAGTAAGAAGGGGTACTTACCTATGTTGCAAGGCAAGACATTGAGTAAGACTCAAAGTCCGACTACAGCGGAAGAAAGAGAGATAATGGATAAGATCCCCTATGCCTCAGCCATAGGCTCTATAATGTATGCCATGCTATGTACAGGACCGAATGTGGCACATGCTATTAGTTTGACTAGTAGGTACCAATCTGATCCAGGTTCGGAACACTGGATAGCGGTCAAGAATATCCTTAAGTACTTGAGAAGAACTAAGGATATGTTTCTTGTATACGGAGGTGAAGAAGAGCTAGTCGCTAAGTGTTATGTCGATGCTAGCTTTGACACTGATCCGGATGACTCTAAGTCTCAATCTGGATACGTATTTCTCTTAAACGGAGAAGCAGTTAGTTGGAGGAGCTCCAAACAACCTGTGGTGGCTGGATCAACGACGGAGGCGGAATATGGTGCTGCTTCAGAAGCAGCGCAGGAAGCGGTTTGGATGAAGGAGTTCATAACGGAACTAGGTGTGGTTCCTAGTGCGTTGGACCCAATGGTGATCTATTGTGACAATAATGGAGCCATAGCCAACGCCAAGGAACCAAGGTCTCACAAGAATTCCAAGCATATTAAGCGCCGGTTTCACTCCATCCGCGAGCATGTCAAGGATGGAGATATAAAGATTTGTAAAGTGCACACGGACCTGAATGTAGCAGATCCGTTGACTAAAGTACTCCCTAGGGCAAAACATGATCAACACCAGAACTCCATGGGTGTTAGATTTATCACTATATAAACTATATTATTGTCTCTAGTGCAAGTGGGAGACTGAAGGAAATATGCCCTGAGAGGCAATAATAAAGTTGTTATTATGTATTCCTTGTATATGATAGATGTTTATTTTGCATGCTATAATTGTATTGATAGGAAACATCAATACATGTGTGTTTAATAAACAAAAGGGTTCCTAGTTATGCCTCTTATAGACTAGCTTGTTGATTAACAAGATGATCAAGGTTTCCTAATCATGGACATTGGATGTTGTTAATAACAAGGTCACAACATTTGTGAAATGATGTGATGAACATTCATCCGAAGTATAGCATTATGATCAAGTCATTATGTTTATATTGCTATAACATCATACGAAGTAATATTTATCCTTAGACCATGAGATCATGTTAATTGCTAACACCGGAAGAGTATCTTGATAACATCAAACGTCACACCGTAACAAGGTGACTATAAAGATAGGTTCAGTACTACGAAGGTGTTATGTTGAGGCTCATGGATCAAGAGTGGAATTTGTCAATCCAGATGACGGATACATATACTGGGCCCTCTCGGTGATATCACATTAGGATAGCTTGCAAGCAAGTGATGTGATCACTAGAATGTTATATCACGGGAACGAGAAAAGAGTGCATGTCGGTAACGAGATCAAACTAGGTATGGAGATACCGATGATCGAATCTCGGACATGTAATATATCGAGAGACAAAGGGATTTAGTTACAAGCGTTAAAGGTTCTCACGATCACAGAAGTCATCGTTGAATGTGTAGGAGTCAGTACGGATCTCCAGGTCCCGCTGCTGATTATTGATCAGAGAAGGGTCTCGATCATGTCTGCATTATTCGCGAACCGTAGGGTGGCACACTTAAGAGTTACCGGACACCATTTTGGAGCACATATGTTTTAGACGAAAGAATTGCAAAGCGCAGGAATTGTTTCAATAGAAACCGGAAATTGTTTCGGGTGAAATTGCAGAAGGTGGTTCTGCATGTGATATTGAAATATTGCAAGGGGCTATATGTGAATGTTTTTTAATTAAAGTAATTAACAAAATTATGAATAAATTTAATAAAAAGAGTTTTATTAAATGAGAGAGCATTAAATTTGGAGAATTTTAATGCATTTAAAGTGGAGACTTTAAAAGGGAATGTGAAGAGGCATTTTAATGTGGAGGGGTTACCACCACATGAATGGGGGATTTGAGGGGTCACCCCCCCATGCGCCGGCCATGGAGAGAGGGGGCACCCCCCTCCTCCTATAAAAGGCAACCCATTCCCTCCTTCATCCTCACACCTCCTTGTGAAGGATCTCTCTCCCCCTCTAGAATTATTCCCCCATGGTCTCGGATTAGCGAGATACATGTTCCCAGTGGCATTTCGTCTGGAAGGAGTTGCTGCTTCCGCTGAATCGCTGGAGCGAGGAGGTGGAGGTTGTACGGTGGCTTGAACGTGTGTGCGAGGACGGATGCGCTGCTGATTTGCAGCGCTCGGACTTCCACACGATCTTGAGATCGGCAAGCGTATGACTACATCAACCACGAGTTCCTACTCGTTAACAAAATTCGTTGTCTTCGAGGGTAAGTTCTCCATGGATGTATGT
This sequence comes from Avena insularis, assembly GCA_023614405.1. NCBI lineage: Eukaryota > Viridiplantae > Streptophyta > Magnoliopsida > Poales > Poaceae > Avena > Avena insularis. Next base: position 316,977,075 of record CM042692.1, on the reverse strand, counting down.
CCACCCGTTGCTCTGTATCTAGTAGATAGATCTTGGCGTATAGTTCTCATCGTAGGAAATTTTTTGTTTTCTATGCTGCGGACCCAACAACTGGGAGCGACAAACTAAGAGAGCAATAATGGCCATAATCATGCAGAGCGACAAAACATCATTGATCAAATCATAAAGTGATACTACAAGTTGAAAACTAAAGGATCATAAAGGCTATAGTGACTTGAGATAGTCATAACATGGTGTGAGCATGCGCCAAGTCAATCCATATAAAGCATCAAAGGAGAATACCACTATACTATGCTTTATTATGCTAAAACAACACATGATTCATCCAAGGCACATTAAGAAATCTCAATTGTTTATAACAAGTCATGCTACAGCAAAGAATTCTAAGCATAAATCCAAAACAATATCAAGCATATGACAAAGCATAGGCCACAGTAAAAAACAAGCTCTTTTTACCACATAAGTATGAACTCTCCTACTCTTTTCCAATCCAAACCAAACTATTTGCAAACCCATGTATGAAAGAGGGGGTCCAACCAATTTATTCAGAAAACTAAGAAAACCAAGCAAACGAAAAAACCAAAACGAAAACGAAAAAGAAGACGCTCCAAGAACAACACAACTGTGCATGAAACAATAAAAATGAAGCGTTTGGAAGAAACCTGGGATTTTTTATTGATGAAGAAGGGGATGCCTTGGGCATCCCCAAGCTTTGACGCTTGTACTTCTTGGATATTTCTTGGGGTGACACGCATGGCATCCCCAAGCTTGAGCTTTAGTCCATCCTTCATCTCATTACTCATTCCTTCCATACACCTGGAATTTTTCCTTCATACAAAACTTCACACAATCTTTATTAGCAACATTAGTGCACTCAAGATAATAGGTCTTAAGGTTCAGTTCTAACATCAAATAAACTTCCATTATAACACTAGATACTGTAGCACTTCCCTCAAAAAGCTCAATTCCCCAAAAGAACTAAAAAAGGAACCAACAAGAAGCAAATGCAGAAAATGGCAGAAATCTGTCAAAACAGACCAGCAGGTAAAGACGAATTTTTTCGAAGACCTTATGTTGCTCAAATAAAAAAGTGTTGAACTAACTAAAGTTAGATAACAACCTGGGGCAGAAGCACAAAAATTCACACCTCAAAAAGAAGTTCAGAGATTTTACACGAATTTTTACGGTGAAGCACAGAAATCTGTTTTGGGACAACAACTTTCCCAATCATTACTTCTCTCTCATTAGAGGTTACTCTTGGCACAAAAAGCAAATAAAAAGGATAAGGAGCGGTTATTACTGAGGTAATAACTTCCAAGACTCATATAAAACTTTTAGGTTATCTCCCAATAAGTACTTTTCTTTAACGCCTTTAAGTTAGGCATAAGAAGCAAGAAGAATCAAGTGTTCTCAAATGAAGAAGCATTAAGACCAAATTTTGTTTTCATAGGAGAAGCAAAAGAAATATTCTCCCTCTTCTTAGGGAAGTGTTCTATACCTTTCTTGAGTGGGAGTTTATATTTAATGGTGCCTTCTTTCATATCAATAATGGCACCAACAGTTCTAAGAAAAGGTCTTCCCAAAGTAATAGGACAAGAAGCATTGCATTCAACATCCAAAACATAGAAATCAACGGGGACATAGGCATTGTTAACCATAATAAGGACATCATTAAGACTCCCCATGAATTTCTTTTTAGCATTATCATCAAGTGGGACATTCAAATAACAATCTTCAAGTGGAGGCAAATCAAGCATATCATAAATCATTCTAGGCATAATAGAAACACTACTATCAAGATCACATAAAGCTCTGAAATCAAAGTCTTTCACTTTCATATTAATGATGGGTTCCCAACCATCTTCTTGTTTTATAAGAATAGAATCTTTATGTTTCATCTTTTCTTCTTTAATCTTTATGAGAGCATCAGTAATGTGTTTTGTAAAGGCCATATTCATAGCACTAGCATTAGGACTTTTAGCAAGCTTTTGTAGGAACTTAATAACTTCAGAGATATTGCAACCATCAAGATCAAAATCAAAATTATCATCTAGAGTAGTAGAACTATTACTAGCCTCAACACTAGTGGTGGTAATAGTAGAAACACTAATGTTTCTAGCAATTTCATCTTCTCTTTCCCACTTAGCATGTAATTCAGCTAATAGTCTAACATTTTCATCAATTCTTACTTATATAGCATTAGTAGCTGCAAAGGGATTATCATTAGTTTCAGGTTTAGCAGCCATTTTATTCATAGAAGATTAAGCTTCAGCCAAAGATGCTATATTTCTTTCAGCATTAGAGAGTTTTTCCTCAATAGTTTTATTTAAAGCAGTTTGCTTACTAATAAAGTCTTTAAGCATAACTTCAAGTTGAGAGGGGGCACTCCTATTATTGTTATAGGAACTTACATAAGCATTACCATTGTTGGGAGGATATGGCTTATAATTGTTGTTACCAAAATTATTCCTATAAGCATTATTGCCAAAATTGTTATTTCTTATGAAGTTCACATCAACTTGCTCTTCTTGAGTAACCAAAGAGGCTAAAAGAACATTATTTGGATCAATATGGGCTTTCCCATTCACAAGCATAGACATAATAATATCAATCTTATCACTCAAGGAGGAGGTTTCCTCAACAGAATTTACCTTCCTACCTTGTGGAGCTCTCTCAGTATGCCATTCAGAATAATTAACCATCATATTGTCCAGAAGTTTTGTTGCAACACCCAAAGTGATGGTCATAAAGGTACCTCCAGCAGCAGAATCCAATAGGTTCCTTGAAGAATAGTTCAATCCTGCATAAAAAGTTTGGGTGATCATCCAAGCAGTCAGTCCATGAGTGGGACAATTCTTTACCAAAGATTTCATTCTTTCCCAAGCTTGAGCAACATGCTCATTATCAGATTGTTTAAACTTCATTATTTGACTTCTCATAGATATAATCTTAGCAGGAGGATAGTATTTTCCAATGAAAGCATCTTTGCACTTAGTCCAAGAATCAATACTATTCTTAGTTAAGGAATTCAACCATTCTTTAGGTTTTCCTCTCAAAGAGAAAGGAAACAATTTTAGCTTAATAATATCACCATCTACATCCCTATGCTTTTGCATCTCACAAAGTTCAACAAAGTTATTTAGATGGGCATCAACATCTTCATTACCAATACCAGAAAATTGTTCTCTCATAACAAGATTGAGTAAAGCAGGTTTTATCTCAAAGAAAGTATCTTCAGGCACATGTGGAGCAATAGGTGTGCTCATAAAATCATTGTTGTTGGTGCTAGTGAAGTCACACAACTTAGTGTTTTCAAGACTAGTCATTTTTTTGTGCTTTCAAATAAGAAAGCAAACTAGTAAGACTAATTTTTTGTCTGTTTTTGATAAAGAAACAAGCAAACAAGGATGGACATGTTACCCTCTTTTGCAGGTTGTATAGTGGCCAAGGCATCTACACGATAACCACCTCTAAAGGATGACTAGGCAAAGTCGGCCTTCGTAGGATCCACAGAATCACAAAGACCCTCACTTATTTGACCCTCCGCATGCTGATGGCCCAAAATATATCGAGCTCGTTGGGGAACCCCAAGAGGAAGGTATGATGAGCACATCAACAAGTTTTCCCTCAGTACGAAACCATGGTTATCAATCCATTAGGAGCAAGGAAACACCCCAAAGGTGTAGCTAGCTGAACGATGGCAGGGCGCACTATCGGTGCCAGCATCAACGTGGAGACCTGCACAACACAACCACAGAACTCTGTCCCCAACTTGCGATGAGGTTGTCAATCTCACCGGTTTTGCTGAAAACAAAGGATTAAACGTATCGAATGGAAGGAAGTAATAGTTTGAAGAAAGTAAACACAAAGCAGTAAAAAGTTTATAGATTGTATGTAAAAGAAAGGACCGGGATCCATAGTTTACTAGAGGTGGCTCTCCTTAAGATAGATAACATGCTGGGTGAACAAATTACAATGGGGCAATTGACAAACATCGAGAAAGAAATACATGCATATACTAATCATCTTCACTCCTTTGAGATTCGATTGGGCATTACAACATTATACATAGACCGCCATCCAACTGCATTTATGACTAATAATCCACCTTCAGGTTATAATCCGAACCCCCTCCAGTATTAAGTTGCAAGCAACAGATTATTGCTTTATTTAATTATGTAATGTAAACAATACGATTGTTCTATGAACAAAGGATTGATGTTTTCTCCCTAGTAGCAACAGCACATCTAGTACCTTAGAGATTTCTGTCAGTTCCCCAGATTACTAGAGGCATTAACCCATCATCGAGCATAAATACTAACACTTGGAGTTGCTAACATCTACTTGGCCAAGATAGCTACTAACAACGGAAAGCATGCAAGATCACAAATAACAAAGACATGATAGAATCAATAATCAATCTGAAATAGCACCTCAATATCCATCGGATCCCCGCAAACACAACATGCAAAATTACAAATAGATGATCTTGATCATGAACGGAGCTCACAAGATCTAAACATGAAAGCACAAAGGAGGAGAACCAGCCATCTAGCTACTACATGGATCCTTAGTCCAAGGATGAACTACTCACGCATCACACCAGAGGCTTGCATGGTGATGAAGAAGGCCTCTAGGGTGAATTCCCCTCTCCGGCAGGGTGCTGGGAAGAGCTTTAGATCCCTCCCGATCTAGGGATGGAGATGACGGCGGCTACCGACTCTTTCGTGGATTTTTGATCGGGTACTTAGGGTTTTCATCCTGAGGGCATCTTATAGGCGAAAGGAGAGGCCGAGGGGGTGCCTAGGCTGGCCACACCACCCCCTGGCGCGGCCAGGTGGTGTGGTGCCCCCTGGCTCCTCTCCGTCTCGTATTCTGGCATCTGATGACTTCCGAAAAAATAGGCACTTTGGCTTTTGTCCCGTCCAATTCCGAGAATATTCATTTTCTAACTTTCCTGGAACCAAAAACAGCAGAAAACAGGCAGCTGGCACTATGGCTCTTGTTAATAGGTTAGTCCAAGAAATCATATGAAAAGTACTCTAAAGTGTGGACAAAACACAAGAAAGTGGATAAAACCAAGCATGGAACATCAAAAATTATAGATACATTTACAATGTATCACGTGCCTCTCCATGTCGCACAAGGCTCGAAGGATAGTGATAGGGTCCTAGTACATGGTGTATCCAAAGGCCAACCTAGCAGATCAAGTAGTATGAGATCCACACACACCTCTCTACCTGCTTCTCAAGGCCGTCTCGAACCATCAATCGGTTGAACCAAAGGAAAGGGTCGATGTCTCCAAAGTCCATGCTCGGAGGCATGGGGTTTGGAAGGACCGTCCCACCAATACAACTCGGCACGACCTATTGGTCCTTAGACTAAGGGTTGTACAACAACAAGACAAGAGGGGCTTACTGACCTCATCTAGTCCCATCCCACACAATTAGTCACGAGAAGGAATTCCGGAGGACCTCCCAAGATCAAACAACATCCACAGTGTCTTGGAACCAAGGTGACATACGGTCACACAAACACGCATGGCTAAAGTGTTGTTTCAGGTCCAGTCCTATATTTTTGGGCCAATACTACCTAGCCATACCCTCGAGACACTGATGTGAGTATAAGGCCTTCCCCTCGAGACAAGCAAGGGGAGAGCATTCAACGACAACTCAAACCAATCAAACACAAGCAACCAACACAACCACTTTATCGGAGAGCTAGATGGAACCGCCGTCTACTCGTAGTTCTTCCACAACAATTAGAGCATCTCAGTCCATTTCCACCATACCATAGAGTCTCCCCCTAATAAACGGGAAGACGTAGCAAGTCGACTACAATTTAGTCGGCCCATCCACCATACTACCTCACCCTTAGGGTATGTTTACTTCTCTTGTATTTCACCCCTAACGGTATTGGGGATGGGGAGTATTTGGCAAACACCCAATCCCCTCACTTACTCTTCTATCCAATAAACTAGTATGGTGGAGAGTTTTCAATCTAGACAAAAATAATAGGTTTGACGAGTGATTGTAGGGGATACATTGAGATTATCCCACCCCAACCCAGCTTAGTAGATGGAGCATTGGGAATTTTCTAGGATTCATGATAATCCCTCATCCCCTCAAATACACTACACCCTCTGTTTCTTAGAAGAGGGCATTTTTTCATCATAGCATAAGACGCAGTGTGTGATTTCCCTCCAATCTCTCGTAAATACCTTCCTCAATTGTTCGTTGAGAAATTAATGCCCCGTGCATTTTGCATGCAAGGATCAAATTATATCCCTCCAGTTTTTTTCTCCTTAATTTTCTCTCATATACAATGATGTTATTGGTCGTGCATATGTAGGGATCTCCTTATTCTTCGGTGTCATTAACTGTCTGTGCATCTAGTCGACTCTTCTTATACCTAGGTCTTAATATCCAACCCTATTTAAATACAGACGAAGTGATTAATCAGGGGTAGTTGAATAAATATTTTCTAGCTTAGATCCTCCTTGATTGATGAGCCAAAAGATATACACCTTAAGCTAAGAAATGGAGGGAGTAGAAAGTAAACAAGGCCTTAGAAAGGAGAGGATGAGTATGTCCGCAGGGGACTTAGCTCTCATTCCCCCTCCCTTTTCTCTCCTCCCCCCTTGTTGAGAGTCTCTTCTACTCCCCGGGCTCCTCCTTCCTTATTCTCCGGCGGCCTCATCGGTCAGAGGGATGGGGGAAGGGAGTTTAGCCCCCCTTGTAGATAGGTTTAGTGGTAGGTTGAGTTTGGTTAGGTTTTTATGCTATGTCGAGATCTGGCATCATGCCAGGAGGTGGAATTTGGATCTTGTGGCCAAGATCTAGAGCCATCTAGTGCTTCTCTTTCTCGATGTGTCACTACCGAGCTAGAGATGGAGGAGTTAATGGAGGAGGAAGGATAGATCCTCCGTAACTAAAGGTCCTTTATCCTTGGCTTTCGCTGCCCAAGGTTGGAGAGGTATTTCTTCCTTCTCCACTCATCATCGTGACAAGGATGAAGTGGGATTTCTCCCTTCCACTAATGGGTGGCCAGGCAGGCCAACAGGAAATCTCAGAAGATGCTCACATGAGTTCATCCACGACTTCTCATCATCTCTAGCCACTCAAGATGGTCGTCAGGTGACCACTCCCACCCTCCTTGTGAGCTTTAGTCACTTCAGGCCGGTGATTGAAGGCAAACAACAGCCTCAAGGCTCATATACCAAGATGGAGCCCCCCTTGTTCCAGGATAGTTGGCTCCTGGTGCTTCGCCCCAAGTGGTACTGTTGGGGGGATACCCCCGGGTAGGGTAGCGCCGGGGTATAAAGGCCGAGTTAGCCGAGGTATGGCACGGTCAAAGAGAATGCTAACCGGGTATACCTCAAGGAAGGCCGACTTAAGGAGTAACCCGGCCCGGAGGATGTTCACCTAACGTTAACCCGTCCAGCATAAAGCATATGTCGGCTATGTTTGGTCTATCTTATTTGTAGGTACCCTTGTAGCCGGGTTAGCCAGGCGCTAGCCGGGTTACCACTTGGCTTCCAAGAGAAGGAAGGAATCTTGCTGGTCAAAAGGTGGCCTTTGTCCACTGTAGCATGAGCGAAGCAGGGAGAGAGAAGGACTAGCGGGGCATGGCCGACAAAGGTGACGTGGGCAATGTCGGCTGACGCCACCAATGTCGGGTGATGCAGCGCTACAGGAGGGCTCAGGGAGGCTTACGCCCTGAGTCCGGACTAGTCGTTTAAAGTGTAAAAAGAGGCATCTTGCTTTAACCACAGGGCATATTCGGGGAATATGCTTCCACGTGTGCCCTAGACTTGTAACCTGGGATCCCCTATATAAGGAGCACCAGGGCCTCCATAGAGAGGGATCGATCATTTTAGCTAAGGAAGAACCCTAGAGCATAGTAGTGGAAAGTAAGAGAACTAGTCTCCTTCTCATGAACAGCTCGAGGGGCCCTTGTATTCCTTCATCAAAAGAGAGAGAGATATAAACATCAGTGTGTGGAATCACCACACTATCCCTCCCTGGATTCCTCTAGAGCACATTGGCTCCATCTTTATCCTATACATGGCATCTGCCGTGCCACCACCACGACAGTTGGCGCCCATCGTGAGGCTAGCGGCGCTAGCAGGAGTAAAAATCCGGACGGGAAATATCTTCGGCACCGCGCGAGCGCATCGTCTCCGGTCTTGTTCAGCGCTTTGGAGCGCTGGACTAAGTCAGCGACAATGTTGGGAGCTTCGGCAGGCTCCCTCCTCCATGCAACGGCCTCTTCATCAAGCTTGGCGCCCACAAGATCTATGTCGGTGTTGACGAGTCCTGCATTCACCCACAACATGTCGTCGAGGGAGGCGAACCACCTCTCAGCGCGGCTCGCAGCACGCGTATCACTCGCCTTGCTAGCTACGTTGAGGTCATGATGACGGCGCCTGATGTAGGAGCGAGCAAGGACCTAGCGCCAGATCCGGACGCCACGCCGAAGCAGGCAAGGTCTAGATTCCCTCCACTAGAGAGGATAGAGAATGTACTGCAGCAGGCAATAGATAGCTTAGCAATGCCCATAGCACCAGTGGTAGATCCGGCTCAGGCACATGTCGAGTGAGAGGAAACTAGGTAGAAAATGCTAGCTGGTGCAAAAAAGGTATCTGAGTTACATCAGTCACTGAACATCACTCTGCGGGAGTATGCAAAGGCAAACCGCATAGATGGAGTAAAAATCCGAGGTAGAAACCTAATTACTGAGATAGACAAGGAATATGTGCCTAAGTCGGGGCAGACAACTACTATAGTGACAGCAGGGCTGGAGAGGTATAACACCCCAGCGAAGAACCTTAGGGCTGCTAATGCGGCTGCATCCGAGTTAGAGGGTTTAACCAGATAGGCCCGAGAAAGGAAGTAGGAGAGAGTTAACCACTTGTTGAGAGTGGCATGTTAGCAAAATGAGGAAATAAACAAGGCAAACCCGGTGCAACCCGGAGCATCGGATGTAGTTTATTCGGCAAGAAATAACCTGGCGAAGTCCGCTGGAGCTGCCTCGTCACCTCATGATGAACCTAGGAGAGAGGAAGTGGTAACCTCGGCGAGAAGAGACAAGCAAATGGTTCCATATGACTCGGTGAGGGTAGGCAAAGGAAAGGAAATACAAGTTGATGAGGACCGTCACAGTGCCAGCCGGGGTGAAGCTGGTCGAGGTAACCGCGACCAAGGCAACGCCGGTCAGAGGAATGCTGCCAACGGCAATGCCGGACAGCGTAATCCGGTGGGAACAGGACAAAATGCACCTCGGCAACAGCAGCAGCAATATGCACCTCGGCAGGAGAGAAGTGCTAGGCCAGCAGTGCAGCAACAAAATGCTCATCCGGGTCAGGATAGGTACAATGATGGTTACTTAGCAATGGGTGATGCCCGATTTCCAAGACTAGAGCACCATGCGATTGGATCAAGATTGGGAAACCGGAATTTGTAGCTGGATGATGCAAGGCTGAAGCTGGACCAAATCTATAGGTCGGAGATGATTGAGGTATAGGGTCCTCCGGGTCCCGCATGTTTAGGACCTCGGATCATGAGAGAGCCACATATGGAGAACTTTCAGCTAGCTAGAGGGACGAAGACATATGACGACAGTACTAAGCCGGATGATTTGCTCATTGATTATGCAACTACAGTGAACATTGCCATGGGTAACTTGAGATGGGCTGTGAGATATGTGCCCCAGATGTGGGAAGGACCAGCAAGGGTCTGTTTGAACAATTTGCCGCCGAGAAGCATCAACTGTTGGCTAAATTTCGAGGAGTTGTTCATCAGCAATTTCTCAAGAACATACAAGAGGCCGAATAGGCCACAAACCCTAGCGTTGTGCAAACAGAGACCGAATGAGCTGGACTGAGAGTTCTTGACTCGGTGGTGTAATGTGCACAATTCCTGTGAGGGGGTGATTGAATCACAATCAATTGCGTGGTTTGCCCAAGGTTGTAGGTATGGGAGTATGTTGTGGCAGAGGTTGCAGCGAGATATGCCAACTACCTTGGCTGAGACAATCCGGATCGCGGATTGTATGCTTTGGGAGATCCAACCCAACCTCGGCTAATGTCAAGCGAATCAAACGAGGAGTACTACAATAGAGATGGTTCCGGGTCATCACGAAGAAATGACTTCCGGGGTAAGAGGAGAGATGATCGTTAGGATTACAGGTACAACTCGCAGCAGGTGGCAGCTGTAGACCAAGATCAGCCCAATGTCAGTGCTAGCCAGCGTCAGAAAACTGGAGGGCAACAGTGGCAACAAAAGGGTGAAGGAAAGAAACCTTGCACGCCGAAACAGAAGAAACAGTGGCAAGAAAGAAAGGATAGGCCAAGATACACATTAGAGTCTATGTTGGATCAGCCGTGCAAGTTCCACATGCCAAGTCCGAATAACCCGGCGAATCATACGACCCGGCAATGTGAATGGATGAGGAATCTAGATAAAAGGGGCTCGGGGAATGCTCAGACACCTCGGCACGATGGACCTCAGCACGGAGCACCTCAGAATGATGCACCTCGGCAGCTACATCTCACTGAGGGGAATGGACAGCAACTAATGTTGCCTCCGCCTCCACCGAGGTATGAAAACCAGGAGAGAAGGGATGCAGTGCATCGGGTGAATGATCAGCAACAGCAAGATCAAAGGTATCATGGTCAGGATGGCAGAAACGAATACAGGGAGCATCACCAAAGTTACTGTGTGTTCACCATAGAGGAAATAGATAGAAAGAGCTTGCAGCACCGACATATGGAGGTGAACGCAGTAATGCTGGCTGTGACGATGTATATGCCTTGGGCAGAGCAAGAGATTACCTGGAGCATCAAGGACCACCCAAAGATTATGCCAAGTCCTGGGACCTACGCACTGGTGCTAGATCCAACGTTCATTGGGCCGAATATCAACGTAAGGTTCTCCAAACTACTGATAGACAACTGCAGTAGCATTAACATCTTGTACAAGGATACCATGCACAACCTGGGAATATCGGAGAACATGCTCCAAGTAACGAGGACCACTTTTCATGGCATTGTGCCGGGTATCTCCTACGAGCCTATTGGTAAGGTCCGAGTGGACGTTCTATTTGGCACAAGGGATAATTGCCAGACTAAGAACTTGGAATTTGAAGTTGTGAACTTAGAAATCGCATATCATGTGTTACTCGGCAAGCCAGCTTTGAACAAGTTTATGGCAAGTACTCACATTAGTGACTTGAAGATGAAATTTCTAGGGCCAAGGGGAGTGATCACCATTGCCGGGGACTTTAGGCGTTCCATTGAGTGTTCCTCTGTCGGGTCTAACCTATCCGAGTCACTGGTGATCGCTCAAGAGAATAGGAAAATTCTGGAAGTGGCTACACTGGCTCAGTCCGCGCAGCAGCATATGCCGGCTCTGAGTAACCCGCATGGGAGTGTCTCATTTCAAGCGACAAAAGATATGAAGAAGGTGCATGTTGATGACCAGTTCCCAGAGCACACCGTAACAATTGGTGCCCGGTCAAGTAACAAATAGGAAAGCGAGCTTGTCAACTTCCTCTGTGAGAATCAGGATATCTTTGCTTGGTCTACACAGGACCTGCAAGGTGTGCCGAGGGATTTGTCCGAGCACTCTTTGAATGTGAGACCTGAAGCAAAGCCGGTGAAGAAACCTCTTCGCCGCTTCGCCAAAGACAGGAGAAAAGTCATTGGAGATGAGATAGCTCGGCTCCTTGCAGCCGGTTTTATCATGGAAGTGCTTTACCTAGATTGGCTCTCTAATCCGGTGCTCGTGGAAAACAAGAAGGATGATCCGAATGTGGCAGTAGTATGGCGCATGTGTATTAATTTGACGAACCTGAATAAGGCGTGTCCAAAAGATCCATTTCCACTGCCAAGGATAGACCAGGTCATAGATTCAACTACTGGGTGTGAGTTGTTATCATTCATAGATGCTTATTCTAGGTTTCACCAGATACCTTTGAATCCGGATGATCAAATAAAGACTGCGTTTATCACCCCATATAGGGCTTATGGCTATCGCACTATGCCGTTTGGTTTATGTAATGCTGGAGCGACGTATCAACAGTGCATGCAAAAATGTTTACATGACCAAATAGGTCGAAATGTGCAAGTGTATGTGGATGATGTGATAATAAAAACTAAGCAAAGGAAAATGCTCCTTGATGATATCCGACAAACATTTGCGAACCTAAGGAGGTTCCGAATGAAGCTTAACCCAAAAAAATGTATCTTTGGCGTGCCCGCAGGGAAGTTACTCGGTTTCCTTGTATCCAGCTGAGGTATCGAGGCCAACCCCACGAAAATTCGAGCCATAGAAAAAATGGAACTGCCAAAAAGTCTTAACGATGTGCACAAGTTTATGGGTTGTCTGGCATCGTTGAGTTGGTTTGTAAGCCGGCTGGGAGAGAAGGCGTTTCCCCTCTATCAGTTAATGAAAAAGCAGACAGATTTACATGGACACCACAAGCTGATAGCGCGTTCCGAGAGTTAAAAAAGATGATGTCTTCTGCACCAATTTTAGCCGCCACTACCTAGAGAGCCTATGTTGCTCTATGTAGCCGTGACTAACCATGTCGTAAGTGCAGTGATAGTGGTGGAGCGCAATGAGGAAGGTAAGTCGGTGCAAAGGCCTGTGTATTACCTGAGTGAGGTATTATCGACTTCGAAGTAGAATTACCCTCACTACCAAAAGATGGCATACGGTGTGTACATGGCAGCCAAGAAAGTCAACCATTACTTTGAGGAACACCCCATCAAGGTGGTATGTGAAGCACCCATATCCGAGATTATGGGCAACAAAGATGCCAACGGCCGAATTGCAAAATGGGCCATCGAGTTAGCCCCATACGCACCGCGGTTTGATAGAAGAGATGCGATCAAATTGCAAGCTATGGCGGATTTCTTCGTGGATTGGGCTGAGATGCAATATGAACCACCTTTGCCGGACTCAAATTACTGGCGAATGCACTTTGATGGATCAAAACTAAAGGAAGGATTAGGGGCCGGGGTAGTGCTTACCATGCCCAAGAAGGATCAGCTGAAATATGTTCTCCGGATCCATTTTAGCGCATTAAACAATGTAGCCGAGTATGAAGCGCTAGTGCATGGACTTAAGGTAGCAAAAGAAGTGGGAATATGTCGAATACAATGCTTCAGAGATTCAGATTTGGTGGTGCAACAAGTGTCTGGCAATTGGGATGCTCTGGATGCGAACATGGCCCTTTATGTATTCCACGTTCAAAAGATAAGTGGATTCTTTGAAGGATGTGAGTTTCATGACATACCTCAGATTGAAAATGAGGCAGCCCATATATTGTCAAAGTTGGGGTCATCTCGGTAGCCCATCCCGCTAGGTGTAGCATTGGAACACTTAAGAAAACCATCCATGACACCGTCACTGGAATCCGACTCAATCTATGTCCCGGTACCCTCCGAATCAGAAGCTACCCCCATGGATATAGGCTAGGGAAACACCTCAGCAAACCCGGGGACTACTTCGGTAGACCCGGGGACTGTCTCGCAGAACCCAAGGACGGTTCAGCTTAATCCGGCTAGAGTTATGTTGGTAGGTGCGATGGAAATTGACGAAGAGCTTTTCCCCATTCGAACTATACCTACATGGGAAAAACCAATATTTGAATTCCTAAAAGAAGGAACTTTCCGGAGTGATAAGGTAATCTCATGGAAAATCCAAAGAAGAGCAAAGGCGTACACTATCATCAACACCGAACTATACAAAAGGAGTGTCACAAGTGTTCTGCAGCGATGCGTAGACCCGGAAAAAGGGCTTGACATACCCCGGGATATCCATCAAGGAGAATGTGGTCATCATGCATCCTCCAGAGCATTAGTGGCAAAAGCTTTCCGACATGGATTTTACTGGCCAAGTGCCTTGGAGCAGGCCGAGGATCTTGTGAGAAAATGCAATGGATGTTAGAGGTATGCCACAAAGACACACATGCCTATGTCGAAACTGAAAACTATACCTATCACTTGGCCATTTGCGGTATGGTGTTTGGATATGTTAGGAACATTTAAGCCGGCAAAGGGAAACATGACCCATATCTTCGTTATGGTAGACAAATTTACCAAGTGGATTGAGGTAAAGCCAATCAGGAAATGTGATGGGGAAAAGCTGTGACATTCCTCAAAGGTATTATCTTGAGATACGGCTATCCCCACAGTATCATAACTGATAATGGCACAAATTCTGCTGATGGAGCATTTGCAAGATTCTGGAGAGAGAAGAAGATCCGGCTAGATATTGCGTTAGTAGCCCACCCCACGTCGAAAATGCAAGTGGAAAGATCCAATGGACTGGTTTAGTCTGGGATAAAACCCTGGCTCATCGAGCCGCTGCAAAGATCAGCGGGGTGCTGGATAGAAGAGCTACCAGCAGTACTTTGGAGTTTAAGAACAACTCCGAATCGATCAACAGGCTATACGCCATTTTTCTGGTATATGGGGCAGAAGCTGTACTACCATCCGACATAGAGCATGATTCGCCCAGGCTCACCCAATACACAGAAGCCGAAGTGTGCGAATCCCGGAAAAATGATGTTGATCTGCTGGAAGAAGCGAGAGAACTGGCCTTGTCTAGATCCGCCATATATCAGCAAAACCTCGAACGCTACCATAGCCGGAAAGTAAAACCCCGAGTCTTCCGGGAAAGTGATCTCGCACTTTGGTTGGTGCAGCGCACTGCTGTAATGCATAAGTTATCTCCCCCATGGGAATGACCTTTCATTGTAAGCAAAGCATTGCACACCGATTCCTATTATCTTATCGATGCACAGCCACAGGAGAAGAACAAGGCGGACAGGTCCGGCGAGGAATCTAAGCGTCCATGGAATGTAGCTCTACTTCATCCATTTTACACTTAGCAGAAGTGTATGTATCCGAGTCTCTCATATGTCAGTATGTATGTCGACAATGAGCATATCAATGAAACCTTGGCACCCCAAGCAGAAAATCGGGGACCGCCTTAATAATTATCTTTTCTGTATTTACTTTATATATGTTGGCTGGCTTAAATTACTTACACCTTAGTTGGATTAGTAGTGTGTGGGCACGAAAAACCTAACTCTTCGACTTGCTGCTATCAAACAAGAATTGGCTTCATGGCAAGCAAGAGAACAAGTTTGGAATTGCAAGGCACATGAAAAACGACTAAGGAAAGGAACGTAATCGAGCCGACATTTGTTATTCGAACTAACCGTGTACTTATTTTGTCTATATCATGTTGAGTTATTTTGAGCTAATCCCAAAGTTTCAAGTACTGTTAAGTCAATTCTTGAACCTCAGACTCGTAAGTCAAAAACCGAATCAAGGTAGACGCGAGCCAAATCATAAAATTGGAGGAACAAGAAAAGGAAACTTGGGGACTCCGCCGAAGTTAATCCGACCTTAATAACCTAGTAGCAAAACACAGACAATTGTAGCAGAACACAAACCATTGTGCATAATACATTTGCACCCGGCATACTAGGGATCTGATAAGTGTTCAAGTGTTTTTTGGCTCAAGGAGCAGAGGTAGGAGCCAGATCATCAGTTGTAGGAGGGGTAACTCGGCATCTGTGCGGGAGCACTAGTCTCTGTCTCATTTTCTGGATCAACCCCGACACCCTTCGGATCTTTAGCATCCTCGGCGGCTTCTGAAGCTTCTTCTTCTTTGCTATCTGCTTCATCTGAGACGTAGGCATCATCAACGGCTTCAAGGAAGCTTGGCCCTTCATTACAGCGATGCACGAAGGCATACTGAATAAGGTTATAAGAACATGCTTGACGCCGGGCGATCCACTCCGTATCATTCATCCACTTGGATCTGGTATGCATGTGATCCAGAATATTCAGATCCAGCATCTCGTACCATGAGAGGACGAAGCTCAATGTCGTATCAGCCCCTGCACGTGCAGCAGATTCTCGCCAAAGGTTCAGCTAGGTCTCACACTCCATCAGTTGTGATATGAAAGCTGTACTGCCTTTGGGAGTGGGGTCAGTGGGCCAGAGAGCATTGAACATCTAGATAGCTAGTGGCATGCTGTCCGCTCCATAATTCTTCATCACTTCAACGCGAGCAGCAAGGCTGACCAGCATGTCCTCCGTGTCATAAGGAACAGACTCGGAGGCAGAACCAACTGGGGTACCTCGCTGCAGGCGGAACTTGGCGACAGCGGCAGTAGCAAGGGCATCGCTCTCTAGGAATTTATCTATGAACAAAACAAGTAGTATCAATAAGTAAAGGCGCTTTACCCAGAGAAACAAGTGTCAGCGGAAAGAAGAAAACTAACGAGAGATGTGGCTGAGGATCTGGGTCAGCTCCTTTTGGCCATCAGTAGTCCTCATCTTGAGTTTCTCACGTTCGGTGGTCACCGACTCAAGTTTGATGTCGGCTTCCTTCAGCATGTCTTGATCCTTCTCAAGTTGAGTCTTCAACCGTTCTTTCCCCTCGGAGAAGTCCTGGTCGGCCTTATCAAGCTCAGTTTTGTGATGATCTTTGAGCTTCTGGATTTCGGCATTCAGCCGAGTTATCTCATGGTCCTTGAGGCGAAGCTTGGCGATTTCATCATCCTTCTTTTTCAGCTCGGCCTGATGCTTTCCTGCTTGTTCAAGAAAGTGAAGCATCATGTTAGGAATAGGCACGTTATCCTGAAGTGTCACTACAATAGTGGGTTGACCCGGCAGAGCCGAGGTATAATTATCTGTCGAGTCAAGGTGAGTGTATGCAAAAGATAAGTGACCAAGATGAGTTATCGGTGATCTCGGCCAAATTCTTTCACATGAGGATATTATCAGCTTCAACCTTGGCTGCGCAATCCGAATGACAGGTTAATAAAGATAGCAAATAACACAGAGAAACAAAAGTGAAAGATCCTTAGCAAAATAACTTACCCTTCTTTTTGTGCTCAGTAATCAACTTGGTATGCTTGGAGCGAAGGTCCTTGTATGTGTCCAGCAAACGCTGGAACTCAGTAGTTCGATGGTTAGTAGTGATCTGAAAGAAGCAAGTGTTAGTTCAATAATAAGAAGAGCTATTCGAAGTTCACAAGATCCAGGCCAAGTGGAACTTAACCCGGATCTAGGTGTGTGAATATTCGAAGTTCGCAAGATCCGGGCCAAGTGGAACATAACCCAGCTCTAGGTGTGTGAATATTCGAAGTTCGCAAGATCCGGGCCAAGTGGAACTTAACCCGGCTCTAGGTGCGTGAATATTCGAAGTTTAAAAGATCTGGGCCAAGTGGGACTTAATATGGCTCTAGGTGTGTGAATATCCGAAGTTTACAAGATTCGGGCCAAGTGGAACTTAACCCGGCTCTAGGCGTGTGAATATTCGAAGTCTACAAGATCTGGTCCAAGTGGGAATTAACCCGGCTCTATGTGTGTGGGTATTCAAAGCTACTAAGGACCTGTGCTAGTTCTCTAAGAGCATCTAACCGATTAACGAGTTACTCCCCTAGAGGCTCGGGGACTAGTGGCTATATCACTAAGTGTTTCTACATATTAAAAGGCATAACGGAGAAGGGTTTACCTCTATCATCCGGCCAGGGAAGGAAATGGCCTTGGTGGCAGTGTTCATCTGCGCGATGAACTCAGCCGGACCAAATTTCTCTGGAGATCATCTTGGGGGTTGATAAACTCGGCGTCATTCCAAGCATTGACATATTTAATGAGCACCGGACTATAACTTTCCCCGCTAAGCACATGGCTTGTCACTAGACCTTTGGCATGGGCCTCTCGCCTTGCGATCTGAGTGGCAGCTGGACTACTATGCAAGGTAAGCTGTTTGCTACCCTCAGATCCGGTGGTAGATGATCCGGAGGCAGCGCCATCCTTCTTAGTCATGGATGCAAGCGTGTGCTGTCCAGACTCAATATTGATACCATTAGAGGCTGGGTCTTTGGCAACCTCGGAAATCTTCTTGCTCTTGCTGTCAGGCTTGGGCCGTTGCAGAAGAGTCGAAGCTTGCGCTCCGGATTGAGCCTGTGATGTTGGCTAGAAGATATCCTTAATGGATGGAGTTGATCCGGAGGCAGTTGCCTGAGGTTTCTTGGATGCCAGTGCTGGTGTTGCTGCTGGTACTGGTGCTGGTGTTGCGGCTGGCATTGGTGCTGGTGTTGCTACTGGTACTAGTGCTATTGGTGCTGCTGGTACTGGTGTTGTTGGTGCTGTTGGTACTGGTGCTGGAGAAGAAGAGGTTTGAGGCGGTGCCGAGGTTATCGGCACCTCAGAGGTAGCTGGTTGCAGCTGAGCCGAAGAAGAGCTAGAGAGGTCTGGCATAGCCATATCCTCGGCAGCCCTACTTCCCCGACACCAACATTACTCTCCTCTTGACGAGGTGGGCTCAGATTCGGTGCAGCCGCTGAGCTCTCTTGGATAGGGCTCAATGGGAAAATGTCGTCGTCGTTGGGGGGAGATGGAGCAATCCAGATAGAGAGGCGATGCTGGAACCACTCTGGGGGATCACCCTAGGAGGCATGCCGAATCAGGCAACAAACAACAAATTAGAAGGACAAAAGAGAGATAAGTAATGCCCAAAGACAGTAGAGCATAATCTGTAAATGGAAGAAGGAAAAAGAACTTACTCAGCCAAGGCTGGAGGTTCCCGAGGATTGGGTGCTCTCCGGACAGTGGCCTTGGCTACTGGCTTGCCAGCTCCCTTAACGCCGGACTTCTTTTGCCTCTTCTTGGGCGGCGACTCCTCAGAAGCTGCGGCCGAGGTCGCTGGGCGTTTCTAGGAAGGGACATGATCTGGATCATCCACGGCAAGGGGAGGATCCTCGTGGACTAGCCCAGTCAGGTTAGCTAGAGCTGAGTCAGTCGGAAACGTGTAAGAAATGGGAACCGGATCAAGTACCTCCATAATTTCAATATCGGAGTCGTTATCATCATTAGGCCAATCCCTTAAACAAGAGTCCTTACCAGAGGTTCGTCTAGAACCATCCGGAGTGGGCAAGAACATCTCAGTATCCAGCTCCACCGTGTCCGAGACCAGGAGGTCCTTGGCCCATTTGAGGGATGGCTCCTTGCCATCTTTCATAGTTTGTTGAAGTTACAACTAAGAGCAAAAATATTAAAGGATCAAATAAGGATACAATCCGACATACCACAAGACTAGAGAGACGTGTTAAAGAAGGGAACATACCAGAGAAGGCAGCCTATCTCGGTAGAAGTGCTCTAGTCCCCATTCCTAGTCCTTGTCCATCCGGAAGATGGCCTTGACCCGGAGGAATATCTTGGTGTTATTGATCTCGAAGGAGGAGGTTTGGTTGGGGTCAAGGTGCCCTTCTGTAGGGGCGAGATCCGGCTACGAACAAAGGTGATCATAACGCCCTCGCTTTGTAGCCCCAAGATCTTCAGTTCCTGGAATCGTTTGCCCACCTGATTTGCCAAGTTAGTTGGCCTCTTTGGGATCCGGTATCACAAGGAGGTATCTGGGACACCCAGTTTGAAGGGGAGCAGCCGGATCAAGTCCTCGTCCGTATTGTCCTTCACATAGAAAAATGTTCGGGCCCAGCCTTTGCAAGATTCAAATTCGGTGACCCGGGGGAACAAAGAGTTTTTGCGGCAAGAGATAGAAGCTCCACCGCACTTGGTAAAAAGCTTGTTGGCCGGGGAAAGATGAGGGTCAGGAATGACGTTTTTGCGAAGACCAAAGAACTTGATCCAAAGTTCCTTGGTGGGCCAGAGACTGACATATCCCTCTATGTCAGATGCGAAGGAAGAATGTGAGGTAATGGCATTTGCCGAGAGATGATGCGGTTGAAGTTGGTAGGTGTGGATGAGATCATGGAAGAACTCACTGACGGGGAGGCCGAAGCCACGCTGGAAGTGAGACAAGAAGACCACAAACTCACCCGGATTGGGGGAGGGAGCGATCTCCTCGGTGGCAGGTGACACCAGCGGTGATGCGACACGTCTAATATAGCCATGTGATGTCATCTTCGCAAACCCAGGAGCCGGCCCAGGCGCCACACTTGTGTGCCTCACTCTCCTCCTCCTCCTCCTCGACGATGGCGATTTCTTCCTTAGTCATGTCCAAATCGCTGTCTTCCTGAGAGCAACCTGTAGTGGAGAGGAGCGGCCTAGATTGGCGAGGCCCTGTAGCGACAAGGTCGTGCAGCAGCG
This sequence comes from Avena insularis, assembly GCA_023614405.1. Classification (NCBI taxonomy): domain Eukaryota; kingdom Viridiplantae; phylum Streptophyta; class Magnoliopsida; order Poales; family Poaceae; genus Avena; species Avena insularis. The sequence continues at coordinate 316,956,932 of CM042692.1, read as the reverse complement.
GCAACAGCGTAGCTATAGCGGAGGAGCGAGGCGAGAAAGCACAGTAGTGGCGACCCAACGCGGAGTAGAAGCGGTGGTGACGGTGGCACAGCCAAGGAGAGGAAGGAAGAAGATGGGCAGGGGCACATGCAGAGTGGGGGAAAATCCCCAAGGGCCGCCCATGTCCCCTATTTAACCGTGCCTCTGGGAGGCATACTGGGATTCATTGCTACAGTGGTGCCACACGATGTGGTCATGTATTTGCCAAGCCAACCAATCATGGGCGCGCCACACCAAGGGCCACATGGAGCAGCGAATCCCATGAAGCGACGTGATTATACAGTTAACGAGGAGGTTGCCATGATGTGACGTTTGCAGCAGTTATTCCTGACAGTCAATACAATAACCGGTGCAGTAATTGGCGCGAGCCCTTAAAATGAGGCAAAGTGATGATTACCCTCCATGTAGGATGTGGGGAAGCATATGAAGGAAGGAAGGATGATCCAGATATATAGCTAATAACCCGGCCATCAAGAAGTAACTCGGAATGAGCCAAGGGAACGTCAAGAAAAAGGAGTCGGGTTACAAAATAACTCGGTAAGGAATGTGCAGATCTTGATAAGTTGAACCTGCTATGGCCTTATCAGCTGAAGTTGATAAGACCGCACCAGCTTCAGGGACTAATGTTGGGGGAATACCCTCGGGTAGGGTCGCGCCGGGGTATAAAGGCCGAGTTAGCCGAGGTACGACACGGTCAAAGCGAAAGCTGACCGGGTCACCTCAAGGAAGGCCGACTTACGGAGTAACCTGGCCCCAAGGATGTTCACCTAACGTTAACCTAGCCGGCATAAAGCATATGTCGGCTATGTTCGGTTTGTCTTATTTGCAGGTACCCTCATAGCCGGGTTAGCCAGGCGCTAGCCGGGTTACCACTTGGCTTCCAAGAGAAGGAAGGAATCTCGCTGGTCAAAAGGTGGCCTCTGTCCACTGTAGCGTGAGCAAAGCAGGCAGAGGGAAGGACCAGCGGGGCGTGGCCGACAAAGGTGACATGGGAAATGTCGGCTGAAGCCACCAATGTCGGGTGATGCAGCGCTACCGGGGGGCTTACGCCCTGAGTCCGGACTAGCCATTTAAAGTGTAAAAAGAGGCATCTTTCTTTAACCAAAGGGCATATTTGGGGAATATGCTTCCACATGTGCCCTAGACTTGTAACCTGGGCTCCACTATATAAGGAGCACCAGGGCCTCCATAGAGAGCGATCGATCATTTTATCTAATGAAGAACCCTAGAGCATAGTAGTGGGTAGCAAGGGAACTAGTCTCCTTCTCATGAAAAGCTCGAGGGGCCCTTGTATTCCTTCATCAACAAGAGAGAGATATAAACATCAGTGTGTGGAATCACCACACTATCCCTCTCTGGATTCCTCTAGATCACATTGGCCCCATCTTTAGCCTATACATGGCATCTTCCATGCCACCACCACGACAGGTACCATATTTGGCGGCGAGGTTCTTGACTGTGATGTGGTGCGTCACAGTGGTGGTTCTAGAGCTGGACCCGATGGCATTTCTTTAGCAACTTTTAGGGTCCATAGTGCAAAATGTCTAGGCATGTTTGTAATTTTTTTTCCTTTGCCCTGCATGTATTTGTCATTCCTCCACTCAATGAAAGCTTCTAGGCCCCTCTGGGACCATCCCATGTTCAAAAAAGCAGGTTGGCTTTAGTCTAGCTAGCCATCCCACCACTGTACCAATGGCCACCTACCTTCTACCCCTAGCCTAGTCATCAATGTAAGGCTAACTCTTGCGCTGGATACACCGTGTGGCTATGCTGCCCGATGCCTGCGCTAGCCGCTGGAGTTCAATGTCGGCCTCTCGGCCTCCACGCTGACATCTAATCCCATGGTTGGCTTCTACTTTTAAGTAGACCACCAGTAGCCATCTCCTCACACCACAACATTGATAGCCATGGACGAAGGCATATGATTGAGAGGAGGGCGCTTAGGAAGGCAATCGGGACCTAGACGTGGCTAAGGACGATGTAAACCCCTAGACTACATGTTATAACTTGCTAGCCGGTATAACCCATATGTGGGTAAGAAGTACTACTACGGGATCTGTGGGGCACTAATCCATAGTAGACCTCTAGGGGAGCGGCAAGCGTGGTACCGTACGCACTCGCATCCACACTCAAAATCATAGCTTCTAGTGCGAGAATATTCCCAGTAGTGTATGCATCCCTCGTACTCAAATGGGCACGTACGAGGTACGACCATACAAGAGTACATCATAGACAATCATCTAAAAGAAATATAAATATATTGCAACATCATTACAACAAAATCCAAATACATATCATATAGTAATAATATTATATATGAATATATCCTCATGCATCAATCATCATTCATCAAGTGGAAGCGGAAGCACAAATCAGTATGGATTAAGATAAAAATATGGCGAAGACACTTATAAGAAAGCAAATCTTAATCCACAAGTCTCAGAATTGCAAGCCTCGTAATCTCTACTCGAGGGGGTTAGTGCCTCCATCGTTAGCTTCATCAACATAGTAGCCACCATATGGATAAGCCTAACAGTCTAACAAATTCTAGACGTGAGACACTAAGGTACTCAACAAGTCTATATGCATCTAAAGGGGTTACCATGGTTCGACACAATTGTAGCAAAAGATAAACATCTAGACAGTTCTATAAAGACACGCTATAACACTCTTCTAACCAGATATATATGGGAGAGCGCTTTTCCAAATTGTTTGATATAGATAACTTAAAGTAAAACATAACCCATCCACCTTCTCGCTTACCAAATGATACCTTCGATCCGGATTCACGGATGTAGTATAATATATTTTTCCCTATAAGACCTAGGTTTAATCAAACCTTGGAAAGCAATGCTGAAAGGAAATAAAACGGACACGTGTACAAGACTTTGCTTGTTCGTTTTACCTTAGTTTACCGGACCAATCTAGTTTACTTTTATAATGGGTTGAATCAATGGATAGAGATAGGCCAGGGTTGAAGATCCACCTGAAACTGCACATCATATGGGATAAAAGATAATAATAAGCATAGTCATGTGTTATGTTTGAACAAAGATAATCTCTTGTGGGCAACACATCCTAATATACTAGAGCCCCGGTGATGCAGCGGGCATAACAATAGTCTTTTAATCCAACAAAGTGCACACCAAAGCAATGGGCTACAAACAATTATTAAGTGTAAAACACAGATCAAAACTTTAAGTGGTGATGTTGTCGTGATCCCGAATGGGTCGCTAAGCGAAGACCGTACTACCCTTTCTATCACTGGGGTTCCTGTGAGATCGCCGCTAGCCATGTATCTCACCTCAAGTCTTTATCAATCTATGGGATCTTGGGTACCTAAAGTCCACAAATCAAGACAAGAGACAAAGAAACAAAAGATACAAATCTCAATTGCAAACAAAATACAATACTCCCATGAATTAGATGCACATAATCGTTGCAAGGTTTCTCCCCAACCCGCAGCCCGTGAGGACTACTCACTCATAACAAATAGATTGGAGATAGAAAACATCATACAAATACTTAGATTGAAATCAAATATTCTTACAATGGTCACCAAATCACAAGGAGATCTAAAGTACAAAGCAATGACTATGGCTAGTGGAGGGAATGGATCATGGAAGTGATGAACAATGGTGTGGATATCCTTTGGTGTTGTTGTGATGTAATCTAAGAATGTCGGCTCTCTAGACGACAGTTGGAGCCTCGAAATATATAGGTGTCTTCATGAAAGTCGTAGGGTTTGACGAGACGAAGCCAACGCACGTGGTACGGGCGTATGGTGCGGGGGTCCTGCCCATACCGGTGGTCGTTAAGCATGTTGGCGCCTAGGAATGGCTTCCCAATTACTTGGGCATGTAGACTTCCTCAAAAACATTCATTATGACTCCTGATTTCGCATTAAAAACCATGATTTCCTGCACAACACAATTCAAAGAAAGGTTTTGCATATCTTTGCAATTATTAGTCATTAATGACAAGAATTGAGAGTTTATTGTCAATTGCTTGACCAAAAACAATGATTAAACATGGTGGAAGATGGCTAATTTTGGATCCATCAACATCCCCAAAGCTCAAACCTTTATCGCCCTTGATCAAGAAGAAACAAAAGAACTATAAGGAATTCAGTGTTTAAACTTGAAACAACGAGAATAAGAATTCACTTACGGTTGGTAGTCATATGCGCTCAACACTTCATTCATTTGTGAGGCCTCAAAGTTAGAGAGATGACGAGAGTACTATACAAGCTTCGGTAAGTCAAGACAATCAAAAGTACTATACAAGCTTCGGTAAGTCAAGATAATCAAAGTAAAGTTTAATATAAGTATAAGTAACTAGAAGTGTAGCAATCAAACCAATTCTTCTAGTTAACTCTCAGCTTGCCAAGGAACACGAGGATGTTCAAATATCATAATTGAGTAAGAGAGTTTCATGTCGTAAGTAGTATAACTTGTAAGTGTCTTATTTACGCCCACATCAATAAATCAAGTCTACCAAAAAAACTTCTAATCTAATCATTGCTTTTCAAGAAAAAATCGTAGAGTAGTAATGAGACCATGCCAAGGACTTGTTATGTGGATCCTCATAGATATCCTTTTCTTTTTATTCTTTCAAGGATCGCTAGTTGTTTCCTTTGCAAGTGTCTGCACAACCTTTGAGAGTACCAATACTTTTGCCCTTATATTGACACGTATGCCACTCATGTCATCAACTCATAGCCAAAATCTGGGGTTATACCATAGATCTTTCAAAAGCTAGCGGAGTTGTTGGCATCTCAAAGGTGTGCATTAGAGACATATAACAAAATTGTCTCTCTTCTTTCTCTTTTTTGAGCTAGTACCGTGGTTTGGTGCACAATGTTAGCTTTGGCATGCATCACAATTACCACTAGACTTTATTTCAATCAAACAACTCCTTTCATGAGTGTCGTCGAGCCTATCAAAATATCTACGGGATTAAGTATCTTCAAGGGTATACTCTCAAGACAATCATTCATCAAACAAGTCATAAATTTCATACTTTTTCTTATTGTACTTGTTTGGCAATATTATTTCCAAGGCAAGAGTCGGTTAGCTAAAATAACTAGAGCAAGAGCTTCAACAACTAATCATCATACTAATAAAAAGATTTACTCTAACTATATTAAATTACTCCCACAAGCATGGCATCTTAGCAAATCAACCAACTAAGATAAACAACTCAAACTTCATAAGTGGGAGACATAGAACATACCTCTCATAAGTGACTTCATGATCCTCTTCCTTATAGGGATGTGTTCCTTCAAAACTCAAATACGATTATTGTCATAATAATATTAAAGCAAAGAGGCAAAGTGAGAATCCACCTTTATGAAAAAGGAAGAACGGAACAATATTTTTGTATTTTCGAGGATAGGGATTAAAGAATAGAAAATAAATTGCGACCAAGCAAGGGTTTAAAAAAAAGCAAAACAAACGAAAAGCAAACTAAAAAGCAATGGAAAAAAGCAAAGTGTTGGAACGAGTCAACACGAGTGTTTCAAATCTCTCAAGGAGCTGGAGTACAACCTCGTTGAAAGGAAAAGGATGTCGTATAGAGGGGGGTGAATAGGCGATTTAAAACTTTTACGAAAGGGGCTCAACAAAGGAGGAATTAAAGTAGCGTTTACTTTGTCAAACACAAAACTGAGAACAACTAGGGTTCACCTATGTGCACCAACAACTTATTCTAAGCAAGACAAGCAACTATGTGATAGCAAGATATGGACTTCAAGCATGAAGGCTATCACAAAGTAAGGTGCATAAGTAAGAGCTCGGGTATAGAGACAACCGAGGCACGCGGAGACGATGATGTTTTACCGAGTTCCTCCCAACGATGGAGTACGTCTCGTTTGGAGAGGGGGTGGTTTCAAACCACCAATGCCACAAAAGTCCCCCCTGGTTCTCCTATGAATCTCACCCCAACGGGATCGATCCACACTTCCACTATCGGTGCACTTGTCGGTGGTAATCCGGAACCTCTCACAAGGTTGGGGCACTTCTCCACAACTCAATTGGAGGCTCCCAACAAACAATCTTGGGGAAAGCTCCACAACTTAATTGGAGGCCCCAAGTAATCTACAAACCTGCAATACAACCAAACCGTCTAGGGTTCCTAGAACCCAAGAGTAAAAAGCTTCTCAACTTTCACCCAATTGAATCCTCACCGAGAACTCAAACCGATGCAGCAAATGCAATGGCAAGAACACAAGAAGTGCTCAAGTCCTTCACTACCAAATTGCACCAAAGCTACAAAAGCTTATGGGGGAACAATAGAGGAAGAACAATGGAGGAAATCCATAAAAGACTCCAAGATCTAGATCCCAAGATGTTCCCCTCACTTAGAGGAGAAATTGATTGGTGGGATTATAGATCTAGATCTTCTCTTTAAAATCCCTCAAGAATATGCAAGAATCATAGGAGGGATTGAGGGATAGAAAGCTTCAAGAGTTCAACAATGGTGGGGGAAAATTTGCAAGAGAGCTGGAGAACCATTGGGGAACAAGGGCCCCTTTAATAGGTCCCTAGAAATCCAACCATTAGGCCCAGGAATTGCCCGGTCTGGAGTCTCCGGACTGGGACCAGAGTCTCCGGTGTACCCAGGACAAACAGAGACAAACTGGAGGACAGTCTGTACGTGGTCCAGAGATATACCGGAGATTTAGTCCGGAATCTCCAGTCTTACAAAAACTGACAGAAATACCAATATGAAAACAACCATAACTTTTGCATACGGACTCTGATTTTGATGATCTTAGGCTCGTTTTAAAGAGGACAATAAGATCTACAAGATCATGCAGAAAAACATCATAGTCCAGCAAGGGAGGATAGTACCAAATGAGGAAAGATTTGACCTATCTTAAAAAGATGAACTGGTAAAACCTTCAACATCGAAAACACAGTAGAGAATGCATACGAAATCCGTGTTCGATGAACTAGAGCTTGTTATGAATATTACCACAAGCTCTAAATCCTCTCATGGATAAGAATCAAATAAGAACCAAGAAACATGATGCCAAGTATGCAAAGTTTTGATCTCTCTTTGAAGGATATGATCATGTTACCCACTCGAGAGCCCCTTTTGATAGTCCGACTATCTATCCTATAAACCGGTCTCTCCAACTAGCACCACAAGACCGATAAGAAGGAAACCCTATCAAGAACATACATTTGCCTTGCACATATTCCACTTGAGCTTGATGATGATGATCTACTCCACCTCAAGATGGAACACTTTCCTTGATTGCGCTAGCTTGGTGAAGACTTGCAAATTGCTCCCCATACTCCACTATGGTAGAGCTTCACTTTTGGGCATATCATCTTCCCTTATCCCTGATCACCATAGGATGGCAAGCTTCAAACAAATGATCTCTTCAATATGGCTCATCTTGAACTTGCACATCATTTCTTATTTCTTCATTATGTTGGTGCCTTGAAGGTACATAAGAGATATCACTCCAACTTTATTCTTCAAGACACACTTGCTATAGGCTCAACTCTTTACAAATCATTTTCTGCCCGTTGAGGAAATATCACACCGGAGACTCCGGCCTATATACCGGAGACTGCGGTATGCAAACATCTCATACCGAAGATTCTGGTCCATCTTCGGACAGTCTCCGGACCCCCAATCAGAATGACCCGGGCATGTTTTTGAGGGTCACACTAGAGACATGCACCGAAACTCTGGATGGGGACACCGGAGACTCTGGTTGAGACACCGGAGACTCCGGTCCTTTCATACCGGAGATTCTGGTCCATCTCCAGACAATCTCCAGATCACTCATTGAAACCTTGGTCAACACTTGATCTTCTGCACTTTCTTCTTCTCCCAACCTTGAAGCCAACATATGGTTCAAGCATTGCCTATGGAAAAATCCTACAAGTAAATCTCAATGAAAATATAAGTCCATAAAGATTGTTATTAAGTACCAAAACCACACATGGGGGCACACATGCACTTTCAATCTCTCCCATTTTGGTAATTGATGATAATCCCTTTGAGAGAGTTTATATAAGGAATTATCCAAACAAAACGTTGTGATAACATAAAATATAACACAAGTATGTGATGTTAGTACAACCACAATATAGAGCAAACTCCCCTACAATCTATGCACGCGTGGATTTAACTTGAATTTCATTGCATATATTACCAACCATTACCGGTGGTGGAGTTTTCTCTATGTATTCAAGATGTCATGCAACACACTAAGATGCAAAGCACACGAGGCAAGTGTTTAAGTACAAAAATCAAAACACACAACCAAATTCCCTGAATCCCTCTAAAACTTCTCCCCTATTGGCGTCGATTGCCAAAATGGGTGAAAAACTTTAGAAGGCCAATTTAGTGAGAGTTCCTCCATATGGTGTGCATTTCTCATAATATGAGCAGAATCAAATGCACGTATCTAATGACGAATACCAGGAGGAAATCAAACTAAACTGAGGATCCAAAGATCGCAAAGAAATAAAATGGTGAAGAGGCATCAACGAATGAAGAAATCAATCAAAATATCCAAAGAACCACTTCACAAAAGGAAGATACCAAAAGAAAGATATATATTATGATAAGATCGATAGGAGAGTGATTTAAATAATATGAGGAGACTCCCCAAAGTTTATGCACAAATTATAATTTGCATTTGAATACAATATGCATAACATGGCATCCTCGTTCCCTCTATATCATATACACCACGAGCTCAAGCAAGAGAGAAGATATTACGATGAGAGAAAATGGGTGTTTAGATAAAAATAGGAAGCTCCCCAAGGATCATGCATAACAAAGTGCACAAATATGGAATCCTAACTCCCCATAATCAGACAAAACACCAAACAAGAACAAGAAAGCAAATGCATGTTCTTAGGTAAATTAGGAAAGCTCCCTAAGGTTTATGCACCAAATATAATAATTGCTTTGAATGCAAAGTGCATAAACATGGTATTATTGCTCCCCCAAACTTACATAACAACCCAAAGGCATGAGACATCAACTTTCTTAACACCAACGAGTGCCAAAAAATGCAAATGAAAAGGTCAAGCACTCAAAGCAAAACTTTTGGAGCCATCAAAGAATAAACAGGAGCACAAGGTGGACTCCAAAGCAAAAGGATATCAACTAGAGATTTTAGCCATAATCATGTGTATAAGTTTCTATGTAGACAACAATCACCAAGATATACATCCACAAATAAACATGTACACACAGAATGGATACTCAAGAATGAACAAGATATCCAAATGAAATTTATAGATAATGCCAATAAGATTTTTTCCTAGAAAGCATGGCCAAGGGCTCAAATTTATATTATTGAACATCAATGACCTTCAAACACCAACAAATACATCACAACTATCACAAGGGAAGTTGGAATACATTGGGAAAGGAAACAAGTATCATAAAGAACAAATAAACCTTGCAAATTCATCCATATAGTACATGAGAGAAATTGATGAAATGATTGGCAATAGAATTGCTAGATTGGCATATGTGGGAGGTGAATCATAAACATGATTTTTGTATACTCCCAAAATTTGCATTCATCTCAACTTACTCATATAACAATAAGTATGATAGAATAATTGTTTGCAAGAACCACAAAAAAGTAACTGAAGGAAATCATGCCATGATGCAACCACAAAGGTTGGATGCTAGAAAAGTATGCATGAGAGGGATACTTGTTACCGAGAGACCATTGGTAGGATGAAGTAGATATGAGTTTGTTGATCATCCTAGCTTGCCTCCAATTATCATTTAGTCACCACATATTCTTATTATTGAGACAAGCATCCAGTGTATCTCCAATGTACCTAAAACACATCTAAGTACACAATTGTCCCAAAACTCATTGGGTCCAAAGTAGTTAGAGAAACTACAATACATAGGAGAGACTCCACATAAATATGTGCATATTGATATGAAATTGAATTTCATGCACAACGTAGCCGATGTAATTTCGCGGGTTTCCCCTATATATTGGATCAAAGAAAGCAAGCATACCATAATGTAAACATGTAGTAAATATGCATGCACAAGGCTTTAAAGAACCAATAAGGAGATACAATTTGAACAAAAACACAGAGTAAACAAAGACGGTACACACAAGAGTGTGACACGACAAAAGGTATCCAATTTGTATCAAGGAATCAAATCAACACATGACTGAACTCAAGTTCAACAAATGAACTAAGCTAAAGCCAAAGATCAAAAGATAGATAAATATACAAATGCTCAAGGATTTATCTCATTCTAAAAGGTCAAAACACAAATCAAGGAATGAGACAAAACAAACTCCCCAAAAGAGCAAGGTTCCAACAAATAAACCACACTCTCCACACTTTTCATGATGGCACAATACCAAAATGAAAAAATCGAACTTCCAAGCACATACAACATGATATGGAACAAAACAAAAAGCATAAATATGAGTGTTCTAAATAATATAGGAGAGATCCCCCATGGATAGTGCATTATGTAGGATTTTCCTTTTGAATGCAAAATGCACACAAATGGGATCATCACTATGTTGGAAATATGCCCTAGACAAATAGTAGTAAGGACTATTATCATATTTCATATAGTTTATGATTAAGTTTTATATCATGCTATAACTGTATTGAGTGTAAACATCAATACACGTGTGACATACAAACAACCAGGGGTTCCCAGTTAAACTCTAGTCACTGGTTCATTGGTCAACAGATGATCATGTTTCCTGATCATGTGGCATTTATGCCAGTTGGAAATGGAGTCAACTTATTCTGAGAATGAGATGATGAACCAATACCCAACCTAAACATCGTGACCCGATCATGTCACAAAGTTCAAGTTACGATGATTAGAAATGGATCCTCGTAGACTATTTCTTAGACCGTGAGGCTATATCAATCACTGTCTCCCGAGAGTGCTTAGATAGCATCAAGCGCCACTTGGTAATACCGTGGTTATAAAGGTGTGTTCAGGTACTCGGAGGAAGCCTTAGAGGAAATATATGTCAAGAGCGGGATTTGTCCGTCCATGTGACGGGAAGATACTGAAGGGCCCACTCAGAGAGGTTAGATCCAATAGCTGCGCAGCGTGTGATTTGATCATGAGGATATCACTTGTCGGAACGAGTCAAGTAGCATTGTTCAGTAACGAGATTGAACACGACATGGTGATGTCATTGATCAGATCTCGGACAATGCAAGTACCAAGAGACAAAGGGAATAAGACACAACTATCCTAGTTCAAACGACGAAAGATCTTCGTGGAACGCACAGGGGTCACATGGCCATCAAGGTCCCTCTGTCAATCATTGGTGCGGGAGTGTCCCGACCATGCCTGGAGTGTTCCCGAACCGTGGGGTATCACGCTTAAGGGATTGATGATTCTTAGAGAGTGTTTATAGGATCGGTAGAATCACTGAAGAATTGTAGAGAGAAAATCGGAAGGTTTTGGTAAGTCCGGAGGATGTCCGGAGTGGAGGTGGAAAGCGTTCCATAGCCACGGAGGTTGAATAATATGTGAATGAATTTTAAATATTGATTTAATCATTTATTCATAATTACTTAATAAAGAGAAAATCAATTAAATGGTCAAAAGGCTTAATGGGCCAATTCCGGAGGGAAGAGGGCCCATTAGGGAAAGGCAAGAGGGAACCCCACCCTAGGAGAGGCCTAGGGGGTGGCCGGCGGCCCTAGTGGGCCAGCCCCACGTGGGGCCCATGGGTGGGGGATGGTCGGCGCGCCTCCCCACCTCTCCCTCTCCTTTAGTCCCATCCCGGGACTTTTAGGAAGGTAGTACCTCCCCTCCCCCTATATATAGTGGGGGTATTTGGCCAGATAAATACACCGAATAATCAATAAAGGTCTTCTCACTTTTGGGAGGACCTCTAATTGATATTTTCTCTCTCTCCCTCTCTCTCTCTCTCTCTCGTGACCGTGGTCCCAAGTTCGGACTGCGTGAACAAGAGACATCTTCATCATGGGCGCTGTCACGCAGGATTCGGATCAGAGCTCTACTTCCAATCGCTCTTTGGATCGGGGAAGCGGGAGTCATCGTCAGGCACCGGACGTGTGTTACTCCCTACGAGGTGTCGCACTTGAGGCACTCAAGTCGTTGGAGCCGTTGGAGCGCGAGGATTTCATCACGACCTTGAGGTCGGCTTCGGCTCGTCTACATCAACCACACTCTCCTGAGCGTTGACACCGCTTTTCGGTCTTCAAGGGTAAGTTCGTGAAAAGCCCCTCCCATTACTGTATTACTAATATATAGGTCCTGGCAGCTTCAGGGGTTCAGGGGCGTAGGGTAAAATTTATTGTTTTCATACGCCGAACCCCAACAGTGGTATCAGAGCTAGATCTTTGCGTAGTAATGCTAGTATGGGTAGAACACACGAGATGTAGCGTGTGGGCGTTGATCTTTTAGTTGTTACCCTCCCATGTGTACTTGTGTATACCGCAGTAATGCTTGATGAAGCAGCCCCCAACCAACTTTACGCGTTCATTCGCGAGACTGGTCCATGCTTGACATACGACTTGTACCGTATAAAGTGGCTTAGGGGGGTGTCTGTCTCTCTCGCATTAGTTGGTATACCATTTGCAACGGAGGGCCCCGAAAGGGGTGTAGTAGAGACAATTACTTGATCAGCGTTGTGCTGAAAGTTTGTAGGTAAGAACGCTTCTTGTGCGAAAGCCCATTCAACCACGTAAAACATGCAAAGATAAAGTAGAGGCATCTAAATTTGTTTTGCAGGGGGCATTGCTTTGTGATATGGTCGTGGCAAAGGTAAAGTGATTACCTTATGTTACGTAGTAGTACATAGTCATGGAGGTGACGGACTACCATGCCGGAATGACACCGGTACCCTGGTGTGTACGGCGCTGGAACCATGGCGCCGGAATCCGGTGACGACGGATGGAGATCACGACGTGAAGGACCATATCACATCGCATTTACATTCAATGTTATTGTTTGTATATCTTATTGTGTGCTAGTATTAGATACTCGACGGTAGCCTAATAAGGTGATCCCTATTAAAATTACCAACGATTGTGTTCCCCCTTAGTGTGCACCACCAAGAAAGTTCTTCGGTATGAGGCGATCCATGGTATAGGCATGGGTGTCAGACATATCTCAGACGCATATGGGTGTAAGCCATGTTGCAAATGAATACACTAAGGTTGAGTTGGCGAGCCTAGCATGTGCAGACATGGCCTCGGAACGCGGATGGTCGAAAGATCGAGCACGAGTCGCATGAATGATGTGACCGACGTTTAGCGTCCACCCTTGAACCCACATTGATGGTCGTGACGATCGGGCGAGATGTGGCTGATAGGGGTCATGTTATCACTAGGAACCCTTATGGGGATAGGTGTTTCTGAGTGGAGTTATTATTAACTCATTTAATTATAAACTTAGTCTAAATTCCTTTTTGCAATTATAAATGTAGAAAATGGTTCTCCCTGAGATTACCTTCCCTATTGACGATTGGTTAAAAGGAGAAAAGCTCAAGTTAGATGGATCCAACTTTTCTGCATGGGTCGTGCGCCTTTTTTATCTCCTTGGTGAGAACAAAGTGGCTGACTACATGACCTAAGAGATGTACTTGGAGCCACCCTATTTGTGGGGCTTGTTCCTCTGCGGTACCAAAGTTGGCAGGCCAGCGCATGGCGGTACCTAAGTTGCTTGAAATTACCGCGTTTCAAAAAGTTGGGCCGGCAACTACTGGGAGGGGCCATTTCGAGGCAAACTCATCTCACCCCTGCCAAATACAAACATTCTGTTAAACCGCCCCGTGAAGTAGATGGTCAGGACCCACATGTCGGTTATCTGCCCGTGACACGGGCGCCAACGCGACAACCTCTTAGGCAAATCGAGCAGCTAAGTGGATTGGATGCGTTGACCGATTTCACAAATCCATTCCTAGCTTTCCCCTAGCACCGGCGGCGTCGGAATCCACCCTCCAGGCAAGACGATCCCTTCGGACATTTGACTTCTGGGGCCAAGTTGCTGCGCCCAGTTGCTGCGCCCAGTCGCTAATACCGAGCTCCAATGGCGCATGCCGTAGCCACCGTTGCAAGGCTCTAGCCCGCCTCCGTCGCCGACGAGCCGAGCAGTTCGGAGGATGGCCGATCCTACTATCAAGGAAGAAGAAGTTCTGCCTACAAGCAGGTGAGCTACCCTTCTCTTTGCTATTTGCACTAATTACAACTGCTAGCTGGCTACTGAACCAAAAATTGTTCGTTAGCCCAATGCTGACAAACATATTTTGTCCACAGTTTTCTGTCAAGTGGGATCTGCGGGGACCCCCTTACCTGGTTACGGTAGTCCTCTACAGGTACGACTCCACGGGCAAGTGGTATGGAAGCCATTGTTTCACGATGGAAGAAGCGCCTGCACAGATCTGCACTATATCTGGTATGGGTGCTGCTCTGCGTAATCATGTTGAAGTATGGCCGAAGCAGACTACAAAGTTCAGCTTCATGGATGAACGTGGCATCATGGTTCCTATATCGTGTGACAGTCAGCTAATTGGGTTGATGAAAAGGTATGCTTCGGATTGCATGTTTGAGCTGAATTGTGATGTACTGGATGTGGAAGGTGCTGCAACTGGGAGTCGCCCTTCTATTCTTGGACAGGGTGGTTGCTCGAACGCAATTAGTCTTGGTAAGCAAAGGTCGCTTGGGCTTTGCATGTTTGTGCTGAATTGTAATTTTTGTTTTATTTACTCTGCAGATATTGGGTAGTTATGCAACAGTCTTGTTTCTTTGACAGGAAGCGCCGCAAGGTTAGAAACATGACTGCCGGGTCAGTCATTTTGCTGCCCGAAGAAATTAAAAACGAGTGGAAAGATGATGCTGGACACGATTCTGGTGCCCATTGCCCTGGCGATGCAGAGTACGTGAAGCTAAGAAAATTGGCACCGAGGAACAGGAAGAAGGCAGGAAATGAAGAAGCCATTGGACGTGAAGGCTTGGCACCCAGGCTGCGAAAGAAGGCTGCTAGCAATGAAGATGCATAGTAGTGTGTTGAACTTGAACCTATATATATAATTCTGTTAAATTCTGGAGCTCTGTGTGTGGCATGTTGCTGGGCGAAACAGTCTACCCACGTTCTCTGAGTAAAATGTAGCGCGACTTAGGGTTTGGAAACGCCCGAGTCAGTAGTTGAATCCGAAACTGTGATTGTGCCACTGCTATCTGAAAACAAGGATCCACCGGTTCCACGATTCTTTGAGGGCGGAGGTCTCCAAATACGACGGAATGTAAGTGGCATAGAAATAAATTATTTAAGCTGCCACACTCCACGAAGCAACAACTTATTTCAGATGCTGCACAACGACGTGGCAACATAAACAGCAATGTTTTCACCGATAATGCCCAAATGAGGAGGAAATGGGTACCACTTTCTGGCCTAATCTTGAGCCCGTCTATCTCACCGCCTCTCTGCTCCTGCATCCCCTGCATCTGGCGAAGCTCCCGGATCTCCAGTAACCGGGTGTACGTGCTTCCACTTTATAAATTGTGGTTGTGCCATTTGCATGCGGCCAAATCCACATAGATTACGTTTAAACAAACCACCAATGTCAGAATACACTAGTAGAAAAGGGGTCTTTGGTCCACGGTCACGTTCCCAATCCAGGACAGAGATCTAAATCGAGGCATAAATTGATCTAAATCACAAATTCTTCCACAAATTAATCGAGACGGAGATCTAAATCGAGGCATTTCATTAATTCAACCACAAATTCTTCTAAACAAAGGTGCGATTTCACATCCTACATTAATTCAACCACTAGTCAATAATTTAACTTCCGCTGCCGCTGTCCTCCGAGCTGCCGGCTTCCTTGTCTTCGTCCGACGGAACCTCCACGATTTCCGCATTGTACGCGGACGGAGCACCTCTTCGTGGTGAGCGGTGGCGATGACGGTGAATTTGGTCCGTCCAGGGACGGACCAGAACCTCTCCCGCCCTTCTCGGTTGCAGAGATCCCGGTGCACCACGCGCCCGTAAACGATGCGGTTGCCAATCTTGTCCTTTGATGACACACAAGTATAGGGGGTGTATCGCAGTATTTTCGAGGGAAGTGAAACCCAATTTATTGATTCGACACAACGGGAGCCAAAGAATATTTATTAGCCTTAACAACTGAGTTGTCAATTTAGCTGCACCTGGAAACAATCTTGCTCACAGCAGTTTATCAATAGCAACAGTTTTGTAGTAGGAATAGTAAACTAACAGTAGTAGTAAAGCAAAGACAATAGTAACAAAAGCAGTAAACAGTGGGATTCGAGTGCGGTAGGCATAGGGATGGATGGACGGGCATTGCATGGACAAGACAAATCACATAGCAATCAGAACATAGGGCAATTGCAGATAAATAAGATAAAGCATCCAAGTACTAGACAATCCTATGCATGTGTTCCATATATAGTCATACGTGCTCGCCATGAGAACTTGCACAACATCTTTTGTCCTGCCAGCCCGTTTGCAGCGGGGCCTCTAGGAAACTACTGGCAATTAAGGTGCTCCTTTTAATAGAGCACCGGAGCAAAGCATTAACACTCTGTGAACACATGTGATCCTCACATCAAAGCCATTCCCTTCCGGTTATCCCGATTTCTGTCACTTCGGGGCCATAGGTTCCGGACAAGAACGTGTGTATACAACTTGCAGATAAGACCATAAACAATACTATCATAATGAATCAATAACATGTTCAGATCTGAAATCATGGCACTCGGGCCCTAGTGACAAGAATTAAGCACAACAAGTCGCAACAAAGTCATAAAGCACTAATAAAAGATACTAGGCACCATGCCCTAACAATCTGATGCCATTACATGAACGATCTCATCCAATCCCTACCATCCCCATAGCCTACAGCAGGGGATTACTCACTCATAGATGGGGGAAACGTGGATGGTCGATGGAGAAGCGATGGTGATGATGATGGCGATGATCTCCTCAATTCCCGTCCAGTGGGGTGCGAGCAGTTTCGAGTACTGTTTCGTGGAATCTGGTGGTGGCGGTGGAGCAGAACTCCTTCTGGAAAAACGTCGAACCCCCCGAAGTTTTTTGGTCAGAAGGCTCCTTATAGGCGAAGATAGAGGTCGAGGGGGTGCCTGGGGGGCCCACACCACCCCCTGGCGTGGCCTGGCCTGGCCCGCGCCACCAGGTGGTGTGGCCACCCCTTGGCTCTTCTCCGTCTCGTATTCTGGCTCCTAGAGTCTTCGGGTGAAATAGGATTTTTGGCATATTTTCCGGGATTTTTCCTGATAGTTGATTTTCTGCACAAAAAGTAGACGCCAAGGAAATTCTGCTAAAAACAGCGTCAGTCCGCATTAGTTGCATCCAAATCACACAAGTATAGAGGAGAAACAATAGCAAAAGTGTTCAGGAAAGTAGATAAGTTTTGGACGTTGATGGCACGAGGTTGACGTGGGAGCTTCTTCTTCTTCAGTCCCCGACAACGACGCCAGAAAATAGCTTGATGCGCTCGACGATCGATGTAGAGCTCGTTGGGAACCCCAAGAGGAAGGTATGATGAGCACAGCAGCAAGTTTTCCCTCAGTTATGAAACCAAGGTTTAATCGAACCAGTAGGAGCAAGGAAACACCCCAAAGGTGTTACTAGATGAGCTTTGGTGGCGCTACGGTGCCAGTAGCAACGTGGAGACCTGCACAACACAACCACAGAACTTTGTCCCCAACTTTCGATGAGGTTGTCAATCTCACCGTGTTTTGCGGAAAACAAAGGATTAAACGTATCGAATGGAAAGAAGTAAAAGTTTGCAGAAAGTAAACACAAAGCAGTAAACAATTGTAGATTGTATGTAAAGAAAAAGGACCGGGATCCATAGTTCACTAGAGGTCGCTCTCCTTAGATAGATAACATGCTGGTGAACAAATTACAGCGGGGCAATTGACAAACACCGAGAAAGCAATACATGCATATA
The DNA here is from genome assembly GCA_023614405.1 of Avena insularis. NCBI lineage: Eukaryota > Viridiplantae > Streptophyta > Magnoliopsida > Poales > Poaceae > Avena > Avena insularis. Next base: position 316,938,928 of record CM042692.1, on the reverse strand, counting down.
CTAATCATATTGACTCCTTTGAGACTTGATTGGGCAATACAACATAATACATAGACCGCCATCCAACTGCATCAATGACTAATAATCCACCTTCAGGTTATCATCCGAACCCCCTCCAGTATTAAGTTGCAAGCAACAAATTATTGCTTTACGAACTGCGTGTAAGGTAAACAATACGATTGTTCTATGAACAAAGGATCGTTGTTTTCTCCCTATTAGCAACAACACATCTAGTACCTTAGAGATTTCTATCACTTCCCCAGATTACCATAGGCATGAACCCACTATCGAGCATAAATACTAACTCTTGGAGTTGCTAGCATCTACTTGGCCAAGATAGCTACTAACAACGGAAAGCATGCAAGATCTCAAATAACAAAGACATGATAGAATCAATAATCAATCTGAAATAGCATCTCAATATCCATCGGATCCCTGCAAACACAACATGTATGGATTACAAATGGATGATCTTGGTCATGAACGGAGCTCACAAGATCTAAACATGAAAGCACAAAGGAGGAGAAACCAGCCATCTAGCTACTACATATATCCGTAGTCCAAGTATGAACTACTCACGCATCACACCAGAGGCTTGCATGGTGATGAAGAAGGCCTCTAGGGTGAATTCCCCTCTTCGGCAGGGTGCCGGGAAGAGCTTCAGATCCCTCCCGATCTAGGGATGGAGATGACGGCGGCTACAGACTCTTTCATGGATTTTTGATCGGGTACTTAGGGTTTTCGTCCCGAGGGCATCTTATAGGCGGAAGGAGAGGCCGATGGGGTCTTTGGGTCGGTCGCCAGCACCAGCCGGGCCTGGCCGCGCGGCCAGGTGGTGTGGCCGGCCCCCAGCCCTTCTCCGTCTCGTATTCTGGCACTTGATCCCTTCCAGAAAAATAGGCACTTTGGCTTTTGTCCCGTCCAATTCCGAGAATATTCATTTTCTGACTTTCCTGGAACCAAAAACAGCAGAAAACAGGCAGCTGGCACTGTGGCTCTTGTTAATAGGTTAGTCCAAGAAATCATAATAAAAGTACTCCAAAGTTGGAACAAAACATAAGAAAGTGGATAAAACCAAGCATGGAACATCAAAAATTATAGATACATTTGCAATGTATCAACATCCCCAAGCTTAACTCCTGCTCGTCCTCGAGTAGGTAAGTGATAAAAAGAATAATTTTTGAGGTGACATGCACCATCAAAGACTTGATCAAAGTATTTGCAAAACATTCAAAGCTGGGATCATAGTACTTCAATCATAACATGAAAGACAAAGTTCTAACAATAAGCAAAGAGACTATGATGCAACATGAAAAGGCACAAACAAAAGATTCATGAATAACATGCTTTGCAAGACGTTTGTTTGTTTCACATAAAGAAAACATAGCATAAAAGTATTCAGCTTGTCCCTCAATAGAGTAGCAAATATAAATGCATGGGACACCTTCAAAGTTTATAAGAGTGACTAGATACAATAGTTTCAAACAAGAAATAACAAGTTATGCATCAATCAACTAGTCTTGGGACAATGCACATAGAACTAAGAATGGCCACTATGCTCTCAAAGTAGTGCATAAAGATAGAAGGTGGAGACTCAATATAATGGTGGAAGAAAGGCCTTTTGTAAAAGGAAGTAGGGATTCCAGTCTCATAAAGAGCTTCCAAAAATTATGGTACTCGTAGCTTTCAGCTCTCATTGCCCCTATCATAAGCATCTTGAAGGTGATTAAGGTTAAAGTGACACAACTAAGAGGATATGCTTGACAAGTTATAAACCGAAATCTCATGCCCCTTACTTAGGAAGACCGATCTTCATGCTACTCAACTTCAGTCACGAGTAAGCTCTTGTCATTGTAAGTATATGTGTCTCATTAAGAACCGCCAACGGGGTACCACTTGCACATGATACGGGAGCTTTCCCATAATCAAAATGACAAGGCAAGCAGACAATGAGCATCTCAATGATCTTTTTATTTGCTATTTGCATAGGTTTTTATTAAGGATGCTTCATAGAGTGCTCATTATGGTGATGCTTTAAGTTTCCACCATGATTAGGCATGGCTTAGGCTAGCGGCCGAGGCATTTCTCTAACACACATACAAACTCCATGATCATACAAGTTCCACATTTATTTCACACCGCCGGGATCCGTAAGCAAAAGAACATAATATCAACAGGGTACAAAGTACAAGTGCAATGTTGAAAGCGTTCCCCATGAAACATGGTTCTGCTAATTTCAACTTATAAAGCGCAAGCATATACGCAACAAAGAAGGACCCAATGGTTCAAGTTTATTAGAGGCAAAAAAGTAAAGTGTGCCATCAAGTTCGTGAGAGCTTTAATCACTAGTTTTCTCATAACAAGTTTAATTTGGAAGGTAAACAAAAGCATGAATATACTTGGAATAGCATAAGCTAGTAGGTAGGTATGGTGGACTCTTTGTAATAACTTGGTTTAGGGAGTTGGATGCATGAGTGGAACTCATACTTTGTTGTGGAGGCTAGCAAAAGACTGGGAGCGACAAATTAAGAGAGCAATAATGGCCATAATCATGCAGAGCGACAAAACATCATTGATCAAAGCATAAAGTGATACTACAAGTTGAAAACTAAAGGATCATAAAGGCTATGGTGACTTGAGATAGTCATAACATGGTGTGAGCATGTGCCAAGTCAACCCAAATAAAGCATCAAAGGAGAATACCACTATACTATGCTTTAATATGCTAAAACAACACATGATTCATCCAAGGCACATTAAGCAATGTCAATTGTTTATAACAAGTCATGCTACAACAAAGAATACTAAGCATAAAGCCAAAACAGTATCAAGCATGGCATGACAAAGCATAGGCCACAGTCAAAAACGAGCTCTTTTTACCACAAAAGTATGCACTTTCCTACTCTTTTTCAAACCAAACCAAACTATTTGCAAACCAAAGTATGAAAGAGGGGGTCCAACCAACTTATTCAGAGAACTAAACAAACCAAGCAAACTAAAAAACAAAACGAAAACGAAAAAGAAGACGCTCCAAGAACAACACAACTGTGCATGAAACAATAAAAATGAAGCGTTTGGAAGAAACCTGGAATTTTTATTGATGAAGAAGGGGATGCCTTGGGCATCCCCAAGCTTTGACGCTTGTACTTCTTGGATATTTCTTGGGGTGACACGCGTGGCATCCCAAAGCTTGACCTTTAGTCCATCCTTCATCTTGTTACTCATTCCTTCCATACACGTGAAAATTTTCCTTTATACAAAACTTCACACAATCTCATTAGCAACATTAGTGCACTTAAGATAAATAAGTCTCAAGGTTCAGTTCTAACACCAAATAAACTTCTATTAGAACACTAGATACTGTAGCACTTCCCTCAAAAATCTGAATTCCCCAAAGAAACTCAAGAAGGAACTAACAAGAAGCAAATGCAGAAAATGGCAGAAATCTGTCAAAACAGACCAGCAGGTAAAGACGAATTTTTTCGAAGACCTTATGTTTCTCAAATCAAGAAGTGTTGAACTAACGAAAGTTAGATAACAACTTTTGACAGAAGCACAAAAAATTACAGCTCAATACGACATACAGAGCTCTCTCAGTAATTTTTGCGGTGAAGCACAGAAATCTGTTTCGGGGCAGCAACTTTCCCAATCATTACTTCACTCTCATTAGAGATTACTCTTGGCACAAAAAGAAAATAAAAAGGATAAGGAGAGGTTATTACAGAGGTAATAACTTCCAAGACTCATCTAAAACTCTTGGGTTATCTCCCAACAAGTACTTTTCTTTAACGCCTTTAAGTTAGGCATAAGAAGCAAAGAAAGAATCAAGTGTTCTCAAATGAAGAAGCATTAAGATCAATACCAGAAATATTTTCAACAAGGAAAGGTATATCATCCAAATAAGTTCTAGAGGGTCCTCTCTCAAAACTCTTAGGTTCACTATTCTCATCAAAAGGGTTTGCAGGAACAATCCAGTCGAGATTCTTTTCTATGGCATCATGTATTGCTACTAGTTTAAAGGGTATTGGTATCTTAGGTTCCTCCCCATTAGGTCTGGTTTTGTTCATCTTTTCTCATGTGCCAACAACATCTACACATGATCCTAGCATATTGAAACGTTCAAAAACTTTTCTAGCTTCCTTGGCAACATCATATAACTCCTTAAACAAAGTTTCTAGAATAAAATCCCTCTTTTCAGGGTCCTCAATTTCTTTAAGATTAAGAAACATTACTTGCATTAAGGGGTGGAGGTTAACAAACCTAGCTTCTAACATGTGAATTAAAGAAGCTGCAACAATCTCAAAATTTGGAGCAAGTTCTACAAGGGATCTATCCTCAGTATCTTCATGTTTGCTAACATGATTAAAGAATTCTTCAATATTATCTTTCCCAATTATAGAACCACTACCAATTGAAAGGTCTTTCAAGGTGAAAGTAGGGATCAACATGGTGAGTTAAGGAAGGGGTGACAACTAAAGGAGACTTAATTTTTTTGGGTTTTCAAATAAGAAAGCAAACCGGTAAAACTATTTTTTTGTGTTTTTGAAGAACAAAACAAACAAACAAAGCAAAAAGAAACTAAGCAAAACAAAAACAACAAAGTAAAGAGATTGGTTATGAGGGACTCCGCTTGTGAAGATGTCTTTGACTCCCTGGCAATGGCGCCAGAAAATACTTTGATGGCGCGAGGTTGACGTGGGAGCTTCTTCTTCTTCAGTCTCCGGAAACGGCGCCAGAAAATAGCTTGATGCGCTCGACGATCGACGTAGAGCTCGTTGGGAACCCAAAGAGGAAGGTATGATGAGCACAACAGCAAGTTTTCCCTCAGTTATGAAACCAAGGTTTAATCGAACCAGTAGGAGCAAGGAAACACCCCAAAGGTGTTACTAGCTGAGCTTTGACAGGGCGCACTACCAGTGCTAGTAGCAACATGGAGACCTGCACAGCACAACCATAGAACTTTGTCCCCAACTTTCGATGAGGTTGTCAAGCTCACCGTGTTTTGCGGAAAACAAAGGATTGAACGTATCGAATGTAAAGAAGTAAAAGTTTGCAGAAAGTAACACAAAGCAGTAAATAGTTGTAGATTGTATGTAAAGAAAAAGGCCCGGGATCCATAGTTCACTAGAGGTGGCTCTCCTTAGATAGATAACATGCTGGGTGAACAAATTACAGTGGGGCAATTGACAAACACCGAGAAAGCAATACATGCATATACTAATCATCTTGACTCCTTTGAGACCTGATTGGGCATTACAACATAATACATAGACCGCCATCCAACTGCATCTATGACTAATAATCCACCTTCAGGTTATCATCCGAACCCCCTCCAGTATTAAGTTGCAAGCAACAGATTATTGTTTTACGAACTACGTGTAAGGTAACAATACGATTGTTCTATGAACAAAAGATCGTTATTTTCTCCCTAGTAGCAACAGCACATCAAGTACCTTAGAGATTTATGTCACTTCCCCAGATTACCAGAGGCATGAACCCACTATCGAGCATAAATACTAACTCTTGGAGTTGCTAGATTCTACTTGGCCAAGATAGCTACTTACAACGGAAAGCATGCAAGATCTCAAATAACAAAGACATGATAGAATCAATAATCAATCTGAAATAGCATCTCAATATCCATCGGATCCCCGCAGACACAACATGTATGGAATACAAATAGATGATCTTGATCATGAATGGAGCTCACAAGATCTAAACATGAAAGCACAAAGGAGGAGAAACCATCCATCTAGCTACTACATGGATCCGTATTCCAAGGATGAACTACTCACGCATCACACCGGAGGCTTGCATGGTGATGAAGAAGGCCTCCAGGGTGAATTCCCTCTCGTAGGTGCCGGAAGAGCTTCTAATCCTCCCGATCTAGGGATGGAGATGACGGCGACTACAAACTCTTTTCGTGGATTTTGATGGTGCGGGTACTTAGGTTTTCGTCCCGAGGGCATCTTATAGGCGGAAGAGAGGCCGAGGTGCTGGGTCGGCAGACCACCCCACTGGCGGGTCTGGCCGCTGACCAGTGGTGTGGCTGCCCCCAGCCCTTCTCCGTCTCGTATTCTGGCACTTGATCCCTTCCGGAAAAATAGGCACTTTTGCTTTTGTCTCATCCAATTCTGAGAATATTCATTTTCTGACTTTCCTAGAACCAAAAACAGCAGAAAACAGGCAGCTGGCACTGTGTCTCTTGTTAATAGGTTAGTCCAAGAAATCATAATAAAAGTACTCCAAACTTGGAACAAAACACAACAAAGTGGATAAAACCAAGCATGGGACATCAAAAATTATAGATACATTTGCAATGTATCAGACGTATTAACTCCCCCCAAGCTTAGATTATTGCTTGTCCTCAAGCAATTCAGTTGAAAACTGAGTGCAATAAAAGAACTTTCACGAACACATTTGCTTCATATGATGTAAATATTCTCAGCAATGTGATCAACTATTTAGACAATTCATAATAAAGAGTATGCAACTGAGTCTACTTCATAGTCATTGCAAGCTATGAAGAGATTCCAACTCAAGAATAATAAGTAGCATGAAGAACAAACATAAGCAACATTACAATGCTCATAAAAAGGTATGATAGAGTGGTATCTCTCTTTCCCTTTGATTATGAATGCCAAGGCACCTCTAAAGTTCAAGTGATGACTAGAAGTAAAGATATCAAGGATACAAGCATCAAAGTCGTAACACAAATAATCAAGTAATGGAGCAAACACAAAGAATGACAACTATGCTCTCAAGAAGGTTCTCAAAGAATATGTGGAGACTCAACAAGTACAAGAAAAGGTTTTGAATAATTTGAAAGTCTTCCAAATGCTAAAAGTATGGTACTCGTTAGCTTTGAGCTCTCATTGCCCCTATCATAAGCATCTTTAATGTGGTTAAGGTGAAAGTGAGGTCCAATCTGAGTTATATGCTTGGCAAACTATAGACTGAAAATCCTAAGTCCCTTGAGTACGAGGGCCACTCCTCATGCTACTCAACTTTAGTTACCGGTAAGTTCTTGTCATCGTAAGTATGTGTGTATCATTGAGAACCGCCAACGGGGTACCCCTTGCCCGATGATACGGAAGAATCCCCATATCAAAATGACAAGGCAAGCAGACAATGAGTATCTCAGCAATCTTCTTATTTACCATGGGAAAATGGTGCTTTTTTCTCTCTTTCCTCTTTTCATAAATCTCTTTTTTTCTTTTTCTAAATAGATATCTCTCTCTTTTTTATAAGAAGAATGCTTCATAGATATCATTATGGTTACGCTGCAGGTTTCCACCATTTTAGCATGGATTAGACCAGCGGCCCAGGCGTTTCTCTAACACACATACATAACTCCATGGACTTACAAGATCCCCTTTTATTTCACACCGACGACATATGCAAACAAAAGAGCAAGGTATCAACTGGGTATATATTTACAAGTGTTGAAAGCGTTCCCCGTGACAGGTTCGCTAATCTGACCTATAATTTGCAAGCATATAACTTTCATGGAGAGTTCACAATGGTTCAGGTTTATTAAGTGCAGGAAATAAAGTGTGCCATCAAGTTCGTGAGAGCTTTACTAACTAATTTTCCCATAACAAGCAAACATTTTATTCGGAAGAAAACAAGGCATATTGAATATGCACGGGAGTAGAAAATGATGCTAATAGGTAGGTATTGTGGACACTTTGGAAATATTTGGTTTAGGGAGTTGGAAACATGAGTAAAACCCTCAGTGGAAGTGAAGGCTAGCAATAGTAAGGGAGCGACAAACGAGAGAGCAATAGCTATCATTATCATGCTTGCAACAAAATAGGACTACTCATGGCATGAAAGTGATTCAAGATCCTCAAGGCAAAATAATTCATCGAGGCTCAACTGATTATTACAGTCATGTGCATGCGTGAGCATGTTCCAAGTCAATTCAAAATGAAACATTCGGAGGAGGATACCACGATGTCATACCAATTTATGAATAGAGCAATGCAAGCAAACATTCATAAGACATGCTACAAACTATTAGCGAGCTGGAGCTAATCATAAGAAAGCAAGAACTACTAAGCATCCAAAGATAACATACACCCTACTCGAGCGGACTAAACAAGCCCACAGTGATGAGTATATGTACAAAATGAAAACAAATAGAGTTCGTTACCAGCCTCTTACCATGCCTCAAGTTGTCATTGATCCCCATTATTGCTCTTCACTTGTGTGGCTTGAATAATAATATGAAACCAATATCCACTAAGGACTGCCGAACCCTGTAGCAAACTCGCAAAAACCAAAGAAGAACCAAAAGGGAAAAACAAATAGAGTTCGTTACCAGCCTCTTACCATGCCTCAAGTTTTCGATTTTTAAACAAGAACCAAAAGGGAAAAACCAGAAAAGCAAAATCTTTTTGGGTTTTTCGAATAGTTCAAACAAAGCAAAAAGGGAAAAACAAACCAAGGCAAAAAGAAGAAGCAAACCAAAGAGAAACAACAAAAATATTTTTGGTCTTTTTGTGTTTTAGAAAGCAAAAGCAAATAAGAATGAAAACTAAAAAGAGAACGAAAACATGAATATACAAAGTACTGACACAACATGATATGGAGATGAGTGCGGTGTCGGCGTACCTCCCCCCAAGCTTAGGCTTTTGGCCTAAGTGGGTATCAATCCATGTACGAATAGGGGTTCCAAGCGGGCGGATCTTGGTAAGAATGGTCGTAGCTGGGCCCATGAGAAGAAGAAGAAGAAGCTACCCAATCATAAGCGGGCTGCTAATATGAAGACTCTCCCTCATTCCAGGGCTGGACCGAATCATCCGTGACCTCCCTTCTAGTGTCCTGCTCCTGTTGGGAGAGCTCTCCCAAGTACGTGTCAAGCTCCTCCTCAGTGAGGGACCATCCTTCCCTGTTATCAAGGTTAAACAAAATAGGTGCAGGCAAAAGAACAACACGCTCGGACTTGCTCTTTCTCCAACCAGCTTTGAGAAAGGTTATTTCATAAGATAACTCACTCAAACTAGCCCACGAGGAAACAAATTTATGTTGTATCATGGAATTAAGATCAAGCCTTTCTATGGGAAACTGTAGGTCTAGATGATGAGGCACTAAACCATGCAATGCTAGTAAACGAGAAGAAATGAGGCCTCCACAAATTCCACCTTTCTCACGGTTAGCAGCAAGACGGAAAGCTATCAAAGCACCCAAGTTGTAAGATCTATCTCGTCTAAGAGCAGCGGAGATAAATGCTAGATCAAACGAAGATAACTTATTGGCAGTTTTCATAGCAAGAACACACTTGGCAATAAAGTAGGCAAAGTAGCGAATGGAGGGAAGATGAATTTTACGTATTTTTCCACTCTCCTTCGAGAAGCTACTCCCTTGGGAAATTTCTGCGTATAAATCCATGAGTGGTTCAGGTCTCTCCTTAATCTTCCTACATGATCCCCATTGAGGTACCTTAATAGCCGCACAAAAATCATCAAGAGAAAGTTTGACAGCAATATTGTAAATTTTGTAATGGACCATGGGTTTAGGCAAAGAGTGACTAAATTGGAAATCCTGCACCACAGACATGGTTAGCTTCACAAATTGACAAGGTTCATCTTCCAAAAAGTGCTCTAACCCTGCATTAGAAACCAAAGTGTGGAAATCTTGTAGAATTCCTGCAGCTCTCATGAACTCAGAGCATGGATAAATGTAAGGAAAAACTTCCTCCTCCCGGTGGACCTTCATGACCTCAGGCACCCAAAGCTCATGTTGGTTTAGGTGATGTTCACTCATCTTCTATTCTGAAATTTAAACACCTATTAAACAAGTGATTACAAAGTAAATATAATGAAGGATTCTACTCATAGGGACTTGCAAGAGGCCTAAACATGCATCAAAACTATATCTCTAAGCATCAAACAAGCTTACAAGCTCTCATAACCAGTCAACTACAGCAGCAAAATACTCAACATATAATCCACTAAACACAAATCTACTTGGACAAGGGGAGGAGTCACATACCAGGGAAGAAATGCTCCAAATTTCAGCAAGAAAGATGGGATGAGCAAGGAGATCGAAAAAATCGAGAGCAAGCACAGCAAGAACACGATTTTGAGATATGAACTGGAGCTTACTCGGGAGAGAGAAGAAAGTGGCAGGTGAGAGAGTTAGTGGGGGGCCAGGGGTGGCCCACACTAGGGCATGGCGCCACCCAAGGCTGGCCACGCCACCATGAGGTGTGCCTACCTGGTAGCCCCCCCTGGTACCTCCTAGGTACTCCTCTGCCCCTTTTTTCATGTAAAAATTTAATATGAATTTTCTGGAATTTTTCGAGACACTTTATTTTTGGGCATTTTTCAGAAATAGAAGAATGATTTTTCTGACAGACAGATTTTTTTTTTGAAAACATGATGCAAGGACAAAACAAGGCTAGAACTTCAGAAGTTCTAACATTCAAGCAACTAACAACAAAAAGAAAACTAAACAAAAGCAAAAACTGAAATGCAAAGGATAGAAATAAACGAAGATAATCATAATGAAAACATTGTTTTGTTCAATGGAATCATTTTGTTAACAAGGTTAATCAAGGCTTGCTACCAAAACAATTGCATATGAGACAAAACTTTGAATTCCACTAATGATTATGTTACCTCAACCTTGATAGCAATGGTCCCAATCATAATAGTTTCAATTTTATCTCTTGGTATGGGACAATATATTTCTCCAACTTGAATGCCTTCAACATGTTCAATTGAATTCAAACCATAAGTCCTTTCAATCTTCTTGGGGAAATAGATAGTATGTTCCTTGTCATTAACATTGAAGGTCACCTTTCCTTGATTACAATTAATAACAGCTCTTGCAGTATTAAGAAAAGGTCTCCCAAGAATAATAGACATATTATCATCTTCGGGCATTTCAAGCACAACAAAATCAGTCAATATCAAGCAATTGTGAGCCACCTGAACAGGTACATCCTCACATATACCCATGGGAATAGTGGTAGATTTATCAACCATTTGCAAAGATATATCAGTTGGTATTCATTTTTCAAGTTGAAGCCTCTTATAGAGAGAGAAAGGCATAACACTAACTCTAGCTCCCAAATCACACAAAGCAATTCTAACATAACTGTTCTTAATAGAGCAAGGGATAGTTGGAATCCCTGGGTCTCCAAGTTTCTTAGGAACCTTACCATTGAAGGAATAATTAGCAAGAAAAATAGAAATTTCTTCATTAGGGATCTTCCTTTTATTCGAGACAATGTCCTTCATATACTTTGAGTAAGGAGGCAATTTAATAGCATCCGTCAAAGGAATTTGCAAGAATAAAGGCTTCATCCACTCATAAAACTTATTATAGTGTTCATCTTCCTTTGACTTGTGTTTCTTATCAGGGAAAGGCATAGGTTTTTGGACCCAAGGTTCTCTTTCACTACCATGTTTCTTAGCAGTAAAATCTTCTTTGGTGTATTTAGTATTCTTAGTGTGGTTTTCAGGTTCTTCTTCAACTTTTTCTTCATTAGGAACAACATTTTCTTCATTGCCACTTTCAGTTTCAGCATCAGAGATAGATATACTATTATGATCTATAGAAGGTTCAGAGGGTTCTACAACAGTTTTATGTTTCTTTTTCCTTTTCTTACGAGTAGAACCACTATTTTCAGCTTGTTAAGAATCCTGCTCAATTCTTTTGGGATGCTCCTTAGGATATAGAGGATCCTGGGTAGTAGCACCACTTCTAGTTCTAATTTCATAAGCATGTTTTTCTTTAGAAGCATTAACTAGCAAGTCGTTTTGCACTTTAACGAGTTGATCTATTTGAGTTTGAACCATTTGAAAGTGTTTAACAATCATTTTAACATCATTAGAGGTTCTTTCCACAATATCTTTCAACTCAACAATAGCTCTAGTGTTTTCCATTAGATGATTTTGCACCCTTTTATTAAAGTTATCTTGCTTAACAACAAAGATATAAAATTCTTCTAAGCATTGATCAGGAGGTTTAGAGTAAGGGATATCACCTTCATCAAAGAGTTGGAGAGAGTGTACCTCAATAGTGGATGAGTAGGGAATAGGCTTACATAATTCTTCTATAGGAGGTAAATTCTTGACATCTGCCGCTTTAATTCCCTTCTCCTTAAGACATTTCTTAGCTTCCTTCATCACTTCATCATTTAATTCAATAAGTCCCCTCTTCTTTGATGTTGGAATAGGCACAGGAATAGATGGTTCAGGTACAATTACTTCAGGTATAGCTTGTTTAGGAGGAGTCCAATCTTCATAATACTTGCTTATTTTAGCCATTAATTCCTCAGCTTCCTTAGGAGTCCTATTCCTGAAAACACAATCAGCACAATTATCTAGGTATGTCCTAGATTCTTCGGTTAGTCCATTATAAAATATATCAAGGAGCTCATTCTTAGGTAATGGACTTCCAGCCTGTGCATGAATCAAAGCACAAAACCTTGCCCAAGATTCGGACAATACCTCTTTTTCTCCCTGTTTAAAATAAAAAAGTTCCTGCAAAATAGCATGTCTAGCACTGGGAGGAAAATATTTCTGCAGGAAAGTACTAATCAAGCACTCAGGACTATCAATAGATCCAGGAGGTAAATTACTAAACCAAGTTTTAGCTTCTCCTTTTAGTGAAAAGGGAAAAATCTTAGCAACAAAGTAAGTACGCATCTTAATATCAGCAGAAAACAAGCCACTCATGGTAGAAAGTTCATTCATATGTGCTACCGCACTTTCATTCTTAGTCCCACAAAAAGGTTCTTTCTCGAAAATAGCTATGTAAGATAGATCGAGAGAGAAATCATAATCTTCATCTATAATGTTTATGGGAGAAGCACCAAACTTAGCAGCAGGAGATAATTTGGGTCTAATAGTACGCCTCTCAAGGAGACTCTTAGCAGCGCTCCTATCATGGGTGTTCTTACATTCTTTAATAACTTCATCGGTCATCTCAACATAACCGTCTTCAATACCATAACTCTCACTAGACTCAGGTAAGTTAACAGGTGTGGTAGTGTCTTCATTAGGAGTTTCGGTATTTCCAGCTATAGTTCTAGCAATCGTAGCATCTAGGAAAGGACCTAATGAACCACTCTTATCAAGCACAGTAGAAGCATCATCATAAGCATCAGAAGTTTCAGATTCCGCAGTAGTAGCAGTGTGTGTAGCATGTGTATGTGGTGGTGTAAGGAACTTACTCAAAACAGACGGTGAATCAAGAGCAGCAGAGGTGTTTGGAACCATACCTCTTCTTGTAGTGGATGGTAAAATAGGAACCTTGCCATCACGAGACTTACCCATGATGGATGGATAGCAGCAAACAATAGAGAATCCAAGTGAGCTTGATAAATAAAGCTATGCCCCCCGGCAACGGCGCCAGAAAATAGTCTTGATGACCCACAAGTATAGGGGGTGTATCGTAGTATTTTCGAGGGAAGTGAAACCCAATTTATTGATTCGACACAAGGGGAGCCAAAGAATATTTATCAGCCTTAACAACTGAGTTATCAATTCAGATGCACCTGGAAACAATCTTGCTCACAGCAGTTTATTAGTAGCAACAGTTTTGTAGTAGGAATAGTAAAGTAACAGAAGTAGTAAAGCAAAGACAGTAGTAACAAAAGCAGTAAATAGTGGGATTCGAGTGCGGTAGGCATAGGGATGGATGGACGGGCGTTGCATGGACAAGACAATTCACATAGCAATCAGAACATAGGGCAATTGCAGATAAATAAGATAAAGCATCCAAGTACTAGATAATCCTAGGCATGTGTTCCATATATAGTCATACGTGCTCGCAATGAGAACTTGCACAACATCTTTTGTCCTGCCAGCCCGTTTGCAGTGGGGCCTCTAGGGAACTACTGGAAATTAAGGTGCTCCTTTTAATAGAGCACCGGAGCAAAGCATTAACACTCCGTGAACACATGTGATCCTCACACCAAAGCCATTCCCTTCTGGTTATCCCGATTTCTGTCACTTCGGGGCCATAGGTTCCGGACAACAACGTGTGTATACAACTTGCAGATAAGACCATAAACAATACTATCATAATGAATCAATAACATGTTCAGTTCTAAAATCATGGCACTCGAGCCCTAGTGACAAGAATTAAACACAACAAGTCGCAACAAAGTCATAAAGCACTAATAAAAGATACTAGGCACCATGCCCTAACAATCTGATGCCATTACATGAACGATCTCATCCAATCCCTACCATCCCCATAGCCTATAGCGGGGGATTACTCACTCATAGATGGGGGAAACATGGATGGTCGATGGAGAAGCGATGGTGATGATGATGGCGATGATCTCCTCCAATTCCCCGTCCCGGCAGGGTGCCAGAACGGAGTTTTTGGTACTGTTTCATGGAATCTGGTGGTGGCGGAGGAGCGGAACTCCTTCTAGAAAAATGTCGAACCCCCGAAGTTTTTAGGTCAGAAGGCTCCTTATAGGCAAAGAGAGAGGCCGAGGGGGTGCCTGGGGGCCCACACCACCCCCTGGCGTGGCCTGGCCTGGCCCGCGCCACCAAGTGGTGTGGCCATCCCTTGGCTCTTCTCCGTCTCGTATTCTGGCTCCTGGAGTCTTCGGGTGAAATAGGATTTTTGGCATATTTTCCGGGATTTTTCCTGATAGTTGATTTTCTGCACAAAAAGTAGACACCAAGGCAATTCTGCTGAAAACAGCGTCAGTCCGCATTAGTTGCATCCAAATCACACAAGTATAGAGGAGAAACAATAGCAAAAGTGTTCAGGAAAGTAGATACGTTTTGGACGACGCCTTCCGCCTTCTTGAATACGGCCAAGACGGGCTGGCCGCCACAGACGGGCAGCGCCCTCTTCCATGCGGGCATCTGGCGGCGGCACGCCGTGATTTCGCTCTCCATCACGGCTCCGCCGGGGACGAGGAGCGGAGATACCGGCACCAAGATAGCTGATCGCCATCCGTGGGCACCGCGGCGTCCGGCACGAGGATGTCGAAGTGCGCGAACATCACCGCCTCGTAGAAGTTCAGCGAGGGCATCTCCATGGCGGCGCGGTGGAGATTGGAGAGGGAGCGAGGGGGTGGACGACGCGGTGGAGATTGGAGAGGGCGAGGGCATGGGCGACGAAGCGACGAGCTGTGGCGCCTCCTATTTGTACATGAGGACGACGAAGTGACGGGTGGAATATCCAAGGGGCATTGGTCAGACAAAAGGAAGTAATGCAGGGTTAAGACAGATTAACGGGCGGCCAATTTTTTTACTCCCAGGACTCCAGGGCCAATAGTTCAGACCGCTAGGTCAACAAGTACAACTATTACAACTTAAAAAAGGCATGGGGCTTAAGCTAAATAGAACTAGTTAGCATACATCTCCTTGATCTTCCTAATCTTAGCCCTATGCACATCTTCCTGCAAGAGCAAGGATCGAATCGTCTGCTCCTTCCTTTTAGCATCTTCCTTGCACAGCTTCAATTGTTTCTTTGCATCTTTCCTCATGCACTTGTCAATACTCGTAGTTGTGAACTGCAGGACTTTGGCCTGGTGAAGATCCTTCCTTGCTTGAGTCAGTTCTTGCTCTGCTTTAGCCTTCAGGGCCAACGTTGCGTCCCTCTCCTTCTCGACTATGCTAACCTTGTATTCCACCCCCATGAGATCTCGCTTATGCTTGGTCGTGTCAACTGGTTCCCATAGCTTCATCTCAACACTGTCAAGAAGTGAGCTGAATGCGGATTCTTTCAACTCAATAGTCATTTCCCATAGTTTGTCCAGCGTTTTCTGCATCGATTTGGGCCACTCTGGATCTACCCATTTGACAACACCGCAAATTCCGCCTCGCATCATTGCACGATGTCCTTGACACTATAGAAACCTCCTGCATGCGTTTCGTCCTTCGAACGCTACAAATTCAGCGGGCACATATCCATGTTTACATAGCAGAGGACTATCTTCATCCGCTAAACCGTGATAGTCGGCGTCATACATCGTCTGGTTGGCCTAACACATCATATGCGCATGAGTAAACGGAGTAGATATGGCTCAAAAAATAGATAACTGGCCACGGATGATAGAGATAGAGATGAGACAACTCACATCGAAATCACCGTCCCTGTCGTCACGACGCGTTTCCTCATCTTCTCCCCTTGAACCCATGGCGAGAGGGGAGGGGGGTGGCTGTCGGAGAAGGGATTAGGATGGCGGCGTCATCAGCTTGCGGCTATGGCAGGATGGGAGTGAAGTAGGGAATGTGGCTTCGAGGGGAAGGAAGAGAAGTACGGGGAGGAAGAGAAGTAATGTGGACGTGACACTGGGATATGCTCCGCTCAACTCGTGAGTCGTGACACTTGCAACAGGGGAGCCCTCGGTGTTGCCAGTTTGTCCAGTGCAAGCGTGGCCAATCATGCCGCAGAACAGACTACTCGCGGATCGATCTCACAAAAACCATCCCAATCGTCCAAGCGCCCCGATCGAACGGTATGTAACAATCGACAAGCAGAACAACTGTGTTAGGGCATGCCTTCTAGAAGACTTGGTCTAACGCTAAGGTTAGGGCTCTCCTAAGGTTAATTACTATCCATATGCGGTTTATGAAAAGAACATGCTTCCAATGACACGGGTGGATCTAGTCGTGGTTAATGAGAAGAGGAGACATGCAATGACACCGGTGATATGTGGTTTGTGGGAAGAACACACATGCCATGACTCTGGTGATATGTGGTTTGTGGGAAGAACAGACATGCAATGACTCTAGCTGTGGTTAATGAGAAGAGCACACATGACTGGTGTATCCATGTGTGGTTAACGAGAAGAACACACATGCAATGACTCTGGCTGTGGTTAATGATATAGTTTGTAAGAAGAACACACATGCAATGACTCTAGCTGTGGTTCATGAAAAGAGCAGACATGCGATGACTCTAACTGTGGTTCATGAAAAGAGTAGACATGTGATGCCACCGGTGGATCCTTGTGTGGTCTATGAGAGGAACACACATGCAATTACACCGGTGGATGCTTAGGTAGTTTGTGAGAATAACACACATTCAATGACACTGGTGGATCCATGTGTGGTTCATGGGAAGAACACACATGCAATGACACTGGTGGATATGTAGTTTGTGAGAAGAACACACATGCAATGACTCTAGCTGTGGTTCATGAAAAGAGCAGACATGCGATGACACTGGTGGATCCATGTGTGGTCTTTGAGAAGAACACACATGCAATGACTCTGGTGATATGTGGTTTGTGAAAAGAATAGACATGCAATGACTCTAGCTGTGGTTAATGAAAAGAGCAGACATTCAATGACACCGGTGGATCCATGTGGGGTTAATGAGAAGAACACACATGCAATGACACTAGGTGTGGTTCATTATATGGTTTGTGAGAAGAACACACATGCAAAGACACTAGTGGATCCATGTGTGGTATGTGAGAAGAACACACATGCAATGACACTTGGTGTGGTTCATGATATGGTTTATGAGAAGAACACACATGCAATGACACTGGTGGATCCATGTGTGGTCTTTGGGAAGAACACACATGCAATGACACTAGTGATATGTGGTCTGTGAGAAGAACATACATCCAATGACTAGTTGTGGTTCATGAAAAGAGCACCCATGCAATGACACTGGTGGATCCATGTGTGGTTCATGGGAAGAACACACATGCAATGACACTGGGTAGATCCATGTGTGGTTTGTGACAAGAACACACATGCAATGACACTGGTGGATCCATGTGTGGTTCATGGGAAGAACACACATGCAATGACTCTGGTGATATGTGGTTTGTGAAAAGAACAGACATGCAATGACTCTAGCCGTGGTTAATGAGAAGAGCAGACGTGCAATGACACTGGTGGATCCATGTGTGGTTTGTGAGAAGAACACACATGCAATGACACTGGGTGTGGTTCATGACATGGTTTGTAAGATGAACACACATGCAATGAATCTAGCTGTGGTTCATGAAAAGAGCACGCATGCGATGACTCTAGCTGTGCTTCATGGGAAGAGCAGACATACAATGACACTGGTGGATCCATGTGTGGTTCATGGGAAGAACACACATGCAATGACACTGGTGGATCCATGTGTGGTCTGTGGGAAGAACACACATGCAATGACACTGGTGGATCCATGTGTGGTATGTGAGAAGAACACACATGCAATGACACTGGGTGTGGTTCATGATATGGTTTATGAGAAGAACACACATGCAATGACACTGGTGGATCCATGTGTGGTCTTTGGGAAGAACACACATGCAATAACACTAGTGATATGTGGTCTGTGA
Source organism: Avena insularis (assembly GCA_023614405.1). NCBI lineage: Eukaryota > Viridiplantae > Streptophyta > Magnoliopsida > Poales > Poaceae > Avena > Avena insularis. Next base: position 316,920,645 of record CM042692.1, on the reverse strand, counting down.
GAGGAACATACATCCAATGACTAGTTGTGGTTCATGAAAAGAGCACCCATGCAATGACACTGGTGGATCCATGTGTGGTTCATGGAAGAACACACATGCAATGACACTGGGTAGATCCATGTGTGGTTTGTGACAAGAACACACATGCAATGACACTGGTGGATCCATGTGTGGTTCATGGGAAGAACACACATGCAATGACTCTAGTGATATGTGGTTTGTGAAAAGAACAGACATGCAATGACTCTAGCCGTGGTTAATGAGAAGAGCAGACATGCAATGACACTGGTGGATCCATGTGTGGTTTGTGAGAAGAACACACATGCAATGACACTGGGTGTGGTTCATGACATGGTTTGTAAGATGAACACACATGCAATGAATCTAGCTGTGGTTCATGAAAAGAGCACGCATGCGATGACTCTAGCTGTGCTTCATGGGAAGAGCAGACATACAATGACACTGGTGGATCCATGTGTGGTTCATGGGAAGAACACACATGCAATGACACTGGTGGATCCATGTGTGGTCTGTGGGAAGAACACACATGCAATGACACTGGTGGATCCATGTGTGGTATGTGAGAAGAACACACATGCAATGACACTGGGTGTGGTTCATGATATGGTTTATGAGAAGAACACACATGCAATGACACTGGTGGATCCATGTGTGGTCTTTGGGAAGAACACACATGCAATAACACTAGTGATATGTGGTCTGTGAGAGGAACATACATCCAATGACTAGTTGTGGTTCATGAAAAGAGCACCCATGCAATGACACTGGTGGATCCATGTGTGGTTCATGGAAGAACACACATGCAATGACACTGGGTAGATCCATGTGTGGTTTGTGACAAGAACACACATGCAATGACACTGGTGGATCCATGTGTGGTTCATGGGAAGAACACACATGCAATGACTCTAGTGATATGTGGTTTGTGAAAAGAACAGACATGCAATGACTCTAGCCGTGGTTAATGAGAAGAGCAGACATGCAATGACACTGGTGGATCCATGTGTGGTTTGTGAGAAGAACACACATGCAATGACACTGGGTGTGGTTCATGACATGGTTTGTAAGATGAACACACATGCAATGAATCTAGCTGTGGTTCATGAAAAGAGCATGCATGCGATGACTCTAGCTGTGCTTCATGGGAAGAGCAGACATACAATGACACCGGTGGATCCATGTGTGGTTCATGGGAAGAACACACATGCAGTGACACTGGTGGATCCATGTGTGGTCTGTGGGAAGAACACACATGCAATGACACTGGTGGATCCATGTGTGGTTCATGGGAAGAACACACATGCAATGACACTGGTGGATCCATGTGTGGTCTGTGGGAAGAACACACATGCAATGACACTGGTGGATCCATGTGTGGTTCATGGGGAGAACACACATGCAATGACACCGGTGATATGTGGTTTGTGAGAAGAACACACATGCAATGACTCTAGCTATGGTTCATGAAAAGAGCAGACATGCAATGACACTGGTGGATCCATGTGTGGTTCATGGGAAGAACACACATGCAATGACTCTGGTGGATCCATGTCTGCTCTGTGGGAAGAACACACATGCAATGACACTGGGTGGATCCATGTGGTCTGGAAGAACACACATGCAATGACACTGGTGGATCCATGTGTGGTCTGTGGGAAGAACACACATGCAATGACACAGGTGATATGTGGTCTGTGAGAAGAACACACATGCAATGACTCTAGCTGTGGTTCATGAAAAGAGCAGACATGCGATGGCACTGGGTGGATCCATGTGTGGTTTGTGAGAAGAACACACATGCAATGACACCAGTGGATCAATGTGTGGTTCATGGGAAGAACACACATGCAATGACTCTGGTGATATGTGGTTTGTGAAAAGAACATACATGCAATGACTCTAGCTGTGGTGAATGAAAAGAGCAGACTTGCAATGACACCGGTGGATCCATGTGGGGTTAATGAGAAGAACACACATGCAATGACACTGGGTGTGGTTCATGATATGGTTTGTGAGAAGAACACACATGCAATGACACTGCTGGATTCATGTGTGGTCTATAAGAAGAACACACATGCAATGACACTGGGAGTGGTTCATGATATGGTTTGTGAGAAGAACACACATGCAATGACACTGGTGGATCCATGTGTGGTCTATGAGAAGAACACACATGCAATGACACTAGTTGTGGTTCATCATATGGTTTGTGAGAAGAACACACATGCAATGAACTGCTGGATTCATGTGTGGTCTATAAGAAGAACAAACATGCAATGACACTTGGAGTGGTTCATGATATGGTTTGTGAGAAGAACACACATGCAATGACACTGGTGGATCCATGTGTGGTCTATGAGAAGAACACACATGCAATGACACTAGTTGTGGTTCATGATATGGTTTGTGAGAAGAACACACATGCAATGACACTGGTCGATCCATGTGTGGTCTTTGGGAAGAACACACATGCAATGACACTGGTGATATGTGGTCTGTGAGAAAGACACACATCCAATGACTCTAGCTATGGTTCATGAAAAGAGCAGACATGCAATGACACTGGTGGATCCATGTGTGATTCATGGGAAGAACACACATGCAATGACACTGGGTGGATCCATGTGTGGTTTGTGAGAAGAACACACATGCAATGACACTGGTGGATCCATGTGTGGTTCATGGGAAGAACACACATGCAATGACTCTGGTGATATGTGGTTTGTGAAAAGAACAGACATGCAATGACTCTAGCTGTGGTTAATGAAAAGAGCAGACATGCAATGACACCGGTGGATCCATGTGGAGTTAATGAGAAGAACACACATGCAATGACACTGGGTGTGGTTTATGATATGGTTTGTGAGAATAACACACATGCAATGACACTGGTGGATTCATGTGTGGTCTATGAGAAGAACACACATGCAATGACACTGGGTGTGGTTCATGATATGGTTTGTGAGAAGAACACAAATGCAATGACACTGGTGGATCCATGTGTGGTCTATGAGAAGAACACACATGCAATCACACTAGTTGTGGTTCATGATATGGTTTGTGAGAAGAACACACATGCAATGACACTGGTCGATCCATGTGTGGTCTTTGGGAAGAACACACATGTAATGACACTGGTGATATGTGGTTTGTGAGAAGAACACACATCCAATGACTCTAGCTGTGGTTCATGAAAAGAGCAGACATGCGATGACTCTAACTGTGGTTCATGAAAAGAGAAGACCTGCGATGCCACCGGCGGATCCATGTGTGGTCTATGAGAGGAACACACATGCAATTACACTGGTGGATCCTTACGTGGTTTGTGAGAATAACACACATGCAATGACACTGGTGGATACATGTGTGCTTCATGGGAAGAACACACATTCAATGACACAGGTGATATGTGGTCTGTGAGAAGAACACACATGCAATGACTCTGGTGATATGTGGTTTGTGAAAAGTACAGACATGCAATGACTCTAGCTGTGGTTAATGAAAAGAGAAGACATGCAATGACACCGGTGGATCCATGTGGGGTTAATGAGAAGAACACAGATGCAATGACACTGGGTGTGGTTCATGATATGGTTTGTGAGAAGAACACACATGCAATGACACTGGTGGATTCATGTGTGGTCTATGAGAAGAACACACATGCAATGACACTGGGTGTGGTTCATGATATGGTTTGTGAGAAGAACACACATGCAATGACACTAGTGGATCCATGTGTGGTCTATGAGAAGAACACACATGCAATGACACTAGTTGTGGTTCATGATATGGTTTGTGAGAAGAACACACATGCAATGACACTGGTCGATCCATGTGTGGTCTTTGGGAAGAACACACATGCAATGACACTTGGTGGATCCATGTGTGGTTTGTGAGAAGAACACACATGCAATGACACTGGTGGATCCATGTGTGGTTCATAGGAAGAACACACATGCAATGACTCTGGTAATATGTGGTTTGTGAAAAGAACAGACATGCAATGACTCTAGCTGTGGTTAATGAAAAGAGCAGACATGCAATGACACCGGTGGATACATGTGGGGTTAATGAGAAGAACACACATGCAATGACACTGGGTGTGGTTCATGATATGGTTTGTGAGAAGAACACACATGCAATGACACTGGTGGATTCATGTGTGGTCTATGAGAAGAACACACATGCAATGACACTGGGTGTGGTTCATGATATGGTTTGTGAGAAGAACACACATGCAATGACACTGGTGGATCCATGTGTGGTCTATGAGAAGAACACACATGCAATGACACTAGTTGTGGTTCATGATATGGTTTGTGAGAAGAACACACATGCAATGACACTGGTCGATCCATGTGTGGTCTTTGGGAAGAACACACATGCAATGACACTGGTGATATGTGGTCTGTGAGAAGAACACACATCCAATGACTCTAGCTGTGGTTCATGAAAAGAGCAGACATGCAATGACACTGGTGGATCCATGTGTGGTTCATGGGAAGAACACACATGCAATGACACTGGGTGGATCCATGTGTGGTTTGTGAGAAGAACACACATGCAATGACACTGGTGGATCCATGTGTGGTTCATGGGAAGAACACACATGCAATGACTCTGGTGATATGTGGTTTGTGAAAAGAACAGACATGCAATGACTCTAGATGTGGTTAATGAGAATAGTAGACATGCAATGACAATGGTGGATCCATGTGTAGTTTGTGAGAAGAACACACATGCAATGACACTGGGTGTGGTTCATGATATAGTTTGTAAGAAGAACACACATGAAATGACTCTAGTTGTGGTTCATGAAAAGAGCACGCATGCGATGACTCTAGCTGTGGTTCATGGGAAGAGTAGACATACAATGACACTGGTGGATCCATGTGTGGTTCATGGGAAGAATGCACATGCAATGACACTGGTGGATCCATGTGTGGTCTATGGGAAGAACATACATGCAATGACACTGGTGGATCCATGTGTGGTTCATGGGGAGAACACACATGCAATGACACTGGGTGTGGTTCATGATATGTTTTGTGAGAAGAACACACATGCAATGACTCTAGCTGTGGTTCATGAGAAGAACACACATGCAATGACACTGGGTGGATCCATGTGTGGTCTTCGGGAAGAACACACATGCAATGACACTGGGTGGTCCATGTGTGGTCTGTGGGAAGAACACACATGCAATGACAAAGGTGATATATGGTCTATGAGAAGAACACACATGCAATGACTCTAGCTGTGGTTCATGAAAAGATTAGACATGCGATGGCACTCGGTGTATCCATGTGTGGTTTGTGAGAAGAACACACATGCAATGACACCGTAGGATCCATGTGTGGTTCATGGGAAGAACACACATGCAATGAATCTAGTGATATGTGGTTTGTGAAAAGAATAGACACGCAATGACTCTAGCTGTGGTTAATAAGAAGAGCAGTCATGCAATGCCACTTGTGGATCCATGTGGGGTTAATGAGAAGAACACACATGCAATGACATTGGGTGTGGTTCATGATATGGTTTGTGAGAAGAACACGATCTAGCTGTGGTTCATGGGAGGAACACACATGCAATGACACTGGATGGATCCATGTGTGGTATGTGGGAAGAACACACATGCAATGACACTGGTGGATCCATGTGTGGTCTGTGGGAAGAACACACATGCAATGACACAGGTGATATGTGGTCTGTGAGAAGAACACACATGCAATGACTCTAGTTGTGGTTCATGAAAAGAGCACGCATGCGATGACTCTAGCTCTGGTTCATGGGAAGAGCAGACATACAATGACACTGGTGGATCCATGTGTGGTTCATGGGAAGAACACACATGCATTGACACTGGTGGATCCATGTGTGGTCTGAGGGAAGAACACACATGCAATGACACTGGTGGATCGATGTGTGGTTCATGGGGAGAACACACATGCAATGACACCGGTGATATGTGGTTTGTGAGAAGAACACACATGCAATGACTCTAGCTGTTGTTCATGAAAAGAGCAGACATGCAATGACACTGGTGGATCCATGTGTGGTTCATGGGAATAACACAAATGCAATGACACTGGGTGTGGTTCATGATATGGTTTGTGAGAAGAACACGCATGCAATGACTCTAGCTGTGGTTCATGGGAGGAACACACATGCAATGACACTGCATGGATCCATGTGTGGTCCGTGGGAAGAAAACACATGCAATGACACTAGTGGATCCACGTGTGGTCTGTGGGAAGAACACACATGCACTGACACACAGGTGATATGTGGTCTCTGAGAAGAACACACATGCAATGACTCTAGCTGTGGTTCATGAAAAGAGCAGACATGCGATGACACTGGTGGATCCATGTGTGGTTCATGGGAAGAACACACATGCAATGACACTGGGTGTGGTTCATGATATGGTTTGTAAGAAGAACACACATGCAATGGCTCTAGCTGTGGTTTATTAAAAGAGCAGACATGCGATAACTCTAACTGTGGTTCATGAAAAGAGAAGACCTGCGATGCCACCGGTGGATCCATGTGTGGTCTATGAGAGGAACACACATGCAATTACACGGGTGGATCCTTACGTGGTTTGTGAGAATAACACACATGCAATGACACTGGTGGATCCATGTGTGGTTCATGGGAAGAACACACATTCAATGACACAGGTGATATGTGATCTGTGAGAAGAACACACATGCAATGACTCTGGTGATATGTGGTTTGTGAAAAGAACAGACATGCAATGACTCTAGCTATGGATAATGAAAAGAGCAGACATGCAATGACACCGGTGGATCCATGTGGGGTTAATGAGAAGAACACACATGCAATGACATTGGGTGTGGTTCATGATATGGTTTGTGAGAAGAACACACATGCAATGACACTGGTGGATCCATGTGTGGTCTATGAGAAGAACACACATGCAATGACACTAGGTGTGGTTCATGATATGGTTTGTGAGAAGAACACACATGCAATGACACTGGTGGATCCATGTGTGGTGTGTGAGAAGAACACACATGCAATGACTCTGGGGATATGTGGTTTGTGAAAAGAACAGACATGCAATGACTCTAGATGTGGTTAATGAGAAGAGTAGACATGCAATGACACCGGTGGATCCATGTGTGGTTTGTGAGAAGAACAGACATGCAATGACACTGGGTGTGGTTCATGATGTAGTTTGTAAGAAGAACACACATGCAATGACTCTAGTTGTGGTTCATGAAAAGAGCACGCATGCGATGACTCTAGCTGTGGTTCATGGGAAGAGCAGACATACAATGACACTCGTGGATCCATGTGTGGTGCATGGGAAGAACACACATGCAATGACACTGGTGGATCCATGTGTGGATCATGGGGAGAACACACATGCAATGACACCGATGATATGTGGTTTCTGAGAAGAACACACATGCAATGACTCTAGTTGTGGTTCATGAAAAGAGCAGACATGCAATGACACTGGTGGATCCATGTGTGGTTCATGGGAAGAACACACATGCAATGACATTGGGTGTGGTTCATGATATGGTTTGTGAGAAGAACACGCATGCAATGACTCTAGCTGTGGTTCATGAGAAGAACACACATGCAATGACACTGGTGGATCCATGTGTGGTCTGTGGGAAGAACGCACATGCAATGACACTGGTGGATCCATGTGTGGTCTGTGGGAAGAACGCACATGCAATGACAAAGGTGATATGTGGTCTGTGAGAAGAACACACATGCAATGACTCTAGCTGTGGTTCATGAAAAGAGAAGACATGCGATGGCCTTTGGGTGGATCCATGTGTGGTTCATGGGAAGAACACACATGCAATGAATCTAGTGATATGTGGTTTGTGAAAAGAACATACATGCAATGACTCTAGCTGTGGTTAATAAGAAGAGCAGACATGCAATGCCACTAGTGGATCCATGTGGGGTTAATGAGAAGAACACAGATGCAATGACACTGGGTGTGGTTCATGATATGGTTTGTGAGAAGAACACACATGCAATGACACTGGTGGATCCATGTGTGGTTCATAGGAAGAACACACATGCAATGACTCTGGTGATATGTGGTTTGTGAAAAGAACAGGCATGCAATGACTCTAGCTGTGGTTAATGAAAAGAGCAGACATGCAATGACACCGGTGGATACATGTGGGGTTAATGAGAAGAACACACATGCAATGACACTGGGTGTGGTTCATGATATGGTTTGTGAGAAGAACACACATGCAATGACACTGGTGGATCCATGTGTGGTTCATAGGAAGAACACACATGCAATGACTCTGGTGATATGTGGTTTGTGAAAAGAACAGACATGCAATGACTCTAGCTGTGGTTAATGAAAAGAGCAGACATGCAATGACACCGGTGGATACATGTGGGGTTAATGAGAAGAACAGACATGCAATGACACTGGGTGTGGTTCATGATATGGTTTGTGAGAAGAACACACATGCAATGACACTGGTGGATTCATGTGTGGTCTATGAGAAGAACACACATGCAATGACACTGGGTGTGGTTCATGATATGGTTTGTGAGAATAACACACATGCAATGACACTGGTGGATCCATGTGTGGTATATGAGAAGAGCACACATGCAATGACACTAGTTGTGGTTCATGATATGGTTGTGAGAAGAACACACATGCAATGACACTGGTCGATCCATGTGTGGTCTTTGGGAAGAACACACATGCAATGACACTGGTGATATGTGGTCTGTGAGAAGAACACACATCCAATGACTCTAGCTGTGGTTCATGAAAAGAGCAGACATGCAATGACACTGGTGGATCAATGTTTGGTTCATGGGAAGAACACACATGCAATGACACTGGGTGGATCCATGTGTGGTTTGTGAGAAGAACACACATGCAATGACACTGGTGGATCCATGTGTGGTTCATGGGAAGAACACACATGCAATGACTCTGGTGATATGTGGTTTGTGAAAAGAACAGACATGCAATGACTCTAGATGTGGTTAATGAGAAGAGTAGACATGCAATGACAATGGTGGATCCATGTGTAGTTTGTGAGAAGAACACACATGCAATGACACTGGGTGTGGTTCATGATATAGTTTGTAAGAAGAACACACATGAAATGACTCTAGTTGTGGTTCATGAAAAGAGCACGCATGCGATGACTCTAGCTGTGGTTCATGGGAAGAGTAGACATACAATGACACTGGTGGATCCATGTGTGGTTCATGGGAAGAACGCACATGCAATGACACTGCTGGATCCATGTGTGGTCTATGGGAAGAACACACATGCAATGACTCTAGTTGTGGTTCATGATATGGTTTGTGAGAAGAACACACATGCAATGACACTGGTCGATCCATGTGTGGTCTTTGGGAAGAACACACATTCAATTACACGGGTGGATCCTTACGTGGTTTGTGAGAATAACACACATGCAATGACACTGGTGGATCCATGTGTGCTTCGTGGGAAGAACACACATTCAATGACACAGGTGATATGTGGTCTGTGAGAAGAACACACATGCAATGACTCTGGTGATATGTGGTTTGTGAAAAGAACAGACATGCAATGACTCTAGCTGTGGTTGATGAAAAGAGAAGACATGCAATGACACCGGTGGATCCATGTGGGGTTAATGAGAAGAACACAGATGCAATGACACTGGGTGTGGTTCATGATATGGTTTGTGAGAAGAACACACATGCAATGACACTGGTGGATTCATGTGTGGTCTATGAGAAGAACACACATGCAATGACACTGGGTGTGGTTCATGATATGGTTTGTGAGAAGAACACACATGCAATGACACTAGTGGATCCATGTGTGGTCTATGAGAAGAACACACATGCAATGACACTAGTTGTGGTTCATGATATGGTTTGTGAGAAGAACACACATGCAATGACACTGGTCGATCCATGTGTGGTCTTTGGGAAGAACACACATGCAATGACACTGGTGATATGTGGTCTGTGAGAAAGACACACATCCAATGACTCTAGCTGTGGTTCATGAAAAGAGCAGACATGCAATGACACTGGTGGATCCATGTGTGATTCATGGGAAGAACACACATGCAATTACACTGGGTGGATCCATGTGTGGTTTGTGAGAAGAACACACATGCAATGACACTGGTGGATCCATGTGTGGTTCATGGGAAGAACACACATGCAATGACTCTGGTGATATGTGGTTTGTGAAAAGAACAGACATGCAATGACTCTAGCTGTGGTTAATGAAAAGAGCAGACATGCAATGACACCGGTGGATCCATGTGGAGTTAATGAGAAGAACACACATGCAATGACACTGGGTGTGGTTTATGATATGGTTTGTGAGAAGAACACACATGCAATGACACTGGTGGATTCATGTGTGGTCTATGAGAAGAACACACATGCAATGACACTGGGTGTGGTTCATGATATGGTTTGTGAGAAGAACACAAATGCAATGACACCGGTGGATCCATGTGTGGTCTATGAGAAGAACACACATGCAATCACACTAGTTGTGGTTCATGATATGGTTTGTGAGAAGAACACACATGCAATGACACTGGTCGATCCATGTGTGGTCTTTGGGAAGAACACACATGTAATGACATTGGTGATATGTGGTTTGTGAGAAGAACACACATCCAATGACTCTAGCTGTGGTTCATGAAAAGAGCAGACATGCGATGACTCTAACTGTGGTTCATGAAAAGAGAAGACCTGCGATGCCACCGGCGGATCCATGTGTGGTCTATGAGAGGAACACACATGCAATTACACTGGTGGATCCTTACGTGGTTTGTGAGAATAACACACATGCAATGACACTGGTGGATCCATGTGTGCTTCATGGGAAGAACACACATTCAATGGCACAGGTGATATGTGGTCTGTGAGAAGAACACACATGCAATGACTCTGGTGATATGTGGTTTGTGAAAAGAACAGACATGCAATGACTCTAGCTGTGGTTAATGAAAAGAGAAGACATGCAATGACACCGGTGGATCCATGTGAGGTTAATGAGAAGAACACAGATGCAATGACACTGGGTGTGGTTCATGATATGGTTTGTGAGAAGAACACACATGCAATGACACTGGTGGATTCATGTGTGGTCTATGAGAAGAACACACATGCAATGACACTGGGTGTGGTTCATGATATGGTTTGTGAGAAGAACACACATGCAATGACACTGGTGGATTCATGTGTGGTCTATGAGAAGAACACACATGCAATGACACTGGGTGTGGTTCATGATATGGTTTGTGAGAAGAACACACATGCAATGACACTAGTGGATCCATGTGTGGTCTATGAGAAGAACACACATGCAATGACACTAGTTGTGGTTCATGATATGGTTTGTGAGAAGAACACACATGCAATGACACTGGTCGATCCATGTGTGGTCTTTGGGAAGAACACACATGCAATGACACTGGGTGGATCCATGTGTGGTTTGTGAGAAGAACACACATGCAATGACACTGGTGGATCCATGTGTGGTTCATAGGAAGAACACAAATGCAATGACTCTGGTAATATGTGGTTTGTGAAAAGAACAGACATGCAATGACTCTAGATGTGGTTAATGAAAAGAGCAGACATGCAATGACACCGGTGGATACATGTGGGGTTAATGAGAAGAACACACATGCAATGACACTGGGTGTGGTTCATGATATGGTTTGTGAGAAGAACACACATGCAATGACACTGGTGGATTCATGTGTGGTCTATGAGAAGAACACACATGCAATGACACTGGGTGTGGTTCATGATATGGTTTGTGAGAAGAACACACATGCAATGACACTGGTGGATCCATGTGTGGTCTATGAGAAGAACACACATGCAATGACACTAGTTGTGGTTCATGATATGGTTTGTGAGAAGAACACACATGCAATGACACTGGTCGATCCATGTGTGGTCTTTGGGAAGAACACACATGCAATGACACTGGTGATATGTGGTCTGTGAGAAGAACACACATCCAATGACTCTAGCTGTGGTTCATGAAAAGAGCAGACATGCAATGACACTGGTGGATCCATGTGTGGTTCATGGGAAGAACACACATGCAATGACACTGGGTGGATCCATGTGTGGTTTGTGAGAAGAACACACATGCAATGACACTGGTGGATCCATGTGTGGTTCATGGGAAGAACACACATGCAATGACTCTGGTGATATGTGGTTTGTGAAAAGAACAGACATGCAATGACTCTAGATGTGGTTAATGAGAAGAGTAGACATGCAATGACAATGGTGGATCCATGTGTAGTTTGTGAGAAGAACACACATGCAATGACACTGGGTGTGGTTCTTGATATAGTTTGTAAGAAGAACACACATGAAATGACTCTAGTTGTGGTTCATGAAAAGAGCACGCATGCGATGACTCTCGCTGTGGTTCATGGGAAGAGTAGACATACAATGACACTGGTGGATCCATGTGTGGTTCATGGGAAGAACGCACATGCAATGACACTGGTGGATCCATGTGTGGTCTACGGGAAGAACATACATGCAATGACACTGGTGGATCCATGTGTGGTTCATGGGGAGAACACACATGCAATGACACTGGGTGTGGTTCATGATATGGTTTGTGAGAAGAACACACATGCAATGACTCTAGCTGTGGTTCATGAGAAGAACACACATGCAATGACACTGGGTGGATCCATGTGTGGTCTTCGGGAAGAACACACATGCAATGACACTGGGTGGTCCATGTGTGGTCTGTGGGAAGAACACACATGCAATGACAAAGGTGATATATGGTCTATGAGAAGAACACACATGCAATGACTCTAGCTGTGGTTCATGAAAAGATCAGACATGCGATGGCACTGGGTGTATCCATGTGTGGTTTGTGAGAAGAACACACATGCAATGACACCGTAGGATCCATGTGTGGTTCATGGGAAGAACACACATGCAATGAATCTAGTGATATGTGGTTTGTGAAAAGAATAGACACGCAATGACTCTAGCTGTGGTTAATAAGAAGAGCAGTCATGCAATGCCACTGGTGGATCCATGTGGGGTTAATGAGAAGAACACAAATGCAATGACAGTGGGTGTGGTTCATGATATGGTTTGTGAGAAAAACACGCATGCAATGACTCTAGCTGTGGTTCATGGGAGGAACACACATGCAATGACACTGGATGGATCCATGTGTGGTATGTGGGAAGAACACACATGCAATGACACTGGTGGATCCATGTGTGGTCTGTGGGAAGAACACACATGCAATGACACAGGTGATATGTGGTCTGTGAGAAGAACACACATGCAATGACTCTAGTTGTGGTTCATGAAAAGAGCACGCATGCGATGACTCTAGCTCTGGTTCATGGGAAGAGCAGACATACAATGACACTGGTGGATCCATGTGTGGTTCATGGGAAGAACACACATGCATTGACACTGGTGGATCCATGTGTGGTGTGTGAGAAGAACACACATGCAATGACTCTGGGGATATGTGGTTTGTGAAAAGAACAGACATGCAATGACTCTAGATGTGGTTAATGAGAAGAGTAGACATGCAATGACACCGGTGGATCCATGTGTGGTTTGTGAGAAGAACAGACATGCAATGACACTGGGTGTGGTTCATGATTTAGTTTGTAAGAAGAACACACATGCAATGACTCTAGTTGTGGTTCATGAAAAGAGCACGCATGCGATGACTCTAGCTGTGGTTCATGGGAAGAGCAGACATACAATGACACTCGTGGATCCATGTGTGGTGCATGGGAAGAACACACATGCAATGACACTGGTGGATCCATGTGTGGATCATGGGGAGAACACACATGCAATGACACCGATGATATGTGGTTTCTGAGAAGAACACACATGCAATGACTCTAGCTGTCGTTCATGAAAAGAGCAGACATGCAATGACACTGGTGGATCCATGTGTGGTTCATGGGAAAAACACACATGCAATGACATTGGGTGTGGTTCATGATATGGTTTGTGAGAAGAACACGCATGCAATGACTCTAGCTGTGGTTCATGAGAAGAACACACATGCAATGACACTGGTGGATCCATGTGTGGTCTGTGGGAAGAACGCACATGCAATGACACTGGTGGATCCATGTATGGTCTGTGGGAAGAACGCACATGCAATGACAAAGGTGATATGTGGTCTGTGAGAAGAACACACATGCAATGACTCTAGCTGTGGTTCATGAAAAGAGAAGACATGCGATGGCACTGGGTGGATCCATGTGTGGTTCATGGGAAGAACACACATGCAATGAATCTAGTGATATGTGGTTTGTGAAAAGAACATACATGCAATGACTCTAGCTGTGGTTAATAAGAAGAGCAGACATGCAATGCCACTAGTGGATCCATGTGGGGTTAATGAGAAGAACACAGATGCAATGACACTGGGTGTGGTTCATGATATGGTTTGTGAGAAGAACACACATGCAATGACACTGGTGGATCCATGTGTGGTTCATAGGAAGAACACACATGCAATGACTCTGGTGATATGTGGTTTGTGAAAAGAACAGGCATGCAATGACTCTAGCTGTGGTTAATGAAAAGAGCAGACATGCAATGACACCGGTGGATACATGTGGGGTTAATGAGAAGAACACACATGCAATGACACTGGGTGTGGTTCATGATATGGTTTGTGAGAAGAACACACATGCAATGACACTGGTGGATCCATGTGTGGTTCATAGGAAGAACACACATGCAATGACTCTGGTGATATGTGGTTTGTGAAAAGAACAGACATGCAATGACTCTAGCTGTGGTTAATGAAAAGAGCAGACATGCAATGACACCGGTGGATACATGTGGGGTTAATGAGAAGAACAGACATGCAATGACACTGGGTGTGGTTCATGATATGGTTTGTGAGAAGAACACACATGCAATGACACTGGTGGATTCATGTGTGGTCTATGAGAAGAACACACATGCAATGACACTGGGTGTGGTTCATGATATGGTTTGTGAGAATAACACACATGCAATGACACTGGTGGATCCATGTGTGGTCTATGAGAAGAACACACATGCAATGACACTAGTTGTGGTTCATGATATGGTTGTGAGAAGAACACACATGCAATGACACTGGTCGATCCATGTGTGGTCTTTGGGAAGAACACACATGCAATGACACTGGTGATATGTGGTCTGTGAGAAGAACACACATCAAATGACTCTAGCTGTGGTTCATGAAAAGAGCAGACATGCAATGACACTGGTGGATCCATGTGTGGTTCATGGGAAGAACACACATGCAATGACACTGGGTGAATCCATGTGTGGTTTGTGAGAAGAACACACATGCAATGACACTGGTGGATCCATGTGTGGTTCATAGGAAGAACACACATGCAATGACTCTGGTGATATGTGGTTTGTGAAAAGAACAGGCATGCAATGACTCTAGCTGTGGTTAATGAAAAGAGCAGACATGCAATGACACCGGTGGATACATGTGGGGTTAATGAGAAGAACACACATGCAATGACACTGGGTGTGGTTCATGATATGGTTTGTGAGAAGAACACACATGCAATGACACTGGTGGATTCATGTGTGGTCTATGAGAAGAACACACATGCAATGATACTGGGTGTGGTTCATGATATGGTTTGTGAGAATAACACACATGCAATGACACTGGTGGATTCATGTGTGGTCTATGAGAAGAACACACATGCAATGACACTCGTGGATCCATGTGTGGTGTGTGAGAAGAACACACATGCAATGACTCTGGGGATATGTGGTTTGTGAAAAGAACAGACATGCAATGACTCTAGATGTGGTTAATGAGAAGAGTAGACATGCAATGACACCGGTGGATCCATGTGTGGTTTGTGAGAAGAACAGACATGCAATGACACTGGGTGTGGTTCATGATGTAGTTTGTAAGAAGAACACACATGCAATGACTCTAGTTGTGGTTCATGAAAAGAGCACGCATGCGATGACTCTAGCTGTGGTTCATGGGAAGAGCAGACATACAATGACACTCGTGGATCCATGTGTGGTGCATGGGAAGAACACACATGCAATGACACTGGTGGATCCATGTGTGGATCATGGGGAGAACACACATGCAATGACACCGATGATATGTGGTTTCTGAGAAGAACACACATGCAATGACTCTAGCTGTGGTTCATGAAAAGAGCAGACATGCAATGACACTGGTGGATCCATGTGTGGTTCATGGGAAAAACACACATGCAATGACATTGGGTGTGGTTCATGATATGGTTTGTGAGAAGAACACGCATGCAATGACTCTAGCTGTGGTTCATGAGAAGAACACACATGCAATGACACTGGTGGATCCATGTGTGGTCTGTGGGAAGAACGCACATGCAATGACACTGGTGGATCCATGTATGGTGCATGGGAAGAAACGCACATGCAATGACAAAGGTGATATGTGGTGCATGAGAAGAACACACATGCAATGACTCTAGCTGTGGTTCATGAAAAGAGAAGACATGCGATGGCACTGGGTGGATCCATGTGTGGTTCATGGGAAGAACACACATGCAATGAATCTAGTGATATGTGGTTTGTGAAAAGAACATACATGCAATGACTCTAGCTGTGGTTAATAAGAAGAGCAGACATGCAATGCCACTAGTGGATCCATGTGGGGTTAATGAGAAGAACACAGATGCAATGACACTGGGTGTGGTTCATGATATGGTTTGTGAGAAGAACACACATGCAATGACACTGGTGGATCCATGTGTGGTTCATAGGAAGAACACACATGCAATGACTCTGGTGATATGTGGTTTGTGAAAAGAACAGGAATGCAATGACTCTAGGTGGTTAATGATAAGAGCAGACATGCAATGACACCTGTGGATACATGTGGGGTTAATGAGAAGAACACACATGCAATGACACTGGGTGTGGTTCATGATATGGTTTGTGAGAAGAACACACATGCAATGACACTGGTGGATCCATGTGTGGTTCATAGGAAGAACACACATGCAATGACTCTGGTGATATGTGGTTTGTGAAAAGAACAGACATGCAATGACTCTAGCTGTGGTTAATGAAAAGAGCAGACATGCAATGACACCGGTGGATACATGTGGGGTTAATGAGAAGAACAGACATGCAATGACACTGGGTGTGGTTCATGATATGGTTTGTGAGAAGAACACATGCAATGACCTTTGGTGGATTCATGTGTGGTCTATGAGAAGAACACACATGCAATGACACTGGGTGTGGTTCATGATATGGTTTGTGAGAATAACACACATGCAATGACACTGGTGGATCCATGTGTGGTCTATGAGAAGAACACACATGCAATGACACTAGTTGTGGTTCATGATATGGTTGTGAGAAGAACACACATGCAATGACACTGGTCGATCCATGTGTGGTCTTTGGGAAGAACACACATGCAATGACACGGGTGATATGTGGTGCGAGAAGAACACACATCAAATGACTCTAGCTGTGGTTCATGAAAAGAGCAGACATGCAATGACACTGTGGATCCATGTGTGGTTCATGGGAAGAACACACATGCAATGACATCAGGTGGATCCATGTGGTTTGTGAGAAGAACACACATGCAATGACCTTTGGTGGATCCATGTGTGGTTCATAGGAAGAACACACATGCAATGACTCTGGTGATATGTGGTTTGTGAAAAGAACAGGCATGCAATGACTCTAGCTGTGGTTAATGAAAAGAGCAGACATGCAATGACACCGGTGGATACATGTGGGGTTAATGAGAAGAACACACATGCAATGACCTTTGGGTGTGGTTCATGATATGGTTTGTGAGAAGAACACACATGCAATGACACTGGTGGATCCATGTGTGGTTCATAGGAAGAACACACATGCAATGACTCTGGTGATATGTGGTTTGTGAAAAGAACAGACATGCAATGACTCTAGCTGTGGTTAATGAAAAGAGCAGACATGCAATGACACCGGTGGATACATGTGGGGTTAATGAGAAGAACAGACATGCAATGACACTGGGTGTGGTTCATGATATGGTTTGTGAGAAGAACACACATGCAATGACACTGGTGGATTCATGTGTGGTCTATGAGAAGAACACACATGCAATGACACTGGGTGTGGTTCATGATATGGTTTGTGAGAATAACACACATGCAATGACACTGGTGGATCCATGTGTGGTCTATGAGAAGAACACACATGCAATGACACTAGTTGTGGTTCATGATATGGTTGTGAGAAGAACACACATGCAATGACACTGGTCGATCCATGTGTGGTCTTTGGGAAGAACACACATGCAATGACACTGGTGATATGTGGTCTGTGAGAAGAACACACATCAAATGACTCTAGCTGTGGTTCATGAAAAGAGCAGACATGCAATGACACTGGTGGATCCATGTGTGGTTCATGGGAAGAACACACATGCAATGACACTGGGTGGATCCATGTGTGGTTTGTGAGAAGAACACACATGCAATGACACTGGTGGATCCATGTGTGGTTCATAGGAAGAACACATGCAATGACTCAGTGATATGTGGTTTGTGAAAGAAACACATGCAATGACTCTAGCTGTGGTTAATGAAAAGAGCAGACATGCAATGACACCGGTGGATACATGTGGGGTTAATGAGAAGAACACACATGCAATGACACTGGGTGTGGTTCATGATATGGTTTGTGAGAAGAACACACATGCAATGACACTGGTGGATCCATGTGTGGTTCATAGGAAGAACACACATGCAATGACTCTGGTGATATGTGGTTTGTGAAAAACGGACATGCAATGACTCTAGTGGTTAATGAAAAGAGCGGACATGCAATGACACGGTGGATACATGTGGGGTTAATGAGAAACAGACATGCAATGACACTGGGTGTGGTTCATGCTATGGTTTGTGAGAAGAACACACATGCAATGACACTGGTGGATCCATGTGTGGTCTATGAGAAGAACACACATGCAATGACACTGGGTGTGGTTCATGATATGGTTTGTGAGAATAACACACATGCAATGACCCTGGTGGATCCATGTGTGGTCTATGAGAAGAACACACATGCAATGACACTAGTTGTGGTTCATGATATGGTTGTGAGAAGAACACACATGCAATGACACTGGTCGATCCATGTGTGGTCTTTGGGAAGAACACACATGCAATGACACTGGTGATATGTGGTCTGTGAGAAGAACACACATCAAATGACTCTAGCTGTGGTTCATGAAAAGAGCAGACATGCAATGACACTGGTGGATCCATGTGTGGTTCATGGGAAGAACACACATGCAATGACACTGGGTGGATCCATGTGTGGTTTGTGAGAAGAACACACATGCAATGACACTGGTGGATCCATGTGTGGTTCATAGGAAGAACACACATGCAATGACTCTGGTGATATGTGGTTTGTGAAAAGAACAGACATGCAATGACTCTAGCTGTGGTTAATGAAGAAGCGGACATGCAATGACACTGGTGGATACATGTGGGGTTAATGAGAAGAACACACATGCAATGACACTGGGTGTGGTTCATGATATGGTTTGTGAGAAGAACACACATGCAATGACACTGGTGGATCCATGTGTGGTTCATAGGAAGAACACACATGCAATGACTCTGGTTCATGATATGGTTTGTGAAAAGAACAGACATGCAATGACTCTAGCTGTGGTTAATGAAAAGAGCAGACATGCAATGACACCGGTGGATACATGTGGGGTTAATGAGAAGAACAGACATGCAATGACACTGGGTGTGGTTCATGATATGGTTTGTGAGAAGAACACACATGCAATGACACTGGTGGATTCATGTGTGGTCTATGAGAAGAACACACATGCAATGATACTGGGTGTGGTTCATGATATGGTTTGTGAGAATAACACACATGCAATGACACTGGTGGATCCATGTGTGGTCTATGAGAAGAACACATGCAATGACACTAGTTGTGGTTCCTGATATGGTTGTGAAGAACACACATGCAATGACACTTTGTCGATCCATGTGTGGTCTTTGGGAAGAACACACATGCAATGACCTGGTGATATGTAGTGTGAGAAGAACACACATCCAATGACTCTAGGCTGTGGTTCATGAAAGAGCAGACATGCAATGACACTGGTGGATCCATGTGTGGTTCATGGGAAGAACACACATGCAATGACACTGGGTGGATCCATGTGTGGTTTGTGAGAAGAACACACATGCAATGACACTGGTGGTTCCATGTGTGGTTCATGGGAAGAACACACATGCAATGACTCTGGTGATATGTGGTTTGTGAAAAGAACAGACATGCAATGACTCTAGATGTGGTTAATGAGAAGAGTAGACATGCAATGACAATGGTGGATCCATGTGTCGTTTGTGAGAAGAACACACATGCAATGACACTGGGTGTGGTTCATGATATAGTTTGTAAGAAGAACACACATGAAATGACTCTAGTTGTGGTTCATGAAAAGAGCACGCATGCGATGACTCTAGCTGTGGTTCATGGGAAGAGTAGACATACAATGACACTGGTGGATCCATGTGTGGTTCATGGGAAGAACGCACATGCAATGACACTGGTGGATCCATGTGTGGTCTATGGGAAGAACATACATGCAACGACACTGGTGGATCCATGTGTGGTTCATGGGGAGAACACACATGCAATGACACCGGTGATATGTGGTTTGTGAGAAGAACACACATGCAATGACTCTAGTTGTGGTTCATGAAAAGAGCAGACATGCAATGACACTGGTGGATCCATGTGTGGTTCATGGGAAGAGCACACATGCAATGACACTGGGTGTGGTTCATGATATGGTTTGTGAGAAGAACACACATGCAATGACTCTAGCTGTGGTTCATGAGAAGAACACACATGCAATGGCACTGGGTGGATCCATGTGTGGTCTTCGGGAAGAACACACATGCAATGACACTGGGTGGTCCATGTGTGGTCTGTGGGAAGAACACACATGCAATGACAAAGGTGATATATGGTCTATGAGAAGAACACACATGCAATGACTCTAGCTGTGGTTCATGAAAAGATCAGACATGCGATGGCACTGGGTGGATCCATGTGTGGTTTGTGAGAAGAACACACATGAAATGACACCGTAGGATCCATGTGTGGTTCATGGGAAGAACACACATGCAATGAATCTAGTGATATGTGGTTTGTGAAAAGAATAGACACGCAATGACTCTAGCTGTGGTTAATAAGAAGAGCAGTCATGCAATGCCACTGGTGGATCCATGTGGGGTTAATGAGAAGAACACACATGCAATGACACTGGGTGTGGTTCATGATATGGTTTGTGAGAAGAACACGCATGCAATGACTCTAGCTGTGGTTCATGGGAGGAACACACATGCAATGACACTGGATGGATCCATGTGTGGATGTGGGAAGAACACACATGCAATGACACTGGTGGATCCATGTGTGGTCTGTGGGAATAACACACATGCAATGACACAGGTGATATGTGGTCTGTGAGAAGAACACACATGCAATGACTCTAGTTGTGGTTCATGAAAAGAGCACGCATGCGATGACTCTAGCTCTGGATAATGGGAAGAGCAGACATACAATGACACTGGTGGATCCATGTGTGGTTCATGGGAAGAACACACATGCATTGACACTGGTGGATCCATGTGTGGTCTGAGGGAAGAACACACATGCAATGACACTGGTGGATCGATGTGTGGTTCATGGGGAGAACACACATGCAATGACACCGGTGATATGTGGTTTGTGAGAAGAACACACATGCAATGACTCTAGCTGTTGTTCATGAAAAGAGCAGACATGCAATGACACTGGTGGATCCATGTGTGGTTCATGGGAATAACACACATGCAATGACACTGGGTGTGGTTCATGATATGGTTTGTGAGAAGAACACGCATGCAATGACTCTAGCTGTGGTTCATGGGAGGAACACACATGCAATGACACTGCATGGATCCATGTGTGGTCTGTGGGAAGAAAACACATGCAATGACACTAGTGGATCCACGTGTGGTCTGTGGGAAGAACACACATGCACTGACACACATGTGATATGTGGTCTCTGAGAAGAACACACATGCAATGACTCTAGCTGTGGTTCATGAAAAGAGCAGACATGCGATGACACTGGTGGATCCATGTGTGGTTCATGGGAAGAACACACATGCAATGACACTGGGTGTGGTTCATGATATGGTTTGTAATAAGAACACACATGCAATGACTCTAGCTGTGGTTCATTAAAAGAGCAGACATGCGATGACTCTAACTGTGGTTCATGAAAAGAGAAGACCTGCAATGCCACCGGTGGATCCATGTGTGGTCTATGAGAGGAACACACATGTAATTACACGGGTGGATCCTTACGTGGTTTGTGAGAATAACACACATGCAATGACACTGGTGGATCCATGTGTGGTTCATGGGAAGAACACACATTCAATGACACAGGTGATATGTGATCTGTGAGAAGAACACACATGCAATGACTCTGGTGATATGTGGTTTGTGAAAAGAACAGACATGCAATGACTCTAGCTATGGATAATGAAAAGAGCAGACATGCAATGACACCGGTGGATCCATGTGGGGTTAATGAGAAGAACACACATGCAATGACACTGGGTGTGGTTCATGATATGGTTTGTGAGAAGAACACACATGCAATGACACTGGTGGATCCATGTGTGGTCTATGAGAAGAACACACATGCAATGACACTGGGTGTGGTTCATGATATGGTTTGTGAGAAGAACACACATGCAATGACACTGGTGGATCCATGTGTGGTGTGTGAGAAGAACACACATGCAATGACTCTGGGGATATGTGGTTTGTGAAAAGAACAAACATGCAATGACTCTAGATGTGGTTAATGAGAAGAGTAGACATGCAATGACACCGGTGGATCCATGTGTGGTTTGTGAGAAGAACACACATGCAATGACACTGGGTGTGGTTCATGATGTAGTTTCTAAGAAGAACACACATGCAATGACTCTAGTTATGGTTCATGAAAAGAGCACGCATGCGATGACTCTAGCTGTGGTTCATAGGAAGAGCAAACATACAATGACACTACTGGATCCATGTGTGGTGCATGGGAAGAACACACATGCAATGACACTGGTGGATCCATGTGTGGTCTGTGGGAAGAACACACATGCAATGACACTAGTGGATCCATGTGTGGATCATGGGGAGAACACACATGCAATGACACCGGTGATATGTGGTTTCTGAGAAGAACACACATGCAATGACTCTAGCTGTGGTTCATGAAAAGAGCAGACATGCAATGACACTGGTGGATCCATGTGTGGTTCATGGGAAGAACACACATGCAATGACATTGGGTGTGGTTCATGATATGGTTTGTGAGAAGAACACGCATGCAATGACTCTAGCTGTGGTTCATGAGAAGAACACACATGCAATGACACTGGGTGGATCCATGTGTTGTCTTTGGGAAGACCACACATGCAATGACACTGGTGGATCCATGTGTGGTCTGTGGGAAGAACGCACATGCAATGACAAAGGTGATATGTGGTCTGTGAGAAGAACACACATGCAATGACTCTAGCTGTGGTTCATGAAAAGAGAAGACATGCGATGGCACTGGGTGGATCCATGTGTGGTTCATGGGAAGAACACACATGCAATGAATCTAGTGATATGTGGTTTGTGAAAAGAACATACATGCAATGACTCTAGCTGTGGTTAATAAGAAGAGCAGACATGCAATGCCACTGGTGGATCCATGTGGGGTTAATGAGAAGAACACAGATGCAATGACATTGGGTGTGGTTCATGATATGGTTTGTGAGAAGAACACGCATGCCATGACCCTAGCTGTGGTTAATGGGAGGAACACACATGCAATGACACTGGATGGATCCATGTGTGGTCTGTGGGAAGAACACACATGCAATTACACTGGTGGATCCATGTGTGGTATGTGGGAAGAACACACATGCAATGACACATGTGATATGTGGTCTTTGAGAAGAAGACACATGCAATGACTCTAGTTGTGGTTCATGAAAAGAGCACGCATGCGATGACTCTAGCTGTGGTTCATGGGAAGAGCAGACATACAATGAAACTGGTGGATCCATGTGTGTTTCATGGGAAGAACACACATGCATTGACACTGGTGGATCCATTTGGGGTTAATGAGAAGAACACACATGCAATGACACTGGGTGTGGTTCATGATATGGTTTGTGAGAAGAACACGCATGCAATGACTCTAGCTATGGTTCATGGGAGGAACACACATGCAATGACACTGGATGGATCCATGTGTGGTCTGTGGGAAGAACACATATGCAATGACACTGGTGGATCCATGTGTGGTCTGTGGGAAGAACACACATGCAATGACACAGGTGATATATGGTCTGTGAGAAGAACACACATGCAATGACTCTAGCTGTGGTTCATGAAAAGAGCAGACATGCGATGACACTGGTGGATCCATGTGTGGTTCATGGGAAGAACACACATGCAATGACACTGGTGGATCCATGTGTGGTCTGTGGGAATAACACACATGCAATGAATCTAGTGATATGTGGTTTGTGAAAAGAACAGACATGCAATGGCTCTAGCTGTGGTTAATGAGAAGAGCAGACATGCAATGACACCGGTGGATCCATGTGGGGTTAATGAGAAGAACACACATGCAATGACACTGGGTGTGGTTCATGATATGGTTTGTAAGAAGAACACACATGCAATGACTCTAGATGTGGTTCATGAAAAGAGCAGATATGCGATGACTCTAACTGTGGTTCATGAAAAGAGTAGGCCTGCGATGCCACCTGTGGATCCATGTGTGGTCTATGAGAGGAACACACATGCAATTACACCGGTGGATCCTTACGTGGTTTGTGAGAATAACACACATGCAATGACACTGGTGGATCCATGTGTGGTTCATGTGAAGAACACACATGCAATGACACAGGTGATCTGTGGTATGTGAGAAGAACACACATGCAATGACTCTGGTGATATGTGATTTGTCAAAAGAACACACATGTAATGACTCTAGCTGTGGTGAATGAAAAGAGCAGACATGCAATGACACCGGTGGATCCATGTGGGGTTAATGAGAAGAACACACATGCAATGACACTGGGTGTGGTTCATGATATGGTTTGTGAGAAGAGCAGACATGCAATGACACCGGTGGATCCATGTGTGGTCTGTGGGAAGAACACACATGCAATGACTCTGGTGATATGTGGTTTGTGAAAAGAACAGACATGCAATGACTAGATGTGGTTAATGAGAAGAGTAGACATGCAATGACACCGGTGGATCCATGTGTGGTTTGTCAGAATAACACACATGCAATGACACTGGGTGTGGTTCATGATATAGTTTCTAAGAAGAACACACATGCAATGACTCTAGTTGTGGTTCATGAAAAGAGCACGCATGCGATGACTTTAGATGTGGTTCATGGGAAGAGCAGACATACAATGACACTGGTGGATCCATGTGTGGTGCATGGGAAGAACACACATGCAATGACACTTGTGGATCCATGTGTGGATTATGGGGAGAACACACATGCAATGACACCGGTGATATGTGGTTTCTGAGAAGAACACACATGCAATGACTCTAGCTGTGGTTCACGAAAAGAGCAGACATGCAATGACACTGGTGGATCCATGTGTGGTTCATGGGAAGAACACACATGCAATGACATTGGGTGTGGTTCATGATATGGTTTGTGAGAAGAACACGCATGCAATGACTCTAGCTGTGGTTCATGAGAAGAACACACTTGCAATGACACTGGGTGGATCCATGTGTGGTCTTTGGGAAGAACACACATGCAATGACACTGGTGGATCCAGGTGTGGTCTGTGGGAAGAACGCACATGCAATGACAAAGGTGATATGTGTTCTGTGAGAAGAACACACATGCAATGACTCTAGTTGTGGTTCATGAAAAGAGCAGACATGTGATGGCACTGGGTGGATCCATGTGTGGTTTGTGAGAAGAACACACATGCAACGACACCGGTGGATCCATGTGTGGTTCATGGGAAGAACACACATGCAATGAATCTAGTGATATGTGGTTTGTGAAAAGAACATACATGCAATGACTCTAGCTGTGGTTAATAAGAAGAGCAGACATGCAATGCCACTAGTGGATCCATGTGGGGTTAATGAGAAGAACACACATGCAATGACACTGGGTTTGGTTCATTATATGGTTTGTGAGAAGAACACGCATGCCATGACTCTAGCTGTGGTTAATGGGAGGAACACACATGCAATGACACTGGATGGATCCATGTGTGGTCTATGGGAAGAACACACATGCAATGACACTGGTGGATCCATGTGTGGTATGTGGGAAGAACACACATGCAATGACACAGGTGATATGTGGTCTGTGAGAAGAAGACACATGCAATGACTCTAGTTGTGGTTCATGAAAAGAGCACGCATGCGATGACTCTAGCTGTGGTTCATGGGAAGAGCAGACATACAATGAAACTGGTGGATCCATGTGTGTTTCATGGGAAGAACACACATGCATTGACACTGGTGGATCCATGTGGGGTTAATGAGAAGAACACACATGCAATGACACTGGGTGTGGTTCACGATATGGTTTGTGAGAAGAATACGCATGCAATGACTCTAGCTATGGTTCATTGGAGGAACACACATGCAATGACACTGGATGGATCCATGTGTGGTCTGTGGGAAGAACACATATGCAATGACACTGGTGGATCCATGTGTGGTCTGTGGGAAGAACACACATGCAATGACACAGGTGATATGTGGTCTGTGAGAAGAACACACATGCAATGACTCTAGTTGTGGTTCATAAAAAGAGCAGACATGCGATGATACCGGTGGATCCATGTGTGGTCTATGGGAATAACACACATGCAATGAATCTAGTGATATGTGGTTTGTGAAAAGAACAGACATGCAATGACTCTACCTGTGGTTAATGAGAAGAGCAGACATGCAATGACACCGGTGGATCCATGTGGGGTTAATGAGAAGAACACACATGCAATGACACTGGGTGTGGTTCATGATATGGTTTGTAAGAACAACACACATGCAATGACTCTAGCTGTGGTTCATGAAAAGAGCAGATATGCGATGACTCTAACTGTGGTTCATGAAAAGAGCAGACCTGCGATGCCACCGGTGGATCCATGTGTGGTCTATGAGAGGAAAACACATGCAATTACACCGGTGGATCCTTACGTGGTTTGTGAGAACAACACACATGCAATGACACTGGTGGATCCATGTGTGGTTCATGGGAAGAACACACATGCCATGACACAGGTGATATGTGGTATGTGAGAAGAACACACATGCAATGACTCTAGTGATATGTGATTTGTCAAAAGAACACACATGCAATGACTCTAGCTGTGGTTAATGAAAAGAGCAGACATGCAATGACACCGGTGGATCCATGTGGGGTTAATGAGAAGAACACACATGCAATGACACTGGGTGTGGTTCATGATATGGTTTGTGAGAAGAAAACACATGCAATGACACTGGTGGATCCATGTGTGGTCTGTGAGAAGAACACACATGCAATGACACTGGGTGTGGTTCATGATATGGTTTGTGAGAAGAACACACATGCAATGACACTAGTGGATCCATGTGTGGTCTTTGGGAAGAACACACATGCAATGACACTGGTGATATGTGGTCTGTGAAAAGAACACACATCCAATGACTCTAGCTGTGGTTCATGAAAAGAGTAGACATGCAATGACACTGGTGGATCCATGTGTGGTTCATGGGAAGAACACACATGCAATGACACTGGGTGGATCCATGTGTGCTTTGTGAGAAGAACACACATGCAATGACACTGGTGGATCCATGTGTGGTTCATGGGAAGAACACACATGCAATGACTCTGGTGATATGTGGTTTGTGAAAAGAACAGACATGCAATGATTCTAGCTGTGGTTAATGAGAAGAGCAGACATGCAATGACACCGGTGGATCCATGTGTGGTTTGTGAGAAGAACACACATGCAATGACACTGGGTGTGGTTCATGATATGGGTTTTAAGAAGAACACACATGCAATGACTCTAGCTGTGTTTCATGAAAAGAGCATGCATGCGTTGACTCTAGCTGTGGTTCATCGGAAGAGCAGACATACAATGACACTGGTGGATCCATGTGTGGTTCATGGGAAGAACACACATGCAATGACACTGGTGGATCCATGTGTGGCCTGTGGGATGAACACACATGCAATGACACTGGTGGATCCATGTGTGCTCTGTGGGAAGAACACACATGCAATGACTCTAGTGATATGTGGTTTGTGAAAAGAACAGACATGCAATGACTCTAGTTGTGGTTAATGAGAAGAGTAGACATGCAATGACACCGGTGGATCCATGTGGGGTTAAAGAGAAGAACACACATGCAATGACACTGGGTGTGGTTCATGATATGGTTTGTAAGGATAACACACATGCAATGACTCTAGCTGTGGTTCATGAAAAGAGCAGATATGCGATGACTCTAACTGTGGTTCATGAAAAGAGCAGACCTGCGATGCCACCGGTGGATCCATGTGTGGTCTATGAGAGGAACACACATGCAATTACACCCGTGGATCCTTATGTGGTTTGTGAGAATAACACACATGCAATGACACTGGTGGATCCATGTGTGGTTCATGGGAAGAACACACATGCAGTGACACAGGTGATATGTGGTCTGTGAGAAGAACACACATGCAATGACTCTGGTGATATGTGGTTTGTCAAAACAATAGACATGCAATGACTCTAGCCGTGGTTAATGAAAAGAGCAGACATGCAATGACACCTGTGGATCCATGTGGGGTTAATGAGAACAACACACATGCAATGACACTGGGTGTGGTTCATGATATGGTTTTTGAGAAGAACACACATGCAATGACACTGGTGGATCCATGTGTGGTATGTGAGAAGAACACACATGCAATAACACTGGGTGTGGTTCATGATATGGTTTATGAGAAGAACACACATGCAATGACATTGGTGGATCCATGTGTGGTCTTTGGGAAGAACACACATGCAATGACACTGGTGATATGTGGTCTATGAGAAGAACACACATCCAATGACTCTAGTTGTGGTTCATGAGAAGAGTAGACATGCAATGACACTGGTGGATCCATGTGTGGTTCATGGGAAGAACACACATGCAATGACACTGGGTGGATCCATGTGTGGTTTGTGAGAAGAACACACATGCAATGACACTGGTGGATCCATGTGTGGTTCATGGGAGGAACACACATGCAATGACTCTGGTGATATGTGGTTTGTGAAAAGAGCAGACATGCAATGACACCCGTGGATCCATGTGTGATTTGTGAGAAGAACACACATGCAATGACACTGGGTGTGGTTCATGATATGGGTTTTAAGAAGAACACACATGCAATGACTCTAGCCATGTTTCATGAAAAGAGCACGCATGCGATGACTCTAGCTGTGGTTCATGGGAAGAGTAGACATACAATGACAGTGGTGGATCCATGTGTGGTTCATGGGAAGAACACACATGCAATGACACTGGTAGATCCATGTGTGGACTATGGGAAGAACACACATGCAATGACACTGGTGGATCCATGTGTGGTTTATGGGGAGAACACACATGCAATGACACCGGTGATATGTGGTTTGTGAGAAGAACACACATGCAATGACTCTAGCCGTCATTCCTGAAAAGAGCAGACATGCAATGACACTGGTGGATCCATGTGTGGTTCATGGGAAGAACACACATGCAATGACTATGGTGGATCCATGTGTGGTCTGTGGGAAGAACACACATGTAATGAAACTGGGTGGATCCATGTGTGGTCTGTGGGAAGAACACACATGCAATGACACTGGTGGATCCATGTGTGGTCTATGGGAAGAACACACATGCAATGACACAGGTGATATGTGGTCTGTGAGAAGAACACACATGCAATGACTCTAGCTGTGGTTCATGAAAAGAGCAGACATGCGATGACACTGGTGGATCCATGTGTGGTTCATGGGAAGAACACACATGCAATAACACTGGTGGATCCATGTGTGGTCTGTGGGAAGAACACACATGCAATGACTCTGGTGATATCTGGTTTGTGAAAAGAATAGACATGCAATGACTCTAGTTGTGGTTAATGAGAAGAGCAGACATGCAATGACACCGGTGGATCCATGTGTGGTCTGTGGGAAGAACACACATGCAATGACTCTGGTGATATGTGGTTTGTGAAAAGAATAGACATGAAATGACTCTAGCTGTGGTTAATGAGAAGAGTAGACATGCAATGACACCGGTGGATCCATGTGTGGTTAATGAGAAGAACACACATGCAATGACACTGGGTGTGGCTCATGATATGGTTTGTAAGAAGAACACACATGCAATGACTCTAGCTGTGGTTCATGAAAAGAGCAGACATGCGATGACTCTAACTGTGGGTCATGAAAAGAGCAGACCTGCGATGCCACCGGTGGATCCGTGTGTGGTATATGAGAGGAACACACATGCAATTACACCGGTGGATCCTTACGTGGTTTGTGAGAATAACACAAATGCAATGACTCTAGCTGTGGTTCATGAAAAGAGCAGACATGCGATGACTCTAGCGGATCCTTATGTGGTTTATGAGTGGTTTATGAGAAGAACACACACCCAATGAACTCTAGTGGATATATCTTGGCATAATTTGATGTATGCCATGATGTATTTCATTGTAAAAGACACTCACTTTCCATTTTTATACTACACAGTATCGCCCTTGGTTTTATGTGGTACTACTTAGTTTTGCCCCTCCGCTCTCTATCTTTCATAGAAGCACAAATCTATGCTCACCCTGTCTACTACTCCCTGATTGGTTATCACAGTTGTCACGCGGATCGTGCGCACCAATCGTTGATTCTGTGCGATCCAACGATGATCGTTGCACACGTCGTGCCCTTCACAGTACCGCGTGAGACAACACGGACGTCTCCCTCAGCGAGACTTCTACAAGAAGGAACACGATGCCGTCCATGGAAAAAGTCGTCGAGCGGTCATGTCATGTTTAATCAAGTCTGAAAAGCCTACTACTGCTACTACTATGCCACAACACATGCGTCATCGAGTGCACGGTCGTCGATGGACAACTGTAATTTATTGCCACTTGATTTTAATAAGACATATCCCGTTTTTTACGCAGCGGATCTCAATCGCCAATTTTAGGGCCGTGTCAAACTTCGTACATAGAAATTGTGTGTGCGCCCTTTGCATGCGGCTCAATACAGAACTGCCATGCATGGCCCGGGAAAAAACGTGACGTACCATGTGCGTGTCGTGGTTCACGGTGCAGTCGACTGCACGGCGCGTTGCACGGTGGTGCAACGAAACGTGCCTTGCTTCTATCCACCTTAACTATAGAGCCCCACTCCGCACACCCACTCCCACTCCCGCTCACTGTCCCCACGCAACCCTCTCCACTATCCCACCAGCATCCGCAAACTCCCGAGAATACCCCGTCCACACCGGCGACGGCCGAGGAGGATAAGGTGGCCATCATCACCTCCGTGGCCGCCGGCGAGGAGGCCCCCTTCTCCTCGCCGGTCCCCCTCGACACATTGAAAGAAGCCGCTGTCCCTGTCCATGCCCCAGTGGAGGCATCGATGGCAGCCGTTCCGTCAGCCCCGTCCTAGCTACTGTGAGCCGAAGAGGAGCCCCCGCCGGCGAGGAGGCCCCCGCCGGTCACAAGCAGATCACGCACTTCTTGGTCATCTACGATCTAGATAAGTACATCGCTCCGCTGAACCCATACGCCACCGGCATCGACGACCTATGGTCGGAGGTAACTAGGGTTTGCTCCCCTCCCCTGGTTCTTCTACCGTTTGTTAGAAATAATGGGTTAGTCTATTTAAAATTTAGCTGGTATTGTCATGTTTAATATTGTCAAATTAATCATGGAAATTGTGCCTAACTATCCAACACCGTTCCCATCGTTGAATGCTAGATCTTGGTTTATTAGGATTCGCTTGTTCGCATTTTGATTGCTCGATCTTCTTACATAATCTACTCCCCCATTTTCCTTTTCTTCCAATGGGTTTCCGGTAGCGATGTCTGCAGCGATGATGAGTCCATTCACACCGAGGCTCGTCAGGTGCTGAGGAGGCTATGGGCCGGCCAGTACGACGACTACCTCACGGGCCCCTACTACAGCTGCCCCTTCCGCAAGGGGATCGCTTATCGCTGATTTGAGTCGCCAGCAAGCACCGACTTCAACACATTACTGAAGCATGTAGAGGCCGCATGCTCTGGCATCCACAAAGGTGGCAAGCGTGAGATCGTGAACATCAACGCCTACATCACTGAACACCGGGCTCTCGGCATTCACCTCCGAAACCTCCAGCGGATGGCCATCAAAGAGGGTCGCATGCCTCCAATTAGGCCCAAGGCCCCCAAGTCCAAGAAACTGGGCAGCAAGAAGTGGCGGAGGCGCCAGAGGGAGATGGACGCGCTGGCGAATGAACGGGTTGGATGTCTCCTTGAATGTATCTTCATCTGCCATGGCTGCTGCTGCTAAGCAACTTCTTTTGATTTTCTATATTTTGCTTGCATCCTATTTCTGGCTGAATGCATCGAATACCATTAAGCAACCTACTACTTTCTATCGCTATATCCTATTTAGCTGCGCATAACTATATCTACATTTGTTTTGTTTTCTGAATGAGTGTATTCTGCCTGGTGTGATTTGCTGCTTTAGATTTGCTACCTGGTCAGAGGCAAAAAGAGGTCCAAAAGGGAACGAATTATCGAAGAGAGAATCTTCTCTAGATTTTCTACCAATTTGGGCAAAATGAAACATATCTGTTTAGCGAGAGAGGAAAAGGGTACTCTTTCAAACTGCTAGTTAACGAGCTACCATCTTGACGAGGCTCCATCTTGACGTCTCCCTCTACAAGAAGGAACAAGATGCCGTCCATGGAAAAAGTCGTCGAGCGGTCATGTCACGTTTAATCAAGTCTGAAAAGCCTACTACTGCTACTACTACGCCACAACACATGCGTCATCGATTGCACGGTCGTCGATGGACAGCTGTAGTTTATTGCCACTTGATTTTAATAAGACACATCCCATTTTTTACGCAGCGGCTCTCAATCTCACTTCCAACTGGGGCCCACCGTAAGAAGCTTGGACGCGCTAGCCGAAGGCCGAACAGCTGAGCTCGACGAGACCAAAGGTCTCCAGTTCATCGAGTCACTCGCAGCCATCAACACATCCCTTTACCGAATCTATCACAACCCCACAAATCTCGCCGTACAGCCACCTGCCTTCCCCTCTACATTTCCACTTTTAACTATCGCCAATTTTAGGGCCGTGTCAAACTTCGTACATAGAAATTGTGTGTGCGCCCTTTGCATGCGGCTCAATACAGAACTGCCATGCATGGCCCGAGAAAAAACGTGATGTACCGTGCACGTGTCGCGGTGCACGGTGCAGTCGACTGCGCGGCGTGTTGCTTGGTGGTGCAACGAAACGTGCCTTGCTTCTATCCACCTTAACTATAGAGCCCCTCTCCGCACACCCACTCCCACTCTCGCTCACTGTCCCCACGCAACCCTCTGTACTGTCCCACCAGCATCCGCAAACTCCCGAGAATACCCCGTTCGCACCGGCGATGGCCGAGGAGGATAAGGTGGCCATCGTCGCCTCCGTGGCTGCCGGTGAGGAGGCCCTCGTCTCCTCGCCGGTCCCCCTCGACGCGTTGAAAGCAGCCGCTGTCCCTGTCTAGGCCCTAGTGGAGGCATCGATGGCAGCCGCCGTTCCCGTCCAGGCCCCCGTCCTAGCTACCGATGGAGCCACCGAAGAGGAGCCCCCCGCCGGCGAGGAGGCCCCCGCCGGTCATAAGCATATCATGCACTTCTTGGGCACCTACGATCCAGATAAGTACATCGCTCCACTAAACCCCTACGACACCGGCATCGACGACCTATGGTCGGAGGTAACTTGGGTTTGCTCCCCTCCCCTGGTTCTTCTACCGTTTGTTAGAAATACTGGGCTAATCTATTTAAAATTTAGCTGGTATTGTCATGTTTAATATTCTGGAATTAATCATGGAAATTGTGCCTAATTATCCAACACCGTTCCCATCGTTGGATGCTAGATCTTGGTTTATTAGGATTCGCTTGTTCGCATTTCGATTACTCGGTCTTCTTACACCATCTACTCCCCCATTTTCCCTTTCTTCCAATAGGTTTTCGGCAGCGACGTCTGCAGCGATGACGAGTCCATTCACACCAAGGCTCGTCAGGTGCTGAGGAGGCTGCGTGCCGGCAAGTACGATGGCTTCCTCAGGGGCCCCTACTACAGCTGCCCCTTCCGCATGAAGGCGTCTCTTGCTGACGAGTCGCCATGGCACCGTCTTGAACACCTTACTGAAGCATGTAGAGGCCATGGGCTCCGGCATCCACAAAAGCGGCAAGCCCGAGCCCATGAACATCAACACCTACATCGCTGAACACCGGGCTCTCTGCATTCACCTCCGAAACCTCTAGCGGGTGGCCATCAAAGAGGGTCGCATGCCTCCAATCAGGCCCAAGGCCCCCAAGTCCAAGAAACTAGGCAGCAATAAGTGGCGGAAGCACCAGAGGGAGATGGAGGCGCGGCGCCAGGATGTGCAGATGTGCAGCGGCCCCTCTTGCTAAGCAGCTTCTTTCTAGCTATATCCTAATTCTGGCTGAATGCATCGAACCTCGTTAAGCAACCTACTTTCTATCGCTATATCCTATTTAGCTGCACACAACTATATCTACATTTGTTTTGTTTTCTGAATGAATGTATTCTGCCTGGTGTGATTTGCTGCTCTAGATTTGCTACCTGATCGGAGGCAAAAAGAGGTCCAAAAGGGAAAGAAATATTGAAGTGAGAATCTTCTCTAGATTTGCTACCAATTTGGGAAAAATGAAACATATATGTTTAGTGAGAGAGGAAAAGGGTACTCTTTCAAACTGCCAGTTAAGAAGCTACCATCTTGACAAGCTACAAGACACATACATAAACATAACACAACGAGAGTTAAATTTATTTTACTAGTATCGCTTGATGCGCTAGACATCTTGGCAAGCTAACTGAGTTCCACAAAACAGAAACATAACACTGACAAGTAAAATTTAATTCACTCCTCATCAGACCACTTGAGGCGCTTGCCATTGTTCCTAGGCGATGAACTGCGACCATTCCAGGTACTCCACATCTAACGAACTTCTTTGTCCCAATTGGCATCTGACTTGGCTTTCCTATCTTCAGCGTCCTGCGGCACAATTAGCGGTGCATCACAGGCCTGATTATTGCCGCTAGAAGATGCCGCTCTTTGCCGCTCAGTGCAACCTCTCTGTCAACTTCTTCTTCACCGCAAGCTCTCTTCACCGCTTCAGCCTCTCACCATTGCTTCAGATGCAGCCAATTTCTTTTCATATTCAACTTCAAACTCAGCTATTCCGCATTTTCTACAAAGGGCTCCCCTAAGCTCGTCTTCCCTCTTGCAAATAGGGCAAAACACGAGGTAACGTAGAAAAAAATGGATCTTCTTGTACAGCTGGTAGGTCACGTAAGCATCTATGGTTGCATACTTCAGGTTTATATCAGACAACGGCCACTTGTCCCAGAAATCGTGCATATCCGTAGGGAAATCTTCCTTCATTTTGTCGTACGACTCATCGAGGATTCTAGTTGCGAGTGATGCCATTCCATCCTTCTTCGAGCCCCCTAGGATCTTGACAAGACGCTGAATATCGATCCAGTTGTGCGCAGGAATTATAATTTCCTCTTGATACAATTTTGAAAAATCAGTTGTTGTGTCAATAGTGCAGAAAACAATTCCCTTTTTTACAAGGAACTGGAGCAGCGCCGGACATTTCATGTCTGTCCTGAAAGTATGTAGTTTGTCATCACCAAAATTTGTAACTACAAATATTTTGTCAATGCAAGATCATCATCTCAATATAATTTTGAAAAGTTTAGTAAATGCAAGATCAAGACTCTCAACATTGTATTGTCATAATTTATTCGGTTTTGCTATTTCTCAGTCAACTGAACGAGTTTCACATTTCTTTTAACTACGGTTGCACTTTTCTTAGGTGATTGAGACTAAAGAAAATCTCAGTCGATTGAGACATAGGCAAACCCTAATTTATTTGGTCCTAAGTAAAATCCAGTAGTTGCAAGATGAGCAAGTTGATAAAGAACAAGAGGAGAAAACCCTAAAAGTGGTTAGCTACAGAGAGCAGATCTACAAACCGGGAGAGGTGGTAGACGAGGATGTGTTTCCGCATGGCAAGTTGAATGACGGCGACTTCACTCCCTTCATATGGGTGCTCCGGGGTGTACTCGAGGTCCAATCCCACAAACTTTTCCTCGTCTATCCCAAGCCAACCCTCGTACATCCTCAGGACACGCACCACTGTCTCCTCCTTGTTGGTGTAGACAATGTCTATCTTCTTGTTGTCATGGGTAGTGAAGCTTGTCTCTAGAGTGCGTAGATCTTCCATGGTGGCAAGGAGAAGACAAGAAGAAGATAGTAGATGACAGGAAGAAGAAAAGTGGTTTCTGCGAGGCAGGGGAATGGTGGAACCGTCAATGTGCTTTTATGGTAGGGGTTAACGATTGGGACGGAAGTCCAAGGAGAGACGCGTGGCGGTGGCCGCTCTAGCTTTTGAGTAAACAAAAAATAATTATAACACTGATACATGGGCCCTGTTTTGTCACGTCAATACACTGCGTAGGGGGTGTTGTCCTATCCACTGTGTCAACACTGCAAGCCTACGTGACAGCCACCCCGCCTAAGCGACGGGAGCGACATAACAGCGAACTGATAGGGGGGCCCAACTTGACGCCCGTTAGCCTGATTTTTTGTATTAAAACATAAAGTTGAATTCGTGTCGGAAAAGACCCTCTGAGTATTTGGCACACCAACTGTAGTCATCCTAGCAGATTTCAGGGAACTTGGGTACCGCGTTGCCTATACACCCCAACTTTTGGGTCGCAAAATGATATTCTCCTATTTGTGGGCTCCCCGAATTATCCATCCGAGAAATCCCTATTATGTGTATATCCATGTTCCCATGATCAGTGAGCCGTGGAACATAACCGACAAGTATCATTACAACATCCGAACATAACGAAATTACAAGACTTACATAAATTCCATTATGGCTACAACACCTTTAGCAGAAGAACATCATCACGCTCAGAGCCCAATCGTGCCTCAACCTACAGGCGACTGATTGGGAAGACGACCTAGGTCGCTGGACATCACCTTAATCCTCCGATGTCGAACCTCTGACAGTCTAGTCAAGTAAATAACCAGGGACAAATCGATGAGTACTTTTGAATGTACTCGCAAACCACCAAGATAAGTAGAGTAAAGAAATGCAATTTCTGGCTGTGGCGAGATAGCTCTAGCTAGGGTTGTTTTTGGAAAAGTCTAGACTACCTCATAAAGTTATGGCATCTCCATATCTTTGTTGAAAAAGAGTTTTGAAAACATGCCTATATTTTATAAGTCAAGATATCTCCATATCTTTGTTGAAAAAGAGATTTGAAAAATGTTTTGGAGTAGAAACCCTTTTTAAACCTTTTTGACCACCTCTGGTCAAAACACAGCTTCGAACTCAGGTTCCCCCGAAACCTTCATTCTTTCATCCATTATTTCCAAACAACCACCATTTGGGTACTCGTAGCCATCACCTTTCCAACCGTCCTTGACCGTGGACACAGCTATTCGAATAGATTATACTCTGTAGAGTTTGTACACTTTCCCCACAAGAATCAATACATCCTCCGGGATACAACCAGAGCCCACTACCAACTGTAGATGGGGCCTCGGATAATCCAACCTAACCTTTCGCTTGTCGACCCTAGCAAAGGCTGCTTTTCCTTTTGGGTTTGTTCTCCCCGGCAACGAGTATGTGGCTCCCAGCCATAGTCCTGCCTTCTGTACACACGTATACCCAAGCCGCAACTTGGCGTATACCTTAAGATGGTGACTCCACTTCCTTTCGTACCACCTAAGTCATACCGTCCGTGGGAGACCCAATTGTTGCACCGGCACTCCTGCCAGAACAGGCTCACTCTTGCCGAAGCAAGCTACAGGCTCCAGATCGTAGATCTGTTAGCACCTGCCCGGGCTTCAAGGGATCTCTCTCTGTAAGCATTGTACAAGCTGCCTCGGCTAATGAAGACAAACTACGAGCTAAGCCCCAACACCTGGGGTAATGTGGTTGCACTGATAGAATTATTCCGGTAAAGGCGTAGAACATCCCTTCACTTTCTCATTTCTCATCAACACCATTTCTTTCATTAAAACATCCGCTTGGAACGATGCCTCTTCCCAAGGGTTTTACAAAGCAGTTCTGAAACATTTGTATTAGGGTAAATCCCAAAACAGTTCATTTTCTCAAAGCTGGGGTTTTCAACAAGGTAGGATGCTAACCATCATACTCTCAGTCTAAAGGGATAAAATGGTAGGTACATCAAGGTGGTGCCACGAGGTACACAAAGTCATAACTTGGAGGAGCCAAGTTATTAGCGCAGTATTTATAAAACAAGACATGCAGATAAATAATGCAATTTATAAAGAGGATACAAACAAGTAATAAAAGGAGTAGGACAAGTATCAGAACTCGGGAATGGTGGCTTGCCTGTGTTCAGCAATAAGTCCCTGGACTTCTTTAGGTAACCAAGAATACCCAATAAATAATAATAAGAAGTCTCTTCCTTCTGGTCGTCAAACACTCACACTATCGCCGTCATCGAGTATACATGCAAGTAGACAAGACCACAATCAATACAAGGCATACAGGCATCAAACCATACATCAAACAAACATACTGAATACTACTTAACCTGGTAGGTTTTGGAGAAGTTGGGTCCTAGTAGTGGAATTACTAAATTGCCATGGAGGTGTTTTTCCATTTGGAAGATAGTTGTCAAGGCTAAATACTTTGAACTTGGATTGGGGTTCTGAGGTCTGTAGGATACCAATGTGCAACCATGATATCCTCAGATAGGTCTTGATAACACAAAACCAACACAAGTGGTTTCACTAGATTATCAATTTTCTAGATTTAGTTATGCTTTTTATAATGGAATAAACTCTAGTTTGAGGAAATAATTTACCAGAATTTATCTGGAGGCCCAAAAATTATTTCCTTGGGTGGTTAGGTAGTGTTTGATGTACTGAACCACATCGAGTTGGAATCTTGTCAAAAGAATTAACAGAATGCCCTCAGGAAATTCCCAAAGATAGTTCTATAAGGTTTTTCTCTTTTTCACCAGATTCATCCTAAAGAAGCTCTTGAGTTGATTCCAAGGGCATGTGGTAGGTATTTGGAATACCTATCTGTAGGAATTGGATTCACCCTTTTTGGAGTTTTCAAACTCCTGGAGTGATTTATTTAGTGAAACTACCACTTATAGAAGTATTTAAATCACTGTAATGCAACCAGAGCTCAGTAAAATCTGAGCTACTGGGGTTTGATAGATGCTGATAATATGGGGTACTGGGAGGTGGAATAAGGTCAATACCGCATTTGGTTTTCCCTAGAGAAACTTCCTAAGACAGATAGAGGCTATTTTTGTTATTTTTGCTAACGGCAAACTACTGTTCACCTTGGCATAGGACCTATGCTAAATGATAGGTATATCAAATACCTTCCAGTAGAGCCTTGGTTCTCCCAAATGGAGATATAAAACCCTCTGAGGAATTTATTTAGTGCATAGGGAAAGCTTTAGTGGATTAATTGCGAAGGAATTATAAAAATTATTCTAGGCACAAGACCAGTTCTGCATGTTGCACAAAACATCTGGGAACATGATGAAAATTATTTCTGGTCAATTGGAGTTGGTTTCCATTTTTAAAATGATTTAAACTGGGGGACAAATTCTAGATTTGGACAGAAATGAATAAAAGAAATGATTTGCAGGCTGGGATCTGGGGCTACTGGGCCACGCAGAGGGAATTCGACCCACAGTGGGGCAACGCAGCGTGCGGGAGCCCGGGGCTTGAACCTGGCAAGCGGGGCCCGGCGGTCAGTGGCTGTGGGGGAGCAAGGGGGTAAGGAGCGATGGTGGACGTTCGATTAAGTGGAGATGGATGGTGGGGCGTCGTCTTTCTTGACAGAATAGAGCCCGCGGCGGCGGAACCCTAGGGGATGGCGAAGCTCGACCGGGAGGCTCACCTGGGGCTCGAGGGAGGTCGAGGAGGCGACAGGGCGACGCGGTCGACGACGACGAGCAGATCGAGGGGCGGCACTGCGGGGTTGGCCTCCGGGAAGAATCCCACGCGATGGAGACCGAGGGGTACCTCATCGGAGCTCGACGGTGATGGCGGAGGGGACGACCCTGGGCAAGAAAAAGCCCACGGTTAGTTAGAGGTGGAGGAGCTGGTCACGACAAGGTGACATGCATAGGGAGAAGGAGGGAGATGGGGGAACCTTGCTCGATCTCTTGAGGAGGCCGAGACTCCTTCTTCTTCTTCTTTCGGGTAGCACGGAGCATGGGAGGAAGAGGGAGTGCTGGGGGGAGGTAAGTAGGGAGGAGAGGGAGCAAATGAGGGGCAAGGGGCGTGTTGGGGTGGACTGCTGGCTTATAAACCAAGGAGGAGGGATCTAGGGTGCAAATGTCCACTTTGGACATGGGGGAGAGGATTGCTGGCCTATGGTTGGCCTAGAGGACGGTGGGGAGGGGTAGGAAGGGGATTGGCTCGGGCAGGGAGGGGTAGGGCAGCTGGGATAATTAAAGGGGTAAATCCTTGTAAGATTTGCTTGTCTCTTTCTCTCTTTCTACTAGTACAAGGGTAAAATGGGCAAGGGTAGGGGTGGAGCTATAGTGGTGTCGACCTGGGGTGTGTCCTAGTGTTGAGGAGATGCATTGAGCAAGTTTTGATGAGATTTGGAAGTGGTTTGAGTAGTGGTTTTGTTTACTTGGCATATTTGATCAAATTGGTGGTTATGAAAAAAGTCCAAAGACTTGCATTGGACAAGATGAGTAAATGGTACTGGTAGATAGCTGAGGTCAAGGTAGGCTCCTAGGATTTAATTAGGATTTTTATAAGGGGTTTTAGTCCTCATAAATCCATTTATTCAAAAAGGGCAGAAGTGGTTTCTAGAAGATCAATTGGTATAATTTCATTGGACAAGGTGGGTTCTTGGTGTGAGAGGGTCCCAACTGTGAATACACACTTAGGGGAATTTTCCCAAGATTTATTGAGGTTTAAAAGTATTTAAGACAATTATTATTCCATTTCTACCATTTAAGAAAATAGGCAAAAATAAATAATAAAGCTTCTCAAAAATATTTATTTTTGATATGGGAATATAGGGTATGATATATGGAACTCACATGATCCAAAAGTTGGGGAAGCGTTTTGACAAAAACCAAACTTTCCATTGGGAAAGGGGTTTTGAGATTTTGGTTATTCAAGGAATTAAATAGATTTTGGGGCCATAATAATTATGGATAATATTTGATAAATCTTGATGATAAAGTTAGTTTATGTAGACAAGGTGTAGCAAGCATTTTCAACCTTGGGAATTGGGATTCCAACTTGAATAAGATGGAGAACAAGGAGTTGTGGAACTAGGGAGATGTTATTTTTATACCACCTAAACCTTGTTGGATCTTGGAGCTCAGAGCTCAGCTTGATGCCAGGGATAGATGGATAGGTATAACAAGTCATATATATGATCATGGAAGAAGGAGTTTGGATTAATTGCATTTGCGGTGATCTAGAAGTGATGGCAAACTTTGTTGAAATTAAGGTTGCCATACAAAATGAGTCCTGATGACTTATAAACCATGTGGGTTTAATAAGCTCAAAGATCCACTTGGAACAAGTGAAGTAGGTTTT
The DNA here is from genome assembly GCA_023614405.1 of Avena insularis. Classification (NCBI taxonomy): domain Eukaryota; kingdom Viridiplantae; phylum Streptophyta; class Magnoliopsida; order Poales; family Poaceae; genus Avena; species Avena insularis. The sequence continues at coordinate 316,878,554 of CM042692.1, read as the reverse complement.
GATATACCTATATGAGTAGAACACAACCATGCAAAGAGTTGGTTCATAGAAGGTTGGATGATGATGTGATCTTCTTTCAAAGTTAACATGATGACTAGATTTGCAGGAAAAGTTAATTTCTTGCATGCAAAACCATCAAGAACAAGTGGGTTGGAGGAAGATCTAACCAAGTGAAAATGTGGGCCTTAGTAGTACTTAGGATGGTTAACAAGATGGTTCAGGTGCATTTCCAAAAATGCACAGGGTTTGAGGAAGGGAGGCATTCAAAAAGGTGATGTTGAAACAGTTTCCAGACTTTGTCAAATTTGGCAGTTTTGAGGATTTTGACTAGAGTATGAGAGGGAATGTTTTTGGAGGGGTTGCAAGGTAACAAAGAATCATCAAGTGTATCATGTTTAAGTGTATATTGAGTAGAAGGGGTCCATGCTTTATAATGGTCTTCATGGACTTGGAAGCTTCTAGAATAGAAATCTTCAGAATTGATCTAGTTAAAGGTTTTGGATGATCACCTAGTAGCTAGGGATCTGATCCAGGTTTGTATTCTTGCTTGAGGGATGAGGATTTGGAAACAACTTGATCCTAGTGATGAGATCCTAGAGTAGCTCATACTACTTCCTAAGCAAACAAGTCAAACTGCAGATCAAGGCAACTCATCAGACAACAGATCAAGGCAACTCATCTTATAAACTAATCAACTACTACTAGGGTTACCATCAAGCTTAGATTGAGGTAAGAAGGGGTAATTTTGAAAGTTTGGAGTTTGAAAGAGGTAATAGTCCTTGGTATCTCTACCAAGAGTAGAAATCAAAATCTTTCAGAAAGGTTTTAGGGATCCTAAAGGTAAGAGTAGTTGAAGGTTCTGTCTTGAAAACATAAGGAGGTTATATTAAATATTTCTCCATAGTTTTGTCAATAGAATCTACTAAAATAGTTTTGGTTGCATAAGCATCTTGGCTCAGGTTTTGAAATGCCAGAACATTTGAGAATATGTAAAATGAGCCAGGATAGTTTTGGTAAGTAGCTTTTGTCAACTGATGGTGAGGTGAGGAGTATCATAAGTTATACACTCAACATGCACAAGTGCAAACAAACGACAAGCAAACACTGCACCCATGAACAAGAAAAAGTTTTTGTTCCCCCTGACTTTTGTATTCTGGACAACTAATCAGGGTTGCTGAAATTGGGATGTTACACTATTCTCATGAGACCCAGGAGCAGCGGGATCTCCGCTGCCGTCGTCGTGTGATGGCCACATTCATATCAGTAACGATGCTCCTCGGGATGGAAGATGGGCTATGGCCAATGGTGGGAAGTCTTAATCCCCGAATGGTTATGGCACATCTGAGATCACATTTCGTGGAACAAGTGCGCATATGGGAGTATGAGATGATGGGGGACTTCCTCTCCATAAAGATGGAGGAAGGCTCCTCACTGGATGATCACTTGTTGAGCATATATGATGCATACATGAGTCTGGCATACTTTCTGGACAACAGGTTCACAAGCTCTTTTGTAATAGGAGTTGTGCTGCGGTCGCTACCACCAAGCTTCCAAGCACAAGTCAGGATTTGCATTATGAGAGGCGACGCGGAAACACAAGATTTCCACGAGTTCATATCAAATTTCAGAGATGTGGTGGTTGAACCAGATGCCACTGAGGTCATAAATGACAAAGGTATATATTTGATATACAATTTTATAAATGTTATAATCTTGCAAACACATTTGCAGTGTTAAGTATATTTGATAGTTGTTCTGTTTTGCTGAAAACAGGTCCTTCTACATGAGAGGTGCTTGCTGGAGACGAGGTGACGTTGTGTGTTGATGGCGAGCATGATGATGATGGCCAACGACGCTCTCGCTCGACATTTATCATTTAGTTTATGTTTTGGATAGTTATTGTAATCAAAATATTATGAACTTCTTTAGTGTGTCTCACACTTTGTGAGACGGTTATTCATATGGGTTTGTAACAAACAGTTGTTCTACTTTTATGAATGATTTCTATCCGTGTTCATATCTTGTTTGATTATATGTGAATTATCCTTGTTGATTGAAACTAATTGATAATACATGAACATTTGTAAAATATAGCAATGCCTTAAAATACCCAACTTAAATGATATTCATTACTGAATGAAAACCATTATTTAAATTCAAAGTTATGTTGATAATATGTGAAAGCCATTCGATTTCTTGTCACATATAAATCATGCCTGAGTTCGGAAAAATAACTTGAACATCGTGTATTACATGAATACAGAGTGCTTAATGAATTGTTGAAATTAAATACATATTCGATGTACTATGTTTTAACGAAATGGTAATTATCATTATATGATTGTTTAAATGTGTAAATAAATTTACCAAAGGAAACATAAGTATGAAACTATATTTGATATGATCAAATTATTTCATCAACAAAGGGTATAAATATAAAAGAGAATCTAATTACTATGATTTGATCAATAGTAATGAAATTCAACTCTATAAAATTGGCTTAAAAGAAATTGTGAAATGCAAAGTGTTTTGAAACATCAAAATGCAAAGCATCACAATGTGATATTAGATATCAAATTGGGTGAATAGAATGCACCAAATAAATCGTTGAAGTGTAGATGTAGAGACCATTATTTAGAAATAGTTAGCACTCAATTAGAAAAAATAGTGAACCATTTAAATTCGCGAAAGCGGCTCCATATCTGGTATGGATCATCGTGAAAGTTTTGGGGTTATTCGATATAACAAAAACAATAGCAAGTAAGTCCTTGTAGAGTGTTCATTGGAAACTTTGAATACGAAGTCCATAGCTAAAACCAAAAGGGAAGCAAAACTTGTATTTCTTGGATTTTGGTGCATTCTTGAGAAAGCTCACTTTTTGTGATATTTCTCGATTATGGAGCAAATGGAAGATAGTGAAAAACATGATGAGGATTCAAATCCATGCATCAGAGTGTTGAGAAGCGCAATGGACAATGTGCCTGAACGATTCTCTTCACAAAAGGAAAGAATAAATGATAATGATCATTGTGTTTTTCCCACTAGTGTTTTCACTACATAACGTAGGATTCAAAATGTAATCCATATATTGTATGGAAACATTTGTGTATCATTTGTCATGATTCTCGAAATATGACATACCTACGAACTACTAAGGAATTGATGGTAAACTAGAATTATGATAAATCCTAACAGCAAAATTCACTTGAGATTAGAAAGCAATCTGTTGCTGAATCTCACAAGTAAAAGGGGTTACTTGAATTTTCCCAAATGACTGCAAAGCCATAGTGGAAAAGGGGGTGAATGACAAAAGAACAATTTGTCAAGTATTGGACAAATTCAAATGAATTTGATTCAAGTGTGCTAAATGTCTAGTGGATTTAAGACTACTAAAAGTACTAGTATCTCATAGTAAAACTCCAAGTTTGATATTTGATCAAAGGATTTTGAAATTGTTTAAAATAGTGAGTGGATATGCAATTAGCATGAAATTGAGTGGTAGCTATGAAAGTCTTCCTAAAACAATATGTGAATGACATATTTTTGAGTGTTAGCAATATAAGTCTCAAATTCAAATATGTAGGAACATAATTTGAGTAAGAGTAGTGACTCATACCCAAATATGTTAGAAACATATTTTGAGTGGGATCTTATAGGAGTGATTCTTAAGTGTGTTAATAATAAAAGCGAAAGTACCAATAAATAATGATTTATGAGGTGTAGAAGTTGATAATAAGTGTATTATGATATTATGTAGTATTCCTTAAGGGATTCTGGAAAGGGTTTCAGAATAGAAGTTAATCATGGAACTGGTCCTTAATAACTCAAGTTAGGAATAGTATTAAGTTTAACATCAATGGTTGAAAGAAAGAAAAGGATGATCATCATCTACCATGTTGAGACATAGGTTCTATCTTAGAAAATCATGATGGTAACTTAACATACTATATGATCCAAGAAGGAACGTTCCAAAGTGATTAAGTTCAAATCACAGAATGTTGAGCTAAGATTGTCCGCAGTGTCTAATAGAGAACTGTAGACATGTTTTCCAAATCCATAAAGGATGACATATTTTGAAACATAAAGAGTTATGTTATAAGGCAATATGTTGGAAACTCCTGTAAATACCGATTAAAGTCAAGTAGGAAGCGACGTGAACAAAAACATCGAAAGTTGCATAGAGTGCACTCGTGTTTCGATGAATATATTTATAATAATAGATAAGGGTACCATCTAAAGTGATGTATAATGTTATGGCAGGGATAGTTCGCTTTTAACGTAGAATGATGTGTCCTAGGGCACAGTGCCCATGAGAAAGCCCTCGAGGTTGATATAAAGTCACTGTAGGCTCCTGGAATCAGGCCTCATTCTGCTACCGTAGCGACGATGCATACACACAGATGTTATCATGTGATGATAAAGTATTAATGTCAATCAAGGTGACATTAGTAAGTTGCAAAGGATTTGGGACTGTAAAGTACAGACCCAAGACTCAACCTCTTCCATGAGCAAGCATGTTCAGGGTACCGGATATATGGTGCCAATGATTAAAGAACAAATGGAGCTAGTGTATTTGTACTCTAGTGCAAGTGGGAGACTGTTAGAAATATGCCCGAGAGACAAAGAGTAGTAAGGACTATTATCATATTTCATATAGTTTATGATTAAGTTTTCTATCATGCTATAACTATATTGATTGGAAACATCAATACATGTGTGATATACAAACAACCAGGGGTTCCTAGTGAAACTCTAGTCACTGGTTCATTGGTCAACAGATGATCATGTTTCCTGATCATGTGGCATTTATGCCAGTTGGAAATGGAGTCAACTCATTCCGAGAATGAGATGATGAACCAATACCCAACCTAAACATCGTGACCCGATCATGTCACGAAGTTCAAGTTACGATGATTAGAAATGGATCCTCGTAGACTATTCCTTAGACCGTGAGGCTATATCAATCACTGTCTCCCGAGAGTGCTTAGATAGCATCAAGCGCCACTTGGTAATACAGTGGTTATAAAGGTGTGTTTAGGTACTCGGAGGAAGCCATAGAGGCAATATATGTCAAGAGCGGGATTTGTCCGTCCATGTGATGGAAAGATACTCAAGGGCCCTCTCGGAGAGGTTATATCCAATTGCTGCGCAGCGTGTGATTTGATCACGGGGATATCACTTGTCGGAACGAGTCAAGTAGCATTGTTCGGTAACGAGCTTGAACACGACATGGTGATGTCATTGGTCAGATCTCGGACAATGCAAGTATCAATAGACAAAGGGAATAAGACATGACTGTCCTGGTTCAAACAACGAAAGATCTTTGTGGAACGCACATGTCACATGGCCATCCAGGTCCCTCTGTCGATCATTGGTGCGGGAGTGTCCCGACCATGTATGGAGTGTTCCCAAACCATGGGGTATCACACTTAATGTCTTGATGATGCTTAGAGAGTGTTTATAGGATCGGTCGAATCACCGAAGAATTGTAGAGAGAAAACCGGAAGGGTTTCGGTAAGTCCGGAGGATGTCCGGAGTGGAGGTGTAATGCGTTCCATAGCCACAGAGGTTGAATAATATGTGAATGAATGTTAAATATTTATTTAATCATTTATTCATAATTATTTAATAAACAAAAAATTAGTTAAATGGTCAAAAGGCTTACTGGGCCAATTCCAGAGGGAAGAGGGCCCATTAGGGAAAGGCAAGAGGGAACCACACCCTAGGAGAGGCCTAGGGGGTGGCCGGCGGCCCTAGTGGGCCAGCCCCACATGGGGCCCATGGGTGGGGGCTGGCCAGCGTGCCTCCCCACCTCTCCCTCTCCTTTAGTCCCACCCCGGGACTTTGAGGGAGGTAGTACCTCCCCTCCCCCTATATATAGTTGGGGTATTTGGCCAGATAAATACACCGAATAATCAATAAAGGTCTTCTCACTTTTGGGAGGACCTATAATTGATATTTTCTCTCTCTCCCTCTCTCTCTCTCTCTCGTGACCGTTGTCCCAAGTTCGGACTGCGCAACGAGAGATATCTTCATCGTGGAGCGCCGTCGCGCCGCGGGATTCGGATCCAGGAGCTCTACTTCCGCAACTACTGCTAAATCAGGGAAGCGGGAGTCATCGTCACACACCGGACGTGTGTAACACCCCGCGAGGTGTCGCACTTGAGGCACTCAAGTCGTTGAGCCGTTGGAGCGCGAGGACTTCATCACGACCTTGAGGTCGGCTTCGGCTTGTCTACATCAACCACGCTCTCCTAAGCGTTGACAACACTTTTCGATCTTCAAGGGTAAGTTCGCGAAAAGCCCCTCCCAGTACCATATTACTAATAGATAGGTCCTGGCAGCTTCAGGGGTTCAGGGGCGCAGGGTAAAATTTATTGTTTTCATACGCGAAACCCCAACACACTAGTACCTACATTAAATAAAACACACGAGGATACCAATAAAATAAGAAGATCCAGAAGAGGCAAGGAAAGCTTGGGACAAAACACAAAACATTTTCTTGGCAAGAGATAGTACAAAATTAAGAAAAGGCAATAGTGAATATGATCAATAAACTTCTACCATCAACCTAGTACTAATAGTCCAAGGAAAAGAAGTATTGGGAAAATCTTCCTGAGGCATTTCACACAGATATACAAGATCATATTCACACAAAGAAGCATATAACAAAGTATAAGAATTAAGCTTGATGCTCTAGAAGAGATTCTTGGTAGCTTCCAATAGTCACACAATCGGTAGTGATTAGAGTAACTTGAAGTTAATGGTTTCTAAGAGGATATCGAGACCTAATTATGAGAAAAAACATACCAAGAAACACTCTCACAAACAAGATCCAAAATATGAGTAATAAAGGTATTCAAGCAAATTTGAATTTGTTTGAGCTAATGTGTCACATTGGAGTTCGATAATGATCAATATCAATTATAAATTACACAACCTTGATTTTCACATTTTATAGGCTTGTAATATGCACTAAACATATGACTCCCCCATAATATGATAAACCATAAATCTCAACATGAGGCAAAAAGATCCAAATAGAAATAATTAATGGACATAATAGAACTTGAATTTCTCATGAGATTGACATACGACGTAGAGACTAGATAATCTTGAAGTATCAATTCTAAGTGGTATTCCTCATGGACACACATTTCGGATTGTGAGGTGCCCCAAAGGACAACACACTCCCCCAAAATGGGATAGTCCATTAATCTCCCGCAAAAGCCAACTAAGATATAATCAAGATGCAATAGGCTCAAACACAAAACACATACATGGTGTGCCAGCCAACATACACAAACTTGATTTCTCAAGTTAAGAAAGTAGGAAGAACAACATATACAAAACACATGCAATGTACAAAACTAACACATGCACAAGGGGCAAGTAACTTTCAATGTAAATGAGTTGGTAACATGTTACCGCAAGGAGAAGCAATGGATATATGATAGAGATATGATAATCTAAATGGCTTGGCTTGAGAGAATATAATTGAGGTCCCCTTAATTCTTCATGATGTAGCCAACTCTCCAATGCCGTCCAACAAACACCTATTGATCAAGTTTTATCTTGATGGTCCCCAACCAAGTTGGGTCCTAAGAACTTAGTCACAATAGGATTGGCAACCCAAATGGTTCTATTCATGACACCACTTTGAGCACCAACATATTTGGCAAACACATTGACAACATCATCCTTCCTAAGAGAATAAACATCATCAATCATGATTGGGTTGGATGAGGAGTTATCAATAGTGCAAGAGGAAGAGATGTGACCCTTCTCACGACATAAGTAGCAAGTTCTTCTCTTCCCATTCTTTTCACTTTATTTCTCCACAATGGGATCATTAGCTTGAATATTCTTGGGAAGTGGCCTTTTTCCCACTTGAGATTGGCCATGGCATTGAACTAGAGGCCACTTCCCTTTTTGCTTCTCACCAAGAGTCTTATTCTTCAAAGGGCAAGATCTAACATGGTGCCCTTCAATTTTGCACTTGAAGCAAACAATCTTGGACGATTTCTTGAGTTGTTCTTGTCCCTTCTTATTGTTGCTCTTGGACTTATTCTTGATAGTGGACTTGTTCTTGATTTTGGATTTGAATCCAAGTCCACTCTTGTCATTGGGAGATTTTTGCACACTGAAGATCTTGTTGAGTGTGGTCTTCCCTTCATGACCCTTTTTCAAGTCATTCTTAAAAGAAGTGACTTGAGCCTTGAGCTCTTTGATTTCCTCTACATGGTTAGTGGCAACACATATACTAGAGGAAGTAGAAATTTCATTGCTAGAGCAACAAGGTAAAGAATGTAATTCATCACAAGATGTAGCAATGGCATGAGTGGATGAATTACAAGGACTAGCACATGGCAATATGGCATTATTAGTAGAGATTGTTCTAGTGGCCACGTGAGGCTCACAAGATGTTACCTTTGTACAACTAGCCTTATGAGCTAATTTTAGCCTATCATGGGAGGCTAGAAGATCCTCATGAGATCTTGATAGCTTAACATGACTTTCTTACAAGATCCCATACTTGCTAGTTAGCAAAGCAAGTTGAGTCTTTAGCTCAACATTATCCTTCAAAATAGATGCTTCACAATAAATAGAGTTAGTAGCATAAGCATCATAATTAATTGCAAGAGGTGAGGGCAACTTTGAAAGCTATTTGAGTAAGAGGCTTTAAGTTGCTCATGTGACTCGGTGAGTTTGATGAGCTCACCCTTGATGAACCTAGAGCCATTTTTGAGGTGCTCAAAATCTTCAAGGAGTTTAGCATAAGCAAATTTAAGCTCATCATTTTTACTTTTGAGATCACTAGCCACCTCAAGACCTCTATCATGAGATTCCTTCACTCCAGACAGCTCTAGAGCAAAAGTCTCCTCAAGAGATTCCTTAGTGGTTTGTTCCTATTCAAGAGATTCATTTAGATTTGCAATTTTATTAGCATACTCATGCTCAAGGCTACTCATTATATCAATGGTGTTCTCATGCTCCTCAATTTGTGCTTCTAACTTATCAATATGTTCTTTGCTCTTAATAGTGAAGTCCAAGATTTCAATGAAGTTAGAGCAATCAATATTATTCTTAACAAGAGTATGATAAACAATCTCACCATTTTCATATAAATCATCAACATCCAACTCTTCTAACTTATTATTGTTGGGGGATACCCCCGGGTAGGGTCATGCTAGGGTATAAAGGCTGAGTTAGCTGAGGTACGGCGCGGTCAAAGCGAATGCTGGCCGGGTCTCCTCAAGACAGGCCGACTTACGGGGTAACCCGTCCTGGTGGGTGTTCACCTAACATTAACCCGTCCGACATAAAACATATGTCGGCTATGTTGGATTTACCTTGTTTGCAGGTACCCTCGTGGCCAGGTTAGGCATGCGCTAGCCGGGTTATCACTTGGCTTCCAAGGGAAGGAAGGAATCTCTCGGTGGTTAAAAGGTGGCCTTTGTCCACTGTAGCGTGAGCAAAGCGGGCAGAGGGAAGGACCAGCAGGGCATGGACAACAAAGGTGACGCGGCCAGTATCGGCTAACGCTAGCAGTGTCTGGTGATGCAACGCCATAGAGGGGCTCAGGGATGCTTACGCACTGAGTCCGGACTAGCCGTTTAAAGTGTAAAAAGAGGAATCTTGCTTTAACCAAAGGGCATATTCGGGGAATGTGCTTCCACGTGTGCCCTAGATTTGTAACCTGGGCTCCCCGATATAAGGAGCACCAAGGCCTCCATAGAAGGGGATGGATGATTCTGTTAATGAAGAACCCTAGAGCTTTCTAGTGGGGAGTAAGAGAACTAGTCTCCTTCTCACAAATAGCTCGAGGAGCCCTTGTAATCCACATTCAACAAGAGAGAAATACAAACATATGTGTGTGGAATCACCACACTATCCCTCCCTAGATTCCTCTAGTGCACAATAGCCCCATCTTTAGCTTATCCATGGCATCTGCCGTTCCGCCACGATGATAGTTGGTGCCCACCGTGGGGCTAGTGGCGCTAGCAGGAGTAAAAATCCGGACGGGAAACCTCACCGGCACTGGCGAACGCATCGTCTCCGGGCTTGTTCAGCGCTTTGAAGCACTAGACTACGTCAGCAACAATGTGGGGAGCTTCGGCAGGCGTCCTCCTCCGTGCAACAGCCTCTTCATCAAGCTTGGCGCCCACAAGATCTACATCGGCGTCGACGAGTCCTGCGTACACTCGTGGCACGTTGTCGAGGAAGTCGAACCACCTCTCTGCGCAGTCCGTGGCACACGTATTACTCTCCCCACTAGCTGCGTTGAGGTCATGATGACGTCGCCAGATGCAGGAGTAAGCAAGGATCCGGCCCTAGAGCCGGAGGCAACGCCAAAGCAGGCAAGGTCTAGATTCCCTCCACTAGAGAGGGTAGAGAATGTACTGCAGCAAGCAATAGATAACTTAGCAACACCCATAGCGCCAGTAGTAGATCCGGCTTAGGCACAGGCTGAGTTAGAGGAAACTAGGCAGAAAATGCTAGCTGGTGCAAAAAACGTAGCTGAGTTACAGCAATCACTAAATATCACTCTGCGGGAGTATGTAAAGGCAAACCGCATAGATGGAGTAAAAATTCGAGGTAGAAACCTAATTACTGAGATTGATAGGGAGTATGTGCCTAGGCCGGGTCAGACAGATACGATAGTAACTTCAGGGATGGAGAGGTACAGTACTCCGGCTAAGACCCTCAGGGCCACCAATGTAGCTACCTTCGAGTTAGAAGGCTTAACTAGAGAATCCCGAGAGAGGAAACAGGAAAGAGTTAACCACTTGTTGAGGGTAGCATGTCAGCAGAATGAGGAAATAAACAAGGCAAACCCGACACAACCTGAAGCATCACATGTAGTTTATTTGGTAAGAAATAACTTGGCAAAATCTGCTGGAGCTGCGTCATCCCCTGGTCATGACCCTAGGAGAGAGGAAGTGGTAACCTCGGGTGGAAGAGACAAACAGATGGTCCTGTATGACCCGGTAAAAGCAGGAAAGGGAAAAGTAGTGCAAGTTGATGAGGACTATCACAATGCCAGCCGAGGTGAAGCTGGCCAAGGTAACCGCGACCAAGGCAATGCTAGTTAGAGGAACGATGCCAACGGAAATGTCGGACATCATGATCTGGCGGAACAGGGCAAAATGCACCTCAGCAACAGCAGCAGCAATATGCACCTCGGTAGGAGAGAAGTGCAGGCTAGGCAATGCAACAACAAAATGTGTGTTCGGGTCAGGACAAGTACAATGATGGTTACTCAGCAATGATTGATGTCGGATTGCCTAGACCGGAGCACCATGTGATTGGATCAATGTTGGGAAGCAGGAATTTGCAGCCGGATGACGCAAGCCTGAAGCTGGACCGAATCTATAGGTCGGAGCTGATTAAGGTGCAAGGTCCTCCGGGTCTGGCATGTTTTGGACCCCGGATCATGAGAGAACCGCAGTGCCAAACTTCCAGTTGGCAAGAGGAACAAAGACATATGACGGCAGTACAAAGCCAGATGATTGGCTCATTGATTAGGCAACTGCAGTGAACATTGCCAGATGTAATTTGAGATGGGCTGTGAGATATGTACCCCAGATGTTGGAAGGGCCAGCAAGGGTTTGGCTGAATAACTTGCCGCCAAGAATCACCAACTGTTGGTTAGATTTCGAGGAGCTGTTCATCAGCAACTTCTTGAGCACCTACAAGAGGCTGAATAGGCTGCAGACTTTAGCGTTATGCAAGCAAAGACCGAATGATCCTGCCCGAGAGTTTCTGACTCGGTGGTGTACTGTGTGCAATTCCTGTGAAGCGGTAATTGAATCACAAGCAATCGCGTGGTTCACCCAAGGTTGTAGATATGGAAGTATGTTGTGGCAGAGGTTGCAGCGAGATATGCCAACTACCTTGGCTGAGACAATCCGGATCGCGGATTCATATGCTTTGCGAGACCCGACCCAACCTCGGCTAACGTCAAGCAAGTCGAATGAGGAATACTACAACAGAGACGGGTCCGGATCGTCCAAGAGGAATGATTTCCGAGGTAAAAGAAGGGATGATCATCCGGATTATAGGTACAACTCGCAGCAAGTGGCGGCTGTAGACCGGGATCAGCCCAATGCCAGTGCTAGCCAGCACCAGAAAACTGGAGGGCAACATTGGCAGCAAAAGGGTGAGGGAAAGAAGCCTTTGATGCTAGAGCAGAAGAAACAGTGGCAGGAAAGAAAGTACCGTCCGAGATATACATTTAAATCTATGTTAGATCAGCCGTGCAAGTTCCATATGCTAAGTCCAAATAGTCCGGTGAATCATACAACCCAACAATGTGAATGGATGAGGAAGTTAGAACAGGGTAGCTCGGGGAATGCTCAGGTACCTCGGCATGAAGCACCTCAGAATGAGGCACCTCGGTAGCAAGTGCTCACTAGGGGGAATGGGCAGCGGCTTATGTTGCCTCCACCCCCATCGAGGTATGAGAATCAAGAAAGGAGGGATGCAGTGCATCAAGTGAATAACCAGCAACAACAAGACCAAGGGTATCATGACAATGAAGGAAGAAACGAGTACAGAGAGCATCACCAAAGTTACTATGTGTTTACCACAGAAGAAACTAATAGAAAGAGCTTGCAGCACCATCACATGGAGTTGAATGCAGTAATGCCGGCTGTGACAAGGTATATGCCTTGGTCGGATCTGGGGATTACTTGGAGCATCAAGGATCACCCAAAGATTATGCTAAGTCCTAGGACCTACGCGCTGGTGCTAGATCCAAAGTTCATTGGGCCGAATATCAACGTGAGGTTCTCCAAGGTGTTGATAGACAATGGCAGTAGCATTAACATCATGTATAAGGATACCATGCACAAGTTTGGAATATCGGAGAACATGCTCCAAGCAACAAGGACAACTTTTTCATGGCATTGTGTCGGGTATCTCCTGTGAGCCTGTTGGCAAGGTCCGGACATGCTATTTAGCACAAGGGACAATTGCCGGACTGAGAACTTGGAATTTGAAGTTGTGAACTTGGAAAGCACATATCACACATAACTCAGCAGGCCTGCACTGAACAAGTTTATGGCAAGTACTCACATCAGTTATTTGAAGATGAAATTGCTCGGACCAAGGGGACTGATTACCATACCTGGGGACTTCAGGTGTTCCATTGAATGTGCCTCTATCGGGTCTAACCTAGCCGAGTCACTGGTGATTGCTCAAGAAAATAGGAAAATTTTGGAAGTGGCTGCGTTGGCTCAGTCCGCGGAGCAGCATATGCCGGCTCTGACCAACATGCATGGGAGTGTTTCGTTTCAAGTGACAAAAGATACGAAGAAAGTATCGATGACCAGTTCCCGAAGCGCACCGTAACTACTGGTGCCGGGTTAAGTGACAAATAGGAAAGCAAGCTCGTCAACTTCCTTCGTGAGAATCGGGATATCTTTGCTTGGTCTACACATGACGTGCAAGGTGTGCCGAGGGAGTTGGTAGAGCACTCTTTGAATGTAAGACCCAGAGCAAAGCCGGTGAAGCAATCTCTCTGCCGCTTTGCCGAAGATAGGAGAAAAGCCATTGGAGATGAGATAGCTCGGCTCCTTGTAGCCAGATTTATCATGGAAGTGCTTTACCTAGATTGGCTCTCTAATTCGATGCTGGTGGAAAAGAAGAAGGATGATCCGAATGTGGCAGTGGTATGGCGCATGTGTATCGATTACACGAACCTGAATAAGGCATGTCCAAAAGATCCATTTCCGCTGCCGAGGATAGATCAGGTCATAGACTCAACTGCTGGATGTGAACTGTTGTCATTCATAGATGCATATTCTGGTTTCCACCAGATACCTCTGAATCCGGATGATCAAATAAAGACTGTGTTTATCACCCCGTATGGGGCTTATTGCTATCATACTATGTTGTTTGGTTTACGTAATGTTGGGGCAACGTATCAACGATGCATGCAAAAAAATTGCATGACCAAATAGGTCGAAATGTGCAAGTGTACGTGGATGATGTTGTAATCAAAACTAAGGAAAGCAAAACGCTCCTTGATGATATCCGGTAAACATTCGCGAACCTAAGGATGGTCTGGATGAAACTTAACCCGGAAAAATGTACCTTTGGTGTGCCGGCAGGGAAGTTACTTGGTTTCCTTGTATCCAGCCGAGGTATAGAGACCAACCCCACAAAAATCTGAGCCATAGAGAGAATGGAACTACCAAAATGCCTTAAGGATGTGCAAAAGTTTACGGGTTGCCTGGCATCATTAAGTCGGTTTGTAAGTCGGCTGGGAGAGAAGGCATTGCCCCTCTACCAGTTAATGAAAATGGCAGACAAATTTACATGGACACCGCAAGCTGATAGCGTTCCGAGAGTTAAAAAATATATTGTCACTTGCACCTATACTAGCCGTGCCACTACCTAAGGAGCCGATGTTGCTCTATATAGCCGCAACCAACTGAGTCGTAAGTGCAGTAATAGTCGTGGAACGCGATGAGGAAGGTAAGTTGGTGCAAAGACCAGTGTATTACCTGAGCGAGGTATTATCAGCTTCAAAATAGAATTACCCTCACTACCAGAAGATGGCATATGGTGTGTACATGACAGCTAAAAAACTTAAGCATTACTTTCAGGAGCACCCCATCAAAGTGGTATGTGAAGAACCCATATCCGAGATTATGGGCAACAAAGATGCTAGCGGCCGAATTGCAAAATGGGTAATTGAGTTAGCCCCATATGCACCACAGTTTGATAGAAGAGATGCGATCAAATCCCAAGATGTGGTAGATTTCTTTGTGGATTGGGATGAGATACAATACGAACCACCTCTGCCAGACTAAAATTACTAGTGAATGCACTTCGATGGATTGAAGCTAAAGGAAGGACTGGGGGCTGGGGTAGTGCTTACCTCGCCCAAGAAGGATCAGCTGAAATATGTCCTCCAGATCCACTTTAGCACATCAAATAATGTTGCCGAGTATGAAGCACTCGTGCATGGACTTAAGGTAGCAAAGGAGGTAGGAATACGTCGGATACAGTGTTTTGGAGACTCGGATTTGGTGGTGAAACAAGTGTCTAGCAACTAGGATGCTCTGGATGCGAACATGGCACTTTATAGATTCCATATCCAGAAGATAAGTGGTTTCTTCGAAGGGTGTGAATTCCATCACGTACCTCAGATCGAAAATGAGGCAGCCGACATATTATCTTTGCGGTCATCTCAGCAGCCAAACCCACCAAATGTTGTGTTGGAACACTTGAGAAAACCATCCATTACACCGTCGCCAAAATCCGACTCAAATTATGTCTCGGCCCTCTCCGGATCAGAAGCTACTCCCATGGATATAGACTAGGGCAGCACCACAGCAAACCCGGGGACTACTTCGGTAGACCCGCGGACTACCACGCAGAACCCTGGGACTGTTTAGCTTGATCCATCTGGAGTTATGTCGATAGATGCAATGGAAATAGACCAAATAGTTTTTCCCTGTTCGAGCTATACCAGCATGGGCAAATCCAATATTTGAGTTCCTAATAGAGGGAACCTTGCTGGATGATGAGATACTCTCGAGGGAGGTCCAGAGAAGAGCAAAGGCATACACAATTATCAATGCCGAACTATACAAAAGGAGTGTCACAAGTGTTTTGTAGTGATGCATAGACTCGGAAGAAGGGCTTGACATCCTCTAAGATATCCATCAAGGAGAATGTGGTCATCATGCATCTTCCAGGGCTCTAGTGGCAAAGGCTTTCCGACATGGATTTTACTGGCCAAGTGCCTCGGATCAAGCAGAGGATCTTTTGAGAAAACACAATGGTTATTAGAGGTACTCCACAAAGACGCATATTCCAATGTCGGAACTGAAAACTATACCTATCACTTGGCCATTTGCGGTATGGTGTTTGGATATGGTTGGACCATTTAAGTCGGCAAAGCGAAACATGACGCATATCTTGGTGATGGTGGACAAATTCACCAAGTGGATTGAAGTGAAGCCAATCAGGAAGTGTGATGAGGCAACAACTGTGACATTCCTCAAAGATATAATCTTGAGATATGGCTATCCCCATAGTATCATAACTGATAATGGCACAAAGTTTGTTGAAGGAGCATTTGTGAGGTTCTGCCGAGAGAAGAAGATCCAACTAGATGTTGCTTCAGTAGCCCACCCCGCATCGAACGGACAAGTGGAAAGATCCAATGGACTAGTTTTGTCCGGGATAAAACCCCGGCTCATAGAGCCACTGCAAAGATCAGCGGGGTGCTGGATAGAAGAACTACCAGCGGTACTTTGGAGTTTAAGAACAACTCAGAATCGATCAACAGGCTACACGCCATTCTTTCTGGTATATGGGGCAGAAGTTGTACTACCATCTGACATAGAGCATGATTTGCCAAGGGTCACCTAATACACAGAAGCCGAAGTGCACGAGGCCCGGCAAAATGATGTTGATTTGCTGGAAGAAGTGAGAGAACTGGCCTTGTCTAGATCCGCCATATATCAGCAAAACCTCCGACGCTACCATAGCCGGAAAGTAAACCCCCGAGTCTTCCGGGAAGGTGATCTAGTACTTTGGCTGGTGCAGCGCACAGCTGGCATGCATAAGTTATCCCCACCATGGGAAGGACCTTTCATTGTAAGCAAAGCTTTGCATAATGATTCCTACTAACTTATCGATGCACATCCATAGGAGAAGAACAAGGCGGACAGGTCCGGGAGGAATCTAAGCGTCCATGGAATGTAGCTCTACTTCATCCATTTTACACCTAGCAAAGAGGTGAATGTATTCGGGTCACTCATATGTCGGTATGTATGTCTGCAATTAGCATATCAATGAAATTTCGGCACCCCTAGCAGAAACTCTGGGACTGCCTTAATAATTGTCTTTTCTGTATTTACTTTCTATATGTCGACTGGATTAAAATACTTACACCTTAGCCGTATTAGTAGTGTGTAGGCACCAAAAATCTAACTCTTCGAATTTGCTGCTGTCCAACAAGAATTGGTTTCATGGCAAGCAAGAGCACATATTTGGAATTGCAAAGCACATGAAAAACGACTAAGGAAAGGAACGTAATTGAGCCGACATTTGTTATTCGGACTAACCATGTATTTACTCTATTTACATTACGTTGAATTATCTTGAGCTAATCCCAAAGTTTCAAGTATTGTTAAGTCAATTTTTTGAACCTCGGACTCGTAAGTCAAAAACCGAATCAAGGTAGACGCGAGACGAATCATAAAATTGGGGGAACAAGAAAAGGAATCTCGGGGACTCCGCCCAAGTTAATCCGACATTAAAAACTTAGCAGTGTAACACATGCAATTATAGCAAAATGAACCATTGTGCTTAAATACATTTGCACCCGACATACCGGGGATCTGATGAGTATCAAAGTGTTTTTTGCTCATGGAGCAGCGATAGGAGCCGGATCATCGGTCGAAGGAGCCGGATCATCAGATGAAGGAGGGGGTAATTCGGTATCAGCAGCAGGAGCGCTGGTCCCCGCCTCATCTTATGGGTTAGCACCCTTGTCCTCCGGATCTTCCGCATCCTCACTGAGCTCAGAGGCTTCTTCATCACCCTCGCCATCAGAAACATAAGCATCGTCAACGGCTTTGAGGAAGCTCGGACCCTCGTTCCAGCTATGGCAGAAGGCATACTGAATGAGGTTGTTGGCGCGGGCCTTGCGTTGAGCCATACACTCCGAATCATTGGAGCACTTAGATCCAGTGCGCATGCGATCAAGCAACTCCAGGTCCCGCGTCTCATACCACGAGAGGACAAAGTTCAATGTTGTATCAGCCCCGACACGTGCAGCGGATTCTCGCCATAGGTTCCACTGAGTCTCACACTCCATCAACTTTGATATGAAAGTTGCATTACCTTTGGGAGTGGGATCAGTGGGCCAGAGAGCATTGAACATCTAAACTACTGCTGGCATAATGTCCGCGCCGTAGTTCTTCATGACTTCAATGTGGGCAGCGAGGATCACCAGCTGGTCCTTCGTGTCATAAGGAATTGACACGGTAACAGGACCAACTGGGGTACTTCACTGTAGGCGAAACTTGGCGACAGCGGCAGAAGCTAGGGGTTTGCTCTCTGGGAACTTACCTATGAACAGAACAAGCAATATCAATGAGTAAAGGCACTTGACCCGGAGAAACAAATGTCGGACGGAGGAAGAGAACTCACGAGCAATATGGCTGAGGATCCGAGTCAGCTCCTTATGACCATCAATTGTCCTTGTCTTGAGCTTCTCACACTCAGTGGTCACTGGCTTAAGTTTGATGTCAGCTTCCATCAGCAGATCATTATCCTTAGACAATTGGGTTTTCAAGTGCTCTTTCTCTTCAGAGAACTCCTGGTCAACCTTATCCAGCTCTGCCTTGTAGAGATCCTTGAGCTTCTGGATTTCGGTGTTCAACCGAGTAATCTCATTATCCTTGAGGCTAAGCTGCGCAATCTCATCATCCTTCCTTTTCAATTTAGCCTGGTGCTTTCTTGCTTGTTCGAGAAAGTGAAGCATCATGTCAGGAATGGGCACGCTATCCTGAAGTGTAACTGCAATAATGGGTTGACCTGGCAGATCCGAGGTATAAATATCTGCCGAGTTAAGGTAAAGAGCATGCAAAGGCTAAATGATCAGGATGAGTTACCTTCGATCTCGGCCAAGTTATTGCGCATGATGATGTTCTCAGCCTCGGCCTCGGCTGTATAATCCAGATGAAAAGTTAACACGGCTAGCAAGTAAACAAAGAAGTTTGTTGTACTAGGAAAAATAACTTAAGCAAAATAGCTTACCCTTCTTTTTGTGATCAGCAAGCAATTTGCCTTACTTGGCACGAAGGTCTTTATATGTGTCCAACAGACGATGGAACTCAGCAGTTCGGCAGTTGGTGGTGATCTGAAAGAGGAGCAAATGTTAGTTTGGAAATGAGAAAGGATATTTGAATTCTACAAGATCTGCGCCAAGTGGAACTTAACCCGGCTATAGGTGTGTGGATATTCGAAGTCTACAAGATCTGGGCCAAGTGGAACTTAACCCGGCTCTAGGTGTGTGGATATTCGAAGTCTACAAGATCCGGGCCAAGTGGAACTTAACCCGGCTCTAGGTGTGTGGATATTCAAAGTCTACAAGATCTGGGCCAAGTGGAACTTAACCTGGCTCTAGGTGTGCGGATATTCGAAGTCTACAAGATCCGGGCCCAGTGGAACTTAACCTGGCTCTAGGTGTGTGAATATTGGAAACTACTAAGGAATTGTGCTAGTTGAGCATCCAACCGAGTAATATATTACTCCCTCGGAGGCTCGAGGACTAGTGGGTATATTGTAACACCCTAGTTTTAGATAATCTTAAATTAGGGTTTAATGTGCATTGCATGAGCATCATACCTTAAAATGCATGCAAAGAAAATAATATGCAAAACCCAAAACCCTAGTTTTCCTCTCTCTCTCTCAAATGAATTCAAAATGGTTTTGTACTTTGAAAAGATCAAAAGTGTGGAGCCCAAACAGTATAAAAGGTCCCTACAATATTTTCCCTAATTTAGAAATCATCTAGTATTTTCAAACAACTCCAAACAGTTTTGAATTTGGAAATACAAATAGAAAACATATTGGAAAAATGTTTTGCAAATAAAAAGAGCCAGTAGCCGCAGCCTAGTCGGCCCATCTCTCCTCTTCCCTCTCTGCCACCCACACGTAGATCCCCGCGGCCCAGTATGACCCTAGCAAGGCCTAGCCCGGCACCCCTTTGTTCTGTGTCGTCTTCGTCCACGACGGCGAGCAGCTCGCTGCTGCTGCCCGCACCATCGATCCCTGCCGCCTCCTCGCCACCATCTGTCATTGCATGGAGATGGATAAGACCGCCTCGCTGTGCCCTCCTTCTCCTCCCCTGCTCTTATCCCCTCCACTCGCTCTCTCTCCCGTGCAGGGCCGAACCCTAGCTCGTCGGCAACCTCCAGTCCCCGCCGTCTCCAGCCTTCCCTCGCACATCTGAGACCGCCACGAGCTCCGCCTCTCTACCCTAGTTGTCCCTGTCGAAGCATGTAAGCCCGGGAGCTCTCTACTTGCCGGAATTGAGTCATCTTCCCTGACCCCGACGGAGCTCGCCACCATCGATTAGCCTGCCTCCGGTGTAACACCCTGGAATCGGCC
The DNA here is from genome assembly GCA_023614405.1 of Avena insularis. Lineage (NCBI taxonomy): Eukaryota > Viridiplantae > Streptophyta > Magnoliopsida > Poales > Poaceae > Avena > Avena insularis. The sequence continues at coordinate 316,858,409 of CM042692.1, read as the reverse complement.
CTATGCAAGTTTTAGTGATTCTCGCCAAACCCGCATAGAAACGATCCAAAGATGCCCACCAAGCACTTGCGTGTGGGTGGAAAACGAAGTAATACCATTACACAATAGTTCATGATGGAACCCACAGAACATATATATATATATATAACAACGACTCCATGAGTCAAGAATACAGATATACAATACAAAGATCCAAATCACCCTGAAAACGATACAACATCCGAGTACGGATAAGATGCAAATGGGGCTAAGAGCCCTGAAGAATAACCAATAGCGTCCATAACCCTGCCCAGGCCAAGCCAGAAGGGTAACCCTGCTAACGACATCGAAGTTATACCTGCTAAAACAAAAGGGGTGCCAACAAAGGGCAAAGAAAAAGGGGAGCGGTCAGTACGGAGGCTAGTACACATTGAGGCTAGAATTCGGCGGCTCTCGCCTACATAGGTATGGTGGACTGAAGCGGTAGCGCAGCATGCACTAAACAATCTATAGACACTCGATTCAACTGTCGGCTATTAGAGAGGGATAAGAAAGACCTATTCGAAACCACCTGATACTAACAACAATCATACCCATCCTGGTATTCCCCCTCAAGACCAAACGAGGAAGTCAAACCGAGGAACTCACATAGTTGGCAATTTTATTTATTCCATTATAGTTGTAGCACTTACTAGTCAGATATAGATAGCATGAGTCATCCTGATAGCATAATTAGTGGGCAGTTTTAGTCAACCATATAGTTGTAGTTGCAGTACTTACTAGTCAGATACAATTAGCATGTGACATCCCAAACCCAGCAGTTGTTGGCACTTTTAGTTCATTCCATTGGAGTTGTGATACTTACTAGACAGGTATAACATGACACGATACACCCCAGTTCCACCAGTTGTTGGCACTTTTATTATCCATTCCATTGTAGTGAAGCTGATTACTAGTCACATATTAAGTCAAATTTAGAGCAATACTTTAGTTATGCTTGTCTATGATCGAGATACTGTGCTCCCAGTCGTCCATAACCGCGGACACGGCTTTCAGACATATTTACCCTACAGGGGTGCACAAATAGCAACACACACATGATCAACCTTGGAAAAACCAAATCAAAACCCAACGAGGCTTTCACGACAAAGCAATCACAGGATTCATAAAATATTTCAGGGGGACACCCCATTAAGCTACCCACAACAAAGTTGGCCGGCTCCGAGGCGGACCCAAGGTTTGTGTCAATGGCTGTAAACGACTAGGAACCCGAAAGTGTGACTGGCTTGTCGATACCACGAAAACACTCCGCATCCAAAATAGTATAGGTGCTCCACGCACAATCGTAAATAAAGCAGTAAAGCATGGCATAAGTACATGATAGTAATAAAGCCCCAAACTAGTTTGTGGCCCCAAGAAATAAGAAATGAGTCAAGCTCTGGCTAAGGGGATTCATGGTCCCACATGCGGATAGTGCGATAGTCAAGGAACATGTATCCAAGTACTCGGGGTCCTACGGGACACAAGTGAGCATGGAAAAACCAAATAACATCTATTGCCCACCGATGCCTCTGCATTAGTTATATCTATTCCCAACATTTTAATTGACAAGTTATAATTAAAGCCATGATCATCTCCACCCTTAAGCATCTCCACCATTAAGCATGTGCCAACCTTCCAACAACGATGGAACGACAACGACGCGAAGCAGCACCTGAGCAAGCAACTACGACTCGCAAGGCTGACTATCTATCAAACAACAGGCAATAGGATGTGTCCACGGCAATATAGAGGCTACAGGGAATATAAATGGTGCACGGAAACTAAAGCATCGCAACAAGGATAGCAATAGACCAACAGGAGGAAATAAAGACTGTAAACACAAAATAGGTAGAAAGGGGGAGGATGCTCGCTTGAGAAACACTACCGAAGATACATTATCCGAAGAACTTGTCGATACTCGCATGAACTCAACGGCCTAATCCGTGAAGAACCAAAGAACTAAAAGAAACACCGGATGCACTGTTTAATACTAGGATAGAAGATCGGGCATGATGCATGACATGGCAAAGATGCGATGCAATTAAGCAATATTAAGCGGAACCGAGGTCCCGATAATTAATTAAGAGGTTCATGTTGTTTAGCTACCCTGCAATTTAAATGTTGCATTAACAAGGCAAAACATGGCATCGGTTCGCTACACAAATTTAAATGGAGGCAGTATAATACAAGAATAGCCCGCATATGCGCTCCATATTTAATTATGAGGTGAATCGACTAAATACCCCCAAACAAATGAATATGTATGCGAGCATGAGCAATTTAATATGCAATAAGATAGATGTCATATATTATAAAAATAGGGATCTCGGAAAGATAATCACATTAGGGGTCGAAGATCTTGGGGTTCGATGTGGTTGGTCGGTCTTGGATCGGGTTTGACGTCTTTGGGTCAGGATCGGTCTTCAAACTCGACAAGAGACGATCTTGCCGTTACTGGAAAAGAAACCGAAGGAAGGGATCTTGTCGCATCCGAGGGGGTACTTAGAGTCCTTGGCGGATTTCACGAAATCCTCAGGTACATCTTCACACGCGTGTCCTCGGTCAAAGAGCATGGGCCAGCGCGAGAACAACAAGGATCATCTGTGATACACATGTACCACACAGATGAGATCGTCTGGCGTAATGTATGAAGGATACCAAAACACACCCTCTAGCACAGAGATGTCATGGGCGTGCGATTACAGGAGGGTCACGCAGGGCTTGGCGAGGCGCAATGTGGCAGCGGGGAGGCTGCGGGTGGCGCGGAGGTCGAACAGGCGACCACTGGGAAGGCGAGCTCAAAGAAGAAGGCGAGGCGATGGAGCCGCGCGGGTGGTCGGAGGAGGTCGGCGGCCGAGGGGAAGCAGAGGCGCATCCGCGGGGCTCGCTCGCTGGCGGACGAAGGTGACCCGTCTCCATGCGGTGGTTGCTGGCGAGGTTGCTGGGAGGCGCGAAGGGGCCAGCGGCAGTGCTGGTCGAGCGCGGCCTCCAAGCACTGGGGTGGAGCTCCCGTGGGCGGCAACGGTCGTTGGCGGGGCAGCCTCGGCGGCCGTGCGCAGGACGAGGTGGGGCCAGAGCGCGATGGCTTGTAGAGGCGTAGAAGAGGACGGGGGAGCCAGAGGAGGGAGACGGCAGGGAGAAGAGCCGTGTGGCGGCGGCGCGTCCGAAGACAGATGAGAGGGAGGAGAGGCCGACGGGGTTGGTGGCGAAGGGAGGGGATCACGAGGAAGGAGCGTGTCGCTCTGTGAGGGGCCAGCCGTGGGGATCGATGCTCATGGTAGGTGGCGACAAGGAGGTTCACGTGCGAGACGCGTGCAGAGAGGGATCAGGGAGTGGGTCCCGCAGGGTGGGGACAGGTTGTGTCGGTAGCGGGAGGGCTGGGGCCTAGGCGCGGCGCTGGAAGCGAGCGAGACCGAACGGGGCTGGGTCGCCCGTGGCGGTTGTTGCGCGCGTGTGAGTGCGTGCGTGCTCTGTGTGTGTGTGGCGGCGGAGCTAGGTTAGGTGGTGTGGAGGTGGCTAGGTGGTTTGGATCTAGGGTTTGGGGTGTTTTAGGACTATGGTTTGGTTTTGGTTTGAGCCAGGCCTGCCGGGATAGTAGGTGGCCTGGCCTACGGGCTGGGTTGCCTCCCCCGGTACAAAACATTTATTAATTCTTTTTAATTTAAAAGACTTATAAATAGTTTTTAGATAAATAACGATCCGGAACAGATCGAGGTTTTGATTTGAAATAAAGACGGAAGGATATTTAGAAAACAAAGATAGGCTTTTAGAAAATAGTTTTAGCCAAACATATGCATGATGATGACGATGCTCAAATGCAATGTGACATGATGACATGAGCATGCGGTCATGATGATGCGCAACACAAAAACATAGCGAATTTCTAGTTGTGGTTTTATCGGGGTGCTACATCTAGCCTCCCTCGAGCTCGTCGTCGCCGCTGTCATGCTCCTGGTGATCTTCTGGTCCTCGTGGACCATCGCCCTGTCGCCCTCTCGTCTGTACCTCGCTGTCGCCGTGCGCTGCCGCCTGCCGTCGAAGTAGCTAGTCGCTGCCATCGTTCCGGTGACCCAAACCAAGCGGTGCCGCCATAGTTCGGCTCCCCGCATCGTGCTCGATCGAACGAGCTAGCTCGCGCTTCCTAGATCGCCCCTAGCACCGCCAACCACCACCGGCTGACGCCTTCTCCGGCGAACCCACGTGGAGCCTAGGTGGCGCTCGCGTGTCGTCGCTGTGGCGCCTGTGTGGCAGTGACGTGGGCGCTGACCCAGCTTGGCCAGCGTGGCCTGCTGATCTGACTATGGGGCCCAGTCCTCAGTGACAGAGGCTGGCTCCGTCCCAGTGAAAAACAACCCACACCCATGTGCTGACGTCATAATGATGCAGTAAAGCCTTTATATCGTTTTAATAAATCCAAAAAATGGTATAAATCTTGTAAATTCAATATCTAGTTAATTATAATTCAAGAAAATGTGAATAATATATCAACATGTTCAGAAAAATGAGATCTACACAATAGCATCAGAATCATGCATTGTTCAACAACTTAAATTGCAAGTTTAATTAGAGAACTAAATGAACCCCTGTAGGTGATTTCGAAGTCTCTCCTGTATTAGGGTTTGGACCCCTCGGATCCCATTTAAATTGCCAAGCATGCCTTAGGGTTCTATTACAATACAATTTAACTTGTCATATCATCAGCCTTGCTTGAGCATTGCATCGATGCCATGTGTTGATTGTTGTTCTCCCTTTCTTTCCGATGTTTTCTTCTTTCCGGTAGAATACGATATCGAGATGAAAGACAGAGATAAACACCATCAAAGATCGACGAATAATACTTGACCAACTGTAAGCAAGTCAAGCACAAGGCTTCTGAAGATCAATATCTAAGTATCAACAAACAAGTCAAGCATAGCCCCTCATATAAAAGAATCCTATGCTTTTGAAAGTATTTTATTCTTGCCATGATGCATACGATTCCCCTGTGGTCTTTTATCGAAAGATAGAGTATCCTATCTGTTGCATTACTCCCTTTGAGATTATATTACCTGATACATTGCTCTTAACATAACTAGGTTTGGCTTGTGTGCACTTCTAGAGCTTATATCTGTGTATTGCTTAGCCCTGCTTAGCTGTCAGTGCTGGTTCATCCAGAGGATGTATCAGATGTAGAGAATCTAGTATGACAGGAGAACGATGTATACTGATGAGGTAAGATTAGTGGTAAAGATTAAACATGCTAAGGCTTGTATGGGAGTCCACGGTGGGATGTGGATTTTCTAGTCCCATGCTCGCCACCACTAGGACCCGAGTTCTAGCATCTTGAACCAAGACGAGCGTACAGCCACACGGGGCCTAGAAAACCTCACGAGTAACTAACTTGCCTAGTAGATTCCATGAGTCACATAGTTCGGCGTTCCATTCGACATACACATTTTGGTTGTTCTTGAAGGCGGTGCAGGAGGTGCATTCATATAGGTAGGTAAGCATGGCCGGGGTTGCTTGGGGTCGATGGAGCCCCTGGTAAATCAACCTCGCCCACATCTCTAGGGACCAACTTCGGGATTTGACCCTTTATGGCGGAACCATCTTTAGGGCGTGACTCATGGTCTTGGCGAAATCAATGTAAAGGTCGTGTCCAACCACCCTCTGTCGACCTTCCAAGGAAGAGGGCTAATCATGTGGCATTAAGAGTCGGTTGGTATGTGTGGGTAAAGTTGTACACCCCTGCAGGGTATTAATCTTTTCGAAAAGCCGTTTCCACGGTTGTGGACGACTTGGGAACGGACGTGAAGATCATAGAGAACATGAACCTAACCGTAAAACTTGGCAGTTTCAACGTGTGCTTAAAGATGCTTCCTCATGGGTACGAGGGGGCGATCCTAGTTGTGAGATGAGGATTACTTTGGTGGATATCAAGATGATGATAATTTTTTTGGAGAGTTCGCTCCCTTATCCCCTTTTAAAATATTCTGATTAGACGAGCTTCTTCTCCCTGTTGTTTTACAAAACAAAGATGGCTTTATGCAAAATAACCCCACCAGCCATAAGTCTTGCGGAGTACACCCTGTACTCACCCTTGCTTTGTAGATACTTTTGTAGCAGAATAGGTGTTCCCCTGAAGATGAGTTTGGTACGACATCGACACCGACGAGTAGCTTGGGGTTCCCAGCCGGCAGCCTAGAATCTATGGGTTGGGACATCATTGTTATGCTTCAGGCCTCTTAGGCCATTTGTTAAGTTTGCTATACTTACTAGCATAATTTGCCTTCCGTTGTTTGATGTTTGTGGTCAGTGACCTCTGCTTGTATTATTTTGGTTCTTAGCTCAATTATGAGCTCGCTGTAATAATTTTTGTGTCGCGGGGTTGCTGTTGTGTTACCGATTCTTCATTAGACATCCTCGAGGTCTAGGTTAAGCTTATGTCAGGCTAAGGTCTGGATTTGTTTAACCCTGATCCTGGGGGTGTTACATATATCACTAAGTATTTGCAAGGTTACAAAAGCTATGGCGGAGAAAGGTTTAGTCATCCGGCCAGCGAAAGAAATGTCCTTAGTAGCAGTATTCATCTGAGCACTAAACTCAGCCGGACCGAACTTCTACGGGAGATCGTCCTTGTGAACTCAGCATTGATGGCCCAAAATATATCGAGCTCATTGGGGAACCCCAAGATCAAGGTATGATGAGCACAGCAGCAAGTTTTCCCTCAGTACGAAACCAAGGTTATCAATCCAATAGGAGCATGGAAACACCCCAAAGGTGTTGCCAGCTGAACGTTGGCAGGACGCACTACTGGTGCCAACAACAACGTGGAATCCTGCACAACATAACCACAGAACTCTGTTCCCAACTTGCGATGAGGTTGTCAATCTCACCGATTTTGCTGAAAACAAAGGATTAAACGTATCGAATGGAAGGAAGTAATAGTTTGTAGAAAGTAAACAGAAAACTGTAAACAGTTGATTGTAGATTGAATGTAAAAGAAAGGACCAGGGTCCATAGTTCACTAGAGGTGGCTCTCCTTAAGATAGATAACATGTTGAGTGAACAAATTACAGCGGGGCAATTGACAAACTTCGAGAAAGCATACAAGCATATACTACTCATCTTGACTCCTTTGAGATTCGATTGGGCATTACAACATTATACATAGACCGCCATCCAACTGCATCTATGACTAATAATCCACCTTCAGGTTATCATCCGAACCCCCTCTAGTATTAAGTTGCAAGCAACGGATAATTGCATTACGAATTGCGTGTAAAGTAAACAATACGATTGTTCTATGAACAAAGGATTGTTGGTTTCTCCCTAGTAGCAACAGCACATCTAGTACCTTAGAGATTTCTGTCACTTCCCCAATTACCAGAGGCATGAACCCACTATCGAGCATAAATACTAACTCTTGGAGTTGCTAGCATCTACTTGGCCAAGATAGCTACTAACAATGGAAAGCATGCAAGATCACAAATAACAAAGACATGATAGAATCAATAATCAATCTGAAATAGCATCTCAATATCCATCGGATCCCTGCAAACACAACATGCAGAATTACAAATAGATGATCTTGATCATGAACGGAGCTCACAATATCTAAACATGATAGCAAAAAGGAGGAGAACCAGCCATCTAGCTACTACATGGACCTGTAGTCCAGAGATGAACTACTCACGCATCACACCGGAGGCTTGCATGATGATGAAGAAGGCCTCCAGGGTGAATTCCCCTCTCCGGCAGGGTGCCGGGAAGAGCTTCAGATCCCTCTCGATCTAGAATGGAGATGACGGCGGCTATAGACTATTTCGTGGATTTTTGATCGGGTACTTAGGGTTTCCGTATCAGAGGCAATATATAGGCGAAAGGAGAGGCCGAGAGGGTGCCTGGGGCGTCCAGACCACCCCCTGGTGCGGGCTAGGCCTAGCCACGCGGCCAGGTGGTGTGGCCGGGCCCTAGCCCCTCTCTGTCTCGTATTCTGGCTCCAGGTGTCCCTCTGTAAAATAATAACTTCGGCTTTTGTCCCGTCCAATTCCTAGCATATTCATTTTCTGACTTTCCTGGAACCAAAAACAGCAGAAAACAGGCAGCTGGCACTGTGGTTCTTATTAATAGGTTAGTCCAAGAAATCATATGAAAAGTACTCCAGAGTGTGGACAAAACATAAGAAAGTAGATAAAACCAAGCATGGAACATCAAAAATTATAGATACATTTGCAATGTATCAGGCGTCATTCCAATTATTCACGTATTCGATGAGCGCTGGGCTATAATTTCCCCCCCTGAGCGTGTGACCCATCACTAAACGCTTGGCGTGGTCCTCTCGCCTTGCGGTCTGGGCAGCAGCTGGGATGGTATGCAAAGTAAGTTGTTTACTGCCCTCTGATCCGGTGGCAGAAGACCCGGAGGCGGCGCCATCTTTCTTGGTCATGGACGTGAGCGTGTGATGTCCAGACTAAATATTGGTGCCCTTGGAGGATGGATCCTTGGCTACCTTAGCTGCCTTCTTGCTCTTGCTGGCAAACTTGGGCCGCTATAGAGGAGCAGAGGTTGCTGCTCCGGATTGAGCCTGCAAAGTTGGCTGGAATATATCCTTGATGGATGGAGTTGATCCGGATGCAGCCGCCTGAGGTTTCTTCTTGGGCGCTGATGCTAGTGGTGGTGCTGCTACTGCTGTTGCTGGTGCTGCTGCTGTTGTGGGTGCTGGTGTTGATGCTGGAAATGGTGCTGGAGAGGGTACTTGTGTTGGTGTTGGTACTGATGCTGCTGACAAAGTCAATACTTGAGAAGAAGAATAAGTCTAGGGTGGTGCCGATGAAGCTGGCACCTCTGTAGCTCGGGGTGGCGGCTGAACTGAAGAACTGGGGAGGTAAGGCATAGCCATATCCTCGGCAGCCCCACTACCCTTGCACCGACGTTACCCTCCTCAGGACAAGGTGGGCTCAGATTCGGCGAGGCCACTGAGCCCTCTTGGATAGGGGTAAGCGGGCGAACGTTGTTGTCGTCGCGGGGGGAGATGGAACACTCCAGATGGGAGAGGAGATGCTGGGACCACTTTGGGGGATCACCCTTGGAGTGCTGCCTAATCAGACAACAAAAAACAAGTTAAAAGGAGAAAGAGTGACAAGTAAAGCGCAAAATATAGTGAAGCAAGACTCGAAAATGAGCAAGAAAGGAAAAAGGACTTACTCAGCTGAGGTTGGAGGTTCCCGAGGTTTGGGCACCCTCCGAACAGTGGCCTTGGGCACTGGCTTGCCGGATCCCTTAATGTTGGATCTCTTTTGCCTCTTCTTGGGCGGAGGCGCCTTAGAAGCTGCGGCTGAGGTCGCCGGACGCTTCTGGGAAGGGGCAGGAGCCGGCTCATCCACGACGAGAGGAGGAACCTCGTGGACCTAATCGGCCAGGTTAGTTGAAGCCGAGTTAACCGGAAACGCGTAAGAGATGGGCACCGGATCAAGTACCTCCATAATCTCAACATCAGAGTCGTCATCATCCGGCCAGTCCCTCAAAGAAGAGGCCTTACCAGAGGTTCGCTTGGAGCCATTCGGGGTAGGCAAGAACATCTCTAGGTCAAGCTCAACTGCATACGGCTCTGAGTGGTTCTCGTCCCATTTGAGGGATGGCTCCTTGCCATCTTCCATTGTCTGCTGCAGAAACAACTGAGAGCAAAAATACTAAGGGATCAAAAAAGGTTACGGTCCGACATACCACGAGACTCAAAAAGAGAATCAAGAGAAGAACTTACTGGGGGAGGCAAGTTACCCCGGGTGAAGTGTTCAAGCCCCCACCTCCACGCCTCGTTGAACTCCTTTTCTATCTTAAAGATAGTCTTAACCCGTCAGAATATGTCGGAGTTGTCAAGCTTGAAGGAGGAGGTGTGATTAGGGTCAAGAGGACCACTCAAGTGGCAAAGCTTATGCGAGCGTTTCTGGAGAGGGGAGATCCGGCTGCGAACGAAGGTAATCATGACGTCCTCACTGTGCAGCCCCTGCTTGACAAGCTCCTTGATCCGCATATCTACCTGATTCACCAAGGTGGTTGGCTGCCTTGGGATCCGGTCCCACAAGGTTGCATCCAGAGGACCCAGCTTGAAGGGAAGCAGTCGGATCAGGTCTACATCTATATCATTTTTGACACAGAAGAAAGTTCGGGCCTAGCCCTTGAAGGATTCGGGACCTATGACCCAGGGAAAGGCAGAGTTTTTGTGGGGAGAGATTGAGGCTCCACCGCACTGGGTCAAAAGCTTATCTGCTGGGGCAAGAAGACGGTCGGGAATGACATTTTTGCGAAGATTCAAGTTCTTTGGTGGGCCAGAGACTGACATGACCCTCAATGCTAGAAGAGAAGGAAGAAAGGGAGGTAATGGCATTAGAAGGAAGATGGTGTGGCTAAAGCTGGTAGATATTAAGGAAATCATGGAAGAAATCACTCGCGGGCAGGCCGAAGCCATGCTAGAAATGGGACAAGAATACTACATACTCGCCTGGATTGGGGAAGGGAGCAACTTCCTGGCGGCTGACACGAAAATCTTTGGCGAGGATCTGTGGTCCCAGATCCAGTCAATGTCCTTGACAGACCCACGCACCCGCCCAGGAACCATGCTCGTGCGCTTCTTCTTCTTCCTCCTCCTCCTCAGTAGTGATCATCTCCTCCTCAATCATGTCAAAATTAATGTCTTCGTAAGAGCAATCTGCAGTGGGGGGCAAAGGCTTGGAACGGTAGGGCCCCATAGCGGAAAGCTTGCGCAGGAATGGTGGCGCGGATGCGAAAAAGCAACATGGCATAGCAGCAGCGGCGGCGCGGCTATGGAGAAGAAGGAAGAAGAGAGCAGGGGCACATGCGAAGTGGGGGAAATCCCCAAGGGACGCCCCTGTCCCCTATTTAATAGCGCCTCTAGGAGACATAGTGGGATCCGTGGCTGTGGTGGAGCCACACGATGTGGTCGTGTATTTGCTAAGCCAACCAATCGGGGGCGCACCACACCAAGGGCCACATGGAGCAGCAAATCCCATGACACAACATGGTGATATAGTTAATGAGGGGGTTGCCATGATGTGACGTGCGCAGCAGTTAATCAATATAGTAACCGGCACAGTAACTGGTGCGACCCTTAAAATGAGGCAAGATGATGATTACCCTCCATGTGGGACGTGGGGAAGTGTATGAGAGAAGGAAAGATGATTCGGATAAATGAACAATAACCCGGCCAATGAGAAGTAACTCGGATTGAGCCAAGGGAATATCAAACCAAAGAGACCGGGTTACAAGATAACTCGGTGAAGAATGTACATGTCTTGATAAGTGGAACCTACTGTGGCCTTATCAGCTGAAGTTGTTAAGACCGCACTTTGACTTGAGGACTAATGTTGGGGGATACCCCGGGTATATCAGCTTGGGTATAACGCCGTGTTAGCAGTGCAGGCGTGGTCAAAGCGAATGCTGGCCGGGTCTCCTCAAGGCAGTCCGACTTACGGGGTAACCCATCCTGGTGGGTGTTCACCTAACATTAACCCGACTGACATACAATATATGTCGGCTATGTTTGATTTACCTTGTTTGCAGGTACCCTCGTGGTCGTGTTAGCCATGTGCTAGACGGGTTATCACTTGGCTTCCAAGTGAAGGAAGGAATCTCTCGATGGTCAAAAGGTGGCCTCTGTCCACTGTAGCATGAGCGAAGCGGGCAGACGGAAGGACCAGCAGGGCATGGCCGACAAAGGTGACGCGGCCAGGGCTTAGGGATGCTTACGCACTGAGTCCGGACCCGTTTAAAGTGTAAAAAGAGGCATCTTGCTTTAACCAAAAAGGGAATATTCAGGGAATATGCTTCCACGTGTGCCCTAGATTTGTAACCTGGGCTCCCCTATATAAGGAGCACCAGGGCCTCCATAGAAGGGGCTGGATGATTATGTTAAGGAAGAACCCTAGAGCTTTGTAGTGGGGAGTAACAGAACTAGTCTCCTTCTCACAAACAGCTCGAGGAGCCCTTGTAATCCACATCCAACAAGAGAGAAATACAAACATCTGTGTGTGGAATCACCACACTATCCCTCCCTGGATTCCTCTAGTGCACATTGGCCCCATATTTAGCCTATCCATGGCATCTGCCATGCCACCACCATGACAATTATCCTCATCCTCATCATCACAAGAGGTATTGGGTTCCAAAGTAGGAGTTACCTTTGAATCCCTAGCCATAAGGAATAGGTGGGTACTGATACCTTCGATCCGAATTACGGATGTAGTATAGCTCTTTTTCCCTGGTAGACCTAGGTTATCGAATCCACGAGAAGCAAAAAAGCGTAGTGAAGTTACTTTAATGGACCTTCGGGAGTTTTAGAATTCTTTTTTTGTTTTACTGGACCAAGAGTTTGCCGTCTTTTGTTGTTATCGATGATGGAGAGAGAGGGCCTAGGGCTTTTGGTTTCACCTGTAGATGTGCAAAACATCTGATGGGAATAAAAGGTAATAATAAAGTATGCATGTAATTGTTAGAGCAAGATAATTATATGTGGGTAGTGCATCTATAATTGCTATTGCCTCCGCAACCGCTTATAGCAATAACCTACTAGTCTCATCCATATAAGAAAGAGAACTAATGATATGCATAGTGATGTCACCGTTAATCCCAAGTAAATCCCTCACATACAGCCGTACTACCCCTTTTGTCACTGGGGTTCCCAACCTACAGATTAGTCATTACTCATACTCCCTATACCTAGCTCAATCCTCGGGGTCTTGGGTACCTGACAAGTCCTTGGATTGAGGAAAGAGAGGATACAATAATCATCATGTCATAAAAACTAATACATGATCCCATCTATGATAAATAACATGCACAAAAGCTACATGGCTAGGTTGAAGCCCTTAGCCCAAAGAGAATTACTCACGCATAGAGATGAAATCAACAATCATAAACATTGCAATGGAAATCATGAAATTGATAGCAAATAGTATTACAATGTCGCCAATCGAAGATGATATCTACTATTACAAGTGGTGGAATATGGCTATGGTGGTGGAGAAGGGTTTGGAGATTAGATCTAAGGCTATTCCTCCGGCGGATCTTCGGTGTTGTGGATGCAGGTTTCTAGAGTTCTGGGGGCGGCTAGCAAGGTTGTTTCTCGTTGCTCGAAGCATCTTTATATAGGGGTCCCTTCACGAAAGTTGTTTTGTTTGACCTAGCGGTGTTGATAGCAACTATACGACCGGAACTATACGGCCGAAATTTTATTCCCGTCGTATAGTTGGTCGTTAAAGCATTTGTCTTCCCTTCACGGCCCCTGGTTTCTTTGGGTTGTTCGAAATCTCGTATCTTTGAATTTAATGTTGTGATTCCCATCATCAAATGTCATTATCTGCGCAGGGAAAAATAGAAAGAAACGATTGCATACCCCTTTGATCATTAGGCATTAGTGGTAGGGTTTAGAGAGATATTTCATCAAAAATATGAATAATATCCAGTTTAAATGTGGACATTTATGGCTATATTTTGAAGGGTTCCATAGTAGAAAACAAAAATTTCCTACTTTGGAAAATCCTAACGCCCAAGATCTATCTATGTAGTAATGAAGTAACAGCCGAAGCGTATAGAATACATACCCTTGTAGACCGTACGGGGTTAACGTTCCGAGGGGAACGTGGTTGAAGTAGTCGTACTCATAGCCGACCTCAAGGTTGCAAAGCTCCTCCCAGGTCACCCCTTGCTCCTTCTTCATCGTGCAGCAACTCCGTCTCACGACATCCAAGGTGCCTCAAGTGAGACCCCTCATGGTTTTGTACACATACGGTGTACGACGACGACCTCCGGCTCCCTGATCCTTGCCGGGAGTGCGGAAATAGATCTCTGGCTTGGAATCCCTGCAGCACAACAGCGTGCTGCAGGTGTGGTATCTCTTGCATAGACAATCCTTACTTGGGACTGTGCCAACGCGTGGAGATGAGAGAGAGAGGGAAGGATAAAGTGAACCAAAGGACTTCTCCAAATATTGGTGTGTCTAATCCCACCCATGGGCACCCCTTTATATAGGGGGAGGGGGTGTGCCCTCCCCTTTGGATTTCCCATGTGGGACTATTCAAGGGAGAGGGGGGCGCATGGGCCCTTAGGGCACCATGGGCCGACCGGCCAGGGGTGGGCCCCACCCCGCGAATAGCCCTAGGCTGGCCGGGTGGGCTCCCTTGAGGTGGCTGGGCCTTGGCCCTTCCCTCCTTCGGTTTTCCCTCATGGGTCCTTTTTCCCTAGGAAGTTTGGCCCATTAGTGGAATACCCCTTCAAATTAGATTTTAATATTATATTTAATATTAATTACATTAATTATTATGTAAATACATATTAAAAAATCCGATTTGACCCGAAACACCTTTCGGTTCCCTTTTGATTTCCTTCGAACGACTTCTGATCTTTCCCGGAATGATTTCGGTTCTCTTACGGAACTTTTCCGGTTTCATTTTCTCTTTCATATGGTGATTCCAACTTACAGAGGATCTCTAGCTCATCGTACCCTTAAGTGTATTTCCCCACGGCTCGGGAATGGCACAGACATGATATCCATCAATGATCAATAGTGGGACCGGGATGCCCATAATGACCCCTGTGCATTCCACGATGATAATGTCGTTTGGACCGTAAATAGTCGTTTCCCATTCCCTTTGACACTTGATACCTAGTTCACCCGAGATTTGATCTACGGTATCCCCATACCTTCATTCGATCTTGTTACTAATGAACTTGTTTTCTCGTTTCTGTGTCGTTGCATTTTGTGACCCAGTCACACGCTTGCAAGCTTTGTTAATGCAACGTCACCGAGATGGCCACTAATGTATTTGTCCGTTACATGGATGGGCAAAACCTGGTATTGATATGTACTCCTCTACACGCCCCTTTGGGAAACCTAAGTGGCACCTTTTCGATCATCCATTCACGGAATGATACTTGATAACCATCTAAGCTCCCTCCAAAACGGTGATTTGCATTATCTCACAGTCTAAGGACATGTTGCGAGGTTTCCTAAGTTTTATCATTAATGGTGAACTTTGTAACTAGATCTCATTAAGATAGAACTGGTTGGGTAGTTTGTCTATCACATCATTCAACTAATGACGTGACCTCATTGTCAATTGGCATAAATGCCCATGATCTTGAAACCCCAGATCATCCTCATGACCAATGAACTAGTTCGCTAGAGGTAACTAGAGACTTGGTTTGTTTACATACCACACATGTATTAACGTTTCGTATTAATACAGATATAGCACAGTATGAAACTATTATGAACTAATTGAGATATGACAATAAAAACCTATTTATTATTTGCCTCTAGGGCATATCTCCTTCAGTCTCCCACTTGCACTAGAGTACAAATAATCTAGCTCGCATTTTACTCATCATAAACCATATCACATATGAGTTTATTGATCATGCATGCTTATGGAAAATGTCCTGTCCATGTTCTGTTTTACAGATCATTATGTCTTTGCAAATCGTTAATGTCTTCCTAACTTTGACATTCATACCATTATCTCATAATGTGTTGAAGTATTTGTTTGGCGACAAAGTGAGACTTTGTTTCTAGTGTTTATAATGGCGGTCGTTTTCACTATTGTCATCTAAACTTCGAAACACACTTTGCAATCCTTTGTGTATATATGACAGTTATGGCAGCAATCCTTTGTGTATATACGAGGCCGGTTTCCAGGAGCCTACATTGACTTTAGATCAACCTCGAGGGCTTTCTCATGGGCACTATGCCCTGGGACACATCATTCTATGTTGAAAGCAAACTAACCCTACCATAACAATATACATCACATCAGATGGAGCCTTTATACTTCTATATCTATGTAGATCCTAGTGCATGAAATGCAACTATGCCACTTACTTTGCTTCTTGCCCTTTAAGTGCAAACTTATTTTTGGTTTAGTGATTAACTCAAGAATCACTTCAAGACATGTTCTTACAATTAAGGGCTTATCCTTCGAACCAGAATTTCGGGTCTCATTACGTCGAGTATACAATATGGTTGTATGGAAGAACCTATGACTGAGGCATAGGAGATTCAACACATCTCTTTCTTCCTTTCTAACCATCGTTGTAATACCAAGACAATGCTTCATATAGTAAGAACTACTTTCTTACCTTGTTCCATTCTGAACTTCTCTAGAATCTTGCTTAGGACATTCTGAACATCTTTAGAATCAAGTCCAAGAAGCATTCGACATTCAATGTTTATTAAACTCACCAATCTATCTCGATAGATATCATTGTTTAATAACTTGAACTTCATCCCAATTTATCTACTTAAATGTTATTAACACCAATCACATCATTCACATATGTCGTCCACATATCCTGGAATGATTTCACGCTCCCACTCAAATATGCCATCCATATTGGAGATCCAGGGATTTCACTTAGCTCCCACTCAAAATATGTCTACTACATATTAAGATTTGGCCAAGCTACTTAGCTCCCACTCAAAATATGCCTCTTACATATTAAGATTTGGGCAAGCTAATTAGCTCCCACTCAAACGCAAGTCCTCTCGATAATCTTGGACATTCAAAAATTCTTTGATCATCATCAAATTGAGAATTCCAACTACGAGATTCCAATATCCATATATTGCTGGTGTAAATCCAATAGACTCAAGCATCGCTACATTGTAGTCAACTCCTTGAATTTGTCCATACTTTGTGACAAATCGAGCTTTATGTCTCCATTAAGTTTCATTTCCATCTTATGACTTTGAAGTCATTCAGAAATATCAAGTAAACTTCTTTACTTAATGAGATCAAGTAACATATTACTTTGCAATATTAAATGTAACTTAATATAGGATTTTATGACTCCTAGTCATTTCTCGTACTTAGGTCCATCACGCTTATTTGTAGTTCGTAGGTATGTCTTGTTAAAATAACATGACATGTGAATCAATAATACATTTCGCTAACTTGCAGAATATATCATTGAATCCTATTTTCTTAGTAAAAGTATTCGCTGAAACTTTATGATTGTTATCAATAGTTTGTCCTCTATTTGTAGAGTTCGGTTTCACGAAACAAATTCCGCTGCGCCACTCAACAATCAGGAGGTAAGGTCAAATACCTTGTTTTGAACTTTTACTTTCTTCCACCTGTATCTTCATCAAGACACATCAACTGTGGACAACAACAGGTTTGCCCCTTGTGGAACATGTATTCATAGTTGCCTAATAATACGCTACAAAGAATTGTTTATTTGCCATGATTTCAAATTATTTAAACATCTAGAAACTCGAACATGCCATAACTCTTATGGTGTTGTTTCCACGAATCTTCAGATGTTCTTTTGTATGTCAACCGAGTCTTTGCTCATTTCGATCTATAACTCTAAACGATAACTATAACCCTGATAAGAGATAATATTATACCATATGTATCTAATACATAATGATTATGATATTTAGACATTTCAATACACTTGGAATTTGCCCTATTATCATAATTTGTGAAACCTCTTTCACGTGTCCTTTTATGCCAAAATTAACTTAAATACTTTAGTAATGTCGATTAAATTGAAGAGACTTTTGGATTCTTGTTTTCAACATCCTCCTTCATTTTGAAATCTTTTGAACAATTCAAAACAGTTTCAAACTTATGTTTCATTAAGAAAATGCTCATATTCACTTAAATCCACAATGATGTGTGAAATAATGATTTTCACTATTTGTTGAAAATACGATACATCACTATGTCTAAGATTCAACATTAAGTATAAATAATGATTTCCACTATCTTGTTGAAAATACGATACATCATTATGTATAAAGTTCAACATTTCTTTGCATATCACTGTTTTACTAGAATGCGGAGTTTTAGTCATTCTGCCCAATGAGGCATGGTTTTGCAAAGTCTCTAGATTAAGCATCTAGGACCCGGATCTACATTTGTAATGAAGAACATGAAATAACCAAAATGACTTAAACTATAGTGCCATATCATAATTAAACTTTGGATATCTTTTAGCATTCTAATCCTTTATAAATGCTTAAACTATTATCATTAACATAGTGATGAGAATAACTCATTTATAATCGTAATGTGACCATAAAGGTATTATTCATAAGAACAGTACAACTGACTTGTAACTTATTCATATGAACAATCATCTTGCTAAAAGAAAGACACACAAACAAGGATTACAAAATTATATTCAAGTCCACTAATCCAAATGATAATCTTTGAGGAAAGGGGTGATGTCGGCCATAAACTGTTTTGCTTGCCGTCATCATGCCATATTGCCTCAATTCCAGTAATTCTCAAGCAGACCATCCTGTTTTCACAAAACGGGATAAGTATCCAATACTTATATAAACTGCAACGAGTTTTGCAAGAATTACATTTATAACTTTGTATATCTAACATATACCCCTTTTCATTCATGACCTCCATTGCAATCATGCCCTTTTGAGAGTTCATAACTCTAATGCAAGATTGCTAAGTGTTTCTCCAAATATTCTCTTTTTCATCCATCATGGAAGAAAACTCATCCAACAACTCATACTTTATGTGCCTGATCTTGCAGAATACAAGATTGTAATCCAACTCTCCATCGATTGGAGAATGCCTTGTTGGATGATTACGGAGAACACACAAACATTGTAGACTCATCGGATTATCTCCTAATGGTCATTGTATCAAGAAGAGAAGATCGCCTTTTACGAGGATATCCCTCAAGCGTGGGTATTAATATATGAAGTTGGACCCTTTTGCTAAGTTCCATATCAAGGAATAAATTTCCCATGGTCACAAAGGACCTCAATGGGATAGGTCATGATCTACTAAGATATTTGCAAACAGACATCTAGACTAAGTTCATAATATGAGTTCAATCCTAATTGATCTCCCACTAAAATTGTCATCTCATGGACGATTTTAGTGATCACATGATCCCAATCCTCTGCACCTCCCCCGATCGTCACGGCCATCAGTGTAGCATCAAAGGTAGACATTCCCCAATGTCAATCACATCAACCATGTGACTCATGCTCGACCTTTCGGTCTCTTGTGTTCCGAGGCCATGTCTACACATGCTAGGCTGGCCAAATCTAACTTGTGTATATTTGCTGTGCAATATGGCTTACACCCACTGTATGCGAATGTAGATATGTCTAGACCCCGATCGTCACGGCTGGCTTCATAACGGCCAACTTTCTTGGTGGTGCACACACAAGGGGAACACTATCATTGGAATTATATAGGGATTATCTTATTTGCTACCATTGAGTATCTAATATTAGCATATAATAAGATATAAAGCAGCTATCAACATCACATGTGTATTGCGATATGATATGGTCCTTCTTGCGCCTTGATCTCCATTGAGCGCTCCGGCATGATCTCCATCTTGCCCTTGGTTTGACGCCAAGTCCACGACGCCACCACCCGGTCGTCCATCGGAACGATGGCTATTACTACTTGACTTAGTAACATAAAAGTAAACTACTTTACCTTCGTAACAACCAATACCATATCATAACACAAGCCCTCATGCAAAATAAAGTTAGATGCCTCTACTTTATCTTTTGCAAGTTTTACGTGGTTGTTAGGGCTTTCGCAATAGAACCGTTTCTAATCTATGAACTTTCCAACCACAACATGGATCCAATAGTTGTCTCTACTACACCCCTTTTGGGGCCCTCCGTTGTAAGTGTTATATCAACTATTGAATGAGAGACAGACACCTGCTAGCCACTTATTCGGTACAAGCCGTATGTTGAGCATGGAACCAGTATTGTGTACGAATACGCGTAAGGTCCTTCGGGGCCGCTTCATCAAACAATACCGCGATATAAACAAGTAAACGTTAGAGGGTAACAACTAAGCGATCAATGCCCACACAATATTTGTGCGTACTAGCCGTACAACACTCCTACGCATAGATCGGCTCTGATACCAATGAAGGGTTCCGTAGAAGAAAACAAAAAATTCCTACGTTGGAACCTCCTAACGCCTAAGATTTATCTATGTAGTATGCAGTAACAGCCGGAGCATATAGAATACATACCCTTGTAGACCATACGCGGTTAACGTTCTGAGGGGAACGTGGTTGAAGTAGTCGTACTCGTAGCCGACCTCAAGGTCGCGAAGCTCCTCGCAGGTCACCCCTTCCTCCTTCTTCATCGTGCAGTAGCTCCAGCTCACGACATCCAAGGTGCCTCAAGTGAGGCCCCTCGTGGTTTCGTACACATACGGTGTACGATGATGACCTCTAGCTCCCTGACCCCTGTTGGGAGTGCGGAAGTAGATCTCTGGCTTGGAATCCCTGCAGCGCAACGGCGTGCTGCAGGTGCGGTGTCTCTTGCACGGACAGTCCTTACTTGGGACCGTGTCAACCTGTGGAGACGAGAGAGAGAGAGAGGAAAGGAGAAAGTCAACCAAAGGACTTCTCCAAATATTGGTGTGTCTAATCCCACCCATGGGCACCCCTTTATATAGGGGGAGGGGGTGTGCCCTCCCCTTTGGATTTCCCATGTGGGACTATTCAAGCGAGAGGGGGGAGGCGCATGGGCCCTTAGGGCACCATGGGCCGGATGGCCAGGGGTGGTCCCCACCCCGCGCACAGCCCTAGGCTGGCTGGGTGGGCCCCCTTGAGGCAGTTGGGCCTTGGCCCTTCCCTCCTTCGGTTTTCCCTCATGGGCCCTTTTTCCCTAGGAAGTTTAGCCCATTAGTGGATACCCCTTCAAATTAGATTTTAATATTATATTTAATATTAATTACATTAAATAATATGTAAATACATATTACAAAATCTGATTTGACCCGAAACACCTTTCGGTTCCCTTTTGATTTCCTCCGAACGACTTCGGATCTTTCCCGGAACGATTCCGGTTCTCTTACTGAACTTTTCCGGTTTCCTTTTCTCTTTCATATGGTGATTCCAACTTACTGAAGATCTCGAGCTCATCGTACCCTTAAGTGTATTTCCCCATGGCTCGGGAATGGCACATACATGATCTCCATCAATGATCAATATCGGGACCGGGATGCCCATAATGACCCCTCTGCATTCCACGATGATAATGTCGTTTGGACCATAAACAGTCGTTTCCCATTCCCTTTGCCACTTGATACCTAGTTCACCGAGATTTGATCTACGGTATCCCCATACCTTCATTCGATCTCGTTACCGATGAACTTGTTTTCTCGTTTCCGTGTTGTCGCATTCTGTGACCCAGTCACACGCTTGCAAGCTTCGTTAATGCGACGTCACCGAGATGGCCACTAATGTATCTGTCTGTTACATGGATGGGCAAATCCTGGTCTTGATATGTACTCCTCTACATGCCCCTTTGGGAAACCTGAGTGGGACCTTTTCGATCATCTAGTCATGGGACGATACTTGATAACCATCTAAGCTCCCTCCAGAACGGTGATTTGCATTATCTCACGGTCTAAGGACAGGTTGCGGGTTTCCTTAGTTTTATCATTAATGGTGAACTTTGTAACTAGATCTCATTAAGATACAACTGGTTGGGTAGTTTGTCTATCACATCATTCAACTAATGACGTGACCTCATTGTCAATTGGCATAAATTCCCATGATCTTGAAACCCTAGATCATCCTCATGACCAATGAACTAGTTCGCTAGAGGTAACTAGAGACTTGGTTTGTTTACATACCACACCTGTATTAACGTTTCGTATTAATATAGTTATAGCATAGTATGAAACTATTACGAACTAATTGAGATATGAGAATAAAAACCTATTTATTATTTGCCTCTAGGGCATATCTCCTTCATATTTCACGGCCATCAACCACCCCAATCTTAAACTTGATCGTCCTTGAGCAAGAAAACCAAAATCAAAAAGGAACTCAACATTTAAACTGAAATAACGAGATGATGATCTTACTCATGATTGGTAGCCTCATGTTTTCTCCACTTTATTAATCTGAAAAACTTCAACATAGATAGAGTAATGGCAAGCATATCATACGGGTTTTTATGCATCCTTATAGCGCAGCAAAATTATTCTTAACATGGATGATTCAAATGAGTAAACCTTATTCCATGTCATGTAATCAACTCATAGGCTTGCCTTTGAAAAAGAAAGTAAAATCATGTAAACTTGAGAGTGTGAGAGTTCGTCATGAAAAACATATATACTATAGTATCTCAATTCTCCCACATTAATAAATCAAGACTTTTCAAGCACTACTTTTCTAGTCATTGTCCTTCAAGAATTTCAGTTCTTAAGTAATTGTGAGCATGCCAAAGATTTTAATTAGTTTCTCAGGCTGTGATGGACACTCATGGCATCACCAAGGTTTTTGTTCCTTTTTCACCATGATTACTCTTAATAGCCAGAGGAGTGATTCCATCTTGAACACAGCTACCCAGGAATGCCAAGAATCTTACCATTATAGCATTGCTGCTACATATGTTTAATCAACTCATAGCCGAAATCTAGGAGTTTCCTCCATGAAGATCGTCCGTAGGCTAGCGGAGATGTTGGCATCCCATGAAGTTTGACACGCATAAAGCTATATCATTCTTATGATTCACAAGTCAAACTTTGGCATGCTCACAAAAACCGCTAAACATTAATTCAATTGAACAAATCCTTTTAAAGAGAGCTATCAAGTCAATCATTATTTTCTGTGGTGTTGAGTGTCTCTAGAAATAAGCCTTCAAGACTAAACACTACAACACCCAAGCCTTCAATTGTGAGACTTTTTCTTATTACAATTGTTTAGCAAATTTTTAGGCAAGACTAGGTTAACTACAAGAGCTGGAACAAAACGTACCCAACTAAATACCCATGTAAACAAAATTTTACTACAATATAAATACTCACTCCACCAATAAAATATCTTAACATTTACTACTAACTAGCATGGGTTTCTCAAACTTCAAAAGTGGGGAGTCTTAAGGGCATACCTCTCATGATTGGTTTCACTTCTCTCTTCCCTTTTGATTTTCTAATTGGAAACTTGAAGTCGATCAATCTCCTGCAAATATGTGAAAGCAACAAGGAGAATAGAAAAGAAGTAAGAGGGAAAATAAAGATAAATGAAAAAAAATATTTTTGTTGTTTTTAAGAGAGGGAATTAAAGAATAGAAAAATTGGCGTCAAAGCTCGGCTAGAAAGTCTTGAAAACAAATAGAAATAACTAAAGATAAAGTGTTAGGGAAACCAACATGAGTGCCTATAAACTCGAATTAAAAACATAACCTCGAAATAAATATAAACAAATGAATGCCAAATAAATAATGAGGAAACTTCCCCAACCTTAGGCTTTTGCAAGCCCTTCAAATCATTGTGGTGGCGTGAAAAAATTGTAACTCCAGTTCGCAAATTGAGTTGATAAATTACTAGTTGTTTCTCGGAGATTCAAGGAGAGGTTTTGCATTCGCTCCACAGTTCCTCCAAGTTCTTGGAAGTCTTGGTATGTAGTGAACCGGGTTGGTGGTTGCTCCTCATCTTGGTCCTCATCATCATCCAGAATATCCTCCTCGGGTTGGTGTTGCTCAACCTGCAAGTCATATAGCAAACATCCTTCCTCGATAGAGAAAATACCATTAGGCAAAGGAGCAGGGTAGAGATTCCCAACTCTAGCAATATGCAAGTAATAAACACCACCTCTCCTAGTGAGCATTCCACAAGCTTTTAAAGTAGATAAACGAACACGTTGCTCACCTAGCACTGGTTTCAACTCACCTAGGTCGATGCCTAGGGCAATGGCAAGCACGGTGATGACTCCTCCACCTGTAATTGGTCCTTGGCTTTGGGAGGATTGGTACTCCAAGTAGCACACAAGAATTGCACCCAGGTTGAGTGAAAAGTCGATGTTGTTGAAAGTAGCTTTTGCAAGGACTAAGATGTCCTCCTCACTAAGTCTCGTGAACTCATTTCGTGCTGCAAGGTGTTATCAATGACATAGAACAAATAGTGAATTGCAGGATGTTGAATATTCTTCCCCTTGCTTACTCTAGAAGTGAAACTCATTCCAGTATAATATTGTTCCGGGGAACAGTCTGAGCCAGTAAAGGATGCGTGTAATTCATTAGCATTATTGCTTGGAAAATTAAAACATGCGCACCATTCATCTAGTGATAAAGCATAATTGTTGTTCATAAGTCGGAAAGAAATCATGTCCTCTCCTTGCCATGCTTTAATGGTGCTTTGCAAGGAACTTAAGAATTCAAGAGTTAACCAGCGATAGGTGATGTCTAGGCACTTATATTCTTGTAGACAGTTGTTGGGCCTCCAAGTGCAAAGGTTTGTAGAACAGCAGCAAGTTTTCCCTTAAGTGGATCACCCAAGGTTTATCGAACTCAGGGAGGAAGTGGTCAAAGGTATCCCCTCTCAAGCAACCCTGCAATCAAGATACAAGAAGTCTCTTGTGTCCCCAACACACCCAATACACTTGTCAGGTGTATAGGTGCACTAGTTCGGCGAAGAGATAGTGAAATACAAGTGGTATAGATAATTATAAGTGGTAACGGTGATAGAAAATAGCTTGCTGGCGTGTGGTTGACGTGGGAAAAGACTAAAAGCAAACTGTAATAAGGAAGGAAGCAAGCAAACATGTAACAGATCTAGTTGCAAACGATGTATCAATGCTTAGAAACAAGGCCTAGGGATGATATTTTCACTAGTGAACACTCTCATATAAATATATTCTCTTTATGATACTACTCTTAACTACTCTCCGGTTGGACACTCTAATCGATGGTAGGGTTATAACAACACACCTCAAAGTAAGCCTTTCCCATCTAGAAAACCCCACACTGTCACCTTGAGCACTAGATGAGTCCAACAAACACCACAATTTCATAAATACATCCAACTCCAAATATAACTCATAACAAGTATTTGTAATCTCTAGCCTAAGTGCCACCATGGTGTGCACGCTGTCAACTTCACACACATGGGGAGAGCAGAGCTCTATTAAGAACTTGAGAGCAAGGTAGATCTATAGATTACAAGCTCATGATCTCAATAAGATCATGCATAGAGAGAGAGAGAGAGATGAACACATAGATACCTCTAGAACCCTTAGCCTCCAGAGAGAACTACTCCCTCCTCATCATGGGAATCAGCAATGGTGATGGAGATGGTGGTGGATATCGATGGAGATGGCTCCGAGGGCACTTCCCGTCGTGAGTCTTGGAACAAAGACTTTGTCCCCGAATCTCCCCTTGATTGGCGGCGGCTTGGAAGTTTTCATGGAGGCTTGATGTTTAGGGTTTTGGTATCGGGAGGCTCTTATAGGCGAGAGGGAGACCGAGGTGCCGGGGCCCACACCATGCCACGGCGCTGGGTGACCAGCCTGGGGTGTGTGGCCAGCCCCTCCTCTCCGTCTCGTTACAGCTCCGTGAGTCTTCCGGTAAAATAGGAACTTTGGCTTTTGTCCCGTCCAATTCCAAGAATATTCATTTTCTGACTTTCCTGGAACCAAAAACAGCAGAAAACAGGCAACTGGCACTGTGGCTCTTGTTAATAGGTTAGTCCAAGAAAACATATGAAAGGTACTCCAAAGTTGGAACAAAACATAAGAAAGCAGATAAAACCAAGCATGGAACATCAAAAATTATAGATACATTTGGAATGTATCAACATCCCCAAGCTTAACTCCTGCTCGTCCTCGAGTAGGTAAGTGATAAAAAGAAAGAATAATTTTTGAGGTGACATGCACCATCATAAACTTGATCAAAGTATTTGTAAAACATTCAAAGCTAGGATCATAGTACTTCAATCAAAACATGAAAGAGAAAGTTCTAGCAATAAGACAAAGAAACTATGATGCAACATGAAAGGGCACAAACAAAAGATTCATGAATAACAATGCTTTGCGAGACGTTTGTTTGTTTCACATAAAGAAAACATAGCATAATAGTATTCAGCTTGTCCCTCATAGAGTAGCAAATATAAATGCATAGGACACCTTCAAAGTTCAAAAGAGTGACTAGATAAAAATAGTTTAAAACAAGCAATATCAAGTTATGCATCAATCAACTAGTCTTGGGACAATGCACATAGAACTAAGAATGGCCACTATGCTCTCAAAGTAGGTGCATAAAGGTAGAAGGTGGAGACTCAATATAATGGTGGAAGAAAGGCCTTCATAGAAGGAAGCAAGGATTCAAGTCTCATAAAGAGCTTCCAAAAATTATGGTACTTATAGCTTTCAGCTCTCATTGCTCCTATCATAAGCATCTTGAAGTGATTAAGGTTAAAGTGAACAAACTATGGTGTACATGCTTGACGAAGTATAAGTTAGAAATCTCATGTCCCTTGTATACGAGGGCCGCTCCTCATGTTACTCAAGTTTAGTCACCGGTAAGTTCTTGTCATCATAAGTACATGTGTATTATAGTGAATCGCCAACGGGGTACCCCTTGCCCGATGATACAGAAGAATCCCCATATCAAAATGACAAGGCAAGCAGACAACGAGCATCTCAGCAATATTCTTATTTACCATGGGAATATGGTGCTTTTTTCTCTCTTTCCTCTTTTCATAATCTCTTTTTTTCTTTTTCTCTTTTTTTTCAATATAGGACTCTTTTTTTATAAGAAGAATGCTTCATAGACAGCTCATTATGGTTACGCTGCAGGTTTCCACCATGTCAGCATGGATTAGACCAGCGGCCCAGGCGTTTCTCTAACACATATACATAACTCCATGGACTTACAAGCTCCCCTTTCATTTGGCACCGACGACATCCATATACAAAAGAGCATGATATCAACTAGGTACAAGTACCAAGTGCAACGTTGAAAGCGTTCCCCATGAAAGCATGGTTCTGCTAATTCCCAACAAATAAGTGCAAGCATATACAACATAGACGACACAATGGTTCAAGTTTATTAAGGGCAAGAAAACTAAAGTGTGCCATCAAGTTCGTGAGAGCTTTAATCACTAGTTTTCTCATAACAAGTTTAATTTGGAGAGATAAACAAAAGCATGAATATACTTGGAATAGCATAAGCTAGTAGGTAGGTATGGTGGACTCTTTGGAATAACTTGGTTTAGGGAGTTGGATGCATGAGTGGAACTCATACTTGGTTACGGAGGCTAGCAAAAGACTGGGAGCGACAAACTAAGAGAGCAATAATGACCATAATCATGCAGAGCAACAAAACATCATTGATCAAAGCATAAAATGATACTACAAGTTGAAAACTAAAGGATCATCAAGGCTAATGGTGACTTGAGATAGTCATAACATGGTGTGAGCATGCGCCAAGTCAACCCAAATAAAGCATCAAAGGAGAATACAATTATACTATGCTTTAATATGCTAAAACAACGCATGATTCATCCAAGGCACATTAAGCAATCTCAATTGTTTATAACAAATCATGCTACAGCAAAGAATACTAAGCATAAAGCCAAACAATATCAAGCATGGCATGACAAAGCATAGGCCACAGTCAAAAACAAGCTCTCTTTAACACTTAAGCATGAACTTTCCTACTCTTTTCCAAACAAAACCAAACTATTTGAAAACCAATGTATGAAAGAGGGGGTCCAACCAATTTGTTCAGAAAACTGATCAAAAAAAGCAAACGAAAACCAAAACAAAAACGAAAAAGAAGACGCTCCAAGAACAACACAATTGTGCATGAAACAATAAAAATGAAGTGTTTGAAAGAAACCTGGGATTTTTATTGATGAAGAAGGGGATGCCTTGGGCATCCCCAAGCTTTTATGCTTGTACTTCTTGGATATTTCTTGGGGTGACACGCGTGGCATCCCCAAGCTTGAGCTTTAGTCCATTCTTCATCTCATTACTGATTCCTTCCATACACCTGAAATTTTTCCTTCATACAAAACTTCACACAATCTTTCTTAGCAACATTAGTGCACTCAAGATAAAAGGTCTTAAGGTTCAGTTCTAACACCATATAAACTTCCATTAGAACACGAGCTACTGTATCACTTCCCTTAAAAAGCTCAATTCCCCAAAAGAACTCAAAAAGGAACCAACAAGAAGCAAATGCAGAAAATGGCAGAAATCTGTCAAAACAGACCAGCAGGTAAAGACGAATTTTTTCGAAGACCTTCTGTTACTCAAATCAAAAAGTGTTGAACTAACGAAAGTTAGATAACAACCTGGGTCAGAAGCACAAAAACGTACAGCTCAATCCGACATACAGATCTCTCTCACGAATTTTTACGGTTAAGCACAAAAATCTGTTTCGGGACAGCAACTTTCCCAATCATTACTTCTCTCTCATTAGAGGTTACTCTTGGCACAAAAAGCAAATAAAAAGTATAAGGAGAGGTTATTACAGAGGTAATAACTTCCAAGACTCATCTAAAACTTTTGGTTTATCTCCCAATAAGTACTTTTCTTTAACGCCTTTAAGTTAGGCATGAAAGTTTGAGAAGATGCTCACATAAGAAATATGAATTGAAGTAAAAGAGAGCATCAAGAAGCAAATTCAAAACACATTTAAGTCTAACCCACTTCCTATGAATAGGAATCTTGTAAAGAAACAAGTTATGAAATCACAAAGAAACAAGCATAGTAAAGAAAAACAAGTGCAACTTCAAGACTTTCAACATAAAGAGGGAAACTTAATATTATTGAGATACATAAAACCATGTTTCCCTCTCTCATAATAACTTTCAGTAGCATCATGAATAAAATTAAAAATTTAACTATCACATAATACATTCTTATCATGAGCCACATGCATAAAAGAATTAATACTCCCCACATAAACATAGTCATTCTTATTAATTGTAGTGGGAGCAAATTCAACAAAATAGCTATCATTATTATTTTCATCACCATAATCATCAAATATAGGAGGCATATTGTAATCATAATTAATTTCCTCCTCAACAGTAGGTGGACTAAAAATATCATAATCATCATTGCAATCATCATATATTGGTGGTATAGTATCATCATAAGCAATAGAATAGTTATCTTCCAAAGTGTGTTCATCATCATTGGAAGGAACATGGATAGCACTAATAGTATAGTAATTATTAATATCATCATTTTCAGAATTGGTACCGAAGAGATTTTCAATATCAAAAGTAATGTGCTTTTCCCAATCATGATCACTACTATAGGTAATAGGCATAGGAACATCATCGAGTTCAGACTCATTAAAAACTATAATAGGAGCAACATGCTTAGGGGAAAATATCGATTCCTCTCTCCTTTTACTCCTCCTCTTATTCTTTTTCTTCTTCTCTTTAGGAGGGAGAGGCTTGAAAGGAAGCTTCTCCATATACCCTGGTTCATTGTTAGAGACAATAGAAGAAACTTTGGAGGATTCCTTCTTTTCATTAATAAGACCAAAACACATATTAGTCATGTCATATTTTGGTAAGATCTCATCTTTTAGGATATTTTGTATGTAAGTATTTGTGTGGAAATTATCAACACAATAAAGATGACAACCATGCAGGACGCTATTCATATCAAAAGCACTCATATCTACCAAAGAGGTTTTTCTTGATAACTCTTCACACCCCAAAAATAATGTAAGTTGATCATGCTGATTAGGAGTGATCATGTCATCACAATACAAACTTGCAGTACTCATTGGATTAGAAGGGCTATTATTATGGCCTGAGCATTGAAAATTGAAATGACCCACTTCAAAGCAAATTCACAAATAAAAGGATAGAGGGCACAGACTTTTTTACCAAGACCATTTAGAGCCCTATACCACGTTCTAGTTTTTTCATTCCTGTGGGTGATACAATATTCTTCTTCAATTTGATTATTCTCACAAGGTCTATGTATTCCAGAAAAATTAACATGCTTATAAGAAGTAGTACTTTCAGAGGTTTGAGCATGTTTATTGCTATCATTAATAACAATTTCATTTTCCATGCAAGTGTCTTTATAAGGCTCATGATACATGTCCCATTTTTCTTTAGGAGCATTAATATGAGAATCAAAGGTTCTATAACAATCAACAAGAATTTGAGGATCAAGACCATATTTAGCACTAAGATGTTGAAAATCAGTAGTTTCAGCGAAAGACTTAATGCAATCATACTCATAGTTTATACCTAGTTCTTTACATTTGTTGTTATCCCAATCTTTGGTATTGCTTTGAATTGTTTCAAGAAGATCCCACTTAGCTTTGACCTCCTTACTTGTGAAGGATCCCTCTAAACAAGTATCTAGATAGTCCTTGTAATGTCCTGAAAGCCTTGCATAGAAATTATTAATAACAATATTACTGGGGAGCTCATGAATGGGACATTTGAGCATTAATGACTTCAATCTCCCCATGCTTGGGCAATACTTTCTCCATCATGTGGATGAAAATTATAAATGTAATTCCTATCTTTATGAATTTCACGAGGAGGATAAAATTTAGAGTAAAAGAGAGATTCAAGTTCCTTCCACTCCAAATGATGAGGATCATCTAGTAGCTCATACCACTCCCTTGCTTTGCCCTTAAGTGAAAAAGGGAATAGCTTCCTCTTAACTTGGTTCACTGAAATACATGCACACTTTAACAACTTGCATAATTCATGTATAAAGAGTAAATGATCACCAGGATGGATAGTTCCATCTCCAAAATAACAGTTATTCATAACACGTTGAACAATTTTTATAGGTATTTTAAAAGGGATGCTTTCAGTATGTGGATTTAAAATATCACAAGTATTATTAGAATTACCACATATGGGAGATAAAGTATCATCAAAGCAAATTTTCTGCTTTAAAGCTGGGGAACTAAAAAGATCATTTTCATAAAAACTAACTTCCCCAAGCTTATACGTTTCCATAGCATTAGTAACAAAGGTGTTCAAAAGAATCATACTAATAACATTGCTATTAGCATGCAAAGAAAGTTCCATAGGTTTATTAAATTTCTTTTCAGACTATTCATGTTCTACCTTAGGAAAAATACTAAAAATCTCTCTAATTTTTTTTGTTTTCCATTAAGCCTAACTAGTGAAAATAAAAACAAGAAACAAAAAGACAAAATTGCAGAATCTAAAGGAAATAACTTCGAGCACTCACACCGGAGGATGTGAGTACCTTTTACCTTACCTCCCCAGCAACGGCGCCAGAAAATAGCTTGATGTCTATGCACTTCTATTCTTATAGACAGTTGTTGGACCTCCAAGTGAAGAGGTTTGTAGAACATCAACAAGTTTTCCCTTAAGTGGATCACCCAAGGTTTATCGAACTCAGGGAGGAAGTGGTCAAAGGTATCCCCTCTCAAGCAACCCTGCAATCAAGATACAATAAGTCTCTTGTGTCCCCAACACACCCAATACACTTGTCAGGTGTATAGGTGCACTATTTCAGCGAAGATATAGTGAAATACAAGTGGTATGGATAATTATAAGTGGTAACGGTGCTAGAAAATAGCTTGATGGCGTGGAAGAGACTAAAGGCAAACTGAAATAAAGATGAAGCAAGCAAACATGTAACGGATCTAGTTGCGAACGAAGTTTCAATGCTTAGAAACAAGGCCTAGGGATCATACTTTCACTAGTGAACACTCTCATATAAATATCTTCTCTTTATGATACTACTCTCCAGTTGGACACTCTAATCCATGGTAGGGACATAACAACACACGTCAAAGTAAGCCTTTCCCATCTAGATAACCCCACACTGTCACCTTGAGCACTAGATGGTTCCAACAAACACCACAATTTCATAGAGACAGCCAACTCCAAATATAACTCATAACAAGTATTTGTAATCTCTAGCCTAAGTGCCACCATGGTGTGCACGCTGTCACTTTCACACACATGGGGAGAGCAGAGATCTATTAAAGCACTTGAGTAGCAAAGTAGATCTACTTGATTACAAAGCTCATGATCACAATATGATCATGCATAGAGAGAGAGATGAACACATAGCTACCGGTAGAGCTCTTAGCCTCGAGAGAGAACTACTCCCTCATCATCATGGGAATCAGCAACGGTGATGGAGATGGTGGTGCAGATCGATGGAGATGGCTCCGGGGGCACTTCCCCATCCCGGCAGGGTGCTGGAATAGAGACTTTCTATCCCCCAAATCTCCCCTTCGGTGGCGGCGGCGCTACGGAACTTTTCATGGCTGGAGGCTTGACGATTTAGGGTTTTTGCATCGGGAGGCATCTTATAGGTGAAGAGGCAAGGTCGGTGGCGGCCTGAGGGGCCCACACCACCTGGTGGCGCGGCCAGGGCTAGCCCGCGCCACCAGGATGGACACTTCCATCTCCAAAATAGCAGTTATTCATAACACATTCAACAATTTTTATTGGTATTTTAAAAGGGATGCTTTCAGTATGTGGATTTAAAATATCACAAGTATCATCAGAATTACCACATATGGGAGATAAAGTATCATCAGAGCAAATTTTCTTATTTAAAGCTGGGGAACTAAAAAGATCATTTTCATAAAAACTAACTTCCCCAAGCTTAGACGTTTCCATAGCATTAGTAACAAAGGTGTTCAAAAGATTCATACTAATAACATTGCTATTAGCATGCAAGGAAGCTTCCAAGGGTTTTTTAATTTTCTTTTCAAAGAATTCGAGTTCTAACTTAGGAAAAAGACTAAAAAGCTCTCTATTTTTTTTGTTGTTTTCCATTAAGCCTAACTAGTGAAAAATAGAAACAAAAAGACAAAAATGCAGAATCTAAAGGAAATAACTTCGAGCACTCACACCGAAGGATGTGAGTACCTTTTACCTTACCTCCCCGGCAACGGCGCCAGAAAAATAGCTTGATGTCTACGTACTTCTATTCTTGTAGACAGTTGTTGGGCCTCCAAGTGCAGAGGTTTGTAGAACAGCAGCAAGTTTTCCCTTAAGTGGATCACCCAAGGTTTATCGAACTCAGGGAGGAAGTGGTCAAAGGTATCCCCTCTCAAGCAACCCTGCAATCAAGATACAAGAAGTCTCTTGTGTCCCCAACATTAGTCCCCGAAGCTGGTGCGGTCTTAGTTGCCTTAGCCGCTAAGGCCACAGCAGGTTCAATTTCATCGAGCTTTGTGCTCCTTCTCCGAGTTACCTCTTATCTCGGATCTCATGGGTTTACTTTCCCTTGGCACATTTCAAGTTCTCACTTGCTGGTCGGGTTACCATAATCTCATCCGGGTCATCTTTCCTTCTTTCGTACGCTTCCCCACGTGGAGGCTAATCATTAGGTTGCCTCATTTTAAGGGCCAGCCACGAATCGCTTCTGATGGAATTGGCAGTTATCAACATGGCGCACGTCGCGTCTGGCCTGCCTCCTTGTTAACTGCATCAATGCGTCGCGTCATGGGATCTGCTACACCCTGTGGTCCTCCGTGTGGCTCTTTGCTGATTGGTCCATCTAGTTTATACATGATCACACCGTGTGGCATATCCGCATAACGCGATCCCACTTCCTCCTCGAAGGAGTGGTTAAATAGGGGAGGGGTGCACCCCTTGGGTCTTTTCCCACTTTCGCGCCCCTCTGCCTCTAGTTCTTCTTCTTCGTCTTCTCCCACGACAGCGCTGCCGCCACCGCGTCTGAGTAGCAACGCCGCTGCCGCACTGCTTCCACACGCACCTGCGTCACCACCACCGCTGCGCACCTCCTCCGCCACGGGTCGCTGCCAGTCTAGGCCGCTGCCCCCCACCGCCGCTAGTGCTAGCGGGGGCAACGAACTCGAGATGGAAGAAGAAGAGCTCGTCGTCGCTGAGCAGGAGATGGAGGAAGACGCCGTGATGGCAGACCATGGTGCGTGGGCTAGATCCTGGGTCTGCCAGGATGACCTGGACTGGCTCTACCGCACCAGGCGCATCCCCGTAGGCGTCACCGCATGCCTCGCCTCCGCCAAACTTGCCTCCTCACCCAATCTGGGTGAGTATGTGGTGTTCCTGTCGCATTTCCAGCGGGGATTCGGTTTACCAGTTAGCGATTTTTTTCATGATTGCTTGAACACCTACGAACTCCAGCCGCACCACCTTCCTGCCAATGCTATCACATATCTCTCTGCTTTCGCCTCCACGATCGAAGGCTATGCCGGATTATGGCCCACAAAGGAGCTATGGATCCGGTTCTTCGGCCTTCGTTGGAATGTAATTCCGAATGTTGATCTTGATCCGGAGGATAAATAGCTTACGCAGTTCGGCGCTGCATCCATTTCTCCTGGGAGGTTATCCGTCTTTCCCCGGGTTACCGGGCTAGACTCCTATAAGGGATGGGCCCGGACTTTCTTTTATGTTCGGAATGAAGGCACTGAAGACCTGATCCGGCTTCGCTCCTATGCTCCGGGTCCTCCCAACCCGGAGTTGTGGGACGTTGTCCCCAAGAAGCCCACAGTCTTGGCTAACCACGTCAACAAAAGGTTCGCTGAGCTGAAGGAGCTCGGGTTGCGCAACGAGGACGCCATGATCACATTCGTCCACAACCGGATCTCCCCCCTCCAGAAACGCACTCACAAAGTGTGCCATATGAGCTGGGGCCGTGACCCCAACCGGACCTCGTCTTTCGAGTTGAGCAACACAGAAATCTATCGCCGGGTCAAGGCCCTCTTCACCACCCACAAGGACTTCTCCTCTGAGTGGACATGGGGAATTGAGCACTATTGTCGGGATAGGCTTCCTCCCGTGGTAAGCTTCCTGCCGCAAACTTTCTCCGAATCAGATCTTATGTCGGTCGCTGTTGTATCTTTAACTCTGTTGTCTTTTCTTTCCTTTAGAAATTCCTTCAGCAAACTATTGAGGATGGCACCGATCCCACCCTCAAATGTGCATCTGACCGGGAGATCTCGGACGATGAAGAACCAGATCAGGAGATGTTCATCCCAATGGCCGATGTGACCAAGCGACCCACCGATAAACTCTCTTCCATTAGAGATTGGCCCGACGATGAAGATGACTCGGATGTTGAGGTGATGGAAGAATTTGACGCTGTCC
The DNA here is from genome assembly GCA_023614405.1 of Avena insularis. Classification (NCBI taxonomy): domain Eukaryota; kingdom Viridiplantae; phylum Streptophyta; class Magnoliopsida; order Poales; family Poaceae; genus Avena; species Avena insularis. The sequence continues at coordinate 316,823,520 of CM042692.1, read as the reverse complement.
CCCTTTCTTATGCTTTTCCGGCATCAGCTAACCCCGGTGGGCAGATCCATGAGGACCCTCCCCTTGCCGTGGGTGACCCTGTTCCGGTTGCGCCAAAGAAGAAAAGGGAAGCCACATCCACTTCATCCTCCAGACATTCTCAGCCAGCCAAAAGGCGAAAGGAGTCCGGAGACAAGACTGCCTCCAAGCCCGCGACCAAGGCCCTAGCACGAAGGGCTCGGAAGCCCAAGGAGCCCCTGACCTCGGATGTGTAAGTCTCTTTTTCCGTTTGCCATTTACTTGTTCTTGCATTGTTATAGTTTCTTATCCGACACTATTTGATTCGGCAGGGCCGCGGTGGACGTCCCCCAGAGTGGATCTAGCATCGCTTCACCGCTCTGACTCAGTCCTTCTCCCCCTCGTGGCGACGATTCACGCCCTCTGAGCCCAATTCCGGAGGGTTCAGCGGTGCTCCGGGTTCCACTCCACCTCGTCAAGAGGGGGGGAACCTTGGAGCGGGGGGACTGGCCCAGCCGAGGCAGCGACATCCACTACTTCGGCTCTGCCGCAACCAACTACTACCGAGTCTACTTCAGCACCCCCTCCGAAGAAGAAAACAGCTCCAGCACCAGCACCAACTTCAGCACCCGCACCAGCACCAACTCCAGCAGCAAGAGCAACAGCAGCAACACCAAGCCCCTCCGCCTCGTCTGAGTCATCTCAGTCTCGGCGAGAAAGTACCCAGGCAGCTCCCAAGGCTAATTCTGCTGCAACCACGTCCTCCTCTCAGCAGCCCAAGGGCAAAAAGGTCCCTGACGCCACTAGGGCAGCGTCCGTCGAGGCTGGACAGCGCACTCTCGCATCCATGCTTTCCAAGAAGCCTCTAGCACCAAAGGACACCCCTGCCGAGCCAGCTGATGTGCAACAACTTGTTTTGCACACCAGCCCGGCCCTTGCCCTGGTTGAGAGGAGGGAGGCGCATGCGAAGGGTTTGGTGGCGCCCCACATGCTCAGCGGTGAGCGATATCCTCCGACCTTGATCGAGTTCATGAACAACTGGAACAAGGCGGAGTTCGTCCACAACGATGATCTCCCGGAGAAGTTCGGTCCCGCCGAGTTTTCTGCTCAAATGAACACAGCCGCTAAGGCGATTAACCTTGCGGGTCGGATGATGGAGGTACGTGACTTCACCTTTTCCTTAGCAAGCTATATATATTAGTGATATAACCATTAGTCCCCAAGCCTCCGGGGGAGTAACTTGTTACTCGGTCGGATGCTCCTTAGAAAACTAACGTAGCTCTTTAATAACTTTAAATATGCACACACCTAGAGCCGGGTTAAGTTCCACTTGGCCCGGATCTTGTACACTTCGAATATGCACACACCTAGAGCCGGGTTAAGTTCCACTTGGCCCGGATCTTGTACACTTCGAATATGCACACACCTAGACCCGGGTTAAGTTCCACTTGGCCCGGATCTTGTACACTTCGAATATGCACACACCTAGAGCCGGGTTAAGTTCCACTTGGCCCGGATCTTGTACACTTCGAATATGCACACACCTAGAGCCGGGTTAAGTTCCACTTGGCCCGGATCTTGTACACTTTGAATATGCACACACCTAGAGCCAGGTTAAGTTCCACTTGACCCAGATCTTGTACACTTCGAATATGCACACACCTAGAGCCGGGTTAAGTTCCACTTGGCCCGGATCTTGTACACTTCGAATATGCACAAGGCTTAAGCTATATTTTTGTACTCTTTTCAGGTGACCACCAACCGCTGGGTTAAGTTTCAGCGTCTCCTGGACACTCACAAAATGCTGCTAGCAAAGCATAATGCACATCTCACTGAGCACGAGAAAAGGGGTAAGTTCTCTTCTTCACATTTTTATGTTTTCCTTCATCTTTTTCTGCTGAACTAACCCATCATTCGGTTTTCGCAGCTGGGGTGGAAGTTGAGAATACCATAATGAGGAAGAAGCTTGAGCAGATCAAGGGTAAGTTACTTTTGCGTGACCTTGCTCTGCTTTCTATCTCCTTTTCTCCTTGGCTCGGCAAACATTCATACCTCGGCTTTGCCGGGTTAACAAACTATTTCAGTATCGCTGGAAGATAGTGTGCCCGTGCCTGACATGATGCTGCATTTTCTCGAACAAGCAGGGCAGCATCAGGTCGAGCTGAAGAAGAAAGACGATGAGCTTGCGCTCCTCCGAACCAAGGATGATGAGATTGCCAAGCTAAAGGCAGAAATGAAGAAGCTGAAAGCACAGCACCAATCCGAGCTTGAAAAGGCTGGCCAGGACTATACTGAAGAGCGCGAGCGCCTCAATCTCCAAATTGCCAAGGACCGAGAACTTCTCCAGGAGGCTGACGTCAAGCTTGAGTCAGCGAACACTGAACTTGTGCAACTCCGCAAAAGACATGATGACTGTACCAGGGAATTGACCCGGATCCACAGCCATATTTTACGTAAGTTCCTTTCCCTTATCTGGCATATTTCTCCGGGTTACTTCACATGTCTTTTCATTACCTGCTTCTCTTGTCTCGTTTTTAGGCAAATTTCCAGAGGGCACTGCCATTGCGAGCGCCGCTGTTGCTAATTTCAGCAGAGAGAGGGGTACTCCTGTTGCTGCTGATGGTGAAGAGATTCCCTATGACATGGAGGACCTGTTGGTCAGCCTGTCATCTCGCTTGGAAATCATCAAGAACTATGGCAAGGATCTCCTTGACGTTGCAGTCCGAATCTTCAACACGTTTTGGCCTGCGAAAGACACTCCAGAGGGGACCGCAGCTCTTGATGAAAAGTTGATGGAAATCGAGACACAGCTCGACCTTTGGAGGGAGTCCGCTGGACGTGCCGCAGCAGAGACCGTTCTCCACTACGTACTTATGTGGTACGAGAAGATCAACCTCAACCTCTTAGCGCGCATGCGGACTGGATCCAAATGGACTAGTGACCCGGAGTGGGTAGCTCGGTGCACAGCTTGTGCCCATAGCTTCATCAAATATGCTCCCATTCATGAATGGACTGAGGGACCGAGCTTCCTAGAAGCCGCCGGTGACGAAAACGCTGAAAATGTTGAAGATGGCTCGGATGAGGACGAGGAGGGCGACGCCTCGGACATTGAAGACAGCGAAGATGACGCCGAACTTCCTCCTCCTGCTGCTCCTTAAGTGAAAAAACTTTAAAGTTTATCAGATCCCCGGTATGCCGGGTGGAATTGTATCCAGTACACATGTGTTATTTTGCTACGAAGTTTTTATGCCGGATTAACTTGGGCGTAGTCCCCGAGTTTCATTTTCTTGTTCGTCCATTCTTCTGGCTCGGTTCGTGTCTACCTTGATTTGGATTTACGACTGATGAATTTGAACTTCAAAAATTGTCTTAACAATACTTGGAAACCTTTAGGTTTAGCTCGAAATAATTCAGCATAATAATTTGAAAGTAAACACAAGGTTAGTCTGAAAAAACCAATGTCGGCTCGATTAAGTTCTTTTCCTTAGTCGTTTTTCATGTGCTACGCAATTCCAAACTTCTTCTCTTGCTTGCCATGAAGCCAATTCTTGTTGGACAGCAGCAAGCCGAAGAGTTGGGTTTTTGGTGCTCACAAACTACTAATCTGAGTTTAGTAGAACAACTTACTCTAGCTGGCGTATAAATAATAAAAGACAACAAATATTATTAAGGTAGTCCCCGAGTTACTTCTCGAGGTTCCCACATTTCATTGATATGCTCACTGCCGGCATACATACCGACATATGAGAAGACTCGGATACATACACTTCTCGGCTAAGTGTAGAAAGGACGAAGTAGAGCTACATTCCATGGACGCTTAGATTCCTCGCCGGACCTGTCCGCCTTGTTCTTTTCCTGTGGCTTTGCATCGATAAGATAATAAGAATCATTGTGCAATGCTTTGCTCACAATGAATGGCCCTTCCCATGGGGGGACAACTTATGCATGCCAGCAGTACGTTGTACCAACCGGAGCACCAGATCGCCTTCCCGGAAAACTCGGGGGCTTACTTTCCGGCTATGATAGCGTCGGAGATTTTGCTGATATATGGCGGATCTGGACAATGCCAATTCTCTCGCTTCTTCCAGCAGATCAACATCATTTTGCCGGGCTTCTTGCACTTCGGCTTCTGTGTATTGGGTGACCCTAAGCGAGTCATGCTCTATGTCGGCTGGTAATACAGCGTCTGCCCCATATACCAGAAAAATTGGCGTATAGCCTGTTGATCGATTCGGAGTTGTTCTTAAACTCCACAGTACCGCTGGTAGTTCTTCTATCCAGCACCCCGCTGATCTTTGCAGCGGCTCAATGAGCCGGGGTTTTATCCCGGACAGTACTAATCCGTTGGATCTTTCCACTTGTCCGTTCGATGCGGGATGAGCTACCGAGGCAACGTCCAGCCGGATCTTCTTATCCCGACAGAATCGCGCAAATGCTCCTTCAGCAAAATTTGTGCCATTATCAGTTATGATACTGTGAGGATAACCGTATCTCAAGATGATGTCTTTGAGAAATGTCACGGCCGTAGCTCCATCACACTTTCTTATTGGCTTCACTTCGATCCATTTTGTAAACTTATCCACCATGACCAAAATGTGAGTCATATGCCCCCTTGCTGGTTTGAACGGGCCAACCATATCCAAACACCATACGGTAAATGGCCATGTGATTGGTATGGTCTTGAGTTCTGACATAGGCATATGTGTCTTGGTAGCATACCTCTGACAACCATTGCATTTTCTCACCAGATCTTTTGCTTGTTCTAAGGCACTTGGCTAGTAGAATCCATGCCGGAAAGATTTTGCCACCAAGGCTCGGGACGAGTCATGATGCCCGCACTCCCCTTGATGTATATCTTGGAGGATGTCAAGCCCTTCTTCTGGGTCAACGCATCGCTGGAGGACATTGGTCACACTCCTTTTGTATAGCTCGGAATTGATGATTGTGTATGACTTTGCTCTCCTCTGAGTTTGCCTAGATAACACCTCCTCAGTGGGTAATGTTCCATCTTTCAGGAATTGAAATATAGGCAGTGCCCAAGCTGGTATTGCTCGCATAGGGAACACATCCTCATCAATTTCCATCTGATCCACCGGCATAACTTCAACCGGATCATCTTTGGCCGGTCCCAGGTCCTTGAGGCGGTCCCCGGGTTTGCTGAGGCAGTCCCCGGGTTTCGCGCACCACCTCCCATGTCAACGTCCATGGGCACAGCTCCGGATTCTGTATCCTCCGGGACGTAGATTGAGTCGGTTTCTGGGGACGGTCTGATAGATGGTTTTCTGAGGTGCTCTAATTCTACACCCGGTGGAATTGCTTGTCGGGTTGATCCGAGCTTCGACAACATGTCGGCAGCCTCATTTTCCACCCGGGGTACATGACGAAATTCACATCCCTCAAAATAACCAAATATTTTCTGCACATGGAATCTGTATAATGCCATGTTTGGATCAAGAGCATCCGACATCCCCGATACTTGCTACCGAATCTGAGTCGCCAAAGCATTGGATCCGACGTATCCCAAATTCTTTTGCCACTTTGAGCCCATGCACAAGTGCTTCATATTCAGCGACATTGTTCGATGCTGCGAAGTGGATCTGTAGCACATACTTCAACTGGTCATTCTTTGGCAAAGTAAGCACTACTCCGGCGCCTAACCCGGTTTTTGTTTTTGACCCGTCAAAGTGCATCCTCCAGTAGTTCGGATCTGGTAGCGGTGGTTCATATTGTACCTCGGCCCAGTCCACAAAAAAGTCGGCCACAGCCTGAGACTTGATTGCTTCTCTTCTGTCATATTGTGGCGCATAGGGATATGGGAGCTTCACATATTACCTTGATGGGATGCTCCTCAAAATAATGCTTCAACTTCTTAGCTACCATATAGACACCATATGCCACCTTCTGATAGTGCGGATAATTTTGCTTTGATGCTGATAATACCTCGCTCAGATAATACACTGGCCTTTGCACCGACTTACCCTCTTCGTCGCGCTCTACCACAATCACTGCACTTACAACTCGGTTGGTTGCGGCTATATATAGAGAAACATTGGCTCCTTTGATAGTGGAGAGGCTAACACTGGTGCAGCGGCTAACATTTTATTTAATTGTATAAAGGCTTCATTGGCCTGCGGCGTCCATATGAACTTGTCCGACTTTTTCATGAGTTGATAGAGAGGCAATGCCTTTTCTCCCAACCGACATACAAACCGACTTAACGATGCCAGGCAACCAGTGAACTTCTGGACATTGTTAAGACACTTCGGCAGTTCCATTCGTTCAATGGCCCGGATCTTAGTTGGATTAACTTCGATACCTCGGCTAGATACGAGAAATCCGAGTAATTTTCCAGCCGGGACACCGAAGGTACATTTTTCCGGGTTAAGCTTCATCCGGAACCTTCTTAAATTCGCGAATGTCTGCCTGATATTGTCAAGGAGCGTTTTGCTTTCCTTGGTCTTGATAACCACATCATCCACATACAATTGTACATTTTGACCTATTTGGTCGTGCAAACATTTCTGCATACATCTTTGGTACGTTGCCCCTGCATTACGTAAACCAAACGGCATGGTGAGATAGAAATAAGCCCTATACGGGGTGATAAATGCAGTCTTTATTTGATCATCCGGATTCAGAGGTATCTGGTGGAAACCAGAATATGCATCAATGAATGACAACAGTTCACATCCAGTAGTTGAGTCTATGACCTGATCTATCCTTGGCAGTGGAAATGGATCTTTTGGACACGCCTTGTTCAGGTTCGTGTAATCGATACACATACGCCAAACCACTGCCACGTTCGGATCATCTTTCTTCTTCTCCACCAGCACCGGATTAGATAGCCAATCCGGGTAAAGTACTTCCATGATAAATCCTGCTGCTAGTAACCGAGCTATTTCATCTCCAATGACTTTTCTCCTATCCTTGGCGAAGCGGCGAAGAGGTTGCTTCACCGGCCTTGCTCCGGGTCTCACGTTTAAAGAGTGCTCGGCCAACTCCCTCGGAACACCTTGCAAGTCCTGTGTGGACCAAGCAAAAATATCCCGATTCTCACGGAGGATGTTGACGAGCTCGCTTTCCTATTAATCATTCAACCCGGCACCAATTGTTACGGTGCGCTCTGGGAACATATCATCAACAGGCACTTTCTTGGTATCCTTTGTGGCTTGGAATGAAACGCTACCATGCGGATTACTCAACGCCGACATATATTGCTGCGCGGACTGAGCCAGTGCCGCCACCTCCTGGATTTTTCTTTTCTCTTGCGCAATCACGAGTGACTCGGCTAGGTTAGACCCGGCCGACGCACACTCGATGGAACGTCGGAAATCCCTAGCAATGGTAATCACTCCATTTGGCCTGGGAAACTTCATCTTCAGATAACTGATGTGGCAGCTTGCCATGAACTTGTTCAGTGCTGGTCTTCCGAGTAACGCGTGATACGCACTTTCCAAGTTCACCACTTCAAACTCCAAATTCTCAGTTCGGCAGTTATCTCTCGTGCCGAACAATATGTCAACCCAGACCTTGGCTATTGGCTCACAAGAGATGCGTGGCACAATGCCATGGAAAGTTTTCCTTGTAGCTTGGAGCATGTTCTCCGAGATACCCAACTTGCGCATTGTATCCGCGTACATGATGTTAATGCTGCTGCCATTGTCAATCAGTACCTTGGAGAACCTCACATTGATGTTAGGCCCAATGAATGTCGGATCCAGTACTAACGCATACGAACCAGGACTCGGCATAAGCTTGGGATGATCTTTGATGTTCCAGGTAATTTCCTGGTCCAACCAAGGCATATACCTCGTCACTGTTGGCATTACCGCATTGACCTCCATATGTTGGCGCTGCAAGCTCTTTCTATCGGTTTCCTAAGTGGTAAACACACAGTAACTCTGATGATGCTCCCTATACTCATTCCTCCCCTCATTTCCGGGGTACCTCTGATCCGGCTGATGCTGGTTTTCTACTTGATGCACTGCATCCCTTCTCTCATGGTTATCATACCTCGGCGGAGGGGGAGGCAACATTAGCTGTTGCATGTTCGCTCCGGAGAGCAATTGCTGTCGGGGTAACTCCTGCCGAGGTTGATCATTCCGGGGTGCCTGAGCATTCCTCGAGCCACCTTGTTCTATATTACGCATCCACTCACATGGCCTTGTTGTATGACTCGCTGGGTTGCTCGGATTCGGCGTATGAAATTTACACGGCTGATCCAACATTGACTCATAAGTGTACCTCGGACGGTCCTTCTTTTCTTGCCACTGTTTCTTCTGCTCTAGCGTCCAAGTTTTCTTGCCATCATTTCTTGGTGTCCATTGTTGCCCTCTAGTTTTCTGACGTTGATTGCTCCCTGCTCCGGGCTGATCTTGATTCATAGCTACAACTTGTTTTGAACTGTATCGGTGATCCGATCTGTCATCTCTTCTTTTACCTCTGTAATCATTCCTCCGGGATGATCCGGCTCCATCTCTCTAGTATTACTCCTCATTTGACTCGTTTGACACGAGCCTGGGTTGAGTCGGATCACCCAAAGCATACGAATCAGCAATCCGGATCATTTTTGCCAAAGTGGTTGGCATTTTCCTTTGCAACTTCTGGCACAGCTCGCTTGCATACCTGCACCCCTGCGCAAACCATGCTATGGCCTGCGCATACCTCACACGAGTTTCTCACGGTACACCACCGGGTTAAAAACTTCCCGTCTGTCTCGTTCGGTCTCTGCTTACACATAGCTAGGGTCTGTGGCCTATTTGGCCTCTGATACGTACTTGAGAAATTGCTGATAAACATTTCCTCAAAATCGATCCAGCAATTAATACTTCTGGGTGGAAAATTGTTTAACCATACCCTTGCTGGCCCCTCCAACATCTGGGGTACGTATCTCACAGCCCATCTCAAGTTGCCTGTCGCAATTTTCACAGCTGTAGCATAGTTTATAACCAATCCTCCGGCTTAGTACTGCCGTCATACGTCTTTGTGCCTCTAGGTAACTGGAAGTTAGGTACCGGTGGCTCCTTCATGATCCGGGGTCCAAAACACGCAGGACCCGGAGGACCCTGACTTTCAATCTGCTCCGACCTATACAGTCAATCCAGTTTCAACCTGGCATCATCAGGCATCGGATCCTTGCTTCCCAATCTCGACCCTATCACATGATAGTCCGGCCTTGGGTATCCTGCATTCACCATTTCCGAATGTCCATCGTTAAACCGGTCTTGCTCTCGTGGTGCACCTCTCTGTTGCATACCTCGGCCGGCACTTTGCTCTTGCCTTGGTATATTCTGCTGCTGCGGTTGTCCTGCCGAGTTGCGCTATCCGGCATTGCCATTTACAGCGTTTCCTTGACCGGCATTGCCTTGGTCACGGTTACCTCCGCCAGCTTCACCTCGGCTCACGCTTCGTTGATCATCATTTCTCTGTACTTCTTTTGCTTTTCCTGCCCTTGTCGGGTCATATGGAACGATCTGTTTGTTTCTCCTGGCCGAGGTTACTACCTCTTCTCTCCTAGGACCATCATGAGGAGACGATGCGGCTCTAGCGGATTTCTCCGGATTACCTACCGCCAAATGAACGATCTTGGAGGCCCCAGCTCTCTCCGGGTTAGCCCTGAGCAATTCCTCATTTTGCCTGTTCGCGATCCGAACCAACTCATTGACCCTATCTTGCTGTCTCTGACGGGCTTCACCCGTTAGACCCTCTAACTCGGACGCAGCTGCATCCGCTGCTCTGAGGTTTTTTGCCGGGGTACTATACTTCGGCAGCCCCACGGATAAACAGTTCTCTGACTCCTAAATCCTAGTATCACCCTCTTTGTTCATTTCACTCATGAGATTTCTCCCCTTCACTTTTACAGCATCTACTTTATTTGCCTTTGCGTACTCACGCAGCGTCATGTTCAACGACTGCTGAGCCGCAGCTATCTTTTTCGCTCCCTCTAGAATTTTTTGCCTAGTTTCCTCTAGCTCGGCCTGTGCCTGAGCCAGATCTACCACTATTGCTACCGGGTTTGCCAAGCTATCCATAGCTTCTCTCAGTACATTCTCAGGCCTCTCTAGTGGAGGACCTCTACCTTTCCTCGGTGCCTTAGGTGTTACCTCTGGATCTGGTGCCAGATCCTTGCTTACGCCCGCGCCTGGCGCAGTCATCATCACCTCAGCGCGGTCCGGGGAGCGAGTGATACGTGCCCCGTGAACCACGCTAAGGGGTGGCTCCCCTGCCTCGACGACGTGCCGCGGATGAACGCACGACACATCGACAGCAACGTAGACTTTGTGCGCACCGAGCTTGACGAAGAGGCCGTTGCACGGAAGTGGGCACGTGCCAAAGCAGCCAGCGTTGTCGCTGACAAAGTCCAGCGCTCCAAAACGCTGAACGAGCCGAGAGGCGCGTTACGTGCCGATGAGGTTTCCCGTCCGGATCTTGACCCCTGCTAGCGCCGCTAGCCCCACGGTGGGCGCCAATTGTCGTGGTGGTGTCACGGCATATGCCATGGATAGGCTAAAGGTGGGGACTAATTGCACTAGGGGAATCTAGGGAGGGATAGTGTGGTGATTCCACACACAGAAGTTTCGTATTTGATTCACTTCCAAGGTTACAAGTGCTCCTCAAGCTGTATTGGAGAGAGGAGGAAGAAGGTACTCTCTTACTCTCACCGCTAGCTAGCCCTCAGGAACCAAGTAGAAACTAGCCAACAGAGATCAACCCTGTCAAACTCAACCCTTTCTACAGAGGCCCTAGCCCTCCTTATATAGGGGCGGCTAGGTCTCCAACTAGGGCATACGTGGAGGCATATTCCAGGGAATATGCCTCCTCCCAAAATAGTAAGCCGACCGGGTCGCTTTTCCCCCGCGTCATCCATGCAGAGGCTACGTGAGCCTCGACATCGGCGTCGTCACCTTTGTCGGCCACGCCTCGGTGGTCTTGCCCCTGTCCGCTTCGCTCATGCTGTGCGTACCGGGGTTACTTTTGACCAGCGAGATACCTTCCTTCTCCTAGAAGCTTGCTATGACCCGGATCGTAGTTGATCCGGTATGTTCCTGCATACAAGTTAGATTCATCTATCCGACTTACGGCTTAAGTCAGATGAGACTCAGTTAGGTGGACATCCCCTGGTCCGGGTTACCCCGAGATTCGGCCTGCCTCGAGGTAACTCGGCCAGCATTCGCTTTGGCCTTGCCGTACCTCGGCTAACTCGGCCTTTATACCTCGGTGTGACCCTACCCGGGGGTATCCCCCCAACAATGATCACCAGGATGGACAGTTCCATCTCCAAAATAGCAGTTATTCATAACACGTTGAACAATTTTTATAGGTATTTTAAAAGGGATGCTTTCAGTATGTGGATTTAAAATATCACAAGTATCATCAGAATTACCACATATGGGAGATAAAGTATCATCAGAGCAAATTTTCTTCTTTAAAGCTGGGGAACTAAAAAGATCATTTTCATAAAAACCAACTTCCCCAAGCTTAGACGTTTCCATAGCATTAGTAACAAAGGTGTTCAAAAGATTCATACTAATAACATTGCTATTAGCATGCAAGGAAGGTTCCAAGGGTTTTTTAATTTTCTTTTCAAAGAATTCGAGTTCTAACTTAGGAAAAAGACTGAAAAGCTCTCTATTTTTTTGTTGTTTTCCATTAAGCCTAACTAGTGAAAACAAGAAACAAAAAGACAAAAATGCAGAATCTAAAGGAAATAACTTCGAGCACTCACACCGAAGGATGTGAGTACCTTTTACCTTACCTCCCCGGCAACGGCGCCAGAAAAATAGCTTGATGTCTACGCACTTCTATTCTTGTAGACAGTTGTTGGGCCTCCAAGTGCATAGGTTTATAGAACAGCAGCAAGTTTTCCCTTAAGTGGATCACCCAATGTTTATCGAACTCAGGGAGGAAGTGGTCAAAGGTATCCCCTCTCAAGCAACCCTGCAATCAAGATACAAGAAGTCTCTTGTGTCCCCAACACACCCAATACACTTGTCAGGTGTATAGGTGCACTAGTTCGGCGAAGAGATAGTGAAATACAAGTGGTATAGATAATTATAAGTGGTAACGGTGATAGAAAATAGCTTGCTGGCGTGTGGTTGACATGGGAAAAGACTAAAGGAAAACTGAAATAAGGAAGGAAGCAAGCAAACATGTAACAGATCTAGTTGCAAACGGTGTATCAATGCTTAGAAACAAGGCCTAGGGATCATACTTTCACTAGTGAACACTCTCATATAAATATATTCTCTTTATGATACTACTCTTAACTACTCTCCGGTTGGACACTCTAATCGATGGTAGGGCTATAACAGCACACCTCAAAGTAAGCCTTTCCCATCTAGAAAACCCCACACTGTCACCTTGAGCACTAGATGAGTCCAACAAACACCACAATTTCATAAATACATCCAACTCCAAATATAACTCATAACAAGTATTTGTAATCTCTAGCCTAAGTGCCACCATGGTGTGCACGCTGTCAACTTCACACACATGGGGAGAGCAGAGATCTATTAAGCACTTGAGTAGCAAGGTAGATATATAGATTACAAGCTCATGATCTCAATAAGATCATGCATAGAGAGAGAGATGAACACATAGCTACCGGTAGAACCCTTAGCCTCGAGAGAGAACTACTCCCTCCTCATCATGGGAATCAACAATGGTGATGGAGATGGTGGTGGAGATCGATGGAGATGGCTCCGGGGGAACTTCCCCGTCCCGACAGAGTGCCAGAACAGAGACTTTCTGTCCCCCGAATCTCCCCTTCGGTGGCAGCGGCGCTGTGGAACTTTTCGTGGCTGGATGCTTGATGTTTTAGGGTTTTTGTATCGGGAGGCTCTTATAGGCGAGAGGGGAGACCGAGGGGGTGCCAGGGGGGCCACACCATGCCCTAGCGCGGCCTGGGGTGACCCGCGCCTAGGGGGTGTGGCCAGGCCCTGGCCCTCCTCCGTCTCGTATTCTGGCTCCGTGAGTCTTCCGGTAAAATAGGAACTTTGGATTTTGTCCCGTCCAATTCCGAGAATATTTATTTTCTGACTTTCCTAGAACCAAAAAAGCAGAAAACAGGCAACTGGCACTGTGGCTCTTGTTAATAGGTTAGTCCAAGAAATCATATGAAAAGTACTCCAAAGTTGGAACTAAACATAAGAAAGTAGATAAAACCAAGCATGGAACATCAAAAATTATAGATACATTTGCAATGTATCAATAGGTAGGCACATCATTGAATACAAAGTTTTGCAGCCCACCTCTCTTGCAAAGTAAATTGAAGTCATTAGAAATACCGAGTTGATTCAATATAATGGGGCAAGCCCATTTGGTTGCCTTCACTTCTCGGTTCTTGATACTGTTGAAGCGATCACGTTGGAGCTCATCCCTGAACCGTATCCCCATGCGTTCTTGAGTGGCAGCCCGAGAAGCAATAGCAGCGGCACAAGCACGAGTTTGGCTCCTTGTGTTTATCATCTAAAATAATAAGGAAAGACAAAAATAAAACTTTTTGATCCAACAATAATAAGCATAACATATTCCTCATCTTAGCACACTAAAGAGTCCCCTCAAAATAATAATCTAGGAAAGAGAATCATAGCAATTAGTTCATAGTAGGTCTCACCCTAGATTGATAATAATAACAGATCGAGAATAAATTTGCAAAAATAATTGGAGGATTGGAGGACAAACATACCGTAGATCACTTGTGTGCGAGGAAATCGAATGAAATTAAGTAGAGATGAAGATCTCTTGAGGTTTTGAGAGAGTTTGGAGGTAGAAGAGAGAAAAAGGATTGAAGTTTTGGTGTTGGGGGTACCTTCCCATGGCGATTTTGTGGTCGGACGCAACTATACGGTCAAACTATATGGTCAGAACAATTTGTTCCCACCGTATAGTTGGTCTGATGTCAAAAAATTAGGGTTTTCACCTGGCAGCACAACTATACGGCCATAACTATATGGCTGGGATTTTTCATCCGCGTCATATAGTTTGTCGTCAAACCTTCTGTACCTAGAAAAGAAAATTTAAAAAGGCATCGATATCTATACAACCGGAATTTTTATTCCTACTGTATAGTTGGTCGTTAAACCTTCAGTACCTGGAAAGAAATTTTACAAAAGCATCGATATCTATACGGCCGGAATTTTTATTCCCGTGGTATAGTTGGTCGTTAAACATTCAGTACCTACGAAAGAAAATTTGTCGATGGCAAAGATATCTATACAGCCAGAATTTTTATTCCCGCCGTATAGTTGGTCGTTAAACTTTCTGTATTCATCAAAAAAAATCTATTTCTTCGAGAATTATTTCTTATCCTGAAACTTAGCATAACACCTTGTTTTTGATAGAAAAATGACAATAAATTTTTTCGACCAACATCAGCATATATAAAGTAGGATTTTTAGTACTACCAAACTTCTTCTCCTCAACTGGAGCTTTCTAGCACTCTTTATTAAACATAAAACTAAAACTAAAACTTAAAAACTGTACTCAAACCTTTATTTCACATGGGTTGCCTCCCATGAGGCGCTCTTTTATGGTCAATATCTTCACCTTGATGTTGCTCACTTAGGACAGATGAGTGGAACACCCACTCCAAAATAGTTGGCCTTCAAAGTGATGGCCTCCTTTTCATCATGCTTGGCTTTCTTCTTCCTAGGAAAATGAATAACAAAAGGCTCCCGCGAAGGCAGTTGAAGCTTCACATTCCCTTCATGTCGATTAATCAAAGCCTTAATAGTTCTTAAGAATGGACGACCTAATATAATAGGAGCAGTAGCATCTTCAGGCATGTCAACAATAACAAAATCAATAAGGGCAGGACATCCTTTAATGTATACTAAAGTATTTTCTTTAATCCCTACAGCTTGTTTGTAGGTAGAATCTTCTAGATGTAATTTTAACTCGGTGATTTCAAAAGAGCCAAGATTTAACTTTTTAAAAAGACTTTTTGGAATTGTTGAAACGCTTGCACCTAGATCACAAAGTGCAGCTATCTCATTGGCCCCAATTTTAATCTTAATAGTAGGCTCAAGTATATCATCAAACTTCACAGGTAATTTTTCAGCAATTTCCTTATATTCTTCCTCAAGCTCATGTACCTTTATTGCTACCTGATTAACAAAGTGTTGATACATAGCTTCCTCATTTCCTTCACTTACCAGAATCTTGATATTAATTCTTTTTACAAGATCTTCAACGATGTAATTTGGTGAAGGAGCATTACCATAATCAAGTTCTTCAGGCTCCTCCCTTTGGATTCTTATCATCTTGAGGTCTTCAACAGGATTGGGCTCATCTTTACCTGCAAATTTAGCTAGAATGATAGTTTGACTCTCGGTTAGCTTACCTAGTTGTGCCTCAACAATCCTTGTTCTTTCTTGGAGGGACTGCAAATCATTCCTCAAACTTACAGCTTGGTTAGATAATTTACCAAACATAGCATCACGGTTTTCTGTTATTTTAACAAGGATATTGTTTTGCTCATTTTGTGAGTCTATAAAGGACTTAAGTGTTTCTTAGAGACTACCATTACTTGTTCCCATATTATTATTAGAGTTACCTGCAGGGCTAGAATAATTTTTCTGAAAATTAGGATTATAATTCTTCTTCCAAGCAGGGTTATAATCATTACGGCCTATGAAGTCTATTTCTTCAATATTTGATTCTAGGATAGCTCTTACCTAGTTTTCCTTACCTTTTATGGTTAATATGAGCTCATCCAGCTTAGCACTGAGTTCTTGATTTTCTTGTGGTGAGACAGAGTTCACCTTCTTCGTGTTTGATCTATCCACATGCCACTGGGCATGGTTGTATTGCATGTTGTCTAGCAGCTGCTTTGCTTTGGCAATATGTTTGCCCATAAATGTTCCTCCATCTGCAGTATCAAGCATAGACTTAGACATAGGGTTAAGAGCATTATAAAATAAATGGAGAATTAACCAATCTTCCATCCCGTGACTGGGACAGTTTCTCATGCATTCTTTCATCCTCTCCCATGCAAGCGCTAGTGGCTCACGCTCTTCCTGTCTAAAACCAGTAATATTAGATCTTAGTTGCATAGACTTTGTAGGTGGGAAAATTTTAGTCATAAATAAAGAAGTACACTCCACCCATGATGTAATAGTATTTCTAGGCAAAGATAGCAACCATTCTTTTGCTCTTCCTCTAAAAGAGAAAGGAAATAAGCGCAATTTGACCGCATCAGGGTCAACATCTTTTATGCACATCATATCACATATTTTAGTGAGAGTGCTCAAGTGCATACCTGAGTCCTCAACAGCAGAGCCTCCAAATTGATTCTGTTGAACCAAACTTAAATAGTGGGGCTTAATTTCATAATCATCGGCAGTAATTGATGGCTGGGTAATAGGAGTATGCAAATAATCATTGTTGAGAGTTGCAAACTCCCCAAGTTTCTTTTCAGCCATATTCCCTATGTTTTTTGGTTTTCTTAAACAAAGAATTATGATAGTAAAAACAAGAAATTAAATACTATTTTTTTTGGTTTTTCAAATAAAGACTAAAAGCAAACTAACAAAATTAAAAACAAGATTTAAAACTAGCAAGGTTCCTACTAACCTCACCAGGGTAGCTATTGCTTCCCCGGCAACAGCGCTAGACAAAGGGTTGATACCTTCGATCCGGATTATGGATGTAGTATAGCTCTTTTTCCATAGTAGACCTAGGTTATTGAATCCCTAGGAAGCAGAAAGTGTAGTGAAGTTACTTTAATGGACCTTCGGGAGTTTTAAATGCTTTTTTGTGTTTTACTAGACCAAGAGTTTGTTGTCTTTTGTTGTTGATGATGATGGAGAGAGGGCCTAGGTCTTTTGGTTTCACCTGTAGCTGTGAAAAACATCTGTTAGGAATAAAAGATAATAATAAAGTATGCATGTAATTGTTAGAGCAAGATTATTATATGTCGGAAGTGCATCCATAATTGCTATTGCCTCCGCAACCGCTTATAGCAATAACCTACTAGTATCATCCATAGAAGAAAGAGAACTAATGATATGCATAGTGATGCCACCATTAATCCCAAGTAAATCCCTCACATATAGTCGTACTACCCCTTCTATCACTGGGGTTCCCAACCTGCAGTTTAGTCATTACTCATACTCCCTATACCTGGCTCAATCCTTGGGGTCTTGGGTACCTGATGATGTCTACGCACTTCTATTCTTGTAGACAGTTGTTGGGACTCCAAGTGCAGAGGTTTGTAGAACAGCAGCAAGATTTCCCTTAAGTGGATCACCCAAGGTTTATCGAACTCAGGGAGGAAGTGGTCAAAGGTATCCCCTCTCAAGCAACCCTGCAATCAAGATACAAGAAGTCTCTTGTGTCCCCAACACACCCAATATACTTGTCAGGTGTATAGGTGCACTAGTTCGGCGAAGAGATAGTGAAATACAAGTGGTATGGATAATTATAAGTGGTAACGGTGCTAGAAAATAGCTTGATGGCGTGGAAGAGACTAAAGGCAAACTGAAATAAAGATGGAAGCAAGCAAACATGTAACAGATCTAGTTGCAAACGAAGTTTCAATGCTTAGAAACAAGGCCTAGGGATCATACTTTCACTAGTGAACACTCTCATATAAATATCTTCTCTTTATGATACTACTCTTAACTACTCTCCGGTTGGACACTCTAATCCATGGTAGGGCTATAACAGCACACCTCAAAGTAAGCCTTTCCCATCTAGATAATCCCACACTGTCACCTTGAGCACTAGATGGTTCCAACAAACACCACAATTTAATAGAGACATCCAACTCCAAATATAACTCATAACAAGTATTTGTAATCTCTAGCCTAAGTGCCACCATGGTGTGCACGTTGTCACTTTCACACACATGGGGAGAGCAGAGATCTATTAAAGCACTTGAGTAGCAAAGTATACCTACTTGATTACAAAGCTCATGATCACAATATGATCATGCATAGAGAGAGAGATGAACACATAGCTACCGGTAGATCCCTTAGCCTCGAGAGAGAACCACTCCCTCATCATCATGGGGATAAGCAACGGCAATGGAGATGGTGGTGGAGATCGATGGACATGGCTCCGGGGGCACTTCCCGTCGGCGAGTGCCTTGAACAGAGAATTTTGTCCCCGAATCTCCCTTGGCAGCGGTGCCAGGAACTTTGCGTGGCTGGAGGATTGACGATTTAGGATTTTTGCATCGGGAGGCATCTTATAGGCGAAGAGGCAAGGTCGGTGGCGGCCTGAGGGGCCCATACCACCTGGTGGCATGGCCAGGGCTAGCCCGCGCCACCACATGGTGTGGCCAGCACCTCTCCGTCTCGTCTTCTAGCTCCATGAGTCTTCCGGTAAAATATCAACTTTGGCTTTTGTCCCATCCTATTCCGAGAATATTCATTTTCTGACTTTCCTAGAACCAAAAATAGCAGAAAATAGGCAACTATCACTGTGGCATCTTGTTAATAGGTTAGTCCAAGAAAGTGTATAAAAATACTCCAAAGTGTGGACAAAACATAAGAAAGTAGATATAAAACAAGCATGGAACATCAAAAATTATAGATACATTTGCAATGTATCAACATCCCCAAGATTAACTCCTGCTCGTCCTCGAGTAGGTAAGTGATAAAAAGAAAGAATAATTTTTGAGGTGACATGCACCATCATGAACTTGATCAAAGTATTTGTAAAACATTGATAGATGGGATCATAGTACTTCAACATAGCATGAAAGACAAAGTTCTAGCAATAAGACATAGAAACTATGTTGCAACATGAAAATGCACAAACAGAAGATTCATGAATAACAATGATTTGCAAGACGTTTGTTTGTTTCACATAAAGAAAACATAGCATGGTGGTATTCAGCTTGTCCCTCATAGAGTAGCAAACATAAATGCATAGGACACCTTCAAAGTTCATAAGAGTGACTAGATACAAATAGTTTAAGACTAAGCAATATCAAGGTTATGCATCAATCAACAAGTCTTGGGACAATGCACATAGAACTAAGAATGGCCACTATGCTCTCTCAATAGGTGCATAAAGATAGAAGGTGGAGACTTAATATAAAATTAAAAGAAAGGCCTTCATAGAAGGAAGTAGGGATTCAAGTTTCATAAAGAGCTTCCAAAAATTATGGTACTTATTAGCTTTCACCTCTCATTGCCCCTACCATAAGCATCTTGAGGTGATTAAGGTTAAAGTGAACAAACTATGGAGTATATGCTTGACAAAGTATAAGTTGGAAATCTCATGTCCCTTGAATACGAGGGCCGCTCCTCATGCTACTCAAGTTTAGTTACCGGTAAGTTCTTGTCATAGTAAGTACATGTGTATCATAGAGAACCGCCAACGGGGTACCCCTTGCCCGATGATACATAAGAATCCCCATATCAAAATGACAAGGCAAGCAGACAAGGAGCATCTCAGCAATCTTCTTATTTACCATGGGAAAATGGTGTTTGTTCTCTCTTTCCTATTTTCTCATATCTCTTTTTTTCTGTTTCTCTTTTTCTCAATATCTCACTCTTTTTTATAAGAAGAATGCTTCATAGACAGCTCATTATGGTTACGTTGCAGGTTTCCACCATGACGGCATGGATTAGACCGGTGAACCAGGCGTTTCTCTAACACACATACATAACTCCATGGGCTTACAAGCTCCCCTTTCATTTCATACTGACGACATCCATAGACAAAAGAGCATGATATCAACTAGGTACAAACTGCAAGTGCAATGTTGAAAGTGTTCCCCATGACAGCATGGTTCTGCTAATTGCCAACGTATAAGTGCAAGCATATACAACATAGATGACACAATGGTTCAAGTTTATTAGGGGCAAGAAAATTAAAGTGTGCCATCAAGTTCGTGAGAACTTTAATCACTAATTTTCACATAACAAGTTTAATTCGGAAGGTAGATAAAACAAGAATATACTTGGAATAGCAAATTCTAATAGGTAGGTATGGTGAACTCTTTGGAATAACTTGGTTTTATTTGGAGTTGGATGCATGAGTGGAACTCATACTTGGTTATGGAGGCTAGCAAAAGACTGGGAGCGACCAACTAAGAGAGCAATAATGGCCATAATCATGCAAAGCGACAAAACAACATTAATTAAAGCATAAAGTGATATTACAAGTCGAAAACCAAAGGATCATAACGGCTATGTTGACTTGGGATAGTCTTAACATGGTGTGAGCATGCGCCAAGTCAACCCAAATAAAGCATTTAAAGGAGAATACCACAATATTATGCTTTTATATGCTAAAACAATGCATGATTCTTTCAAGGCACATTAAGCAATCTCAATTGTTTATAACAAGTCATGCTACAGCAATAATCACTAAGCATAAAGCCAAAACAATATCAAGCATGGAATGACAAAGCATAGGCCACGGTCAAAAACAACCTCTCTTTACCACTTAAGCATGAACTTTCCTACTCTTTTCCAATCCAAACCAAACTATTTGAAAAGCAATGCATGAAATAGGGGGTCCAACCAATTTATTCAGAAAACTAAGAAAACCAAGCAAACGAAAACCAAAATGAAGACGCTCCAAGAACAACACAACTGTGCATGAAACAATAAAAAATGAAGTGTTTGGAAGAACCTAAGATTTTTATTGATGAAGAAGGGGATGCCTTGGGCATCCCCAAGCTTTGACGCTTGTAATTCTTGGATATTTCTTGGGGTGACATGCGTGGCATCCCCAAGCTTGAGCTTTAGTCCATTATTCATCTCATTACATCATTTTGTCCATAAACCTGAAATTTTTCCTTCACACAAAACTTCACCCAATCTTTATTAGCAACATTAGTGCACTCAAGATAATAAGTCTTTGGGTTCAGCTTCAACACCAATAAAACACAAGCTACTGTATCACTTCCCTTGAAAAGCTCAATTACCAAAAGAGAACTCAAAAAGGAACCAACAAGAAGCAAATGCAAATAATGGCAGAAATCTGTCAAAATAGACCAGCAGGTAAACAACCAATTTTTTCTAAGACCTTCTGTTGCTCAAATCAAAAAGTGTTGAACTAACGAAATTTAGATAACAACCTGGGGCAGAAGCACAAAAAGTCACGCGTCGAACCGACGTACAGAGATTTTACACAAATTTTTACGGTGAAGAATAGAAATCTATTTCGAGACAGCAACTTTCCTAAGCATTACTTCTCTCTCATTAGAGGTTACTCTTGGCACAAAAAGCAAATAACAAGGATAAGGAGCGGTTATTACAGAGGTAATAACTTCCAAGACTCGTCTAAAACTTTTGGGTTATCTCCCAATAAGTACTTTTCTTTAACGCATTTAAGTTAGGCATGATAGTTTGAGAAGATTCTCACATAAGAAATATGAATTGAAGTAAAAGAGAGCATCAAGAAGCAAATTCAAAACACATTTAAGTCTAACCCAATTCCTATGCATAGGAATCTTGTAAAGAAACAAGTCATGAAAGCACAAAGCGACATGCATAGGAAAGCAAAACAAGTGCAACTTCAAGACTTTCAACATAAAGAGGGGAAACTTAATATTATTGAGATGCATAAAACCGTGTTTCCCTCTCTCATAATAACTTTCAGTAGCATCATGAATAAAATTAACAATATAACAATCGCATGAAACATTCTTATCATGAGCCACATGCATAAAAGAATTAATACTCCCCACATAAACATAGTCATTCTTATTAATTGTAGTGGGAGCAAATTCAACAAAATAGCTATCATCATTATTCTCATCACCATAATCATCAAATATAGGAGGCATATTGTAATCATAATTAAGTTTCTCCTCAATAGTAGGTGGACTAAAAATATCATATTCATTATTGCAATCATCATATATTGGAGGTATAGTATCATCATAAGCAATAAAATAGTTATCTTCCAAAGTGTGTTCGTTTGTAAACATATCATCATTGGAAGGAACATGGATAGCACTAATAGTATAGTAATTATTAATATCATCATTTTCAGAATTGGTACCGAAGAGATTTTCAATATCAAAAGTAGTGTGCTTTTCCCAATCATGATCACTACTATAGGTAATAGGCATAGGAACATCATCGAGTTCAGACTCATCAAAAACTATAATAGGAGCAACATGCTTAGGGGAAAATATCGATTCCTCTCTCCTTTTACTCATCCTCTTATTCTTTTTCTTCTTCTCTTTAGGAGGGAGAGGCTTGAAAGGAAGCTTCCCCATATACCCTGGTTCATTGTTAGAGACAATAGAAGAAACTTTGGAGGATTCCTCCTTTTCATTAATAAGACCAAAACACATATTAGTCATGTCATATTTTGGTAAGATCTCATCTTTTAGGATATTTTGTATGTAAGTATTTGTGTGGAAATTATCAACACAATAAAGATGACAACCATGCAGGACGCTATTCATATCAAAAGCACTCATATCTACCAAAGAGGTTTTTCTTGATAACTCTTCACACCCCAAAAATAATGTAAGTTGATCATGCTGATTAGGAGTGATCATGTCATCACAATACAAACTTGCAGTACTCATTGGATTAGAAGGGCTATTATTATGGCCTGAGCATTGAAAATTGAAATGACCCACTTCAAAGCAAAGTTCACAAATAAAAGGATAGAGGGCACAGACTTTTTTACCAAGATCATTTAGAGCCCTATACCACGTTCTAGTTTTTTCATTCCTGTGGGTGATACAATATTCTTCTTCAATTTGATTATTCTCACAAGGTCTATGTATTCCAGAAAAATTAACATGCTTATAAGAAGTAGTACTTTCAGAGGTTTGAGCATGTTTATTGCTATCATTAATAACAATTTCATTTTCCATGCAAGTGTCTTTATAAGGCTCATGATACATGTCCCATTTTTCTTTAGGAGCATTAATATGAGAATCAAGGGTTCTATAACAATCAACAAGAATTTGAGGATCAAGACCATATTTAGCACTAAGATGTTGAAAATCAGTAGTTTCAGCGAAAGACTTAATGCAATCATACTCATAGTTTATACCTAGTTCTTTACATTTGTTGTTATCCCAATCTTTGGTATTGCTTTGAATTGTTTCAAGAAGATCCCACTTAGCTTTGACCTCCTTACTTGTGAAGGATCCCTCTAAACAAGTATCTAGATAGTCCTTGTAATGTCCTGAAAGCCTTGCGTAGAAATTATTAATAACAATATTACTGGGGAGCTCATGAATGGGACATTTGAGCATTAATGACTTCAATCTCCCCATGCTTGGGCAATACTTTCTCCATCATGTGGATGAAAATTATAAATGTAATTCCTATCTTTATGAATTTCACGAGGAGGATAAAATTTAGAGTAAAAGAGAGATTCAAGTTCCTTCCACTCCAAATGATGAGGATCATCTAGTAGCTCATACCACTCCCTTGCTTTGCCCTTAAGTGAAAAAGGGAATAGCTTCCTCTTAACTTGGTTCACTGAAATACATGCACACTTTAACAACTTGCATAATTCATGTATAAAGAGTAAATGATCACCAGGATGGATAGTTCCATCTCCAAAATAACAGTTATTCATAACACGTTGAACAATTTTTATAGGTATTTTAAAAGGGATGCTTTCAGTATGTGGATTTAAAATATCACAAGTATTATTAGAATTACCACATATGGAAGATAAAGTATCATCAGAGCAAATTTTCTGCTTTAAAGCTGGGGAACTAAAAAGATCATTTTCATAAAAACTAACTTCCCCAAGCTTAGACGTTTCCATAGCATTAGTAACAAAGGTATTCAAAAGAATCATACTAATAACATTGCTATTAGCATGCAAAGAAAGTTCCATAGGTTTATTAAATTTCTTTTCAGACTATTCATGTTCTAACTTAGGAAAAATACTAAAAAGCTCTCTAATTTTTTTTTGTTTTCCATTAAGCCTAACTAGTGAAAACAAAAACAAGAAACAAAAAGACAAAATTGCAGAATCTAAAGGAAATAACTTCGAGCACTCACACCGGAGGATGTGAGTACCTTTTACCTCCCGACAGCGCGAGGAAAATAGCTTGATGTCTATGCACTTCTATTCTTGTAGACAGTTGTTGGGCCTCCAAGTGAAGAGGTTTGTAGAACAGCAACAAGTTTTCCCTTAAGTGGATCACCCAAGGTTTATCGAACTCAGGGAGGAAGTGGTCAAACGTATCCCCTCTCAAGCAACCCTGCAATCAAGATTCAATAAGTCTCTTGTGTCCCCAACACACCCAATACACTTGTCAGGTGTATAGGTGCACTAGTTCAGCGAAGATGTAGTGAAATACAAGTGGTATGGATAATTATAAGTGGTAACGGTGCTAGAAAATAGCTTGATGGCGTGGAAGAGACTAAAGGCAAACTGAAATAAAGATGTAGCAAGCAAACATGTAACGGATCTAGTTGCAAACAAAGTTTCAATGCTTAGAAACAAGGCCTAGGGATCATACTTTCACTAGTGAACACTCTCATATAAATATCTTCTCTTTATGATACTACTCTTAACTACTCTCCAGTTGGACACTCTAATCCATGGTAGGGACATAACAGCACACGTCAAAGTAAGCCTTTCCCATCTAGATAACCCCACACTGTCACCTTGAGCACTAGATGGTTCCAACAAACACCACAATTTCATAGAGACAGCCAACTCCAAATATAACTCATAACAAGTATTTGTAATCTCTAGCCTAAGTGCCACCATGGTGTGCACGTTGTCATTTTCACACACATGGGGAGAGCAGAGATCTATTAAAGCACTTGAGTAGCAAAGTAGATCTACTTGATTACAAAGCTCATGATCACAATATGATCATGCATAGAGAGAGAGATGAACACATAGCTACCGGTAGAGCCCTTAGCCTCGAGAGAGAACTACTCCCTCATCATCATGGGAATCAGCAACGGTGATGGAGATGGTGGTGGAGATCGATGGAGATGGCTCCGGGGGCACTTCCCCGTCCCGGCAGGGTGCTGGAATAGAGACTTTCTATCCCCCAAATCTCCCCTTCAGTGGCGGCGGCGCTACGGAACTTTTCGTGGCTGGAGGCTTGACGATTTAGGGTTTTTGCATCGGGAGGCATCTTATAGGCGAAGAGGCAAGGTCGGTGGTGGCCTGAGGGGCCCACACCACCTGGTGGCGCGGCCAGGGCTAGCCCGCGCCACCACATGGTGTGGCCAGCCCCTGGCCCCTCCCTGTCTCGTCTTCTAGCTCCATGAATCTTCTGGTAAAATATCAACTTTGGCCTTTGTCTAGTCCAATTCCGAGAATATTCATTTTCTGACATTCCTGGAACCAAAAACAGCAGAAAATAGGCAACTAGCATTATGGCATCTTGTTAATAGGTTAGTCCAAGAAAGTGTATAAAAATACTCCAAAGTGTGGACAAATCATAAACATTGCAATGGAAATCATGAGATTGATAGCAAATAGTCTTACAATGTCGCCAATCGAAGATGAGATCTACTATTACAAGTGGTGGAATATGGCTATGGTGGTGGAGATGAAGAAAATATGCCCTAGAGGCAATCATAGAGATGATTGTATCTCATATGTATCCATGAGTTATTATAATGTTCCTTGAATATCCATATATCAGGCAACTTGTATTGATTGGGAATTATGTGAATTGTTTGTGAAACTCTTTACTTGTATGGTTATCTTATAGTTGTCCCTAGTCAGAGTTCATGTGAGGACACAATTGAATATTAGACTAGCACATCGATTGGTTGATGACTATGTTTTACAAGTCATAGACATGGAGATGTCAAACCAATGATGTGGACACATGTTATGAGCATGGGGTTGGACTTACCCAACTTGAAACTGGCAAAAATACTTGCAGCTCTCTCTACACATCGTGCATGTTTTGTCCTTATACCTAAGATTGTCGTATGTACTTGAGATGTGGATCGACCTACTTTGGGGCTATCAAACACTACTACGTAACTGGGTAGTTATAAAGGTCGCTTTCGGGTTTGTCCCGATACATGCTACAAGGCATTGGTCAATCAAGATGGGATTTGCCCCTCTCTACTTGAGAGAGATATCTCTGGGCCCCTCGAGTGATTGGATCCAGAAATGCATGGTCGTGCTACATATGGTTAAGAGTTAACCTAGTAGAGGGATTCTGAATCATAGTATCAAGAAAGAGAGGTCAGCTTGGAGCTAGACCAAATATCGTAGGGCAAAGGGAAAAACATGTACTCAACCTTGTGATGGTTCGTCTGAATGATCTTTATATGCGTTTAGGAGTTGGCACGTCTTGCTAAAGGCCACTACCAACTATTGACGGAGTAAGTATACTCGTGTCATGTCTATACGTGTATGAACCTATAGGGTCACACACTTTAGGGGATAGAAGCCTAATGAGGATTGGATCCGAATTAGACCAGGCTTGGGCTAATAATGGGCTACTAATGTAGAAGCCCACCAGGCATGCCTATATAAGAGAGAGTGAGGCGAGCTGAATAGGGTTGAGCATTCCACCCAGCCGCCCCTCCTCTCAAGCCTGTGTTGCACGAGCAGACCTAGTAGTCTGTCGTCTGATGCTCCACTCCGGACGTGTGGATACCTCGGAGGTGCTGCAACTGCTCGTGGGATGAGGACAAGGAGGAGACGTAGAACATCTACATTGCCCCGGCGTACTTCATGGAGTTCCGCAACTGCGCGTCTAGTGGTAATCCCGTGATCTATGACAACAATATTCCTAGTTGACACGGTAGAATTTTTTTATATACGCTAGTGTAGCCTACCCATAACCCTACAGGAGAAGGGTTTGGAGATTAGATCTAAGTCTATTCCTCTGGTGGCTCTCTAGTGTCGTGGATGCAGGTTTCTGGAGTTCTGGGGGCGGCTGGTGAGGTTGTTTCTCGTCGCCCGAAGCCTCTTTATATAGGGGTCCCTTCACAAAAGTTGTTCTATTTGACCTCGCGGTGTCGATGGCAACTATACTACCGGAACTATATGGCCGGAATTTTATTCCTGCCGTATAGTTGGTCGTTAAAGCGTCTGTCTTCACGTCACGACCCCTGGTTTTTTGGGTTGTTGGAAATCTTGTATCTTTGACTTTAATGTTGTGATTCCCATCATCAAACGTCATTATCTACGCAGGGAAAAATAGAAAGAAAGGATTGCATACCCCTTTGATCATTAGGCATTAGTGGCAGGGTTTAGAGAGATATTTCATAAAAATATGAATAATATCCAGTTTAAATGTGGACGTAGATTGCTATATTTCACAGCCATCGGGTACCATGAGATGATGATGATGAATTATTTGAAGATTCATTCAAGATCTTGTCTTGGCCAATAGAATCTTTGTTTTCCTCTACATGGTTAGCAACACAAGCACCATAGGAAATAGAAATATTTTTAACATGGCAACAAGACAACACAAGCATATCATCATAAGATTTATTCAAGCCATTTCTACATGATATGTAGGGACTCCCAACACAAGCATATAATGTGTTTTGGGTGCTACAAGTGTTAGGGTCCAACGATAGACCATTGCAAATAGATAGATATGAAGGATGACTAATAGTAAGCTCACTATCCATATTGCAATTTCTATCACCACTCACCATATCATTACCTTGTGAAAAATCACATGTTGGTGAAGTGGTAGAAGATGAGAACTCATCTCAACCAGAAGTGGAAGAAACATAATCATCCTCAATAATATTGGACACAACATATTTATCTTGAAGTTTTGTCCATAACTCATGAGCGCTCCAAAAAGGAATGATTGAAGATGTCACTACATAGCTCAAAGCATTAATAAGCACATTAGAAGCTTGAGCATCAAGATATAAGTTTTTCTCATCCTCACAAGATAGATTTTCAAAATCCATAGGAGGAGAAAACCCTATATCTACAATATGCTCCAAATTTGGGTCCATGTCTCGAAAATGAATAAGCATACGAATTTTCCATATATCATAATTTGTGCCATCGAATATGAACATTTCATTGTGCACTAATACCCTAGACGACATCTTTACTCTCAAGGCGGTGAAGCCTAAAATGAGAGACCAGGCTCTAATACCAATTGAAAAAAATGGTTCCAACAAAAGAACCAAATAATGGAAGGTTTTACCTATCTCTAAAAGACAAACCGGTAAAACCTCCAATATCGAAAATGCAATAGAGAATGCATATGAAATCCGTTTTCGATGAACTAGAGCTTGTTATGAATATTACCACAAGCTCTAAATCCTCTCATGGATAAGAACCAAATAAGAACCAAGAAAGATGATGCAAAGTATGCAAAGATTTGAGCTCTCTCCGAAGGATACGATCCAGTTACTCACTAGAGAGCCCCTCTTGATAGTACGGCTATCTATCCTATAAACCGGTCTATCCAACTAACACCACGAGACCGGTAAGAAGGAAACCCTATAAATAACATACCTTTTCCTTGCACATATTCCACTTGAGCTTGATGATGACGATCTACTCCACCTCAACATAGAACACTTCCCTTGATTGCGCTAGCTTGGTGAAGACTTGCAAATTGCTCCCCATACTCCACTATGGTAGAGCTTCTCTTTTGGGCATATCATCTTCCCTTATCCATGATCACCATAGGATGGGAAGCTTCAAGCAAATGATCTCTTCGAGATGGATCATCTTGAACTTGCACATCATTTCTTATTTCTTCATTATGTTGGTGTCTTGAAGGTACATAAGATATATCACTCCAACATTATTCTTCAAGACACACTTGCTATAGGCTCAACTCTTTACAGACCATTTTCTGCCTGTTGAGGAAATATCACACTGGAGACTCTGGCCTGGAGACCAGAGATTCTGATATGCAAACATCTCACACCAGATATTCCGGTCCATCACCGGACAGTCTCCGGACCCCTAATCAGAATGACTCGGGCATGTTTTCAAGGGTCACACCGGAGACTTGTGTTGAAACTCCGGACTGGGACACCAGAGACTCTGGTTGGGACACCGGAGACTCCGGTCCTTGCATACCGGAGATTCCGGTCCATCTCCGGACAATCTCCGGATCACTCATTGAAACCTTGGTCAACACTTGATCTTCTTCACTTTCTTCTTCTCCCAACCTTGAAGCCAACATATGGTTCAAGCATTGCCTATGTACAAATCCTACAAGTAAAACTCAATGCAAACATAAGTCCATGAAGATTGTCATTAATTACAAAAACCACACATGGGGGCACACGTGCACTTTCACTCGTTATTACATAAATAAATTTGTCGGGGGAACATATCCCCAAGCTCAGGCTTTTACGAGCCCTTTTGTTGCCCATTGTGGTGGCGGTGGATAGTTTCCCACGTTCCATTGGCTACTCCAATCATGGAACTGGGTGGTGAGGCTTGCAATAGCATCTCGAAGGTTGATGGAGAGGTTGTTCATGTTTTGAATATTTCCTTCGAGTGCATAGATGTCTTCATAGGTGGTGTGGTAGTTTGGTGGTTGCTCGTCTTGTTCGGGTCCTCCTTGTTCTACTTCTTCATTTCTCCTCCTCCTAGGGGTATTTCTTGTTGGGGTAGATTATCCTCAACCTGCGAGTCAAAACGCAAACGTCCATCCTCGATAGAGAATAAACCGTTAGGCAAAGGAGCCGGGATCAAGTGATCCACTCCAGGTATATCGAGGAAGTATCTACCATGAGTTTTAGAAACCATACCACATGCTCTTAGAGTAGGGATATCGAGATGGTGACTTCCTGTCAATGGCTGGATGTTACCTAGGTTGATGTGAAGTGCGCGTGCAAAAAAGGTCACAACTCCCCCTCCGCATATGGGTCCTCGAGATTGAAGAGCTTGATGCTTAAGGTAAAACACAAGAAGAGTGCCCAAATTTGGTGTTAAGTTACAATTAATAATAGAAGCCTTTGCAAGGATCAACATGTCCTCCTCATTAACTCTAGTAAACTCACCACATGTCTGCAAGGTGTTAGCAATCATATAAAATAAATAGCGAATAGCATGATGATCAATTTGTTTCCCCTTGGATGTGTTTCCATGAATCTTCATTAAATTAAAGTATTGTAAAGGGGAAGGATTCAAAACAAATATAGTTGTGCGCACATCGGTAGTGTTGTTGGCAAACCCAAAACATTGTGCCCATTGGCTGAGTGTTAGGATGTACTCACAGTTCATAAGGTGGAATTTGATCCGATCAACTCCGCACCTTTGTTCCTCGGTACAACCATAAGGGTCCACTATATGTGTCAAAGTGTTGAAGAACTCAAGCGTCAAGCGGCAATACATGGCAACATCCTGAAAGACAAAATCTTACAAACCAAAATTGTTGCAAGGTAAATCGAAATCAACACAAGTGCCAAGTTGGTTCAGGATATAAGGACACGCCCACTTGGTGGACTTGATTTCTCGGAGCTTGAGACGATTGAAACAGTTTAGCTGAAACTCCTCGGTGAACTCGATACCAAGTGACTCGGCGGTCAACGTATCAAAGGGTGGTGCGGACGACTCCACAGCCATCTCACGTGTACGGCTCCTTGTGGTCATCTAAAAATAATAAGATAAAGCAAACAAAATTTCTAATGAAAATTTTAGTCCAACAGAAACATAGCATAAGTGATTCTCTACACTAACTACAAAACAAACTCCTCTAAAACAATACTAAGCATGCTCAATATCAAGATTGAATGAAGAAAAAGACCTAAGTCTATATTGACAATGATGAAAGATTGAGTGAAGCTTTTGTACAAATAAGTTGAGGATCGGAGGAGAATCATACCTTAGATCGATTGAGTGTGAGGAATCAAAGAAAGATTAAGTAAATTTGAAGATATAATGGAGGTGGTTTTGAGTTTGGAGGAAGAAGAAAGAGAAAGATTCGTTTTGGGGATTTTTAGGTTATGTCCTCATGGTGTTATGGCAGCCGCGTACATGGTACGGGCGGGTGGGACAGCCGAAGCCTGCCCTTACCGGGTGACATACCTTGGGGGCGACCACTCCCTTCTGGCGGTGCACTCGGTATAGACGCGTGGTACAGTCGCGTGCGTGCATACTGCTAGTCGCTATCCATTCTGTAACTTTGCTTGAAACCTGATGTTTGCTCGAGGGTATAGTACGGGTGCGTGGTACGGGCATGTCCGACCGTACAAGTGGTCATTAAGAGCACTGTTCCCTGTGGAAAATCAGAATTTTTACCTTCCTGTGGTTCGATGTGGTACGGGCGCACGGTACGGTCCCTTCTGGCCGTACCACAGGTCGTTAAACGTCCTGTGAGCTACAAAACTCAATTTTTTTTATTAGAAGCTCCGTGTGACTTTGCATATTTCTTGAAAGGACAAAATAACAGCAAATATACTACATAAAAAATCAGTAATACTACTTAGGCCATGTGTTAGTAAAATGAAAGATCAAGGATTACCTTATTTCTTCTCCTCTCTACAAAGGTCTTCTTGAACACTCTTTATTAGAAACAAAATAAAACAAGACTAACACAAAAAAATAAAAACTTTATTTCACATGGGTTGCCTCCCATGAAGTGATTCTAGTTAAGGTCAATTAGCTTGACCCTGATGGTAATTATTTAGGTTCAAGAAGTGGAATACCCACTCCAAAATAGTTGGCCTTCAAAGTAATTATACCATCAACATCATTAGGCTTGGCCTTCTTTTTCCCAGGGAAGTGGACTATAAAAGGATCTCTAGATGGTAACCCTATTCTCTCATGTAAATTAATTAAAGCCTTAATAGTTCTTAGGAATGTCCTATCTAGAATTATAGGTGTTATGGGATCTTCAGGCATGTCCACAATAACAAGATCAATAAGAGTGGGACTACCTTTAATTTCAACAACTATATTTTATTTTATCCCAACAACTTTTTTATAGGTTGAATCAGCTAGATGGAGTCTCAATTCAGTAGTAACAAATGACCCCAAGTTTAATTTGTCAAATAAGCTTTTGGAAATTGTTGAGACGCTCGCACCAAAATCACAAAGTGCGGATATCTCATTGACTCCCAACTTAACTTTAATAGTGGGCTCAAATATATCATCTATCTTAGCAGGAAGCTTATCAGCTAGTCTTTTATACTCCATCTCTAACTTGCGAACTTTAGATGCTATTTATTGTATAAATTGTTGGTAGATAGCATCATTACCTTGTTCTATGCCTAGGTTCTTCATGGTGATCATCTTTAGTAGATCTTCCACGGTATATTTCGGTGTCGGCGTGTTGCTACAGTCCAACCCTTCGGGTTTCTTTTCATTCATTACCATCCTCATCATCTTAAGGTCTTCTACCATATTTGGCTTGGGTTTTCTAGCAAACTTTGCTAGTATGAGAGCTTGGCTCTTAGATACTTTACCTAGCTGACCCTCCACGGTCTTTGTCCTTTCATGTAGAGCCTGCACATCATTTCTAATTGCAATGACCTGGTTAGACAATTTTCCTATACTACTTTCATGGTTCTCCGTGATTTTAATAAGCATGTTATTTTGCTCGATTTGAGCTTGTATAAAGGTTCTAACAGTTTTTCAAATGAGAGATTGCCATGATTTGCTCCATTAGTATTATCATAAGTGTTGTATGGAGCTCCTATAGGATTAGGATAATGTTTCTGAATATTAGAAGCATAATGATTTTTCTATGCAGGATTAAAAGGAGTGCGAGCTATAAAATTGACATCATTAACATCAGTAGCGATAGCATTGACTTGGGTATCTTCTTTATCTTTTACTATGCTAAGCAACTCGTCTACCTTAGATGTAAGCTCTTCATTATTTACCTCGTTAATTGAACTTACTCTCTTCGAGGTTCTTTCCACATGCCATTGGGCATCATTATTTTGCATATCATCAAGTAGTTTCTTTGCAAAACTCACTTGCTTTCACATGATTGTTCCTCTATTGTAGTATCTAGCATAGACTTAGACTTTGGGTTAAGACCATTATAAAATAAATGTAATATAAGCCATTCTTCCATCCCATGACTAGGACAGTTCATTATGGCTTCTTTCATCCTTTACCACACAAGCGCTAGTGGATCACAGTCTTCTTGCCTAAAGCTTGTAATGTTGGATCTTAGCTGCATAGTTTTAGATGGGGAAAAAATTTAGTCATAAACAAATTAATACATTCCTCCCAAGATTTAATAGTTCCCTTGGTAGAGCTAGCAACCAATCCTTACCCTTTCCTCTAATATAGAAAGGAAACAATCTTAATATAACAACATTTGGATCTACATCTTTAATATGCATCATGTCGCAAATTTCAGTGAAAGTGTTTAAGTGTAAACCCAAATCTTCAGCAGATGAGCCCCCAAATTTGTTTTGTTGAACCAAACTTAAAAGGTTAGGATTTATTTCATATGTTTCTGCATCAACAGTCGGCTGAGTGATAGGTGCACGAATAAAATCATCACTGGGAGTAGCATACTCCCCTCATCTCTTTTGAGCCATGGCTCTTATATTTTCGGTAATTTTTAAGTAATGAAAACAAATAACAAGTAACTAATTTTTCTGGGTTTTCAAATAGATAGGCCAGGGTTGAAGATCCACCTGCAGCTTCACATCATATGGGATAAAAGATAATAATAAGCGTAGTCATGTGTAATGTT
Source organism: Avena insularis (assembly GCA_023614405.1). Taxonomy (NCBI): domain Eukaryota; kingdom Viridiplantae; phylum Streptophyta; class Magnoliopsida; order Poales; family Poaceae; genus Avena; species Avena insularis. The sequence continues at coordinate 316,789,976 of CM042692.1, read as the reverse complement.
TGAATGGAGATAATCTTTTGTGGGTAACACATCCTAATATACTAGAGCCCCCGTGATGTCGCGGGCATGGCAATAGTTTTTTAATCCAACCGAGTGCACACTGAAGCAACATGCTACAAACTATTATTAAGTGTAAAACATAGATCAAAGCTTTAAGTGGTGATGTTGTTGTGATCCCGAATGGGTCGCTAAGCGAAGACCGTACTACCCTTTCTGTCACTGGAGTTCCTATGAGATCGCCGCTAGCCATGTATCTCACCTCAAGACTTTATCAATCTATGGGATCTTGGGTACCTACAAGTCCACAGATCAAGACAAGAGACAAAGAAACAAAAGATACAAATCTCAATTGCAAACAAAATACAATACTCTCATGAATTAGATGCACATAATCGCTACGAGGTTTCTCCCCAACCCGCAGCCTATGAGGACTACTCACTCGTAACAAATAGATCGGAGATAGAAAACATCATACAAATACTTAGATTGAAATCAAATATTCTTACAATGGTCACCAAATCACAAGGAGATCTAAAGTACAAAGCAATGGCTATGGCTAGTGGAGGGGATGGATGATGGAAGTGATGAACAATGGTGTGGATCTCCTTTGGTGGTGTTGTGATGTAATCTGAGAATGGCGGATCTCTGGCCGGCAGTTGGAGCCTCGAAATATATATGCGTCTTCATGAAAGTCATAGGGTATGATAAGATGAAGCCAATGCCACCTAGTACAAGCAGATGGTACGGGCGGGCCCTACCCATACTAGAGGTCGTTAAGCATGCTGACGCCTGGGAATGGTTTCCCAATTACTTAGTCGTGTAGACTTCCTCAAAAACCTTCATTATGACTCCTGATTTCGCATTAAAAACCGTGATTTCCTACACAACACAATTCAAAGAAAGGTTTTGCATATCTTTGCAATTGTTAGTCATTAGTGGCAAGAATTGAGAGTTTATTGTCAATTGCTTGACCAAAAACAATGATTAAACATGGTGGAAGATGGCTAATTTTGGAGCTATCACCAAGCGAGAAGACAGAAGAAATATCGAACCCGTTGGCAATTTTATTAATAATTCCCTGAGACTTGCACTAGTTACTAGAAAGGTTTTGTCAAGTTAAAAGTACTACTTTAGCTCAAGTTGTCTATGATCAAGAAAATGTGATCCAAGTAGTCCATAACCATAGACATGACTTTTAAAAAAGATTTACCCTACAGGGGTACACAAATAGCAACACACACACGCTCAATCTCGAGGAAAAGCCAAATGAAAGCAAAGAGGTATCAGGACAGAGCAATCACAGAACCCAAAGGTTGCTTTAGGAGGGCCACCCCACTAAGTTACCTGCAATGAAATTGGCCGGGCTCCGGAATGGACCCAGAGGTTTGCGATAGTGGATGAAAAAAACTGGGAACCCAAAAGTGGACTGTGCTTGTCTAGACAGCTTAAACATTCCACGTTCCAAAACAGTATAGTAGTAAATGCCCCTTGAGCAATAGTAGAAAACAAAGTAGTAAAGCATGGTATAAGTACAAGATAGTAGTAAAGAGGCAAACTAATTATGTCCCCCAAAACAAGCTTTGAATTAAGATCATGCATAGGGGGATCCCATAAAGTCTCTTGCATATGGACAATGCAATAATCAAGGAATAGGCATCAAGTACTCGAGTCCTACGGGACACAAGTGAGCGGATAAAATCCAAATCTCAGATATTGCTCACCGGTGCTTCTTTCTTTAGTTATCCCGTTACTACACAATTTAGTCGTTTAGGGTACCTTGTTATCCACCTCCGACTCCACAGAAACCCTGGACATGCAGATCTATGACTCATGTGGCTCAATAAACTCCTTTAGTAGTGTGTGATGGGATACACGGAACAAGCTCTATAGTGGGACTGAAAAGTAAAAGATATGCAATCATGGGATCGCAACTTGATACAGAAATGAGACTCATAATGAAATAATAAAGATAGAGTCATATGTGATATCAATGTAAATGTAAGCAGAGAAATACTTGTCTGGAAACTTAGGGGTGAAATAACCAGGTTCTGGGTAGTACTCAGCAGCCTCTTGGTAACCTCCTTTCTCAACGTCTATCTGGGTAAAAACTAAAGGACAAATGCCCTAGAGGCAAATAATAAAAGGGTTTTATTGTCATATCTCATTAGTTCATAATAGTCATATATCATGATATAACTGTATCAAGTGGAAACATTGATACAGGTGTGGTATACAAACAAACCTAGGTCCCTAGTAGCCTCTATTCAACTAGTCCATTGGGTAGACGATGATCAAGGTTTCCTGATCATGGGCTAAACAAAAGTCAATGACAATGAAGTCATGTCATCTAGAATGATGTGATGGACACTTCCCACCAATGATTATTGCAACGCGATCATATCACTTAGTTTACGTTGCAATTGTGAGAAACAGATTGTCCTAATCTTTAGACCATGAGATCTTATCAATCATTATTACCGGGGGATGCTTTGACCATATCAACCGTCATCTCGTGACAGGGTGACCATAAAGGTGCATGTTGGGTATCCAAAGGGGCATGTAGAGGGAATATGCTTCAAGATCGGGAATTGTTCTCCTGTGTGACGGGAAGATACAACTGGGCCCACTCGGTGAACTACATCCATGTTGCTCAACACATGACTAGGTCATGGGGATGATATTTCACGGGAACGAGTAAAACATTACTTGTTGGAAATGAGATTGAACAAGGTATCATGATGCCGATGATCGAATCTTGGACAAGTCTTGTATCGTGAACAAGGGAATTAGATATATCGTTTCAGGTTCGACACGATGGTGAATCATGGAGTTCATAGGCGTCAAGATGGGCATCCCGGTCCCACTATTGATCATTGATAGAGATCATGTCTATAGCATTCCCGAACCATAGGGAAACATGCTTAAGGGCGATATGACGCTTAGAGATCCTCCTGCGAGATGGAATCACAGAAGAGAGAAATCAGAATCGTTCTAGAGAGAGCCGAAGTTGTTCGGAGAAAGAAGGAAAGGAAAAGGCCGAAAGGAGTTTTTGATAAATGGCAATTTAATATATGCATTTATTATATCTTAATTATGAATTAATATATTATAAATAAATATTTGAATTAAAATTTATAGGGAAACTTCCACATTAGGCCAAAACCCCGAAGGGAATTGACCTAGAGGACATCACCCTAGAAAAGGAGAATGAAAAACCAGCAGAAAATTGTTTCTGCCGCTAGTGGGATTGGCGGCACACATAAGGAGGGCGACAGATAATCACCACCGCTCGAGAGTGGACGCTGGCATATGCGGGTGCGAGCTAGGTGGGTCGGTCGCGGCCCAGCCGGCCATGCAAGATACGTAGGCCGTGGGGAGCCGCACTGCTGGGTCGCGCCGCGTCATTGCACACGCGCACAGAGCCGGTCCTTTCAGGCGCATGTGCCTGCACTGCTGCTGTGGGCCGTTGTGGCTGCTACGGTGCTAGGCCATGCATGGGGGGCTTTTGGCCCACCCAGCTGGTGGCTGTTGGAGCAGTTGGGCTAGGTCTTTGGTCCCAGCCGGCTGTCTACCTGAATTTCATATTATTTCCTTTATTCTTTAGTCCCATATGGCTAACCCAAAGGGGAGGGTACACCCCCCTCCGACTATATAAAGGGATGCCCATGGGTGGGCTTAGACACACCGAATAACATATTCTCTTAGGCTAGAATATCCCTCCCTCTCTCTCTTGTTGCCTTCGTCGTGGCACGGTCCCAAGTAAGGACTCTACACGCAAAGTCAACACATCTGTGGAACCGTTGTGCTGCAGGGATTCCACCATGAGGTCTCCTTAGGCAACTCCAGCAGGGATAAAGGAGTTCAGGAGTCATCGCATCGTATGTGTGTGATAACTCGGGGGAGCTTCACTTACAGCAACCGGGTCGTCGTGCAAGGACCTAGACAAGGGATGACGTGCGAGGAGCTTCGTGACCTTGAGGTCAGACGGGTACAACTACATCATCCACACTCCTACATGAGCGTAACGTCTCTCGGTCTTCAAGGGTACGTTACCGCTATGTTCCTCCATTACTTCATTGCTTCTAGATAGATCCTTGGACATTTAGGGTGTTCCACGTAGTTAAATTTTTGTTATTTGTTATGGAAACCCAATAGTGGTATTAGAGCCTGATCTATGGTTAGTATGCTAGTATGGATAGACACATGCAAAGTGTGGGCATTGATACCCTAGTTGTTACCTTCCCACATGTATTTGTTTATATCGCGGTATTGTGAGATGAAGTGGCCTGGACCAACCTTACGCAAGACTGGTTCCATGCTCAACATACGGCTTGTACCGTATAAGTAGCTAGCGGGTGTCTCCCTCTCTCACAGTATTTGATATAGCATCTACGACGGAAGTCCCTAAAAGGGGTGTAGTAGCGACAACTATTGTATCCATGTTGTGGTTGGAAGTTCGTAAGTAGAAATGGTTCTATCGTGGAAGCCTTAACAACCACATAAAATCTACAATAGATAGAGTAGAGGTGTATAACTTTATGTTGTAGGGAAGGCTTTGTGATATGATATGGTTGCATGTTGTGAAAAGGTAAGGTAGTTTACTTTTCCTATTGCTAAGTCGTATAGTAGTAGTCATCGTGAAGATGAACGACAAGACCGGTGACGTCGTGGACTTGGCGCCAAGACGGAGCACATGATGGATATCATGAAGTGGGAAGACAACCATATCACGTCACATTTGATTATATATGATTTAATATTTGTTTGCATCTTATTTGAGTGCTGGTATTAGATACACAATGGTAGAATTTAAATAGGATGATCCCTAATTAAATACCAACGGAAAAGTGTTCTCCCCTTAGTGTGCACCACCAAGAAAGTCCTTTGTTATGAGGTAGGCCATGATGATCGGATGTCAGACATATCTGCGTTCGCATACGGTGGGTGTAAGCCATGTTGCACAGCGAACACACTATGGTTTAGTTGGCGAGCCTAGCATATGTAGATATGGCCTCAGAATACAACGATCGAAAGATCAAGCACGAGTCACATGGATGATGTGATCGACCGATAAAGTCCACCCTAGCACTCACATCAAAGGCCATGACAATCGGGGATTATGTGGAGAAAAGGGGTCGTGTAATCGCTAAAACTGTCTTTAGGGATGATAGTTGGAGTGGGAGTTTGTTTGAACTCCATATTATGAACTTGGTCTAAGTCCTTGTAGATTATGGCCATTCTTTAGTTCAGGACATCTTTAGTCCATTGATGAATAGGGAGAAACTTAAGATTAGATGGGTCAAATTTCATCCAATAGTACCAACACCTAAGTAGGATCCTCACAAAAAACCATCTCCTCTATATCCTTTGTGAACCCCTAGAAGATTTCCTTGATGAATCCGACGGTAGAGAAGATTCGACTCTTCGTGACAGCCGTGATACCTTTGCAAAGGTCGAACCCAAAAGCTGGGATCGTTTTCAATAGAAAGTGTATATGTGATCTACAAGGAATGAACGTTTCCATGAAATGCTTATGCAGTTTTCAAGTATTGGATACTTAAACTTGTTTTATTAAAAATAGGACCCTCTGCGTGAGAGTTACAGAATGGAACAAGGCACTGATGGCGTGATGATGGTAAGCAAGCTAGTTGATGGTCGACGACACTCCTTCCCTCGAAGTTTATGATTAGGATTAGAAGATTTGAATAAAAACTTTGTAATCAAGTTTGTGAAACTTATTAGTGTGTCTTACTTATTGCGAGACGATTATTCATATTAATAGGAAACAATTCAGTTGTTCTGTTTATATGAATGATATCTTTTATGATTCACATTGCTATTATGAACATGTTATTCTGGTCTATATCAGTATGATAAAAAGACGTTTATGAAAATTGCCAAAAGATATTCAAGTCTAAATAGTGAGTAGCACTATTGTTTAAGTCATTTTGGTTAATGCATGTTTTTCATGTTGATGAAGATTGGGGTCTTAGATATTTGATCTAGAGACTTTGCAAAACCATGCCTCATTGGGCAAAATGACTAAAATTCTGCATTCTAGTAAAACAGTGATATGCTAAGAAGTGTTGAATTTTATACATATGATGTATCGTATTTTCAACAAATAGTTGAAATCATTATTTTGGTGAATTGAGGTAAATATGTGTATTTACTTAATGAAACACAAGTTTGAAACTATTTGAATTATTCAAATGATTTCAAAATGAAATGGATATTAGATTAACAACAATTCCAAAGTCTTTGCGGTTTGATCAGAATATGTTATGGAAACAAACTTCACAAATAGAGGCAAACTATAATGATGTGATCATAAGTGTTTCAGCTAATACTTTATAATAGTGGGATTCAAGATTTTTATTCTGTCCCTTGCAGAATTTCATTCTTGATTAACTTGACTTATTATTGGAATGAGACATACCTACGAACTACAAATAAAGTTTGATGGACCTAAGTATAAGAAATGACCCAGAGTCATGAAATCCCAAATTAAGTAACATTTGAGATTATGAAGTAAAACTTACTTGATCTCATTAAGTAATGGAATTTAATTAATCCTTCCCAATAAACTTCCAAGTTGAAAGGATGGAAATGAAACATAAAAGGAAGACATAAAAGCTTGTTTTGTCACAAAGCTGTTTTGGCAAATGCTTAATGTCTATTGGCTTGAATCAGCAAATAAGTCCAATTTGGAAATTTGTAAAGGACTATTCAAAACTACAAAGTCTTCAAGAGTATGAAGAGAAAGGTTGTAACTGGTACAACAGAAAGGTTTTGATCAATCAGGAATTGCTGAAGTCTTGTAACATAAATTCTCGATTTGATGTAAGAATTTTGGATTTGCTAGAATTATCAAGAAAAGTTTGCAAGTTGAGTGGGAGCTAAGGAGTTTTCCAAACAGAATATGAGGATGACATATTTGAGTGGGAGATGAGTGATATCCTAGAATATCAAATATTGATACGATATTTGAGTGGGAGCGTGACAATGTTCTTGAATATGTAATCGACATATTAGTCACAATGTGTTTGGTATAAGAAATGATTGAATCATATATGGATGAAATTCAGCATATATTAAATATTGTGTGTTCTATGTGATTAGATTAGGATGTTTAATGAACATTAAAAGTCAAAATGCTTGGAGAATTCTGAAAGTGTTCAAAAGGACCTAGTTGAGATTTTGAAAATAGTTCAGAATGGATTCAAGCAAAGAATTAGTTCTTACTTGAATGATTAGGAGAAGTATTGAGTAATGACTCGGTGTTTGCAACAATGGTTAAAATAGGGAAAAGGGATGCACTTCATCAACTATGCCTTGGCATAGTTTTTCCAAGGTAAAACCCATGTTGTTTATACTTAACATAATGTGACCCATGTTCTTAGTTGTAAAGAACAAATATTCTGGAGTGATTTCTGAATCAATCACTGAATCAGAGTTAAGTTTGAACACTGTGAAAGCGTGGCTAGACATCAAAGTGAAAGTGTTGCACTTTGATTAAAATTTACAAAGATATAGAAGCATAAGTAAACTTCAATGTTAGCAAGTATAATTTTGGTCTAGAGAAAGTTCGACTTTTGACTAAGTGTGTTTTATAGTTATATATGAGATCTTGAAAGTTCAATTGACTGATAGATCGTCATTGTATATACTAGAAAATAGAAGTCTCACTTTGTTACCAAAATGATACATTATATGATAATGGTATGAATGTCAAAACAGTTGACATTAATGATTCGCAAAATAGGACCTTATGAATCTGGTGAAACAGATTTAGGACAGGAAGTCCTCCATGAGCAAGCATGATAAATAAACGCATATGAGATATGGTTTATGATTAGTAGCAATGTAGCTAGATTATTTGTACTCTAGTGCAAGTGGGAGACTAAAGGAGATATGCCATAGAGGCAAATAATAAAACAATGTTATTGTCATATCTCATTGGTTTATAATATTTTTATATCATGCTATAACTATATCAAGTGGAAACATTGATACAAGTGTGGTATACAAACAAACCCAGGTCCCTAGTAGCCTCTATTCAACTAGTTCATTGGGCAAACAATGATCAAGGTTTCCAGATCATGGGCTAAACAAAAGTCACTGATAATGAAGTCATGTCATATGGAATGATGTGATGGACACTTTCCACCAATGATTGTTGCAACACGATCATGTCACTTAGTTTACGTTGCAATTGTCAGAAATAGATTGTCCTAATCCATAGACCGTGAGATCTTATCAACCACTGTTACCGAAGGATGCTTTGACTATATCAATCGTAATCTCGTGACAGGGTGACCATAAAGGTGCATGTTGGGTATCCAAAGGGGCATGTAGAGGCAATATGCTTCAATATTAGGAATCCTGTGTGATAGGAAGATACAATTGGGCCCACTTGGTGAATTACATCCATGTTGTGCAACACATGACTAGGTCACGGGGATGGTATTTCACGGGAGCGAGTAAAATAGTACTTGTTGGAAACGAGAGTGAACAAGGTATCGTGATGCCGATGATTGAATCTTAGACAAGTCTTGTATCGTGAATAGGGGAATTGCATATATTGTTTCAGGTTTGACACAATGGTGAATCGTGGAGTTCATAGGCGTCAAGATGGGCATCTATCCCGGTCCCGTTGTTGATCATTGATAGAGATCATGTCTATAGCATTCCCGAACCGTAGGGACATACGCTTAAGGGTGATATGACGCTTAGAGATCCTCCGGCGAGATGGAATCATAGAAGAGAGAGAAATCAGAATCGTTCTGGAGAGATCCGAAGTTGTTCGGAGAAAGAAGGAAAGGAAAAGGCTAAAAGGAGTTTCAGATAAATGGAAATTTAATATATGCAGTTATTATATGTTAATTATGAATAATATATTACATCTAAATATTTGAATTAAAATTTATAGGGCAACTTCCACATTAAGCTAAAACCTTGGAGGAAATTGACCTGGAAGAAATCACCCTGGAAAAGGAAAAAACAAAAAACAAGCAGAAAACTATTTCTGCTACTAGTGGGCTTGGTAGCCCAAATAAGGTGGGCGACGGATACTCGCCGCCGCTCACAAGCGGGGCAGAGAGACGGCAGAGCGTGGAGCGTGGGTACGGCCCACCTAGCCACGCAAGGCATGCCGACCACGAGGATCAGAGCTGCTGGGCTGCACCACATCGTCGCACCCGGCACTGAGCCGGTCCTCCAGGGCGCCTGTGCCTGCACTACTGCTGCTGCGGGCCGCTGGGGCTGCTGTGGTGCTGGGTCACGTGTGGGGGGCTTTTGGCCCACCTGGCTGGTGGCTGTTGGAGCAGTTGGGCTAGGTCTTTTGGCCCAGCCGGCTGTCTTCCCAAATTTCCTGTTATTTCCTTTATTTTTTAGTCGCATATGGCTAACCCAAAGGGGAGGGAACACCCTCCTCCGACTATATAAAGGGGTGCCCATGGGTGGGATTAGATACACTGAATAAGATATTCTACAAGGCTAGAATATCCCTCCCTCTCTCTCTAGTTGCCTTCCCCGTGGCACGGTCCCAAGTAAGGACTGTACGTGCAAAGTCAACGCATCTATGGCACCGTTGTGCTGCAAGGATTTCGCCAGGAGGTCTACTTCCGCAACTCCAGCAGGAATCAAGGAGTTCGGGAGTCGTCACATCATACCGTATGTGTGTGATAACTCGGGGGAGCTGCACTTGCAGCAACCGGGCCGTCGTGCAAGGACCTGGACAAGGGGTGAAGTACGAGGAGGTTCGTGATCTTGAGGTCGGACAGGTACGACTATATCATCCACGCTCCTGCATGAGCGTAACTCTCTCTCAGTCTTCAAGGGTATGTTAGCGTTGTCTTCCTCCGTTACTGCATTGCTTTTAGATAGATTCTTGGGCATTCAGGGTGCTCCGTGTAGTTAAATTTTTGTTTTCTGCTACGGAAACCCTACAAAAACCAAACACACAAGGGTCCAATAAATAAATTTCACAACATATGAAGCATATGCAACAATAAAACATTGTATGTCATGATGGTATGATGCTCAATTGCATGGTATAACATGGTGGGGCTTTATCAACAAGAAACAAATAAGTTCGAACTTTATTTTTCATGTTGTCCTTGCATAAAAATAGTTCTATTTATTCAATTTTGACATGATGCCTGATGAAATTGCAAGTATGGAATGCATGGTTGGAAAGGTCTCATTGCGCTGATCGATTTAGACATATTATTTGTCAAATGCCGGTTTATGGAACTAAAGCTATGATTTTTTGACAACTTTACCATAGGGGAAGCCCCTACGGTTTAGATGATTTATTCAAGAAAATGCCTTTTTATTGCATTAAAACAATTTTTGAAATTTTAATTGTTCAAGAATTAGTTTCAAGGTCACATTGTTAATCCTTGCATTTTGATGACAAAAAGATATTTAATTTGATTTATTTGGAATTAGCAATAAAAAATATGGACTAATGTTGATTGAAAGCAGTTAATAGAACCACAAATCATTTATTATTTTACATAAACTTGAACAGAAGCCAAATTCACATTTAAAATTGAGCAAGTTTCATGTTTTGACTTTTCAAAAAATCAATTCACTGATCAAAGTTTAGGTTAAATTTAACTTTTAAAAATCATGTTTAAATTTGAATTTAGGCTCTATTTTACTAGGTTTAACCCGCAAACAAAATATCCAGGGGCTCATGCACGAATTTTGGTGTGACGGAGGGACCACGGGTTGCTGCTTCTAAAAATGTAGGAGTTTTTACAACAAAGCGCTGGTAAAAAGGACGTCGAGTTCAGCTCGAATTCATCCAGGGGTTTTGCACAAAAATGACTATGCGCGTTAACTGGAACTTGACAGACGCTATTTATCTGCTACCTTTCATTCGCCACTTAGCGAATTCGCACGACAGAAAAGAATATGCGCGTAAGGCTCGAACTCATGACCGTTGGCTCGTGGAGTGAGCATGCAGCCACTTCGGTAGGATAGGGGGTTTGATAGGTTAGGTTTTGAACAAAGTTTAAGTCATGGGCCCTCGACTCTAATGACCCCAATCTAGCGACACCAATAGTGCCATGTTGGCGACGCAATAGAAAGTGGTGGTGACGTTTTAGGGGGTTCTAGGGCACATGGCCTGGCATGTTCGACACAGCTCGGTGAGGCACAACTCAACCTGCCGGCCAACGCGAGAGGGACGCGCTACATCGATGTGTTCATGATCAGGGTGGTTTGGCAGCGGAGCGCGCGTAGAGCACTCAACATAAGGCGGCGACGATCTCGGAAGCAATTGTTCATGCGAGCATGTCTAGGAGGATGAGTGATGATCACCGCGTCCGCCCATGGGCTGGATCAAGCAAAAGTGGTGGCCACCTCGAGTGGGGCTCGTGCTCTGGCTCAAAGGTGTTTCCCTAGGCTCGAGCTCACTTAGGTGCTTCAGCTGCTTCTCCTCTTCGTCTTCGTGATCCAGGCGTTGTATACGATGGGCCACGGCATTCCCCAACACCCACGCATCATGTTTGTCACTCCTACATCAAGTTTTTGGTGATGGCCGAAGCTAGGCCATGGCAGGTCTAGGCTAGCTTAGAAAGGTGGGAGGAGGAGGAGAGGTCTAGGAACTGCCATGGTTGGATCTGAGCAGGGAGTGAAGGGTTCACAACATAGAAAAAACAAAATTCCTATGATAAGAACACCAAAGGTGTTGGGTCCGCAGCATAGAAAATAAAAAATTTCCTACGATGAGAACTATACGCCAAGATCTATCTACTAGATACAGAGCAACGGGTGAAAAAACATCCATGGAGAACTTACCCTCGAAGACAACGAGTTTTGTTAACGAGTAGGAACTCGTGGTTGATGTAGTCGTACGCTTGCCGATCTCAAGATCGTGTGGAAGTCTGAGCGCCGCAAATTAGCAGCGCATCCATCCTCGTACACACATTCAAGCCACCGGACAACCTCCACCTCCTCGCTCCAGCGAATCAGCGGAAGCAGCAACTCCTTTCAGACGCAAGGCCACCGGGAACATGTATCTCGCTAATCCGAGACCATGGGGAAATATCTAGAGGGGAGAGAGATCCTTCACGAGGAGGTGTAGTTTGTGAGAGGGGAGAGGGGGGCTTTATATAGGAGGGAGGGAGACCCCTCCCCTCCCATAGCCAGCGCATGAGGGAGGGACTCCTCCCCTCCTTCATTCATGTGGTGAACCTCCACTCACATAAACATGGCCTCCACCCAAAATCCCACTCACATGTATTTAATTTCCACCAAATTAAATGCAACTCTCAATTAATAAAACTCTTTTATTTATTTTATTCAGAATTTTTTTAATTACTTTAATTAACAAACATTCACATAAAACCCCTTGCAACATTTCAATATCACATGCAGAACCACTTTCTGCAATTTCACCCGAAACAATTCCGGTTTCTATCGAAACAATTCCTGTTTCTATCAAAACATTTCCTACGCTTTGCAAACCTTTTGTCTGGAACATATGTGCTCCTAAATGGTGTCCGGAAACCTTTAAGTGTGTCACCCTACGGTTCACGAATATGCAGACATGATTGAGACTCCTCTCAGATCAATAATCAGAAGCGGGACCTGGAGATCCATACTGACTCCTGCATATTCACCGATAACTTCTGTGATCGTGAGAACCTTTAACGTCAGTAATTTAATCCCTTTGTCTCATGATATAATACATGTCCAAGATTCGATCATCGGTATCCAAATACCTAGTTTGATCTCGTTACCGACATGCACTCTTTTCTCGTTCCCGTGATATAACATTCTAGTGATCACATCACTTGCTTGCAAGCTATCCTAATGTGATATCACCGAGAGGGCCCAGAGTATATCTATCCGTCATCTGGATTGACAAATTCCACTCTTGATCCATGAGCCTCAACATAACACCTTCATAGCACTGAACCCACCTTTATGGTCACCCTGTTACGGTGTGACGTTTGATGTTATCAAGATACTCTTCCGGTGTTAGCAATTAACATGATCTCATGGTCTAAGGACTAAGACTACTTTGTATGATGTTATAGCAATATAAAAATAATGACTTGATCGTAATGCTATACTTCGGATGATTGTTCATCACATCATTTCACAAATGATGTGACCTTGTTATTAACAACATCCAATGTCCATGATCAGGAAACCTTGATCATCGTGTTAATCAACAAGCTAGTCTATAAGAGAGGCATAACTAGGAACCCTTTTTGTTTATTAAACACACATGTATTGATGTTTCCTATCAATACAGTTCTATCATATACATAATAACAACTTTATTATTGCCTCTCAGGGCATATTTCCTTCAAAAGGTGCCAAGATCTAATCTAGAAGATGCATGTAATGAGTATTTGGTCATTCAGAAAAACTTACCCTCAGAGACCAAAAAAATTTTAACGAGATATGATCTCGTGGATGATGTAGACGATCACTTGTTGATCTCAAGTTCAAGTAGACGAGCACTACAACCCGGTAGCGCCTCCATGCTCGGTCACACGTACATCTCGAGTACGACTCACATACCCTCGATCCAATGGGGCAGTGGAAGTAGTAGATCCGCCGAAGAAAACTATTTAGCCATGGCCTGTGCTAATCCAAAAGCCAATAGGAGGAGGGAGAGAGAAGCTTGTATTAGATTGTGAGGGAGAGGAGAGAACCCACCCCACATTATATAGGGGAGGGGTTGCCACCATAGGTGCCTCCACCTCTCCCTCCATTAAGTGGGTGGAGGCTCCACTCACTCCTACTCACCAATCATAATTTCAAGTGGACTCTTGATGGCTTACAAGAGCACAGGTTCGTCAGAGAATGTTTTGTGGAAGTATTAGTTCTAGTTTTTATATCGATCCCAATAAGGATCCTAGGAAAATGTTTATCTGCGGCGTTGCTGTCACACTCAAGATGTCACTTGTCTTGAGTGAATTGACTGCAAGTGTTGAGGTGGAAATGGGTGAGGGAAAGGAAATAATTTTGAGTATTGAACAATACTTAAAGTAATAACATGAAAGTAAATAGCACAAAGTTTGTTCGAGGTTTCCTGTAGGTGAAAGGTTAGACGCGGAGAGAAACAGTTCATGGTGATAGTGAATGTGCCAGATGAATAAAGTGGGATAAGTGATTATGATACTTCTTATTCATATGTGAGTAGGCAAGCAACCCATATAACAATCAAGTGTCCTCTTGGTAGATTCTTATCGATTCTAATGATCCTTCTGCCTATTACCAAAGCCATGGTCAACACATCAATAAAGGTATTTCGACCAGATCAAGGCTTTAAACTTGATTGTTCCTTTTTGTCCTTGAGTTATACTAGCTCCTCTTTGATATCGGCCATGTCACTTGGGGGTCGCCGATTCACTAGTAAACAAGTTCATATCTATGAGATCTCAAGATCATGTTACCCAAGCCCTTAAATTGGATAACGAGCATTAGGCAAACATAGATAATCATTCTCATAGTATAATAATCACGACAATAATCACAAATGGATGGAAATAAGGGAGGCACATCTTATCTCACCAATTCCCTACATGTCCCACGCCTATGGGGATTTACTCACGCATGAGAGGGGACTAGATCAAAGATATAATTATATTGCAAATGGAAATCATCTCCACTTTGTCATAGCAACCAACAATATTGTCAAAGATCAAATCAAATATAAAACAAAGAAGGAATAGAAGTTCAATCCCTAATCTTATAAGTATGAATATCTCTCTTTGTACAAGTGAGGAATTATGGTGGAGTTGATGATCAAGAGGCTTGAGATCTTCAAAGGATGAGATGAAGTTCTTCTCCTTCTCCAGATCCGATCTCCTCTCTTCTAGGACGGTTTGTGGCGGCTGTGTTCATATTCTACCCCATCTCCTTCATAAAAGTTGCTTGTATTGATATAGCATAAGCGATGGAGGGTCATATGGGAGGACCGTATCGGCGGCCTCTGGCCTTACTGCGGGTCACTAAAGGCTCTATAGGTCTCAAATGGAAATACCTTCAATTGGTGATTTGTTCATTTAGGTTTGATTAACCCATAAATGCTCTCGGATCTTTCCAAAAGTGTCCAGCACCTGAAATTCATCACAAACAAAGAAGGTTTCACTAAATTGCAATATTGGCGTTAGTTGAAAGATCAAAACCAACGAAACCCGGTGAAAACCAATGGAAAATCCTTGAGAAAGTGTGTCAATATTTGGAGCTATCAACTCTCCACTCAAAATTCTCATTAATGAATAAAACAATTTTTATTTAAGAATTTTAATATTTGTAAATTCTTTTAATTAATAAACATTTACAGTTACCTCCTTGTACTATTCTCTTATCTTCGAAACAATTCTGGTGTTTCTCGAAAATAGCCCTCGAAACAACTCTATTGCTTGCCAAACTTTTCTCTGACATTCTGTATCTACTCAAAAGCATCAAGGAACCTTAATTATATCAACCTACGGTTCATGAATAATGAAGACATGATCGAGACACCTTTCCGATCAATAGTCAACAACGGGACCTTGTGATCTGTAATGACTCCCGCATATTGTGAGCATGTGAACCGTTAACATTGTAACCAATTCATTTTGTATCACGATATTTTACTTGTCAGAGATCCGATCATCGGTATCAATCGTACCTAGTTCGATTTTGTTACCGATAAGTACTCTTTACTCGTTCCGTGATATGACATACTTGTGACCTAGTCACATATTTGCATGATGTGTCGATGTGATATCACCAAGAGGGCCTATAGTATATCTCTCCGACATCTAGATGGACAAACCCCACTCTTGATCCATGAGCCTTAACTAATACTTTCAGAGTACCCAACGACACCTTTATAGTCACCCTGTTATGGTTTGACGTTTGATGTCATCTAAGAACTCCTCCAGTGTTAGTGATTGGCATGATCTCATGGTGTGAGGATTAGAATTACTTCGTATGTGTATGTTACAACAATGTAAACTTAATGACTTGATCATATTGCTATACTTACTTTTTGTGTATGTTCATCACATCATTCTCCTAATGACATGATCTCGTTATTAACAACATCTAATGTTCATGATCACGAAACCTTGATCATCTATTAATCAACGAGCTAGTTAAATGAGAGGCATTACTAGGAATTCTTTTTTGTTTATTAGACACACATGTATTAACGTTTCCGGCTAATACAGTTCTAGCATGAGAAACAAACATTTATCATAAACATTGAATAAGATAATAACTATTTTAGTATTGCCTCTCGGGCATATTCCTTTCAGGGAGGTGTCAATGGGGATCTAGATAAAAAAGGGGGAAGCTTCCTCCCTTGGGTTATAGTTTACCTAAAGTAGGTGCTCGGGTTAGCTCTTCCCTCTCAGACGTCTCTCTCTCTTCTCTAGCTGGATGTGACCAGGGTTAGTTGAGGCAGGGGGCTCGTCTTGGGCAGCAAGAAGAGAGGGGGCAGACAATTGGGGTGATGTGACCTCCTTGGGTCCAAGCATGCCATGGCCAAGGAATGTGGGCGGGTGGTCACAATTAGAGGTGTGGTTTAGGTGGGTTGTGGGTAGGTTAGATGGTTTGGTTGATCCTCTATAACAGATCATTCATAAGAGAGAAAACCTAGTTAGATTAGTTAGAGATATATGCCACCAGGGCATATCTAGGCACTAGGTAGAAACCCCTCAGGTTGGTTTGGGTTTTAGATGCTAGGTGGATCATGTTTAGGTGCCAAGATTGCCATGTAGTGTAAGTTTAGTTTCTTTTAGTTTGGAAAACTTTGTTTGATTCAAAACCACTCAAAAACCAAGAAAATTTCAAATAGAATAAGAAGGGTATGAGATGGGAAGATGTGCATGGCATCATAAATGCATACATTCTAGTTGTGAAAACAACTAGAACATTCTAGTTGTGAAAACAACTAGAATATCTCATGACACATTTATTTAAATATGCTTATTTATTTTTAAATATGAGCCATACAAGAATTATGGAAGGCTTTTCACTTCATATGATGTTTTTAGATGATGGGCATGCATGAATAACAAGGTGGCCATGCTAGTGTATGTACCACTAGATATTCCATATAACGACAATTAAGATTCAAACATGGACATAATTCAAATGAAACCACATGAAGGGATTAAATGATGAATTTCTACTCACATGGCATGCAAAGGTGGCCATGCATGCTTCCATGTATGGGAGCATGTAAATATGATTTAAATCCATTTAAAAATGGATCATTGCATTATAAGAAGAGAAATACACATATAAATCCATATGGAACATAGCTTGTATCAAACCATTCCATAACCCACATGTATATGTATATTTCTACAAGGAGCCTTCCAAATAACACATGAGCTTGATTAAAACCCAATTTCAAATAAAAGGACCTCACATGGAATTTAAATGGTGGAATTCCCACAAAATCATGTAGACAAGGTATACATGGATAAATGTGGCAAGAATCCACACATAGTATATGGGCATGAATTAAATACAAGCAAAACAAGTAGAAGCCTCATGTACATGCATGATAGAATTATTGAGCAAGATATCATCATAAGGATCCATAACAAGAATATAGGTAGAATGAATTAAAGAGACATGCCCTCAACTCAATTTGGTCATTATATCATTAATCAAATAACAATAATCAATAATATAAAGGTTGGAGATTGCGATTCCATCAAATATGGCACCAACTAGACTGAGACTAGGTAGAAGAAAATAGAGGAAGGCAAATCCATGATATCAAGAAGCAAATACAATTAATAAGAGGCAAGTATAATATACAAGAAGCATGTATAATGGATAATAACCAAATACAAGACAAAATTATAATGCAAGATTTAATATGATGCTCAAATGTAGTCAGTGGCGAAGGACATAAAACATCTAAGGTAGGGCAAACTCCCAAAAAATGATGTAAATATCAAAATAGCCTCGAGATAGTACTACATATGAACCAAACATAATCACTTAATGCAATAAAAATAGTAACATATTTGAGTATAAGTAAAACAAAAAATACTAATTATGAAGCTTTAGTGATGTATTAGAGTCCCAAGGAATGGAAAAAGATATAACTTTTTTGTCAAAATCTTATGTATTTTACCAACGAAGACTTTTATCCCTTGCTCTATGTAGCATATCATCAAGTCATGGAGAAGCAATCATGAAAATATTTTTGCGCAACTCGATCTTGATGATCTTTAATTTTTCATCGAGAAAGCCCTTTCAACTTTTATCGTCACCACTAGTAAAAGGAATGCTAGCTCAACAAGACGGTAAACTGTATGAAACATGATGTATCGTTCAAAGAGATAATCTTCTAAGTCTTTAATTGTCGTTGTATTGGGAACAACAGTACCTAAGAAGGTTAGATAGAGGTGTGGGGACTAGCAGGGAAGCTATCGACGGCGTCCGCAAGCGGGATTGGATACAAGCAAGCGTAGTTGGACGCAGGAAGTACCCAGGTTCGGAGCCCTCGTGGTGAGGTAAAACTCCTACTCCTGCCGATCTGACTATAAGCGATATACGAACTACAAGTGCTTCTCGAGCTGTATTCTATAGCTACTCTCTTAAATGCACTAAGACCAACCCTGTCTACTGAGGCCTTTCCTCTCCTTATATAGGCAGAGAGACAACGGTCTCACTAGCCAATCCGACTGGTGGCCCTCACAAGTGGGTCCTAGCCGACTGGTCATCTACAGTAACCGGTACAACCATGTCCCATCAGAGTACAAGCGGTATGGCTGTCGTGGGCATAGTGAACGTCGTGCGAGCATGGCGTCAGCATCGGGCCACTATTCCTGTGTCATCCCGACAAAGTCTTCGGTATGGCCTAATAGTTGCCAGTCTTGTCGTCATACAGGGCGTACCTCGCACTGTTCCACACGTCACCCTGTCCCCTTGATTAGTGCCGGCTACGCTGTTGTAGCCGGCTGCTTCTCGCTGCTCCGACTACCTCACAATAGCCGGCCTGACTTGCCTTGTCCGGCTGCACTTGACCAGCCGGACGCGATCCGACTACCCTGTTTATTGTCTGGTTGGGGTATCTGGGGGTCATCCCCCCGACACTAGCCCCCAAGCGCGCGTGGATTTCGCCCTTAGGTGAAATGTGCGCGCACTCCTTCTTTGTTCGAATTTCTGACCGGCTACGCCTGGCGGTTGTGCTACCCGTGACGTCAGCGATGACGCCGGCCACGCGCGCACGCGCCATCATTACTCTGCGCGACGGCGCAGTAACGCCCCGCCGCACGCCGCCTCGAAATCGCGCCGACGCTTCGGTTCTTGCTCCGGGATCTTCTGCGTACCCCGCGTCTGCACACGGGATCTGGCGCGGCGGTTGGGGTGGGAGACACGTCGATGGATGCCACGTTGTGCTGCGGGCGGTTTCCCTCCCGGGCCTTTAAAGGAGGGTCCGGGGGAGGGCAGTTTCTTTCCTTCGCTTCCCCCACTCCCATTTGCCTTCTTCTTCCTCTGCACTCCATCCTTCTGCGCCTCGCTGCTGCTGTCGCTGTAGCCCGCTACACCACCTGTTTGTCATCGCCGGCGGTACGGGCCACCATCATTCGTCCGCCACAGCGCCCTCCAACGAACCAGAGATGGATGCTGAGCGCGGAGCATGGTGTGACTCCTCCGTCACGGAGGACCATATCCAAAAATATCGCACCACCCGCGTCCTTCCGTCGGAGGAGGAGGTAGAGGTACGGCTTGCGCCGGCGAGAGAGGTGTCGCCGCATCCGGCGGAGGGAGAACGGGTGATTTTCCACTCGCACCTGGTGCGCGGGTTCGTGTTGCCAGTGCACCCGTTCTTCCTCACGTTCCTCGCCTTCTTCGACCTTCGCCTCCACCATCTCGGCACCAATGCAATCGGCATGCTGGCGCACATCATGGCCTCCTGCGAGAGCTACCTCGGGATCCAGCCGGATCTCGGGCTCTTCTGCTGGCTCTTCCGAGTCCGGCAGCAGGTGCAGTTTACGAAGGGGCCGCTAGTCGTCTGTGGCGGTGCCTCCATCTACTTCCGCGCGCAGACCGGCTACCCGAAGTTCCGGATGCATGACATGGTATGACTGTGGCAGCAGTCGTACTTCTACGTCAAGAACCGCACCAACGTGGACCGAATCAACCTTCCGGCATTCCAGGATGTGGAGTCTAGCCGGCAGCACCGGGAATTGTAGATCTATGGCGACAAGGCGGAGTCGGATGCGATGCTGCAACCCATGCGCTCCCTCGTCACCTGCCGGCTAACCGGCCTGGACATCACCCTCAGCTGGATGTCCCAGCTAATGATGTTGTTGCAGAAGCGAGCACACAAGATGTGCTTCTACTCCGGCCGGCTGGACCCGACTCGGGTGTCACGCCGCGATCCCCGCTACCACAACCTGAAGGAGTGGGTGTGGACGATCACCAAGGAGCGGCTGCCGGAAGGCTGGTCCTTCGGGTTGCCCTCCTACAACCGGGACAACCATGCGTCCCAGGTAGGTCCCTTTAGCCGGACTTTTCTTTTGTATCTCTTTCCTTTCTTTTTTTGTTTTATCCGACTAATCTTTTGTATTCGGCAAATCTTCCCTTGCATACTTTATGAGGAGGGCGACACCCCCCTTGAGACGTTCACGCCTGACTTGCCCGAGTCGCGCGCTCGGCGGTCTGGCAAGGAGTCGGACGGGGATGGGGATGCCTTCCCTAGCTGGAACGATGAACCGGCCGCCGATCCCCACGCGGAGGTTGACGAGGAGGAAGAGGCCGCGCCGGCCTTCGATCCGGCACAACGCCTTGTGACGGACGATGACTCCAGGTAGTCTGGCGCTGGCGGGAGCGGCTCCAGCCGTTCCAGCGCTAACCGGACTGCCGCGGAGAAGCCGGCCCCCAAGAGGAGCCGGACCAGCGCCCTTCTGCCGAGTCGCCTTGGCCGGAAGAAGGGGCCGCCCTCGGTGGTACAGGGGTAAGTTCTTCTCTGGGTGCCTTTACTATATTTGCTTCTTTTGTTTGCCTTTGGCTTACATGCTTATTTTTCCTTCTTCTCTTCTTTTGTCTTTTTAGCACGCTGGTCTCCTTTCCAGCCGCGAGACCGGCGCGAGCGCCGACTGGGTAGCCACCTCGCGCCCCAGCCATGTCTGTCTCCGCCCCTCCTTCCTCCGAGGCACCGCCTCCGCCGCAGGCTCGAGCTGAACCGGCTGCATCAGCCAGAGCGGAGGGTCCTCAGCCGGACGTGGTGGTCCAGCCGGAAACGGTTGAGGCCACCACGCAGGGCGGGGACGGCTCTTCTGCGGGAACGCAGAGGGCGGTAACCGGCAAGGAGCTCGTGGTTGTCGGCGACGACAACTCCGAGGACGAGCCGGGGAGGAGTGGAGGACAGCGGTGGTCGCCGTGAAGGAGTCCCTGGCCGCCAACGCCGTGGACGACGATGCCTCCTCCGCCGCCTCGCTGACGGATATCGTCGCCACCCTTGAACTGGCGGTGAAGGAGATCCGACTGCTGGAGGCCGCAGCTGGCGGGAACCGGTCCTTGGAGCAGAAGCTCGCTGCTGCCAACGGAACCTCCCAGAGTAAGTTTGCTTCATCCGGAATCATCTTGTTTTTTTACGATAGCCAGTTTTGTCGCAGCTATCCTTGTGTGCGCTCAGCATGGATCGATCGCTTGAAGAAGGCGAACGATCGGCTGAGCAAGTACAACTCCCTGCTGCGGCTCCAGAACAAGGATTGGCATGCCAAGGTAGATGGTCTGGAGGCCACCGTCAAGGAGTGTGATGCCTCGCTCGCCAGCCGGGTTGATGCCTTCAACCTTCTCGAGGCCTAGAACAAGGACCAAGAGAAGGAGATCAAGCGGCTGGCGACGAAGGGGAAGGCCCTGGTGGAGGAACTGATGCAAGTCGGTCATACGACTAAGGGTAAGTTCCCTTTTCCCGTCTCCTTTGTCTTTCCGGATCTGGTAGCCGGATCTGACTATCTTTTTTCTGACAGTGTTTTATCCCGGCATAGACCTGCTGGCGTACAACCGGCTGCAGGAGAATTGGCCTGGAGCACAGCCGACAGCCCAGGAGCTCGTCGTTCTTCTCAGCAAGGAAGATACCAAGCTTCGCCAAGCGGCGCAGGCCATCTTCTCGTTTCTGTTGTCGGATGCTCCGGTCCCGGAAACAATGGCGCAGCTAGCCACGAAGGTGGGGGAGGTACCGGCTGTCATGGACCGGCTACGGGACTTGGTGGCGCAAGCCAGAGCGGAGATGGCTCTGGCCCTCATGCTCTCATGGTACAAGGATGCCCGCGTCGAGAAGATCGATGGAGGCTTCCGCGCCGGTGCCGATCTTCCTGCCATCCGACAGGCTCATCCGGAGCTCCGAGGCTCCGCCATCAAGATCGCCGACTACGTGGATCCCGACGACGTGCTCACCGACTCGGAGTCTGTCGGTACTCCGGATGCGGAAGCTTCGACACAGCCAGCTAGGGACGCCGGAACCGGGTTGGCCACCGCGCCTCCTCCTCCGCATGAGGCTGCTGCCAGCCAAAGCGCTCCGCACGGCAAGGGTCCTGCCATTTAGTTATCGCCCCGAGATGCCGGGTGTATTTGTTTGTCTTGTCTTGTCTTGAAACTTGTCTGTCTGTACTGGCTGCCTCTGGCGCTGGGTAAACTTATGGGAGCTTCGTCTCCCCTTTCTTTTTAATGTCAATTTGAACCAGTTTGGTTTGCCCTCAACTTGTGCGTTCTGCATGCTCCTTGAAATATTCTGCCGGTTGAATTTATCCGGCTGGCTTCGCACGGCTAAACACTTTTAGCCGGGGGGAGCTGCAATTCCAGTGGGGGCGCGCTAGCACACCCACTGGATGTAGCCCCCGAGATTTGGAGTAGCTGGCGTAGCCAGGTACTTCGAATCTTCCTTGTTTCCTCAAGTCCTCTAACTTTATCCGACTAGACGCATCCTAGTCGGTTGCTTCCACTGGTTGAACGCCTGCAGCCGGGGGAACTAACATTCCAGTGGGGGTACGCGAGCGCACCCACTGGGTGTAGCCCTCGAGATTCGGAGTAGCTGGAGTAGCCAGGTACTTCGAATATTCTTCGTCTTCTCTTGCTCCTTCCCTTGCCCTCACCTGGGCTCCAAATATCCGGCTAAACACCCTTAGCCGGTCGGGAAACTACAAGATTCCACTAGAGGCGCCCGAGCACACCCAGTGGGTGTAGCCCCCGAGATTCGGAGCGCTTGATGAAGGCAAGGACTTCGAATCTTCTTCTCTTTTTTTCCTAAATTCCGACTCAAAGTAGTCGTACAAAATATACATACACATACATTCTCACATGTTAATAGGTTAGTCTGCTAAACTGTAGCCGGAAGGCGGATTTGTTTTTTGAAAACTAGCTTGCGCCTTTCTGGACACTTGGTCGTTTTCCCGTGTGCTCTGCTTTCGCTATGCCCTTGCTGCAGCCGGGTTGATCTCAGGCCGGAATCGAAGGGGCTGACAAAGACATCAAGACGGTACTAACGGCTTAGCAGCCGGATTGTCTTAAGCTAGTTGCGAGGACGAGACGCCCGATCTGTCGGGTCTCCTCTCTGTTTTTCATGTGGGATGCCTCGGGCTTTTGCTCTTGCTAGCCGGACAGTCGGGTTGCGGTCTGTAGCTGAGACAAAGAGTGGGCCTCTAACATCGTCGCACACTACTCAGCCGGTTTGTTGACTTAGCAGGCCGGGCCAGCCGGCAAGCCCCCGGGTAGGGGTTGCCGGAGCTGGAAAATCTTAACCGGAAAAACGGGCATACACATTTCTAGCAAGGAGCCCCCAAGCATCTCGTAGGGGTCCGCATTTTCATTCATAGGGTTTGTGGGATACATACACTGTCGGGTGACTAGGTGTAAAACGGGCAGGCGTAGCTGTGGACGCCGGCCTCGGTCTCGTCTGACTTGTCCATCTTGTTCTTGCGTGGCTGCTGCGTGTCGATGAGGTAGTAGGAGTCATTAGGCAGCGCCCGGCTGACGATGAAGGGGCCCTCCCTGGGTGGCGATAGCTTGTGCATGCCCTTCGTGTCCTATACCAGCCGGAGAACCAGGTCGCCCTCGCGAAACGTGACTGGGCGGATCCGGCCTGAATGGTAGCGGCGTAGTCGTTGCTGGTACAAGGCCGATCTGGACAATGCCAGCTCATGGGCCTCCTCGAGGAGGTCCACGCCATCTTCCCGTGCCTCCTGGTTGGCCTTTTCATCGTAGAGGAGCTTGCGCGGAGAGTCGAACTCGATATCCGCGGAGAGGACGGCTTTCGATCCGTAGACCAGGAAGAATGGGGTGTAGCCGGTTGATCTATTCGGCGTGGTGCGGAGGCTCCATAGCACAGCCGGAAGCTCGTCGATCCAGCACCCGAGCGACCGCTCCAAAGGCTCGATGAGGCGTGGCTTGATGCCGGCTAGCACCAAGCCGTTTGCCCTTTCGACTTGCCCATTGGAATGTGGGTGCGCGACGGAGGCAAGGTCCAGCTGGATGCCCTTGTTGCTGCAGAATCGGGCGAAGGCCCCCTTAGCGAAGTTCGTGCCATTGTCGGTGATGATGTTGTTGGGGTAGCCGAACCGGTTGATGACGTCGGTGAAGAAGTTAACGACTGTCGCCCCATCCAGCTTCTGGATGGGCTTGGCCTCGATCCACTTTGTAAATTTGTCCACCGCGACCAGCAAATGGGTCATGCCTGTGCGCGCCCGCTTGAAGGGACCGACCATGTCGAGGCCCCAAACAGCAAAGGGCCAGGTGATCGGTATGGTCTTGAGCACCGAAGTCGGCATGTGCCTGAGCTGCCCAAAGCGCTGGCACCCATTGCACGCATGGACTAGCTGTTCGGTGTCCTCGAGGGCGGTGGGCCAATAGAAACCATGGCGGAACGCCTTGGTGACTATCGCCCTTGACGAAGCATGGTGCCCGCACTCGCCCTGGTGGATGTCCTTGAGTAGCCGGTAGCCTGTGTCCACATCGACACACCTTTAGAAGATGCCGGACACGCTGCGCTTGTATAGTTCTTTGCTGATGATGGTGTACGTGTGCACGTGGCGCCGGATTTTCCTGGCCTCCACCTCGTCATCCAGAAGCTCCCCGTTGGCGATGTAGTTCATGAAGGGCTATGCCTGGGATGGTATTTTCTGGATGACGAGGATGCTCCCGCTCTCCGGTTGATGGTCGTCGGGGGGTCGTCCGGATGAGGTACCCAGGACGGCAGCCCTCAGGCCTGCCTGGTGGATCCGATTCGGGCGAGCGAATCAGCTGCCTCGTTGTTGGCACGAGGGATGTGATGGAATTCACATCCGTCGAAAAAGGCGCTGAGCTTCTGTATGTGGAAGCGGTAGAGGGCCATGTTTGCATCGCGGGTGTCCCATTCACCGAATACTTGCTGCACCACCAGGTCCGAATCGCCGAAGCAAAGGATCTGGTTGACCCCGATCTCTCTGGCTAGACGGAGGCCATGCGCTAGTGCCTCGTATTCGGCTACATTGTTGGAGGCCTTGAAGTGGATCTGCAGAACATACTCCAGCCGGTCTCCCTTGGACGAGGTGAGCACGATGCCGGCTCCCAAGCCCCCGAGCATTTTCGACCCATCGAAGTGCATCCTCCGGTGGTCCGCATCCGAAACCGGTGGGAGGTACTGGGTCTCAGCCCAGTTGATGAGGAAGTCCGCCAGCACCTGCGACTTGATCGTGAGTCGGGGCTCGTACTGGATGGAGTAGGCGGCGAGCTCGATAGCCCACTTAGCGACTCGGCCGGTGGCGTCTTTGTTGCTGATGATTTCTGAAAGGGGTGCGGTGCACACGACCTTAATCGGATGTTCCTGGAAATAGTGCTTGTGCTTCTTGCATGCCACATACACGCCGTAGCACATCTTCTGGTAGTGGGGGTAGTTCTGCTTGGAGAGGGAGAGAACCTCGATGAGGTAGTAGACAGGCCTCTGAACCGGCTGAGCCTTGCCTTCCTCGGGGCGCTCCACCACCAGGACGACGCTAACGACCCAGCTGATGGCTTCTATATAGAGCAACATCGGCTCCTTGCTAGCCGGCGTGGCTAGAACCGGTGTTGTGGATAGCATGCGCTTGAGGTTGTGAAAGGCGGCGTCGGCTTGCGAAGTCCAGGAGAACTTGTCCGTCTTCTTCATCAACGGGTACAACGGGAGTGCCTTCTCCCCTAGCCGGCTGACGAAACGACTAAGGGAGGCCAGGCATCCGGTGAACTTCTGGACTCCAAGCAGGCTCCTGGGCGGCTGCATCCTTTCGATGGCCGCAATCTTCTTCGGATTCGCCTTGATACCTCGTTGCGATACGAGAAAACCGAGTAATTAGCCGGATGGGACCCCGAAGACGCATTTCTCCGGGTTTAGCTTCATCTGGTACTGCCGGAGATTGCCAAATGTCTCTCCCAGATCTTCGAGGAGGGTGCGCTTCTCCTTGGTCTTGATGACCACATCGTCCACATAGGCGTGCACGTTTCGGCCTATCTGCGAGTGCAGGCACTTCTGCATGCAGCGCTGATAGGTAGCGCCTGCATTCTTCAGACCGAAAGGCATGGTTACATAGCAAAAAGCCCCATAGGGGGTGATAAATGATGTCTTAATCTGATCAGCCGGGTTTAACCAGATCTGATTGTAACCGGAATAGCAATCTAGAAAAGACAACAAATCACAGCCGGCCGTGGAATCGATGACTTGATCGATACGGGGCAATGCGAATGGGTCTTTCGGGCACGACTTGTTCAGGCTGGTGTAGTCGATACACATGCGCCAGGTCTTGTTCTTTTTCAACACTAGGACTGGGTTCGCCAGCCAGTCCGGGTGGTACACTTCCATGATGAACCCGGCTGCAAGGAGCCGGGTGCTCTCGTCACCGATAATCTTCCTCTTCTCTGCGAACCGGCGCAGAGGTTACTTAACCGGCTTTGCATCCGGCCGCACATGAAGTGAGTGCTCGGTGAACTCCCTCGGTACACCTGGCATGTCCTTGGGTGACCATGCAAAGATGTCCCGATTCTCACGGAGGAAGTCAACGAGCGCGCCTTCCTATTTTCTATCCAGATTGGCACCAATGGTGACGAACTTGGTCGGGTCGGAGGGGTCGAGCAGGATCCTCTTCGTCTCCTTTTCCGGCTGGAAGGCTCCTTCTCCAGCCGGCTTGCTGCTAGCCGGTATGTCTTGCAGAGCCATGGCCACATTGCGCATGATCACGCGCTTCTCCTCGGCTATGATGAGGGCCTCTGCCAGTTTGGAACCGACTGAGTCGCACTCCATTGACTGCCTGAAGCAGCCAGTGATGGTGATCACGCTGTTGGCTCCTGACATCTTCGTCTTGAGGTATGCATAGTGGGGGACGACCATGAACTTGGCGAGGGCGGGGCGCCCCAGGAGAGTATGGTAGGAGCTTGTCAGGTTTACCACCTCGAACCAGATCGGTTCGCGGCAGAAGTTCTCCTCGGTCCCGAAGATGACGTCCAGCTGGATTTTACCCAGCGGGGCGCAAGCCGGCCCTGGCAGCACGCCGTGGAACATTGTGGTGGTCGGGCGCAGGTCGCATTCGCGAATGCCCAGCTTCTTCAGCAAAGACCGGTAGAGGAGGTTGAGGCTGCTGCCTCCATCGATTAGGATGCGAGAGAAACGGCACGTGCGCGGGTTGGAGACGATGAGGGGATCGAGTACCATGGCGTAGCCCCCGGGAGTCGGCAGCTGCTCCGGCTGGTCTTCTCGGCTCTAGGTGATGGGGTTTCACCGCAGTAATCGGGGACCGGAGAGACGATGGCGTTGACCTCCTTGGAGTGTCGCCTGCGGCTGTGCTTGTCGTCCAGCTCCGTCTCGAAGATATGGTAGGCAGCGTGCGGCTGGGGGTAG
The DNA here is from genome assembly GCA_023614405.1 of Avena insularis. Classification (NCBI taxonomy): domain Eukaryota; kingdom Viridiplantae; phylum Streptophyta; class Magnoliopsida; order Poales; family Poaceae; genus Avena; species Avena insularis. Next base: position 316,762,135 of record CM042692.1, on the reverse strand, counting down.
CCATTGTTGTTCTTGCCGCTGTTGCCGCCGTTACCATCATTGTCGGCTCCCCTAGCCGGTGGTGGCGGTCCACCGGGAGGGGGCAGGGGAGATGTGGCTGACTACCCTAGTCTTTTAGCTGGCGAGTCTAGCTGCAATTCTGGGTGGTGTGCGTAGCCGGTTTGAAGGGACCGCTGTGCCATTTGCACGGACCATCAAACATCTGGTCGAAGGTGAGCCGTGGCTTCTGCCTCCTTGCATCATTAGCCGGTGCGTCGGGCGCACCCTCCACGGCATTGACCTGCCGCGCGTGGTAGCGGGGCTTCTGTTGTCCGGCTTGGCAGTCCCCATGGAACCGGTTGTCGTTGCCGTGGCGCCTAGAGGATCCGGCTTCTCCATCCGGATTGCTCGGACGGTCGCGAGATGGCTCCATAGGAGTCGGCTGCCCGTCAGCATTTACTCGGAGGGGTTTCTTCATGGCGGCATCCGCCGTGGCGTACTGGTCCGCAACCGTCATGAGCTCCGCCATGGTTTTCGGCTCGTCACACAGTAGGCGGTGGCGAAGCATGGTGCCTTCTCGGCAACCCTCGATGAAGAAGCTAATGGCCTGGCTCTCCAGGATGCCCTCACACGTGTTGTGCAGCTCTGTCCACTTGGCGAGGTACTCGCGGTCGGTCTCGCGGTCTCGCGGTCGCCCCGGGCACTTGTACGTGCCATTGAAGTTGCGGACGAACACCTTCTCGAAGTCTGGCCAGGCTTTGATGCTGTTGGGCGCAAGGCTGTTGAGCCATGTCCTTGCCGACCCGGTTAGCATAAGGAGGACGTATCGCACAGCTGTGCGCTTGTTCCCATGGGCGATGCCGACTGCCCTGGCATAGTCGACCAGCCAATCTTCCGGCTTCATGATGCTGTCGTACTTGGGGTGTCCCTGGGCAAGGTGAACTTATCCGGAAACGGCTCGTTCCGGATGCGGGGTCCGAAACAGACCGGTCTGGTGGAGTCTTCTTCTTCCGTGACGCGCTCTTGAGCGAGGAGCTCGATGCGGTCACGGGCATCCGGACGATCCGGGTTGGGTGCTCCCACCCGGCCCGAGAGACGGGAACCGGCGGGTCTTGGTGCTCCGGTTGGTGGAGGGGGAGGTGGTGGGTTGATGTTCACCATTTGCTCCTGGCACGACTGGCCCTTGTTGCCAGAGCTGCGGCGCTTGCTGCGGGCCTTAGCCGGCTGAGGGGAGGACGCCTGTTGGGTGTCGCAAGGCGCGCCCTTGCTGTTCACAGGCGGCTTGCTCCCCTTGGAGTAGCTGGGGTCCTCCTGCATCTGCCGGTTGGCGTCGGCCTGCTCATTCGCGATTCGGGGGAGCTCCTGCACGCGAGCGTGCTGCCAGGCTCGCTCCTCGCCCTCTAGGTTGGACAGCTCCTCTGCTGCGGCTCGCGCCGCGTGCAGGTTCTTGATGGGTGTGTTGTAGGTGGGCCGGATGAGGGCGGGCACGAGATCCGGCTCCCCATCCTTTTCCATCCTTCCGCCCAGCTCGCCACCCCGGCGTCGCACCTGACCATGCCGGCTCGGCTCCGTGGCAGCCGGAGTGAAGCCGTGCGCGCGGTCGTACTCGCGCCAGGTAATCTCGAGTTGCTTGCGGGTTGCCGCCAGCTCCATGGCCTCCTGACGAAGGATCTGTCTTTCCATGGCGAAGTTGGCTTCCGCCTCCTCCGGGTTGTCCCCGAGGTTAACCGGCATCAGGAGCCGATCAATGGCCTCCTCTACTGGATTTCGAGGCTGCGGAGGTTCCGCCTTCGCCCGCGCCCTGCTCCCGCGGCTGGCGGGGGTCAGAGCTGGAGCCGGCCATCATGACCTCCATGCCGAGGGAGGCGACGAGGGTGTTGCCACCCAGATGCGGTAGCTCCGCGACAGAGACGATCTCCCTAGGGAAACACTCCGGAACGGTGGCGACGTAGACGGGAAGGTCGCCGAAGAGCAGGATGGAGCCGTTCGCCGGGAAGGCGGTTCGGGCGAAGCAGGAAGCATTATCGATGACGCAGTCAAACTTGCCGAGCGTGAGCACCAGGCCGGAAGCCACGCGCTCACCGGCTGAAGTGCGGAGTCCCGTGCGGAACGTGACTCCGGTGGAAGCCATCTGCCCCACGGTGGGCGCCAACTGTCATTGTATTGGGAACGGCAGTACCTAAGAAGATTAGATAGAGGTGTGCGGACTAGCAGGGAAGCTATCGACGGTGTCTGCAGGTGGGATTGGATACAAGCAAGCGTAGATGGACGCAGGAAGTACCCAGGTTCGGAGCCCTCGTGGTGAGGTAAAACTCCTACTCCTGTCGATCTGACTATGAGTGATATACGAACTACAAGTGCTCCTCGAGCTGTATTCTCTAGATACTCTCTTAAATGCACTGAGACCAACCCTTTCTACTGAGGCCTAGCCTCTCCTTATATAGGCAGAGAGGCAACGGTCTCACTGGCTAATCCGACTGGTGGCCCCCACAAGTGGGTCCTAGCCGACTGGCCATCTACAGTAACCGGTACAACCATGTCCCATCAGAGTACAAGCGGTATGGCTGTCGTGGGCATAGTGAAAGCCGTGCGAGCCTGTCGTCAGCATCGGGCCACTGTTCCCTCGTCATCCCCGCAAAGTCTTCGGTATGGCCGAGTAGTTGCCAGTCTTGTCGTCGTACAGGGCGTACCGCGCACTGTTCCGCACGTCACCATGTCCCCTTGGTTGGTGCCGGCTACGCTGCTGTAGCCGGCTGCTTCTCGCCGCTCCGGCTACCTCACAATAGCCGGCCTGACTTGCCTTGTCCGGCTGCACTTGACCAGCCGGACGCGATCCGACTGCCCTATTTCTTATCTGGTTGGGGTATCCGGGGGTCATGCCCCCGACATTAATTCTCCGCATATGAATAACGAATATCTCAATTTGATCTTATATAGGATGATGCTCATGATAAGATAAATCTCCATGAAACATGATAAATCTTTGCAAAATGACAAATCTTATTCAGATTGAACCTATATAATGAGTCACTTGATTCAAGCAAAGAAGTTCTAAAGCAAATCTATTGATACCTCATCAAAGCGATTGTCAAAATCGGTTGTAATATAATCTATAGTTAAATAGAAGGTGTCCATATCATGAAAATAATCAGTAGTGCCCGAGTGTCTCCCCTATTTTAATGTTTTTTTACTCATCTTATTACCATTTCATCCGGACATAGGATTATGATATCATTTTCTCCCGAATTCTCATTTTCAGGAAGGCTCTAAACCATCATTTATCCAACTAAGCAAGCATGTACTCATATCCTTCACCAAAGATATTAACTAAACTAATACAATTAGAATTTTAGATCAATAGTATATACAAAGCAGAATTATATCCATAAAACATAATCCATCACATAATTAGATTTGGTTTTGGCCACATGCCACGAGGTAGCCAAAATACTCTAAGATTCTCCATAGATACCCCATCTAAGACATTGTTTAGAGTCAGATTTATTGTGAATTAGTTATTGCAAAGAAAAGATGGTTTCAAACTATACTACACCTAGTCCTTAATTCACTTTGGAATCAGTTTTGTGATGTTTAGTAAAATAGGCATAACTTTTTCATACAAAGACTATTTTTTGTATATGGCCACTCAAATTGTTCAGAAAAAACATGTGCATCTAAATGTTTTAGCCAAAATTTAAGGTAGGGAGGTTGCCCTACCTTTTCCTACTAGGAGCTCCATCCCTGAATGCAATGTGACATGATGACATGCGCATTTATATTATTCAATGCATATTAATTAAGTACGATGCTAAGTAAACATGTAGCATTACAAGAGTTTAGACTTGATTCTATAGACGAGGTCAGGGAGCAGGCAAGGGACGAGACCGATACGCATTGCCATCATCCTCCCCGTCCCCGCCGACACTAGTGTCACCCAAGCCCTTTGTTGTGGACCTTTCTGGCTTCGAGTTCGGCGTGACAATCCTCCTAGGTGGAGTGTGGGAGAGCATGTGACTCCCTGACAAGTTAGCGGGTGCTGGATGGGTAGGATCCAGCGCACTTCAAGGTGTGGAGCGCACTTCAAGGTGTGGGAGCACAACTCTAGTCGTCGCATCTGAAACGTGGAGGTGTTGTTCGAGGCGAAAAACGCATGTACCTCCACCACGACTGAGATTTGTTTGCTCAAGCACTCTCTTGAGGTTGGGCACTTCCTCGTCTTCAACTTCGATGGTCACATCAGGTTCATCGTCAAGGTCTTCGATAGGACCATGTGTCGTCGCCATTACCACACTGATGACAAGGACGTGAGCTAAGCCTAGTAGGCGACGCTTGGATTGCCTAGTTTATTTTTATATTCTATACTATGTATTTTTCTTAGCATTTCGTTTTTTAAAATATATATGCAAGCCATTATATATGAATAAAAAATGGATCAACGCCGCTAACGCACCCGATCCAAATGGATCAAGCCGAATAACCTATACACGAGCTGACCTAAACGGTAGACCGATCTAAATGGATAATTCAGACATATGGCTCCACTCGTGAAATGGATCGACCCGCTTGAAATAGCTTCCCACGCTTAATTACACAAACTGACATAGGAAGGACGCGGCCCACCCACGCGGAACCGAGCAGACCGGTGCAGCAACCGCCTAGATTCTGTGGTCCAAATAGTGAGCGGGCCAAGCTTGGCGAATCTAGCCCATGACTGATAATGCAGCGGGCAGCGGCTCTCACTGATCGCCATCGCACGGTCGTGCACGCCGTCATTTCGCGGGTTGAGCCGCCAAGACGGGGCGAAGTGGTCGTCTTCGTCCCATCGTACCCGTATGAGCGGCTGCACGTACGATTGAAGCGGTTCGTCCGCTAACCTCGCCGGAGAATGGCACGGAGCCGGCTCGGGCGAGCGGCACTCACGCATTCTAGAACGGAACGGCAACGGTTGCCCAGCCCTAGCAAGGGCCCGACGCTCCTTGAAATGCTGCTCCGCCGACACTGTGTTCGACGAAATGCCGCGCCGCTTGGACGGCAGAGGGTAACAAACTTCCCCGCTCGCGAGTGTTGTACTTTAGCTCGCGTCCTCACTTGGAACGTCGAGGATTGGCCATCATGCATGACCGGGAGGACAAGATAGGCACAGTCGTAGATGCCTTTGACCTTGACAGGATGCTGAAACCAAGGTATAAACTAGGTTATTTAGCAAGCTTAACGGTTCTGAATTCGATGCTAAAACCAAAGCACTACATTGTTTTGCAAGCATAAGCTGTCTATAGAACTGTAGTGGTTTGTTTAGGAAGCTTGGCGTGCCCAGTATTCTCTTTCGATTTGTTTAGAACTGTAGGGGACCCTCTCTCCCCACAGTTGTTCATTCTGATCATGGAGGTTTTTCACCTGTTGATCGTCAAAGAAGGTCAGGGCCTTAGGCTCGCAGCAGCAGGTCTCCAGCATCGTACCTCGATCTACGCGGACGATGTGGTAACCTTCCTGAGACCATCAGAGGTGGATTTCCAGGTGATCTCCGGGATCATCGAGGACTTTGGCTCGGCTTCGGGCCTACTGACTAAATTTGACAAGTGCTCGGTTAACCTGATCAGATGCTCGGACGAGGACAGGGACCTGGTTTCCCGGGAGCTGCACTACTAAATCATACAATTTCCACTCCGCTATCTTGGGCTGCCACTCTCCTTGCGGAAACCATCTGCGGCGCAGCTCCAGTCTCTGGTGGATCTGGTGGCTGCCAAGTTGCCATCATGGAAAGCCTCAATGCTGAACAGAGGAGGGCAGCTTGAGCTAGTGAGGACAATGCTCTCGGCCATCCCAGTTTTCACCATGATGTCCCTGGATATTCTTATAGAGATCATCATCGTCATCGAGAAGATCATACGCGGATTCCTCTAGAAGGGAAGGAAGGATGTCCATGGTGGGCACTGCTTGGTGGCATTGGACAAGGTGTGCATGCCCAAAGAGTTTGGCGGGCTCGGCATTCCCAACCCGTGCCTTTTGAACATCGCGCTGAGGGCCAGATGGTTGTGGCTGAAGCGTGTGGAGGTTGATAAGCCATGGCACGACCTTGACATTCAGGTACCAACGCTTGCGGCATGGATTTTCGAACCAGAAACAACCTCGGTGCTTGGGGATGGAGCCACTACCTTTTTCTGGATGGACAAGTGGCTGCAATGTGGACGCATCAGGGATGCCACGCCAAACCTCTTTGCAGCGGTCCCGACAAGCACAGCCGCGACTCGCTGAGTGCATGAGGGCCTAGCGGGGGCCTGGTTGCATGACGTCCCCCTGACCTAAGCGTGGCTTCTATCAGAGAGCTCCTTGAAGTTGCAGATCGACTGAAGGAGATCACCCTGATAGAGGGGACACGTGATATCTTCAAATGGAATTGGGACCCGACCAACCGGTACACCGCGAAGTCTTGCTACCAGGACCTGTTTGCAGGACGGACCTCGATGGCAGGAGCGTTGTGGATCTGGCGCTCTCGAGCTCCCGCCAACTGCAAGGTCTCGCTTTGGTTGGCTGTGAGGAACAAATGCTGGACTGCCGATAGGTTGAGCTGGCATGGGTTGCACCACCCGACGGCGTGCCCTTTTCTCGATCAATGTGGAGAGACTATTGACCATCTCCTCATGGGATGTGTCCTAACTCGGGAAGTGTGGATGACCTGCCTAGGATGGTGGGGCAAGATCCAGTGGATGCCGGACCACGAGATGAAACTCGTCGCCTGGCTACAGGACAGACACGACGGCAAAGGCCACGAGCGTGACCTATGGACGGGGATCGCCTTGGTCTGCTGGACGCTCTAGCGTCACCTGAATGATGTCGTCTTTGAAGGAGCCACCCCGTCTCCTGCAGTGGTAATCCAGAAGATTTCTGTTCAGGCAAACTTGTGGAGAGCCGCGCAGCTCATTCATGACTGTTTAAGTCAGGTAGACAAGTGGAGATGCCGCGATTAGTTGGGTAGAGTGTGTGTTCTGCCCCCGTGGCAGCGTGGGGTTGTGCTCGAGGCATTTGTGCCACATTGCGTTGTAATCTTGGTCTCTTCGCCCTCCTTCTATAAAAAAGATATCCCAGGACGTATCCTTGAAAAAAGTATTCTCTTCTAAAATAGCATACACCAGAATGTTGTTTATCAAGCTTAGTTAACCTGTCCTGTCCTGTTTGCCATCGATGTTCTGGAGTACTACTTTCCTCCGTGCCATTTGGTTTTTGGCCTTGCTATTTATTCCTATACCATTTTCAAGTATTCATCTGGTCTATATAAAACTCTTGTACATGCTCAGCTATCTTGTTCAAGAGATAGGTTCACATGAATATTTTTGAGGATAAATTGAAGTACTGGTACGAGTTCTTTACATTTATTCTGCTACTGACTATTGTACTTATCTAGCTTTGTGTTCCATAATATTTTGGCCGTGGACAGTGTTCCCTATTCTTGAGTTCTTTGTACTTGTGTTTCCGTGTTGGAGAGTGATCAATGAGATTTACTCATCCTCCATGGTACTGGTTCACGGGTTAGTTCGAAGTTTTGTGGTCAAAGATTGCGGTTTCTCTCATTACACCTGCCTTTAAAAGTTCCGACGTCTTAAGGTAGTTGCCCATTTTGAGAGGTGCCAACTCAAAGTATCCCTTGGCTAAAATATTACTATGGGCATGTTTGGTTCATAGCCGCAGTTTGCAAACCTAACTTTGTGGCAAAAGTTGACAAAAACTTAATTTTATGACATGTGGATCCTACAGATAATAAAGTGTGGAGGTCCTAAAGTGTGGCAAGAACCAAACATATACTAAATTGCCAAACTTTGGCTCGACAAACTGCGGCTGGGAACCAAACATCCCCTACAACTGTAGGAAAAATTCATTGTAAAATGGAGTGTAATAAGTTTAATTGTTGTAAACGGATACGCTAGTATTATGATTATATTCTGACTAATATCTTGACACTATGGGCTTATCAATCCTGCATTATTAGTGTCCTTCAATGTGTTGTAATACTGGTTAACTGATGATTGGGCATCTCAAAAAGGAAAACAAAATAGACATCAATATTGGGTTGTGTTGATCCTGTTGAAACTACTAATCATTTTCTGATCTAATTTTCAAACATGTTATTGCTAGTTGATACCCCTCCTCTCCCAACCCGTGCGGCCGCATCGGGCGGCCGTCGCCACCTGCCCTACTCTAGACCTCCCGCCGTCGCCAAGATCATCGACGGGCAAAGCCCGCATGGTGCATCGGTGGCGGATCGTCCTCGGCTGCGGTCTGGAGCACGGCGGCAACGTCTGTCTGATCTTCCTCGTCAGCAGTGTAGTGGCCAGCCGACTAGCAGGGCTCTGCGAGCTATGTCGGCGGGTGGCATGGGCGATGGGCAGAAGTGCAGGCGAGCCCGTTATAGGCCTAGATGGGCTCAGACGGGCCGATCTACACATTGTCCCTGTTGCATCGTCTCCTTGGCGGCAAGTGAGGTGCTCTAGGGCCTACTCCGCTGCACGAGGAAGCCTGGGGCATCGGCCCTGGGCATGGTGGTGGCGGCCTCCTCTTTCGCAGGTGGTGATCAACCTGGTCGGTTGTGGCGTTTTTACGACATCTATCACCAGTGGCAAGTTGGGGAGGCGTGGCCGCCAATGAAAACCGAGCTCCCTCTGGGCATGGCGGGCGATGGCGGTGTCTACTTGCCGTTACATTGCCGAAGGCATCGCCTTTGTAGTCATCGTCTACCCACTCGTGCTGCTCGGGGAAACCCTAAGATCTAGGATTACGTATCGCACGATGGCGGTGATGCGTTGTCGTTCTCCCCCTTGAGCACATCGTTCTGAGGAGTGCTTGATGGAAGAGGCAAGAGGTGGAGCGGTGATCCATCTACCGCGTCAACGATACTAGGAATTGGTTGTGCGGCACAATAGGGTCCCGGTGACGGACGTGTCTTGGTGGACTTGCGTAGGGCGAGGGCGCTATTTGGCGTCGTGGAGGCACCGACGACAGGTTTCGTGAGAGCTCTGCGGATCTTAACTATGAAGATTGCTCGGAGGATCGATGGCGGTGGAGGCTCCGGTAACGTGTTCATGAGGTGCTCACTAAGAGTATGCTACACCGGATGAGCGCTCCTGTTTCGCCTAGAGGATATCTAGGAGTATGCAATTTGTCCATGGTTCCTAGTTGGTGGGGGTTCGTGTTTTCAGGACAGAAGGCCCTGTTGACATGATCTTCACCTATTGTCGAGTTTGTATGTGATGCGTGGTGGTTTTAGGTTTTTTGATGTATGCTCTCAGACCTTTGTTGAATAATTTAATAAAGCAGTTTGTATGCATCTTTTCGATGCAAAGTCTTGGGGTCTCATCCTCCATTTCAAAAAAAATATCATTGTTAATTTACATGTACGTGTTCTTATTAAAATAATACTGTAATCACCCTTACCTCATTTAAAATTTGAAGCGTTCTTGCATAGCTACACCTGCAAGTCGCTTCACTTAGAAAATGTGAACCAATGTATGAGCTGATTTGCTACAGTAAGTATGTGTGTGATTTGTAGCAAGGGAATTGATAAGCATGATTCTGGCAACTCTGATGAAATTGAAGCAACCAAGAAAGAACATTGAAGTGCTCTGCTTTGCAACTGTAGCTGATTTTATTGCATAAAAAATACATTCATGCTAGCTCTGGCTGTCCTGCTGTCTTTTAATTGGCTTGCAATAGTTTCCTCTCGGGAACTTAATCGCAATCTGATGAGTGGTATCGAGCGAAATCATTGTCATGTACTCCCTCTGATCCAAATTAATTGACTTGGATTTGCATACATTCGGATGTATCTAGCACTAAAACATGTCTAAATACATCCGAATCTAGACAAATCGAAGTCAATTAATTTAGGTCGGAGGGAGTAATTCTATATGGCCCATATCCACATATTATTGGCATATATCTATTGCGAGTATTGCCTTGTGTGGGTCCATTTGTGGGTCATTCTTCACTGTTTATGTCATGAACAGATCCTGTCTTGGGTACATTAAGATTGCCAAGACAACTCTTTCAGAGTCAGCTGGATCTAATACAGTGAGTGATCTATTCTACGGTAACCATTAGGTGTCCTTCTTGCGTAGAAAGAAAGTAAAGAACCATTACAGCCTGAACTGTGCAGTATTAGATGTTGTATTTAGACTGTATTATACTCTTCCTATTGTACTCTATATACACCTGTATATATATATATATGACCAAAGGGCCACGCACGGTACGTGAGTCAATCTCCCCAAATCAGTTGTCTATTATGGTATCAGACTAGGAAACCTAGCCGCCGCCGCCGTTCTGCAACCCTAAGTTGCTGCCGCCATGACCTCTTCGGCGGCGTCGTCGGCTTCCTCCGCGGCCCTGCCCACCTCTGCTGCGTTCGGCCCTGCGCCGTCGATCCCGCCGTCTCTCGTGGCCATCCTCTCCGCTGGCTCAACTAGCCAGATGGCAACGCTCCACCACTCCGCCGCGCTCTCCTTTCCGTTCAGCACGGTGCCGCGCAGCATCCCGGCTTCGCCGGCTTCGCTCCCGATCGCGCCACTCTCGCTCTACCAGCAACCTCCCTTGATGGGGTTCTCGGTGGAGCCTTCGTTCACGTCGGCGCTTCACGCCGGACGCCTCCGACATCACCGCCCGGCGGTTCCCGACGCTACGCTTCGCCCGCTTTCAGCCGTCGATCGATCACCGTCTGTCACGGCGGAGAACTACCTCTACTGGCGCTCCCAACTTCTTCCGCTGCTCCGGAGTCGCCATCTCGAGGGCTTCGTCGACGGCACTCTGCCGTGCCCGCCGGCCCATATTCCCACGGTGACGGCCGCGGGTGCCCGGGTGTCGGGGCCCAACCCGGCTCTCCGTGCCTGGATTGCTCAAGACCAGGCCATCCTTTCTGCGATCAACTCCTCTCTAACCGAGGGGGTGGCCGGTCTCGTGCTCTTCGCTGTGACGTCCTTTGATGCCTGGTCCACGCTGGAGAACAGCTTTGCTGCCCAATCCACTGCTCGATCCATGGCCATCCGTCGCCAACTTGGCGAGGTGAAGAAGCTCGACTCGTTCGCGACCGTCTACTTCAACAAAATCAACTCGCTGGCAGACACTCTTGCGTCCATCGGGCAACCGCTGCGTGATGAGGAGTTCACCTCCTATGTCATCAACGGGTTGGACGGGGAGTACGACGGGTTGGCAGAGGCTGTTAATCTTCGTGACACTCCGATGCCTCCTCGTGATCTCTATGCGCGCCTTCTCGCCTCCGAGTCCCGCTACGAGGCGCACCGTGCAGCTACTACCTACAACTCGGACCTCTCCGCCAATGCTGCGCATCGTGGGGGTTGTGGCTACCGCCTTGTTGCTCCTGCTGGTGCTCCACGCCCGCCTGCCCAGCAGTGGCAGCCGCGCCCCCCGCCACTGGGCCCCAACTACAACAACAATGGGGGCAGCAGCAGGGTGGTCAGCGCCCCACGTGCAGCTCTGCGGCATCATTGGGCACCTCGCGTCCAAGTGCCATCGGCATTTCAAGCGCGATTTCCTCGGCATCGGCAGCGACGGACGCGGGAACGAGAAGCAGGCTGCCATGGCCACTCAAGGACCGCTGCCCGGCTACACTCCGTCCTACCCCATCGACCTCGCCTAGTACTTCGACACGGGCGCCACGAATCATATGACGCCCGAGCTTGCCAAGGTCCACTCTCAGGAGCCCTATCATGGTCATGACCGGGTGCACACCGCCGATGGGTCAGGTATGCACATCTCTCACGTTGGTCAGGCATCCCTTCTTACACATACATCTCGTCGTTTGCATCTTCGTGACGTCCTCCATGTTCCCTTGGTCACTCGTAATTTACTCTCAGTTCCTAAACTTACACTTGACAATAATGTTTTGGTTGAATTTCATCTGTTTCTTTTCTTTGTCAAGGACTGAGTCACCAGGGACGTGCTTCTTAGAGGTCGTTACTGTCGGGGGCTGTATGCTTTGGATGCGTTCCCGGTTCCTGAGGCCTTCGTTGGTGTTCGCACTTCGTCTTCTCATTGGCATTCGCGTCTAGGCCATCCGGCATCTCCGATTGTGAGTCATGTCCTTCAGCAGCATGAACTTCTCACTACGTCTAGCAATAAAAACTTAGCAGTGTGTGATGCTTGTCAACAAGAGAAGAGTCATCAACTTCTGTTTGTTTCCTCGAGTCGTGTGGTTAAACATCCATTAGAACTTGTGTTTTGAGATGTGTGGGGTCCCGCTCAAACTTCTGTGAGTGGTCATAACTATTATGTCAGTTTCATTGATGCTTATAGTCGCTTTACATGGCTTTATCTTTTTAAGTGGAAATCTGATGTGTTCAATGTGTTCTTATAATTTCAATTGCATGTTGAGCGTCTTCTCAAGCATAAGATTATTCATGTGCAGTCTGATTGGGGAGGCGAGTATCACAATCTCAACACGTTTTTTAATAAGCTTGGGATCTCTCACCGTGTGTCCAGAACGGTGCAGCTGAGCGCAAACACCGTCACATCGTTGAAACTGGTCTCACTTTACTTGCACATGCCTCCGCTCCGTTTCGTTTTTCGAGTGATGCGTTCTCTACAGCCTGTTTTCTGATTAATAGGCTTCCCACACGTGTGCTTGACATGAAAACACCACTTGAGCTTCTCTTTAATGAGGTTCCTGATTATACTTTTCTTAAGGTCTTCGGATGTGCCTGTTGGCCATACTTACGCCCATATAATAATCACAAACTCGAGTTCCGCTCCAAGCAATGCGTTTTTCTTGGCTATAGTGCTCTCCATAAAGGCTATAAGTGCCTTCATATCCCGTCTAACCGGGTGTACATTTCCCGCGATGTTGTGTTCGACGAGAACCTATTTCCCTTTGCTCAACAATCTCCACAGTACCCCGTGTCACCCCCTGTGCATTCATCTCCTACATCGCCTGACCAGTTTGAAGATGTTGCATATTCCCCTGTGTTGCTCCCTAACCATGGTGCAGGTATCGGCCGTGGTGCTCGCCTTCAGCTCTTGGATGAGTCCGACCTCCCTGACGTCGATCATCCGGCTCCAGGCGCCTGCATGCCCCATGCTGGGCCGACCTCCTCGCCTCTGCCTGGTGCGCGCCCGGCCTCATCCGGCTCGGCCGGTTCTCCTGTTGCCGGCCCACCATCTCCACTGGTCTCACCGGCGCTCCACTCCGGACGCAGCGGCTACTGTGGCGCTGCCGTGTCGCCAGATGTGGCCTGGCCCATCACCTGGCCACACTTCGCCAGACTCATCCGCGCCTGCTTCCTCGCCTGCAGTATCGATCTGCGGCGATGAGGCTCCTGTTCCGCCGCGCCCTGCTCCGGTGTTTGAGCGACCTCACACCCGCAGTCGCAGCGGCATTGTGAAGAAACTTCAGCGTACTGATGGCACCGTCACTTATTTGGCTGCATGTGCTGCTCTTGCTGCATCTGACCCGACCATGGAACCACGACACTTCTCGGCTGCTCTTGGTATTCCCCACTGGCGTGCAGCAATGGAGCTTGAGATTCAGGCTCTCCCTCAGAATGGTACTTGGCATCTTGTCCCTCCTCGTCCTGGTATTAACATCATTGACTCTAAATGGATCTTCAAGGTGAAGAAGCATGCAGATGGTTCCATTGAGCGCTACAAAGCGCGCTTGGTTGCCAAAGGTTTCAAACAGCGGTACGGTCTTGATTATGAGGATACCTTCAGCCCTGTGGTCAAACCGACAACTATTCGTCTTCTTCTCTCTTTGGTTGTTACTCGCGGATGGTCACTTCGCCAGTTGGATGTTTAGAATGCTTTTCTGCATGGTGTTTTGGAGGAGGAGGTGTACATGCGTCAGCCCCCTGGATTTGTTGATTCTGATCGTCCCCAGCATCTGTGTCGCCTGGTTAAGGCGCTTTATGGGCTCAAGCAGGCGCCTCGTGCATGGCATGCTCGCCTTGGGGCTGCTCTCCGTGCTCATGGTTTTGTTCCATCCACAGCGGACACCTCTATGTTTACGCTTCAAATCGTGAGGTCACTATGTATCTTCTGGTTTATGTTGATGATATTATACTGGTCAGCTCTTCTGTCCCTGCTACTGATCGTCTTATAGTGGCTCTTGGTGCTGATTTTGCTGTGAAGGATCTTGGGAAACTGCATTTTTTCCTTGGCCTGGAGGTTACTCATTCTGATGCTGGCTTAACACTCACTCAGAAGAAGTACTCTCTGGATCTGTTGGGACGTGCAGGTATGCTTCAGTGTAAGACTGCTACTACTCCCATGTCGAGCACGGATTCCCTTTCTGCCATGGATGGGTCTCCTCTCTCTTCTGATGATGCCACGGAGTATCGCAGCATTGTTGGTGGTCTCCAGTACCTCACTATTACCAGGCCGGATATTTCCTTTGCGGTGAACCGTGTGTGTCAGTATCTCCATGCACCACGGGATCCTCACTGGTCTGCTGTTAAGCGCATCTTGCGCTACGTTCTCTATACTGCATCCTATGGTCTACATCTTCGGCCTACGCCGTCTAGTACACTCTCCGCGTTTGCTGATGCGGATTAGGCTGGTAATCCAGATGACAGGCGATTCACGGGGGGATATGCGGTGTTCTTTGGGCCGAATCTGATCGCCTGGAGTGCCCGTAAACAGGCCACAGTATCTCGCAGCAGTACTGAAGCTGAATACAAGGCTGTGACCAATGCCACTGCTGAGCTCATTTGGTGCAATCCTTACTTCGAGAGTTGGGGATCTCCCAAGACAGTCCTCCGGTTCTTTGGTGTGATAATATTGGTGCTACATATCTCTCCACTAATCCGGTGTTTCATGCTCGGACCAAACATATTGAGGTTGACTATCATTTTGTGAGAGAACGTGTGGCACAGAAGTTATTTCAGATTAAGTTCATCTCCTCCAAAGATCAACTGGCGGTCATCTTCACAAAACCATTGTCACAACCTCTCTTTGAGAGATGTCGGTGCAATCTTAACTTACTGAATTCTTCAGGTCACAGTTAAGATTGAGGGAGGGTATTAGATGTTGTATTTACACTGTATTATACTCTCCCTATTGTACTCTGTACACACCTCTATATATATATGACCAAAGGGCCACGCACGGTAAGTGAGTCAATCTCCCCAAATCAGTTGTCTATTATGCAGCACTGTAATCTCTAACATACGGACCTCATGCTCAAAATGGTTTTCTGCTCGTCATTCTATTTTCTCTTCAGTGTAAGATCTCATGCAAAATTTACAACAAGTCAAATAAGAGAGACTAAATCATGTATAATCCAAGACAATGCTGGGGCACATGTACCCCGAAATGTTGTTGTTGTTGTTGTTGTCCGTTTTTCTACTAAAGAAACAACTGAATACTTCATCCTCCAAAACGTAGATCTTCTCATTATTTTGCTGATTTATTACTTTTCTAGTATACTTATTACCGCTTAGCAATGTCCAACACATTTATTCACAATTTTGCTACTTTGCTAGCACATTTATTCGTTGGTTTGCTAGTGCATTTATAGTTTATTCACTGATTTAACCTTTTCTACTGCTAGTAGAACATTTAGCCTTTACTCCTGCTAGTACATTTATTTAGTGATTGGCCAGTTGCTATTACATGTAGTTATTGAATTGCAGTGGTTTCTAGTAGATGCAGTAGAGCACGAACTAATTCTCGTCTTCTCACCCTTTAATACTCCCTCCGTCTAAAATAGATATTGGAAATTCGTCTAAATTTGGATGTATCTATAATGTAATAGTGTCCAGATACATCCAAATTTAGATAAATTTGTGACTTCTATTTTGAAACGGAGGGAGTATAATATTTTCACATGATGCATATATACTCGTGGGATTTCCGTATCCTTGCTTTTGGAAATAGAGTATCCATGTATAATCTTGTATCGGTGCAAAATAGTCTCTGGATCAAAGATTTCCTTTCTTGTGTTATTAACAAAATATCACAAAGTCATTGGTGTACATACATAAATGACGCAAAATGTGAATTTTATGTAAGAGGCTTTGATGTTTTATATTTGTGAATCTAGCCACTCAGGTTTGCTATTTCATTGGAAGTTCAGAATATTAGAGAACAATTAGCATTGGTTTTTGACGCTGCATAGGATACCCTCTCACTATGGTTGATGCATATTGTTGTCTGTGCCATAAGAAATTAGATTTTTTTTAACAGCTTCTAGTGGGTGCTTCCGGCCTCGAGTGAATCAGATATGTACTCGTCAACCATTTTGGTACTCGTATGGCCTGGTGAACATATATTGAGATTTATTTAACCAAGAGCTAATTTTGTCTTATGTTGATATGTGCATAATTTCCAGCCATTTACTGATCACTAATTCAACTTTACAGAGCCTGTCTCAGTAATCCTAAGATAGAGCGAAATAAACTGAAATTCTATTGGTATTTCCAATATCAACCCTCAGCAACTTTCTTATGCCACTTTGAAATTCAGAACCTGGTACCTCGTCCTAGTTGATCATAGCAGAACGGGTCCTAATATGATTCCGTGTTTTAAGTTAGAAGTTACAACCCTAAACCCCCATGCCATAGGCAGTTAGAATTAGAAGAACTCTACATGTAGTCTGGTACACCGTACAGTAATTAAGTCCCCTGAGGACCTGAGCTGTGACTTGTGAGCACCATCATTAAACTGCACAGATGATAAAGAATGCACATCGTGGCATAGGGCTACTTACATCATTGATGATATTGGACTGTTGGTGCGCAGTGGCAAATTAAATATCATATGTTTCTTTGAAATGTCTTTGTGCATATATGTAATAAGGTCAAATCTATCAGCCCATTTGGTTGTTAACCCTGACTCTGTTGCAAAACCATTCTGTTGTTTATATCATACTATTATATGTGTATGAGGTCGTGATGATTCCGTTGATTTATTTGTTTAGGATTTCAATGTTCTATTTAACAAATTATTCCGTTGTTCGCTACCTGTCTTATCGCTTATCCTCTAAGATTGCATATTTAGGAGTATAACATGGGTCTCGTATGCCTATCATGGATGAAGTGATGTAAGTTTGGACTTCAGAGACTTTTGAAACTTCAAATCAGTACGATATATTAATATAATTACTATCGATATGTTCCTTTTTTTAGTATGGTTTCTAGGTATCAAATGTGTAGATACTTCCGTTAGTTGCTAACTGCATCGCTTGCTGTTGGTGTGTCCTCAAGGTTCCTGCAGAAGAAGCATTGCATTGCACCAAAGATCTGCCTATTCTCTAGGATCTCACTGTTATTTTTACCTGTAGATACTAGAAAGCTACCCCGAGTCAACCCTACAATGCTATAAAGTTTCGTGTCAGATCATACTGTCAAGAGTAAATCCCCTTGGTAAGTACTCCCTGTAAGAATTGAAATAAAGATGCAATAGGGTTATAAAAGCTTTGCTTGTTTTTGGGTGAGACGTCATTTCACATCAAAGTGGGAGTTAATGGACTGCAGGATTTCATTGAAGGGCAAAGAGCATTGAAAGGCAGGCTGCAAAGATATATACATATATGTACGACCTCGCCGCTCGCTTAAAGACACCATTTACCTAAAGTGGCGCATCTCCTATTTAAGATGAGTATTTACTCAGTAACCAGTGGCACATTGATGCACTAGATATATTTTTGCTCCTCCAAGCAGCTTGATGCATAAATTGCATCAGTAAAGGGCGTTCAAGATGTTGACACTGCATACAGCTGTTGCCAACGGAAGCAAGGTGCTGTAAAATGATCACAGATTGGCAACTTCGTCATGAATACATGGAGAGCAACCACCAAAGAAAAGGGCCTAAAAATATGACTAGAAAAATGTGTCTTGTTCATCGCAGTAGATTTTCCCTGATTTTATTACATTTTGGTTGTATTTGCAAGTTGGTATAGACCTGCCAACTTGCGTGATGTTCTTTAGTAAAACATGATTTTTGTGGATTTACATCCATGTGTATATTTCAAAATCTTACTTCATGATCTCCAACCTAGGTACTACTACTGCAAGACCGCAGGGAGAGGAAGGAGGCCTGTGGAAGAGAGAGGGAGAAGAGGACGCAGGGTCCTTGCTGTTTTGCATTAATACCAAGTAAAGAGAAGCATTGACCTCTCCTCCTACTTGACACCCCTACTATATAAAGGGCTTCGGACCTTACAAAGTCCTCAACCAAATAGCACCAAAGGCTCATCACTTTCTCTTCTCTCCTCTTCAGAAGGTCCAGGTAGCAACTCTGCTTTGCTGTGTTCTTCCTCATGTATATCTAGTACTTACTCTGTTAGCTATCTTCCTGTACTAATACTGTTTTTTGTGCAGTGCGATTGTGTGTGCGCCATGAACCGCGGCAATGGCAACGGAAGCGGGAGGAACGGCGCGAGGCTGGAGCTGCAGCTGAACCTGTCCCCGCCGGTGAGGATGGAGGTGGACGGTGGCCACGGCCACGACGACAGCGGGTCGTCGTCGCCGAGCTCCTGCGTATCGTCGGACGGCAGCCCCGGAAGCAAGTCGCCGATGGTGATTGGGGCCTGCACGCGGTGCCTGATGTACTGCATGGTGGCCAAGAAGGACTACCCCACCTGCATCAACTGCAAGCAGCCCTGCCTCGTGGACCTCCTCCAGCACGGTGCCGGCGGTGGTGCCGGTGCCTCCGCGGACGGCGACAAGAAGCGCGGCAGGCGCAAGTGAAGACCGGCGGTGGGCGCGTGCCCGTCCAGTGGATGCTCACACGGATGGTTAGCTGAGGGCCTGAGGCGAACCTTGAGGCTGGAGGAGCGAGTGACCGCCGTTGGATCATCCACTGGACAGGGTTTGGGTCTCTGCAGGCTACTACTCACTAGCTTAGTTAGTACTACTCCAGAAGTAGTAGTTACTTTCCTTTATGTTGCTAGGTTGTCATGAGGTGGTCAGTTTAATTAGAGCATTATGGCTAGTTTTAAATTGTTGTTGTAGTAGCTGTGGTCGTTTAAGTTTGTAATGAATCCCCTGCGCTGTTTCGGTGAAGAAATGCAAATGGGAAGTTAGACCTAACTGAGGGTATGCAGCAGCTCGCAAGTGACACTTTTCAATAATTATTAAATCAGCTGTGTTTTCCAGTTTTTGTTAACAACTTTATTATTAAGGTGCAAGCTACTATGTATTTGAGTCTTGGGCATCTGGTAGAGAACCTACGGCTCAGATGGAGTGTCAGACGGGGTCATGGGCTGTGGAAACATAGCAGCATCGATCTCTGCAAAGTTGAGGCATCGGTGCTCACTGCACAACTGACACACACACTGAAAGAGAGTAAAGATGAATAAACAAGGGTAGGGCATCATTACCCAATTATATATGACGGACAAATCTCTGCAGGAGCTGAACTCGCTTCTGCACGGAGGATGTCTCGGAAGAAGTAGGATCCGCTGTCTTCAAGGGGGCAAAAGCACGGCTTTGAGAACCGCCCGATCAAGGATCCAACGGCCAAGATCAGACGGGGTGGGAGGTTTGGGGGGAAGGGAAACCTCTCGCCGAGAAATCCATCCAAGATGTCCGATCTTCTTTTTAATTTCCTTGGAGATCTTTTGTTGTCGTCGTCCATGGCTAGTGCTAGTTCGGTTGAAGGCTGGCTTGAAAAGAGAGAGATAGTAACAAATCCACATGAATGCAATGCAGTTGGGGGAAGCCCAGCCAAAGCGTGCAGTAATGGCAATGCGGTGCAGCGCAATGCAACGCAATTCAAGTGCAACTCAGCAGCCCCTCTCGTTGCGTCACAGGCAGGGCCGGATTGATTTCGAGGGTAGACGGAGGAGGCTAGTAGGAGCAGTACGTACGTACGTACTCCACATCGATCACAGCTAGCTAGATTTATTTCGGCCTCACCTCTAGCTACTACTACATCTATCGTCGTCTCTGCGGTTTCTGTGTGCTTACAAATGCACCATAATGTCCAGTGGACGGACGGACGGGCACACATGCATCGTCTGCGCATATGCACTTCCTCTCCTCCCCCCTGCATGCGCGCGGCTATGGCTATGGCTATTGCTGTGCCATCTGTGGTTTAAAGGCACCTGCACAGGCAGCTGTTGGGGTAATGGCATCTCCCTCTCCTCCCCTGCCTGCCTCTTTCTGATCGACCTAATAAGAGCTATCTCCGTAACTGATCACATCAGTGTAAACAAGCACACGGTCAATGCTACTCTGCAGAGAGATAGAGGCCCAGGACTAGGGCCAAAATCACATTAATCTATTGTTGAAGAAAAAAGATCATTTATTTAGTAATCAAGCAAGGCAAGGCCCCAGCTTCTTCTCATTTGCCGGAATGTTTTCGTAAATCTTAACTGTCTATAGCTGCACATTGGTTAGTTTAAAGTCGTACTTCTAAAATCAGGCATGTCCGTGCAATGTTAGTGCAACAAGAGGATGCAATATGGAGATGGTAAGGAGGGTGTACGAAATGAGAGGGCCGAGGGTGCCCATAGCGGTGCTAGTAAGGCAGAGTGCACGGAGAAGACGACGAGGTTAAAGTTATGAAAGGGTCAAGTTGAATTATACTTTAGACAGATGAAATCAATACCATGGAACGGAATTATGAGGCTGAGATTTTGAAACCTCGGAAGTCTTTAGAAGCAAAGGGTAGGATCCAAAAAGTTAAAGCAAATATTGCTCTTGATGAGTTTGATAGACGAAGAAGAATCAAACTATGGGGGAGGGGATGCACAAACTATGGGTAAAACTGAAGAGATGGCAAAGAAGAAGAACCTAAGAGACAATCCCAAACCAAGAGAACTTCTCTATTGTCATCAATATCATACCTAGTTCTTAATCTCACATCACTAGATGCATAGGTGTTAGTGTGGGCAAATCTCGAGGGGAAGTATACAATTCTATTTCCATGGTCAAGAGTTCTGAACATGCTACACATAACTTGTTTCTAGATAGTAAAAGAAAATACAATAAAGAAATTATTGATGAAGACACCAAATATTAAAGATTTGTTATCTGGTTCTGGTTCCGATTCTGAAGTAGATGAAGAGAAGATAAATAAATGTATTCCTCAGTTAGTTTCTTTGAGTAAATTCAGTGTTTGGAGGGCATTTAATTTGACACCCGGGTGGTAGGTAGAAAGAAAAATAATTAAATTGTTGGTTTTTTTAAATGCTAGAGACATAGATTAGATTCATGCATCTCCATGGAACTAAAAAAGAAATGCTTCACCTATCCATGGTTGAAGGTATTTGGGGGGAGGGGGTGTTAGATATCTCTAGATAGATATGGGAATCTTCTACTAGTGATTCTATTGGCCTACTCATGGGGGTAAGGGAGCATATATATATTTTTTATCTTCATGTTTACTAATCTTGTAGACATATTCGTGACAGAATGGTTAATTGCATAAAATGGCTGCCTCAAAATGGAACTTACTGAACACATATGGAGTTGCCCGTACTAAGGAAAAAACAGATTTCCTCATTCATTCATTGCCTGTTTTAGGCTGCAATAATTTACCTTTTGTTAGACATGGGAGTTTTAATATGATTAGACATTCCGAGATAGAGATCAATGTAAGAAGTGTCTAATTGTTTGATCGAAGTGACTATCTATTGAAAAGTTGGACATAGTCATCGTTAGCCTTCTTTGCACAATAACACATGCCTCGAGCTACAACAAGTTTGAGAGCAAAACGTTATGCTTTGAATTATATGTTGTAGTGTTGAGGTAGAAAAATCCATTGGTTACAGTGAACCCTAGATAGAGTGATATCTAATCATGTTACTCTATTGTTAAACACTAGGATTAGACTTTTCACTTTGGACTATGTTGCTTCACAAAATAAAGCTTACTACTTTGGTTAATAAACTATGGAAGGAGGTGTGCTTAGGAACAAATAATTTATATGTTTGGCAAAAACGTGACGACAAGTGTTCTGAAAGATTGGAATATTTTTATGGAAAGTTAGTATAAAGAGATAGCCATTTGATTTCTACCAGCTAGGCATATAGATAGTGAGTGTGTTGGGCTCTTAGTTGTTGAATATGAATTAAGAAATTCTCTTTGTAAGCAGTTAAATGCTATAATTAGGGAGGAAGACAGTAAATGGTACCAAGATCAAAGAAAAATATTGCGATAGAAATATTAAATGATGCTTTGCTAAAGGGTATTATTGGACTTCCCCTTGATTCCTCATTTGGATTAGACTTCCCAATTATCCAATATGCAGATGACACACTCATTATTATGTCTATTGTGGACTCATAGTTGCAAACCCTCAAGAATATTCTCCACCAGGTATTCCACTCCATTGGACTGAAGGTGAATTACAATAAGACATCAATGATTCAAATCAACATACCAGCCGAAAGGTAGCATGATCTTGCTATAATTAGGGAGGAAGACAGTAAACGGTACCAAGATCAAAGAAAAATATTGCGATAGAATATTAAATGATGCTTCACAAAAGGGTATTATTGGACTTCCCCTTGATTCCTCATTTGGATTAGACTTCCCAATTATCCAATATGCAGATGACACACTCATTATTATGTCTATTGTGGACTCATAGTTTCAAACCCTCAAGAATATTCTCCACTAGGTATTCGACTCCATTGGACTGAAGGTCAATTATAATAAGACATCAATGATTCAAATCAATAGACCAACCAAAAGATAGCATGATCTTGCTAAATAATTTTGGATGCAAAGAAGATAGCCTGACATTCACATACTTGGGTCTCTCTTATGATGGTAGGATTATTGTGGTCCCACTAAGACAAGAACTAAGCATTTCATTGGCATTGCTGAGAGAACTGATAGAAGAATATCTAGCTTTGCAATAGATCTCTCTTATGATGGTAGGCTTATAAAGGTAAAATCCTATATGCTAATAATATTTGGCATGTGTACACTTAAGGTTCCGCTAACCATTATTGATCATGTGGAAGTATCAGCTAGCAGGTTCATATGGGGTGGGAAATATATTGGAAAAAGTGCCAAAAGTTTAGTCAAATGGGAAAATGCATGAAAGGCAAAAAAATTGTTGGAGAGCTATGTGTTCTGAATTTGAGGCTACAAAATATTACCCTTTCGATGAAAAATATTTATAAATTCATGAATCAATAGGAAATACCATGGGTCAAACTGATATGGAATGCACAATAGTTTTCAATCTATACCCCACACAACATTGCACATGTTGCATCACTTTGGTGGAAAGACTGTTTATCACTACGGGACACACTTTGGGAGCTAACAACATGCATTCCAGAAAGAGGTAAGACCACAAGACCATGGAAAGACAAAAGGAGTTGCCCCATGATTAAAGACCTCAATTATTATATTTCTCTCATGATCAAGAAATTACTATCAGTGCATATTCCATAGCCATGGAGAACATTTATGATCGTTTTTGTTGCCCTTATCAATTATAGCATCTGAACATACTAAAGAGCTTCAAGAAATTAGCTTGCCATTTATTGATAACAATGATAAGGACAAATGAACTTTTATTAGTAATCAATAAAGATATTCAAGTAAGGCCTATAATGACATTTCTCTAGCAGAGTAAGATCCTATTCCTATGTTCTGGATCTGGAAAACATGAGTTCAGCCAAAACATAAATCCCTTTTCTGGTTATTATTGCAAGACGTATTAAAAATTTGTGATCTTATCGCCAAATTTTGTTTCCATGTAGAGGATAAAAAGGGTGTGCTATGCTCGAAGATTACAAATGAAATCATGAATGCATGATGCACCTCTTCTTCGGCCGTGACTTCAGTCAAACTTTCGGGTGGGGACTAAATGTTGAATTGATGTTAGAGATGGAACTCATGGAAATGCTAATGGATGGCCGCAATAGAGACAAAAATATGCTTCAAGGAGACCCTTATTATCTGGCTATTGGGCTATATAGAACCACACAAAACATATTTATATTTGATGGGCAAGATATTTGCCAACATGAATCTTTAATTTTTTTTCAAAGAAAATTTATGTATGATAATATATTGAGCTAAACCTAGTTTGAAAGAAGGACTATTGCTGTATATAGATATCTTGTAATCTATTTCCATACCCCCACTCCTTTTACATTTTATAAGAAAATCAAGAATGATGTAGTACGAAGTTCTAAAATGCATCGCATGGGCACCTAAAGGGGGTGAATAGGTGCTACTTCAAATTTTAATGCCTTTTCAAATTAGGCTTGACACAAAGTTAAATTCTCTAAATATGAAACTACGGTGAATTTACCTATATGTTAACCTAGCTACTAAATGAGTAAATGCGGTGAGAGGAACAAGGTAACCGAGAGTGGAGCACGCGGAGACACAGGATTTGTTTTACTGCAGTTCCTTCCTTTTTAGGGGAAGTATATCTGTGTTGGATGGGTGGACAGTACTAAGACCACCATGCCATAATAGGCCTCACCCTGTTCTCTGATGGCTCTTGCCACAACTGGCATGATCCACCTTTCCACTATACGGTACCATTCGAGGCGGGAACTAGCGCCTTTACAACGAGATCAGGGAGTGCATCCACAACTGAATTAGAGGCTCTCGACATGACAACAAACAAGTTTATCAAATAATGAAATCGGGATCTAGAAATTTGAATGAAACTCTAGATCGAAGGGCCCTCAAATGAATAAGCAGGAAATTGAAGATCTCTTCGGTGATGATGTAGATCAAGTCCTCCTCCTTTGATTCTCCAAAGATTGAAGCCTTCAGATGGTTGAATGGGGAGATCTTGTGGATATTAGAGCTCAACAGTATAATGCTTTTTCGTCAGATTCAAGAGACCCTAGGTTGAAGATGGGGAGGGGTATTTATACCCCTCCTAAAATGGAGTCGTTTGGAGTCAACTGGGGCTGGATAATCCGGCCTAAGTGGGGGTTGGATAATCTGGCCGGGGGCAAAAGTCCGGCATGTAGCAAATAATCCAGGCCAAACATCTATCCTCCTTACTGCATGACATGCTGCTGGTCCTTAGTGAAATTCCCTAGGGGCGGATAATCCGGACCTTGGGAGGGGGCGGATTATCTGGTTAGGGAAAAAGCTCCGGCCTTGACCAAATATCCAGGGGAAAACTCCGCCCCCCTTTCGCACGACACACAGTTGGTCCTTAGCCAATTCTTGGGAGGGCGGATAATTCGGGTTCAACATGTGCCGGATAATCCGGTCCTAGGCAAAACTTTGACCCAGTGCCAAATATCCGGCACTATTGAAATGGATCGTATGGGCACCTAGAGGGGGGTGAATAGGTGCTACTTCAAATTTTAATGCTTTTTCAATTTTAGGCTTGACACAAAAGGTAAATTCTCAAGATATGCAATTACGAAGAATTTTCCTATATGCAAACCTAACTACGAGCGAGTAAAGGCGAGTAAGAGTGAGGAACGAGGAAACCGTAGTGGAGCACGCGGAGACACATGATTTGTTTTACCGTAGTTCCTTCCTTGTTAAGGGAAGTACATCTGCGTTGGAGGGGTGGGCGGTACTAAGACCACCACGTCACAATAGGCCTCACCCTATTCTCCGATGGATCTCGCCACCAAAGGCCTGATCCACCTTTCCACTATTGGTACCCTTCGAGGCGGGAACCGATGCCTTTACACAACTAGCGGGGCACAACTCCACAACCGAATTGGAGGCTCCCGTAATGACAACAAGCTGCCACAAGAACAAATGTTATCAATATCAAAACACTAGATCTAGATATTAAAAAGAATACTAGATCGAGAAATCTCCAAGTGAATGGTGAGGAAGTGAAGCGCTGGATTCGTGATGTCGATGAATGAAGTCGCCTCCTTCAATTCCCCCAAAGATCGAAGCCTTCGGGTGGTTGAAGTAGGAGACCTTGAATGAGAGATTTTACAATAGACCAGTAATTTTTCGAATGAATCAAGAGATCTGACAGGGGGTGATTGGGGCTTTTATACCCCCTGTCCAAACAGAGCCATTGGTGAAGACTATGGCCGGATTATCCGGCCCAAGTGAAGGCCGGATTATCTAACCAGGGGTAAAACTCCGCCCCAGCCTCAGATTATCCGGGGGATATTCCGCTCCCACACAAAAGGTCACGCCGTGGCTTACTTAGCAATTTCTCCCGAGGGTCGGATTATCCGGACCGGGCAAAAACACCGGCCCTAGCCGGACAATCCGAAGGAAAGTCCGCCCCCTCTCTAAGTGACGCACATGCCAACTTTTTGGGGAGGGGCGGATTATCCGGCCCGGGCAAACTCTCCAACCCTGGCCGGATAATCCGATAGATTATCTGCCCCCACACAGAGACTCACACCGTTTCCACCTTTGGCAAAAAGGTCAGGCTAGATTATCCGGCCCTTGACAGGGGCGGATTATCCGGCCCCCATGTGGCATCCCGCTAAAACCACTACTAGAAAATC
Organism: Avena insularis; assembly: GCA_023614405.1. NCBI lineage: Eukaryota > Viridiplantae > Streptophyta > Magnoliopsida > Poales > Poaceae > Avena > Avena insularis. The sequence continues at coordinate 316,735,782 of CM042692.1, read as the reverse complement.
GCGGTGTTTTGTGCATTGCATCATCAGGACCGCATGCTCGTGTCATTATGCCACATTGCATTTGAGCATCGTCATGTCATCTTGCATTTGTTTGCATAAAACTATCTTCGAAAAATCTATTTTTGTCTTCTGAACGCCCCGTCTTTATTCAAACACAAAACCTGGGTCTCCGGAATATTTTGCCTTGTCTACCAACGGTTTTCAAAAGCCCCATTTTAAATATTAAAATATTTATTTTATTTTTAGGGGCAGCCATACCGGGCCGATCCGACCCAGTCGGCCACCCCCAGTACAAAAACCAGACTACCCAAATCTTTTCCTACCTACACCTAATCCTACCCAGCCTTTCCCCTTCCTCCACCTCACCCCGGCCACATCACCCCACCCAATAGCCAACCGCCACCTCACCAATCCCTTCCCCCTATCCAATCTTGGGTCGCCACCTCCCCTCTCTCTCTCTCCTGGACCTACCCCTACCCTAATCACACAACACTCACCCACACAGCCCAGCCCACACAGCACACGCACACCGACACACACCAAACCGCCCGACCACCTCGGGATCTCCGCCCCGCGCGGCCCCACCACCACGACGCGACCGCTCCTGCCTCCCCGACCCACTCCCCCTAGACCCGGTCCCACCTCCCCCGCTCGGCCCCGTCTCCCCCGCGTTCCTCTCCTCCCTCTCTCCAACCTCCCGCCGCCGCCTGGGCACTCCTCGCCTCCTCTCCTCCTCGTCAGCCCCTGAGGTGCCATCGCCTGCCCCTGCCAGAGCGCCATCGGACGCCGCTGCCCTTCCCTCAAGGCCGCCTCCGCCTCGGCCCTCCTCGACCTCCTCCGCCAAGATGTCCTCCAGCGCCACTGCCTAAGCACCGACCCGAGCCGCCGGCCGCCGCTTCTTCTGTCCCTAGGCACCTCCTCTCCCCGCTGAGCCTCGTCTCGCCGAGCACCCCGCTGCTGCCTCCCTCGCTCGCCAGACGACGCCTCACGTCTGAGGCCGCCGCTCGAGCCCCGCCATCTCCCTCTCGCTGCAGCCGCCTCCTTCCTCTCCCCGGCCCCGGCCACATCTCCGCTGCCGTCGGGCGCCTCCTCCTTCACCCTCCTCGCTCAGATCCGCCGCCGCCTGCTCTCCTCTTCCGCTGCCCTGCTTCGAGCCCTGCCTTGCATGCTCCGCCGTCTGGCCCTTGCAGCATCGCTGTTCTTCCTCCGGTTCCGCCTCCGGCCGCCATGGACCCCCTCTGTCCACGGTGCCCCATCGCCTGGTTGCCTCCTCGCCAAGGCCATGGCCTCCCTGCCTCCACTCCATCTCCGGCCGCTCCAGCACAGCGTCGCCGCCCTGGCTACGCTCCTCCGTGCCGCCCTCCTGCTCCTCGTTTGGCTAGGCCATGTCGTCGACGTCGCTTGGGCAGGCTCTCGTCGACTGCAAGGCTACCGCAGTAACTCCCTGATGCCCTGTCTAGACAAGGAGCACTCGTTTTTTATTTTTTTATTTGTCAGTCAGATGTGTATGATGTGACAAATGCCTCTAATTGAACTTGTATCTGTGTTTGTTGACTCGGATCTTGCATCGCGATCTTCTCAAGACCACGTCTAAGATTACTCTCGTGCTACCCTAACCACGGACACGATCCTCATCGACTCTATCAAGATCTCCGCATCGAGTGTAAGTGTGTCCGAAGACCACCGTTACCCAAGTCCGTCATCGAGAACCGAAAACCCAAACATCTTCGTCATGGAATCAACTACCAAGATCCTCGAAGACCGTACCGAACCAGAGGTGCCTGAAGAATCACCGGCAAGCACTCCTTCACGGACCCGAGGATCCAAAGACCTCTATCCCGGATTCAAAGACCGAACCCGACACGCCAAGTCCTTCCTCTCGGATCCGAGGACACCGAGACCCCGGTGCGACAAGTACTCCTTCCCGGACGCCAAGTTCTTCTTCCCGAACGCCAAGACCGACCGATACGAGGACCCGACAAGATCTTCGTGATGACAAGATCGGCACCGACCAGGGCGGATCCGATGCGCCCCCGACGCCGAACCAAGTCCTTCTTCCCGGAACGCCAAGCTCTTCATCCTGCAACCGACCTTCGAAGACCGATCCCATCGAACCCTGAACCCTGAGACCGATCCCCTGAACCTCGCCGAACCCCAAGAACCAAGTGCGCCGAAACCCTATGTGTGACCCCTATCCGAGACCCCTCATATTTTTATAATATATGATATACTTGTTGCATATTAAATTGTTCATGCATGCATACTTGTCTGTGGTTTGGGGGCATTATGCCAATTCATCTCATAATTAAATATGGAGTCGATATGCGGAATACCTTTGTCTTATTCCGGGCCCCATTTAAAATTGTGTAGCGAACCGGTTATATAATTTTGCCTTGTTAAGACAACATTTAAATTGCAGGGTATCTAAATAACATGAACCTATTAATTAGTTGTCGGGACCCCGGTTCCGTTAATATGGCCTAAATGCATCGCACCTTTGCCATGTCATACATCATACATGCATCATGCCCGATCTTCTGTCATAGTATTAAATAGTGCATCCGGTGTTTGTGCTAGTGATTTGCTTCTTCACGGACTAGGCCGATGAGTTGATGCGAGTGTCGATCCGATCTTCGGATGAACCTTCGACAATGTTTTTAGGCGAGCATCTCCCCCTTTCTACCTATCTTACTTTTATAGTATTTATTCCCTCCTGTTGATCTATTGCTATCTGTGTTACGATGCTCTAGTTTTCGTACCCGTGATATCCCTTGCAGCCTTATATTGCCTTGGACACATCCTATTACCTGTTGATTGGTAGATAGTTGGACTTGCGCGTCGTAGTCGCTTGCTCAAGTGCTATAGCGTGTCGTCAAGTACCACAGTTGTTGGAGTGTTGCCGCATGTTTAATGTTGGAGATGATCATGGCTTTAATTACTGTTTAATAACTAAAATTGAAAGTAGGTAAATGCAGAGGCACCGGTGGGTAATAGACAATATTTGGTTTTTAACCGCTCACTGGTGTCCCATAGGACCCCGAGTTCTTGACACATGTTCCGAGATCGAGCGCGCTAACCACAGGTGGGGTGTGTGGGCACCCCCATCGATTAGTACCTGATTTCAAAGTATTGTACTGGGGGCCACAAAGTAGTTTGGGGCTTTATTACTATTCTGTACTTATGCCATGCTTTACTGCTTAATTTAAAATTGTGCGAGGTAATCGCACTGTCTTCGCTTAGGATTACGAAGTGTTTTGCGGTATCGACAAGCCTACCACACTTTCGGTTCCCAAATATTTACAGCCATTGACGCAAACCCCGAGTCCGTCTCGAGACCGGCCGACTTCGCGGGTAGCTTAGTGGGGTGGCCCCCATGTACTTGCTTTGGGTCTGGGAAACGTCATGACTTAGGCCCCGCCGACATACCGATGGGTGTATGTTAACTGATCTGGCAAAAAGGGTCGAAGTGCGTGTGGATACTTTGGTGCACCCCTGCAGGGTTAAATCTTTTCGAAAAGCCGTGTCCGCGGTTATGGATGACTTGGAGCACAGTTCTCAATCATAGACAACTATAACTAAAGTCTACTGTTATAATTTGACTTGTATCCGTTATGACTAGTAATCAGCTTCACTACAACGGAATGGCTAAATAAAAGTACCAACAACTGCTGGGTTTGGGATATCTCATGCTAATCGTATCTGACTAGTAAGTGTTGCAACTACAACTGAAGGGTTAACTAAAACTGACCACTGCTTATTAGATCAGGATGACTCATGCTATCTATATTTGACTAGTAATTGCCGCAACTATAACGGAATAAATAAAACTGCCAACGGTGTGAGTTCCTCGGTTGACTTCCTCGTCTGGTCTCGAGGGGGAAATCCCAGGATGGGTATGCTTGGTGGTAGCATCAGGTTGGTTCCGAATAGGTCTTTCTTATCCCTCTCTGATAGCCGACAGTTATCTCGAGTCTCTATAGGTTGTTTAGTGCATGTCGCGCTGCCGCTCGGTCCACCATACCTATGTAGGCGAGGACCGCCGAATTCTAGTCTCGCTGCATCGCCTCGATCGACCGCTCTCTTTTTCCTTTGCCCTTTGTCGGCACCCCTTTTGTTTAAGCAGGTTTTGAGATCGACGTCGTTAGCAGGGTTACCCTTCCGGCTTGGCCTGGGCAGGGTTATGGACGCCATTGGTTATTCTTCAGGGCTCTTAGCTCAATTTGCATCTTGTCCGTACTCGAACGCCGTATCGTTTTCAAGGTGATTTGGATCTTTGTACTGTATATCTGTTGGTTATTCTTGACTCATGGAGTCGTTGTTGTATATATCTGTTCTGTGGGTTCCATCGTGGACTATTGTGTAATGGTATTACTTCGTTTTCCACCCGCACGCAAGTGCCTGGTGGGCACCTTTGAATCGTTTCTATGCGGTTTGGCGGGAAGCGCTGAAACTTGCATAGGGCCGATTCTGAGGGTGTTACACCCCAACAACAGGTTTTCCAGCTTTCATTGAGACACTTGTCTACAGCACTTAGCACACAAGAGATACTCCATGGTATTGTTATCTAACACACAAAATACTAGAGATCATGAAATGTCCTTTCAATCTTCCCCTTTTTGGTGGGGATTGTTTGTTTGCGGCCCGAAAGTTCATGGGCGAGTGCATGGCGGTACCCAAGTTCCCTGTAATTGCCGTGTTTCGTAAAGTTGGGCTGCCAACTACCGAGAGGGGCCATTTTGAGGCAAACTCATCTCACCCCTGCCAAATTCAAACATTCTGTTAAACTGCCCCGTGAAGTAGACGGTCGGGACCCACATGTCGGTCATCTGTCCGTGACACGAGCGCCAACCCGGCAACCTCTTAGGAAAATCGAGGAACTAAGTGGATTGGATGCGTTGACCAATTTCACAAATCCATTCCCTCCTTTCCCCTAGCACCAGCGGCGTCGAAATCCACCCTCCAAGCAGGACGATCCCTTCGGACATTTGACTTCCAGTGCCAAGTTGTTACGCCCAGTCGCTGATCCCGAGCTCCAATGGCGCATGCTGTAGCCGCCGTTGCAAGGCTCTATCCCACCTCCGTCGCTGACGAGCCGAGCAGCTCGGGGGATGGCAGATCCTACTACCAAGGAAGAAGTTCTGGCTACATGCGGGTGAGCTACCCTTCTCTTTGCTATTCCAACTAATTATAACTGCTAGCTGGCTATTGAACCTACCATTGTTTGTTAGCCCAATGGTGACAAACATATTTTGTCCATAGTTTTCTGTCAAGTGAGATATCCACGGACCACCCTTACCTGGTTACGGTAGTCCTCTTCAGGTATGACTCTAAATCAGCAAGGGTGAAGGGCAAGTGGTATGGACACCATTATATCACGATGGAAGAAGCGCCTACGCAGATCTGCACTATATCTAGTATGGTTGCTGCTCTGCGTAATCATGATGAATTATGGCCGAAGCAGACTACAAAGTTTAGCTTAATGGATGAACATGGAATCATGGTTCCTCTAACGTGTGACAGTCAGCTAATTGGGTTGATGAAAAGGTATGCTTCGGCTTGCATGTTTGAGCTGAACTGTGATGTACTGGATGTGGAAGTTGCTGCAACTGGGAGTCGCCCTTCTATTCTTGGACAGGATGGTCGCTCGAACCCAATTAGCTCCTGGTAAGCAAAAGTATCTTGGGGTTCGCATGTTTGTGCTGAATTGTAATTTTTGCAAGTATTTACTTTGTAGATATTGGGCAGTTATGCAACAGTCCTGTTTCTTTGACAGGAAGCGCCGCAAGGTTAGAAACATGACTGCCGGGTCAGTCATTTTGCTGCCCGAAGAAGGTAAAAATGAGTGGAAAGATTATGCTGGACACGACTCTGGCGTTGATTGTCCTGGCAATGCAGAGTACGTGAAGCTAAGAAAATTGGCACCAAGGAAGAGGAAGAAGGAAGGAAATGAAGAAGCCAGTGAACGTGAAGGCTTGGCACCCAAGCTGTGGAAGAAGGCCGCTGGCAACAAAGATGCATATTAATGTGTTGAACTTGAACCTATATATGTGATTCAGTTAAATTCTGGAGCTCTGTGTGTGAAACTTTGCTGGGCGAAACAATCTACCGATGTTCTCTGAGTAAAATGTACCACAACTTAGGGTTTGGAAACGCCCGAGTCAGTAGTTGAATCCGAAATTGTGATTGTGCCACTACTATCTGAAAACACGCAGCACCGGTTCTACGATTACTGAGGGGCAGGAGGTCTCCAAATTCGATGGAATGTAAGTGGCACAGAAATAAATTATTTAAGATGCTACACTCTACGAAGCAGCAACTTATTTCAGATGCTACACAGTGACGTGACAACATAAACAACAATGGCAACCGATAATGCCCAGATGCTTGATCCCGTCTATCTCACCGCCTCCCTGCTCCTGCATCCCCTACGTCTAGCGAAGCTCCCGGATCTCCATTAACCGGGTGTACGTGCTTCCACTTTATAAATTGTGGTTGTGCCATTTTCATGCGGCACAATCCACGTAGATTAACGGGAGACCATTTTTTTTCCTCCCAGGACTCCCGGACCACTAGTTCAGACCGCTAGGTCAACAAGTACTACTATTACAACTTAAAAAGGCACAGATCTCAAGCTAAATAGAACTAGTTATCACACATCTCCTTGATCTTCCTAATCTTAGCCCGATACGCATCTTCCTGCGAGAGCAAGGATCAAATCGTCTGCTCCTTCCTTTTAGCTACTTCCTTGCACAACTTCAATTGTTTCTGTGCATTTTTCCTCATGCACTTGTCAATACTCGTAGTTGTGAACTACAGGACTTTGGCCTGGTGAAGATCATTCCTTGCTTGAGTCAGTTCTTGCTCTGCTTTAGCCTTCAGGGCTAACACCACGTCCCTCTCCTTCTCGACTTTGCTAACCTTGTCTTGCACCCTCCTGAGATCTCGGTTAAGCTTGGTCGTGTCAACTGGGTCCCATAGCTTCATCTCAACATTGTCAAGAAGTGAGCTGACTACAGATTCTTTCAACTCAACAGTCATATCCTTTTTTCCAACGTTTTCTACATCGATTTGGGCCACTCTGGATCTACCCATTTGACAACACCGCAACTTCCGCCTTGCATCATTGCAAGATGTCCTTGACACCGTAAAAACCTCCTGCCTGCCTTTCGTCCTTCGAACGCTACAAATTTAGCGGGCACATATCCATGTTTACATAGCAGAGGACTGTCTTCATCCGCTAAACTGTGATAGTCGGAGTCATACAGTGTCTGGTCGGCCTAACACATCATAGCGCATGAGTAAATAGAGTAGATCTAGCTCAAAATAGATAACTGGTCACAGATGATAGAGATAGAGATGAGACGACTCACATCGAAATCATCATCCCTGTCGTCATGACGTGTTTCCTCAAAGTCTCCCCTTAAACCCATGGCGTGAGAGAGAGAGGGAGAGGGGGTGGCTGCCAGGGAGATAGCTGGATGTGCCCTTGGCTTGCGGCTACGGCAGGATGGGAGTGAAGTGGGGAAAGTGGCTTCGAGGGGAAGGAAGAGAAGTACGGGGAGGAAGAGAAGTAATGGGGACGTGACACTGGAATATGTCCCACTGAACTCGTGAGTCGTGACACTCGCAACAGGGGAGTGCCCGGTGTTGCCAGTTTGTCTAGAGCAAGCAGGCAGCAAGTGTGGCCAATCATGCCGCATAACAGCCTACTAACGGATCGCTCTCACGAATACCATCCCAATCATCCAAGCACCCCGATCGAACGATATGTAACAATTGTCAAGCAGAACAATTGTGTTAGGGCATGCCTTCTAGAAGACTCGGTCTAACGGCCACCATTGGGGGGCTAAGGTTAGGGCTCTCCTAAGGTTAGGATCCGTATGTGGTTTATGAGAAGAACACACATGCAATGACACTAGTAATATGTGGTTTGTGAAAAGAACACACATGCAATGACTCTAACTGTGGATTGTGAAAAGAACAAGCAATACAATTACTCTCGTGGATCCATGTGTGGTTTGTGAAAGAATAGACATTCACTGACTCTAGTTGTGGTTCATGAAAAGAACACACGTGCAATGATTCTAGATGTGGTTTGTGAGAAGAACACACATGCAATGACTCTAGATGTGGTTCATGAAAAGAACACACATGCAATGACACTGGGTGTGGTTCATGAAAAGAAAACACATCCAATGACACAGGTGTATCCTTATATGGTTTGTCAGAAGAACACACATGCAATGACTCTAGCTGTGGTTAATGAAAAGAACAGACATGCAATGGCACTTGTGGATCCATATGTGGTTTGTGGAAAGAACAGACATGCAATGACTCTAGCTGTGGTTTGTGAAAAGAACAGAGATGCAATGGCACTTGTGGATCCATATGTGGTTTATGAAAGTAACACACATGCAATGACACTGGGTGTGGTCATGAAAATAACACACATCCAATGACACTGGTGGATCCATATGTGGTTTGTGGAAAGAACAGACATGCAATGACTCTAGCTGTGGTTCATGAAAAGAACACACATGCAATCACACTGGTGGATCCATGTGTGGTTCATGAAAAGAACAAACATGCAATGACTCTAGCCGTGGTTTGTGAAAAGAACACACATGCAATGACACTAGTGGATACATATGTGGTTTGTGAAAAGAACACACATGCAATCACACTGGGTTTGGTTCATGAAAATAAAACACATCCAGTGACACTGGTGTATCCTTATGTGGTTTGTGAGAAGAACACACATGCAATGACTCTAGTTGTGGTTTGTGAAAAGAACACACATGCAATGACACTGGGTGTGGTTCATGAAAAGAACACACATCCAATCACACTGGTGGATCCTTATGTGGTTTGTGAAAAAGAACACACATGCAATGACACTGGGTGTGGTTCATGAAAAGAACACACATCAAATGACACTGGTGGATCCTTATGTGGTTTGTGAAAAAGAACACACATGCAATGACTCTAGTTGTGGTTCATGAAAAGAACACACATCCAATGACACTGGTGGATCCATGTGTGGTTTGTGGAAAGAATAGACATGCAATGACTCTAACTGTGGTTTGTGAAAAGAACAGACATGCAATGACTCTAGCCGTGGTTTGTGAAAAGAACACACATCCACTGACACTGGTGGATCCATATGTGGTTTGTGAGAAGAACAGACATGCAAATGAATCCATATGTGGATCATGAAAAGAACACACAATCACACTGGTGGATCCATGTGTGGTTCATGAAAAGAACACACATCCAATGACACTGGTGGATCCTTATGTGGTTTGTGAGAAAAACACACATGCAATGACACTGGGTGTGGTTCAAGAAAATAACACACATCCAATGACACTGGTGGATCCTTATGTGTTTTGTGAGAAGAACACATATCCAATGACTCAAGTTGTGGTTCATGAAAAGAACAGATATGCAATGACTCTAGTTGTGGTTTGTGAAAAGAACACACATCCAGTGACACTGGTGGATCCATATGTGGTTTGTGGAAAGAATATACATACAATGACACTGGTTGTGGTTTGTCAAAATAACACACATGCATTCACACTGGTGCATCCATGTGTGGTTTGTGGAAAGAACATACATGCAATGACTCTAGCCATGGTTAATGAAAAGAACTGACATGCAATGATGCTGGTGGATCCATATGTGGTTTGTGGAAAGAACATACATGCAATGACTCTAGCTGCGGTTAATGAAAAGAACAGACATGCAATGACACTGGTGGATCCATGTGTGGTTTGTGAGAAGAACACACATGCAATGACACTGGGACTGGTTCATGAAAAGAAAACACATCCAATGACACTGGTGTATCCTTATGTGGTTTGTGAAAAGAACACACACGCGATGCCACTGGGTGTGGTTCATGAAAAGAACACACATCCAATGACACTGGTGTATCCTTATGTGGTTTGTAAAAACGAACACACATGCAATGACTCTAGTTGTGGTTCATGAAAAGAACACACATGCAATGACACCGGTGGATCCATGTGTGGTTTGTGACAAGAACAGACATGCAAATGACTCTAGCTGTGGTTCATGAAAAGAACACACATGTAATCACACCGGTGGATCCATGTGTGGTTTGTGAGAAGAACAGACATGCAATGACTCTATCTGTGGTTAATGAAAAGAACAGACATCCAATGACAGTGGTGGATCCATATGTGGTTTAATGAAAAGAACACACATGCAATGACACTGGGTGTGGTTCATGAAAAGAACACACATCCAATGACACTGGTGGATCCATATGTGGTTTGTGGAAAGAACATAGATGCAATGACCCTAGCCGTTTTTAATGAAAAGAACACACATCCAATGACAATAGTGGATCCATATGTGGTTTGTGAAAAGAACAGACATGCAATCACACTGGTGGATCCATGTGTGGTTTGTGAGAAGAACACACATGCAATGACACTGGTGGATCCTTATGTGGTTTGTGAAAAATAACACACATGCAATGACACTGGGTGTGGTTCATGAAAAGAACACACATCCAATGACACTGGTGGATCCTTATGTGGTTTGTGAAAAAGAACACACATGCAATGACTCTAGCTCTGCTTCATGAAAAGAACACACATCCAATGACACTGGTGGATCCATGTGTGGTTTGTGAGAAGAACACACATGCAATGACTCTATCTGTGGTTAATGAAAAGAACAGAGATGCAATGACACTGGTGGATCCATATGTGGTTTATGAAAGGAACACACATGCAATGACACTGGGTGTGGTCATGAAAATAACACACATCCAATGACACTGGTCGATCCATATGTGGTTTGTGGAAAGAACAAACATGCAATGACTCTAGCTGTGGTCCGTGAGAAGAACACACATGAAATCACACTGGTGGATCCATGTGTGCTTCGTCAAAGGAACAGACATGCAGTGACTCTAGCCATGGTTTGTGAAAAGAACACACATGCAATGACACTGGTGGATACTTATGTGGTTTGTTAAAAGAACACACATGCAATCACACTAGGTTTGGTTCATGAAAATAAAACACATCCAGTGACACTGGTGTATCCTTATGTGGGTTGTGAGAAGAACACACATGCAATGACTCTAGTTGTGGTTTGTCAAAAGAACTCACATGCAATGACACTGGGCGTGGTTCATGAAAAGAAAACACATCTAATGACACTGGTGGATCCTTATGTGGTTTGGGAAAAAGAACACACATGCAATGACACTGGGTGTGGTTCACGAAAAGAACACACATGCAATGACTCGAGCTGTGTTTCGTGAAAAGAACACACATCCAATGACATTGGTGGATCCATGTGTGGTTTGTGGAAAGAATAGACATGCAATGACTCTAGCTATGGTTAATGAAAAGAATAGACATGCAATGACACTGGTGGATCCATATGTGGTTTGTGGAAAGAACATACATGCAATGACTGTGGTTAATGAAAAGAATAGACATGCAATGACACTAGTGGATCCATGTGTGGTTTGTGAGAAGAACACACATGCAATGACACTAGGAGTGGTTCATGAAAAGAAAACACATCCAATGACACTGGTGTATCCTTATGTGCTTTGTGAAAAGAACACACACGCAATGACACTGGGTGTGGTTCATGAAAAGAACACACATCCAATGACACTGGTGGATCCTTATGTGGTTTGTAAAAACGAAGACACATGCAATGACTCTAGTTGTGGTTCATGAAAAGAACACACATGCAATGCCACCGGTGGATCCATGTGTGGTTTGTGACAAGAACAGACATGCAAATGACTCTAGATGTGGTCCATGAAAAGAACAAACATGCAATCACACCGGTGGATCCATGTGTGGTTTGTGAGAAGAACAGACATGCAATGAATCTGGGTGTGGTTCATGAAAAGAACAGACATCCAATGACACTGGTGGATCCATGTGTGGTTTAATGAAAAGAACACACATGAAATGACACTGGGTGTGGTTCATGAAAAGAACACACATCCAATGACACTGGTGGATCCATATGTGGTTTGTGGAAAGAACACACATGCAATGACTCTAGCCGTTTTTAATGAAAAGAACACACATCCAATGACACTGGCGGATCCATATGTGGTTTGTGGAAAGAACAGACATGCAATGACTCTAGCTATGGTTTTTTAAAAAAAACATATCTAGTGACACTAGTGGATCCATGTGTGGTTTGTGAGAAGAACACACATGCAATGACACTGGTCTATCCTTATGTGGTTTGTGAGAAGAACACACATGCAATGACTCTAGCTATGGTTCATGAAAAGAACGCACATCCAATGACACTGGTGGATCCATGTGTGGTTTGTGAAAAGAAGAGACATGCAATGACTCTGGGTATGGTTCATAAAAAGAACACACATCCAATGACACTGGTGGATTCATATGTGGTTTGTGAAAAGAACAAACATGCAATCACACTGGTGGATCCACGCGTGGTTTGTGAGAAGAACATACATGCAATGACATAGGTGGATCCATGTGTGGTTTGTGAGAAGAACATACATGCAATGACACCGGGTGTGGTTCATGAAAAGAACACACATCCAATGACACTGGTGGATCCTTATGTGGTTTGTGAGAGGAGCGCACATCCAATGACTCTGGCTATGGTTCATGAAAAGAACACACATGCAATCACACTGGTGGATCCATGTGTGGTTTGTGAGAAGAACACACATGCAATGACTCTATCTGTGGTTAATGAAAAGAGCAGAGATGCAATGACACTGGTGGATCCATATGTGGTTTATGAAAGGAACACACATGCAATGACACTGGGTGTGGTTCATGAAACTAACATACATCCAATGACACTGGTGGATCCATATGTGGTTTGTGGAAAGAACAGACATGCAATGACTCTAGCTGTGGTTCATTTGAAGAACACACATGCAATCACACTGGTGGATCCATGTGTGGTTCATCAAAAGAACAGACATGCAATGACTCTAGCCGTGGTTTGTGAAAAGAACACACATGCAATCACATTGGGTGTGGTTCATGAAAAGAAAACACATCCAGTGACGTTGTTGTATCCTTATGTGGTTTGTGAGAAGAACACACATGCAATGACTCTAGCTATGGTTTGTGAAAAGAACACACATGCAATGACACTGGGTGTGGTTCATGAAAAGAACACACATCCAATGACACTGGTGGATCCTTATGTGTTTTGTGAAAAAGAACACACATGCAATGACACTGGGTGTGGTTCATGAAAAGAACACACATCCAATGACACTGGTGGATCCTTATGTGGTTTGTGAAAAAGAACACACTTGCAATGACACTGGGTGTGGTTCATGAAAAGAACACACATCAAATGACACTGGTGGATCCTTATGTGGTTTGTGAAAAAGAACACACATGCAATGACTCTAGCTGTTGTTCATCAAAAGAACACACATCCAATAACACTAGTGGATCCATGTGTGGTTTGTGGAAAGAACAGACATGCAATGACTCTAGCTGTGGTTTCTTAAAAGAATACACATGCAATGACTCTAAGTGTGGTTTGTGAAAAGAACACACATCCAGTGACACTAGTGGATCCATATGTGGTTTCTGAGAGGAACATACATGCAAATGACTCCATATGTGGTTCATGAAAAGAAAACACATGCAATCACGCTAGTGGATCCATGTGTGGTTCATTAAAAGAACACACATCCAATGACACTAGTGGATCCTTATGTGGTTTGTGAGAAAAACACACATGCAATAACACTGGGTGTGGTTCATGAAAAGAACACACATCCAATGACACTGGTGGATCCTTATGTGGTTTGTAAGAAGAACACACATCCAATGACTCTAGCTGTGGTTCATGAAAAGAACTGATATGCAGTGACTCTAGCTGTGGTTTGTGAAAAGAACACACATCCAGTGACACTGGTGGATCCATATGTGGTTTGTGGAAAGAACATACATGCAATGACACTGGCTATAGTTTGTGAAAAGAACACACATGCAATCACACTGGTGGATCCATGTGTGCTTTTTGGAAAGAACAGACATGCAATGACTCTAGTCGTGGTTAATGAAAAGAACAGACATGCAATGACACTGGTGGATCCATATGTGGTTTGTGGAAAGAACATACATGCAATGACTCTAGCTGTGGTTAATGAAAAGAATAGACATGCAATGACACTGGTGGATCCATGTGTGGTTTGTGAGAAGAACACACATGCAATGACACTGGGTGTGGTTCATGAAAAGAAAACACATCCAATGACACTGGTGTATCCTTATGTGGTTTGTGAAAAGAACACACATGCAATGACACTGGGTGTGGTTCATGAAAAGAACACACATCTAATGACACTAGTGGATCCTTATATGGTTTCTGAAAAACAACACACATGCAATGACTCTAGCTGTGGTTCATGAAAAGAACACACATGAAATGCACACCGGTGGATCCATTTGTGGTTTGTGACAAGAACAAACATGCAAATGACTCTAACTGTGGTTCATAAAAATAACACACATGCAGTCACACCAGTGGATCCATGTGTGGTTTGTGAGAAGAACAGACATGCAATGACTCTAGTGGGGTTCATGAAAAGAACAGACATCCAATGACACTGGTGGATCCATGTGTGGTTTAATGAAAAGAACACACATGTAATGAAACTGGGTGTGGTTGATGAAAAGAACACACATCCAATGACACTGGTGGATCCATATGTGGTTTGTGGAAAGAACACACATGCAATGTGGCATGGGTATACGCTACAGGTACTCGAGCTTGGTATATAGTCTAGATACGGCAGAAGCCCACGGTGTTGCCAAGGCCCAGTGGAGAATTCGAGTGGCCCACGGACTCTCGATTACTTGCGAGACAAGAAGAAGCTTAAAGATAGAAAGTTCAAAGGGAAAACCCTAATTTGTAACCGACTCGACCTGCTACCCGAGACCTAGCCTATCTATATAAAGGCTAGGAGGGGGCGACGAGGAGGACAATCCCCACCCTAGTTTCCACAACTCTCGCCATTGCATCTGCATGCCCCTATAATCTTCGATTCCTTCGTTAATTCCAAGAGCAGACAAGCAGGAGTAGGGACCTCTACGAGGCCTGAACATGGGTAAAATTTGCGTCCCTATGTGCTTGTTTGCTAGCCGACTGATGCCTCCAGCGCTCACTCCTTCTCCAAAACCCAAGTCCATAACAATGGGAATTGACGAGTTAAACCCTCGTCAATTGGCGTCGTCTGTGGGAATAGGGAGTGCTGATGTTGCGGCTTCTTCGGCCCAGTCAACCGCGATCTACAACTCCGCAATAGCGGAGATTCTCTAGCTCTTTGGCGCGATTAACTTCACCGGCCACTCGCCCGGCTTTCGAGTCCGTGGGCGATGGAATCAGCCTGGTTATTGGGAGCTTCCGCTTCCAGGTTGGTCAACTGGGCACGCTTCGCATGCTTGACCAGCCGACGACACCCATGATTGCTCCAGCATTGTGGCTCCTGCCACCAATCGGCACCCTCAGCGAGCTCAACACCTCAGCAACAACTAGGAGTACGGATAGCGACAACAGTCACGGATCCGATCTAGGTGACCTAGCCACAGAAGATGGAGCCTATGGCTCCGGATCTGAAAGCTGCGGGAGCAACAGCTTCCCCAACGACTTCATGTGCACCGTCATCAACGCAGGCAATACCACCGCAATCGTAAAAACGCTGGCACCAGATCTGGCACCAGACCGCCCAACGGTAGCACGCCCAACGGTGGCATACCAGTCGCGAACAGCGGCCCCACCAATGGTGGCAACGGCGTGCCCATCAACAATGGAGCGGGAGGAGAACCGCCGACCATAGTGAACGAACACACTGGAGAGCGTGTAGTGATCAAGCTCAACAACAACGAGTGGGCCCACTGTCGAGAAGCCCTACAAGGCAATCCTCTGCCCCTCAACTCCCCGCAAGACATGCTGATGGGCTACCATTGGCTACTGAATGAGGAATATAGACGCCAGCTACATGCAATCGCGCAACTCGAGGCGCGTAAAAAGGTGGTGGACGAGTCAAGACTTCGGAGAGACATGCTCTCCTCCCACGGAGGATCCTCCTCCAAAGGCAACGAGTACCTGGCCAATAAGAGAAGATCTCGACTGGCTCACCTCACCGAGGAAGAGCGCGTAGAAGCCGCGAAAGTCCTTGACTTCGGCTCCATGACGGTGGATACACGGGGCAACATGCTCCCGAAGACGATGCAAGCCACGGTAACGGTGGCCACCATGTACCTCCTCAACAACTAGCCGACAGCTGGAGATCCATGAGCTGGCATGCACCTATCTACGATCGCGGGCTTGGGGCTAGTCGAGGCCGCCCTCGACAAAGAGCCCGCACCAGAGCCAAAGAAAAGCAAGGCTCTGGCAAAACACTACTCCTCGCCCTCGTCCAGCGATGATAGCCACGATCTGTCTCGGCGAGGCCGCTCACGGCGGCATGATCGCGACTATGATGCACGTGATGACCTCACATAGCGCAAAGTCGACAAGTCGAGGGCAAGATGCGCTCGTTCGACTGACTCAGAAGAGGACGAGACTGAGCTCTGCGGCGCTAGATGCTTCAGCAGGGCCATTAGGCAGAAGCGAATGCCTAAAGGGTTCAAACTACCGTTAGAGAACCCAAAATTTGACGGTCTATAGGACCCGAAAATCTGGTTGGAGGACCACATCTCCTCTGTCAGACTACATGGCGGAAGTCGAAGCACGGCCATGCAATGCCTGCAGCTATAGCTGCAGGGCGCCGCTCGCGCATGGCTCAACAATCTCCCGTGCGGATCCATTCGTAGTTGGGAAAAGCTGGTCTACAGCTTCGTGCGCAATTTCAAGGGCACTTACAAAAGGCCCGCATCAATCGAAGAGCTGAGAAGCTGCCAGCAAAGATCGGGCGAATCGCTACGCTCGTACATCCAAAGGTGGTCCATCATCAAGAACTCCACAGTAAACATGACGGAGGACCGCACGATTGACGCATTCAACGGTGGCATTCGCCGTATAGAGCTCAGGGAGGAGCTGGGCCGCTTGAAGCCCAAAACGATCGACCACCTGATGGAAATCGTGAATCGGTGGGCTGATGGAGAAGACTTGGTGAAAAACTGTACCTGCTCCGACGATGATGACGACCTCGGGCGCAGACGTGACCGCCGAGGCAAACGTCGGATGCGCGTCTACGATGACCGCGGCGAGGTCAACATGGTCGCAGCCGGCTACGCCGATAAACGCGATCACAACCGCAACAGCGGATACCGAAGTGGTGGATACCGCGACAGCAGAGAAACCATGCAGGTGTGGCAACGCCGCACTCGCGAAGAGGCACTCGCAACATCTATCGAGGACAAACTGTCCGAGCCATGCAATGTGCACTTCTACATCGACAAGCACGATGGCAAAAAGAAATCCAGCCACCTTCTCAAGGACTGTCGCGAGTTCCTCAAACTCCACGAGGGCCTAGCCCGGATGAATCGTGACGCGGTCAATAGGGGCTATGGAGCCGCCCCAGGCGCTGTGGCACATGGAGCTCCTCCACCACCGCCCGGGCCACCACCACCCGCGGCCGCGCCGGTCCAGCATCACAGAGGCGAACCATACCCACGAGCCGTGGGCAACATGGGGATGATCCAAAAAGGGCGTCCCTCAAATCGAGTGCAGAAGGCCATCACTCGCCAAGTCAACTTGGCGATTTCTCGACCTTCCACCACTAAGTACCTCAGTGGAAACGACTCATGCATCACCTTCGACAGGCGTGACTACCCGTGCCAAGTTCCTCGTCCAGGCCACTGTCCTCTCGTACTCGAGGCGCAGATTGGGGGTTTCGACATGAGTCGTGTCTTCATGGATGGCGGCAGCGGCATTAACCTCATGTTCGCGAGTACCTTGCGTGCGATGAGGATCCCTCTGACGTGTCTAGAAGTTTCAGACACAACATTCCACGGCATTGTCCTAGGGAAGGGCATATATCCCCTGGGCAAAATCAACCTCGACGTAATCTTCGGCATGTCGCAAAACTTTCGGCGAGAGCGCATCGATTTTGAAGTCGTCGACTGGCCTTCACAATACCACTTCATCCTCGGAGGTGTCGCGTTCGCAAGGTTCATGGCAGTTACGCACTACGCCTACCTGCAGATGAATATGCTAGGTCCAAACGGTGTAATCACAATCAACGCCAACTTCGAGAGGTCCGACAGCTGTGACAGGGAATTCAACAGAATCTCCCAGTCCTTCGGCATGCAAGAGGAACTCACAAGATTAAAGGAGTCGATAGACAACAGTCTGCCTCCCCTGAGCAGGCCCAGTTCACCCGATCTGTCCTTCAACTCGTCGGTGCACATGAAGAAAGTCCAGGTCCACCCAACAGACCCGACCAAGACGGCCCTCATCGCCAACAACTTGAGTTCCACATAGAAACTCGCCCTCGTCGAATTCCTCCATGAGCACTAGGAGATCTTTGCCTGGTGTCCAACGGACATGCCAGGAGTTCCCAGGGAATTCGCCGAGCACTCACTCAACATAAATCCAGACGCAAGGCCAGTCAAACAGACAATTCTGCGACTGTCTGAACCAAGAGCAAAAGCAGTCGGAATGGAGATCAACAGACTCCTCGATGCAAAATTCATACACGAGATCAATGAAAGCACTTGGCTCACTAACACAGTGCTGGTGCCCAAAAAAGACATGGATATCCTGCGGATGTGCGTGGACTTCACCTCCTTGAATAAGCACTGCCCAAAGGATCACTTCCCGCTGCGGCGAATTGACCAAATCATCGACTCCACCGTGGGATGTGAGCGTCTCTGCTTCCTCGATGCCTACTCAGGCTACAATCAGATTCGAATGAAGGAGGAATACCAAGAGAAAACAACGTTTACAATGCCCTTTGGTGTGTTCTGCTACAACACGATGCCTTTCGGGCTAAAAACGCAGGAGCCACCTATTAGCGGTGCATGCAGGCTTGCCTCAAGAATCAACTTGGTTGCAACATCCAAGTCTACATTGACGACATCGTCATCAAATCCAAGGAGGAAGCCACGCTAATCAACGATCTACGCGAGACCTTTGCCAACCTCGACTACTACCGGATCAAGCTCAATCCAGACAAATACGCCTTCGACGTGCCATCTGGGAAGTTACTCGGGTATCTCATCTCTGCGAGAGGGATCGAAGCAAACCCAAAGAAAATAAAGGCCATACTAGCCATGGAGAAGCCAAAGTATGTAAGAGGCATCCAGTAGATGGCTAGGCGAATCGCGGCGCTCAGTCGATTCATTAGTCGCATGGGTGAAAAGGCATTTCCCTTCTACCAACTTCTCCACAAAACTGACAAATTCGAGTGGACAGATGAGGCGCAAGAAGCATTCGAGGACCTCAAGCGTCTACTATCCACCTCGCCGGTACTGGTGACTCCACGTGAAAAAGATCCACTGTTGTTCTACATCTCCACCACCAACCAGGTGGTCAGCACGGTGCTTGTGGTGGAACAGGCCGAAGAAAACAAGATCCACGGGGTCCAGCGCCCACTCTACTACCTCAGCGAGGTGGCCACGCCAACAAAACAGCAGTACCCGCACTACCAGAAGCTAGCGTACGACGTCTTCATGACAGCCAGGCGACTGCGCCACTACTTCCAGGAGCACTCAATCGTGGTGGTCAATGACGCCCCACTCGGGCATATCCTCAATAACCCTGATGCCACCAGGCGAGTCGCGCTCTGGGGAATTGAACTGTCTCTAGGAGACATCACATACAAAAAGCGCGACACGATCAAGTCGCAAGTCGTTGATTTCCTCGTGCACTGGATGGAGAACCAGCTCCCCGACAAGCCAGACATGTCCTACCTTTGGACAATGCACTTCGATGGGTCCAAATAAAAGGACGGAGCTGGTGCAGGTGTCATACTGACATCACCCCAGGGAGACAAGCTGAAATAAATTCTGCGAATGCAGTTCACTGCCTCCAACAATGAAGCTGAGTACAGGCTCTAATCCATGGGATGCGGATGGCGAAAGCCTGTGGTGCCAAGACGCTCATCATCTACGGCGACTCCAAACTGGTGGTCAACCAAACGATGCACGAGTGCGACGCACTGAGTGACAACATGATCGCCTATCGCAACCTCTACGACACACTCGAAGGGGACTTCGACGGCTGTGAGCTACGGCACATAGGCCGTGAAAGCAATGAAGAGGCGGACACACTTGCCAACATTGGCTCCACCTGCGCCCCCATACCACCTGGGTATTTCTCGAGCGCATATGTGAATGCTCCATCAAGCCAAAGGCTCCAGAGAAGAAAGAAAGCGCGTCAACGGACTCGGGCGCTACGCCACCCAATGAGCCAATGACACTCGACAACCTGGAACGTGATACAGGACTCGAAGGACCAATGGGCGTCATGATGATCGAGCCATCTTGGAACAACCTTACATCACATATCTACTCAACAAGAGGCTGCCAGACAACCTGACTGACGCATGGTAGATCGCGTGCCGATCCAAGGCGTTCGCCCTCATCAACGGCGAACTGTACAAGCGTAGCATCACAGGAGTGCTCCAATGGTGCGTCTCCAATGGGGACGGAAGGGCCATCCTCCTCGACATCCATGAAGGCACCTGCGGGCACCATGCTGGCAGTCGCGCTCTTGTTGCCAAAGCTCTACGAGCTAGATTCTACTTGCCCACGGCCATGCACGACACCAAGGACATCGTCCAGTGCTACAACACTTGCCAGCGATTCGCGGACAAACCTCATGCACTAGGAATGGAACTCCGGCCAATACCATTGGCTTGGCCCTTTGCGCAATGGGGACTCGACATGGTCGGCAAGCTCCTGAAATCTTCGCCAGGAGGTTACGTTTACCTCTTGGTCGCAGTTGACAAGTTCACCAAGTGGATCGAGGCCGTGCCAGTGACAAATCAATCAGGAACCAGCACTGTTAAGTTCTTCGAATCCATTGTCTACCTCTTTGGAGTGCCACACAGCATCATCACGAACAATGGGAAGAACTTCACCTCTAAGGAGTTCTAGGAATTCTGCGAAAACCTAGGAATCAACATAAGCTACGCCTCGGTGGCTCACCCACAGACCAACGGTCAAGTCGAAAAGGCCAACGGCCTCGTCTATGGCGGAATCAAGAAGCGACTCCTCCGGCCACTCGAACAAGCCGCTGGATGCTGGCCAGACGAGCTGCAATCCGTGCTCTGGAGCTTACACACAACTCCAAACAATGCCACGGGATACACCCCGTTCTTCATGGTGCACGGTGCTGAAGCGGTGCTACCCGCAGAAGTACGCTACAAAGCACCGCGGGTGATCGCTTACAGCGAGAAGGAGTCAACTCTCGCACTCGAAGACTCCGTCGACCTTCTTGACGAGGCACGGGAAATTGCAGCGGAGAGATCAACGATCTACCAGCAAAGCCTCCACAACTACCACAGCAAAAGGCTACGCCCCAAATCCTTCGTCGAAGGAGACTTGGTCCTGCGACTGAAGCGGCAAGGGCATCTCAAGCTCGAGTCCCCTTGGGAGGGACCTTATGTGATTATAGAAGTAATCCCAGGTGGCGCCTATCGCCTTAAAGATCTGGAGACAGGAGTCGCATACTCCAACCCATGGAACGTCGTGCAGCTACGACGCTTCTACCCCTAGTCGTTTTTACATTTATAAATAAGGATATTCAGCCACGCTACTTAGCCACACAGTGTACCTCATACTATTCTACGAATAAATAAAGCTAAGTGCCCCCAAACTTTGTGTTTCCCTTATTTTCTTGCAATTTTATCACTCAGGGGCTGCGCCACCCTTTATACTCTCGTTCTACGAACAAATCGCAGTATCCCGAGTAGCTGACACAACATCAACCGAGCCCTTGATAAACACCCACCCAGTTGCAACGCACCTGACAGGTTGGCAAGGTGCTGAGATAATCACAAGTCAGGCTAACGAAAAGGAACTGCAGAGTACAAATACACTTGCAAAATATAAAAGCCAGCAAAGCTCTTCACATATCAATGAGTATTAATTACATCCAACATATACATATGCACTTGTACAATTATGTGCGGGATACAAGTCATGCTACTGCTGCAACAGAAGAACGTTCATTTGTTCCTCGAAGAAGTTGACAATTTCTTCCGCTGGGCGATCAACCGCTTGGTAGTGTGGAACCATGTCCCAGGTCATACCTTCTGGCGGAGGGGGCGGCCCAACGGCAACAACTGCAACATCTACGTCCGTCCTATGGAGTCGTTCCAGTGACAACGCAGCCTTAGCACCAGCTACTAACTGCTATCGCACGCACTCGTGAACCGCACTCAAATCTTGGAACTTCGCGAGAAGAGCCAACAGGCTTGAAGGGACGGTGTCCAACGAAAACATCGTTTGATAGATATGCCTAAGGCACGACTGCGCCTTCTTCAAAAAGTGAAGTACTCGAGAAGCACGATCCTACATGGTCGCAAGCGCGATCGGATGATCGTGGTCCACCCAAAAGTACCCACTCGCCTGTAGTTGCTCCTGGGTTAGATCGTTCATTCGAATGGCAATCCGGTCTTTCTCATCCTGCGGATGACGAGCACTGGCAACTACACCAAACAAAAGGGCAAAGTATGAAGACAAGGAATCGTCGCGACTGACTAAAAGAAAAGATAAGAGGGCAGAAAGTTAACATTTGAACTGCTCACTCAGCTGCGCCACCTCCTCCAAGAGATACTTCTCGCGGGCGGTAGCCTTCTCCGCCTTCGACTTCCATACATCTATGCTACCACGGAGGATGGGCAACTCACACTACAGTTGCTTAATGCGATCGCGTAGTCGCGCAAGCAAGGACAACTCCTCCACCTTTGAGCGCGGTTGTGTCAAGGTTTCATCGGTGCCTGGAGGATCACGAGGATCACTCGAAGGACCACTCGACGTACCCTATCACAAACCAAGCAAGTGAAAATAAGGGACCAAGAATACATTGATAAAAGGCTCGAATGCATTCAGGCATGGCAAAAGTATCGACAGGGATACTCCCACAAAAGCATGGTTTCAACACGAAAATAAACTACAATTATTACAGAATAGCTACTAAGGAGCAGTCTGCTTCTTCGACTTCGACTTGGACTTCAGGGGCCTCATCGAATCCATGGCGGTCTCTGACGCCACAGACTTTTCGGTGCTAGCCCCTGATGTCGCATTCTTTGCTCGCTGCAGCTCTTCGGAGTATTTGGCCACTTTATTGATGAGCTGCGGCCCATATTTACCACAGCCAGTAGCGAAGGGAGCAAACACTACCTGTTGGCCATCCGCGCCGACGGGCATCGCCTTGGAGATCGCAGCGGGGTCCACCTCCATGCCATGGGCTTGCACCATCGCGAGTGCCATGGTGGCGCCGATAGACCACTAGGAGTTCCTGAAGTCCATGGGAATACCCCCAGCAAGGGATTCCACCAGGTCCTCAAGGTTGTCAATCAGTTCAGCCTTGGGGGTTAGATCCTTGCGTATGCGACTGAGCACACCCTTGGCCTTCATCAGCATCCCCTGAAGGGAAGCGCTGCGGTCTTCGACTGTGCTGATAGCACCATCCAACGCATTGTCGCGATGAAGGGCCTGGGCATCAAAGCTCAGGCTGCTGACATCTACATACAGCAAAGTGTTAGCACAATAACACGATGTAGAAGCAAGAAGCAACGAAAATTCAGCTGAGAGAATACCTGAGAGGGACTTAGCAATCGAGAAAAGTTGCTCCTCGAACAACTTCTCCCTCTCGGCATTGGAGACGCGCAAGTCCTCTTCGCGCTTTCGCAAGTCTTCTTCGCGCTTTTGCGACTCCTCTAGGGCCGTGATTGCTTCGTCACGACTCTTCGCCGCCGCGGCAAGCGCCTTTTCAAGGGAA
Source organism: Avena insularis (assembly GCA_023614405.1). Classification (NCBI taxonomy): domain Eukaryota; kingdom Viridiplantae; phylum Streptophyta; class Magnoliopsida; order Poales; family Poaceae; genus Avena; species Avena insularis. The sequence goes on along the minus strand of CM042692.1, from coordinate 316,711,857 downwards.
GCAGCATGACGAAGAAGTTCGTTATGCTCGACTGCAAAGCACATGACGAATCATCAATCGAATCTAGAAACTTCACGAAGACAAAGAAAAAGCCAAAACTAACCTTCAACAACACGATGGCGATTGTCCAACCGCGCATGTCGACCCATGTCAAGGACTTGCTCCGCCAGGCAAGCAGCTTCCTTCATGATGAGCTGCATCAGAAGAAAACAAAGTTCAGCAATAGCACCAAGTATATATTCGACTGCAAAAGAATGCTTACATGGTCCTCCAGAGACTCTGAATATGACTGTTGCACAGTCATCTGGGCAACCACCTGGTGTCCCCCATCATGCGGGGAACTTGACGAGTTGTGCCTGGAGTGGACCGCCAATGGAGGAGAGGAAGATCGTTCGACCACTTCCTTGGCCTTGGAGTCTGCGACTCCGGATTCCTTCAAAAATTGGACGTCGTCAGAAGACGACGATGCCGCTTGACTACAAAACACATCCAGCAAAAACTCCAGGGAAAGAAGCTCCAAAAAGAAACCAATACAAAGTCACGAATGCAGAACTCACCAGTCAAATCTATCAAGGTCGAAGGATTGCTCCTCCGACTCCGACGACTCCTTCGGTAGTCGCATCTTCTTCCGGGCAGAAGGAGCCATGGAACACACAGGAACGGCGGGGATTGGTTCCTCTGCAGCAGTAGAAGGACCTTTCGGCATCTTCAGAGAAGTAGCATCAGAATCCTTGCTGCGAGAACGCTTGCGAGTGTCCTGGTCGCTGGACTCGGGAGCTCCCTCCTCTTTGATTGGGACGGTCAACTCCGACTCGTCCTCTTCATCCACCTCGCGAGGGATAACCCCTTTAGGACGAGGGGGAAAATTGGGAGACACCTTCCAGTCCTGCATTCAGAAGATACAACATTATATATCCAGTACCCAGTGGCAATCGACAAAAAGAACTACTCCGTAGTACAATTCTACCTCAAGAGGAGGGTTAGAGGCGTCGAATGGAGGCATGACTGGTTCGCCCGGGAGATCCTCCTTGGCGGTATATTTGGTCACCAATCGCAACCTCCTATCTACTTCACCCGCAGAAATACCATCGGCAGATACGCGAGTGGCATCGTTCGCACCGGCCTAGCGGAACATGGGGTGAACTCTGGCCTACAGAGGCTGGACGCAGCGATGCAACCATGTGCGAATGAGGGCAGCACCTCCCTCTTCTTTGCCTATGCGACTCTCGAGGTCGCAGACACGCTTATACAACACATATGTTTCCTTGGACTCGCCAAGCATCACGATATTCTCCAAGAGCGCCTCCTCTTGCATGGCGTCGCGGGATCGAAGGGCGTGAGTCCATAGTGTTCTCCGTCGGCCTTCTGGTCGTGGATGTAGAACCACTTGTCCCTCCACCCTTGGACGGACGCAGTGAGCTTGATATCAAAGTAGGCGACAGCAGAGTCGACGTGGATTCCACAGCCTCCTACGTCGTAGACTATCGAACCGGACGCCGACTGGCGTTTCAGCTTAAAAAGCCTCTTGAACAAGCCAAAGTGCGGGTCGATTCCGAGCCAACACTCGCAAAGAGTAATGAAGCAGGAGATGTGGAGAATAGAATTTGGGGACAGCTGATGCAGCTGGAGCCCATAGAAGCAAAGGAGACCCCTGAAGAAAGGATGCAGGGGGAGAGAAAGACCTCGGATGATGAACGCAAGGAACATCACCCGGAAACCAGGAGGAGGACAAGTAATTACCTCCTCGCCGGGCACTCGCGAGTCGTCTTCCACGAACGGAAGAACTCCATCTCCACGATGAAGTTGCAGCTCGTCGGGCTTGATGATGGACGCGCGCCAGGTGCCGTTGATGATGCGGGTGCCCGCACCCTTCTTCTTCCCAGCACCGGCGGTGCTGGTGCCCACGGTGGCGGTACCGCCCTTCTTCTTGGGGCGTCAATGGCAGCCGCGGACCCAGCGGCGGCGCCTCCCTTCATCTCGCCCATCTTCCGATGGTGGTGAGAATGGAGGAAGTAACTAGGGAAGACACGGAGCTGGTCCAGTGCCGCAAAGAGAAAGTGCGCAAGGAAGCAGAGAGCAGCAGCAATGGCGATGGAGGCACGAGCAAGGAAGACAGATGGGGAAATTACTGCAGCTGTGCTGCTACTTAACCTCCTCGTAGACACCATCCAATGGCCAGCAGAAACCCTACTATATGCGTGGTGCACATATCCATCGACATGTGGCGAAGCTGAAGCATGAACCGTCCCCCCACTATTCCTATTACGCATGGAAATCGAGGAGACGTAGTTAAAACAAGAAGATTACGCATGCATGGTCAATCGAAGTTAGAAAGTGGGACCCACCACTCGTCACGTCCTATCAAAGCCGCTCACGTGGACAACCGAGGTCATCACATTGTCAGCAGTGACGTCATTGATTTCAGCAGCAGAAGATTTTGACTACTTTAGTCCTTGCTCGAGTCTTCGACTCAACCAAGCACTTAGGGGCTACTCCCATAGGGAGCGCTGGTCGCGCACCCTACAATTTATCTTTATGCAGGTATATGAACATTCAGGACATACCCACCACTCGAATCTATGATTCGATTGTGAATTATGGGTTACTCCCATAGGGAGCGCCGGAAGCAAATTCGACTGAAACAAGCAACAAAAGACGACAGTAGTCGCAAAAGGTCTTTAGTCCCTGCTTGAGTCTTCGACTCAACTAGGCACTCGGGGCCTACTCCCATAGGGAGCACTGGTCGCGCACCCTATGATTATTTGTACATCGTACTGTGTCTTGATAACATCCACACTCGAATCCTATGGCGACTCCACCTCATACTATCCCTACAAAGAGACTGCATCTCCTAGGCCACCCGAATCATCTCCGCGATGACAAAAATTCGGATGTTGCGCTTACAGCATGAAGATAAGACCTAAATAAGGCCTGGCAACGTATCTGCTGCGCACTACCAGAAATATATCCGTACCTACAGGTGCGATGAACATGCCTTGACGGACGCGTCGAGTGCTCACACTTATACACTGGAATTTGACTCCTGTAAGACCTCCGTGGCCTGAGTCGAATTACACCAGCATTTTTCTGAATTCGAGTCCGGGGACTCGAGTTTGAGTAGATTGCGTTCTTTTTCCCTAAGGCAGTTAACTGATACCGATACATTGGATAAATCAGGCACGTATATCAACAATCCCTATGACATAAACAGAACACCTGAAAAACACGCAATCATGCACTCGAAAGACTTCATAAAGTCCCCAGTCGAATCTACGATTCCACTGGACACTCGGGGGATACTGACATGGGTATACCCTACAGGTACTCGAGCTTGGTATATACAGTCCAAATATGGCAGAAGCCCACGGCGTTGCCAAGGCCTAGTGGAGAATTCGAGTGGCCCACGGACTCTCGATTGTTTGCGAGACAAGAAGAAGCTTAAAGATAGAAAGTTCAAAGGGAAAACCCTAATATGTAACCGACTCGACCTACTACCCGAGACCTATCCTATCTATATAAAGGCTAGGAGGGGGTGGAGAGCAGGACAATCAACACCCTAGTATCTACAACTCTCGCCATATTGCATCTGCGTGCCCCTATAATCTTTGATTCCTTCGTTAATTTCAAGAGCAGACAAGCAGGAGTAGGGACCTCTACGAGGCCTGAACCTGGGTAAAATTTGCGTCCATGTGTGCTTGTTTGCTAGCCGACTGATGCCTCCAGCGTTCCCTCCTTCTCCAAAACCAAGTCCATAACAATGGGCATTGACGAGTTAAACCCTCGTCACAATGACTCTAGCTATGGTTAATGAAAAGAACACACATCCAATGACACTGGTGGATCCATATGTGGTTTGTGGAAAGAACATACATGCAATGACTCTAGCTATGGTTTGTGAAAAGAAAACACATGCAATGACACTGGTGGATCCATGTGTGGTTTGTGAGAAGAACACACATGCAATGAGACTGGTGTATCCTTATGTGGTTTGTGAGAAGAACACACATCAAATGACTCTAGCTGTGGTTCATGAAAAGAACACACATCCAATGACACTGGTGGATCCATGTGTGGTTTGTGAAAAGAACAAACATGCAATGACTCTGGGTGTGGTTCATGAAAAGAACACACATCAAATGACTCTAGCTGTGGTTCATGAAAAGAAAACACATCCAATGACACTGGTGGATCCATGTGTGGTTTGTGAAAAGAACAAACATGCAATGAAACTGACTATGGTTTGTGAAAAGAACACACATGCAATCACACTAGTGGATCCATGCGTGGTTTGTGGAAAGAATAGACATGCAATGACTCTAGCCATGGTTAATTAAAATAACAGACATCCAGTGACACTGGTGGATGCATATGTGGTTTGTGGAAAGAACAGACATGCAATGACTCTAGCTGTGGTTCATGAGAAGAACACACATGTAATCACACCGGTGGATCCATGTGTGGTTCATGAAAAGAACAGACATTCAATGACTCTAGCAATGGTTCTTGAAAATAAAACACATGCAATGACACTGGTGGATACATATGTGGTTTGTGAAAAGAACACACATGCAATGACATTGGGTGTGGTTCATGAAAAGAAAACACATCCAATGACACTGGTGTATTCTTATGTGGTTTGTGAGAATAAAACACATGCAATGACTCTAGCTGTGGTTTGTGAAAAGAACACACATGCAATGACACTGGGTGTGGTTCATGAAAAGAACACACATCCAATGACATTGGTGGATCCTTATGTGGTTTGTGAAAAATAACACACATGCAATGACACTAGGTGTGGTTCATAAAAAGAACACACATCCAATGACACTGGCGGATCCTTATGTGGTTTGTGAAAAAGAACACACATGCAATGACTCTAGTTGTGGTTCATGAAAAGAACACACATCCAATGACACTGGTGGATCCATGTGTGGTTTGTGGAAAGAACACACATGCAATGACTCTACCTTTGGTTTGTGAAAATAATAGACATGCAATGACTCTAACTGTGGTTTGCGAAAAGAAACACATCCAGTGGCACTGGTGGATCCATATGTGGTTTGTGAAAAGAACAGACATGCAAATGACTCCATATGTGGTTCATGAAAAGAACACACATGCAATCACACTGGTGGATCCATGTTTGGTTCATGAAAAGAACACACATCCAATGACACTGGTGGATCCTTATGTGGTTTGTGAGAAGAACACACATGCAATGACACTGGGTGTGGTTCATAAAAAGAACACACATCCAATGACACTGGTGGATCCTTATGTGGTTTGTGAGAAGAATACACATCCAATGACTCTAGTTGTGGTTCATGAAAAGAACAGATATGCAATAACTCTAGCTATGATTTGTGAAAAGAACACACATCCAGTGACACTGGTGGATCCATATGTGGTTTGTGGAAAGAACATACATCCAATAAAACTGACTATGGTTTGTGAAAAGAACACACATGTAATCACACTGGTGGATCCATGTGTGGTTTGTGGAAAGAAGAGACATGCAATGACTCTAGCCATGGTTAATGAAAAGAACATACATGCAATGACACTGGTGGATCCATATGTGGTTTGTGGAAACAACATACATGCAATGACTCTAGCTGTGGTTAATGAAAAGAACAGACATGCAATGACACTGGTGGATCCATGTGTGGTTTGTGAGAAGAACACACATGCAATGACACTGGGTGTGGTTCATGAAAAGAAAACACATCCAATGACACTGGTGTATCCGTATGTGGATTGTGTAAAGAACACACGTGCAATGACACTGGGTGTGGTTCATGAAAAGAAAACACATCTAGTGACACTGGTGTATTCTTATGTGATTTGTGAGAATAAAACACATGCAATGACTCTAGTTGTGGTTTGTGAAAAGAAAACACATGCAATGAAACTAGGTGTGGTTCATGAAAAGAACACACATCCAATGACACTGGTGGATCCTTATGTGGTTTGTGAAAAATAACACACATGCAATGACACTGGGTGTGGTTCATGAAAAGAACACACATCCAATGACACTGGTGGATCCTTATGTGGTTTGTGAAAAAGAACACACATGCAATGACTCTAGCTGTGCTTCATGAAAAGAACACACATCCAATGACACTGGTGGATCCATGTGTGGTTTGTGGAAAGAACACACATGGAATGACTCTAGCTTTGGTTTGTGAAAAGAACAAACATGCAATGACTCTAGTTGTGGTTTGTGAAAAGAAACACATCCAGTGACACTGGTGGATCCATATGTGGTTTGTGAGAAGAACAGACATGCAAATGACTCCTTATGTGGTTCATGAAAAGAACACACATGCAATCACACTAATGGATCCATGTGTGGTTCATGAAAATAACACACATCCAATGACACTGGTGGATCCTTATGTGGTTTCTGAGAAGAACACACATGCAATGACACTGGGTGTGGTTCATGAAAACAACACACATCCAATGACACTAGTGGATCCTTATGTGGTTTGTGAGAAGAACACACATCCAATGAATCTAGTTGTGGTTCATGAAAAGAACAGATATGCAATGACTCTAGCTATGTTTTGTGAAAAGAACACACATCCAGTGACACTGGTGGATCCATATGTGGTTTGTGGAAAGAACATACATGCAATGAAACTGACTATGGTTTGTGAAAAGAACACACATGCAATCACACTGGTGGATCCATGTGTGGTTTGTGGAAAGAATAGACATGCAATGACTCTAGCCATGGTTAATTAAAATAACAGACATCCAATGACACTGGTGGATCCATATGTGGTTTGTGGAAAGAACAGACATGCAATGACTCTAGCTGTGGTTCATGAGAAGAACACACATGTAATCACACTGGTGGATCCATGTGTGGTTCATGAAAAGAACTGACATTCAATGACTCTAGCCATGGTTCTTGAAAATAAAACACATGCAATGACACTGGTGGATACATATGTGGTTTGTGAAAAGAACACACATGCAATGAAATTGGGTGTGGTTCATGAAAAGAAAACACATCTAGTGACACTGGTGTATCCTTATGTGGTTTGTGAGAATAAAACACATGCAATGACTCTAGCTGTGGTTTGTGAAAAGAACACACATGCAATGACACTGGGTATGGTTCATCAAAAGAACACAGATCCAATGACACTGGTGGATCCTTATGTGGTTTGTGAAAAATAACACACATGCAATGACACTAGGTGTGGTTCATAAAAAAAACACACATCCAATGACACTGGCGGATCCTTATGTGGTTTGTGAAAAAGAACACACATGCAATGACCCTAGCTGTGGTTCATGAAAAGAACACACATCCAATGACACTTGTGGATCCATGTGTGGTTTGTGGAAAGAACACACATGCAATGACTCTACCTTTGGTTTGTGAAAATAATAGACATGCAATGACTCTAACTGTGGTTTGTGAAAAGAAACACATCCAGTGGCACTGGTGGATCCATATGTGGTTTGTGAAAAGAACAGACATGCAAATGACTCCATATGTGGTTCATGAAAAGAACACACATGCAATCACACTGGTGGATCCATGTTTGGTTCATGAAAAGAACACACATCCAATGACACTGGTGGATCCTTATGTGGTTTGTGAGAAGAACACACATGCAATGACACTAGGTGTGGTTCATGAAAAGAACACACATCCAATGACACTAGTGGATCCTTATGTGGTTTGTGAGAAGAATACACATCCAATGACTCTAGTTGTGGTTCATGAAAAGAACAGATATGCAATAACTCTAGCTATGATTTGTGAAAAGAACACACATCCAGTGACACTGGTGGATCCATATGTGGTTTGTGGAAAGAACATACATCCAATAAAACTGACTATGGTTTGTGAAAAGAACACACATGCAATCACACTGGTGGATCCATGTGTGGTTTGTGGAAAGAACAGACATGCAATGACTCTAGCCATGGTTAATGAAAAGAACAGACATGCAATGACACTGGTGGATCCATATGTGGTTTGTGGAAAGAACATACATGCAATGACTCTAGCTGTGGTTAATGAAAAGAACAGACATGCAATGACACTGGTGGATCCATGTGTGGTTTGTGAGAAGAACACACATGCAATGACACTGGGTGTGCTTCATGAAAATAAAACACATCCAATGACACTGGTGTATCCTTATGTGGATTGTGTAAAGAACACACGGGCAATGACACTGGGTGTGGTTCATGAAAAGAAAACACATCCAGTGACACTAGTGTATCCTTATGTGGTTTGTGAGAATAAAACACATGCAATGATTCTAGCTGTGGTTTGTGAAAAGAACACACAGGCAATGACACTGGGTGTGGTTCATGAAAAGAACACACATCCAATGACACTGGTGGATCCTTATGTGGTTTGTAAAAAATAACACACATGCAATGACACTGGGTGTGGTTCATGAAAAGAACACACATCCAATGACACTGGTGGATCCTTACGTGGTTTGTGAAAAAGACAACACATGCAATGACTCTAGCTGTGGTTCATGAAAAGAACACACATCCAATGATACCTGTGGATCCATGTGTGGTTTGTGGAAAGAACACACATGCAATGACTCTAGCTTTGGTTTGTGAAACAAACACACATGCAATGACTCTAGCTGTGGTTTGTGAAAAGAAACACATCTAGTGACACTGGTGGATCCATATGTGGTTTGTGAGAAGAACAGACATGCAAATGACTCCATATGTGGTTCATGAAAAGAACACACATGCAATCACACTGGTGGATCCATGTGTGGTTCATGAAAAGAACACACATCCAATGACACTGGTGGATCCTTATGTGGTTTGTGAGAAGAACACACATGCAATGACACTGGGTGTGGTTCATGAAAAGAACACACATCCAATGACACTGGTGGATCCTTATGTGGTTTGTGAGAAGAACACACATGCAATGACACTGGGTGTGGTTCATGAAAAGAACACACATCCAATGACACTGGTGGATCCTTATGTGGTTTGTGAGAAGAACACACATCCAATGACTCTAGTTGTGGTTCATGAAAAGAACAGATATGCAATGACTCTAGCTGTGGTTTGTGAACAGAACACACATCCAGTGACACTGGTGCATCCATTTGTGGTTTGTGGAAAGAACATACTTGCAATGAAACTGACTATGGATTGTGAAAAGAACACACATGCAAGCACACTAATGGATCATGTGTGGTTTGTGGAAAGAACTGACATGCAATGACTCTAGCCGTGGTTAATGAAAAGAACATACATGCAATGACACTGGTGGATCCATATGTGGTTTGTGGATAGAACATACATGCAATGACTCTAGCTGTGGTTAATGAAAAGAACAGACATGCAATGACACTGGTGGATCCATGTGTGGTTTATGAGAAGAACACACATGCAATGACACTGGTGGATCCATGTGTGGTTTGTGAGAAGAACACACATGCAATGACACTGGGTGTGGTTCATGAAAAGAACACACATCCAATGACACTGGTGGATCCTTATGTGTTTTGTGAGAGGAACACATATCCAATGACTCTGGCTGTGGTTCATGAAATGAAGACACATGCAATCACACTGGTGGATCCATGTGTGGTTTGTGAGAATAACACACATGCAATGACTCTATCACTGGTTAATGAAAAGAACAGAGATGCAATGGCACTGGTGGATCCATATGTGGTTTATGAAAGGAACACACATGCAATGACTCTGTGTGTGGTTCACGAAAATAACACACATCCAATGACACTGGTGGATTCAGATGTGTTTTGTGGAAAGAACAGACATGCAATGACTCTAGTTGTGGTTCATGAGAAGAACACACATGTAATCACACTGGTGGATCCATGTGTGGTTCATGAAAAGAACAGGCGTGCAATGACTCTACCCATGGTTCATAAAAATAAAACACATGCAATGACACTAGTGGATACATATGTGGTTTGTGAAAAGAACATACATGCAATCACACTAGGTGTGGTTCATGAAAACAAAACACATCTAGTGACACTGTGTATCCTTATGTGGTTTGTGAGAATAAAACACATGCAATCACTCTAGCTGTGGTTTGTGAAAGGAACACACATGCAATGACACTGAGTGTGGTTCATGAAAAGAACACACATCCAATGAGACTGGTGGATCCTTATGTGGTTTGTGAAAAATAACACACATGCAATGACACTGGGTGTGGTTCATGAAAAGAACACACATCCAATGACACTGGTGGATCCATATGTGGTCTGTGAAAAAGAACACACATGCAATGACTCTAGCTGTGGTTCATGAAAAGAACACACATCCAATGACACTGGTGGATCCATGTGTGGTTTGTGGAAAGAACACACATGCAATGACTCTAGCTTTGGTTTGTGAAAAGAACAGACATGCAATAACTCTAACTGTGGTTTGTGAAATGAAACACATCCAGTGACACTGGTGGATCCATATGTGGTTTGTGAGAAGAACAGACATGGAAGTGACTCCATATGTGGTTCATGAAAAGAACACACATGCAATCACACTGGTGGATCCATGTGTGGTTCATGAAAAGAACACACATCCAATGACACTGGTGGATACTTATGTGGATTGTGAGACGAACACACATGAAATGACACTAGGTGTGGTTCACGAAAAGAACTCACCTCCAATGAGACTGGTGGATCCTTAGGTGGTTTGTGAGAATAACACACATCTAATGACTCTAGTTGTGGTTCATGAAAATAACAGATATGCAACGACTCTAGTTGTGGTTTGTGAAAAGAACACACATCCAGTGACACTGGTGGATCCATACGTGGTTTGTGGAAAGAACATACATGCAATAAAACTGACTATGGTTTGTGAAAAGAATACACATGCAATCACACTAGTGGATGCATGTGTGGTTTGTGGAAAGAACACACATGCAATGACTCTAGCCATGGTTAATGAAAATAACAGACATGCAATGACACTGGTGGATCCATATGTGGTTTGTGGAAAGAACATACATGCAATGACTCTAGCTGTGGTTAATGAAAAGAACAGACATGCAATGACACTGGTGCATCCATGTGTGGTTTGTGAGAAGACCACACGTGCAATGACACTATGTGTGGTTCATGAAAAGAAAACACATCCAATGACACTAGTGTATCCTTATGTGGATTGTGAAAATAACACACATGCAATGACACTGGGTGTGGTTCATGAAAAGAAAACACATGTAGTGACACTGGTGTATCCTTATGTGGTTTGTGAGAATAAAACACATGCAACGACTCTAGATGTGGTTTGTGAAAAGAACACACATGCAATGACACTGGGTGTGGTTCATGAAAAGAACACACATCCAATGACACTGGTGGATCCTTATGTGGTTTGTGAAAAATAACACACATGCAATGACACTGGGTGTGGTTCATCAAAAGAACACACATCCAATGACACTGGTGGATCCATGTGTGGTTTGTGGAAAGAACACACATGCAATGACTCTAGCTTTGGTTTGTGAAACGAACAGACATGCAATGACTTTAGCTGTGGTTTTTGAAAATAAACACATCTAGTGACACTAGTGGATCCATATGTGGTTTGTGAGAAGAACAGACATGCAAATGACTCCATATGTGGTTCATGAAAAGAACACACATGCAATCACACTGGTGGATCCATGTGTGGTTCATGAAAAGAACACACATCCAATGACACTGGTGGATCCTTATGTGGTTTGTGAGAAGAACACACATGCAATGACACTGAGTGTGGTTCATGAAAAGAACACACATCCAATGACACTGGTGGATCCTTATGTGGTTTGTGAGAAGAACACACATCCAATGACTCTAGTTGTGGTTCATGAAAAGAACAGATATGCAATGACTCTAGCTGTGGTTTGTGAACAGAACACACATCCAGTGACACTGGTGCATCCATTTGTGGTTTATGGAAAGAACATAATTGCAATGAAACTGACTATGAATTGTGAAAAGAACACACATGCAATCACACTAATGGATCCATGTGTGGTTTGTGGAAAGAACAGACATGCAATGAATCTAGCTGTGGTTAATGAAAAGAATAGACATGCAATGACACTTGTGGATCCATATGTGGTTTGTGGAAAGAACATAGATGCAATGATGTGAGCTATGGTTAATGAAAAGAACTGACATGCAATGACACTGGTGGATCCATGTGTCGTTTGTGAGAAGAACACACATGCAATGACACTAGGTGTGGTTCATGAAAAGAAAACACATCCAATGACACTGGTGTATCCTTATGTGGTTTGTGAAAAGAACACACATGCAATGACACTGGGTGTGGTTCATGAAAATAATACACATCCAATGACACTGGTGGATCCTTATGTGGTTTGTGAAAAAGAACACTCATGCAATCACTCTAGTTGTGGTTCATGAAAAGAACACACATGCAATGACACTGGGTGTGGTTCATGAAAAGAACACACATCTAATGACACTGGTGGATCCTTATGTTGTTTGTGAAAAATAACACACATGCAATCACACTGGGTGTGGTTCATGAAAAGAACACACATCCAATGACACTGGTGGATCCTTATGTGGTTTGTGAAAAAGAACACACATGCAATGACTCTAGTTGTGGTTCATGAAAATAACACACATCCAATGACTCTAGCTGTGGTTTGTGAAAAGAAACATCTAGTGACACTAGTGGATCCATATGTGCTTTGTGAGAAGAACATACATGCAAATGACTCCATATGTGGTTCATGAAAAGAACACACATGCAATCACACTGGTGGATCCATGTGTGGTTCATGAAAAGAACACACATCGAATGACACTAGTAGATCCTTATGTGTTTTGTGAGAGGAACACACATCCAATGACTCTAGCTGTGGTTCATGAAATGAACACACATGCAATCACACCGTGGATCCATTTGTGGTTTGTGAGAATAACACACATGCAATGACTCTATCTGTGGCTAATGAAAAGAACAGAGATACAATGACACTGGTGGATCCATATGTGGTTTATGAAAGGAACACACATGTAATGACTCTGGGTGTGGTTCACGAAAATAACACACATCCAATGACACTGGTGGATCCATATGTGGTTTGTGGAAAGAACAGACATGCAATGACTCTAGCTGTGGTTCATGAGAAGAACACACATGTAATCACACTGGTGGATCCACGTGTGGTTCATGAAAAGAACAGACATTCAATGACTCTAGCCATGGTTCTTGAAAATAAAACACATGCAATGACACTGGTGGATACATATGTGGTTTGTGAAAAGAACACACATGCAATGATACTGGGTGTGGTTCATGAAAAGAAAACACATCCAGTGACACTGTGTATCCTTATGTGGTTTGTGAGAATAAACACATGCAATCACTCTAGCTGTGGTTTGTGAAAAGAACACACATGCAATGACATTGGGTGTGGTTCATGAAAAGAACACACATCCAATGACACTGGTGGATCCTTATGTGGTTTGTGAAAAATAACACACATGCAATGACACTGGGTGTGGTTCATGAAAAGAACACACATCCAATGACACTAGTGGATCCTTATGTGGTTTGTGAAAAAGAACACACATGCAATGACTCTAGCTGTGCTTCATGAAAAGAACACACATCCAATGACACTGGTGGATCCATGTGTGGTTTGTAGAAAGAACACACATGCAATGACTCTAGCTTTGGTTGGTGAAAATAACACACATCCAAAGACTCTAACTGAGGTGTGTGAAAAGAAACACAACCAGTGACATTGGTGGATCCATATGTGGTTTGTCAGAACAGACATGGAAATGACTCCATATGTGGTTCATGAAAAGAACACACATGCAATCACACTGGTGGATCCATGTGTGGTTCATGAAAAGAACACACATCCAATGACACTGGTGGATCCTTATGTGGTTTGTGAGAAGAACACACATGCAATGACACTGGGTGTGGTTCATGAAAAGAACTCACATCCAATGACACTGGGTGTGGTTCATGAGAAGAACACACATCTAATGACTCTAGTTGTGGTTCATGAAAAGAACAGATATGAAATGACTCTAGTTGTGGTTTGTGAAATGAAAACACATCCAAAGGACACGGGTTGATCCATGTGTGGTTTGTTGAAAGAACATACATGAAATGAAACTGACTATGCGAAAAAGAACACACATGTAATCACACTGGTGGATCCATGTGTGGTTTGTGGAAAGAACAGGCATGCAATGACTCTAGCCGTGGTTAATGAAAAGAACATACATGCAATGACACTGGTGGATCCATATGTGGTTTGTGGAAAGAACATACATGCAATGACTCTAGGTGTGGTTAATGAAAAGAACAGACATGCAATAACACTGGTGGATCCATGTGTGGTTTGTGAGAAGAACACACATGCAATGACACTAGGTGTGGTTCATGAAAAGAAAACACATCCAATGACACTGGTGTATCCTTATGTGGTTTGTGAAAAGAACACACATGCAATGACACAGGGTGTGGTTCATGAAAAGAATACACATCCAATGACACTGGTGGATCCTTATGTGGTTTGTGAAAAAGAACACACATGCAATGACTAGCTGTGGTTCATGAAAAGAAGACACATCCAATGACACTCGTGGATCCATGTGTGGTTTGTGGAAAGAACACACTTGCAATTACTCTAGCTTTGGTTTGTGAAAAGAACAAACATGCAATGAGTCTAGCTGTGGTTTGTGAAAATAAAAACATCTAGTGACACTGATGGATCCATATGTGGTTTGTGAGAAGAACAAACATGCAAATGACTCCATATGTGGTTCATGAAAAGAACACACATGCAATCACGCTGGTGGATCCATGTGTGGTTCATGAAAAGAACACACATCCAATGACACTGGTGGATCCTTATGTGGTTTGTGAGAAGAACACACATGTAATGACTCTAGCTGTGGTTCATGAAAAGAACACACATGCAATGACACTGGGTGTGGTTCATGAAAAGAACACACATCCAATGACACTGGTGTATCCTTATGTGAAAAATAACAGACATGCAATGACACTGGGTGTGGTTCATGAAAAGAGCACACATCCAATGACACTGGTGGATCCTTATGTGGTTTGTGAAAAAGAACACACATGCAATGACTAGCTGTGGTTCATGAAAAGAAGACACATCCAATGACACTCGTGGATCCATGTGTGGTTTGTGGAAAGAACACACATGCAATGACTCTAGCTTTGGTTTGTGAAAAGAACAAACATGCAATGACTATAGCTGTGGTTTGTGAAAATAAAAACATCTAGTGACACTGATGGATCCATATGTGGTTTGTGAGAAGAACAAACATGCAAATGACTCCATATGTGGTTCATGAAAATAACACACATGCAATCACGCTGGTGGATCCATGCGTGGTTCATGAAAAGAACACACATCCAATGACACTGGTGGATCCTTATGTGGTTTGTGAGAAGAACACACATGTAATGACACTAGGTGTGGTTCATGAAAAGAACACACATCCAATGACACGGGTGGATCCTTATATGGTTTGTGAGAAGAACACACATCCAATGACTCTAGCTGTGGTTCATGAAAAGAACAGATATGCAATGACTCTAGCTATGGTTTGTGAAAAGAACCCACATCCAGTGACACTGGTGGATCCATATGTGGTTTGTGGAAAGAACATACATGCAATGAAACTGACTACGGTTTGTGAAAAGAACACACATGCAATCATACTAGTGGATCCATGTGTGGTTTGTGGAAAGAACAGACATGCAATGACTCTAGCCATGGTTAATGAAAAGAACAGACATGGAGTGACACTGGTGGATCCATATGTGATTTGTGGAAAGGACATACATGCAATGACTCTAGCTATGGTTAATGAAAAGAATAGACATGCAATGACACTGGTGGATCCATGTGTGGTTTGTGAGAAGTACACACATGTAATGACACTGGGTGTGGTTCATGAAAAGAAAACACATCCAATGACACTAGAACACACATGCAATGACACTGGGTGTGGTTCATGAAAAGAAAACACATCCAGTGACACTAGTGTATCCTTATGTGGTTTGTGAGAAGAAAACACATGCAATGACTCTAGCTTTCGTTTGTGAAAAGAACACACATGCAATGACACTGGGTGTGGTTCATGAAAAGAACACACATCCAATGACACTGGTGGATCCTTATGTGGTTTGTGAAAAATAACACACATCCAATGACCCTGGGTGTGGTTCATGAAAAGAACACACATCCAATGACACTAGTGGATCCTTATGTGGTTTCTGAAAAAGAACACACATGCAATGACTCTAGTTGTGGTTCATGAAAAGAAAAAACATCCAATGACACTGGTGGATCCATGTGTGGTTTGTGGAAAGAACACACATGCAATTACTCTAGCTTTGGTTTGTGAAAATAACAGACATGCAATGACTCTAGCTTGGTTTGTGAAAAGAAACACATCTAGTGACACTGGTGGATCCATATGTGGTTTGCGAGAAGAACAGACATGCAAATGACTCCATATGTGGTTCATGAAAAGAACACACATGCAATCACATTGGTGGATCCATGTGTGGTTCATGAAAAGAACACACATTCAATAACACTGGTGGATCCTTATGTGGTTTGTGAGAAGAACACACATGCAATGACACTGGTTGTGGTTCATGAAAAGAACACACATCCAATGAAACTGGTGGATCCTTATGTTGTTTGTGAAAAATAACACACATGCAATGACACTAGTGGATCCTTATGTTGTTTGTGAAAAATAACACACATGCAATGACACTGGGTGTGGTTCATGAAAAGAACACACATCCAATGACACTGGTGGATCCTTATGTGGTTTGTGAAAAAGAACACACATGCAATGACTCTAGCTGTGGTTCATGAAAAGAACACACATCCAATGACACTGGTGGATCCATGTGTGGTTTGTGGAAAGAACTCAGATGCAATGACTCTAGCTTTGGTTTGTGAAAAGAACAGACATCCAATGACACTGGTGCATCCATGTGTGGTTTGTGAGAAGACCACACATGCAATGACACTATGTGTGGTTCATGAAAATAAAACACATCCAATGACACTAGTGTATCCTTATGTGGATTGTGAAAATAACACACATGCAATGACACTGGGTGTGGTTCATGAAAAGAAAAAACATGTAGTGACACTGGTGTATCCTTATGTGGTTTGTGAGAATAAAACACATGCAACGACTCTAGATGTGGTTTGTGAAAAGAACACACATGCAATGACACTGGGTGTGGTTCATGAAAAGAACACACATCCAATGACACTGGTGGATCCTTATGTGGTTTGTGAAAAATAACACACATGCAATGACACTGGGTGTGGTTCATCAAAAGAACACACATCCAATGACACTGGTGGATCCATGTGTGGTTTGTGGAAAGAACACACATGCAATGACTCTAGCTTTGGTTTGTGAAACGAACAGACATGCAATGACTTTAGCTGTGGTTTTTGAAAATAAACACATCTAGTGACACTGGTGGATCCATATGTGGTTTGTGAGAAGAACAGACATGCAAATGACTCCATATGTGGTTCATGAAAAGAACACACATGCAATCACACTGGTGGATCCATGTGGTTCATGAAAAGAACACACATCCAATGACACTGGTGGATCCTTATGTGGTTTGTGAGAAGAACACACATGCAATGACACTGAGTGTGGTTCATGAAAAGAACACACATCCAATGACACTGGTGGATCCTTATGTGGTTTGTGAGAAGAACACACATCCAATGACTCTAGTTGTGGTTCATGAAAAGAACAGATATGCAATGACTCTAGCTGTGGTTTGTGAACAGAACACACATCCAGTGACACTGGTGCATCCATTTGTGGTTTATGGAAAGAACATAATTGCAATGAAACTGACTATGAATTGTGAAAAGAACACACATGCAATCACACTAATGGATCCATGTGTGGTTTGTGGAAAGAACAGACATGCAATGACTCGAGCCGTGGTTAATGAAAAGAACATACATGCAATGACACTGGTGGATCCATATGTGGTTTGTGGAAAGAACATACATGCAATGACTCTAGCTGTGGTTAATGAAAAGAACATACATGCAATGACACTGGTGGATCCATGTGTGGTTTGTGAGAAGAACACACATGCAATGACACTAGGTGTGGTTCATGAAAAGAAAACACATCCAATGACACTGGTGTATCCTTATGTGGTTTGTGAAAAGAACACACATGCAATGACACTGGGTGTGGTTCATGAAAATAATACACATCCAATGACACTGGTGGATCCTTATGTGGTTTGTGAAAAAGAACACTCATGCAATCACTCTAGTTGTGGTTCATGAAAAGAACACACATGCAATGACACTGGGTGTGGTTCATGAAAAGAACACACATCTAATGACACTGGTGGATCCTTATGTTGTTTGTGAAAAATAACACACATGCAATCACACTGGGTGTGGTTCATGAAAAGAACACACATCCAATGACACTGGTGGATCCTTATGTGGTTTGTGAAAAAGAACACACATGCAATGACTCTAGTTGTGGTTCATGAAAATAACACACATCCAATGACTCTAGCTGTGGTTTGTGAAAAGAAACATCTAGTGACACTAGTGGATCCATATGTGCTTTGTGAGAAGAACATACATGCAAATGACTCCATATGTGGTTCATGAAAAGAACACACATGCAATCACACTGGTGGATCCATGTGTGGTTCATGAAAAGAACACACATCGAATGACACTAGTAGATCCTTATGTGTTTTGTGAGAGGAACACACATCCAATGACTCTAGCTGTGGTTCATGAAATGAACACACATGCAATCACACTGGTGGATCCATTTGTGGTTTGTGAGAATAACACACATGCAATGACTCTATCTGTGGCTAATGAAAAGAACAGAGATACAATGACACTGGTGGATCCATATGTGGTTTATGAAAGGAACACACATGTAATGACTCTGGGTGTGGTTCACGAAAATAACACACATCCAATGACACTGGTGGATCCATATGTGGTTTGTGGAAAGAACAGACATGCAATGACTCTAGCTGTGGTTCATGAGAAGAACACACATGTAATCACACTGGTGGATCCACGTGTGGTTCATGAAAAGAACAGACATTCAATGACTCTAGCCATGGTTCTTGAAAATAAAACACATGCAATGACACTGGTGGATACATATGTGGTTTGTGAAAAGAACACACATGCAATGATACTGGGTGTGGTTCATGAAAAGAAAACACATCCAGTGACACTGTGTATCCTTATGTGGTTTGTGAGAATAAACACATGCAATCACTCTAGCTGTGGTTTGTGAAAAGAACACACATGCAATGACATTGGGTGTGGTTCATGAAAAGAACACACATCCAATGACACTGGTGGATCCTTATGTGGTTTGTGAAAAATAACACACATGCAATGACACTGGGTGTGGTTCATGAAAAGAACACACATCCAATGACACTAGTGGATCCTTATGTGGTTTGTGAAAAAGAACACACATGCAATGACTCTAGCTGTGCTTCATGAAAAGAACACACATCCAATGACACTGGTGGATCCATGTGTGGTTTGTAGAAAGAACACACATGCAATGACTCTAGCTTTGGTTTGTGAAAATAACAGACATGCAATGACTCTAACTGTGGTTTGTGAAAAGAAACACATCCAGTGACATTGGTGGATCCATATGTGGTTTGTCAGAACAGACATGGAAATGACTCCATATGTGGTTCATGAAAAGAACACACATGCAATCACACTGGTGGATCCATGTGTGGTTCATGAAAAGAACACACATCCAATGACACTGGTGGATCCTTATGTGGTTTGTGAGAAGAACACACATGCAATGACACTGGGTGTGGTTCATGAAAAGAACTCACATCCAATGACACTGGGTGTGGTTCATGAGAAGAACACACATCTAATGACTCTAGTTGTGGTTCATGAAAAGAACAGATATGAAATGACTCTAGTTGTGGTTTGTGAAAAGAACACACATCCAGTGACACTGGTGGATCCATATGTGGTTTGTGGAAAGAACATACATGAAATGAAACTGACTATGCGAAAAGAACACACATGTAATCACACTGGTGGATCCATGTGTGGTTTGTGGAAAGAACAGGCATGCAATGACTCTAGCCGTGGTTAATGAAAAGAACATACATGCAATGACACTGGTGGATCCATATGTGGTTTGTGGAAAGAACATACATGCAATGACTCTAGGTGTGGTTAATGAAAAGAACAGACATGCAATAACACTGGTGGATCCATGTGTGGTTTGTGAGAAGAACACACATGCAATGACACTAGGTGTGGTTCATGAAAACAAAACACATCCAATGACACTGGTGTATCCTTATGTGGTTTGTGAAAAGAACACACATGCAATGACACAGGGTGTGGTTCATGAAAAGAATACACATCCAATGACACTGGTGGATCCTTATGTGGTTTGTGAAAAAGAACACACATGCAATGACTAGCTGTGGTTCATGAAAAGAAGACACATCCAATGACACTCGTGGATCCATGTGTGGTTTGTGGAAAGAACACACTTGCAATTACTCTAGCTTTGGTTTGTGAAAAGAACAAACATGCAATGAGTCTAGCTGTGGTTTGTGAAAATAAAAACATCTAGTGACACTGATGGATCCATATGTGGTTTGTGAGAAGAACAAACATGCAAATGACTCCATATGTGGTTCATGAAAAGAACACACATGCAATCACGCTGGTGGATCCATGTGTGGTTCATGAAAAGAACACACATCCAATGACACTGGTGGATCCTTATGTGGTTTGTGAGAAGAACACACATGTAATGACTCTAGCTGTGGTTCATGAAAAGAACACACATGCAATGACACTGGGTGTGGTTCATGAAAAGAACACACATCCAATGACACTGGTGTATCCTTATGTGAAAAATAACAGACATGCAATGACACCGGGTGTGGTTCATGAAAGAGCACACATCCAATGACACTGGTGGATCCTTATGTGGTTTGTGAAAAAGAACACACATGCAATGACTAGCTGTGGTTCATGAAAAGAAGACACATCCAATGACACTCGTGGATCCATGTGTGGTTTGTGGAAAGAACACACATGCAATGACTCTAGCTTTGGTTTGTGAAAAGAACAAACATGCAATGACTATAGCTGTGGTTTGTGAAAATAAAAACATCTAGTGACACTGATGGATCCATATGTGGTTTGTGAGAAGAACAAACATGCAAATGACTCCATATGTGGTTCATGAAAATAACACACATGCAATCATGCTGGTGGATCCATGCGTGGTTCATGAAAAGAACACACATCCAATGACACTGGTGGATCCTTATGTGGTTTGTGAGAAGAACACACATGTAATGACACTAGGTGTGGTTCATGAAAAGAACACACATCCAATGACACGGGTGGATCCTTATATGGTTTGTGAGAAGAACACACATCCAATGACTCTAGCTGTGGTTCATGAAAAGAACAGATATGCAATGACTCTAGCTATGGTTTGTGAAAAGAACCCACATCCAGTGACACTGGTGGATCCATATGTGGTTTGTGGAAAGAACATACATGCAATGAAACTGACTACGGTTTGTGAAAAGAACACACATGCAATCACACTAGTGGATCCATGTGTGGTTTGTGGAAAGAACAGACATGCAATGACTCTAGCCATGGTTAATGAAAAGAACAGACATGGAGTGACACTGGTGGATCCATATGTGATTTGTGGAAAGGACATACATGCAATGACTCTAGCTATGGTTAATGAAAATAATAGACATGCAATGACACTGGTGGATCCATGTGTGGTTTGTGAGAAGTACACACATGTAATGACACTGGGTGTGGTTCATGAAAAGAAAACACATCCAATGACACTAGAACACACATGCAATGACACTGGGTGTGGTTCATGAAAAGAAAACACATCCAGTGACACTAGTGTATCCTTATGTGGTTTGTGAGAAGAAAACACATGCAATGACTCTAGCTTTCGTTTGTGAAAAGAACACACATGCAATGACACTGGGTGTGGTTCATGAAAAGAACACACATCCAATGACACTGGTGGATCCTTATGTGGTTTGTGAAAAATAACACACATCCAATGACACTGGGTGTGGTTCATGAAAAGAACACACATCCAATGACACTAGTGGATCCTTATGTGGTTTCTGAAAAAGAACACACATGCAATGACTCTAGTTGTGGTTCATGAAAAGAAAAAACATCCAATGACACTGGTGGATCCATGTGTGGTTTGTGGAAAGAACACACATGCAATTACTCTAGCTTTGGTTTGTGAAAATAACAGACATGCAATGACTCTAGCTTGGTTTGTGAAAAGAAACACATCTAGTGACACTGGTGGATCCATATGTGGTTTTGCAGAAGAATGACATGCAAATGACTCCATATGTGGTTCATGAAAAGAACACACATGCAATCACATTGGTGGATCCATGTGTGTTCATGAAAAGAACACACATTCAATAACACTGGTGGATCCTTATGTGGTTTGTGAGAAGAACACACATGCAATGACACTGGTTGTGGTTCATGAAAAGAACACACATCCAATGAAACTGGTGGATCCTTATGTTGTTTGTGAAAAATAACACACATGCAATGACACTAGTGGATCCTTATGTTGTTTGTGAAAAAGAACACACATGCAATGATACTGGGTGTGGTTCATGAAAAGATCACACATCCAATGACACAGGTGGATCCTTATGTGGTTTGTGAAAAAGAACACTCATGCAATGACTCTAGCTGTGGTTCATGAAAAGAACACACATCCAATGACACCGGTGGATCCATGTGTGGTTTGTAGAAAGAACAGACATGCAATGACTCTAGCTACGGTTTGTGAAAAGAACAGACATGCAATGACACTGGTGCATCCATGTGTGGTTTGTGAGAAGACCACACATGCAATGACACTATGTGTGGTTCATGAAAAGAAAACACATCCAATGACACTAGTGTATCCTTATGTGGATTGTGAAAATAACACACATGCAATGACACTGGGTGTGGTTCATGAAAAGAAAAAACATGTAGTGACACTGGTGTATCCTTATGTGGTTTGTGAGAATAAAACACATGCAACGACTCTAGATGTGGTTTGTGAAAAGAACACACATGCAATGACACTGGGTGTGGTTCATGAAAAGAACACACATCCAATGACACTGGTGGATCCTTATGTGGTTTGTGAAAAATAACACACATGCAATGACACTGGGTGTGGTTCATCAAAAGAACACACATCCAATGACACTGGTGGATCCATGTGTGGTTTGTGGAAAGAACACACATGCAATGACTCTAGCTTTGGTTTGTGAAACGAACAGACATGCAATGACTTTAGCTGTGGTTTTTGAAAATAAACACATCTAGTGACACTGGTGGATCCATATGTGGTTTGTGAGAAGAACAGACATGCAAATGACTCCATATGTGGTTCATGAAAAGAACACACATGCAATCACACTGGTGGATCCATGTGTGGTTCATGAAAAGAACACACATCCAATGACACTGGTGGATCCTTATGTGGTTTGTGAGAAGAACACACATGCAATGACACTGAGTGTGGTTCATGAAAAGAACACACATCCAATGACACTGGTGGATCCTTATGTGGTTTGTGAGAAGAACACACATCCAATGACTCTAGTTGTGGTTCATGAAAAGAACAGATATGCAATGACTCTAGCTGTGGTTTGTGAACAGAACACACATCCAGTGACACTGGTGCATCCATTTGTGGTTTATGGAAAGAACATAATTGCAATGAAACTGACTATGAATTGTGAAAAGAACACACATGCAATCACACTAATGGATCCATGTGTGGTTTGTGGAAAGAACAGACATGCAATGACTCGAGCCGTGGTTAATGAAAAGAACATACATGCAATGACACTGGTGGATCCATATGTGGTTTGTGGAAAGAACATACATGCAATGACTCTAGCTGTGGTTAATGAAAAGAACATACATGCAATGACACTGGTGGATCCATGTGTGGTTTGTGAGAAGAACACACATGCAATGACACTAGGTGTGGTTCATGAAAAGAAAACACATCCAATGACACTGGTGTATCCTTATGTGGTTTGTGAAAAGAACACACATGCAATGACACTGGGTGTGGTTCATGAAAATAATACACATCCAATGACACTGGTGGATCCTTATGTGGTTTGTGAAAAAGAACACTCATGCAATCACTCTAGTTGTGGTTCATGAAAAGAACACACATGCAATGACACTGGGTGTGGTTCATGAAAAGAACACACATCTAATGACACTGGTGGATCCTTATGTTGTTTGTGAAAAATAACACACATGCAATCACACTGGGTGTGGTTCATGAAAAGAACACACATCCAATGACACTGGTGGATCCTTATGTGGTTTGTGAAAAAGAACACACATGCAATGACTCTAGTTGTGGTTCATGAAAATAACACACATCCAATGACTCTAGATGTGGTTTGTGAAAAGAAACATCTAGTGACACTAGTGGATCCATATGTGCTTTGTGAGAAGAACATACATGCAAATGACTCCATATGTGGTTCATGAAAAGAACACACATGCAATCACACTGGTGGATCCATGTGGTTCATGAAAAGAACACACATCGAATGACACTAGTAGATCCTTATGTGTTTTGTGAGAGGAACACACATCCAATGACTCTAGCTGTGGTTCATGAAATGAACACACATGCAATCACACTGGTGGATCCATATGTGGTTTATGAAAGGAACACACATGTAATGACTCTGGGTGTGGTTCACGAAAATAACACACATCCAATGACACTGGTGGATCCATATGTGGTTTGTGGAAAGAACAGACATGCAATGACTCTAGCTATGGTTCATGAGAAGAACACACATGTAATCACACTGGTGGATCCACGTGTGGTTCATGAAAAGAACAGACATTCAATGACTCTAGCCATGGTTCTTGAAAATAAAACACATGCAATGACACTGGTGGATACATATGTGGTTTGTGAAAAGAACACACATGCAATGATACTGGGTGTGGTTCATGAAAAGAAAACACATCCAGTGACACTGTGTATCCTTATGTGGTTTGTGATAATAAACACATGCAATCACTCTAGCTGTGGTTTGTGAAAAGAACACACATGCAATGACATTGGGTGTGGTTCATGAAAAGAACACACATCCAATGACACAGGTGTATCCTTATGTGGTTTGTGAAAAATAACACACATGCAATGACACTGGGTGTGGTTCATGAAAAGAACACACATCCAATGACACTAGTGGATCCTTATGTGGTTTGTGAAAAAGAACACACATGCAATGACTCTAACTGTGCTTCATGAAAAGAACACACATCCAATGACACTGGTGGATCCATGTGTGGTTTGTAGAAAGAACACACATGCAATGACTCTAGCTTTGGTTTGTGAAAATAACAGACATGCAATGACTCTAACTGTGGTTTGTGAAAAGAAACACATCCAGTGACATTGGTGGATCCATATGTGGTTTGTCGTAATGCACATGGAAATGACTCCATATGTGGTTCATGAAAAGAACACACATGCAATCACACTGGTGGATCCATGTGTGGTTCATGAAAAGAACACACATCCAATGACACTGGTGGATCCTTATGTGGTTTGTGAGAAGAACACACATGCAATGACACTGGGTGTGGTTCATGAAAAGAACTCACATCCAATGACACTGGGTGTGGTTCATGAGAAGAACACACATCTAATGACTCTAGTTGTGGTTCATGAAAAGAACAGATATGAAATGACTCTAGTTGTGGTTTGTGAAAAGAACACACATCCAGTGACACTGGTGGATCCATATGTGGTTTGTGGAAAGAACATACATGAAATGAAACTGACTATGCGAAAAGAACACACATGTAATCACACTGGTGGATCCATGTGTGGTTTGTGGAAAGAACAGGCATGCAATGACTCTAGCCGTGGTTAATGAAAAGAACATACATGCAATGACACTGGTGGATCCATATGTGGTTTGTGGAAAGAACATACATGCAATGACTCTAGGTGTGGTTAATGAAAAGAACAGACATGCAATAACACTGGTGGATCCATGTGTGGTTTGTGAGAACAACACACATGCAATGACACTAGGTGTGGTTCATGAAAAGAAAACACATCCAATGACACTGGTGTATCCTTATGTGGTTTGTGAAAAGAACACACATGCAATGACACAGGGTGTGGTTCATGAAAAGAATACACATCCAATGACACTGGTGGATCCTTATGTGGTTTGTGAAAAAGAACACACATGCAATGACTAGCTGTGGTTCATGAAAAGAAGACACATCCAATGACACTCGTGGATCCATGTGTGGTTTGTGGAAAGAACACACTTGCAATTACTCTAGCTTTGGTTTGTGAAAAGAACAAACATGCAATGAGTCTAGCTGTGGTTTGTGAAAATAAAAACATCTAGTGACACTGATGGATCCATATGTGGTTTGTGAGAAGAACAAACATGCAAATGACTCCATATGTGGTTCATGAAAAGAACACACATGCAATCACGCTGGTGGATCCATGTGTGGTTCATGAAAAGAACACACATCCAATGACACTGGTGGATCCTTATGTGGTTTGTGAGAAGAACACACATGTAATGACTCTAGCTGTGGTTCATGAAAAGAACACACATGCAATGACACTGGGTGTGGTTCATGAAAAGAACACACATCCAATGACACTGGTGTATCCTTATGTGAAAAATAACAGACATGCAATGACACTGGGTGTGGTTCATGAAAAGAGCACACATCCAATGACACTGGTGGATCCTTATGTGGTTTGTGAAAAAGAACACACATGCAATGACTAGCTGTGGTTCATGAAAAGAAGACACATCCAATGACACTCGTGGATCCATGTGTGGTTTGTGGAAAGAACACACATGCAATGACTCTAGCTTTGGTTTGTGAAAAGAACAAACATGCAATGACTATAGCTGTGGTTTGTGAAAATAAAAACATCTAGTGACACTGATGGATCCATATGTGGTTTGTGAGAAGAACAAACATGCAAATGACTCCATATGTGGTTCATGAAAATAACACACATGCAATCACGCTGGTGGATCCATGCGTGGTTCATGAAAAGAACACACATCCAATGACACTGGTGGATCCTTATGTGGTTTGTGAGAAGAACACACATGTAATGACACTAGGTGTGGTTCATGAAAAGAACACACATCCAATGACACGGGTGGATCCTTATATGGTTTGTGAGAAGAACACACATCCAATGACTCTAGCTGTGGTTCATGAAAAGAACAGATATGCAATGACTCTAGCTATGGTTTGTGAAAAGAACCCACATCCAGTGACACTGGTGGATCCATATGTGGTTTGTGGAAAGAACATACATGCAATGAAACTGACTACGGTTTGTGAAAATAACACACATGCAATCACACTAGTGGATCCATGTGTGGTTTGTGGAAAGAACAGACATGCAATGACTCTAGCCATGGTTAATGAAAAGAACAGACATGGAGTGACACTGGTGGATCCATATGTGATTTGTGGAAAGGACATACATGCAATGACTCTAGCTATGGTTAATGAAAAGAATAGACATGCAATGACACTGGTGGATCCATGTGTGGTTTGTGAGAAGTACACACATGTAATGACACTGGGTGTGGTTCATGAAAAGAAAACACATCCAATGACACTAGAACACACATGCAATGACACTGGGTGTGGTTCATGAAAAGAAAACACATCCAGTGACACTAGTGTATCCTTATGTGGTTTGTGAGAAGAAAACACATGCAATGACTCTAGCTTTCGTTTGTGAAAAGAACACACATGCAATGACACTGGGTGTGGTTCATGAAAAGAACACACATCCAATGACACTGGTGGATCCTTATGTGGTTTGTGAAAAATAACACACATCCAATGACCCTGGGTGTGGTTCATGAAAAGAACACACATCCAATGACACTAGTGGATCCTTATGTGGTTTCTGAAAAAGAACACACATGCAATGACTCTAGTTGTGGTTCATGAAAAGAAAAAACATCCAATGACACTGGTGGATCCATGTGTGGTTTGTGGAAAGAACACACATGCAATTACTCTAGCTTTGGTTTGTGAAAATAACAGACATGCAATGACTCTAGCTTGGTTTGTGAAAAGAAACACATCTAGTGACACTGGTGGATCCATATGTGGTTTGCGAGAAGAACAGACATGCAAATGACTCCATATGTGGTTCATGAAAAGAACACACATGCAATCACATTGGTGGATCCATGTGTGGTTCATGAAAAGAACACACATTCAATAACACTGGTGGATCCTTATGTGGTTTGTGAGAAGAACACACATGCAATGACACTGGTTGTGGTTCATGAAAAGAACACACATCCAATGAAACTGGTGGATCCTTATGTTGTTTGTGAAAAATAACACACATGCAATGACACTAGTGGATCCTTATGTTGTTTGTGAAAAATAACACACATGCAATGACACTGGGTGTGGTTCATGAAAAGAACACACATCCAATGACACTGGTGGATCCTTATGTGGTTTGTGAAAAAGAACACACATGCAATGACTCTAGCTGTGGTTCATGAAAAGAACACACATCCAATGACACTGGTGGATCCATGTGTGGTTTGTGGAAAGAACACAGATGCAATGACTCTAGCTTTGGTTTGTGAAAAGAACAGACATCCAATGACTCTAACTGTGGTTTGTGAAAAGAAACACATCCAGTGACATTGGTGGATCCATATGTGGTTTGTGAGAAGAACAGACATGGAAATGACTCCAGATGTGGTTAATGAAAAGAACACACATCCAATGACACTGGTGGATCATTATGTGGTTTGTGAAAAAGAACACACATGCAATGACTCTAGCTGTGGTTCATGAAAAGAACACACATCCAATGTAACTGGTGGATCCATGTGTGGTTTGTGGAAAGAACACACACGCAATGACTCTAGCTTTGGTTTGTGAAAAGAACAGACATGCAATGACTCTAGCTGTGGTTTGTGAAAATAAAAACATCTAGTGACACTGATGGATCCATATTTGGTTTGTGAGAAGAACAAACATGCAAATGACTCCATATGTGGTTCATGAAAAGAACACACATGCAATCACGCTGGTGGATCCATGTGTGGTTCATGAAAAGAACACACATCCAATGACACTGGTGGATCCTTATGTGGTTTGTGAGAAGAACACACATGTAATGACACTAGGTGTGGTTCATGAAAAGAACACACATCCAATGACACGGGTGGATCCTTATATGGTTTGTGAGAAGAACACACATCCAATGACTCTAGTTGTGGTTCATGAAAAGAACAGATATGCAATGACTCTAGCTATGGTTTGTGAAAAGAACCCACATCCAGTGACACTGGTGGATCCATATGTGGTTTGTGGAAAGAACATACATGCAATGAAACTGACTACGATTTGTGAAAAGAACACACATGCAATCACACTAGTGGATCCATGTGTGGTTTGTGGAAAGAACAGACATGCAATGACTCTAGCCATGGTTAATGAAAAGAACAGACATGGAGTGACACTGGTAGATCCATATGTGATTTGTGGAAAGGACATACATGCATTGACTCTAGCTATGGTTAATGAAAAGAATAGACATGCAATGACACTGGTGGATCCATGTGTGGTTTGTGAGAAGTACACACATGTAATGACACTGGGTGTGGTTCATGAAAAGAAAACACATCCAATGACACTAGAACACACATGCAATGACACTGGGTGTGGTTCATGAAAAGAAAACACATCCAGTGACACTAGTGTATCCTTATGTGGTTTGTGAGAAGAAAACACATGCAATGACTGTAGCTTTCGTTTGTGAAAAGAACACACATGCAATGACACTAGGTGTGGTTCATGAAAAGAACACACATCCAATGACACTGGTGGATCCTTATGTGGTTTGTGAAAAATAACACACATCCAATGACACTGGGTGTGGTTCATGAAAAGAACACACATCCAATGACACTAGTGGATCCTTATGTGGTTTCTGAAAAAGAACACACATGCAATGACTCTAGTTGTGGTTCATGAAAAGAAAAAACATCCAATGACACTGGTGGATCCATGTGTGGTTTGTGGAAAGAACACACATGCAATTACTCTAGCTTTGGTTTGTGAAAATAACAGACATGCAATGACTCTAGCTGTGGTTTGTGAAAAGAAACACATCTAGTGACACTGGTGGATCCATATGTGGTTTGCGAGAAGAACAGACATGCAAATGACTCCATATGTGGTTCATGAAAAGAACACACATGCAATCACATTGGTGGATCCATGTGTGGTTCATGAAAAGAACACACATTCAATAACACTGGTGGATCCTTATGTGGTTTGTGAGAAGAACACACATGCAATGACACTGGTTGTGGTTCATGAAAAGAACACACATCGAATGAAACTGGTGGATCCTTATGTTGTTTGTGAAAAATAACACACATGCAATGACATTGGGTGTGGTTCATGAAAAGAACACACATCCAATGACACTGGTGGATCCTTATGTTGTTTGCGAAAAATAACACACATGCAATGACACTGGGTGTGGTTCATGAAAAGAACACACATCCAATGACACTGGTGGATCCTTATGTGGTTTGTGAAAAAGAACACACATGCAATGACTCTAGCTGTGGTTCATGAAAAGAACACACATCCAATGACACTGGTGGATCCATGTGTGGTTTGTGGAAAGAAGACAGATGCAATGACTCTAGCTTTGGTTTGTGAAAACAACAGACATCCAATGACTCTAACTGTGGTTTGTGAAAAGAAACACATCCAGTGACATTGGTGGATCCATATGTGGTTTGTGAGAAGAACAGACATGGAAATGACTCCATATGTGGTTAATGAAAAGAACACACATCCAGTGACACTGGTGGATCCTTATGTGGTTTGTGAAAAAGAACACACATGCAATGACTCTAGCTGTGGTTCATGAAAAGAACACACATCCAATGACACTGGTGGATCCATGTGTGGTTTGTGGAAAGAACACACATGCAATGACTCTAGCTTTGGTTTGTGAAAAGAACAGACATGCAATGACTCTAACTGTGGTTTGTGAAAAGAAACACATCCAGTGACATTGGTGGATCCATATGTGGTTTGTGAGAAGAACAGACATGGAAATGACTCCATATGTGGTTCATGAAAATAACACACATGAAATCACACTGGTGGATCCATGTGTGGTTCATAAAAAGAACACACATCCAATGACACTGGTGGATCCTTATGTGGTTTGTGAGAAGAACACACATGCAATGACACTGGGTGTGGTTCATGAAAAGAACTCACATCCAATGACACTGGTGGATCCTTATGTGGTTTGTGAGAAGAAAACACATCCAATGACTCTAGTTGTGGTTCATGAAAAGAACAGATATGCAATGACTCTAGTTGTGGTTTGTGAAAAGAACACACATCTAGTGACACTGGTGGATCCATATGTGGTTTGTGGAAAGAACATACATGCAATAAAACTAACTATGGTTTGTGAAAAGAACACACATGCAATCACACTAGTGGATCCATGTGTGGTTTGTAGAAAGAACACACATGCAATGACTCTAGCCATGGTTAATAAAAATAACATACATGCAATGACACTGGTGGATCCATATGTCGTTTGTGGAAAGAACATACATGCAATGAGTCTAGCTGTGGTTAATGAAAAGAACAGACATGCAATGACACTGGTGCATCCATGTGTGGTTTGTGAGAAGAACACACATGCAATGACACTGGGTGTGGTTCATGAAAAGAAAACACATCCAATGACACTGGTGTATCCTTATGTGGATATTGAAAAGAACACACATGCAATGACACTGGGTGTGGTTCATGAAAAGAAAACACATCTAGTGACATTGGTGTATCCTTATGTGGTTTGTGAGAATAAAACACATGCAATGACTCTAGATGTGGTTTGTGAAAAGAACACACATGCAATGACATTGGGTGTGGTTCATGAAAAGAACACACATCCAATGACACTGGTGGATCCTTATATGGTTTGTGAAAAATAACACACATGCAATGACACTGGGTGTGGTTCATGAAAAGAACACACATCCAATGACACTGGTGGATCCTTACGTGGTTTGTGAAAAAGAACACACATGTAATGACTCTAGCTATGGTTCATGAAAAGAACACACATCCAATGACACTGGTGGATCCATGTGTGGTTTGTGGAAAGAACACATATGCAATGACTCTAGCTTTGGTTTGTGAAACGAACAGACATGCAATGACTCTAGCTGTGGTTTTTGAAAATAAACACATCTAGTGACACTGGTGGATCCATATGTGGTTTGTGAGAAGAACAGACATGCAAATGACTCCATATGTGGTTCATGAAAAGAACACACATGCAATCACACTGGTGGATCCATGTGTGGTTCATGAAAAGAACACACATCCAATGACACTGGTGGATCCTTATGTGGTTTGTGAGAAGAACACACATGCAATGACACTCGGTGTGGTTCATGAAAAGAACACACATCCAGTGACACTGCTGGATCCTTATGTGGTTTGTGGAAAGAACATACTTGCAATGAAACTGACTATGGATTGTGAAAAGAACACACATGCAATCACACTAGTGGATCCATGTGTGGTTTGTGGAAAGAACAAACATGCAATGACTCTAGCCGTGGTTAATGAAAAGAACATACATGCAATGACACTGGTGGATCCATATGTGGTTTGTGGAAAGAACATACATGCAATGACTCTAGCTGTGGTTCATGAAAAGAACACACATCCAATGATACTGGTGGATCCTTATGTGGTTTGTGAAAAATAACACACATGCAATCACACTGGGTGTGGTTCATGAAAAGAACACACATCCAATGACACTGGTGTATCCTTATGTGGTTTGTGAAAAGAATACACATGCAATGACACTGGGTCTGGTTCATGAAAAGAATACACATCCAATGACACTGGTGGATACATATGTGGTTTGTGAAAAGAACACACATGCAATGACACTGGGTGTGGTTCATGAAAAGAAAACACATCCAGTGACACTGTGTATCCTTATGTGGTTTGTGAGAATAAACACATGCAATCACTCTAGCTGTGGTTTGTGAAAAGAACACACATGCAATGACATTGGGTGTGGTTCATGAAAAGAACACACATCCAATGACACTGGTGGATCCTTATGTGGTTTGTGAAAAATAACACACATGCAATCACAGTGGGTGTGGTTCATGAAAAGAACACACATCCAATGACACTGGTGGATCCTTATGTGGTTTGTGAAAAAGAACACACATGCAATGACTCTAGTTGTGGTTCATGAAAAGAACACACATCCAATGACAATGGTGCATCCATGTGTGGTTTGTGGAAAGAACACACATGCAATGACTCTAGCTTTGGTTTGTGAAAAGAACAAACATGCAATGACTCTAGCTGTGGTTTGTGAAAATAAACACGTCCAGTGACACTGTTGGATCCATATGTGGTTTGTGAGAAGAACGGACATGCAAATGACTCCATATGTGGTTCATGAAAAGAACACACATGCAATCACGCTGGTGGATCTATGTGTGGTTCATGAAAAGAACACACATCCAATCACACTGGTGGATCCTTATGTGGTTTGTGACAAGAACACACATACAATGACACTGGGTGTGATTCATGAAAAGAACACACATCCAATGACACTGGTGGATCCGGATGTGGTTTGTGAGAAGAACACACATCAAATGACTCTAGTTGTGGTTCATGAAAAGAACAGAATTGCAATGACTCTAGCTGTGGTTTGTGAAAAGAACACACATCCAGTGACACCGGTGGATCCATATGTGGTTTGTGGAAAGAACATACATGCAATGAAACTGACTATGGTTTGTGCAAAGAACACACATGCAATCACACTGGTGGATCCATGTGTGGTTTGTGGAAAGAACAGACATGCAATGACTCTAGCCATGGTTAATGAAAAGAACAGACATGCAATGACACTGGTGGATCCATAAGTGGTTTGTGGAAAGAACATACATGCAATGACTCTAGCTATGGTTGATGAAAAGAAAAGACATGCCATGACACTGGTGGATCCATGTGTGGTTTGTGAGAAGAACACACATGTAATGCCACTGGGTGTGGTTCATGAAAAGAAAACATATCCAATGACACTGGTGTATCCTTATGTGGATTGTGAAAAGAACACAAATGCAATGATACTGGATGTGGTTCATGAAAAGAAAACACATCCAGTGACACTGGTGTATCCTTATGTGGTTTGTGAGAAGAAAACACATGCAATGACTCTAGCTTTCATTTGTGAAAAGAACACACATGCAATGACATTGGGTGTGGTTCATGAAAAGAACACACATCTAATGACACTGGTGGATCCTTATGTGGTTTGTGAAAAAGAACACACATGCAATGACTCTAGCTGTGGTTCATGAAAAGAACACGCATCCAATGACACTGGTGGATCCATGTGTGGTTTGTGGAAAGAACACACATGCAATTACGCTAGCTTTGGTTTGTGAAAATAACAGACATGCAATGACTCTAGCTGTGGTTTGTGAAAAGAAAAACATCCAATGACACTGGTGGATCCATATGTGGTTTGCGAGAAGAACAGACATGCAAATGACTCCATATGTGGTTCATGAAAAGAACACACATGCAATCACACTGGTGGATCCATGTGTGGTTCATGAAAAGAACACACATCCAATGACACTGGTGGATCCTTATGTGGTTTGTGAGAAGAACACACATGCAATGACACTAGGTGTGGTTCATGAAAAGAACACACATCCAATGAATCTGGTGGATCCTTATGTGGTTCGTGAGAAGAACACACATCCAATGACTCTAGTTGTGGTTCATGAAAATAACAGATATGCAATGACTCTAGCTGTGGTTTGTGAAAATAACACACATCCAGTGACACGGGTGGATCCATATGTGGTTTGTGGAAAGAACATACATGCAATGAAACTGACTATGGTTTGTGAAAAGAACACACAAGCAATCACACTGGTGGATCCATGTGTGGTTTGTAGAAAGAACAGACATGCAATGACTCTAGCCATGGTAAATGAAAAGAACATACATGCAATGACACTGGTGGGTCCATATGTGGTTTGTGGAAAGAAAATACATGCAATGACTCTAGCTGTGGTTAACGAAAATAACAGTTATGCAATGACTCTAGCTATGGTTTGTGAAAAGAACACACATGCAATGACACTGGGTGTGGTTCATGAAAAGAAAACACATCCAATGACACTGGTGTATCCTTATGTGGATTGTGAAAAGAACACACATGCAATGACACTGGGTGTGGTTCATGAAAAGAAAACACATCTAGTGACACTGGTGTATCCTTATGTGGTTTGTGAGAATAAAACACATGCAACGACTCTAGCTGTGGTTTGTGAAAAGAACACACATGCAATGACACTGGGTGTGGTTCATGAAAAGAACACACATCCAATGACACTGGTGGATCCTTATGTGGTTTGTGAAAAATAACACACATGCAATGACACTGGGTGTGGTTCATGAAAAGAACACACATCCAATGACACAGGTGGATCCTTACGTGGTTTGTGAAAAAGAACACACATGTAATGACTCTAGCTGTGGTTCATGAAAAGAACACACATCCAATGACACTAGTGGATCCATGTGTGGTTTGTGGAAAGAACACACATGCAATGACTCTAGATTTGGTTTTAAACGAACAGACATGCAATGACTCTAGCTGTGGTTTTTGAAAATAAAC
This sequence comes from Avena insularis, assembly GCA_023614405.1. Classification (NCBI taxonomy): domain Eukaryota; kingdom Viridiplantae; phylum Streptophyta; class Magnoliopsida; order Poales; family Poaceae; genus Avena; species Avena insularis. The sequence continues at coordinate 316,675,846 of CM042692.1, read as the reverse complement.
ACATCCACTGACACTGGTGGAACCATATGTGGTTTGTGAGAAGAACAGACATGCAAATGACTCCATATGTGGTTCATGAAAAGAACACACATGCAATCACACTGGTGGATCCATGTGTGGTTCATGAAAAGAACACACATCCAATGACATTGGTGGATCCTTATGTGGTTTGTGAGAAGAACACACATGCAATGACACTGGGTGTGGTTCATGAAAAGAACACACATCCAATGACACTGCTGGATCCTTATGTGGTTTGTGGAAAGAACATACTTGCAATGAAACTGACTATGGATTGTGAAAAGAACACACATGGAATCACACTAGTGGATCCATGTGTGGTTTGTGGAAAGAACAAACATGCAATGACTCTAGCCGTGGTTAATGAAAAGAACATACATGCAATGACACTGGTGGATCCATATGTGGTTTGTGGAAAGAACATACATGCAATGACTCTAGTTGTGGTTAATGAAAAGAACAGACATGCAATGACACTGGTGGATCCATGTGTGGTTTGTGAGAAGAACACACATGCAATGACACTAGGTGTGGTTCATGAAAAGAATACACATCCAATGACACTGGTGTATCCTTATGTGGTTTGTGAAAAGAATACACATGCAATGACACTGGGTGTGGTTCATGAAAAGAATACACATCCAATGACACTGGTGGATCCTTATGTGGTTGTGAAAAAGAACACTCATGCAATGACTCTAGATGTGGTTCATGAAAAGAACACACATGCAATAACACTGGGTGTGGTTCATGAAAAGAACACACATCCAATGACACTGGTGGATCCTTAGGTTGTTTGTGAAAAATAACACACATGCAATCACACTAGGTGTGGTTCATGAAAAGAACACACATCCAATGACACTGGTGGATCCTTATGTGGTTTGTGAAAAAGAACACACATGCAATGACTCTAGCTGTGGTTCATGAAAAGAACACACATCCAATGACACTGGTGGACCCCTGTGTGATTTGTGGAAAGAACACACATGCAATGACTCTAGCTTTGGTTTGTGAAAAGAACAAACATGCAATGACTCTAGCTGTGGTTTGTGAAAATAAACACATCCAAAGGACACCATTGGATCTATATGTGGTTTGTGAAAAGAACAGACATGCAAATGACTCCATATGTGGTTCATGAAAAAAACACATGCAATCACGCTGGTGGATCTATGTGTGGTTCATGAAAAGAACACACATCCAATGACACTAGTGGATCCTTATGCGGTTTCTGAGAAGAACACACATACAATGACACTGGGTGTGGTTCATGAAAAGAACACACATCCAATGACACTGGTGGATCCATGTGTGGTTTGTGGAAAGAACACACATGCAATGACTCTAGCTGTGGTTAATGAAAAGAACATACATGCAATGACACTGGTGGATCCATATGTGGTTTGTGGAAAGAACATACATGCAATGACTCTAGTTGTGGTTAATGAAAAGAACAGACATGCAATGACACTGGTGGATCCATGTGTGGTTTGTGAGAAGAACACACATGCAATGACACTAGGTGTGGTTCATGAAAAGAATACACATCCAATGACACTGGTGTATCCTTATGTGGTTTGTGAAAAGAACACACATGCAATGACACTGGGTGTGGTTCATGAAAAGAAAACACATCTAGTGACACTGGTGTATCCTTATGTGGTTTGTGAGAATAAAACACATGCAACGACTCTAGCTGTGGTTTGTGAAAAGAACACACATGCAATGACACTGGGTGTGGTTCATGAAAAGAACACACATCCAATGACACTGGTGGATCCTTATGTGGTTTGTGAAAAATAACACACATGCAATGACACTGGGTGTGGTTCATGAAAAGAACACACATCCAATGACACAGGTGGATCCTTACGTGGTTTGTGAAAAAGAACACACATGTAATGACTCTAGCTGTGGTTCATGAAAAGAACACACATCCAATGAAACTAGTGGATCCATGTGTGGTTTGTGGAAAGAACACACATGCAATGACTCTAGATTTGGTTTGTGAAACGAACAGACATGCAATGACTCTAGCTGTGGTTTTTGAAAATAAACACATCCACTGACACTGGTGGATCCATATGTGGTTTGTGAGAAGAACAGACATGCAAATGACTCCATATGTGGTTCATGAAAAGAACACACATGCAATCACACTGGTGGATCCATGTGTGGTTCATGAAAAGAACACACATCCAATGACATTGGTGGATCCTTATGTGGTTTGTGAGAAGAACACACATGAAATGACACTGGGTGTGGTTCATGAAAAGAACACACATCCAATAACACTGCTGGATCCTTATGTGGTTTGTGGAAAGAACATACTTGCAATGAAACTGACTATGGATTGTGAAAAGAACACACATGGAATCACACTAGTGGATCCATGTGTGGTTTGTGGAAAGAACAAACATGCAATGACTCTAGCCGTGGTTAATGAAAAGAACATACATGCAATGACACTGGTGGATCCATATGTGGTTTGTGGAAAGAACATACATGCAATGACTCTAGTTGTGGTTAATGAAAAGAACAGACATGCAATGACACTGGTGGATCCATGTGTGGTTTGTGAGAAGAACACACATGCAATGACACTAGGTGTGGTTCATGAAAAGAATACACATCCAATGACACTGGTGTATCCTTATGTGGTTTGTGAAAAGAATACACATGCAATGACACTGGGTGTGGTTCATGAAAAGAATACACATCCAATGACACTGGTGGATCCTTATGTGGTTGTGAAAAAGAACACTCATGCAATGACTCTAGATGTGGTTCATGAAAAGAACACACATGCAATAACACTGGGTGTGGTTCATGAAAAGAACACACATCCAATGACACTGGTGGATCCTTAGGTTGTTTGTGAAAAATAACACACATGCAATCACACTAGGTGTGGTTCATGAAAAGAACACACATCCAATGACACTGGTGGATCCTTATGTGGTTTGTGAAAAAGAACACACATGCAATGACTCTAGCTGTGGTTCATGAAAAGAACACACATCCAATGACACTGGTGGACCCCTGTGTGATTTGTGGAAAGAACACACATGCAATGACTCTAGCTTTGGTTTGTGAAAAGAACAAACATGCAATGACTCTAGCTGTGGTTTGTGAAAATAAACACATCCAGTGACACTGTTGGATCTATATGTGGTTTGTGAAAAGAACAGACATGCAAATGACTCCATATGTGGTTCATGAAAAAAACACATGCAATCACGCTGGTGGATCTATGTGTGGTTCATGAAAAGAACACACATCCAATGACACTAGTGGATCCTTATGCGGTTTGTGGAAAGAACACACATACAATGACACTGTGGATCCATGTGGTTTGAAAAGAACACACATGCAATGACACTTGGTGGATCCATATGTGGTTTATGGAAAGAACACATGCAATGACATCTAGTTGTAGGGTTATGAAAACAGACATGCAATGACACTGGTGGATCCATGTGTGGTTTGTGAGAAGAACACACATGCAATGACACTAGGTGTGGTTCATGAAAAGAATACACATCCAATGACACTGGTGTATCCTTATGTGGTTTGTGAAAAGAATACACATGCAATGACACTGGGTGTGGTTCATGAAAAGAAAACACATCTAGTGACACTGGTGTATCCTTATGTGGTTTGTGAGAACAAAAACACATATGATGAAGCGAAAACGACTTTGTATTCTGCGGTACTTATCTTAAATTACTATGGCTAGTATTGATCTAGGGACTAGCATTGCAACTGCCAGACTTTTCCTTAATAAGGATCTTCACTTACAAAACTTGACTCTATCTCTGTGGGTTGAAAGAAAAGAAAAATGCCTGTTGGATCCATATGTGGTTTGTGAGAAGAATGCACATGCAAATGACTCCATATGTGGTTCATGAAAAAAACATGCCATCAATCTGTTGGATCCATGTGTGGTTCATGAAAAGAACACACATTCAATGACACTGGTGGATCCTTATGTGGTTTGTGAGAAGAACACACATACAATGACACTGGGTGTGGTTCATGAAAAGAACACACATCCAATGAAACTCGTGGATCCTTATGTGGTTTGTGAGAATAACACACATCCAATGACTCTAGTTGTGGTTCATGAAAAGAACAGATATGCAATGACTCTAGCTGTGGTTTGTGAAAATAACACACATCTAGTGACACTGGTGGATCCATATGTGGTTTGTGGAAAGAACATACATGCAATGAAACTGACTATGGTTTGTGAAAAGAACACACATGCAATCACACTAGTGGATCCATGAGTGGTTTGTGGAAAGAACAGACATGCAATGACTCTAGCCATGGTTAATGAAAAGAACAGACATGCAATGACACTGGTGGATCCATATGTGGTTTGTCGAAAGAACAAACATGCAATGACTCTAGTTGTGGTTAATGAAAAGAATGTATATGCAATGACACGTGGATCCATGTGTGGTTTGTTAGAAGAACACACATGCAATGACACCGGTGTGGTTCATGAAAAGAAACACATCCAATGACACTAGTGTATCCTTATGTGGATTGTGAAAAGAACACACATGCAATAACACTAGGTGTGGTTCATGAAAAGAAAACACAACTAGTGACACTGGTGTATCCTTATGTGGTTTATGAGAATAAAACACATGCAATGACTCTAGTTGTGGTTTGTGAAAAGAACACATGCAATGACACTGGTATGGTTCATGAAAAGAACACACATCCAATGACACCTTTGGATCCTTATGTGGTTTGAGAAAATAACACACATGCAATGACACTAGGTGTGGTTCATGAAAAGAACACACATCAAATGACACTAGTGGATCCTTATGTGGTTTGTGAAAAAGAACACACATGCAATGACTCTAGCTGTGGTTCATGAAAAGAACACACATCCAATGACACTGGTGGACCCCTGTGTGATTTGTGGAAAGAACACACATGCAATGACTCTAGCTTTTGTTTGTGAAAAGAACAAACATGCATTGACTCTAGCTGTGGTTTGTGAAAATAAACACATCCAAAGGACACCTGTTGGATCTATATGTGGTTTGTGAAAAGAACAGACATGCAAATGACTCCATATGTGGTTCATGAAAAAAACACATGCAATCACGCTGGTGGATCTATGTGTGGTTCATGAAAAGAACACACATCCAATGACACTAGTGGATCCTTATGCGGTTTCTGAGAAGAACACACATACAATGACACTGGGTGTGGTTCATGAAAAGAACACACATCCAATGACACTGGTGGATCCATGTGTGGTTTGTGGAAAGAACACACATGCAATGACTCTAGCTTTAGTTTGTGAAAAGAACAAACATGTAACATCCCAAAAATCATGTTTCAAAAACTCATTCATATCATTCTTGCATCATTCATTCATATAGGGTTTTTCTCAAAATCATTTAGAGACAGAAGTTTGAGCTATGATTTCATGTGGGCAAATTGTCTCAATTAGCCATCACCCTTTGGGATTTGATTGTCTATGAACTTGTTTGCTTGCCTCCATGGTTGGAAAGGCTAGGTGAAGCTTTTAACCCAAGATTCAAAATTTAGAAATAGTTTCAAAACCCTATTTCAAATATTTGCAAACTAGAGCAAATCTCTGTTTACTTTGAAAACCAAGCTTGACCAAGCCCTTGCTAGTAACCACATGGTCATCTGACTCGTTTTTAAACCCACAGAACCCTGCAAAAATCCCCAAAGCAGTTTGAATTCAAAAGGATTTGAATCATATCAAATTCTATTCAGAAAATGGAATTAGAAAAAGAAAAGGAATTCTCAAAAGAAAAGGGCCGAGCGGCCGAATCGCCCAGCAATGATCAAGCCCAGCTAGCCCACCGGGATATCCTTTTCCTTCTCACGCCGCTGACGCCGCGTTAAGTCGGATGACGTAGACCCACCGCCACCTCGCACTCTTCGCAAGCCGGGCCGGTCCACGTCGCCCTCGTCTTCCCAGACCGCGCCGACGACCACGTCATGCAGCGATGATGGCCGGTAATGGCGTAAATGGGCATTTATCCTCGAGCGTTTCGCCGATTCCCGGCTATAAGATCCTCTACCTCGCGATCTTTTTCCCCAAACACCTCACTCACTCCGCCACCAGGCTGTCCTCAATCAGCTTTGCCCGCCAGACAGAGCCTCTCCGCGATCGATTCCGGTGAGTCGAGCTCCCCTCGCCTCTCGTTCTTACAATCGACTCAGCGTGTCTTGGCGCACCTCGACCTCACTAGTCCGTCTTGTATCGCCCAGGTCGCCGGTTCCACTTGACACCGCGAGCACCGACGGCGACATCTACTCCGGCGAGTTTTTCCGGAAGGCAGACCGCCCTCGCCTTTTCGCTCACGCCACTACCGCCTTGACCACTGAATCTAACCGTGTCCTCGCCTTGCCTTGGGTGATCCACGACGCGTCCACGACGACCACCCGACGCACCCGCGCCGCCACGAACTCCGGTGAGCAATCGCGGCCGTGCCGGCGCCCTTGACCAACCGCAGTACGACGAAGCCGCCCGTGACCTCCTGAGCCCGGTGAGCTACTCCTCTTTCTCCCTCTCCGTCTGCATCGTCGGCAACGTCATCGACCGACAGTTCCGCCGCCGGTAGCCGCCGCTCCGCCACCAGTTCTTGGCCAGAGAAATAGCAGCCGTTAGATCTGTATCGTAGCGCTAGGATAGATCCACTTAACCCGAAGCGATGCGATCTGAGCCGCCAGATTTCATTTAGATCCAGCGGTCTATATCGCCGATCTGAACGAACCGATGCAGGCGAATAAGAACATGACGACGCTGGCTAGGTTAGATCTAAAATAGAATTTAAAAACAGATTTTGATCCAGATTTCAAATGCCAATATCTTTTGAATGCCACGTTGGAATTTTGCAAACTTTATACCGTTGGATTCAGAAAAACAAGACCTTTCTGCCTATCCAATTTGTTTAGCAAATAGTAACCATTAGTTTGGCTTAAATTACAGAAACTTGTTTGAGGCCTTTTGAGTATAGATTTAGTTTAGTATTTTGTTTTAGGGTTATTTAAGTTGTCTTGGCTATTTTGTGACTTGTTTAGTTTCTGTATTCATGCACTTGCTTGGTTGAAGTTTTCAAAAATCATCACTTGGTAGATTCATGCATGCATGCATTCATACTATTTCTTGTTTGTATATATTTGTGTGTAATTGTGCTACAACTTTGTGTGTAGATTTTACTAGTGATTGTGATTGTGACAGTGCTACTCTCCACACTACCAAGGCAAGTGATATCTTCATGAATATTCCATACCTATATTTTATACTTGCATTAGATATATTTTGTTAGGACTTGCATGCTACTTTTGTCAATTGATGATGGGAAATCCTATTTAGAATAGAATGCTAGAATTGCTAGGAAAATTCCCTAAGGATAAGTTGCCATGCCATGCTTAGCCTAGCTACTAGAAAACAAGGGTGGTTTATATATTCACACTATGGAAAAATATTCTAAGTCTTTGGACTTGTGTTTTATTTTAACAAAACAACCAAGTTAATGAATCACCTGGGTGGATTGGAAGGAATGGTTTTTGTTGAGTGGTTCACAAGGCCATGGACTTGGCTTGTGTATCTCACTTGTGGATGGCCACCCAGGAACAAAGAGATTTGAGATGTCATATGTTGAGAAGCTTCAAGTGCAACCACTTGGAATTATGGGCTCTGCCATGATCTTAGGATGCTAGAACTTAGTCTCTTGGACAGTGGGTGGTAGATGGGTTGATAGGTTGGAGCGCGTCCATTTGACTAAGGAAAGGCTACTGAAGGATCATGTCTTGGGAAACCAAGGCTTGTGGGGAAAGTGCACCACCTCTGCAGAGTGTAAAACCTAAGTACTTAGCCATGTCCCTGGTAAAGGACAATTTGTGCATCAAGACATGGAAACTTCAAGAATCTCATCACTCCAATTTCTAAATAAAACTTGTGGGTGAACAAGGGATAAAGGATCTTCAGTCTTTGATTGGTAGATGCCCTGAGTGGATCTTCAGTCTTTGATTGGTAGATACCTTGGGATAGTCTTTGCCAAACAAAAACTTAGTGTTTTCAAAAAGTTAAGGAAAAATCTATTTTGAGCAATGCAAGCCTAAGCTCCACCAGCCAAATGCATATAGTATTATAGTCCACTTAAAATATACTAAGGTATCACTTGCCAATACTATTCCAAAGTAATGACCCTCTGTGGCTGTAACTTATGATGTTGCAGGTTACTCTGATGATGAATAGGAGTCATGAGTCTACACTCAACATGCTTGCCTGTGGCACATGAAGATGAAGACTTATGTTTATTTACATATTCCATAAACTCTTGTAATAGGCCTTTGGCCATGAGTTGTAAAAGACTATGTTTTATCTCTGGAATGACTGTAATAAACGACCTTTGTATCTGTGTACTTCATCTTAAATTGTGGATGCTAGCATTGATCTAGGGACTAGCATTGCAATCACAGGGATCTTTTCCTTTAATAAGGAGGGATCTTACAAAACATGCAATGACTCTATCTGTGGTTTGTGAAAAGAAACACATCTAGTGACACTGTTGGATCCATATGTGGTTTGTGAGAAGAACAGACATGCAAATGACTCCATATGTGGTTCATGAAAAAAAAACATGCAATCACGCTGGTGGATCCATGTGTGGTTCATGAAAAGAACACACATTCAATGACACTGGTGGATCCTTATGTGGTTTGTGAGAAGAACACACATACAATGACACTGGGTGTGGTTCATGAAAAGAACACACATCCAATGAAACTCGTGGATCCTTATGTGGTTTGTGAGAATAACACACATCCAATGACTCTAGTTGTGGTTCATGAAAAGAACAGATATGCAATGACTCTAGCTGTGGTTTGTGAAAATAACACACATCTAGTGACACTGGTGGATCCATATGTGGTTTGTGGAAAGAACATACATGCAATGAAACTGACTATGGTTTGTGAAAAGAACACACATGCAATCACACTAGTGGATCCATGTGTGGTTTGTGGAAAGAACAGACATGCAATGACTCTAGCCATGGTTAATGAAAAGAACAGACATGCAATGACACTGGTGGATCCATATGTGGTTTGTCGAAAGAACATACATGCAATGACTCTAGTTGTGGTTAATGAAAAGAACAGACATGCAATGACACGGGTGGATCCATGTGTGGTTTGTTAGAAGAACACACATGCAATGACACCGGGTGTGGTTCATGAAAAGAAAACACATCCAATGACACTAGTGTATCCTTATGTGGATTGTGAAAAGAACACACATGCAATAACACTAGGTGTGGTTCATGAAAAGAAAACACAACTAGTGACACTGGTGTATCCTTATGTGGTTTATGAGAATAAAACACATGCAATGACTCTAGTTGTGGTTTGTGAAAAGAACACACATGCAATGACACTGGGTATGGTTCATGAAAAGAACACACATCCAATGACACTGCTGGATCCTTATGTGGTTTGTGAAAAATAACACACATGCAATGACACTAGGTGTGGTTCATGAAAAGAACACACATCAAATGACACTAGTGGATCCTTATGTGGTTTGTGAAAAAGAACACACATGCAATGACTCTAGCTGTGGTTCATGAAAAGAACACACATCCAATGACACTGGTGGACCCCTGTGTGATTTGTGGAAAGAACACACATGCAATGACTCTAGCTTTGGTTTGTGAAAAGAACAAACATGCAATGACTCTAGCTGTGGTTTGTGAAAATAAACACATCCAGTGACACTGTTGGATCTATATGTGGTTTGTGAAAAGAACAGACATGCAAATGACTCCATATGTGGTTCATGAAAAAAACACATGCAATCACGCTGGTGGATCTATGTGTGGTTCATGAAAAGAACACACATCCAATGACACTAGTGGATCCTTATGCGGTTTCTGAGAAGAACACACATACAATGACACTGGGTGTGGTTCATGAAAAGAACACACATCCAATGACACTGGTGGATCCATGTGTGGTTTGTGGAAAGAACACACATGCAATGACTCTAGCTTTAGTTTGTGAAAAGAACAAACATGTAACATCCCAAAAATCATGTTTCAAAAACTCATTCATATCATTCTTGCATCATTCATTCATATAGGGTTTTTCTCAAAATCATTTAGAGACAGAAGTTTGAGCTATGATTTCATGTGGGCAAATTGTCTCAATTAGCCATCACCCTTTGGGATTTGATTGTCTATGAACTTGTTTGCTTGCCTCCATGGTTGGAAAGGCTAGGTGAAGCTTTTAACCCAAGATTCAAAATTTAGAAATAGTTTCAAAACCCTATTTCAAATATTTGCAAACTAGAGCAAATCTCTTTACTTTTGAAACCAAGCTTGACCAAGCCCTTGCTAGTAACCACATGGTCATCACTGCTTTTAAACCCACGTAACCTGCAAAAATCCCCAAAGCAGTTTGAATTCAAAAGGATTTGAATCATATCAAATTCTATTCAGAAAATGGAATTAGAAAAAGAAAAGGAATTCTCAAAAGAAAAGGGCCGAGCGGCCAGAATCTGGCCCAGCAGCGGATCAAGCCCAGCTAGCCCACCCGGGGATATCCTTTTCCTTCTCACACGCCAAGCTGCGTTAAAATCGTACGACAGACCCACCGCCACCTCGCACTCTTGACGACGAAGGGCCCGTCCACGCCGCCTCGTCTTCCCTGCATCAGGCCAGCGACCACGTCGCGCCAGCAGTTGATGGCGGTAATGGCGCGGCGTAAATGGGCATTTATCCTCGAGCGTTTCCTGTCGATTCCCCGGCTATAAGATCCTCTCTGCCTCGCGATCTTTTTCCCCCAAACACCTCACTCACTCCGCCACCAGGCTGTCCTCAATCAGCTTTGCCCCGCCGCAGACAGAGCCTCTCCGGCGATCGATTCCGGTGAGTCCAGAGCTCCTCCGCCTCGTTTGCTAACTGACTCAGCGTGTCTTGGCGCACCTCCGACCTCACTAGTCCGTCTTATCGCCCCGTGTCGCCGGTTCCACTTGACACCGCGAGCAAGCCGGCGACATCTACTCGACGAAGTTTTTCCGGAAAGTGCAGACCGCATCGCCGCTTTTCGTTCACGCCACTACTTCGCTTGACCGTGAATCTAACCGTGTCTCGCTTGCCTTGGGTGATCCATACGACGCCCACGACGACCACCCGACGCACCCGACGCCGCCATTTAACTCCGGTGAGCAATCGCCTGCGTGCGAGCGCTTGACCAACCGCAGTACGACGAAGCCACGTGACCTCCGAGCCCGGTGAGCTACTCCTTTCTCCCTCTCCGTCTGCATCGCCGGCAACGCCATCGATCGACGCCGCCCGGTAGCCGCCCGCCGCCACCGATTCTTGGCCGAGAAATAGCAACGTTAGATGCAGATCGTAGCGCTAGGATAGATCCACTTAACTCGGAAGCCAGCGATCTGAGCCGCCAGATTTCATTTAGATCCAGCGGTCTATATCGCTCGATCCAGACGAACCGGTACGGGCGAATAAGAACATGACGCGTGGCTAGGTTAGATCTGAAAATAGAATTTAAAAACAGATTTTGATCCAGATTTCAAATGCCAATATCTTTTGAATGCCACGTTGGAATTTTGCAAACTTTATACCGTTGGATTCAGAAAAACAAGACCTTTCTGCCTATCCAATTTGTTTAGCAAATAGTAACCATTAGTTTGGCTTAAATTACAGAAACTTGTTTGAGGCCTTTTTGAGTATAGATTTAGTTTAGTATTTTGTTTTAGGGTTATTTAAGTTGTCTTGGCTATTTTGTGACTTGTTTAGTTTCTGTATTCATGCACTTGCTTGGTTGAAGTTTTCAAAAATCATCACTTGGTAGATTCATGCATGCATGCATTCATACTATTTCTTGTTTGTATATATTTGTGTGTAATTGTGTGCTACAACTTTGTGTGTAGATTTTACTAGTGATTGTGATTGTGACGAGTGCTACTCTCCACACTACCAAGGCAAGTGATATCTTCATGAATATTCCATACCTATATTTTATACTTGCATTAGATATATTTTGTTAGGACTTGCATGCTACTTTTGTCAATTGATGATGGGAAATCCTATTTAGAATAGAATGCTAGAATTGCTAGGAAAATTCCCTAAGGATAAGTTGCCATGCCATGCTTAGCCTAGCTACTAGAAAACAAGGGTGGTTTATATATTCACACTATGGAAAAATATTCTAAGTCTTTGGACTTGTGTTTTATTTTAACAAAACAACCAAGTTAATGAATCACCTGGGTGGATTGGAAGGAATGGTTTTTGTTGAGTGGTTCACAAGGCCATGGACTTGGCTTGTGTATCTCACTTGTGGATGGCCACCCAGGAACAAAGAGATTTGAGATGTCATATGTTGAGAAGCTTCAAGTGCAACCACTTGGAATTATGGGCTCTGCCATGATCTTAGGATGCTAGAACTTAGTCTCTTGGACAAGGGTGGTAGATGGGTTGATAGGTTGGAGCGTCCATTTGACTAAGGAAAGGCTCAAGGATCATGTCTTGGGAAACCAAGGCGTGTGGGGAAATTGCACCACCTCTGCAGAGTGTAAAAACTAAGTACTTAGCCATGTACCAAGTAAAGGACAATTTGTGCATCAAGACATGGAAACTTCAAGAATCTCATCACTCCAATTTCTAAATAAAACTTGTGGGTGAACAAGGGATAAAGGATCTTCAGTCTTTGATTGGTAGATGCCCTGAGTGGATCTTCGCCTTTGATTGGTAGATACCTTGGGATAGTCTTTGCCAAACAAAACTTAGTGTTTTCAAAAGTTAAGGAAAAATCTATTTTGAGCAATGCAAGCCTAAGCTCCACCAGCCAAATGCATATAGTATTATAGTCCACTTAAAATATACTAAGGTATCACTTGCCAATACTATTCCAAAGTAATGACCCTCTGTGGCTGTAACTTATGATGTTGCAGGTTACTCTGATGATGAATAGGAGTCATGAGTCTACACTCAACATGCTTGCCTGTGGCACATGAAGATGAAGACTTATGTTTATTTACATATTCCATAAACTCTTGTAATAGGCCTTTGGCCATGAGTTGTAAAAGACTATGTTTTATCTCTGAATGACCGTAATAAACGACCTTTGTATCTGGTACTTCATCTTAAACTGTGGATGCTAGCATTGATCCAGGACTAGCATTGCAATCACAGGATCTTTTCCTTTAATAAGGAGGATCTTACAGATGGTATTAGAGCACTGTTGCCTGTAGGATTATGACCCTAGGATTGGAAACCACTAAGGAAAATTTTTACTTCTTCTACACTTGTCTATTCTTCTCAGAACTTTTCTAATCTTCTCATTCTCATCTCTATTTGTAGATGAACTCCAACGAAGCCGTGAAGAAAGGACCACTCATGACCATGACCTTGGAGTGTGAGACTGAGTTTCCCAAGATTCTCAAGGACCTCATGGAGACCATGGGAGTACATGGTGCAGCTGTGTACAAGGGCTTTCCAGTGATGGAGGATGGAGTGGAGTATTGGTGGGTGCAACTTCACTTGTACAAGAATAAGGAAGACAACCACAAAGAAAAGGGCTTCTGCATGTACACCAACACTTTTATGCACACCACATTCTTTGAGTCAGCAAAAGAAGCAGCTTGGAAGACTATCAAGGAACTAAGTGCTAGAATCAAGTGCAGGATGCTCAACCTCCAAAAAGACTTAGAGAAAGAGAAGGAACATACTCAAGAGTTGGAAATCACCAACCAATCCTTAAGAGGAGATATTATAGACTTAGTGATAGAAGCATGTGAACAAGATAGGGTGATTGCCACTAGGAACATTGTGTTAGCCACCAGATCCAATGAGATAGGATTGTAAGCGCACTTCGTTAGTTGGACCACCACCTATCACCTTATTTTCCAAAATGATACCTTAAATAAGTTTGAACCTTGGATGATGTAATGGATTCTTGTATGCATGACTTGTATGATTTTTGTGTGTCCCAAGAATGTGCTTGAATGTTTGTCTTGTTTAATTTAAATTTGTGTTGTTCTAACTTTTCAATCTTATAAATAGATGCCTATTGCCATTAGCACTGTTGAGGAGTTCCAGGCTACCCGTTTTGGTCCTCGTATCGTAGAGCTTACTACTTTACTCAATCTCCCTCTTCCTATCATTACGGTGCACCCACTCACCAAGTTTGAGAGGAAGGACCTTTGGGGCTTCAAGGTGAACCAGCCAGGACGCCAGACTGAGCCTACTACGGAGGCCATCGTCTTCAAGCTTATGCACGATGACAGGGAGAGAGGCATGGAGGTGGTCATGCAGGATCTGATAGGACGACTGTTAGGACGTCACTCCCGACAGGTTAGAGGCACTCACTTCCACGCCTTCGGAAGGCGTGATGATGACGGAGAGTCCATTGACTTTGAGGACGACTCGAGGGTCACAAAGAGAGCCGATACGCCTGCATTCTCCGTGACTTAGAGACTCTTATTAGGCACGTGGATACCGATAGGACCAACGTCATGCTTAGTAATGACGAGCTCCAGGTGCAGCTTCGCGAGAAGGACAAGCTCTTCGCGCAGCAGGACGAGATAGTCAAGGAGATGGAGGCGAAGTTCGAGACCCAAGACCGTAAGTTCAAGAGTCAAGAGAAGCGTGTCCAGGATAGGAACAAGAGGATTCGTGATATGACCGAGGAACTGCAGTCCAAGGACTTCGAGTTAGAGCAAGCAGCAGCAAAGGATTGAGAGGCTTCATTCCCAGAAAAGGGCTCTCAAGGCCAAGATCGACTCTTTGACCACTACCATCGAGGAGAACAAGACCGCAATGGAGAACGCAGGTCTTACCTTTGTCGAGGAGGAGATTGAGGCGCAGTAGATTTGACTACTCAGTTATCTTTATTTACCGCACTTGTTATTTGTGAACTTATTATTGGACCATCCGACATGTGGATGGCTTGCCACTTGTGTGTTTGTATCTTGTTGTTTAGCTTTTATCCTAGTGTTGCTTGCTATGTGTTTGCTTGTGTATTGTATTGTGCATAAATCATGTAAGGGTATCTCATTCTTATCTCTATATGAATAAACCAGATGCCTCCCGTCAAGAAACCCCAACCCCAACATTACCCCGAAATGCAACAAATGATGAATGCACAAACACAATCATGCAAATGATGACGACGCTCATCCGAACTGCAACAACAACAACCCCAATAACAACAATAACAACAACAACAACAACCCTCCGTGTTTTGATATGCTCACCAGATTTCTGCGTCGAGGCCAGCTAAGTTTTCGAACGACCGATCCCATGGTGGCCAATGATTGGCTACGCTCGAACAAAGACTTAGTGACCGTGGGATGCAGATGCTGAAAAGGTCGGGTTCGCAGACATCTGTTGGAAGGACCAGCCACATGGTGGGACAACTTCCAGATTACCACGCCTATTGATGAGGTGACTTGGGCTATCTTTGAAGATGGATTTCGTACTACTCATATCTCACCAGGAATGATGAGCCTGAAAAAGAAGGAGTTTCACACTAAGCGGCGCCACCACAGTGATGGCTGAATATATTGAAGAGTTCAACAATCTGGCGCGCTATGCACCGGATGAGGTTGACACAGATGCCAAAAGGAAGGAAAAGTTTCTGGAAGGCTTGAATGACGAACTGAATCTGCAGCTGTCTGTGGCATATGTTCCAACTTATCAGTCGCTGTGTGACAAGGCTGTTATTGTGGAGAATAAAATGAAGCAAGTCGAGAGTAGAAAGAGGAAACACTCCGACAAGCATAGCTCAGGATCGTCTCATAAACGATCTCACTATGATGATAGTGTCAGCTCAGGATCCCACAAGCATGGGAAATTTAACAAGCACCACAACCACAACCGTCATGACAACAAGCATCATCGCAGTCATGACAATGATAAGTACAAGAACCACAAGAGTGGATATAAGAGCCACCATAGTGGAGGTGGAAGTGGAAGTAGAAGCCAGCCTAAGACGGACATCAGTCAGGTTGAGTGCTACAAATGCAAGAAGCTGGGGCATTATGCTAATGAGTGCCCTGAGAAGAAAGTTGAAGGACCTAACAAGCCCAATCCTTTTCAGAAAGGACAGGTTAACCACATCAATGTGGAGGAGGTCTTTGAAGAGCCTGATGCCGTTGCTGGTAAGTTCAGACTCAATTCCATCTCAGCATTTGTACTCTTTGATACTGGTGCATCTCATTCATTCATATCAAAAGCATTTGTTGATAGAAACGGGTTTGCATCTGAAAACATTGGTTGTCCGATAAAAGTTAGCTCTCCGGGAGGGGATATGATAGTGAGTCTTGGATGCCGGGATCTAGTCATTGAGATCGGAAAACATAAGTTTCCAGTAAACCTAATAATCCTGAATTCCCAAGGATTGGATGTAATTTTGGGAATGGATTGGATGGCTAAGTATGAGGGAATACTAGATTGTGCCAATCGTACAATTTCACTCACAACCCCTGAAGGTAAGAGGATAATATTTAAGTCCAATTTTAAATCTAAAGGAAGCAAGCTAAATTCTCTTAAGGGGGTTAGCATGGACAGTGTGCCAATTGTGTGTGAATATCCGGATGTGTTTCCGGAAGAATTACCAGGAATGCCACCAGATAGAGATGTGGAGTTTATAATAGATTTGGTACCAGGTTCTGGACCAAGAGCAAAGAGGCCTTATAAAATGTCAGTTGACGAACTTAAGGAACTCAAGAAACAACTTGGAGAACAATTGCAGAAAGGATTCATCCAGCCAAGTTCTTCATCTTGGGGAGCTCCAGTTTTGTTCGTAGAGAAGAGAGATAGAACTCAAAGGTTATGCATAGATTACCGTTCTCTCAACGAGGTAACCATCAAGAACAAGTATCCTTTGCAAATAATAAACGACTTGTTTGATCAGCTAGAAGGAGCATGTGTGTTCTCGAAGATTGATCTTGGTCGCTATTTTCAACTCAAGATAAGAAAGCAAGACATACCTAAAACAACATTCACCACAAGGTATGGATTGTATGAGTACCTTGTGATGCCTTTTGGTTTAACCAATGCTCCAAGATACTTCATGAATATGATGAACAAAGTGTTCATGGAATTTCTCGACAAGTTCGTTGTCGCTTATAGATGACATCTTAGTCTACTCCAAGAGCAAGGAAGAGCATGAAAGACATCTACGCTTGATACTTGAGAAACTAAGGAACATAAGCTTTATGCCAAGTTCAGCAAGTGTGAGTTTTGGTTAGAGGAAGTTGGATTTCTTGGTCATGTTATGACAAAGATGGTGTAGCATTGATCCCGCTAAAGTTTAAAGTTTGTGTGTAATGGGAATCTCCTAAGAATGTAAAAGAGGTTCGTAGTTTCCTTGGTTTAGCAGGTTACTACAGAAGATTCATTGAAATTTTTTCTAAGGTTGCTAAACCAATGACAGAATTGTTAAAGAAAGATAAGAAATTTGCTTGGTCTGAAGGATGTGAACTCAGCTTTCAAGAACTAAAGAAGAGACTTGTGTCAGCACCAGGTTACCTACCAGATTTGGAAAAGGATTTCCAAGTATATTGTGATGCTTCTCATCAAGGATTAGGTGCCGTACTTATGCAAGGCGGAAAAGTTGTGGCTTATGCCTCGAGACAACTCAAAACTCATGAAGTAAATTATCCTACTCATGATTTAGAGTTAGCCGCTGTTGTCCATGCACTCAAAACATGGAGACATTACCTTTTGGGAAAACGTTGTGAAGTATTCACCGATCATAAGAGTTTGAAATATATCTTCACCCAGAAGGAAATCAATATGAGACAAAGAAGATGGTTAGAACTTATCAAGGATTACGACTTGAGTTTGCAATACCACCCCGGTAAAGCAAATGTAGTAGCAGATGCTCTAAGTCGTAAGGCGTTTGTAAATGGTCTTACCAAAGGTGAATTGCCTGATGATTTGTGTAAGCAATTCAAGGAACTCAGGTTGGAGATTGTGCCGGAAGGACATCTTATGTCTTTGGATGTTCAACCCACTCTGTTGGATAAGATTAAAGAAGCCCAAAAGACAGATAAAGAGATCGAAGAGATCAAGGAAAGGATTAGCCAAGGGAAAGCTAAAAGTTTCCATATGGACGAACAAGGTACTTTATGGCACGGGAAACGTATTTGTGTTCCACAAGATCCGGAAATACGGAAACTGATTTTACAGGAAGCCCATAACTCTCCATATTCTATTCACCCGGGAAACACCAAAATGTACATGGATATGAAAGAAAGATTTTGGTGGAACAATCTCAAAAGGGACATCGCCGAACACATTGCTTTGTGATGTGTGTAGTAGAGTGAAAGCGAACATCGAAACCAGCAGGTTTGCTTCAACCAATGCCTATTCCTGAATGGAAGTGGGAAAATATTGGTATGGATTTCATTACCGGATTACCAAGGACCAGGTCGGTATGATTCCATATGGGTAGTAGTGGATCGCCTAACTAAAGTGGCTCATTTTATACCCAGAAAGACAACTTATACCAAGGCAAAGTTAGCCAAAATCTACATGAGCAGAATTGTATGCCTTCACGGTGTACCTAAGAGTATTGTGTCCGATAGAGGAACTCAGTTCACTTCTCACTTTTGGAGACAGCTTCATGAATCTTTAGGAACGAGATTGGAATTCAGCCTTTGCTTTTCATCCTCAAACCGATGGACAAACAGAAAGGACTAATCAAATTCTTGAAGACATGTTGAGGGCATGTGCCCTAGACTATGGAGCAAGTTGGGATGAAAGTCGCCTTATGCAGAGTTCTCTTACAACAACAAATACCAATCTAGTATTAGGATGGCACCATTTGAGTTTCTATACGGAAGAAAGTGTACCACCCATTGCTATGGAATGGTGTGGGAGAAAGAAGTTTGTTTGGACCAGTTCTTATCAAAGACGCCAAGAAAAGGTCAAGTTGGTTAGAGATGTTGAAGATAGCACAGTCTCGATGAAAAGCTACGCAGATGCTAAGCGTAGAGAAGTCACTTACGAAGTTGGGGATAGAGCTTATCTTAGAGTATCACCACTTCGTGGAGTAAAAAGATTTGGAGTCAAAGGAAAGTTAGCACCAAGATATGTTGGACCATTCAACATTTTAAGTCGCAAGGGAGAAGCTGCATATGAAATCGAACTCAAAGATCTTTATTAGCAAATCCATAATGTTTTTCATGTGAGCCAGCTCAAGAAATGTCACCCGAAATGGAAGAAACATCTTTGAAGGATACCATATCTTTGGAAGAAGTTCAACTAGAAAGTGATCTCACCTATGAAGAAAAGCCTGTCAAGATTCTTGAGACCACAGAAAGAGTCACAAGGACAAAAACCATCAAGTTTTGCAAAGTACAATGGAACCATCATTCCGAAGAAGAAGCAACATGGGAAAGAGAAGACGATCTTCGAAAGACCACCTCACCTATTTGTTAGCCAATCCAATCTCGAGGGCGAGATTCATTTTAAGGTTAGATTTGTAACATCCCAAAAATCATGTTTCAAAAACTCATTCATATCATTCTTGCATCATTCATTCATATAGGGTTTTTCTCAAAATCATTTAGAGACAGAAGTTTGAGCTATGATTTCATGTGGGCAAATTGTCTCAATTGGCCATCACCCTTTGGGATTTGATTGTCTATGAACTTGTTTGCTTGCCTCCATGGTTGGAAAGGCTAGGTGAAGCTTTTAACCCAAGATTCAAAATTTAGAAATAGTTTCAAAACCCTATTTCAAATATTTGCAAACTAGAGCAAATCTCTGTTTACTTTGAAAACCAAGCTTGACCAAGCCCTTGCTAGTAACCACATGGTCATCTGACTCGTTTTTAAACCCACAGAACCCTGCAAAAATCCCCAAAGCAGTTTGAATTCAAAAGGATTTGAATTCATATCAAATTCTATTCAGAAAATGGAATTAGAAAAAGAAAAGGAATTCTCAAAAGAAAAGGGCCGAGCGGCCAGAATCGCCAGCAATGATCAAGCCCAGCTAGCCCACCGGGATCTCCTTTTCCTTCTCTGCACGCGGCCCAAGCGTTAAGTCAGCAGCCGACCCCACCTCGCCGCACTCTCGCACCGACGGCGGGCCGTCCACGCCGCCTCGTCTTCCCGCATCACTGACGACCACGTTGTCAGCAGTGATGGCGGTAATGGCGCCGGCGAATGGGCATTTATCCTCGGCGTTTCGCCGATTCCCGGCTATAAGATACTCTCGCCTCGCGATCTTTTTCCCCCAAACACCTCACTCACTCCGCCACCAGGCTGTCCTCAATCAGCTTTGCCCCGCCGCAGACAGAGCCTCTCCGGCGATCGATTCCGGTGAGTCCAGAGCTCCCCTCTGCCTCTCGTTCTTACAATCTGACTCAGCGTGTCTTGGCGCACCTCCTGACCTCACTAGTCCATCTTATGCCCAGTCGCCGGTTCCACTTGACACCGCGAAAGCACCGACGGTGACATCTACTCCGGCAGTTTTTCCGGAAAATGCAGACCGCCCTCGCCTTTTCGTTCATGCTCACTACTTCGCCTTGACCCTGTGAATCTAACCGTGTCCTCGCCTTTCCTTGGGGTGATCCACAGCGACGTCCACGACGACCACCCGACGCACCCGACTCCGCCACGAACTCCGGTGAGCAATCGCGGCCCGTGCGGCGCCCTTGACCAACCGCAGAACGACGAAGCTTCGCGTGACCTCCTGAGCCGGTGAGATACTCCTCTTTCTCCTCTCCGTCGCTTCGTCGCGTCGCCAATCGACGCTTCCGCCGCCCGGTAGCCGCCGCCCGCCGCCAGTTCTTGGCGAGAGAAATAGCAACCGTTAGATCTGTCGTAGCGCTAGGATAGATCCACTTAACCCGAAGATGCACGCGATCTGAGCCGCCAGATTTCATTTAGATCCAGCGGTGCAGACGCTGATCTCCGAGACGAACCCGGGCGAATAAGAACATGACGCTGCGTTAGGTTAGATCTGAAAATAGAATTTAAAACAGATTTTGATCCAGATTTCAAATGCCAATATCTTTTGAATGCCACGTTGGAATTTTGCAAACTTTATACCGTTGGATTCAGAAAAACAAGACCTTTCTGCCTATCCAATTTGTTTAGCAAATAGTAACCATTAGTTTGGCTTAAATTACAGAAACTTGTTTGAGGCCTTTTTGAGTATAGATTTAGTTTAGTATTTTGTTTTAGGGTTATTTAAGTTGTCTTGGCTATTTTGTGACTTGTTTAGTTTCTGTATTCATGCACTTGCTTGGTTGAAGTTTTCAAAAATCATCACTTGGTAGATTCATGCATGCATGCATTCATACTATTTCTTGTTTGTATATATTTGTGTGTAATTGTGTGCTACAACTTTGTGTGTAGATTTTACTAGTGATTGTGATTGTGACGAGTGCTACTCTCACACTACCAAGGCAAGTGATATCTTCATGAATATTCCATACCTATATTTTATACTTGCATTAGATATATTTTGTTAGGACTTGCATGCTACTTTTGTCAATTGATGATGGGAAATCCTATTTAGAATAGAATGCTAGAATTGCTAGGAAAATTCCCTAAGGATAAGTTGCCATGCCATGCTTAGCCTAGCTACTAGAAAACAAGGGTGGTTTATATATTCACACTATGGAAAAATATTCTAAGTCTTTGGACTTGTGTTTTATTTAACAAAACAACCAAGTTAATGAATCACCTGGGTGGATTGGAAGGAATGGTTTTTGTTGAGTGGTTCACAAGGCCATGGACTTGGCTTGTGTATCTCACTTGTGGATGGCCACCCAGGAACAAAGAGATTTGAGATGTCATATGTTGAGAAGCTTAAAGTTCAACCACTTGGCATTATGGGCTCTGCCATGATCTTAGGATGCTAGAACTTAGTCTCTTGGACAAGGGTGGTAGATGGGTTGATAGGTTGGGCGCGCCCATTTGACTAAGGAAAGGCTACTCAAGGATCATGTCTTGGGAAACCAAGGCTTGTGGGGAAAGTGCACCACCTCTCTGCAGTGTAAAACCTAAGTACTTAGCCATGTCCCTGTAAAGGACAATTTGAGCATCAAGACATGGAAACTTCAAGAATCTCATCACTCCAATTTCTAAATAAAACTTGTGGGTGAACAAGGGATAAAGGATCTTCAGTCTTTGATTGGTAGATGCCCTGAGTGGATCTTCAGTCTTTGATTGGTAGATACCTTGGGATAGTCTTTGCCAAACAAAAACTTAGTGTTTTCAAAAAGTTAAGGAAAAATCTATTTTGAGCAATGCAAGCCTAAGCTCCACCAGCCAAATGCATATAGTATTATAGTCCACTTAAAATATACTAAGGTATCACTTGCCAATACTATTCCAAAGTAATGACCCTCTGTGGCTGTAACTTATGATGTTGCAGGTTACTCTGATGATGAATAGGAGTCATGAGTCTACACTCAACATGCTTGCCTGTGGCACATGAAGATGAAGACTTATGTTTATTTACATATTCCATAAACTCTTGTAATAGGCCTTTGGCCATGAGTTGTAAAAGACTATGTTTTATCTCTGGAATGACTGTAATAAACGACCTTTGTATCTGTGTACTTCATCTTAAATTGTGGATGCTAGCATTGATCTAGGGACTAGCATTGCAATCACAGGGATCTTTTCCTTTAATAAGGAGGGATCTTACAAAACATGCAATGACTCTATCTGTGGTTTGTGAAAAGAAACACATCTAGTGACACTGTTGGATCCATATGTGGTTTGTGAGAAGAACAGACATGCAAATGACTCCATATGTGGTTCATGAAAAAAAAACATGCAATCACGCTGGTGGATCCATGTGTGGTTCATGAAAAGAACACACATTCAATGACACTGGTGGATCCTTATGTGGTTTGTGAGAAGAACACACATACAATGACACTGGGTGTGGTTCATGAAAAGAACACACATCCAATGAAACTCGTGGATCCTTATGTGGTTTGTGAGAATAACACACATCCAATGACTCTAGTTGTGGTTCATGAAAAGAACAGATATGCAATGACTCTAGCTGTGGTTTGTGAAAATAACACATCTAGTGACACTGTGGATCCATATGTGGTTTGTGGAAAGAACATACATGCAATGAAACTGACTATGGTTTGTGAAAAGAACACACATGCAATCACACTAGTGGATCCATGTGTGGTTTGTGGAAAGAACAGACATGCAATGACTCTAGCCATGGTTAATGAAAAGAACAGACATGCAATGACACTGGTGGATCCATATGTGGTTTGTCGAAAGAACATACATGCAATGACTCTAGTTGTGGTTAATGAAAAGAACAGACATGCAATGACACGGGTGGATCCATGTGTGGTTTGTTAGAAGAACACACATGCAATGACACCGGGTGTGGTTCATGAAAAGAAAACACATCCAATGACACTAGTGTATCCTTATGTGGATTGTGAAAAGAACACACATGCAATAACACTAGGTGTGGTTCATGAAAAGAAAACACAACTAGTGACACTGGTGTATCCTTATGTGGTTTATGAGAAGAAAACACATGCAATGACTCTAGTTGTGGTTTGTGAAAAGAACACACATGCAATGACACTGGGTATGGTTCATGAAAAGAACACACATCCAATGACACTGCTGGATCCTTATGTGGTTTGTGAAAAATAACACACATGCAATGACACTAGGTGTGGTTCATGAAAAGAACACACATCAAATGACACTAGTGGATCCTTATGTGGTTTGTGAAAAAGAACACACATGCAATGACTCTAGTTGTGGTTCATGAAAGGAACACACATCCAATGACATTGGTGGATACATGTGTGGTTTGTGGAAAGAACACACATGCAATGACTCTAGCTTTGGTTTGTGAAAAGAACAGACATGCAATGACTCTAGTTGTGGTTTGTGAAAAGAAAAAGATCCAGTGACACTGGTGGATCCATATGTGGTTTGTGAAAAGAACAGACATGCAAATGACTCCATATGTGGTTCATGAAAAGAACACACATGCAATGACACTGGGCGTGGTTCATGAAAAGAACACACATCAAATGACACTGGTGGATCCTTATGTGGTTTGTGAGAAGAACACATATCCAATGACTCTAGTTGTGGTTCATGAAAAGAACAGATATGCTATGACTCTAGTTGTGGTTTGTGAAAAGAACACACATCCAGTGATACTGGTGGATCCATATGTGGTTTGTGGAAAGAACATACATGCAATGAAACTGACTGTGGTTTGTGAAAAGAACACACATGCAATCACACTAGTGGATACATGTGTGGTTTGTGGAAAGAACAGACATGCAATGACCCTAGCCGTGGTTAATGAAAAGAACATAAATGCAATGACACTGGTGGATCCATATGTGGTTTGTGGAAAGAACATACATGCGATGACTGTAGCTGTGGTTAATGAAAAGAACAGACATGCAATGACACTGGTGGATCCATGTGTGGTTTGTGAGAAGAACACACATGCAATGACACTAGGTGTGGTTCATGAAAAGAAAACACATCTAATGACACCGGTGTATCCTCATGTGGTTTGTGAAAACAACACACATGCAATGATAACGGGTGTGGTTCATGAAAAGAATACACATCCAATGACACTAGTGGATCCTTATGTGGTTTGTGAAAAAGAACACGCATGCAATGACTCGAGCTATGGTTCATGAAAAGAACACACATGCAATGACACTTGGTGTGGTTCATGAAAAGAACACACATCCAATGACACTGCTGGATCCTTATGTGGTTTGTGAAAAATAACACACATGCAATGACTCTGGGTGTGGTTCATGAAAAGAACACACATCCAATGACACTGGTGGATCCTTATGTGGTTTGTGAAAAAGAACACACATGCAATGACTCTACTTATGGTTCATGAAAAGAACACACATACAATGACATTGGTGGATCCATGTGTGGTTTGTGGAAACAACACACATGCAATGACTCTAGCTTTGGTTTGTGAAAAGAACATACATACAATGCCTCTAGCTGTGGTTTGTGAAATGAAACACATCTAGTGACACTGGTGGATCCATATGTGGTTTGTGAGAAGAACAGACATGCAAATGACTCCATATGTGGTTCATGAAAAGAACACAATTGCAATCACACTGGTGGATCCATGTGTGGTTCATGAAAAGAACAGACAACCAATGACACTGGTGGATCCTTATGTGGTTTGTGAGAAGAACACACATGCAATGACACTGGGTGTGGTTCATGAAAAGAACATACATCCAATGACACTGGTGGATCCTTATGTGGTTTGTGAGAAGAACACATATCGAATGACTCTAGTTGTGGTTCATGAAAACAACAGATATGCAATGACTCTAGCTGTGGTTTGTGAAAAGAACACACATCCAGTGACACTGGTGGATCCATATGTGGTTTATGGAAAGAACATACATGCAATGAAACTGACTATGGTTTGTGAAAAGAACACACATGCAATCACACTAGTGGATCCATGTGTGGTTTGTGGAAAGAACAGACATGCAATGACTCTAGCCATGGTTAATGAAAAGAACATACATGCAATGACACGGGTGGATCCATATGTGGTCTGTGGAAAGAACATACATGCAATGACTCTAGCTGTGGTTAATGAAAAAGAACAGACATGTAATGACACTTGTGGATCCATGTGTGGTTTGTGAGAAGAACACACATGCAATGACACTGGGTGTGGTTCTTGAAAATAAAACACATCCAGTGACACTAGTGTATCCTTATGTGGTTTGTGAGAAGAAAACACATGCAATGACTCTAGTTGTGGTTTGTGAAAAGAACACACATGCAATGACACTGGGTGTGGTTCATGAAAAGAACACACATCCAATGACACTGTTGGATGCTTATGTGGTTTGTGAAAAATAATACACATGCAATGACATTGGGCGTGGTTCATGAAAAGAACACACATCCAATGACACTGGTGGATCCTTATGTGGTTTGTGAAAAAGAACACAAATCCAATGACATTGGAGGATCCATGTGTGGTTTTTGGAAAGGACACACATGTAATGACTCTAGCTTTGATTTGTGAAAAGAACAGACATGCAATGACTCTAGCTGTGGTTTGTGAAAAGAAACACATCCAGTGACACCGGTGGATCCATGTGTGGTTTGTGGAAAGAACACACATGCAATGACTCTTGCTTTGGTTTGTGAAACAAACAGACATGCAATGACTCTAGCTATGGTTTGTGAAAAGAAACACATCCAGTGACACTGGTGGATCCATATGTGGTTTGTGAGAAGAACAGCCATATCGAATGACTCTAGTTGTGGTTCATGAAAACAATAGATATGCAATGACTCTAGCTGTGGTTTGTGAAAAGAACACACATCCAGTGACACTGGTGGATCCATATGTGGTTTGTGGAAAGAACATACATGCAATGAAACTGACTATGGTTTGTGAAAAGAACACACATGCAATCACACTAGTGGATCCATGTGTGGTTTGTGGAAAGAACAGACATGCAATGACTCTAGCCGTGGTTAATGAAAAGAACATACATGCAATGACACGGGTGGATCCATATGTGGTGTGTGGAAAGAACATACATGCAATGACTCTACCTATGGTTAATGAAAAAGAACAGACATGTAATGACACTTGTGGATCCATGTGTGGTTTGTGAGAAGAACACACATGCAATGACACTGGGTATGGTTCTTGAAAATAAAACACATCCAGTGACACTAGTGTATCCTTATGTGGTTTGTGAGAAGAAAACACATGCAATGACTCTAGTTGTGGTTTGTGAAAAGAACACACATGCAATGACACTGGGTGTGGTTCATGAAAAGAACACACATCCAATGACATTGTTGGATGCTTATGTGGTTTGTGAAAAATAACACACATGCAATGACATTGGGCGTGGTTCATGAAAAGAACACACATCCAATGACACTGGTGGATCCTTATGTGGTTTGTGAAAAAGAACACACATGCAATGACTCTAGTGGTGGTTCATGAAAAGAACACACATCCAATGACATTGGAGGATCCATGTGTGGTTTTTGGAAAGGACACACATGTAATGACTCTAGCTTTGGTTTGTGAAAAGAACAGACATGCAATGACTCTAGCTGTGGTTTGTGAAAAGAAACACATCTAGTGACACCGGTGGATCCATGTGTGGTTTGTGGAAAGAACACACATGCAATGACTCTAGCTTTGGTTTGTGAAACAAACAGACATGCAATTACTCTAGCTATGGTTTGTGAAAAGAAAAACATCCAGTGACACTGGTGGATCCATATGTGGTTTGTGAGAAGAACAGACATATCGAATGACTCTAGTTGTGGTTCATGAAAACAACAGATATGCAATGACTCTAGCTGTGGTTTGTGAAAAGAACACACATCCAGTGACACTGGTGGATCCATATGTGGTTTGTGGAAAGAACATACATGCAATGAAACTGACTATGGTTTGTGAAAAGAACACACATGCAATCACACTAGTGGATCCATGTGTGGTTTGTGGAAAGAACAGACATGCAATGACTCTAGCCGTGGTTAATGAAAAGAACATACATGCAATGACACGGGTGGATCCATATGTGGTCTATGGAAAGAACATACATGCAATGACTCTAGTTGTGGTTAATGAAAAAGAACAGACATGTAATGACACTTGTGGATCCATGTGTGGTTTGTGAGAAGAACACACATGCAATGACACTGGGTGTGGTTCTTGAAAATAAAACACATCTAGTGACACTAGTGTATCCTTATGTGGTTTGTGAGAAGAAAACACATGCAATGACACTGGGTGTGGTTCATGAAAAGAACACACATCCAATGACACTGTTGGATGCTTATGTGGTTCATGAAAAGAACACACATACAATCACACTGGTGGATCCTTATGTGGTTTGTGAAAAAGAACACACATGCAATGACTCTAGTGGTGGTTCATGAAAAGAACACACATCCAATGACATTGGAGGATCCATGTGTGGTTTTTGGAAAGGACACACATGTAATGAATCTAGCTGTGGTTTGTGAAAAAGAAACACATCCAGTGACACCGGTGGATCCATGTGTGGTTTGTGGAAAGAACACACATGCAATGACTCTAGCTTTGGTTTGTGAAACAAACAGACATGCAATGACTCTAGCTATGGTTTGTGAAAAGAAACACATCCAGTGACACTGGTGGATCCATATGTGGTTTGTGAGAAGAACAGACATGCAAATGACTCCATATGTGGTTCATGAAAAGAACACACATGCAATCACACTGGTGGATCCATGTGTGGTTCATGAAAAGAACATACATCCAATGACACTGGTGGATCCTTATGTGGTTTGTGAGAAGAACACACATGCAATGACACTGGGTGTGGTTCATGAAAAGAACACACATCCAATGACACCGGTGGATCCTTATGTGGTTTGTGAGAAGAACACATATCCAATGACTCTAGTTGTGGTTCATGAAAAGAACATATATGCAATGACTCTAGCTGTGGTTTGTGAAAAGAACACACATCCAGTGACACTGGTGGATTCATATGTGGTTTGTGGAAAGAACATACATGCAATGAAACTAACTGTGGTTTGTGAAAAGAACACACATGCAATCACACTAGTGGATCCATGTGTGGTTTGTGGAAAGAACAGACATGCATTGACTCTAGCCGTGGTTAATGAAAAGAACATACATGCAATGACACTGGTGGATCCATATGTGGTTTGTGGAAAGAACAAACATGCGATGACTCTAGCTGTGGTTAATGAAAAGAATAGACATGCAATGACACTGGTGGATCCATGTGTGGTTTGTGAAAAGAACACACATGTAATAACAATAGGTGTGGTTCATGAAAAGAAAACACATCCAATGACACCGGTGTATCCTTATGTGGTTTCTAAAAAGAAAACACATGCAATGACATTGGGTGTGGTTCATGAAAAGAATACACATCCAATGACACTGGTGGATCCTTATGTGGTTTGTGAAAAAGAACAGTCATGCAATGACTCTAGCTGTGGTTCATGAAAAGAACACACATGCAATGACACTGGGTGTGGTTCATGAAAAGAACACACATCCAATGACACTGTTGGATCCTTATGTGGTTTGTGAAAAATAACACACATGCAATGATACTGGGTGAGGTTCATGAAAAGAACACACATCCAATGACACTGGTGGATCCTTATGTGGTTTGTGAAAAAGAACACACATGCAATGACTCTAGTTGTGGTTCATGAAAATAACACACATCCAACGACACTTGTGGATCCATGTGTGGTTTGTGGAAAGAACAGACATGCAATGACTCTAGATTTGGTTTGTGAAAAGAAATGACATGCAATGACTCTAGCTGTGGTTTGTGAAAAGAAACACATCAGTGACACTGGTGGATCCATATGTGGTTTGTGAGAAGAACATACATGCAAATGACTCCATATGTGGTTCGTGAAAAGAACACACATGCAATCACACTGGTGGATCCATGTGTGGTTCATGAAAAGAACACACATCCAATGACACTGGTGGATCCTTATGTGGTTTGTGAGCAGAACACATATCAATGACTCTAGTTGTGGTTCATGAAAACAACAGATATGCAATGACTCTAGCTGTGGTTTGTGAAAAGAACACACATCCAATGGCACTGGTGGATCCATATGTGGTTTGTGGAAAGAACATACATGCAATGAAACTGACTGTGGTTTGTGAAAAGAACACACATGCAATCACACTAGGGGATCCATGTGTGGTTTGTGGAAAGAACATACATGCAATGACTAGCTGTGGTTAATGAAAAAAACATACATGCAATGACACTGGTGGATCCATATGTGATTTGTGGAAAGAACATACATGCAATGACTCTAGCTGTGGTTAATGAAAAGAACAGACATGCAATGACACTGGTGGATCCATGTGTGGTTTGTGAGAAGAACACACATGCAATGACACTGGGTGTGGTTCATGAAAAGAAAATACATCCAATGACACTGGTGTATCCTTATGTGGTTTGTGAAAAGAACACACATGCAATGACACTGGGTGTGGTTCATGAAAAGAATACACATCCAATGACACTGGTGGATCCTTATGTGGTTTGTGAAAAAGAACACTCATGCAATGACTCTAGCTGTGGTTCATGAAAAGAACACACATGCAGTGACATCAGTGGATCCATGTGTGGTTTGTGACAAGAACAGACATGCAAATGACTCTAGCTGTGGTTCATGAAAAGAATACACATGCAATAACACCGGTGGATCCATGCGTGGTTTGTGAGAAGAAAAAACATGCAATGACTCTAGGTGTGGTTCATGAAAAGAATAGACATCCAATGACACTGGTGGATCCATGTGTGGTTTAATGAAAAGAACACACATGCAATGACACTGGGTGTGGTTCATGAAAAGAACACACATCCAATGACACTTGTGGATCCATATGTGGTTTGTGGAAAGTACACATATGCAATGACTCTAGCTGTGGTTAATGAAAAGAACACACATCCAATGACACTGGTGGATCCATATGTGGTTTGTGGAAAGAACATACATGCAATGACTCTAGTTATGGTTTGTGAAAAGAACAGACATGCAATAACACTGGTGGATCCATGTGTGGTTTGTGAGAAGAACACACATGCAATGACACTGGTGTATCCTTATGTGGTTTGTGAGAAGAACACACATGCAATGACTCTAGCTGTGGTTCATGAAAATAACACACATCCAATGACACTTGTGGATCTATGTGTGGTTTGTGAAAAGAATAGACATGCAATGACTCTGGGTGTGGTTCATGAAAAGAACACACATCCAATGACACTAGTGGATCCATATGTGGTTTGTGAAAAGAACGGACATGCAATCACACTGGTGGATCCATGTGTGTTTTGTGAGAAGAACAGACATGCAATGACACTGGTGGATCCATGTGTGGTTTGTGAGAAGAACACACATGCAATGACACTGGGTGTGGTTCATCAAAAGAACACACATCCAATGACATTAGTGGATCCTTATGTGGTTTGTGAGAGGAACACACATCCAATGACTCTGGCCGTGGTTCATGAAAAGAACACACATGCAACCACACAGGTGGATCCATGTGTGGTTTGTGAGAAGAACACACATGCAATGACTCAATTTGTGATTAATGAAAAGAACCAAGATGTAATGACTCTAGCTGTGGTTTATTGAAAGAACACACATGCAATGACTCTAGTGGATCCAATCTGGTTCATTTAAAGAACATACATTCAATAACACTGGTGGATCCATATGTGGTTCATGAAAAGAACACGCATGCAATGACATTGTTGGATCAACATGTGGTTGATGAAAAGAACACACATGCAATGACACCGGTGGATCCATGTGGTTTAGGACAATAATACACATGCAATGAACTCTAGTGGGTCCATGTGGTTTATGAGAAGAACACACATCCAATAAACTCTAGTGGATTTATCTTGGCATAATTTGATGTATGCCATGATGTATTTCATTGTACAAGACACTCACTTTCCATTTTTATACTACTCAGATTTTCCCTTGGTTTTTTGATACTACTCAGTTTTGCCCCCCTCTCTCTATCTTTTGTAGAAGCCCAAACATATGCTCACCTGGTGCTTCTCGATTGGTTGTCACAGCTTATCAGATTAACTAACCGTTGATTCTGCATGATCCAATAATGATCGTTGTACACATCGCAGTGCTCCTTCACACAAAACAGGCGTGAGATGAAGATGGACGCCTCCTCGCCGCCGAGACTTCTACAAGAAGGAACACGAAGCCGTCCATGGAAAAAGTCATCGACTGGTCATGTCATGTTTAATCAAATTTGAAAAGCTTCATTACTGTTACCACACGCCACAACACATTACGCGCCATCGAGTGCACGGTCATTGTCGATGGATACCGCACTGTACTATTGCCACTTGATTTTAATAATAAGACATATCCCATTTTTACGCAATGCTGCCTCAACATGTTACATCAACTCGGGCCCCACACAGTAAGAAACTTGCACGTGCTAACCGGAGGTCAAGAGTTTGAGCTTCGATTTAGACCGCAATCGTCTCGCTTTTCATCGAAAGTCACTCGCTCAACACATCAACACATCCTCTACCCGGATCTAGCACAACCCCACAAATCTCTACCGCACAACCACCTACCTTCCCTCTTACATTTCCACATTTAATTATCGCCAATTTTAGGCCGTGTCAAATGTACAGACATAGAATTGTGTATGCTACTTTGCATGCCGGCCAATACATAACCCGCCATGGCTGGTCCGAGAAAATGTGATGTACCGTATGCTGTAGTCGTGGTGCACGCAAAAAGAGATCGACGTGACTGCTGCACACGGTGGTGCAAACAAAACGCCTTGCTTCCATTCACCTTAACTATAGATCCCTCCGCACACCCCACACTCACTCACTCACTTCCACTCACTTCCCCCGCTAACCCTCCTCCACTGTCCCACCAAAGATCTATAAAACTCCTGAGAATACCCCGTCATGCGCCGGGTGATGGTGGAGGAGGACACGGTGGCCATCAAAGTCCCACGCCGCGCAGGAGGCCTCACCTCACCGTCCTCGACGCTGCTGAAAGTAGCCGCCGCCCCTGCTCAGGCATGCCCATTTATGGTAACAAGTCTTTAGCCAGCGTGACTGCGGTACCTAAGTTCGAAATTGCCACATACAGCCGCCCAAGCTGCCGCGAGGAGGCCCTCAGCCTCCACCGTCCCCCTCACAAGCCTGCTGAAAATTACCGTCCTCGCACCCCTCGCCAAAGGGCAAAATAGTTCGTTAAACTGGTACCAAGTTCATAGGTCACACACTATTTGTCGACTGAAAATTGCTGCCACATTTAGAAATGTTATACCAACTACGAGAGGCTTACTTTGCTAGGCAAACTCATCTCACCCTCAGCCAAATTCAAACATGGATCATAACCGCCTTCATGAAGCGCACGGTCAGACCTCTATGTCGGCTAGCACCGTCTGCAGCTGCGACGCGTCAACAATCATGCAACCTTCCGCTCGTATTAAATGACTTAACCATACCAGTGGACGGACGCGCGACCACCTCACACAACCATTCCCCACCTTCCTAGCACCGCAGCCGGGTCAATTCACCTTTAGGCAAAGACGCATCCGCCCGCACATTTGATTTCCGCGCCAAGTTGCTGCCACGAAGTTGCTGCATTCCACCGCTGATCCTTGAAGGTCCAATGGCGACATGCCAGAGTCAGCCGCTGGTAGGTTTCTAGCCCGGCTCGTCCGACGAACAGCTTAGCAAACCTTGAGGATGGCGCATCCTACTACCAAGGAAGAGGAAGTTCTGCGCATAAGATGGTGAGCTTACTCTTCTTCTTGGTATTCACACTAATTATAAGTGCTAGCTACATCGAATCCCAAAGTTGTTTCTGAAATCAATGTCCGATAAAACATATTTTGTCCATAGCTTTTCGCCGGGCTGGATTCCATGGACCACCCTTTCCCGGTTACTACAGAACTTCCTCAGTATCACCTTCAAGAGCAAGTGGTAAGGACACCCATTGTATCACGTTTCTTTGAATAGAAACATGATCATGTGTGGTTTGTCGAAGAAATTAAAACATGAAAGATGATGTGTGGTTCATGAAAGAACACACATGCAATGACACTGGCGATCCATGTGGTTTGTGAAGAACAAATTAATGACGAGGAAGAGGAAGAAGGGTGGAAATGAAGAACACACATGCAATGACCGGTGGATCCATATGGTTTGTAGAAGAACACACATGCAATGACACTGTGATCCATGTGGTTTGTGAAAGAACACACATGCAATGACACTGGTGGATCCATATGTGGTTGTGAAAGAACACATGCAATGACAATGATGTGGTTCACGAAAAGAACACACATGCAATGACACTGGTGGATCCATATGTGGTTTGTGAAAAGAACACACATGCAATGACTCTCCATATGTGGTTAAGAAAAGAACACACATGCAATGACTTGGTGGATCCATATGTGGTTTGTGAAAGAACACACATGCAATGACCGGGTGTGGTTTAAGAAAGAACACACATGCAATGACACTGTGTGGATCCATGTGGTTTGTAAAAGAACACACATGCAATGACTCTAGTGGTTCATGAAAAGAACACACATGCAATGACACTGGTGGATCCATATGTGGTCAGAGAAGAACACATGCAATGACACCGTGGATCCATGTGGTTTGTGAAAGAACACACATGCAATGACACTGTATGTGGTTAATGAAAAGAACACAACATGCAATGACAATGGTGGATCCATATGTGGTTTGTGAAAGAACACACATGCAATGACTCTATTGTGGTTTGTGAAGAACACACATGCAATCCAATGGTGGATCCATATGTGGTTTGTGAAAGAACACATGCAATGACACTGGTGGATCCATGTGTGGTTGTGAGAAGAACACACATGCAATGACATGAATCCATGTGGTTCATGAAAAGAACACACATGCAATGACACTTGGTGGATCCATATGTGGTTTGTGAAAAGAACACACATGCAATGACTCTGTGTGTGGTTTGTGAGAAGAACACACATGCAATGACACTGGGATCCATGTGGTTTGTGAAAAGAAGCACACATGCAATGACATGGTGGATCCATATGTGGTTTGTGAGAAGAACACACATGCAATTACCAGTGGATCCATATGTGGTTTGTGAAAGAACACACATGCAATGACACTTGTATCACACATGCAATGACACACTGTGGATCCATGTGTGGTCAAAAGAAACACACATGCAAATGACGGGTGGATCCAATGTGGTTTGAAAAGAACACACATGCAATGACACTTGGATCCATGTGGGTAGAAAAGAACACACATGCAATGACACTAGATCCATGTGGTTATGAAAAGAACACACATGCAATGACACCGGTGGATCCATGTGGTTTGTGAAAGAACACACATGCAATGACTCTAGTGTGGTTCATGAAAAGAACACACATGCAATGACACTGTGGATCCATATGTGGTTTGTGAAAAGAACACACATGCAATGACACCGTGGATCCATATGTGAAAGATGCAATGACAATGACTCCATGTGGTTGTGAAAAGAACACACATGCAATGACACTGTGGATCCATATGTGGTTTGTGAAAGAACAGAACACATGCAATGACACTAGATCCATATGGTTCATGAAAAGAACACACATGCAATGACACGTGGATCCATATGTGGTTTGAAAAGAACACACACACATGCAAATGGTGGATCCATATGTGGTTTGTGAAGAACACACATGCAATGACTCTGTGGATCCATATGGTTTGGTGAGAGGAACAAACATGCAATGACACTAGGGTGTGTCTATGAAAAGCAACGTATATAATGACACCGTGGATCCATATGTAGTTTATGAAAGAATAGACATGCAATCACACCGTGGATCCATATGTGGTTTATGAGAGGAACAAACATGCAATGACACTAGGTGTGGTTCATGAAAAGAACAGACATGTAATGACACTGGTGGATCCATATGTGGTTTATGAAAAGAATAGACATGCAATCACACTGGGTGGATCCATGTGTGGTTCATGAAAAGAACACACATGCAATAACACTGATGGATCCATGTGTGGTTTGTGAGAAGAACACACATCCAATGACACTGGGTGTGGTTCTAGCAGAAAAGAACACATCAATAGCGGTGGTTCATGAAAAGAACACACATCCAATGACACTGGTGGATCTAGCTGTGGTTCATGAAAATAACACACATCCAATGACACTAGTGGATCCTTGTATGGTTTGTGAAAAGAACAGACATGCAATCA
Organism: Avena insularis; assembly: GCA_023614405.1. Classification (NCBI taxonomy): domain Eukaryota; kingdom Viridiplantae; phylum Streptophyta; class Magnoliopsida; order Poales; family Poaceae; genus Avena; species Avena insularis. The sequence goes on along the minus strand of CM042692.1, from coordinate 316,639,903 downwards.
CACTAGGTGGATCCATGTGTGGTTTGTTTAGAGGTACAGACATGACATGACACTTGGTGTGGTTCATGAAAAGAACAGACATGCAATGACACTGGTGGATCCCTATGTGGTTTGTGAGAAGAACTTACATGCAATGACTCTAGCTATGGTTCATGAAAAGAACACACATGCAATGACACTGGTGGATCCATGTGTGGTTTGTAAAAAGAACACACATGAAATCACACTAGGTGGATCCATGTGTGGTTCATGAAACGAATAGACATGCAATGACACTGGTGGATCCATGTGTGGTTTGTGAGAAGAACACACATCTAATGACACTGGGTGTGGTTCATGAAAAGAACACACATCCAATGGCATTGGCTATGGTTCATGAGAAGAACACACATGCAATGACACTAGTGGATCCATGTGTGGTAGAAGAACACACATCCAATGATACTGGCTGTGGTTCATGAAAAGAAAACACATGCAATGACACTGGTGGATCCATGTGTGGTTCATGAGAAGAGTAGACATGCAATGACACTGGGTGTGGCTCATGAAAAGAACAGACATGCAATGATACTGGTGGATCCATGTGTGGTTTGTTTAGAAGAACACACATGCAATGACTCTAGTTGTGGTTCATGAAAAGAATAGACATGCAATGACACTGGTGGATCCATATGTGGTTTGTGGAAAGAACATACATGCAATGACTCTAGCTCTGGTTCATGAAAAGAACACACATGCAATGACACTGGTGGATCCATGTCTGGTTTGTGAGAAGAACACACATCCAATGACACTAGGTGTGGTTCATGAAAAGAACACACATGCAATGACACTGGTGGATCCATGTGTGATTTTTGAAAAGAACACACATGCAATCACACTGGGTGTGGTTCATGAAAAGAACACACATCCAATGACACTGGTGGATCCATGTGTGGTTTGTGGAAAGAACATACATGCAATGACACTGGGTGTGGTTCATGAAAAGAACACACATGCAATGACACTTGTGTATCCTTATGTGGTTTGTGAGAAGAACACACATGCAATGACTCTAGCCGTGGTTCATGAAAATAACACACATGCAATGACACTGGTGGATCCATATGTGGTTTGTGGAAGGAACAGACATGCAATGACTCTAGCTCTGGTTCATGAAAAGAACAGACATGCAATGACACTGGTTGATCCATACATGGTTTGTGGAAAGAACAGACATGCAATGAATCTAGCTGTGGTTCATGAAAAGAACAAACATGCAATGACACTGGTGGATCCATGTGTGGTTCATGAGAAGAACACACATCCAATGACACTGGTGGATCCTTATGTGGTTTGTGAGAAGAACAGACATGCAATGACACTGGCTATGGTTCATGAGAAGAACACACATGAAATGACTTTGGTGTATCCTTATGTGGTTTGTGAGAAGAACACACATGCAATGACACTGGTGCATCCTTATGTGGTTTGTGAGAAGAACAAACATGCAATGATACTGGCTGTGGTTCATGAGAAGGACACACATGCAATGACACTGGTGTATCCTCATGTGGTTTGTGAGAGAACACACATGCAATGAATCTAGCTGTGGTTCATGAAAAGAACACACATGCAATGACACTGGTGGATCCTTGTGTGGTTCATGAGAAGAACACACATGCAATGACACTGGGTGTGGTTCATGAAAAGATTAGACATGCAATGACACTTGTGGATCCTTATGTGGTTTGTGACAAGAACTGACATGCAATGACTCTAGCTATGGTTCATGAAAAGAAGGCACATGCAATGACACTGGTGGATCCATGTGTGTTTTGTGAAAAGAACAAACATGCAATCACACTAGGTGGATCCATGTGTGGTTTGTTTAGAGGAACAGACAAGCAATGACACTGGTGGATCCCTATGTGGTTTGTGAGAAGAACTGACATGCAATGACTCTAGCTATGGTTCATGAAAAGAACACACATGCAATGACACTGGTGGATCCATGTGTGGTTTGCGAAAAGAACAGACATGCAATCACACTAGGTGGATCCATGTGTGGTTCATGAAAAGAACAGACATGCAATGATACTGGTGGATCTAGGTGCGGTTTATGAGAAGAACACACATCCAATGACACTGGGTGTGGTTCATGAAAAGAACACACATCCAATGGCACTAGGTGTGGTTCATGAGAAGAACACACATCCAATGACACTGGTGGATCCATGTGTGGTTTGTGAGAAGAACACACATCACATGACACTGGTTGTGGTTCATGAGAAGAACACACATCCAATGACACTAGTGGATCCATGTGTGGTTTGTGGAAAGAACAAACATGCAATGACACTGGGTGTGGTTCATGAAAAGAACAGACATGCAATGATACTAGTGTTCCATGTGTGGTTTGTTTAGAAGAACACACATGCAATGACTCTAGCTGTGGTTTATATGAAGAACACACATCCAATTACATACTTGGATCCATGTGTGGTTTGTCGAAAGAATAGACATGCAATGACACTGGGTGTGGTTCATGAAAATAACACACATGCAATGACACTGGTGGATCCATGTGTGGTTTGTGAAAAGAACAGACATGCAATCACACTGGGCGTGGTTCATGAAAAGAACACACATCCAATGACACTGGTGGATCCATGTGTGGTTTGTGGAAAGAACAGACATGCAATGACACCGGGTGTGGTTCATGAAAAGAACACACATGCAATGACACTGGTGTATCCTTATGTGGTTTGTGAGCAGAACACACATGAAATGACTCTAGTTGTGGTTCATGAAAAGAACACACATGCAATGACATTGGTGGATCCATATGTGGTTTGTGGAAGGAACAAACATGCAATGACTCTAGCTGTGGTTCATAAAAAGAACAGACATGCAATGACACTGGTCGATCCATATGTGATTTGTGGTAAGAACAGACATGCAATGACTCTAGTTGTGGTTCATGAAAATAACACATCATGCAATGACACTGGTGGATCCATGTGTGGTTCATGAGAAGAACACACATCCAATGATACTGGTGGATCCTTATGTGGTTTGTGAGAAGAACAGACATGCAATGACACTGGCTATGGTTCATGAGAAGAACACACATGCAATGACACTGGTGTATCCTTATGTGGTTCATGAGAAGAACACACACGCAATGACACTGGGTGTGGTTCATGAAAAGAATAGACATGCAATGACACTAGTGGATCCTTATGTGGTTTGTGATAAGAACTGACATGCAATGAGTCTACCTATGGTTCATGAAAAGAACACACATTCAATGACACTGGTGGATCCATGTGTGGTTTGTGAAAAGAACAGACATGCAATCACACTAGGTGGATCCATGTGTGGTTTGTTTAGAGGAATAGACATGCAATAACACTGGTGGATCCATGTGTGGTTTGTGATAAGAACACACATCCAATGACACTATGTGTGGTTCATGAAAAGAACACACATCCAATAGCACTAGGTGTGGTTCATGAGAAGAACACACATCCAATGACATTGGTGGATCCATGTGTGGTTTTTGAGAAGAACACACATCCAATGACATTGGGTGTGGTTCATGAAAAGAACACACATGCAATGACACTAGTGGATCCATGTGTGGTTTGTGGAAAGAACAGACATGCAATGACACTGGGTGTGGTTCATGAAAAGAACAGACATGCAATGATACTGGTGGATCCATGTGTGGTTTGTTTAGAAGAACACACATGCAATGACTCTAGCTGTGCTTCATGAAAAGAACAGGCATGCAATGACACTGGTGGATCCATATGTGGTTTGTGTAAAGAATAGACATGCAATGACTCTAGCTGCGGTTCATGAAAAGAACACACATGCAATGACACTAGTGGATCCATGTGTGGTTCATGAGAAGAACAGACATGCAATCACACTGGGTGTGGTTCATGAAAAGAACACACATCCAATGACATTGGTGGATCCATGTGTGGTTTGTGGAAAGAATAGACATACAATGACACTCGGTGTGGTTCATGAAAAGAACACGCATGCAATGACACTGGTGTATCCTTACGTGGTTTGTGAGAAGAACACACATGCAATGACTCTAGGTGTGGTTCATGAAAAGAACAGACATGCAATGACACTGGTGTATCCATGTGTGGTTCATGAGAAGAATAAACATGCAATGACATTGGGTGTGGTTCATGAAAAGAACAGACATGCAATGACACTGGTGGATCCTTATGTGGTTTGTGAGAAGAACTTACATGCAATGACTCTAGCTACGGTTCATGAAAATAACACACATGCAATGACACTGGTGGATCCATGTGTGATTTGTGAAAAGAACAGACATGCAACCACACTAGGTGTGTCGGGGGATGACCCCCAGATACCCCAACCGGACAAGAAACATGGTAGTCGGATCGCGTCCGGCTGACAAGCGCAGCCGGACAGGGCAAGTCTAACCGGCTACCATGAGGTAGCCGGAGCGGCGAGAAGCCGCCGGCTACAGCAGCGTAGCCGGAACCAATCAAGGAGATAGTGCGACATGTGGAACAGTGCACGGTACGCCCTATATGACGATAAGACTGGCAACTACTCGGCCATACCGAAGACTTTGCGGGGATGACGCGGGAACAGTGGCCCGATGCTGACGATAGGCTCGCATGGTGTTCACTGTGCCCACGATAGCCATACTGCTCGTACTCTGATGGGACATGGTTGTACCGGATACTGTAGATGACTAGCCGGCTGGGACCCACCTGTGGGGCCCGCCAAATGATTGGCTGATTGAGACCGTTGCCTCTCTGCCTATATAAGGAGAGGCAAGGACTCAGTAGAAAGGGTTGGTCTCAGTGCATTTAAGGCAGTAGCTAGAGAATACAACTCGAGGAGCACTTGTAGTTCATATATCGCTCATAGTTAGATCGGCAGGAGTAGGAGTTTTACCTCAACACGAGGGCTCCGAACCTAGGAACTTCCTGCATCCAGCTACGCTTGCTTGTATCCAATCCCTCCTGCGGACGCCGTCGATAGCTTCCCTGCTAGTCCCCACACCTCTATCTAACCTTCTTAGGTACTGCCGTTCCCAATACAACAACAGTTGGCGCCCACCATGGGGCTGATGGCTTCGACCGGAGTCACGTTCCGCACGGGACCCCGCACTTTATCTTGTGAGCGCGTGGCCTCCGGCCTGGTGCTCACGCTTGGAAATTTTGACTGCGTCATCGACAATGCTTCCTGCTTCATCGGAACCACCTTCCCGGCGAACGGCTCCATCCTGCTTTTGGGCGACCTCCCCGTCTATGTCGCCACCGTTCTGGAGCATTTCCGTAGGGAGATCGTCTCTGTTGCGGAGCTGCCGCATCCGGGCGGCGGCGCCTTCGTCGCTTCCCGCGGTGTCGAGGTCATGATGGCCGGTTCCAGCTCTCACCCCTGCTAGCCGCCGGAGCGGGGAGCGGACGAGGGCGGAGGTCGGAACCTCCGCCCCACCGCAGCCTTGGAATCCAGTAGAGGAGGCCATTGATCGGCTCCTGACGCCGCTTAACCCCGAGGACAACCCAGAGGAGGCGGAAGCCAACTTCACCATGGAGAGACAGATCCTCCTCCAGGAGGCCATGGAGCTGGCGGCAACCCACAAGAACCTCGAGATCACCCGGCGCGAGTACGACCGCGTGCATGGCTTCACTCCGGCTACCGCGGAGCCGAGCCGGCGCAGCCAGGTGCGGCGCCAGGGTGGCGAGCTGGGCGGAAGGATGGAAAAGGACGGGGAACCGGATCCCGTGCCTACCCTCATCCGGCCCACCTACAGCACGCCCATCAAGAACCTGTGTGCGGCGCGAGCCGTGGCAGAAGAGCTGCCCAACTTGGAGGGCGAGCAAGCCGCCCGCCAGACGCATGCAGGAGCTCCTCCGAATCGGAGGAGGCCGACCAACGGCGATGCAGGAGGACCCCAGCTACTCCAGGGGGAGCAAGCCACCTATCAACAGCAAGGGCGCGCCTCGCGACACCCAACAGGCGTCCTCCCCTCAGCCGGCTAAGGCCTGCAGCAAGCGCTGCAGCTCTGGCAACATGGGCCAGCCACGCCAGGAGCAAACGGCGAACAGCAACCCATCGCCTCCCCCTCCACCAACCGGAGCACCAAGACCCGCCGGTTCCCGTCTCTCGGGCCGGGTGCGAGCGCCCAACCCGGATCATCCGGATGCCCGTGACCGCATCGAGCTCCTCGCTCAAGTTTCAGACCCCGCATCTGGAACGGGCCAACAGGAAGAAGACTCCACCGGACCGGTTTGTTTCGAACCCCACATCCAGAACGAGCCGTTTCTAGATAAGTTCACCCTGCCCAGGGACACCCTGAAGTACGACAGGAGCATGAAGACAGAAGATTGGCTGACCGACTATGCCACGGCAGTCGGCATCGCCCATGGGAACAAGCGCACAGTTGTGTGCTACGTCCCCCTTATGCTAACCGGGTCGGCAAGGACATGGCTCAACAGCCTTGCGCCCAACAGCATCAACGCCTGGCCAGATTTCGAGAAGGTGTTCGTCTGCAACTTCAATGGCATGTACAAGCGTCCGGGACGCCCACACGACCTAGCCTTGTGCGTCCAGGGTGACCGCGAGACCGACCGCGAGTACCTCGCCAAGTGGACGGAGCTGCGCAACACGTGCGAGGGCATCCTGGAGAGCCAGCCATCAGCTTCTTCATCGAGGGATGCCGAGAAGTCACCATGCTTTTCCACCGGCTACTGTGCGACGAGCCTAAAACCATGGCGGAGCTCATCACGGTTGCGGACCAGTACGCCATGGCGGATGCCGCCATGAAGAAGCCCCTCCGAGTAAATGCTGACGTGCGTCCGACTCCTACAGAGCTGGTTCGCGACCGTCCGAACAATCCGGCTGGAGAAGCCGGATCCTCCAAACGCCACGGCAACGACAACCGGTTCCATGGGGACCGCCAAGCTGGACAGCAGAAGCCCCGCTACCACGCGAGGCAGGTCAATGCTATGGAGGGTGCGCCCGACGCACCAGCTAACGACACAAGGAGGCAGAAGCCACGGCTCACCTTTGACCAGATGTTTGACGGCCCATGCAAATGGCACAGCGGTCCCTTCAAACCGGCTATGCACACCACCCGGAATTGGTGGACTACCGCCCTAAAAAGACCGGCACAGCCATGTCTCCCCGCCTCCGGTGGACCACCACCACTGGCTAGGGGAGCCGACAATGATGGTAACGGCGGCAACAACAACAACGGCTACCCCCAGTCGCACGCCGCCTACCACATCTTCGAGACAGAGTTGGACGACAAGCACAACCACAGGCGACGCTCCAAGGAGGTCAACGCCATCGTCTCTCCGGTCCCCTAGTACCTGAACTGGTCGGAAACCCCCATCACCTGGAGCCGTGAGGACCATCCGGAGTAGCTGCCGACTCCCGGGGGCTAAGCCATGGTGCTTGACCCCCTCATCGTCTCCAACGAGCGCACCTGCCGTTTCTCTCGTGTCCTCATCGACGGAGGCAGCATCCTGAACCTCCTCTACTGGTCTTCGCTGGAGAAGCTGGGCATTCGCGAATGCGACCTGTGCCCGACTACCACAACATTCCACGGTGTACTGTCGGGGCCGGGTTGTGCCCCGCTGGGTAAAATCCAGCTGGACGTCATCTTCGAGACCGAGGAGAACTTCCGCCGCGAGCCGATTTGGTTCGAGGTGGTAAACCTGACGAGCTCCTACCACGCTCTCCTCGGGCGCCCCGCCCTCGCCAAGTTCATGGCCGTCCCCCACTATGCATACCTCAAGACAAAGATGCCAGGACCCAACAATGTGATCACCGTCGCCGGCTGCTTCAGGCGGTCAATGGAGTGCGCCTCAGCCAGTTCCAAACTGGCAGAGGCCCTCATCATAGCCGAGGAGAAGCGTGTGATCATGCACAATGTGGCCATGACCCAGCAAGACATTCCGGCTAGCAGCAAGCCGGCTGGAGAAGGAGGCTTCCAGCCGGCAAAGGAGACGAAGGGGATCCTACTCGACCCCTCCGACCCGACCAAGTTCGTCACCATTGGTGCCAACTTGGATAGCAAATAGGAAGGCGCGCTCGTCGACTTCCTCCGTGAGAATCGGGACATATTTGCATGGTCACCCAAGGACATTCCAGGTGTACCGAGGGAGTTCGCCGAGCACTCACTTCATGTGCGGATGGATGCCAAGCCAGTTAAGAAACCTCTGTGCCGATTCGTAGAGGAGAAGAGGAATATTATCGGTGACGAGATCACCCGGCTCCTTGCAGCCGGGTTCATCATGGAAGTGTACCACCCGGACTGGCTCGCAAACCTAGTCCTAGTGTTGAAGAAGAACAAGACCTGGTGCATGTATATCGACTACACCAGCCTGAACAAGGCATGCCCGAAAGACCCATTTGCATTGCCCCATATCGATAAAGTCATCGATTCCACGGCCGACTGTGATTTGTTGTCTTTTCTAGATTGTTATTCTGGTTACAATCAGATCCGGTTAAACCCGGCGGATCAGATTAAAACATCATTTATCACCCCCTATGGGGCTTTCTACTATGTAACCATGCCTTTCGGTTCAAGAAGAAAGCGTACTCTATCCTATCGCATGCGAAGCGCTTGCACTCGCAGATAGGCGGCGTGCACGCCTATGTGGATGATGTGGTCATCAATACCAGAAAGCGTACCCACAGGAGCGATTCAAGGAGATGATCTTCCTCGAAGATCTCGGAGAGACATTTGGCAACCTCCGGCAGTACCAGATGAAGCTGAACCCGGAGAAATGCGTCTTCGGGGTCCCATCCGGCCAATTACTCGGTTTCCTCGTATCGCAACGAGGTATCGGCGAATCCGGAGAAGATTGCGGGCATCGAAAGGATGCAGCCGCCCAGGAGCCTGCTTGGAGTCCAGAAGTTCACCGGATGCATGGCCTCCCTCAGTCGTTTAAATCGGCCGGTAGGGAGAGGGCACTCCGTTGTACCGGTGATGAAGAAGACGGACAAGTTCTCTGGACTTCGCAAGCCGACGCTTTCACCACCTCAGCGCATGCTATCCACGGCCGGTTCTAGCCACGCCCGGCTAGCAAAAGGAGTCGATGTTGCTCTATATAGAAGCCATCAGCCGGGTCGTCGTGTCAATCCGGTGGTGGAGCGCCCCGAGGAAGGCAAGGCTCAGCCGGTTCAGAGGCCCGTCTACTACCTCAGCGAGGTCCTCTCCCTCTCCAAGCAGAACAACCCCCACTACCAGAAGATGTGCTATGGCATGTACCTGGCATGCAAGAAGCTCAAGCACTACTTCCAGGAGCATCTGTTGGGTCCGCAACATAGAAAACAAAAAATTTCCTACGATGAGAACTACACGCCAAGATCTATCTACTAGGTACAAAGCAATGGGTCGACATACATCCAACGAGAACTTACCCTCGAAGACAACGAGTTTTGTTAACAAGTAGGAACTCGTGGTTGATGTAGTCGTACACTTGCCGATCTCAAGATCGTGAGGAAGTCCGAGCGCCGCAACTCAGCAGCGCATCCGTACTCGCACACATGTTCAAGCCACCGAACAACCTCCACCTCCTCGCTCCAGTGATCCAGCGGAAGCAGCAACTCCTTCCAAATGAAATGCCACCGGGAACATGTATCTCGCTAATCCGAGACCATGGGGGAATAAATCTAGAGGGGGAGAGAGATCCTTCACAAGGAGGTGTGAGGAAGAAGGAGGAGGAGGGGGGCCTTTTATAGGAGGAGGGGGTGCCCCTCCTCTCCATGGCCGGCGCATGGGGGGGTGACCCCTCACCTCCCCCATTCATGTGGTGGTAACCCCTCCACATTAAAATGCCTCTTCACATTCCCTTTTAAAGTCCCCATTTTAAATGCATTAAAATTCTCTAAGTTTAATGCTCTCTCATTTAATAAAACTCTTTTATTAAATTTATTCAGAATTTTGTTAATTACTTTAATTAACAAACATTCACATATAACCCCTTGCAATATTTCAATATCACATGCAGAACCACTTTCTGCAATTTCACCCGAAACAATTTCCGGTTTCTATCGAAACAATTCCCGCGCTTTGCAATTCTTTTGTCTGAAACATATGTGCTCCAAAATGGTGTTCGGTAACTCTTAAGCGTGTCACCCTACGGTTCGCGAATAATGCAGACATGATTGAGACTCCTCTCAGATCAATAGTCAGAAGCGGGACCTGGAGATCCATACTGACTCCTGCATATTCAACGATGACTTCTATGATCGTGAGAACCATTAACGCTTGTAATTTAATCCCTTTGTATCATGATATAATACATGTCCGATATTCGATCATCGGTATCCAAATACCTAGTTTGATCTCCTTACTGACATGCACTCTTTTCTCGTTCCCGTGATATAACATTCTAGTGAACACATCACTTGCTTGCAAGCTATCTCAATGTGATATCACTGAGAGGGCCCAGAGTATATCTATCCATCATCGGGATTGACAAATTCCACTCTTGATCCATGAGCCTCAACATAACACCTTTGTAGCACTGAACCCATCTTTCTAGTCACCCTGTTATAGTGTGACGTTTGATGTTATCAAGATACTCTTCAGGTGTTAGCAATTAACATGATCTCATGGTCTAAGGATAATGATTACTTTGTATGATGTTATAGCAATATAAACATAATGATTTGATCGTAATGCTATACTTCGGATGAATGTTCATCACATCATTTCACAAATGCTGTGACCTTGTTATTAACAACATCCAATGTCTATGATCAGGAAACCTTGATCATCTTGTTAATCAACAAGCTAGTCTATAAGAGAGGCATAACTAGGAACCCTTTTTGTTTATTAAACACACATGTATTGATGTTTCCGATCAATACAATTCTAGCATGCAAAATAAACATCTATCATATATAACGAATACATAATAACAACTTTATTATTGCCTCTGAGGGCATATTTCCTTCAGTCTCCCACTTGCACTAGAGACAATAATCTAGTTCACATAGTGATAAATCTAACACCCATGAAGTTCTGGTGTTGATCATGTTTTGCCCTAGGGAGAGCTTTAGTCAACGGATCTGCTACATTCAGGTCCGTGTGTACTTTACAAATATTTATATCTCCATCCTTGACATTCTCGCGGATGGAGTGAAACCGGTGCTTAATATGCTTGGAATTCTTGTGTGACCTCGGTTCCTTTGCGTTGGCTATGGCTCCATTGTTGTCACAATAGATCACCATTGGGTCCAATGCACTAGGAACCACACCTAGTTCCGTAATGAACTCTTTCATCCAAACCGCTTCCTGTGCCGCTTCTGAAGCAGCAACATATTCCGCCTCTGTCGTTGATCCAGCCACCATAGGTTGTTTGGAACTCCTCCAACTAACTGCTGCTCCGTTCAAGAGAAATACGTATCCGGATTGAGACAGAGTCATCCGGATCGGTGTCAAAGCTAGCATCGACATAACACTTAGCGACTAGCTCTTCTTCACCTCCGTATATAAGAAACATATCCCTAGTTCTTCTCAAGTACTTGAGGATGTTCTTGACCGCTATCCAGTGTTCCGAACCTGGATCAGATTGGTACCTACTAGTTAAACTAATATCATGTGCCACATCCGGTCTTGTACATAGCATGGCATACATAATAGAGCCTATGGCCAAGGCATAGGAGATCTTATCCATCATCTGTCTTTCTTCCGCCGTAGCCGGACTTTGAGTCTTACTCAATGTCTTTCCTTGCAACATAGGTAAGAACCCCTTCTTACTTCCATCCATATTAAACTTCTTTAATATCTTATCAAGGTATGTACTCTGCGATAGCCCAATTAGGAGCCTTGATCTATCTCTATAGATTTTAATGCTTAATATATATGATGCTTCACCAAGGTCTTTCATTGAAAATTTGCTATTTAGATAACTTTTAACACTATTTAAAAGATATATATATCATTTCCAATCAATAATATGTCATCCACATATAATATCAGAAATGCCACATTGTTCCCACTCACTTTCTTGTAAGTACAAGCCTCTCCATAAGTTTGGACAAATCCAAACTCTTTGATCACCTCATCAAAGCGGAGATTCCAACTCCGGGATGCTTGCTTCGGTCCATAGATGGATCGATGAAGTTTCCATACCTTATTAGCATCCTTAGGATCGACAAAACCCTTAGGTTGTATCATATACAACTCTTCTTCAATATTACCATTGAGGAACGTAGTTTTGACATCCATCTCCCATATTTCATAATCAAAATATGCAGCAATTGCTAACATAATCCTAACCGACTTAAGCATCGCTACGGGAGAGAATGTCTCATCGTAGTCAACTCCTTGAATTTGTCGAAACCCCTTTGCGAGAAGTCGAGCCTTATAGATGGTCACATTACCATCAGCATTAGTTTTTCTTTTGAAAATCCATTTATTCTCAACGGCCTTTCGATCATGAGGTAAGTCCACCAAGGTCCAAACTTGGTTCTCGTACATGGATTCCATCTCGGATTTCATGGCTTCTAGCCATCTGTTAGAATCCGGGCTCATCATCGCTTCTTCATACGTCGCAGGGTCATCCATTTCATCAACCATGAAATTCACAACAAGATTGTCATACAGTTCAGGAGATGCACATGTCCTTCTTGACCTGCGAGGTTTAGTAGTATCCTCTTTCGGAGTTTCATGATCAATATCATTAGCTCTCTATTCATTAGGTGAAGTCAACTCCGAAAAAACTTCCGGTGCTGCGCTACTCGCCATTTCATGAAGAGAAGGTTCAATAACCTCTTCGAGTTCTACCTTCTGACTACTCACACCTTTTGCGTGAAACTCCTTCTCAAGAAAGGATCCATTCTTGGCAACAAAAACCTTGCCCTCGGATCTATGATAGAAGGTATACCCAATCGTTTCCTTAGGGTATCCTATGAAGACGCATTTTTCCGCTTTGGGTTCGAGTTTATCCGGCTGAAGTTTCTTCACATAAACATCGCATCCCCAAACTTTAAGAAATCACAGCTTAGGTTTGTTTCCAAACCATAATTCATACGGTGTCGTTTCAACGGATTTAGATGGTGCCCGATTTAAAGTGAATGCAATTGTTTCCAGTGCATAACCCCAAAATGATAGTGGCAAGTCAGTCAGAGACATCATAGATCGAACCATATCCAATAAGGTATGATTACGATGTTCCGACACACCATTATGTTGTGGTGTTCCGGTAGGCGTGAGTTGTGAAACTATTCCACACTCTTTCATGTGTGTGCTAAACTCGTAACTTAGATACTCTCCTCCACGGTCAGACCGTAGAAATTTGATCTTTCTATTACGATGATTTTCCACTTCATTCTAAAATTCCTTGAACTTTTCAAAAGTTTCAGATTTGTGTTTCATCAAATAGATATACCCGTATCTACTCAAATCATCCGTGAAAGTAACAAAATAACGATATCCACCTCGCGCCGACACACTCATTGGTCCACACACATCAGTATGTATGATTTCCAATAAATCTGTCGCCCATTCCATTGAACCGGAAAACGGCGTTCTAGTCATCTTGCCCATAAGGCATGGCTCACATGTATCAAATGATTCAAAATCAATTGATTCCAAAAGTCCATCAGAATGGAGTTTCTTCATGCGTTTAACGCCAATATGACCTAGACGGTAGTGCCACATATATGCAGATATATCATCATCAAGTTTAATCTTTTTAGCATTAACATTATGAATGTGCGTAATATTACTATCGAGATCCATCAGAAATAAACCATTCAACACAGGTGCATGACCATAAAAGATATTATCCATATAAATCGAACAACCATTGTTTTCAGATTTAAACGAATAACCACTTTGCATCAAACACGATCCGGATACAATGTTCATGCTAAGTGTAGGCACCAAATAACAATTATTCAGGTTTATAACTAATCCCGATGGCATATGGTGAGGCAGCGTTCCGACGGCAATCACGTCAACTCTTGATCCATTGCCGACCCGCATGGTGACCTCATCCCTTGCTAGTTGTCGCTTGTTCCGCAGCCCCTGAATCGAGTTACATATATTAGCAACCGATCCCGTATCAAATACCTAGGTGCTACTGCGAGTACTAGTCAAGTACACATCAATAACATGTATATCATATATACCTTTGTTTGCCTTGCCGGACTTCATGTCCGCCAAATACTTGGGGCAGTTGCGCTTCCAATGGACAGTCCCCTTGCAATAGTAGCACTCGGTATCAGACTTAGGGCTAGCTCGGGGTTTCTTTTCAGGTGCGGCAACAGATTTTCCACCCTTCTTTCCCTTGTGCTTGCCTTTCTTGTCCTTCTTGAAACCGGTGGTCCTATCGATCATCAACACTTGATGTTCTTTCCTAATCTCCACTTCTGCAGTCTTAAGCATTGATAGAAGCTCGGGAAGAGTCTTCTCCATGCCCTGCATATTATAGTTCATCACGAAGCTCTTCTAGCTAGGTGGCAAAGATTGGAGAACACGATGTATGCCTAAGTCAATGGGAATCGTTATTCCCAAGGACACAAGCTTATCGGCGTATCCAGACATTTTTTATACATGCTCACTAACGAAGCTGTTCTCCTCCATCATGCAGCTAAAGAACTTTTCAGTAGCATTATAACTCTCTACGGCAACATGGGTAACAAAAATCATTTTCAATTCTCCCATGGTATCAAAGGCATTGCCATTTTCGAAACGCTTTCGAAGTTCTGGCTCTAGCCCATACAGTATGCCGCAATGAACTAAGTTGTGGTCCTCCTGAGGAGTCACATAGACATTCTTTTCCTCGTCAGGGGCATCAGGAGCTGGTGGGGGGCCTAGCGGCGCATCTAGCACATATTGCTTTTGTGCAGCAGTGAGGAGAATCCTCAAATTCATAGACCAGTTGGTGAAGTTGCTACCATTCACAAAAAGTTTCTCTTTCTCCATGAACACATTGAAATTAAAAGCAGGTGGTGCCATCTACAACAGAATTTGTAAAGTTTATTTAGACTAAGTATATGATAGATTGAGTTCAACTAATCCAAATTACTAATGAACTCCCACTCAAAAACGACATCCCTCGTGTCCTTTTGGTGATTACATGAACCAAATCCACTACACCAAGTCCGATCATCACGTGAGTCGGTGTAGCTTCAAAGGCGAGCATCTGTATGGGCATCATATCAACTATATGACTCATGCTTAACCTTTCGGTCCGTGTTCCGAGGC
Source organism: Avena insularis (assembly GCA_023614405.1). NCBI lineage: Eukaryota > Viridiplantae > Streptophyta > Magnoliopsida > Poales > Poaceae > Avena > Avena insularis. Next base: position 316,624,677 of record CM042692.1, on the reverse strand, counting down.
CATGTCTGTACATGCTAGGCTCGCCAAGTAAGAACCTTAGTACTCGCGTGTGTAAAACTGTCTTACACCCATTGTATGAAAGCGTAGAGTCGAGTACACCCGATCATCACATGATGTATCGCAACACGATCCATAGAACGGTGCATACTCAAGGAAGAACACATTTTATCTTGATATCTAAATGAGGGATCATCTTACAATGCTACCAAAGGCGCCAAACTAGCAGTATAAGATGCTAACATCTAATGTGTAAAGTGAGATGATATGGTCCATGCATTTGATCTCTATCATTTGCATCGTGGTATGATCTCTATCATTCCTTTGTGTGCAAGGCCAAGGTCTATGGAACTTACACGTTGAATGTGTTGTAAGAGTATCTATCATACATCTACTTACAACAATACCATATCAATACACTAGCCCAAAGATGATCTAAACTAGACGCCTCTAATTTATCAATTGCAAGTTTTACGTGGCTTAGGGCTTTCGGAGATAGAACCGTTCTCACCATTTAACATGAACCACAACGAGGATAACCAAGTTATTAGCAACTCGTTGTAAATCAGATATTGACTATAGTAGGAGAGACAGACACCCGCCAGCCACTTATGCAAAACAAGTTGCATGTCAGTCGTGGAACCGGTCTCATGTACGATGACATGTAAGGTTGGTCCGGGTCGCTTCATCCCACTATGCCACCAATATCCATAGTACATAGAACATGCAATAACATGATCATCATCGCCCACATATAAACATATGTGTACTACCCGTGCAAAGCACCTACGCATAGATCAGGCTCTGATACCACTGTTGGGTCCGCAGCATAGAAAGCAAAAAAATTCCTACGATGAGAACTACACACCAAGATCTGTCTACTAGGTACAAAGCAACGGGTCGACATACATCCAACGAGAACTTACCCTCGAAAACAACGAGTTTTGTTAACGAGTAGGAACTCATGGTTGATGTAGTCGTACACTTGCCGATCTCAAGATCGTGAGGAAGTCCGAGCGCCGCAACTCAGCAGCGCATCCGTACTCGCACACACGTTCAAGCCACCGGACAACCTATACCTCCTCGCTCCAGCGATCCAAATGAAGCAGAACTCCTTCCGCATTTAAATGCCACCGGAACATGTATCTCGCTAATCCGAGACCATGGGGAATAATTCTAGAGGAGAGAGAGATCCTTCACAAGGAGGTGTGAGGAAGAAGGAGGAGGAGGGGGCCTTTTATAGAGGAGGGGTGCCCTCCTCTCCATGGTCGCATGGGGGTGACCCCTCACCTCCCCCATTCATGTGGTGGTAACCCCTCCACATTAAAATGCCTCTTCACATTCCCTTTAAAGTCCCCACTTTAAATGCATTAAAATTCTTCAAGTTTAATGCTCTCTCATTTAATAAAACTCTTTTATTAAATTTATTCAGAATTTTGTTAATTACTTTAATTAACAAACATTCACATATAACCCCTTGCAATATTTCAATATCACATGCAGAACCACTTTCTGCAATTTCACCCGAAACAATTTCCGGTTTCTATCGAAACAATTCCTGCGCTTTGCAATTCTTTCGTCTGAAACATATGTGCTCCAAAATGGTGTCCGGTAACTCTTAAGTGTGTCACCCTATGGTTCGTGAATAATGCAGACATGATTGAGACTCCTCTCAGATCAATAGTCAGAAGCGGGACCTGGAGATCCATACTGACTCCTGCATATTCAACGATGACTTCTGTGATCGTGAGAACCTTTAACGCTTGTAATTTAATCCCTTTGTCTCATGATATAATGCATGTCCGAGATTTGATCATCGGTATCCAAATACCTAGTTTGATCTCGTTACCGACATGCACTCTTTTCTCGTTCCCGTGATATAACATTCTAGTGAACACATCACTTGCTTGCAAGCTATCTCAATGCGATATCACCGAGAGGGCCCAGAGTATATCTATCTGTCATAGGGATTGGCAAATTCCACTCTTGATCAATGAGCCTCAACATAACACCTTCGTAGCACTGAACCCATCTTTATAGTCTAAGGATACTCTTCAGGTGTTAGCAATTAACATGATCTCATGGTCTAAGGATAAAGATTACTTCGTATGATGTTATAGCAATATAAACATAATGACTTGATCGTAATGCTATACTTCGTATGAATGTTCATCACATCATTTCACAAATGCTGTGACCTTGTTATTAACAACATCCAATGTCTATGATCAGGAAACCTTGATCATCTTGTTAATCAACAAGCTAGTCTATAAGAGAGGCATAACTGGGAACCCTTTTTGTTTATTAAACACACATGTATTAATGTTTCCGATCAATACAATTCTAGAATGCAAAATAAACATCTATCATATATAAGGAATACATAATAACAACTTTATTATTCCCTCTCAGGGCATATTTCCTTCAGCATCCGATCAAGGTCGTGTGCACCGCATCCCTTTTGGAAATCATCAGCAACAAAGACGCCACCGGCTGAGTCACCAAGTGGGCCATCGAGATTGCCGCCTACTCCATCCAGTATGAGCCCCAGATCACGTTCAAGTCATAGGCGCTGGCGGATTTCCTCGTTGACTGGGCCGAAACCCAGTACCTCCCACCGGGTCCAGATTCAGACCACTAGAGGATGCACTTCGACGGGTCGAAAATGCTCGGGGGCTTGGGAGCCGGCATCGTGCTCACCTCGCCCAAGGGAGACCGGCTGGAGTGCGTCCTACAGATCCACTTCAAGGCCTCCAACAACGTAGCCGAATACGAGGCACTGGCGCATGGCATCCGGCTAGCCAGAGAGATCGGTGTCAACCGGATCCTCTGCTTTGGCGATTTAGATCTGGTGGTGCAGTAGGTATCCAGAGAATGGGACACCCGTGATGCAAATATGGCCCTCTACCGGTTCCACATACAGAAGCTCAGCGCCTCCTTCGACAGATGCGAATTTCATCACGTCCCTCGCGCCAATAACGAGGCAACCGATTCGCTCTCCCGAATCGGATCCACCAGGCAGGCGATCCCACCATGGGTCTCCTTGGAGCACCTGCGCAAGCCCTCCATCAACCCGTCCCCCGAGTCGGATTCCATCATATGGGCAGGGAGCGCTCCGGCTGACGGGGCGGCAGATGCAGAGCCCGCAGAACCTCCAAAGAAGAAGACCCGCACCAACTCTGGCAAATCAGTACCCTCTGGCTCACAAGACCCGAGGGCTATCGACTCGTCAAGCGGCTCGGGGGCTGCCGTCCCGGGTACCCCATCCGGACGACCCCCGATGACCATCAACCAGAGAGCGGGAGCGTCCTTGTCATCCGGGAAATACCATCTTGGGCACAGCCCTTCATGAACTACATCGCCAACGGGAGCTTCCGGATTACGAGGTGGAGGCCAGGCAAATCCGGCGCCGCGTGCACACGTACACCATCATCAACAAAGAACTGCACAAGCACAACGTATCCGGCATCTTCCAAAGGTGTGTCGATGTGGACACAGGCTACCGGCTACTCAAGGACATCCACCAGGGCGAGTGCGGGCATCACGCTGACGTCACGGGTAGCGCAACCGCCAGGCGTAGCCGGTCAGAAATTCAAAACAAAGAGGGAGCACGCGCATATTTCACATAAGGGCGAAATCCACACGCGCTCGGGGGCTAGTGTCGGGGGGATGACTCCCAGATACCCCAACCGGACAAGAAACATGGCAGTCGGATCGCGTCCGGCTAACAAGCGCAGCTGGACAGGGCAAGTCTAACCGGCTATCGTGAGGTAGCCGGAGCAGCGAGAAGCAACCGGCTACAGCAGCATAGCCGAAACCAATCAAGGAGACAGTGCGACGTGCGGAACAGTGCACGGTACGCCCTATATGACGACAAGACTGGCAACTACTCGGCCATACCGAAGACTTTGCGGGGATGACGCGGGAATAGTGGCTTGATCTTTGACGAGGCTCAAGACGGCATTCATCATGCCCATGACAGCCCATACTGCCAGACTGATGGGACATGGTTGTACCGATCATCAGATGACCAGCCGGCTGGGACCCACCTGTGGGGCCTGCCAGTCGGATTGGCCAGTGAGACCGTTGCCTCTCTACCTATATAAGGAGAGGCAAGGCCTCAGTAGAAAGGGATGGTCTCAGTGCATTTAAGGCAGTAGCAAGAGAATACAGCTCGAGGAGCACTTGTAGTTCATATATCGCTCATAGTCAGATCGGAAGGAGTAGGAGTTTTACCTCACCACGAGGGCTCCGAACCTGGGTACTTCCTGCGTCCAGCTACGCTTGCTTTTATCCAATCCCGCCTGCGGACACCGTCGATAGCTTCACTGCTAGTCCCCACACCTCTATCTAACCTTCTTAGGTACTGTCGTTCCCAATACAAAGACAAGGTGGATCCATGTGTGGTTTGTTTAGAGGAATAGACATGCAATGACACTGGGCGTGGTTCATGAAAAGAACAGACATGCAATGACACTGGTGGATCCCTATGTGGTTTGTGAGAAGAACTGGCATGCAATGACTCTAGCTATGGTTCATGAAAAGAACACACATGCAATGACACTGGTGATCCATGTATGGTTTGTGAAAAGAACAGACATGCAATCACACTAGGTGGATCCATGTGTGGTTCATGAAAAGAACAGACATGCAATGACACTGGTGGATCCATGTGTGGTTTGTGAGAAGAACACACATCCAATGACACTGGGTGTAGTTCATGAAAAGAACACACATCCAATGGCACTGGGTGTGGTTCATGAGAAGAACACACATCCAATGACACTGGTGGATCCATGTGTGGTTTTTGAGAAGAACACACATCCAATGACACTGGGTGTGGTTCATGAAAAGAACACACATCCAATGACACCGGTGGATCCATGTGTGGTTTGTGGAAAGAACATACATACAATGACACTGGATGTGGTTCATGAAAAGAACAGACATGCAATGACACTGGTGGATCCATATGTGGTTTGTGGAAGGAACATACATGCAATGACTCAAGCTGTGGTTCATGAAAAGAACAGACATGCAATGACACTGGTAGATCCATATGTGGTTTGTGGAAAGAATAGACATGTAATGACTCTAGCTGTTGATCCATGTATTTCATTGTACAAGACACTCACTTTCCATTCTTATACTACTCAGTTTTGCCCTTGGTGTTTTGATACTACTCAGTTTTGCCCCCTCTCTCTATCTTTCGTAGCAGCCCAAACATGTGCTCACTCTGTCTGCTACTCCCTGATTGGTTGTCACAGTTGTCACACGGATCATGTGCACCAACCGTTGATTCTGTGCGATCCAACGATGATTGTTGCACACGGCGTGCCCTTCACAGTACAGCGTGAGACATCACGGACGTCTCCCCCAGCGAGACTTCTATAAGAAGGAACACGATGTCATCCATGGAAAAGTCGTTGAGCGGTCATGTCATGTTTAATCAAGTCTGAAAAGCCTACTACTACTACTACTATACCACAACACATGCGTCATCGAGTGCACGGTCATCGATGGACAGCTGCAATTTATTGCCACTTGATTTTACTAAGATATATCCCATTTTTTACGCAGCGGCTCTCAATCTCACTTCCAACTGGGCCCTGCCGTAAGAAACTTACACGCACTAGCCGGAGGCCGAAGAGCTGAGCTCGACGAGACCTAACGTCTCCGCCTTCATCGATTCACTCGCAATCATCAACACATCCCTCTACCCGATCTAGCACAACCCCACAAATCTCGCCGTACAACCACCTACCTTCCCCTCTGCATTTCCACTTTTAACTATCGCCAATTTTAGGGCCGTGTAAAACTTCGTACATAGAAATTGTGTATGTGCCCTTTGCATGCGGCTCAATACAGAACTGCCATGCATGGCCCAGGACAAAAAAGTGACATACCGTGCGCGTGTCGTGGTGCACGGTGCAGTAGACTGTGCGCGGCGTGTTGCACGGTGGTGCAACGAAACGTGCCTTGCTTCCATCCACCTTAACTATAGAGCCCCTCTCTGCACACCCACTCTCACTCTCGCTCACTCTCCCCACGCAACCATCTCCACTATCCCACCAGCATCCGCAAACTCCCGAGAATACCCTGTCCGTGCCAGCGATGGCGGAGGAGGATAAGGTGGCCATCGTCGCCTCCGAGGCTGCCGGCGAGGAGGCCCCCGTCTCCTCGCCGGTCCCCCTCGACGCGTTGAAAGCAGCCGCCGTCCCTGTCCAGGCCCCAGTCGAGCCATTGATGGCAGCTGTCGTTCCTGTCCAGGCCCCCGTCCCCGCTACCGATGGGGCCGCCGAAGAGGAGCCCCCCGCTGGCGAGGACGCCCCTACCGGTCACAAGCAGATCAAGCACTTCTTGGGCACATGCGATCCAGATAAGTACATCTCTCTGTTGAATCCCTACGACACCGGCATCGACGACCCATGGTCGGAGGTAACTAGGGTTTGCTCCCCTCCCTGGTTCTTCTATCGTTCCCATTGTTGGATGCTAGATCTTGGTTTATTAGGATTCGCTTGTTTGCATTTCGATTGCTCGGTCTTCTTACATCATCTACTCCCCCATTTTCCTTTTCTTCCAATAGGTTTCCGGCAGCGACGTCTGCAACGATGACGAGTCCATCCACACCAAGACTCGTCAGGTGCTGAGGAGGCTGCGGGCCGGCTAGTACGATGCCTTCTTCAGGGGAGGCTCCCGGCGCTGCCCCTTCTGCAAGGGGATCGCCTTCTGATGGGTGAGTCTTGTCGGCACCGACTTCAACTCCTTACTGAAACATGCAGAGGCCCCGAGCTCCGGCATCCACAAAGGCGGCGAGCACGAGACCGTGAACATCAATGCCTACATCGGTGAACACCGGGCTCTCGGATTTCACCTCCGAAACCTCCAGCGGGTGGCCGTCAAAGAGGGTAGCATGCCTCTAATTAGGCCCAAGGCCCCCAAGATCAAGGGACTGGGCAGCAAGAAGTGGAGGAAGCACCGTAGGGAGGAGGCGGAGGCGCGGGTGCATGAAGGACGAGTTGGATGTGTCCTTGAATATATCTGCTGCTGCGGCGTCTGCTGTTGCTAAGCAGCTTCTTTTGATTTTCTATATTTTGCTTGCATCCTATTTCTGGCTGAATGCATCAAACCTCGTTAAGCAACCTACTTTCTATCGCTATATCCTATTTAGCTGCGCACAGCTATATCTACATTTGTTTTGTTTTCTAAATGAATGTATTCTGCCTGGTGTGATTTGCTGCTCTAGATTTGCTACATGATCAGAGGCAAAAAGAGGTCCAAAAGGGAACGAATTATGAAAGAGAGAATCTTCTCTAGATTTGCTACCAATTTGGGCAAAATGAAACATATCTGTTTAGCGAGAGAGGAAAAGGGTACTCTTTCAAACTACCAGTTAACGAGCTACCATCTTGACAAGCTACAAGACACATACATAAACATAACACAAAGAGGGTTAAATTTATTTTACTACTCTCACTTGAGGCGCTAGACATCTTGACAAACTAAATGAGTTCCACAAAATAGAAACATAACACTGAGAAGTAAAATTTAATTCACTTCTCATCAGACCACTTGAGGCACTTGCCATCGTTCCTAGGCAACCAACTGCGATCATTCCAGGTGGATCTTACATTATTGGACCTCCACAGCTCACGAAATGCAAGTTCGTACCACCTGGGATCTGACTTGGCTTCCCTATCTTCATCATCCTGCAGCACAATTAGCGGTACATCACAGACCTGATTTTTGCCGCTAGAAGATGTTGCCTCTTTATTTGCTGCTTTAGCTACAGCCTCTATGTCACCGCCGCTTCACCGCAAGCTCTCTTCACCGCTTCATTCCTCTCCGTCACCGCTTCAGATGCATCCATTTCCTTTGCATATGCAGCTTCAAACTCAGCTATTCTGCATTTTTTACAAAGGGCTCCCCTAAGCTCGTCTTCCCTCTTGCAAATAGGGCAAAACACGAGGTAACGTAGAAAAAATGGATCTTCTTGTACAGCAGGTAGGTCACGTAAGCATCTATGGCTGCATACTTCAGGTTTATATCAGACAACGGCCACTCCTCCTAGAAATCGTGCCTATCCGTAGGGAAATCTTCCTTCATTCTGTCGTATGACTCATCGAGGATTCTAGTTGCGAGTGATGCCATTCCATCCTTCCTCGAGCCCCCTAGGATCTTGCAAGACGCTGAATATTAATCTAGTTGTGCATAGGAATTATAATTCCCTCTTGATAAAATTTCAAAAAATCAGTTGTATTGTCGATAGTGCAGAAAACAATCCCCTTTTCTACAAGGAACTAGCACAGCGCCGGACAATTCCTGTCAGTCCTGAAAGTATGTAGTTTGTCATCACCAAAATTTGTAACTACAAATATTTTTTCAATGCAAGATCATCATCTGAATATAATTTTGAGAAGTTTAGTAAATGCAAGATCAAGACTCTCAACATTGTCTTGTCATAATTTATTTGGTCGTAAATAAAATCCAGTAGTTGCAAGATGAGCAAATGGATAAAGAACAAGAGGAGAAAACCCTAAAAGTGGTTAGCTACAAAGAGCAGATCTACAAACCGGGAGAGGTGGTAGACGAGGACGTGTTTCCTCATGGCCAGTTGAACGACGGCGACTTCACTCCCTTCATATGGGTGCTCCGGGGTGTACTCGAGGTCCAATCCCACAAACTTGTCCTCGTCTTTCTCAAGCCAACCCTCGTACATCCTCAGGACACGCACCATTGTCTCCTCCTTGTTGGTGTAGACAACGTCTATCTTCTTATTGTCATGGGTAGTGAATCTTGTCTCTAGAGTGCGACAACCGTCCATGGCGGCAAGGAGAAGACAGGAAGAAGACAGATGATGTGAAGAAGAAGAGGCAGGGGAACGGTGGAACCGTCAATGCGCTTTTAAGGTAGTGGTTAACAACGGGGACGGAAGTCCAAGGAGATACGCGTGGCGGTGGCCGTTCTAGCTTCTGAGTAAAACAAAAATAATTATAATGCCGATACATGTGCCCTGTTTTGTCACGTCAATACACTGGGCAGGGGGTGTTGTCCTATTCACTATGCCAACGCTGCAAGCCTACGTGACAGCCACCCCGCCTAAGCGACAGGAGCGACATAACGGCGAGAACTGATAGGAGGGGCCCAACTTGATGGCCGTTAGCCTGATATTTTGTATTGAAACGTAAAGTTGAATTCGTGCCGAAAAAGACCCTCTGAGTATTTGGCACGCCAACTTTGGGCAACGCAGCTGATTGTAAGCAACTTGGGTACCGTGTTGCCTGGACACCCCAACTTTCGGGCCGCAAAATAATATTCTCCCTATCCAGGCCCCTGTCGAGGCATCGATGGCAGCCGCCGTTCCTGTCCAGGCCCTCGTCCCTGCTACCGACGTAGCCGCCAACGAGGATCCCCCCGCCGGCGAGGAGGATCCTGCCGGTCACAAGCAGATCCAGGTCTTCAGGGGCCCCTACGATCCAGATGAGTACATCGCTCCGCTGAACCCCTACGACACCGGCATCGACGACCCATGGTCGGAGGTAACTAGGGTTTGCTCCCCTTCCCTAGTTCTTCTACCGTTCCCATCGTTGGATGCTAGATCTTGGTTTATTAGGATTCGCTTGTTCGCATTTCGATTGCTCGATATTCTTACATCATCTACTCCCCAATTTTCCTTTTCTTCCAATAGGTTTACGGCAGCGACGTCTGCAGCGATGACGAGTCTAGGCACACCAAGACTCATCAGGTGCTGAGGAGGCTGCAGGCCGGCCAATACGATGCCTTCTTCGCTGGTGGCGACTATAGTTGCCCCTTCTGCAAGGGGATCACCTTCTGCTGGGCGAGTCTCGCCGGCACCGACTTCAACTCCTTAGTGAAGCATGTAGAGGGCCCAAGATCCGACACCCCCAATGGCGGCCAGACCGTGAACGTCAACGCCTACATCGCTGAATACCAGGCTCTCGGCATTCACCTCCGAAACCTCCAGCGGGTGGCCATCGAAGAGGGTCGCATGCCTCCAATCAAGCCGAAGGCCCCCAAGATTGAGGGACTGGGCAACAAGAAGGGGAGGAAGCGTCGGAGGAAGGAGGCGGAGGCGCAGGCGCATGCAAGGAGGGGTTGAATGTGTCTGCTGCTGCTGGTGCCAAGCAGCTTCTTTTGATTTTCTATATTTTGCTTGCATCCTATTTCTGGTTGAATGCATCGAACCTCGTTAAGCAACCTACTTTCTATCACTATATCCTATTTAGCTATGCACGGCTATATCTACATTTGTTTTGTTTTCTGAATGAATGTATTCCGCCTGGTGTGATTTGCTGCTCTAGATTTGCTACCATATCGGAGGCAAAAAGAGGTCCAAAAGGGAACGAATTATCGAAGAGAGAATCTTCTCTAGATTTGTTACCAATTTGGGAAAAATGAAACATATCTGTTTAGCGAGAGAGGAAAAAAGTACTCTTTCAAACTGCTAGTTAACGAGCTACCATCTTGACAAGCTACAAGACACATACAGAAACATAAAACAAAGAAGTAAAATTTATTTTACTACTCTCACTTGAGGCACTAGACATCTTGATAAGATAAATGAGTTCCACAAAATAGAAACATAACACAAAGGAGTAAAATTTAATTCACTTCCCACCAGCCCACTTGAGGCGCTTGCCATCGTTCCTAGGCGACCAACTGTGATTATTCCAGGTGGATCTTACATTATTGGCACTCCATAGCTAATGAAATGCTTCGTCCCACTTGGGATCTGACTTGGCTTCCCTATCTTCAGTGTCATGCGGCACAATTAGCGATGCATCACACACCTGATTGTTGCCGCTAGAAGATGCTGCCTCTTTTTTTTGTTGCTTCAGCTGCAGCCTCTCTGTCAGCTGCTTCAGCTTCAGCTGCAAGCTCTCTTTCAGCTGCTTTTGTAGCCTCTCTGTCAACTGCTTTAGATGCAGCCATTTCCTTTGCATATGCAGCTTCAGACTCAGCTATTATGCATTTTCTACAAAGGGCTCCCCTAAGCTTGTCTTCCCTCTTGCAAATAGGGCAAAACACAAGGTAACATAGAAACAATGGATCTTCCTGTACAGCTGGTAGGTCACGTAAGCATCTACGGCTGCATACTTTAGGTTTATATCAGACAATGGCCACTCGTCCCAGAAATCGTGTCTATCCGTAGGGAAATCTGTCTTCATTCTGTCGTACGACTCATCGAGGATTCTAGTTGCGAGTGATGCCATTTCATCCTTCCTCGAGCCCCCTAGTATCTTGACAAGAGTCTGGATATCGATCTAGTTGTGTGCATGAATTGTAATTCCCTCTCGATGAAATTTCGAAAAATCAGTTGTATTGTCGACAGTGCAGAAAACAATTCCCTTTTCAAGGAATCAAGGCGATCGGACAATTCCTGTCAGTCCTAAAAGTATGTAGTTTGTCATCACCAAAATTTGTAACTACAAATATTTTGTCAATGCAAGATCATCATCTGAATATAATTTTGAAAAGTTTAGTAAATGCAAGATCAAGACTCTCAACATTGTCTTGTTGTAATTTATTTGGTCCTAAATAAAATCCAGTAGTTGCAAGATGAGCAAATGGATAAAGAACAAGGGGAGAAAACCTTAAAAGCGGTTAGCTACAAAGAGCAAATCTACAAACCGGGAGAGGTGGTAGACAAGGACGTGTCTCCTCATGGCCAGTTGAACGACGGCGACTTCACTCCCTTCATATGGGTCCAATCCCACAAACTTGTCCTCGTCTTTCTCAAGCCAACCCTCGTACATCCTTAGGACTCGCACCACGATGTCTATCTTCTTATTGTCATGGGTAGTGAAGCTTTTCTCTAGAGTGTGACGACCTTCCATGGCGGCAAGGAGAAGACGGGAAGAAGACAGATGACCGGAACAAGAAGAGTGGTTTCTGTGAGGCAGGGGAACGGTGGAACCGTCAATGCGCTTTTAAGGTAGTGGTTAACGACGGGGACGGAAGTCCAAAGGAGAGACGCGTGGCGGTGGCCGTTCTAGCTTCTGAGTAAACAAAAAATAATTATAACAATGATATGTGTGCCCTGTTTTGTCACGTCAATACACTGGGCCGGTCGCGTTGTCCTATCCACTGTGCCAGCACTGCAAGCCTACGTGACAGCCAACCCGCCTAAGCGATGGGAGCGACATAACGGCGAGAACTGACAGGGGGCAACTTGACGGCCGTTAGCCTAATATTTTGTATTGAAACGTAAAGTTGAATTCGTGCCGAAAAAGACCCTCTGAGTATTTGGCACACCAACTGTAGTCATCGCGACTGATTATAGGCAACTTGGGTACCGCGTTGCCTGGGCACCCAAACTTTCTGGCCACAAAATGATATTCTCTTTTTGGTGTTAGATGACAATACTAGGATTTGCAAGATAGCTCTACTAACAACATCATTTAGCGAATGAAAAAGACTCCCCCTAAATGTGTGCATAATAGAAATTTGCATTTGAATACAAATCCACACAAGTAGGTACAAGTCTATTTCATTGGAATGGAAGCTATACACAAATGATGAGCTAGCTCAAAAATACCATACCACCGTGAGAGAGAGACGTCCTCAATATAGTATAAGAGTAGCCAAAGTGATAACCATCATTGACGCCTTCCACGAGAGAGAGATAACCAATATAGCCAATATGATAGATGGATCCATAATCATGAGAGAATAGTCCACAACATCAATGATCACTTGTAGTCCTCATCGTCTTCCTCGTCCCCTTGTTGTATATCTTCTTCACCTTATGCTCAACATCAATGTGAAACTCTCAAGTGGGAAGAAAGTGCTTGATCAGCATCATAATATTAGGAGCATACGGAATGGAGAGCCTATTGAACATGGCATAAGTCAACTCATGATAGATGAAATCCATCACATCCAGCTTGTTGTCCATAGACTCATCCTCACAGGAGGCCACTTAGAAGGAAAAAGCAAGCAGCTGAACCAAGTGACCATGAATACTGTCATTGTTGCCCCTACTAGGTGTGATGGAGTCACAGAAAATACCAACCAAGCTAGCATAAAGGGGGGAGAGTCCAGCAATAGTACCCACAATACCATTGTCAGTTGTGCAAGGAGAGAGAGAACCGTCTTTGTTGGGCTTGAGTTGAGTAATGATACGATAGCCACTAGCACGGACCCTATTATAGAACGGATATCCAAGCACCCCAGCAAAGGTTCGAAAATCAGATTGCATCGGAATGTCACGGGTCATCCACTTCATGGTGCAGTACTCATCATCACAAATGACCAAAGTGGAGAAGAATTGCTTCACCACCTCGAAGTCATAGGAACATTGAAGGGCCATAAGAGTGTGCAACCCCATGCGCTCAGTCACCTCCATAGCATCAGCAAGTTGAGGCTTCTCCATAGCCTCAGCAATAATCATGGGATGCATAGGACGAATCTTCAATGACGCATACACATCTTCATAAATAGACTTTTGCTTATCACACCAAAAGAGGGAGTCACCAAGTTGTGTATCTTGCTCAGATTCTTCAAACAGATCATGATGATGAATCGAAGAGTAAGTGATAGCATCCATTTTCTTATAGTCAACCTTTGGTGCCTTACCATTTCTCTTGGACACACCCTTCCTTCCCTTGTCTTTCTTTGCTTGTTCAACCATATGTTCAGCCTCTCATTTCCTCCTTCTCAGTTCAACCTCGTCCAGGAGACCATCTTCACCGTCGTCCCGGATGTAGAGGCCACGGGGACGGCGCTTGTAGGTTTTGGGAGCACTGGAACCACCTGTGAAACGAATAAGATGGATAGCATGGGGATAAGCACACACACAAGTCTAGGAGAGAAATTATAAATTGTAGACAAACAATCCACAGCCCAAAAATACATCATGCAAAAAATCTACAGAATTCTGAAGCAGAGATGAATCTATCAGGCCGAATAATCTGGCCAGGCTAGGGCGGATAATCCGGACTTGGCAGAAATTTTCAGAATCACCCTAGATTGATTATAGCAACGTAGATCAAGCATAGGAATTGTAAGACTATGATTTCTAAATGAGACAAGAACCACAAGGAGACTCCTAGTCCATGTTCCACCAACAAGTAACACATCAACGCAAAAGATGGGAGGGGGAGTTACCCTCACTCACTGAAGGAAGAACGCGGAGGAGGAGGTACCCAGATGTGTGGGGAAGAAGATCCGGGGGAGGCCCGGAGAATACGGTGGCCGAAAAGGCTCCGGGGAGGGTTGGGGAGGCGGGCGGCGGCTTGGGAGAGAGAGGGGGGTCGGGGGAGAAGAACTTCTCTGTTTGAGCTCTTCCCCCTGACGCCCAGCCCTTATAGGACAAAAGTCGTCAGGGCCTGATTATCTTGCCTCCACTTGGGGCAGATAATCTGGCCTGATTTCTGAAGTTCTGTTATACACAGATTCAGGCCCGTGCACCACCAAACAAAACCCCCACAAGATAAACAATGGACTTGTGTGCAAGAAAAGATGGCTTAAGGATAGAAAAAGGCTTGGGATTAGACAACCAAACTGATATGGTACTACACACCCAATTGCAAGACCCAAATCAAATAAAAGCCAAAATTGAGTGTGGTTTCCATAAGAACATAAGATAAGCAAGAAAAACCAAGAAGATCCACATAGAACCAACTCTTCTCACAGAGGAGGGCGATGGCCGAGGCCACCTTGTTGGAGTGCATGGTATGGCACCGCGAAGATATATCTTGGGGTCATGACCAATACTCATCAAAAAGCTCACATATCACAAAATGATATTAAGAGAAATGATTTTACTTGCTTTTGGCATTATGGGGGGAGGGTTATCCCAATTAATTAGGACCACACTCCCCCTATATCCATGCCCACACCTAGACCAAATAAGGAGGAGATATAAGAGTGTGTGCATGGGTAATCAAGACAGACTCCTTGAATCAACGATATTTAGCTCATTCCTCAAGTAACAGAATCTTGCTTCATCAAGTGGCTTCGTGAAAATATTCGCAAGTTGGTTCTTCGTGCTCACAAAAGATAGATCAATATCACCACGAGCAACATGGTCCCGAATGAAATGGTTCCGAATATCAATATGCTTTGTCCTTGTATGCTGCACCAGATTGTACACAATTTTGATTGCACTTTCATTATCACATAAAATAGGCACTTTGTCACAATTGACACCGTATTCCTTTAAAGTTTGCCTCATCCACAATAATTGAGTGCATGCACTTGCAGCAGCCACATATTCAGCCTCGGCGCTGGAGAGATAGATACAGTTTTGTTTCTTAGAAGACCAACATACCAAAGACCTTCCCAAGAATTTACAAGCTCCAGAAGTTGATTTCCTATCATCCTTGTCACCATCCCAATCTGAATCAGTATAGCCACATAGAGAGAAATTGGAGACCTTGGGATACCATAGACCAAAATTAGGGGAATGAACCAAATATCGGAAGATTCTCTTGACCGCACTAAGTGGATTTCTTTAGGAGCCGCTTGATACCTTTCACACACACACCTACACTCAACACAATATTGGGTCTAGATGCGCAGAGGTAAAGAAGAGAGTCGATCATGGACCGGTATACCTTTTGGTCCACATCTTTACCATTGGGATTGAGTTCAAGATGACATTTAGTTTGCATCGGTGTGGCGACGCCATTATGATCCGTCATCTTGAACCTCTTGAGCATGTCTTGGATGTATTTTTCTTGATTTATGAAGGTTCCTTCTCTAAGTTGTTTAATCTCAAATCCGAGAGAGAATCGTAATTCCCCAATCATAGACATCTCAAACCTGTCAGTCATAAGCTTTGAAAATTCATCATTAAAAGCTTTATTAGTAGAGCCAAAGATAATGTCGTCTACATATAGTTGGCATACGAAGAGATCCCCCTTAACCTTCTTAGTAAAAAGAGTGGGATCGATTTGCTCGAAGCCACGGTCTAGGAAAAGCTCTTTAAGGTGCTCATACCACGCACATGGGGCTTGTTTAAGGCTATAGAGTGCCTTATCGATTTTGTAGACATGGTTCGGAATGTTAGGATCCTCAAATCCCGGGGTTTGCTTTACATATACCAACTCATGTAGAGGACCATTAAGAAAAGCAATCTTAACGTCCATTTGTTGTAATTTAAAATTATTATGAGCAGCATAAACAAGAAGGATATAGATGGACTCAAGATGAGCCACTAGAGCATATGTCTCGCCGAAGTCGATGCCTTCAACTTGGGAATAGCCTTGTGCCACGAGTCTTGCCTTGTTACTTACAAAAATGCCATTCGCATCTTGCTTATTCTTGAGGATCCACTTTGTGTCGATAACATTGTGGCGATCCTTGGGCTTCTCTACTAATTTCTAGACCTTGTTGTGCTCAAAATTATTTAACTCTTCATGCATAGCAGCAACCCAGTCCGGATCTTCAAGGGCTTCAAACACTTTCTTGGGTTCCACCATGGATATGTGAGCTTGGTGCTCACCGAAGCTTGCTAGCTCCCTTCTTGTGGACACCCTCTATCTGAGATCACCTATAACTTTATCAAGAGTGTGACCTCTTAATTCAAGTTTCCTATCTGCACGAGCTTTGCGATGAAGTTCAATCAACTTGTTGTTTCTTGGAGGAATATCTTCATCATTTGAGTCTTTGTTGGAATTACTAGCTTGGCCTTGATCTCTAGCTCGATCAACAGGAATTGGAGATGATGAATCTTGCCCTTGATGTTGATCAGCAGCCATAACAGGAGGCTGCTATTGTTCTGAAGTTTTAGGGCCGGATAATCTGGCTAAGGGAGTGGTCGTATAATTCGGCCTGGGAGAACTTGGTCCATCTTGACAGTCTTGTAAGGTTCTGGCTCGAGTTGGATCAGGGCCCGATAATCCAGCGTCTCCCGGAAAATCTGGCCTGGGAGTTGCATCAGTTCCTTCATCAATGTTTTCAGTTCTGCCAGTCGAGGTAGGTTGACTGGATAATCCGGTGTCGATCAGATAATCCATCATGGAGCTTCCTGGAGCAGTTGATGGATGATCTCTAGCAGTTGGAGGTGTTGGTGTTGAAGTTTCTCCAACAATTGGAGCATGTTGAGCATGTGTCGATGAGGGCTCTACTTGAGTAGAGCATTGTCCTTCCCGTTCCGCCACAAGGGATTCCTCAATGGGGTGGAAAAATCCCACGCCCATTCTTCTTATGGCATCTTGGGGTATTTCAACATCTGCATCACAAACATCAACTTGCCCCGCACGGGAGCCATCATTTTCCTCGAACACCACACTACAAGATTCTACAACAGTTCCAAAGAGCTTATTGTAGACTCTATAAGTGTGGGATTCGGCACCATAACCAACAAAAATACCTTCTAAAGCCTTAGACTCGAATTTAGATAGACGAACTCCTTTGATGAGAAAGAAACACTTACAACCAAATACCCGGAAGTAGGAGATGTTTGGCTTGTTACCGGTAAGTATTTCATAAGGTGTCTTGTCCAAGATTTTGTGGAGGTAGAGCCGGTTGGATGAGTGGCATGCAGTAGAAATTGCTTCTGCCTAGAAGTTATATGGTGACTTGAATTCAGCCTACATAGATCTTGCCATATCCATTAAAGTCCGGTTCTTCCTCTTGGATACACCATTTTGTTGAGGGGTGTACGCAGTGGAATATTGGTGTCTTATCCCCTCTTCACTTAGGAATTCATTCAGAGTGTAGTTCTTGAACTCGGAGCCGTTATCACTTCTAATTGCCAATATAGGAACATTGTGTTGACATTGGACCTTGTTGGAGAAATCGATGATGGTTTGTTGAGTCTCGCTCTTCAACTTTAATAAGTAAACCCATGTATATCTTGAATAATCATCAATGATTACGAGGCAATATTTCTTCCCACCGAGACTTGCATGAGATAGAGGACCAAAAAGGTCCACATGAAGGAGCTCCAAGATCCTCTTTGATGAAATAATTGTCTTCCTTCGATGGGGACAAGCATGCATTTTCCCTTCAACACAAGCCCTGCAAACACGATCTTTGGCAAAGGAAACATTTTATTTTAGTCCAAGAATGTGGTCACCCTTGTGAAGACTTTGCAAAGTTCTCATATTGATGTGGGATAGTCAGTGATGCCATAGCCAGCCCGCGTTGGCCTTTTCGAAAAGACACATCGGGCATGTAGTGGTTTTCCCCGAAAAGTCCACCACATACAAGTCATTTTCGACATATCCAACGAAAGCGACCTTTAGAGACTTGCTCCACAAGAGTACCACCAAATCACCATCAATAAAAACTGCAAAGCCCATCTTACCAAGGGCACGAACAGAAAGTAAATTGTAACTGAGGGTCAGAACAAACATGACGTCCACGAGAGAGATATCGTGGGTAACCACAACCTTGCCAAGACCCAATACCTCAAATTTTGACTTGTCACCATAGGAGACGGTTATGTGATCATGGTTTGGCCGCATCTCCAAGATGATCTCCTTGCTTCCGGTCATATGACTAGTGCACCCGCTATCGAGCACCCATTTAGACCCATCGGAAGCATAGCCTCGCAAGAAAATTACTTCTTGGTTTTAAGTACCCATTTTTCAATGGGTCCTCTCATGTTAGTAACTAGGGTCTTGGGAACCCAAATAGACCAAGAAATGTACTTATCAGATGGGCCAACATAACTAGTATAAACATCACCATAGTAATCACAAAATAATTCATAATTAGGATTATTAGACCTTGCAAAACCAATTAGTTAGTCGTATCATTTGTGACGGTGTTTGTCTTTGCTTGAGCAGTTTTGCTTTTCTTCTTCTTGTTCTTCTTCTTCTTCTTGGTCTTGGGGACATAGCCAAGTCCCTCTTTTCCATTGCTTGTCCTTTGCTTACCAAGAATCTCATCAAGGACTTCCTTGCCTTTGTGTTGAGATCCCTTGACAAGTCCTTCTTTCAATCTAATATTTTATTCAATAACCTCTCCATGTCCACAAGATGTTTTGGAGGTGCTAGGCATATCATACTTGTCCAATTGAGTTTGGAGCTGATCACGAGGCTCATTTAGAGTAGAGTGTTCACTCTCCAATGCCTTGTAGGTAATATCAAGTTTCTCTAACTTCTCTGAGAGTCTAGCATGAGCAGCCCCAAAGTCAATCTTATCCTTCTTTAATTTCTTTACCTTAGCAAAAGCATTTTCACATTCCTTTATGAGCTGGGCAACAACCTCATCATGGGACTCCTCAATTGACTCAAGTTTCTCCTCTAAAGAGACTCGAGCCTCATCTTCTTCTTCTAGACCATTCTTCAAAGAGGCTATCTCCAAGGCCTCTTCTCTTTCAATTCTCTCCTTCTCTTCGAGGAGTTCTTTGGAGTGAGCAAGTTGACCTTGCAAAATGAAGTTTGTGCTTACCTTGCAAGTTAGTGAAAAAATTGTCCAAAGCAATAACTTCTTCTTTTATCCTAAGACTTGTATGATCATCCATATCAACATTCATAGTAGTCTTAGGAAATTAAGAAATATAAGATGATACCTCGGACCCTCTTTCCATAAGGCAAGTGACGTTCTCTTTTACATTTTCGTTGGGAGAGTCGAAGAGTGATGTGGGGCTAGATGTGGTGGCTATAGCAGACACCTCTCGAGAGCTATCTTCATCCTATTCATCCTCACTTGTGGATGAATATTCCTCTTGTGCCACCAAGACAATATTAGGTTGCTTCTTGTAAGGACCATTGTTCTTGATAAATGGCTTCTTTTGAGATGCCTTAGACTTTTCTTTGAGGATGAGCCTGCCCCCATTGTCTTCTCTACTTTTATAGGGACACTCAGCCACAAAGTGCAAACGATCTCCACAATTGTAGCAAGTTCTCACTTTTGGGCCATTCTCCTTTCGCCCACTTGACCCGTTCTTGTGCTCAAGTTCAGATTTGGCCTTAGCTAGGTCCCTCCAAAAGTTTCTTGCATAGAAGGCCATGTACTCACCATGAGCACGCTTGACCTCCTCGAGATAGCTCATGGATACAACATCATACCCTCTATCATCCTCATCTTGTTCAACAATGTAACATCCCAAAACTTTAATCCAAGCTTATCAAGATCCAAATCATCAAGATTAGGGTTAACAAAAACTTTTCCAAAGTAAAAATGAAAGCATTCATGTGTATGTGCATTTAAATTAGGATTTCATTTGAATTGCCATGGTTCTGTGATTCATTGCTTGTAAAATGTTTCTTAGGTGAAATAAACATCATCTAAGTCATTCCCAAGCTTTTCCCAAAGAAGAACAACTCAAAATGAATAGTTGAAGTGAATGGTCATTTTGGCCAAATTAACTCTCATGCCTCCTTTGGCTATTCCTAGTTCTCAAAACCTAACAGAAACAAATGTGGATCTTTGCACCCCTTGCTAGTACACATAATGATGTACCAAGGCCCACTTTGTGATCTGCCAAAAACATCCAAACACTAAATTTAATTGACATTTGAAAATTGAATCTATTTCATATGCATAGATCACCCCTATTTGAAAAACCACTCAAATGAGCTCCTTTTTCAAAACCCTTGCAACCGCCCCAGCAGACCACCTCCCTCTCTCTCGCCATGTCTACTAGCTAGCTCACACCTCACCGCCACCCTCTGTCCCCTCCCCGAGCCAGGCCAGAGCATGGACCACCGCCAAACCGCCATGCCTAGTGCGACTGCGCCATGCCGAGCACGCGCCAGAGCGTCGCGCCCGACATGCGTGCACAAGCCGCCGCTCGACCGCAGCCCGCGTCCACCGCTCCGCCATGACCCTAGGAGCACGCCAGACATGCCCATTAGCCGCCCAACGCACCACAACCACCGCTCGCCGTGGACACCGCCGTCTCTGCCGCTCAGAGCGCTAGCACCACCCGACCGCATACCACCGCCCCTAGTCCCGCATTGATCACGTAGAGCACCACCAGGAGACCAGTGACCGCCCCCCTACCTCGAGCCACGCCGCTAGCTCGCTGTGCAGCCCTCGCCGGAGCTGCTCGCCCATGCCTCTCGGTCAAGTCGTCGTCCTATAAATAGAGGCCACCCCCAGCCCCATTCGACACACCACTCACCTCCCCTCACCTCACTGACCATTCCCCACCTCTAGCCGGAGCAAGGCGAGCAGCCGTTCGTCGGAATTGCACCGGAGCAGGCCGCCTCTAGAGGAGAAGGGCGCCGCTGATTGCGACCACCCCTGGAGCTGCCTCAACTGTCCCTGAGCTCGCCGTCGTCTACCAGTCCGTTTGCCCGCCTCGCTGTTGTCGCTGGAGCCCTGGTACGCCCCTTGAGCACCCCCACCGAGCCGCTAGGGTTAGAGTTTGTCGGCGACCAGTTCGTCGTCGATGACGATCCCCAGCCGTTGATCCCCGTTCTAATCCAACGACCCACATCGCCTCTTGGCAAGGCTTATGCTGCTTAGCCCACTGCTCAAAATTGGATTTTTCTTTTTAATTTAAATCTTAGTTCTGTCCCCTAGTTTGAAAATCAATTCAGAGATTTATAAATGCAAATTGCATGAAACCAATTTTACTAGAAAGGTATTGAAAATCTCTATCCAAGCCCGTTGGATTTAAATCAATTGGATTTATAATGAATCTATAGCAAAAATAACAAGGCAGAGACTTTTCTAACTTCAAACATTTTTCAAAAATAAACTATAAATGCTTTTGAGTTGATTCCAACTCTCAAAAATCACATTTTACAATATCTATCTGAATATATAAAAATATTAGGGTTTACATGTAGTGACTTTGGACTAGTACCAACATAATGCTATATAGGCATTTCTAGTCACTTTAAATCATTTATTTATTAAACTTAGACCTATTTAAATGTAATCCAACATTTAAATCACATTCCCACATGTTAGAATATGTGGTGATGACACGTGTCAACATGATCCCATATTTTAAGTGGTGAATATTAAATCTTAGTTAATTTTTCAATGAGTAGAAATTACTTTTCTAAAATAAAAAGGAAGAAACTAGTGAATAAAACTTGTGATGCTTGTGATGATAATAGATCATCAAATGTGTGTCTTAGAATGCTAATTAGACTAGTTAAGTATTGTTGGTGATTGTGTACTCCGTATGTATTTATAGACGATAGTACCGACCAAGTCTACGAGGAGGAGGAGTTCTACCAAGAAGAAGAAGAAGAAGAAAACTTCAATCACTTCACCAACCAAGGCAAGTTATTGTAGTAAACTGGAATTAAGCTAGTTAACTTGATCCAAGATGCTATAGGCATGCTTGAGTCATACCACTTTGACTATTAGTTACCCCAAGTCTTCTTTACAAGTTTTACCTCCCTTAGTTTACACAAAGTTCTTTACTTGTTTTGAAGGTAGCATAAGGAGTATAAAACTTGACCTATTTAGAACCCTTTAGATGTCATTCTATGGCATGAGATTGAACCCATCTTTTCCACCTTAGTGAACACTCTTAACTTAGTAGTTTAGGGTAGATCAAAAACTTGAGTCACTTTAGATGGGAACACTTGGTGAAAATGAATTGTGAAAACCTTGGAATGCTGAGTCATTCTATTGAGATGTTTTGACATGTGTTGAGAAACACAAATGGTTTATGATGATGAAAATGTTGAGGCATGATCCTTGACCCTTTGATAAAACTGATGGTTGGATTCGGATGCGATACCATTCCAAATTTACCGTACAACCACACTACCTGAATTGGGTAAGGCTTAGCTGGAAATTTATATGCATTAGTATTAGTTCTCATGGGAGAGGTTTGAGCTGAGGCTACCTCTCATGATGTCCACCTATGCAGTGCCCAAGATGACTGATGGTCATGGTTGGGAGGCCATGCTCATAGGAGAGGTGCTTATACTAGGGTGTGTAAATGGAAGGTTATGTTTGATTATCTGCATACTAAGTATGATGATTCAGGGTTATCCCCATGGATGTATCGAATCTTGTGGTGAAAGTGTACCACCTCTGCAGAGTGTCAAACTATTGAATAGCAGCGTCATGATTATGGATGCTTGGAATGGCCATACTGTTTCGTTGTCAGATGTTTTCCAAATAACATGAAATGAATGATGAATCTTGACTGGACCACAACAGGGTTGTGTTTATGATATTAGATTCCCAACTTAAGTGATTCTAGAACTTTACTTTATCTTTCTTTGCTTCTGAACTCAGCTTAGGTTTCAAACTTAACATTATAGTTAAACATAGAGTTAGCACTTGACTTAGAACTGTATTACTTGTTAGTGGTAGTTTGCGAGTACTTAAAGAGTACTCATGGCTTTGTCCCTGGCTATTCTCATGGCCAGACTATGAAGGAGACTATCAAGATGATGGCCAGCAGGACGGCTATGATAACTAGGACTATCTCATTCACAAGATTGTACTGCCCCTGAAGATGGACCCCACTGCTATGCTTATTTTTTATTTCTGCTGCTTATTGTATTAAAGACTGGATCATGAGATCCTTATTTGTGTAAGACCTTATGTATGGTTTGTAATGGATGATGTACTGTGATATCCAATCCGTTATGTCTCGAAAAAATGGTAATCCTGGGATTGCGAGGTATGGCATAACGGGCATCTGGGATTAAAAATCCGGGTGTTGACAAACAACATTGGACTTTAGTGCAACATTAACTCCTTTTTGCATCCCAATTGCCCAAGCGCGAGCATCTTTGGTGTTCTTAGCTGCTACCTTGAAGGATGTCATTTCTTGCATGACTTCATTTGAAGTCATTTGGTGGTAGTTGTGTCTACCTTGCAAACTCTTCAAGTCCGTGGGCTCAAAAGGCATGAGGGCACTCACATATTTTCTTTTGATCCATGCATCATCAATGTGAGTGGCTCCATGCTTTCTAAAAGTTGTTGTGATGCTTTTGAGCCTTCTATACATGTCTTCATGGTCCTCACCATCCAACATGTAGAATCCTTCAGCTTCATTGCTTAGAGCATCATACCTATTTATTCTTATGCTTTTGTTTCTAATGAACAAGTCGGTGAGCGCATCCCAAGCTTCTTTGGCGGTGTTAAAGAGCTCAATATGTGGTATGTCCTTGGGCCCCACACCAAGCTGAATCATGTGAAGAGTCGTTGCATTTAGTTGACTGTCCACAACTTCTCTTCTTCTCAAGTTGGCAGGGTCTCCAATATGAAGGCCATCTTCAATGATCCTCCAAAGCTCAATCGACGAACTGCACACATGAGATTTCATTAAGAATTGCCATTGATTAATGAAGATGCAGTAAGCTTGGGTGGATCACCCCTATTGTTTATATGAGGGTGAGGGATAGGTGGGTCGGGATAATATAGGTGAGAGACCTCACTATAATCCTCCTTACCACTTCCCTTCTTGGAAGCGGAGCCATTATTTTTCTCACCCACCACCTCATCTTCCTTGGAGTCGGCATGAGCCTTATCTTTAGATAGAGGAGTGGTGGATGGAGGTGGGGTTGTAGATGAGGTGAGACGAGCAATCATTTACTGCATCTCTTCCATTTTGGCCTCAAAGGATTTCAATAAGGTTGTTTCCAACATCTTGAGGTGATCCATTGTGACCTTGTCCATAGCCTCACTCCCATTTTCCTTAGTACCCATACATCTCTTAGGCTGTTAGGCCCGAATAAAGAGTTGAGGCTCTGATACCAATTGAAATGGATCGTATGGGCACCTAGAGGGGGGTGAATAGGTGCTACTGCAAATTTTAATGCCTTTTCAATTTTAGGCTTGACACAAAAGGTAAATTCTCTAGATATGAAATTACGAAGAATTTCCCTTTATGCAAACCTAACTACTAGCGAGTAAAGGCGAGTAAGAGTGAGGAACGAGGAAACCATATTAGAGCACGCGGAGACACGGGATTTGTTTTACCGCAGTTCCTTCCTTGTTAAGGGAAGTACATCTGCATTGGAGGGGTGGGCGGTACTAAGACCACCACGCCACAATAGGCCTCACCCTGTTCTCTGATGGATCTCGCCACCAAAGGCCTAATCCACCTTTCCAATATTGGTACCCTTCAAGGCGGGAACCGATGCCTTTACACAACTAGCGGGGCACAACTCCACAACCGAATTGGAGGCTCCCATGATGACAACAAGATGCCACAAGAACAAATGTTATCAATATCAAAACACTAGATCTAGATATTAACAAGAATACTAGATCGAGAAATCTTCAAGTGAATGGAGAGGAAGTGAAGCGCTTGATTCGTGATGTCGATGAATGAAGTCTCCTCCTTCAATTCCCCCAAAGATCGAAGCCTTCAGGTAGTTGAAGTGGGAGACCTTGAATGAGAGCTTTTGCAGCAGACCAGTAACTTTTCGAATGAATCAAGATATCTGACGGGAGAGGTGATTGGGGCTTTTATACCCCCGTCCAAACAGAGGCGTTGGTGAAGACTAGGGCCACATTATGCAGCCCAAGTGAAGGCCAGATTATCCGGTCGGGGGTAAAACTCCGCCCCAGCCTCGGATTATCCGGGGGATATTCCGCTCCCACACAGAAGGTCGCGTCGTGGCTCCCTTAGCAACTTCTCCTGAGGGGCGGATTATCCGTTCCCCTTTTTGGGGCGGATTATCCGGCTCAGGAAAAAACACCGGCCTTGGCCGGACAATCCGAAGGAAAGTCCGCCCCCTCTCTCAGTGACGCGCATGCCAACTTTTTGGGGAGGGGCGGATTATCCGGCCCGAGTAAACTCTTCGGCCCTGGCTGGATAATCCGATAGATTATCCGCCCCCACATAGAGACTCACACCGTGTCCACCTTTGGCAAAAATGTCAGGCCGGATTATTCGGCCCTTGACAGGGGTGGATTATCCGTCCCCCCCCCCCAATAACAGGTTTTCCAGCTTTCCATGAGACACTTATCTGCAGCACTTAGCACACATGAGATACTCCATGGTATTGTTATCTAACACACAAAACACTAGAGATCATGAAATGTTCTTTCAACTATGTAGTTCATTCGTGGTTTGCATTCCTTATCTACAATTTCACAGATGATGCCATTATAATTTCTATCTGGTTCATTTTTAGATACGAAAGTAACTGCATGCCATTGTGTAGGTCACCCCAAATTCTCAGTCACCCAACGTCTCTTGCATTATAGGATATACAACTATTTATATATATATTTGTTGAAATGATCTGGCTAGTTTATATTTGTTGAAATTCTACGAAAAACTTTGTTCATTGCTCATTTCATTATAGGTATACTTGTTTAATGCTTGCTTATCTTGTTTGTTTGACGTGTTGGTCAATAATTGAACCATGGACCAGTAGTAAACTCAAGTTCATAACTCTTGTCATATCAGTCAAATAAGTAGTTTCAATTTTTTTGATAATGAAGATGGTTGTTTGTTTGTCTTGTTTGTTGTATTAGTTTGTTATTACTTAGTTTTAGACTACAATTATTGTTATCGTCACCAAAGAGGGGGTTGCATGATCATGTCTCAAGGTGGTTTTTCCATGTAGCTGCCGTACTTAAAAGGGAGATTCTATTGATAGATTGAAAAGGCAAATTGAGAAGGCTCGGTCTCGATTGGCAACTAAAATGCTAAATTTTCTTACTCTTCAGTTTGTTGATATGTAATAATTTTAAGAATTTTGCACCTAATGTAATATCTAGGTAAATCGCATAGGCCATGTAGCATTTATTTGACGTTGTCCCCACCTGGCGGTAGGTGATACCATTACTGGGTCGATTGGGCTTTGGTATTAGCCCGTTATGTACTGGATCGACGATGAACAGTAATGATGCTTGCTGATGGTCCGTATGCACTTTTTTTATTGTTGCGATTGGCGTAGGTCTCAGAAAGGCAAAAAATTAAACTGCATAATAGTGATGGGCCTCACGTGCAAAAGGCCGAAAAAGGCACCATGAACGGGCTCCATGAAAATAAAAGGCCAAAGTAGTATAAGACCAGAATCATAGCAGGTCGCAAAGCGAGAAAAAGCCCACGTCCTTACAAGGACGAACAGTGAAATGCTTGAACAGTAACATGCCTGAATAGGAAAATGTCAGAATTGTAGAAGGCTAGAACAGTAGCGGGCTTTCTCATAAAATAGGCCATTAGTAGGCGGCCCACCGCTGGAAGGCCTGAACTATAAAAGGACAGAACACTAATGGACCGTCTCACACATGGACCTTTAGTGGGCGGCTGTCCACGGGCTTTAAGAACAGTGATGGGCGTATCTCAGGCTTCTAATGGGTCGCACAGTGCTGGATCAAACTCAGCGTTACACATGCCGAAACAGTAACGGACCGAAAAGTTAACAGGACACAACTGGGTTGCAAAGTGATGGGATCCTTCAATCAACGTATGCCTCGGGGTAGGCCAAAACAGAACAGGCCCAATACCGATCGCTGGCAGCCCTGATCGCTAGAAGGCGAGTAGGCGCAGGACGCGCACGCGCGAGTTACGTGCGATGCCACGCATACGCATCTGCCAGGATCGCGTGTCCTGGGGGCGGTGCGGCTCGCGATCTCCCTTCCTTCTCCCCTCCTCGACGCGACGGCTCTGCTCCTGACTCTTCGGCCGGAGACACTCAATAACACCAGCAGCAGCAGGCTCTGATCGGCTGATCGGCAGACGGCACTCGACAGACGACAGACAACGGCTGATCCGATCCTCTCTACGTCCTGGTATATTAAATCTCAGCCTTGTCGCTTATCGAGTCTTTTGCGTTTTGCCTTTTATTTTTCTATTTCTTTTTAATTCTTTATATGATGTAGTCGGTTCCTTTGTAATTTTAGGTGTTATGGCGCCAAGACAAATGTCTAGTGGTGCGAAAAGAAATAAACGGAAACGAAAGATTGAACTTATTCAATAAAAATAGGTGCTTTAAAAAAGTATTTTTCGGCAGCAAGTAGTGTTAATGTCAATGATGATAATCAAAGTCAAGAATCTGAACCCGAACAAGATGATGATCATAATTCAAATACTGATGATGAGATCAACGAACAGTCCTCGTATGTGGTGGGTAAGTAACTAAATAGTTTCGATTTATGTATAAGCAAGTAACTAACTAATTGTAGTTTCTTGAATTTAAATGTAGATCTTGATGCTTCTGAGGACAAATTTGCAGCAATATTATCATTGAAATTATTTCTTATTTAAGGTAATCAAACTAGCAACAAATACTAATTATATTTTAAGACTAAAATGTATTGTTGGATGTTAACTTTTATTTTGATAGTGACAGTAGATACATATAATAATTTTTCTTAATATATCTATATATACATTAACCTTAGAGGCCCATGACGTCGACTTTGCCTAGGACCCTCAAAAACATAGAGCCGGCCCTGATGATAATGGAGGGGGTATGATAATGATACACCATACCAAACATCCAGGGAACAACTTAGTTCTAAAATACGTACTTTGTGATGTTTGATGCATCACAGGTTCAGAATTACTCACTTTGTTCCAGATTAGATCTTGCGAATTTGTTTAGGTTCACATGTATTTATACATTAAACGCGTCTAGATATATGCGTATCTAAATAAATCTTTGAAAAGCAATTTGAAACAGTGAAAGTACTACCTGTCTTTCATATTATAGTACTCTCTGTTTCGAAAAGGATATTACAAATTTATCTAAATTTAAATGTATCTAGACAAATCTGTGATATCTTTTTTGAGACGGAAGGAGTACTTTTTGACAAACTAATTTAATTTTCTTATAATACTCTCTCTATCCTAAAAAGGATGTTGCGATTTGACTAAATAAATGTATCTATACACGTTTTTTGCGAAATTCCACCAATTTCTTGAAAATCATCAACAGTAGTACAAAGAGACGCAAAAGTAATAAAAATTACAAATAGGTCACTGGACCACCTAGCGATGACTACAGCCACTAGCGCGAGCCGAAGACGCGCCGCCGTCCTCGCCCCTCCATCACCAAAGTCGGGCAAAGCTTGTCGTAGTAGAGCTTGTTGTAGTAGACAGACGGGAAGTCGTCGTGCTAAGGCACAAAGGACCAGCACACCAGAGCAGCAACCATATCCAAAGGTGACAACCATAGATCAAAAGAGACTGACCTTGAATCACACCAACGAACACGAAGACGGACTGGATCCCGGGAGATCCACCGGACAAACGACTCCACGCGCTCTCCGCTGGCACTAGATGCACCACCGGAGCGAGGATAAAGCGGGGAGGACCTTATTCTGACTCCAGGAGGTAGCCGTCGCCTCAACATCTCGAAGAAGACATAAAAAAAGCTAAACGAACAACGAAAAACCTCCCACCGGTGAGAGGCCATGGTCCACCACACCTCCAAGGCCCTAAGCCCACAGGAGGCGGAGCGGACCGGCGATATCGCCGGCGAGAGGGACGAAACCCTAGATGGGTTTTAGCTTTTTTCCTCTCTTGCCGGCGGCTACGTACCGCTTCGTCCGTGTGTTTATCCCGTATGCTTTTCTACCTTCTATACACGTTAGTGTTAAGATAAATATAAATCTAATCTGCGACATTCTTTTTGGGCGGAGAAGGAGTACGAAACATAGGTAGGGTGTCAGGTGGGATCCCGCCAAAATTCCACTTCTAGTTCATTTGCCAAAATCTAGTTCAATTTTTTTTTCAAAATTTACACTAGTTTTTGACAAATGAACTAGAAGTGAGATTTAGGTGGGATCCCACTTGACACCCTAAACATAGGTAGTACTTGCGTGTATAACTCAATACATTTCAAAAGCTCATGGACTATTATTTTCCTAGGGTTGAAAGTTGAAACCAAGAGTATACTCATGGACTCGGTGTCCTCTAAAAAAACTAATGGACTCAGCGTTTCGCCCATCCAGCGGATCGTAATGCACCGAGTACGTGCGCGAGATGGAGTAGGTCAACAAAAATGGTGGTCGATCATAATGTACGTGTACGTGTGCATGGCCGGCCGGCACACGTATCGAAGTGCTGCATGGGCTTCGGTCGCATTGATACTGTAACGCACTACGTACCCCTAACCATAGCCGATGGGTTCCATGATGTGTGTGTAATAACTCGTGCAGAAACTGAGAGCGGAAAACACCAAAGCGCGCGTACATGTGCACGAGTTAAATACCCGTATAAATGGATCGCTGGCGCCGCTCGAAAGATGAAATGCCGCGAGGCTCCAGTGCTAACACTCGGCCCAGTAAATCCTTCGATTCGTCTAAGGCCCATATACCTACCGCAGTTCTTCCGCATAACGCTGCTCCGGTTTTGTATTGAGCCAATTCGCAGCCCATAAGTGTGAAACCCATATTCCCAGTGCTATGTGGGTGCTTAAAACCTATACACCGACCAAGTCGACCGTTACCGCGCGGTATGGCCCGGTCTGACCGGCCGAGTTCGAAGTTTTCCTGTTTTCGTTTCTTTTTTATTTTTCCCTTTTTCTATTCAGTTTTCTTTTTTATTTTTATAACATTTTTATGATTTTGAATTTTGTTCAGAATTTAAAAATATTCATATTTCGAAATTTATTCATATTTTTAAATTTTAAAAATATTCAGATTTGAAAATATGTTTAAATTTGAAAATGGTTTGGATTTGAAAACTGTTCAAAGGGGAAATATTTAGATTTAAAAATTTCCAATTTAAAAATTGATTTATTTTATAAATGTTCAAATTTTAAATTGTTCATATTTTGAATTTTTTTTATGTTTTTCAAATTTCCAACAGATAAAATTTAAAAATGTTCGGATTTGAAATCTGTTCAAAAGTTAATATTCAAACACTTTTATCTTATTTTGAAAAATAAAAAGTAATTAGGAAAAGACAAGAAAGGAAATAACATAAAAATATAAAAAAAGGCATGCTTTGTCAAAAAAGGCCTGTTCTGTAAGAAATCCAAGCGTATGATAATATATTTTACCTCAAAAACCTTTCATTCGATTGTGGATTCCGGGTTACTCCTCTAGAGAGCGCTAAAAGCACATTCGACTGAAACAAGCAAAAGATGACAGCAGTCGCAAGATAATTATAGTCTCCATTCAAGTCTACGACTCGAATAGGCACTCGGGGGCTACTCCCATAGGGAGCGCTGGCCGTGCACCCTATGATTTTTTTCTTATGCGTAACTGTGTGTTAACTGCGTCCACACTCAAAAGCTTTGGCGGCTCCGCCTCATATTTTCCCTACAAAGAGATCACGTCTCCTGGGCCACCCGAATCATCTCCGTGATGATAAAATTTGGATGTCACGCTTGCGGCGTGAGGATAAGACATAAAGAAGGCTTGACAACGCACCAGCTGCGCTCTACTAGAAATAATCCGTGCCTGCATGTACGATGAAGTAAGCCTTGATGGACGCGTCGAGTGCTCACATTTATACACTGGAATTCGACTCTATAAGACCTCCGCGGCCTGAGTCGAATTATGTCATCACTTTTCCAAATGCGAGTCCGGGGACTTGAGTTTGAGTATTGCGTTGTTTTGTCCTAAGGCAGTTAACTGATCCCGATACATCGAATAAATCAGGAACGTATATCTACAATCCCTATGATACAAATTAGAGCACTCGAAAATATGCTTAGATGTGCACTCGGAAGACTTCATAAGTCTCCACTCGAATCTGCGATTCAACCGGACACTCGGGGGCTACTGACATGGGCATACCTTACAGGTACTCGAGTTTGGCATATACGGTCCAGTCAAGCAGAAGCCCACGACCTTACCAGGGTCCAATCAAAGATTCGGGCGACCTAAGGAGACTCCGACTACTTACGACACACGGCGAGCTCAAGATAGAAAGTTTAAAAGGACAAACCCTAACTTGTAACCGATTCGATCTGCTACCTGAGACCTAGCCTATCTATATAAAGGCTAGGAGGGGCGGCGAGAAGGACAATCACAACCCTAGTTTCCACAACATCGTCAGATTATGTCTACGCACCCCCTGTAACTTTCGACTCCCTCAATAATTCCAAGAGCAGATAAGCAAGAGTAGGGTCCTCTACGAGGCCTGAACCTGGATAACATTGCATCTCTGTGTGCTTGTTTGCTAGCCGATTGATATCTCCAGCGCTCACTTCTTCTCCAAAATCCAAATCCATAACAATGAACATCGATGAGTTTAACCCTCGTCGCTAGGGGTTGGTGTTTTCCATCACTTCATAAGTGATCTCGTTGTCAGTTGACATGGTAAAGTCCATGATCGGAAAACCACGATCATCAGCTGTCCAACGAACTAGTCTAGAGGATATTAGGGACCTGGTTTGTTTATATATCTCACATGTATTAATGTTTCTACTTAATACAGTTATAGCATGATACAAAATTATTACGAACTAATAAGATATGTCAATTAAAACATCTTTATTATTGGCCTCTAGGGCATATCTCTAGAGTCTAGATGTTTAGTTTCATTGCCCGTTAATTTTTATTTCCGTTCTTATGTTTGGAGATTTTTAGACAGATTTTGTTAAACTCATCGCACACGATTGACCAATTCTAGTGAGGTAGGAGATATTACTACTTATGATTGATTTTGGGAGTCAAGAAGGATTGACCTTAGTCTCTAGAGTATATTGGTTACCAATGCTTCCAAACAAACACCCAGCTTGAACTTACATTTTTTTGGACCTGGGTATCACATTCAGTCACCAACGCATTTTCCTTAACTCTGATTTATCATGTGATGAAGAAATTTTCTTTGATGAGTAGCTTCACTATAAAATAGCTCTATTGTTACCATTAATTTTATGGTGTATTGATACCATTAAGTGTAAATATACTTTCACTATAAAATAGCTCTATTGTTTAGGAACATCGAACACAATTAAGGTACACACATGCCTCGCCATCTCGACATAAACATCGTCTTTCTGTAATGAAATATTCTACTCCCTCCGTCTAAAAATAAGTGACTGCATTTGTCTAGATTCGTATAAATCTAATACCTTTTTATGTATAGATATATGCGAATCTAAACAAACTCAAGTCACTTATTTCTAAATGGAAGGGAGTATGATAATGAAACACCATGTCAAACATCCAGGAAACACCGAATACAACTTAGCTAATCCAACTTAGTTCTAAAATACGTATGCATCACGGGTTTAGAATTACTCACTTTGTTCCAAATTAGATGTTTCGAATTTGTTTAGATTCACATGTATTTATACACTAAACACGTCTAGATATATACGTATTTAGACAAATCCATGAAAAGCAATTTGAAACCATGGAAGTACTACCTCTATATGTTTCATATTGTAGTACTCGCTCTCTCCCGAAAAAAATATCATAAATTTGTCTAAATTTAAATGTGTGTAGACTGTAGATACATCCAAATTTAGGTAAATCTGTGACATCTTTTTCAGACAAAGGGAGTATGTTTTGACAAACTAATTTAATTTGCTTATAATACCCATCTGTCCTAAAAAAACATGTTGCGGATCTGTCTAGATAAGTATGTATCAATACACGCTAGTGTTAATATAAATATACTAGTACGCTGGTACTTGCACAGCACGTCCAAAGTATGCATTGGTAAAAAGTTTGGGGACGAACTTTAAAGGAAATAGTAACACATGGTCCTTTGAAAAATGAAACAAAACAAACATAATGTTTTGATTTTTTTTGTTTGTATGTAAAGCTATTGTAACTGATCGTACAATATGTGCTTTTGATGCGAGAAAACAGCATTCTGTACCACAGGAATTCTAGTAGTTACGCTTTGCTGTTGGAAAACCGTTTTTATGAATGCAAACATTGGTAGAAGATATACACACTGTCTGACATTATTAATACTTTCTCTGATCTATATTCTAAATACATCTGAATCTAGACAAATTCAAGTCAAGTAATATAGGTCGGAGGGAGTACATACATACGGGCTAATGCTTAACTTTTTTTTTGTTGTAAAGGGGCAAGTGTAATACTCTAATCACAAGGAGGCATTACTATAAACTAATGTACTGTTAACACTGCTTTGTTCTGTACAAACGGACGGAAAAAATTACGGAAGACAATAGCTACACGACACCCTTGCACAATGGTATTCTTCTAGCTTCTCGCTGCTTCTTCCGGTCCAAAAAGAATTTCTCCTTCATGGAGATACTTGGGGACGTCGCTGTTCCTGAGAAAGGCTTTGCATGTATGGGGTTTTTCATGTCAACGTATGGAGCTGGGCGGAGCAACAACCTACAGCGAAAAGAATCTTGGGGGGCCTGGATTTCTCTAGAATGTACAGATGTACTGGTTTGGTACTGTAGAAGCGAATCCCTTCACTCTAGACCGTAGGATTGACTCTCATCAATGGTTAAAATTGCTTCTCCGGCTTAGAATTCAAAATTTTAAAACTGTCACGTTATAGTAGTAGAGAAAACTAATCCGTGACATTCTTGTTGGGGGGAGGAGTAGAAGGAGTATGAAACATATAGCTAGTACTTAGTGTAACTCAATACATTTCAAAAGCTCATGGACTATTATTTTCCTCGGGTTGAAAGTTAAAACCAAGAGCATAATCGTGGACTCGGTGTCCTCTAAAAATAAAACCCATGGACTCAGCGTTTCGCCCGTCCAGCGGATCGTAATGTACACCGAGTACGTGCGCAGGATGGAAGTAGGTCAACAAAAATGGTGGTCGATCATAATGTACGTGTACGTGTGCACGGCCGGCCGACACACGTATCGAAGTGCTGCATGGGCTTCGGTCGCATTGATACTGTAACGTACTACGTACCCCCAGGCCACAACAATAGCCGATGGGTTCCGTGATGTGTGTGTAATAACTCGTGCAGAAACTGAGAGCGGAAAACACCAAAGCGTGCGTACGTGTGCACGAGTTAAATACTCGTATAAATGGATTGCTGGCGCCCTCAAGAAAGATGAAATGCCGGGAGGCTCCAGTGCTAACACTCGACCCAGTAAATCCTTCGATTCCTCTAAGGCCCATATACCTACCGCAGTTCGTCCGCATAACGCTGCTCCGGTTTTGTATTGAGCCAATTCGCAGCCCATAAGTGTGAAACCCACATTCCCAGTGCTATGTGGGTGCTTCCTGTTAGAAAAACCTATACGCTGACCAAGTCGACCGTTATCGCGCGGTATGGGCCGGCCTGGCCGGCCGAGTTCGAAGTTTTCCCTGTTTTGGTTTCTTTTTTATTTTTCCCTTTTTCTATTCAGTTTTCTTTTCTGAATTCTTTTTTATTTTTTACAACATTTTTATGATTTTGAATTTTGTTCAGAATTTAAAAATATTCAGATTTCGAAATTTATTCATATTTTTAAATTTTAATAATATTCAGATTTGAAAATTTGTTTAGATTTGAAAATGGTTTGGATTTGAAAACTGTTCAAAGGGGAAATATTTAGATTTAAAAAATTCCAATTTAAAAATTGATTTATTTTATAAATGTTCAAATTTTAAATTGTTCATATTTTGAATTTTTATTATTTTTATTTCAAATTTCAAACAGATAAATTTAAAAATGTTCAGATTTGAAATCTGTTCAAAAGTTAATATTCAAACACTTTTAACTTATTTTGAAAAATAAAAAGTAATTAGGAAAAGACAAGAAACAAAATAACAGAAAAATGTAAAAAAGGCCTGCTTTGTCGTGGCCCAACGGCGCGGCGAGCAGGTGTGCGACGCACACATGTGTTTGGCCGGCCCGAACTAGCCTTTTCTTGTTTTTTCCTTGTTGGCATTTCTCTATTGTTTTTCATTTTTTTAAATCTTAAAATCTTTTCAAAAACTAAAACATCTTTTAGACAATCCTTTTTGAAATATGAACATTTTTACAAATGAACAAATTTCCCAAAAACTAAACAATTTTCAATTCTAAAACAAATTTATATTTGAATTTTGTTAAATTTAAATAATTTGCATATTATATTTTAATAATTTTAAATTTGAAACAAATCTTCAAATTTGAACAGTTTCGGATTTGAACAGTTTTTGTACTTGAACATTTTCCAAATATTTTTTTTGCAAAATAAAAATGAATAAAAGGAAGAAAAAATTCGTAAAAAGTAATAGTTATAAAAATAAAGAAAAGAAAAAATTTAAAGGGGAAAGGCCAGCCCATACCGCGCGTAGAAGAAAAGGAAATCGTAAAAAGTAGCGGTAGAAAAATTGTAGGAAAAAATAAAATAAAAAGAATAAGAAAAAGGAAAAGGTGAAATTGTGGAGAACGACTGGGCCACTCCATGTCACGCGCGGCATGTACTGACCTGGTAGACATATAGGATTTACAGTTCTACTCCCCCTTTTTCAAAATGTAAGGTCTTTTTTTTTCGAAAAACATGTATCTAGACGTATTTTAGCGTATAGATTGAAACTAGTCCGAACCTGCACACTAAAGACGTTTACATACATCCGTTTTAAATATATTATATTTTAAAACAGAGAGAATATGATAATGGTATATGGTATTACAATGTGCGATTTGCTCTCTTTTTTCCCGAGAAAGCCTCCCACGTGTGGAAATAATGGCTTCTCGCTAGTGATGGATTTTGCAACGTTCTCCAACAATCGAACGTGCACGCCGGTTGTTGCGTGCTGCTGCCTGCAGCACAGGCACAGCTATGGTTTTTGCTCGGACGCACCAATGTGCCGTCGTCCTCAGAACTCAGATGATGCTCCCCTTCACCGGCCGGCGTCCGGAGTCGGCTACAACTACAAGTAGAATAATCCCATGGATGCACCCGTCCGCGTCAGTGTCACGGTCGACGTCAACAGTCTCGCTCCAACTTATACTATCAGCTGGACGTACTTACTTACTTACGAGTGGGATGGATCAGCGTCCTCGGTCCTTCACTAGTTCCAGGCTGCGATCGGACAAAGCTGCGTACAGGTGAAGTCTGTTTTGCTAGCTGCTGCTGCATACTGTGCTGTCGCGTTCATATCAGCTTCATTTTAACAGTTGTGAGGCCTGGACAAGGAGATAGATCAATCAGGGAGCTCGATCCTTGAGGCTGCAATTGGACAAAGCCGCGTGCAGATGAAACTTTCTTCTGCAGCTGTCGCGGTCGTTTCAACAGTTGTCAACTGGTCAGGGAACTAGCTAGATTAGGTTGAAATATAGTCTACTTTTACAGGAGTTTCGGTCCCACCAGCAAATCACATCCCACTGACTACTCCGTTCCACAATATAAGACTTTTTACCAAACTGTTTTAACTTTTTAAAAGGGTTTATATTATGGAACGGAGGGAGTACTACATACCCAACAAATTAAAGAGGA
Organism: Avena insularis; assembly: GCA_023614405.1. NCBI lineage: Eukaryota > Viridiplantae > Streptophyta > Magnoliopsida > Poales > Poaceae > Avena > Avena insularis. The sequence continues at coordinate 316,587,540 of CM042692.1, read as the reverse complement.
AATTGGGGTTCTTAAGAGCAAAATGTGGTATCTGCACACACACCCATCCCTGATGTGCTGTATGGTCGCTGAAAGGAATTTTGGCAACCACCCAACTGAAAGGGTGTGATGGTTACGCTCTTTTTTATGTTCTATATATGGTGGACGAAGCTTCTTACGAGTTATGTGAGTACTAAAATATACGGGTTTTTTTTTCATCTAGTCAACCGTGATCCATGTGGTCGATCATCATGTGCAAACCGCAAGATCCAAGATTATTACCTCGCTTGCAGGAATTTCGCACGCGACCAGACTCGTTCCTTTGTTCAGCTCTCGACACTCCGTGAGGACGTTTCATATGCGCCTGTCCTATTTGTGCACCCGAGGTAAAATGTACACGTATAAAGTAGTATAAAATCCTGAAAATAAATTGGCACAGAGATAAGCAGCATATCTATCATGCCACAGAATTTCAATTTCGAATCCTGCCCACAGGCCACGGCTCAAGAATGAAAATGGCAAATCATAATATGATTAGTACTTATTTCAAGTGGGGTTGTGAACTGACCCATCAATACCAGAAGAGCTAAATTTGTTGCTTTTGTTTCTCGAAATGTATTTCATATTTTATTTAAAAATCTGTCAATTGAATGATGTAAATTATATTTGTATGGTAAATTATTTTCACATTTGTTAATAATTTCTTTCATGTATTTTTCACCTTTTTTAGGGATCATCTATTGTTTTTACCTATGTTACACTTCAATTTTTGCACCACAGAGGTGGTGTGTAGGATAGGTTCTCAAAAAGAGAAGGAAGTAAAAAAGACTAGAAGCAAGAGTTCAAACTTTTTTTTTTTGTTGCTACGGCCTCAGTTTGCATTTTGTACCGGAACCTCAAATTACTAGATACGGCAAAATTTATGCAACCTGAAAAAAATTGAAGCATGACATGGTAGATAAGGAATTATGGCATGTTCCTCTTGCAGATGACAATATTTAATTTGGAAGGATTGAAACCGTTTTTCCAACACAAGCACGCGTACAGGTTATGGAGGTGTCTTTGTCACTAAATAAGGCATCTCAAAGGAAGCCAACCTTGTTCAAAAAAGGAATGAAGCTAGCTTCTTATTGTGATCGTTTTGTTTTTTATGTGACCCTTATAGTGCACCACATATAAATTTTGCATTGATTTATTTCTTTCATATGAATGAAATGGAAGTGGTTGTGCGTTTCTCCTCTCTTCTAGGATTTAGCTGGCATTGTTGATAGATTTATTGTGAATTTCTTGTCAGCATTTTCCAAAGGATCTCATCTGATTTCATATACAGCCATGTGTGATGGTTTACGCAATGTGAAGACTTGTATCTTCACAGATCCCAACATGATACATAAGGAATTATGACATGTTTCTCTTATATGTGACAATATTTATTTTGGAACAATCGAAACTATCATATATTTCCAACACAAGCGCACCTAGAGGTTCCCGAGGTGGTTTTGTCGCCAAAGAAGGCATCTAAAAGGAAGCTAGCTTCTCATTGTGATTGTTTTGTGTTTTTTCTGTGACCACTATTGTCGAGGTACATATGGAATTCACCTTCTGGTTTTTGTTGCGAAAAACTCATTAGTTTGTTCAGAATTATCAAACGTTACGGTCTCATTTTTCATTTCACACATGGCCCGATAATTCTACATAATGCCATGTGTAAGGGTTTACGCAATGGGAAGACCCACCATCTTTCAGAACTGTATAGGGTGTATTCCTATTTTATGTGACAATATTTGATTTGGAAATATCGAAATGACATATTTTTCCAACACATGCGCCTAGTGGTTGTCCAGATGGCTTATGTCACCAAAGAAAGCATCTCAAAGGAAGCTAGCTTCTCATGGTGATCGTTTTGGTTTTTTATGTAACCATTACCATCCAGGTACATATTGAAGTCACCTTCTGTTTTTTATTATGAAAACAAACATTAGTTCTGCATTTTCTGATGTTTCTGTCTGATTTTGAATTGCAGAGAGTGCCTCAATTTTCTACATAAACCCATGTGTGATGGTTTAGGCAATGTGAATACCCACAATTTTCTAGAACTATATATGATATGTTTGTCTTGTATGTGAAAATATTTGATATGGAAAAATCAAAATGACATATTTTTCCAACACAAGCGCACCTAGAGGTTCTGGAGGTGGCTTTTTTCGCCAAAGAAGGCACCTATAAGGAAGCTAGCTCTCATCGTGGTCTACTTTTTGTGACCATTGCCATCTAGGTACATATGGAATTCACCTACTATTTTTTGTGAAAAAAAATCATTGATTTGTTCTGCATTTTTTTATGTCACGATCTTGGTTTTTTATTTCACACATGACCTCAAATTTCTATATAAGTCCATTTGTGTTGGTTTACTCAATGGAATTTTTCGGTACTATATATGACATGTTTCTCTTGTATTTGACTATATTTGATTTGGAAAGATCGAAATGACATATTTTTCCAATAAGCACACCTAGAGGTTGTGGGGATGGATTTTGTCTCCAAAGAAGGCATCTTTAAGGAACCTAGCTTCTCGTCGTGATCGTTTTGGTTTTTTATATAACCTTTACCGTCTGGGTACATATGGAATTCACCTTCTGATATTTTGTTGTGAAAAAATGATTAGTTTGTTCTGCATTTTGTGATGTTACTGTCTTATTTTGCATTTCACACTAGGCGCCAAATTTCTTCATAAAGCCATGTGCGATAGTTTACGCAATGGTAAGGCTTTTGTGGCCAAAGAAGACATCTGAAAGGAAGCTAGCTTCTCATCGTGATCGTTTTCATTATTTTGTGCAACATGTAAAGACTTTTATCTTTATCGAAAAAATGTACAGAATTTTGTACATATGAAATTCGCCCCTTTTAAATGCTTTTTCTTAATCTTAATCAAATTGTAGTGTTCTGTTGTTCTCCTCTATCCTAGAATAGACAATAGAGATTATGAGCATGATTTTTCACTGGATGTAAATGGTGCGAAAGCGCCGGAACATGTGATGCTTGCGTTGGATACATCAAATCCTCCCCCCAATGCTATTGCTGGAGGATTTGGAAAGGGATCTTGCATTTGCACTTCATCGCAGTCGCCACCCACTGCGGTCAGCAGCTCCCCTGCAGCAGCCCTCCTCTGCTCTCTCTCTCTCTCTACTTCTCTACCCTGCATCCGTCTGCAGAGTATAGCTCGCCCATCGCTCCATGTGTTCTCCCCCATACTTTCTTTAATTGCACACATATCTCTCTCTCTCTCTCTCACCAGATCTCTTCGTCTCCACAACCACTTTCTCCCTGTACTCTACCCTCGCTCTCCACAGGCACGGAGGCCTCTAGTCGATCGAGCTGATTCACTGCATTGTTCGCCCCGTCCGTGCGATCCGATGGGCAAGAAAGGGGCTCTCACGTCCGTCTTCTCCAGGTCCAGGTCTAGGTCCGGCGTCGACTCCCCGCCCTGGCCGTGGCCTTCCTGCGGGGACCTGCAGACCGACTCCTTCCGCGCCGGCGGGGAGCCCTGCGCCTCGGCTGCTAGTGGCAGCAGGTGCGGCCCTGTCTCCGCGAGGCACCGCAAGCTGGTTGGTGCCGCCTGCGGCGAGATGTACAAGACAGTCAACTCCGTCTACTTGGACCCCGACGGCGGCGAGTCGTGCTCGGGCACCAACGCGGGCGAGGACGTCGAGGAGGAATGGGTGGTGGAGGAGGACGACGGCTTCTCGACGGCCACTGCGTGCGCCGAGGAGGAGTGGTCGGAGGCCGTGATCCGCAGCCTCAGCCGGACCACGTCGTCCACCCACCGCTTCTTCTTCGACAAGGGCCGGCCGGCGACCAACTCCATCCTGCCCGCGGCTGCGGCTGCGGCTGCGGCCTCGGCTTCGTCGGCAGCCGGTAGTACGTCATCGAAGGAAGCGGCGGCGCTGTCCGCGAAGGAGAAGCAGCCAGGACCAGGAAATGGTGGCAAGTCGCTGGTGGCGGAGGAGAGCGTGGCCGTGGCGGTGGAGTCGGCAGACCCGTACCAGGACTTCCTGGCGTCCATGGAGGAGATGGTGGCCGCGCACGGGCTGCGTGGCTGGGACGCGCTGGAGGAGCTCCTGGTGTGGTACCTCCGGGTCAACGCCAAGCGCCACCACCCGCTCATCGTCAGCGCGTTCGTCAACCTGCTCCTCGGCCTCACCGGCACGCCGTCCGCCACCTCAACGACGACCACGACGGTTACTACGTCGAGTAGCAGCACAAGTACCAGTAGCAGTGCGAGTATTGGTAGCAGTAAGAGCACGAGTACGAGAACTACTACCGCTAGTACCGGTGATGACGTGATTGCCGCGGTAGCAGCAACAACGGAGCAATGCGGTGGCGGGAAGAAAGCTTCTGCGTCTTGCTCCTCGTCGTCGTCTTCTACGTGCGTCCCGTCTGGCCTCGACGAGGCCGGCCGTGGAGAAGAATAGTCGTCGACCCATCATAGATCACACCCATAATCAGCAACTACTAATCTGCATGCATGTGATTTTTGGTTGTGGAGATTTCGATTTGTTGATGCACTCGGCCATGGATGCCCTGATGATCGAGTAACAATAGGAGTAGGAATACTAGTCTAGTTTGGAATATACTACTTTTCTCTTAATTCGTGCATGTTCTTCTTTAAAGATCACATGGCTAGGCAGCTGACTCAAAAAAAAAAAAATCCCCTTTGATTAATTTGGAGGCATGAATATGCCAAAATCGGTCACCGACGTGATTACGTCGATCTCGATGACACGAACTAACAATGCATAAGTAGCTTGCGTGCACAGTGCTGCACAGTACGTGGAAAGCCATGATTTCGGCGAGCAACCGACGGCTGCCAGCGACCACCGTGACGGGTCGTCATCTTCGTCGTGAACGAGAGGGACTATGCTCGATCGGATTCAATGCGAGCAGGGAGCGGTCCTCTCCTGCTCCTGCATCAATGCGTGCGTGCGTGTATACATGAACCTGCAGGCCTACACTGCAGAGCTGCACCTCCTGGTCATCCTAGTAATGGTTTTTTCGATCTAAAAAAAAGTAAGTACCAATGTTTTTTTCTATCGGTAACTCCCATGTAATGCTGGCCATCGGGACTGGATTTTTGGGCCAGCCCGAGGCACCAGAAAAAAGCCCGGCCTAAAGCACAGCCCAACATGGCTAAATCGGGCCGGGCCAAGCCTGAGGCCCGCAGTGGGCAGGGCTTTATTTTGTTTCTACGCACGTGGTCTGGCCAGAGCCCGGCACGATTTTTTTTCTGAATTTTATATAATTTTATTCATAACAGTATTTCAAATAAATAGCCCAAAAATAAATGACATGTGAAATAGGAGAAATCATGGTTACAGGATGTACATGTACTATGTTCTTAAACCAGGCATCATTCCTTACTTACCAAAATAATCCAAAGTACCCAGCAAGACCAACAACTATTAAATCCTGAAAGTTCTTTCTAAAACCAAGTACCCAACCACAAACATCTTCCATCTTAGAAGGTAAATTTCTGATATCTAGGGTACAAGCTACAACATCCCAAATATATCTAGCTAAAGCACACTTAAAAAACAAATAATTCATTGTTTCTTGCATTGGCAATATTTACAAGAATCATTGTAACACTCTCGAATCGGCCCTATGCAAGTTTTAGCGCTTCCCGCCAAACCCGCATAGAAACGATTCAAGGACGCCCACCAGGCACTTGCGTGCGAGTGGAGAACAAAGTAATATCATTACACATTAGTCCACGATGGAACCCACAGAACATATATATATATATATATATATATATATATATATACAACAACGACTCCATGAGTCAACAATATAGATATACTATACAAAGATCCAAATAACCTTGAAAACGATAGAGCGTCCGACTACGAACAAGATGCAAATGGGGCTAAGAGCCCTGAAGAATAAGCAATGGCGTCCATAACCCTGCCCAGGCCAAGCCGGAAGGGTAATCCTGCTAACGACGTCGATCTCAAACCTGCTAAAACAAAAGGAGTGCCGACAAAGGGCAAAGGAAAAACATGAGCGTCAGTACTGAGGCCAGTACACGGCGAGACTAGAATTCGGCGGCTCTCGCCTACATAGGTATGGTGGACTGAAGCGGCAGCGCAAGAACACTAAACAACCTATAGAGACTCAGTAAAACTGGCGGCTATTAGAGAGGGATAAGAAAGACCTATTCGGATCCAACCTAGTACTAACACCAAACATACCCATCCTGGCATTTCCCCTTCGATACCAAACCGAGGAAGTCAAACCGAGGAACTCACACAGTTGGCAGTTTTATTCATTCCATTATAGTTGAAGCACTTACTAGTCCGATATAGATAGCATGAGTCATCCTAAAGCATAAGTAGTGGCCAATTTTAATTAACCATTCCGTGGTAGTTGGAACATTTACTAGTCAGATATAATTGTCCTGAGGAATCCCAAAACCCAGCAGTTGTTGGCACTTTTATCACATTCCATTGGAGTTGCAATACTTACTATGCAGATATAACAAGACACAAGGAACCCCAGCTCCACCAGTTGTTGGCATTTTTAATATCCATTCCTTTGTATTTGAATCTGATTACTAGTCACATATTAAGTCAAATTTATAGCACTACTTTAATTATGCTTGTCTATGATCAAGATAGTGTGCTCCAAGTCGTCCATAACCGCGGACACGGCTTTCAGAAAGATTTACCCTGCAGGGGTGCACAAATAGCAACACACACACGATCAACCTCGGAAAAACCAACTCAAAACCCAACGAGGCTTTCACGACAAAGCAATCACAGGATTCATAAAATATTTCAGGGGGCCACCCCACTAAGCTACCCGCAATGAAGTTGGACGGCTCCTGAACGGACCCAGGGTTTGTGACAATGGCTGTAAATGACTGGAAACCCGAAAGTGTGACTAGGCTTGTCGATACCGCGAAAACATTCCACGTTCCAAAACAGTACAGGTGCTCCACGCATAATCGTAAATAAAGCAGTAAGCATGGCATAAGTACAGGATAGTAATAAAGCCCCAAACTACTTGTGGCCCCAAGAAAGAAGAATGAATCAAGCTCTGGCTAAGGGGATTCATGGTCCCATATGCGGATAGTGCGATAGTCAAGGAACAGGTATCAAGTACCCGGGACCTACGGGACACAAGTGGACATGAAAAAACAAATAGCATATATTGTCCACTGGTGCCTCTTTGATTAGTTATCCCAGTAATTTAATAGTTGTGTTTAAAATCATGATCATCTCCACCATAAACATCTGCCAGCATTCCAACAACTGTGGTACTCGACAACACGAGATCGCACCTGAGCAAGCAACTACGACTCACAAGGCCAGCTATCTACCAAACAACAGGTATTAGGAGGTGTCCAGGGCAATATAGAGGCTGCACGGGATATAACTGGTGCACGGAAACTAAAGCATCGCGACACGGATAGCAATAGATCAACAGGAGGAAATAAAGACTACAAATGCAAAATAGGTAGAAGGTGGAGAGATGCTCGCCTAGGAAACACTGCCGAAGGTTCATATCCGGAGAACTTGTCGATACTCGCATCAACTCATCGGCCTATTCCGCGAAGAAGCAAACACTAGAAGAAACACCGGATGCAATATTTAATACTACGGCGGAAGATCCGGCATGCTTATGATATGATGCATGGCATGGCACAGATGCAGTGCAATCAGACAATATTAAGCGGAACCGGGGTCCCGATAATTAAATAGAGGGTTCGAGTTGTTTAGGTACCCCGCAATTTAAATGTTGTATGAACAAGGCAAAACATGGCATCGGTTTGCTACACCAATTTAAATGGAGTCCGGAATGAGACGAAGATATCCCGCATAAACACTCCATATTTAGTTATGAGGTGAATCGACATAATGCCCCAAACCCACATGATGAGATGTATGCAAGCATGAACAATTTAATATGCGACAGTTGATAATGTCATATTATAAAATAGGAGCTTAGGGTCACACATCTGGGTTTGGAAGATCTTGGTTTCGGGGGTTCGGGGTTCGACAGGGATCGGTCTTTGGACACCGGGAACGGGGCTCTAGGATCCGTGAGAAGATCTTAGCGTCCAGGGATCTCAGCATCTTCGGATACCGGGTTTAGGGGTCTTCGGTTTCGGCCCTCGGGTCTGTGTAGGCGGTCATGGCGTCCGGGAAGGCGATCTTGCGGTTTCTTCCGCGAAGGAGATCTTGGAGGTTTCCGGCTTGTCGGTGGTCTTGTCAACGATAAGATCTTGGCACGAGAGGGCACACGCGGCCGGACGGAGACCTTCGGGTGCACTCTGGTAGAAGATCTTAGAGCTCTTGGTGGCAACGGATTGTACCCATAAGTACAGATACATGTAGGATAAAACACAACACAAAACAAGACATGCTCGTGCGTTGGAGATGGCGACGGGGCAAACATTCACCATCTTCATGCAGGACCTCCACCACAGCTGCATGAAACAACGAAGGAGGGAAAATCTCCTGGCCAACGGGTCGGACTTGACCCGGTCGCACATGCGGTTCAGCTGGGCGGTGTAGCCATGGCCAGGGGAGCTACGCACGTGGCCAAGGCCTGACAAGGACGGCGTCAGCGAGTCAGCAGCCTGTGGCGGAGACGAGCGTGAGGAGACGAGGGCCAATGGCAACGAGGGGGCGAATGGCGCGACAGCTTGCGGGGCCACGACAAAGACACGCGCGCGAGGGCGCATCCGTGCAGGAAGAGGCCGCCGACGGCGGTGCTGTGGGCGTGGCTTCGGGGCATGCGTCAAGCCGTTGGTAAGGTCGGAGATAGGGGGTCGTGCAGGCAGAGCTTCGGCGATGCGGGTCTTGGCGGAGGAAGCGGCGATGGGCGTCACGACGGTACCTGGCAACAGCCGGAGAACGGAGGAAGCAGTGAGCGGCGAGGAACATGCGGCGGCGATCATGTGAGCGAGGCGAGGCTCCGAGGCGGTGGGGTTTATGACGAAGATGGCGCGCTTCGCCGGAGAGATGACGGCAAGGAGTGACGGCGACGGGGAGAGACGAGGGAGGCGCAGGCGGTAGCGGCCTTGCCTGCGGGTGACGAAGGGAGAGGAGGTGAGCTTGGTCGGATCACGGGAGATGAGGACGACGAGGGCGAGGTGGACCCGAAGGGAGACGCGGCGGCGGACGCCTGGGAGGAGCCGGGGTCGGCGGCCGGAGCGGGCGGGAGGTTGGTGGAGACGGGGCTCGGGGGAGGAAGGAGGAAGACGGGGTTGGTGGGGCGATGGGATCGAGGAGTGGGGTCGCGAGGAGGGGACGCGGTCACGGGGGCGCGTGGTGGGGCCAGATAGCGGGCAGGACGCGCATCAATCGAGGGGTAGGGGTACTGCAGTTCTCGGGGTTATCGGTCGTGGGGTAGGTCCACGTGGGGTATTGGGCTAACCGGTGTGGGGTGTGGTGTGGGTGTGCGGGCAGGTGGCGAGATGGAGTCGGGGTCTAGGGTAGGTGGGGTGGGGACGCGGGGTGATGTGGCAGGCTGGGAGTGGGCAGGGTGAGGTGGAGGGGTGCCAGGGTGGCGACGGATGGGGTAGGCGGCTGGGTTGGTGGGGCTGGCTAGGTTAGGTGGGGTTGTAGGCTGGCTGGCCGGGCCTTTGGCCTGGCCGGCTGCCTCCCCCTAAAAAAATACTTTTATTTTTATTTAACTTTTAAAATATTTTTATAAATAGTTTTTAGACAAATAAAATATTCAGGAAGACCTGGTTTTATGATTTGAAATTAAAGGAGGGCTAATTAAAAAAACAAAATAGGGTTTTGCAAAGTATTTTTATGAACAAACATGCATGATGATGTCATGATGATGCACAAAGTAGAAACAACGAGCGATTTTCTGGTAGTGGTTTTTGCGGGATGCCACAATTCGACACCACTAACAAGGGATCTCGCCCTCAAGATCCGCCTCATGGTATCGGGAAGAAGGCCGGCGATCTGAACCATCTTGCTTCGTGTAGATCCTCGCGACACCACTAACAAGAGGTCGATGTCCGTGATCGTCGAGAGAACACTCCGGGGAACAAAGGACGAAGGTAAAGGTATCCACAAATAAAGCCACCTCTAACTTCGATTGAAAAAGAGAACCGATGCATTCTCATCCACTTCAATGTACACGAGCAAATAGAGTGAGTAGTAGGCATGGGGGCCAATCCATCACGCACCCAAACTATTACTCCGCACAATCAGTAGAAAAACGTGCAACCATTCTTGGAATCAGACTGAAGATCTCGACAATCGAGGTTCGGGAACAGAAGAGTGATGCAGACTCTGCATCAGATCTGGCGTAGATGATGTCATCGCGTCGGAAAACACCGGAAGGCACAAACAAGGAACAAAGAATGGTACCATAGATAAAGGATCACTCAGATAGCATGAAATCCGGAGGTAGGAACACCGTTGCCAAAGGAGGAAGCGAAACCTTGAAGGTACGACGGAACCCAACCACGAGAAATCCTGGACTCGAAGAAACATAAGAGCAGATTAAAAACACACACAGGTAAGAGGAGAATAGCAGAGGGGTAAGGAGTAAAAGCAGACCTAATCAGATCTATCCAACCGTTTTTCCAAAATAGTTTGACACTCTACTACGGCCGTTAGCTAGGTTATCCTACAGGCTGGACTTGTGGGGTATCACAACTGCTGAGCTCTGATACCACTCTGTAACACCCTCGAATCGGCCCTATGCAAGTTTTAGCGCTTCCCGCCAAACCCGCATAGAAACAATTCAAGGACGCCCACCAGGCACTTGCGTGCGGGTGGAGAACGAAGTAATATCATTACACATTAGTCCACGATGGAACCCACAGAACATATATATATACAACAACGACTCCATGAGTCAAGAATACAGATATACTATACAAAGAACCAAATCACCTTGAAAACGATAGAGCGTCCGACTAAGGATAAGATGCAAATGGGGCTAAGAGCCCTGAAGAATAACCAATGGCGTCCATAACCCTGCCCAGGCCAAGCCGGAAGGGTAACCCTGCTAACGACATCGATCTCAAACCTGCTAAAACAAAAGGGGTGCCGACAAAGGGCAAAGGAAAAAGAGGAGTGTCGATACTGAGGCCAGTACACGGCGAGGCTAGAATTCGGCAGCTCTCACCTACATAGGTATGGTGGACTGAAGCGGCAGCGCAACAACACTAAACAACCTATAGAGACTCAGTAAAACTGGCGGCTATTAGAGAGGGATAAGAAAGACCTATTCGGATCCAACCTGATACTAACACCAAACATACCCATCCTGGCATTTCCCCTTCGATACCAAATCGAGGAAGTCAAACCGAGGAACTCACACGGTTGGTAGTTTTATTCATTCCATTATAGTTGAAGCACTTACTAGTTCGATATAGATAGCATGAGTCATCCTGAAGCATAGGTAGTGGGCAATTTTAATTAACCATTCCGTGGTAGTTGGAACATTTACTAGTCAGATATAATTGTCCTGAGGAATCCCAAAACCCAGCAGTTGTTGGCACTTTTATCACATTCTATTGGAGTTGCAATACTTACTAGGCAGATATAACAAGACACATGGAACCCCAGCTCCACCAGTTGTTGGCATTTTTAATATCCATTCCTTTGTATTTGAATCTGATTACTAGTCACATATTAAGTCAAATTTATAACACTACTTTAGTTATGCTTGTCTATGATCAAGATACTATGCTCCAAGTCGTCCATAACCGCGGACACGGCTTTCAGAAAGATTTACCCTGCAGGGGGTGCACAAATAGCAACACACATACGATCAACCTCGGAAAAACCAACTCAAAACCCAACGAGGCTTTCACGACAAAGCAATCACAGGATTCATAAAATATTTCAGGGGGCCACCCCACTAAGCTACCCGCAACAAAGTTGGCCGGCTCCGGAACGGACCCAGGGTTTGTGACAATGGTTGTAAACGACTGGGAACCCAAAAGTGTGACTGGCCTTGTCGATACCGCGAAAACATTCCACGTTCCAAAACAGTACAGGTGCTCCACGCACAATCGTAAATAAAGCAGTAAGCATGGCATAAGTACAGGATAGTAATAAAGCCCCAAACTACTTGTGGCCCCAAGAAATAAGAATGAATCAAGCTCTGGCTAAGGGAATTCATGGTCCCATATGCGGATAGTGCGATAGTTAAGGAACAGGTATCAAGTACTCGGGGCCTACGGGACACAAGTGGACATGAAAAACCAAATAGCATATATTGTCCACCGGTGCCTCTTTCATTAGTTATCCCAGAAATTTATTAGTTGTGTTTAAAATCATGATCATCTCCACCATAAACATCTGCCAGCATTCCAACAACTGTGGTACTCGACAACACGAGATCGCACCTGAGCAAGCAACTACGACTCGCAAGGCCAGCTATCTACCAAACAACAGGTATTAGGAGGTGTCCAGGGCAATATAGAGGCTGCACGGGATATAACTGGTGCACGGAAACTAAAGCATCGTGACACGGATAGCAATAGATCAACAGGAGGAAATAAAGACTGTAAATGCAAAATAGGTAGAAGGGGGGGAGAGATGCTCGCCTGGGAAACACTGCCGAAGGTTCATATCCGGAGAACTTGTCGATACTCGCATCAACTCATCGGCCTATTCCGCGAAGAAGCAAACACTAGAAGAAACACCGGATGCAATATTTAATACTACGGCGGAAGATCCGGCATGCTTATGATATGGTGCATGGCATGGCACAGATGCGGTGCAATCAGATAATATTAAGCGGAACCGGGGTCCCGACAATTAAATAGAGGGTTCGAGTTGTTTAGGTACCCCGCAATTTAAATGTTGTATGAACAAGGCAAAACATGGCATCGGTTCGCTACACCAATTTAAATGGAGTCCGGAATGAGACGAAGATATCCCGCATAAACACTCCATATTTAGTTATGAGGTGAATCGGCATAATGCCCCAAACCCACATGATGAGATGTATGCAAGCATGAACAATTTAATATGCGACAGTTGATAATGTCATATTATAAAAATAGGGGCTTAGGGTCACACATCTGGGTTTGGAAGATCTTGGTTCCGGGGGTTCGGGGTTCGACAGGGATCGGTCTTCGGACACCGGGAACGGGGCTCTAGGATCCGTGAGAAGATCTTAGCGTCCAGGGATCTCAGCATCTTCGGATACCGGGTTTAGGGGTCTTTGGTTTCGGCCCTCGGGTCCGTGTAGGCGGTCATGGTGTCCGGGAAGGCGATCTTGCGGTTTCTTCCGCGAAGGAGATCTTGGAGGTTTCCGGCTTGTCGGTGGTCTTGTCAACGATAAGATCTTGGCACGAGAGGGCACACGCAGCCGGACGGAGACCTTCGGGTGCACTCCGGTAGAAGATCTTAGAGCTCTTGGTGGCAATGGATTGTACCCATAAGTACAGATACATGTAGGATAAAACACAACACAAAACAAGACATGCTCGGCGTTGGAGATGGCGACGGGGCAAACATTCACCATCTTCATGCAGGACCTCCACTACAGCCGCATGAAACAACGAAGGAGGGAAAATCTCCTGGCCAACAGGTCGGACTCGACCCGGTCGCTTTATCTTGTTCAGGTTTGGGCGGTGTAGCCATGGCTGGGGAGCTGCGCCGCGACAAGGCGACAAGGGCGGCGTCAGCAAGTCAACAGGCGGAGACAAGCATGAGGAGACGAGGGCCGATGGCGATGAGGGGGCGCATGGCGCGACAACTTAAGGGGGCCACGATGAAGACACGCGCGCGAGGGCGCATCCGTGCAGGAAGAGGTCACCGACGACGGTGCTGTGGGCGTGGCTTCGGGGCATGCGTCGAGCCGTTGGTGAGGTCGGAGATGGGGGGTCGCGCAGGCAGAGCTCCGACGACGTGGGTCTTGGCGGAGGAAGCGGCGACGGGCGTCACGGCGGTACCTGGCAACGGCCGGAGAACGGAGGATGCAACAAGCAGGGCGAGGGGAACCGCGGCGGCGACGGTCATGTGAGCAGGAGCGAGGGCTCCAGGCGGTGGTGGGGTTGGCGACGAAGGGCGGCGGCGCTCGATGGAGATGAGGGCAAGGAGCGACGACGGCGGGGAGAGACGAGGGAGGCGCAGGCGGCAGCGGCCTTGCCTGCGGGCGACGAAGGGAGAGGAGGTGAGCTTGGCCGGGTATCGGGATTAGGACAACGAGGGCGAGGTGGACCGGGAGGGAGATGCGGCGGCGGACGCCTGGGAGGAGGAGGGGTCGGCGACCGGAGCAGGCGGGAGGTTGGTGGAGACGGGGCTCGGGGGAGGAAGGAGGAAGACGGGGTTGGTGGGGCGATGGGATCGAGGAGGAGTGGGGTCGCGAGGAGGGGACGCGGTCACGGGGGCGTGTGGTGGGGCTAGATAGCGGGCAGGGCGCGCATCGATCGAGGGGTGGGGGTACCGCGGTTCTCGGGGCTGTCGGTCGTGGGGTAGGTCTAGGTGGGGTATTGGGCTGACCGGTGTGGGGTGTGGTGTGGGTGTGCGGGTAGGTGGCGAGATGGAGTGGGGGTCTGGGGTAGGTGGGGTGGGGACGCGGGGTGATGTGGCAAGCTGGGAGTAGGCGGGGTGAGGTGGAGGGGTGCCAGGGTGGCGACGGATGGGGTAGGCGGCTGGGTTGGTGGGGCTGGCTAGGTTAGGTGGGGTTATAGGCTGGCTGGCCAGGCCTTTGGCCTGGCCGGCTGCCTCCCCCCCAAAAAATACTTTTATTTTTATTTAACTTTTAAAATATTTTTATAAATAGTTTTTAGACAAATAAAATATCCAGGAAGACCTGGTTTTATCATTTGAAATTAAAGGAGGGCTAATTAGAAAAAAAATAGGGTTTTGCAAAGTACTTTTATAAACAAACATGCATGATAATGTCATGATGATGCACAAAGTAGAAACAACGAGCGATTTTCTGGTAGTGGTTTTTGCGGGATGCCACAATCATCTCCAAGCCATCATCTCTTAACTAAAATATCCTTAGTAAGAATACTCTTATTAATACAAAGCCAAATAAAAACTTCAATTCTAGCAAGTGTTTTAGCAAACCATAAAATCTTACAAGGAATAACAACATAGTGGGTTTTCAGGACCAAGTACATAGATTAAACAGAAAAAATCACATTCTTCTCGAGCATCCATGTACAACTATATCTCTATGTTCACTTAAAGAGATAGAAACTTTTTTAAGTTATTCCACATTACAACAGTTTCTCCATACATGTTTCTTCTAAAACAAATACACTCTAGCCCTTAGAAAACACTTTCACAACAATAAAGTTCACACTAAAAGTAAGTAAGTAAAGCCTGGGGAAACATTCTCTTAAAGGTCTATCTACTAGCCAAACATCTTTCCGGAATAAAGTATGCTCCGCATTACCATTTTTTTACAAAATAATAAAAGTAACTTGAATCATTAATAATCCCTTGCCAATAGTGAGATTTGTTGAGTTTTCTAGTACAGTGAGATAGAGAACAATCCTTCAAATACTTAGCTCTAACTAGATCTTGTCAAAGACCATAAGAAGTTTCAAGCTTCCATAGTCATTTTCTAAGCAAACATTTATTGATAATACCTAAATCTATACCCCTAGACCATTGATGAGTGCATTTTTATAGGCATATTTTTATCTTAGGTTTTTGTGTTAGTTGTAATAGGATTTTGATATTTTATCGCTCTCAAATTTTATGCTTTTTTCGCCAGAAGCCTAGAATTAAAAGAGTTGATGGGTAAATCAATTGGCATATTCATATTTTTAGCACAAATATACTAATTAGAAGCCATTAAAACCTTTAAAACAATTATTCACGCACTTGGGAGAAAAGCCAAAAAGATAATAGAAAATTTCTAGCATCAAATCCACTAGAACTTCTATGAGAATCTTACAAACCAAATGGCTGCCAAAATGGAGATTATGATCTCGCATTCCCCTTTAGCAAAGGAACGATCACACAATATCTTTTAGGAGCACTAAGCTCTCTAGAATTGGGGTGCTCTCATTGCTCCGAGCGATCGTGCTTGCGTGTGGGCCATCCTATCTACGTGTTGGTTCCAAGTCAGTTTGCCCAATTGATGTGGGGCTATATGTACGTGTGTCATTGCAAGTCGGTTCCTCCGACTGACGGGAGCAACGATGGTGTGTCCATAATCCAATTGACTACTTTGACCGCCTCGACAACTCCTTTTTTGCCGATGGTGTGGCCTCTCATGGTTCTCTCCGTGCTATTCTCGGTGCTGCACCTGTTCCGTGGCTGAAGGGGTGCTCGGTGAAGGATTGGTGCGGCGGAGGAGGAGGAGATAGGGGAGAAGGAGAAGCGGGCATGTTCGCCGCGATCAAGAGCATCGCTGGCAAGGGTTAGAACTGACTCCGGGATTTTCTCTTACCCATGCGGCCAGACTCTCACCCAGTTATGTTTCTGTTGGAGATCTTTGTTAGAGTATATATTTGTATATTGTAGTTTCTCCATATGTTAGGGGGCTTTCTGTATATTTGCACCTATACTTGTACTATATATTCTGGCCTTTTGGCCCTCTGGTAATACAACAATCTATTACCCTAACATGGTATCAGAGCCGTAAGGCTTTTTTCTCCGCCCGCCGCCCCGCCGCCGCTTCAAGATCCCTTGCCGCCGCCTACTCCTCTCCGGCCGCCCCGGCCGCCGCCGCTGCCTCCGTCGCCTCCTCCGGTCGCCCCGGCCGTCGCCGCCGACTCCGCCTCCGTCGCCGTCTCCTCCGGCCGCCCGTGCGGAGCCATCCTCTCCTCCGTCTAGTTCCCCTAGTTCTCCTCGTTCTCCGGCTTCGGACCCTTCCTCCGCTGTTCCTTCTTCCTCCTCTTCTGATGAGTCGTCTTCCGCGGATGAGCTTCCCTCTTCACGGCCTGTTCGTCAGCGTCGTGCTCCAAACCGTTACTCTCCTAGTCAGTATGGTCTCTCTATCGTCTCCGAGCCGACTTCTTATCGGGATGCCGCGTGTCATCCTGAATGGCAGCTTGCCATGGCCGAGGAGATCGCTGCGCTTGAGCGCACTGGCACCTGGGATCTTGTTTCTCCCCCTTCTGGTGTTCGTCCTATCACGTGTAAGTGGGTCTATAAAATTAAGACCCGCTCTGATGGATCTCTTGAGCGCTATAAAGCGCGTCTTGTGGCTCGTGGCTTTCAGCAGGAGCACGACCGTGACTATGATGAGACTTTTGCCCCTGTGACCCATATGACCACTGTGCGTACTCTTCTTGCTGTTGCTTCTATTCGACGCTGGTCTGTGCCCCAGCTTGATGTTTAGAACGCTTTTATTAATGGCGAGTTGAGTGAGGAGGTTTATATGCAGCCTCCTCCTGGGTATTCTGTTCCCGATGGGATGGTTTGTCGTCTTCGACGTTCCCTTTATGGCCTGAAACAGGCCCCTCGTGCCTGGTTTGAGCGCTTTGCCTCTGTGGTGACTGCTGCTGGTTTCTCTCCTAGTCTTCATGATCCAGCGCTTTTTGTTCACACTTCTCCTCGAGGACGCACACTTCTCCTTCTCTATGTTGATGATATGATCATTACTGGTGATGATCCTGAGTATATTGCCTTTGTCAAGGCTCGTCTCCGTGATCAGTTTCCTATGACTAATCTTGGTCCTCTTCGCTACTTTCTTGGGATTGATGTTTCCTCCACTTCTGATGGCTTTTCTATCTCTCAGGAAAAGTATATTCTGGATCTTCTTGCTCGCGCTGCTCTTATGGATGAGCGCACCGTTGAGACTCCTATGGAGCTTAATGTTAAGCTTCGTCCTACTGATGGTGATCCTCTTCCCGATCCCACTCGTTATCGCCATCTTGTTGGGAGTCTTGTTTATCTTGCTGTCACTCGTCCTGATATCTCTTATCCTGTTCATATTCTGAGTCAGTTTGTCTCAGCTCCTACCACTGTTCACTACAGTCATCTCCTCCGTGTCCTTCGTTATCTTCGTGGCACGATTACTCGTCGCCTTTTCTTCCCTTGTTCTAGCTCTCTCCAGCTCCAGTGCTACTCAGATGCTACGTGGGCGAATGATCCTACGGATCGTCGTTCACTTTCTGCTTACTGTATGTTTCTTGGTGGTTCGCTTGTTGCTTGGAAGACGAAGAAACAGGTAGCGGTTTTCTGTTCGAGTGTTGAGGCTGAGCTGCGGGCTATGGCTTTGGTGACTACTGAGGTGACCTGGTTACGGTGGTTGCTTGCAGATTTTGGAGTCTCTGTTACGACACCCACTCCACTTTTGTCGAAAGAGTGCTATCAGTATTGCACGTGATCCGGTCAAGCATGAGCTGACCAAGCATATTGGTGTTGATGCTTTTTATACACATGCTCAGGTGCAGGATCAGGTTGTTGCGCTTCATTATGTGCCTTCAGACTTGCAGTTGGCAGATTTCTTTACAAAGGCACAAACCCGCGCACAACATGATTTCTTACTCTCCAAACTCAGTGTTGTGGATCCACCATGAGTTTGAGAGGGGGGGGGGGTTAGAGTATATATTTGTATATTGTAGTTTTCCCATATGTTATGGGCTTTCTATAAATTTGCACCTGTACTTGTACTATATATTCTGGCATTTGGCCCTCTGGTAATACAACAATCTATTACCCTAACAATCTTTTTGTCTTTTTACTGCAATAGCTCCGATCAGAATTCATGTTTGAAGATGGTTTGAGCGGTGGTTGTTTCTTGGTTCTTCCTTCATATTGTACTACCCACATAAAAATTTGTACTCCCTCGACACAAATTAGTTGACTTAGATTTGTTAGATTCGACCGTATCTAGATATGATTTAGTATTAGATACATCCGTATCTTGACAAATTTGAGTCAACTTATTTGGGTCAGAAGGAGTACTATTTTTCACAACGAAAAACATAGTTCTTGCGTAGTCTCAATATTGTTGTCCGCTATCTTTTCCTGAAATTCGGTAGAAATCATGGCTCAAGACTTCAAAACCATGTTATTTATATCGCCCAACTCCCAGCTGTCCTATCTTGGGAATGTTAAGTGATTTGCCATTTATGCGACAGATCTGATATTATGAATATTGTAGGCCCGTGGTGTACATTCAATGTTCAGGTGTGAGAGCCTTAATTATGAACACTCATGCGATGATATATAGTGTTCAGAATTTACACGGCAGGCGAATTCGTCTAGGTGGAAGCCCACGGGTAGGATGGTGGTGCACCGGAGTGATATTCCGGGAGGACACGACACTAGACTGTGAGAAGGCGAGGTAGAGAACCCTCTCCGGTGACGAGTTCCTTGCCATCGGTCCGAACTACCTATCTTCCACCGTCACATCCAATGGATCCGACCGGTCCAATGTTGGGGAGACCATCTGGGTGGGTCCATCATGAGATCAATTTGAGAGTTCGTCGCCTACGGATGGATGCAAGGGATGGGACATGCTGCCATGGAGCCGCGGGTGAGAGTCCAGTCCAGACTTCCAAATGCTTGTTAGCATCCGTCCTAGGTCGAGCTCCATGGCTCCCTCTTTTTTTCTTTCCTTTTTCAGTGTCCCGATATTCAGGGCATCTGCATCTGCGTTTATTTGGTCATCAAAGTTACCGTCAGTCAGAAAAACAGGCATCTGCTGTGCTTACTGCTGGATCAGGATTCCTTTTCTATCTTGATTTCTCTTGTGTTATGCTAACTCATCACTCTCGTGCCTTTTCGAATGTCAAGGCCCATCCGTTTGTACACACAATGGATATAATCACGTCCCTGGTTGTGTTTCATGATGCATGCTTTATATTTTGCCTCCTCTATTTGTGGCAGGTTTTACCTGTTCTTCGTCACAAATGCAGGCCCACGGTTCTATTCCACCGTTTTACGTTTAGCTGTGATTCTTGTGCGCTCGCATATATTCTATTGTATGTATGCTGATGCACCGATTTGTGATCAAAACTGAAATTAAGTCTTGCATCATTTATGTTATCTGAGTGCACAAGGTTTCAGTTAAACTTTTGTATATTATTGGAACAAAAACAATGTCAATTCACATGCATTCATTTAGTGTGAGTACCTAAATTTTTTACGAAGTAATACTGTAAGTATTTGTAACTTTGGTGTCAATCATGCAACCATGCATTTTATGACTAGAGGGTTAAGTTCATAAGCGCATTTCTCTTTGGACCGTACACCGTCTAATATGTATGTACTTGAAAGTAAATGTCTTCTTGAAATAATGATGTTGTCGGTGCCTTCCATACAGAATCATAAGAATCAACATAAGAAGGTATGGATTGTTATCTCCCTCTATGTATTAGCTCTATAACTATCTTCTCTGGAAAAAATTATGTCCATGAAGTAGTTTGTCAATGTGTGGAGTATCATGTCCTACTAATTTTAACTTACAAAATCTTTCTAACATTTTGGGTGATGCCTTATTGTGGTCATCAGGCTACTTGGTTTCAGCTCGTGGATATATTGCGTGCTGATTTTTGAAGATTAGGAAATTGTAAGATCTTAGGTGCCCCCGTGCTGGTTTACACCGATGCATTGCATTTAACGTTCACCCTGAAATATTTTCCTTTTTTATATACATGATTTTTTTTAGTCTTCGATGTTTGTTAATTGTTATTTTCACTGTAGAAAGATTCTTTTGTCATATTTTAACTTGATATTTGATTGCCAGTGTACATCAGAAAACCAATTTATGTAAATCGATGCATATGTGGACGAAAGCTTGGTAACATGATGTGGTGTATGGTTGTCAATGAATCTCATATTAGGTGAATGTAAGGAAGGAAGAAAATTAAACGCTATGATAGAACACGTTACTCAATTCAATACATGTTTCTATCGATTTAGGGTTTAGGTTAAGAATAAAAAATGTAATGCGAACAACAGAAAACGGCGCAGCAAAGCGCACAAGGTCCATCTAGTATCTTCTAGACACGTATCTGGATGCAAACATGGAAGTTTCAGACAATATACTTATTCACTCTCTTATCCAGGATGAAGGTACGATTGAGGGGCAGGAGCAACTTAAATCGTATATTACTAGTTATTATAAATCTTTGTTTGGGACACCACCAGAGAACTCATTTCGTTGGATGAGTCCCAAACGGCGGATATTTCTCAGGTTTCTGTTCTGGAAAACGACTTTTTAACTGTTCCGTATACGGAGGATGAGGTTAAAAAAGCTGTTTTTCAGATGGAACATAACAAGGCACTAGGACCGGATGGCTTTTCGGCGGAATTTTATCAAAAATTCTGGGAAGTTATCAAAGAGGACCTCATGCATTTGTTTGTGTTCCTGCATGCCGGACAGTTAGACTTTTTAGACTCAATTTTGGCAACATAATTTTACTTCCGAAGGTAACAACGCAGAACGGATACAACAATATCGTCCAATCTGCCTTCTTAACGTTAGTTTTAAAATATTCACCAAAGTTGCTACAATTAGACTAAATTCGGTCGCTGGCCATGTTGTAAGCCCATCTCAAACTACTTTCATGCAAGGAAGGAATATCCTAGATGGGATAGTAATCTTGCATGAAACAATTCATGAACTACACTCAAAGAAGTTGAATGGTGTATTGTTCAAAATTGACTTTGAGAAGGCTTATGATAAAGTTATTTGGTCTTTCCTTCAGCAAACACTCCGTATGAAAGGTTTTACTGAGGAGTGGTGTGCTCTTGTACGGTCTTTTGTGGCTGGTGGTAGTGTTGCCATCAATGTTAATGATAACACTGTCAAATACTTTCAGACCAAAAAAGATCCAAGACAAGGGGATCCATTATCGCCTATACTATTTAACATAGTGTCTGATATGTTGGCTATCCTGATCGAGAGAGCTAAGGCTGATGGCCAAATTGAAGGAATGGTTCCTCATCTGGTTGATGGTGGTCTATCCATTCTTCAATACGCAGACGATACAATCTTATTTATGGAACACGACTAGGAGAAAGCGAAGAATCTGAAGTTAATACTATCAGTGTTTGAGCAACTCTCTAGATTGAAAATTAACTTCCATAAAAGTGATTTGTATTGTTTTGGCGAGGCTCTAAACGAGTCCCACCTATATGCTAAACTTTTCGGCTATAGTCAGAGGCAATTTTAAATCAACTATATGGGAATACCGATCCACTATCGGCGTCTCACGATTGCTGAATGGAAAATTATTGAGGAAAGACTTCAAAATCGCCTTAATAGTTGGAAAGGTAAATTGCCATCCCTTGGTGGAAGACTGGTCCTCATAAACTCAGTACTCACCAACATGGTACTGTATATGATCTCGTTTTTCCAACTGCCGAAAGGTGTCTTGAAAAAAGTGAATTATTTCCGATCAAGATTCTTTTGGCAAGGGGATAGTGAAAAAAAGAAATATCGACTGACCAGATGGAATGTGCTTTGCCGACCAAAAGAATATGGTGAACTGGACATACATGATTTGCAAGTCAAAAACACCGCGCTTCTTGGCTTTTCAAGCTTCTATCAGAAGATGGTGTTTGGCAAACCATTCTATGAAGGAAATATGTTGGCTCCAAAGTTGTGTCTCAAGTAGTTTGGAAACCCGGTGATTCACATTTTTGGGCTGGACTAATAGCGTCCAAAAAACATTTCTTCTCGCTTTGGTGTTTTCAATATTAAGGATGGATCATAGGTTAGGTTCTGGGAAGATAAATGGCTTGGTCAAACTTCTCTTCGCGAACAATACCCAGCTCTATACTTGATTGTTAGGCACAAAGAAGATACCCTCTCGACAGTATTGAGATCTGATCCTCCTAATGTGTCTTTCAGACGAAGTCTCTTAGCTCCTAAACTCGTATCATGGAATAATCTTCTTTTACGATTATCCAAGATACAGTTGTCTGATGGGACGGATGAGTTCAAATGGAAATTACTGAAGAGTGGTAAATTTTTGGTCGACTCATTATATAGAGCATTGATCCAACCGGATATTCCAGCGGTTGATAATTCTAAAATTTGGAACATGAAAATACCACTTAAAACAAAGATTTTCGCTTGGTACCTTCGTAAAGGGGTTATTCTCACAAAGGATAATCTTGTTAAGAGGAATTGGCAAGGAAGTACACAATGTGTTTTTGTCATTATAATGAGACAATTCGGTATTTATTCTTCCAGTGCAAATTTGCTCGTACTATATGGTTAATCATCCATGTAGCCTCTGGTTTATCTCCTCCACGTTCGGTTACCAATATATTTGGTAATTGGTTGCACGGGATACACGATAAATATGAGATTTTATTTAGGATGGAATCGCTTGCCATTATTTGGTCGCTTTGGCTATATAGAAATGACAAGATTTTTAATAACATTGTGTCTTCTTCTCTTCAGGTGATTTATCGTGCCACGGCTATCCTATGATCATGGACTACTCTTCAACATATAGAGTTTCGCGACTTATTTGCGGTGGGGTGTACGCGATTGGAGGCCACGGAGGGATATTTTCTCCCGACATGGATGGCAGCGTGACCTACGGATAGACATGCATTAGATCGATGTGTGCCGTCGTTTTTTACCATCATTTTTTGTAACGTTGATACTTTTATTCTGGTTACTTTCTCTTAGTTTGATCGGCTGTGTGCATCCTAGCTATGCAGAGGCCGGGTGTAAACATTATGAATAATAATAAAACGCCCATTTTAAAAAAAAAAGTCCCGCAAGGGAGCATTCCGTCAGATACATCGAGGCCCTTAGCTGTTGAGAAAGTAGTGAAATCTTTTTATTTTATCTGTGAAAATGCTCATCGGGGCAGGTCATCAAAACGGTCAAGGCCTCAAGGGTGGTTTTTGAATGCCTTGCACTGTAAATGTATCGAGGTTGCCATGCCTGTAGATTTGTCGCTCTTTGACGCCAGAAATATTTGTTGACAATGGCAAAACTTTAAGGAAGGCCATGTTGTTACACCATTTATATGTCCGGAACTGAGGTACCTATCTCCAATATGCTCCATTTCTTTTCCCCGAGAGAGAAGTACTCCATTTAGGTTAGCTCGGCGCTCCGAGTCTGCAAGCCCAAATCCGGAAATCCCCACTCGTTGGCCGTTCATATACCGAAATCCGGAGCTAAATAGTATTGGACGGAGCCAGTTTCTGTCTAGGAATAGCCGATTTTTCAGTCGCGTTCCCAGGCTGAGTTTTCGGGTTTGGACAAATTTCAACAAAACTCGACAACTTTGGGCGAATATAGACGGATTTCATTAATAGAGGGCGGATTCATAAATATTACATCAAATTCGGGCGGGCACCCGAATTCTGACTTCATTTAGGCTAAAAAAAGGAGACCAGTGCCGATGCCGATGCCGTCAGACGCCGTCTACATGCCGAAGTTGAGGTAGAAGCTCGTGTAGTCAGGGTCCGCCTTGCCGTTGTCATCGCCGTCGTCGTCGCTCGGCGTTTGCGGGGGGCACGAGCTGCCCTGCCCAGCGTTGCCGCACCTCCACGGCTGGAACGACGGGCCAACGTCGTCATTGTCGTCGAGGATGACGAGCGGCGCGCCTTGGTAGGCGGGTTCGCGGTGAGCTCTGGCAAGACGCTCGGCCTCCTGCTACCAGCGCTGGACACGCCGTGCCTCCTCCTGCTTCCAGTCCGCCCTGGACCAGGTGAGCAGGTCCGGCTCCGGCATCGACGACGGCGGTAACTGGTCTCGCAGAGAGCGCTCCATCGCCATCTTGATGGCGAAGGAATCCTCGTCGATGTGAACCGACCAGTCTGCCGGCTCCGGCTTCGGCCGGCGCAGGTGGAGCCGGCCGGTCGGCAGCGTCGGCCCGTGGGGCTTGTTGATGACTATGCCCCACGATTGCGTCCTCGGCGGCGAGCGCACCGGCGTGTCGGCCTCCTGCTTGGGGGACGAAGAGCCTCGGTGCTGGTGCGCGGGGACTGTGTCGACGCGGACCCGGACGAGCGCGATGCGGTGGAGGAGGAGCTTAGACTGCCCATCCTCTTGGGCAGCCAGTTTGCCGGAGGCTGGCTCCCGGCCCTCGCCGCGGGCGCCGGCGAACACGGGAAGCCCAGTCGGGGGTTGTTGCCGGCATGGATGTGCTCCAGGACAGCGACGAGCGTCCTTCCCGGCGCACTCCACCAGCGACGGCGCGACGTCGTGTTGTTGCGCTTCGGCGGCGAGCCTGTAGGTCCTTGGTAGGCGGCGAGTTCGGCGAGCCGCCGCTCGGCGAAGAACTGTTCCCAGTAAACTAAATTACCGGGGTCTTCGGCGAGCTCGGGATCCGACATCGCCGCGATGGCGGCCTGGATCTCCTCCACCATTTGGTCGTCCTACGGCACCGACACGCCGCCGACGCTGAGCTTCCAGCCGGGCGGACAGCAAAAGTCCGGCGGCGCCATGTAGCCGGCGTCGTGGAGCATCCGGGCCTCCCAGCGCTGGAGCGTCCGCCGGCCGAAGCTGTTCGCCGCCGCAGGGTCGCCATGGTGTTCGCCGAGTGCTTCTGTTCGCCAGAGTTCGTGGTGGAGTGGGGGGAGGAGGCAGTGTCCCGCGAACCGGCGGTTGAGCCATGTTTTATAGGCCGAGACGGGCCCGCCCTAATGGCGGGAGGGGTGTAGCGGCGTGGCGGAAAAAGGGGAAACGGCGGAAAGCCGAGGCGGCGGTGGTGCGCCATTGCGGCGACGCATGGTCGAAGAGACGGGCAATTATTGTCCGGCGGTCCGTCGCGGGAGCCGGGGCGGGAGGATGAGGATGACTCGCCTTCCCTGGCTGACACGGCGGGTCCACAGGCGAAGACTTTTTTTTTTTCGGCGTTTCATCCGCGTCCGACGTTTTCAGACGGTTCCAGTTTCCCTGGGTTCGGCCTGAAATCGTGGGATGAAAGTTGGACCAAATTTAACGAATTCGGCGACCTGAAAATATGACTGAACAATTTTTTTTTTACGGTTCGAACGAAATTTTCTGAAAACGTTATTCTGGAAGTCGAGTGGAGATGCTCTTAAGATGCAACCGTGCCAACCGTGGAAGCAATGCTGGTAGCACTCAGCCACTTGCAAGGTTGGGTACACACTCCTCCCGGTACGCGTCACCACGCAGATGCTCACGTATAATGTACGCGTGGCTTTGTCTCATACTTGAGGCGTTTTGCTCAAAATGCTCGCTTAGCTAAAACCAAGTGCTCAAAAAAAAAGTGCTCCCGCAAAGAAAAAGTTCCTTGAAAGTTCTGCCGGCATGGTCAAGGTGGTCGCTGCGTGAGGTGCCGCGCCTGCTGCGGCATGTAGTGGAAGCTCGGTGGGTGGCGACAGACTCACGCCGCTATCTTGCACACTACTCTCGAGCTTTGTGGTTCGATTGAGCTCCGGGCGGAAGTCCTGCACCAACTTTGGTCAGTCCCTTTTGTGTGTCGTTCTTCTATACTTGTTTGGGTGATTGTGGAGTTTTAGTATTTTTTTTCCGCGAAAATGCATTGATAGAAAAAGATAATTATATGTACAAAGGCTAAAGTAGACCGTCACGCCACACAACTCAACCCAAGAAAACTAAGAGAGTAGCTGGCGTAGCCCCCCGTGCTTCAGCAACCGCCTAAGATCTCGCCTCAGCCTTGATCGTGTCGACTAGGGAGGGCATCGAAGGTAACTCGTTGTTGAAGATTATCGCGTTCCTATGCTTTTAAATACACCATGCCGTGAACATGATTAGCGACGAGGTTTTTTTCGCATGTGACGTGGGTTGGAGCGCACCACTTGCGTCCACCACTCTGCGAAAGGTTCTTCAACAAGCGACGGACCTGCAGTAGATCAAATTCAGGACAGGAACTCGTGCCAGATCATCCGTGAGAACGGGCATCCCGTGAGAATGTCTGATATAGTCTCCTTAGACTGGTCACAGAACACGCAGCGCGGCTGGTGTGGTAGCCTGTGGCATGCGAGTCTTTCACCCATCCAACATCTGTCCAGCCAAGCCAGTCAAATGAAGAACTTCACCCTAGGTGGCGTCCAAGATTTCTAATTCAGCTTCCACGATCCTGAGCCTATAGACCCCTGGAAGAGGGTATAGTAGCAGGACTTGAAGGTGTATTGGCCATCGGTCGTCCACCGCCAGATCAACTTATCTAGGTCAGCACCCAGGTGTAGCCCTTGTAACTGAGCCCACAGTTGCACGTACTGCCAAAGCGCCAGAGGGTTCACGGCTCCAGAGATGTCCGAGATCCAACTACGTTCCGTGATCGCGTGTTGTACCGTCCTCACCTTTCTAAGTCTGAGCGTGATAAGCACCAGTAGATCCGGTGCTATTTCCCCGATCACCTTCCCATCCAGCCATCTGTCCATCCAAAACAGAGCGGAAGCTCCGTCGCCCAGGACCATCCTAGTGGAGGCGGAGAAGATCTCACACTCTCCTCTGGTGAACTGCATATCAAGCCCGCGCCAAGGTCGCAATGGGTCCGTATGAATTCTCCACATCCAACGTGTCTTGATACTAATAGTTAGGGATGAAAGTGGAGCGGAACGTTTCCGACTTTTTCACAGAAAAATAGAAACGGAATGAAAATATGGAAACGGAAACGGAATTTTGCAAAACGGAAATGGATTTTTTTTGACAGAAACGGAAACAAAAATGGAACAGTTTTTTCCGACGGAATAGACGCGGAAATGGAATTTCTGTTTCCGTCTAATATGCAATTTCCGTTTTAGGGTTGATGATGCATGGCGAAATCCAACTGACCCACTACATGACCTTGTCAAGCCAAACTTGCAAAGCTGCTCATCCCAGTACTGGAGACCATCTAATCCCTTGATGCATTCTAGAAGGCTTCCATGAAATGATCATTCCCTTATTCCCTTGTAAACCTAGAACCGTGCTATATATAACCAAGGAATAATTTCTTTGGTTTTCTAGAATACTTGAGGTTTGTTGCATGATTCCATGGTTCTCTTTATTTCCGATAAAATCTGCAATGTTCCTCATCTGCACCGTATTTGGTATGTATCTGTTTCTGACAATATCTGCTTCTGTTTTTGTTTTCGGGGTTTCTCTATTCGTTTCCGCTTCAGTAAAAAATATGAAAAAAAATATGGCACCACTTAGTTCTGTCTGTTTCCTCTCCGTTTTCATCCCTACTAATAGTCGTGTGCTGAGGTCTGGTATCCCAAGACCTCCAAAGCAGGTTGGCCTCCACACCGGATTCTAGTTGACATGACAGTGTCCACCCTTAGTTTCTTCCCTTCAAACCCATAGGAAGTGATATGTTGCTAACGTATCTATAATTTTTGATGTTCCATGCTTGTTATATATCTACTTTCTTATGTTTTATCCACATTTTGGAGTATTTTTATACACTTTCTAGGACTAACCTATTAACAAGATGCCATAGTGTCAGTTGCCTGTTTTCTGCTATTTTTGGTTTTAGGAAAGTCAGAAAATGAACATTCTCGGAATTGGACGGGACAAAAGCTAAAGTCAATATTTCACTGAGGGAAACACGGATCCAGAAGACGAGACGGGGAGGGGCCAGGGGCCGGCCACACCACCTGGCCGCGCGGCTAGGCCTGGCCTGTGCCAGGGGGTGGTGCGGCCGCCTCGGGCACCCCCTTGGACTTCCCTTTCGCCTATAAGAAGCCTCCGATACAGAAACCGTAAATACCTGATCAAAATTCCACGAAAGAGTCTGTAGACGCCATCATCTCCATCCCTAGACCGGGAGGGATCTGAAGCTCTTCCCGGCACCCTGCCGGAGGGGAGAATTCACCCTGGAGGCGTTCTTCATCACCATGCCTGCCTCCGGTGTGATGCGTGAGTAGTTCATCCCTGGACTACGGGTCCATGTAGTAGCTAGATGGTTGGTTCATCTCCTTTGTGCTATCATGTGTAGATCTTGTGAGCTCCGTTCATGATCAAGATCATCTATTTGTAATCTTACATGTTGTGTTTGCGGGGATCCGATGAATATTGAGATGCTATTTCAAATTGATTATTGATTCTATCATGTCTTTGTTATTTGTGATCTTGTATGCTCTCTGTTGTTAGTAGCTATCTTGGCCGAATAGATACTAGCAACTCCAAGAGGGAATATTTATGCTCGATAGTGGGTTTATACCTCTAGTAATATGGAGAAGTGACAGAAATCTCTAAGGTACTAGATGTGATGTTGCTACTAGGGAGAAAACAGGAATCCTTTGTTCATAGAACAATCATATTGTTTACTTTACACACTTTTCTTAATGCAATTATCTGTTGCTCGCAACTTAATACTGGAGGGGGTTCGGATGATAATCTGAAGGTGGATTATTAGTCATAGATGTAGTTGGATTACGGTCTATGTATAATGTTGTAATGCCCAATCAAATCTCATAGAAGTCAAGATGATTAGTATATGCATGTATGCTTTCTCGATGTTTGTCAATTGCCCCGATGTAATTTGTTCACCCAACATGTCATCTATCTTAAGGAGAATCACCACTAGTAAACTATGGACCCCGGTCCTTTCTTTTACCATCAATCTACAATCTACTATTTACTGTTTTCTGCTTACTTTCTGCAAGAAATTACTATCTTCCACACAATACGTTTAATATTTTGTTTTCAGCAAAACCGGTGAGATTGACAACCTCACTGAGTTGGGGGCAAAGTTCTGTGATTGTTTTGTGCAGGATTCCAAGTTGGAAACAACACCTTGGAGGTGTTTCCTTGCTCCTACTGGTTCGATAACCTTGGTTTCATAACTGAGGGGAAACTTGTTACTATACTCATCATACCTTCCTCTTGGGGTTCCCCAACGAGCTCAACATATTGAGTAAGCAAGACTTTTTCCGGCGCTGTTGCCGGGGAATAAAGAAGAAGAAGCTCCCACGTCAACAACGCGCCATCAAAGACTTTTTCTGGCGCCGTTGCCAGGGAGTCAATGACATCTTCACAAGGGTGTCCCTCATAACCAATCTCTTTACTTTGGTTTATTTGTTTTGCTTAGTTTATTTCTGCTTTGGTTGCTTGTTTCTTTATCAAAAATACAAAAAAAGTTGTACTAGTTTGCTTTCTTTATTAAAAACACAAAACATGACTACTTGTAACACCCTCGAATCGGCCCTGTGCAAGATTTAGCGCTTCCCGCCAAACCCGCATAGAAACGATTCAAGGACGCCCACCAGGCACTTTCGTGCGGGTGGAAAACGAAGTAATACCATTACACAACAGTCCTCGATGGAACCCACAGAACAGATATATACAACACGACTCCATGAGTCAAGAATACAGATATACTATACAAAGATCCAAATCACCTTGAAAACAATAGAGCGACCGACTACGAACAAGATGTAAATGGGGCTAAGAGCCCTGAAGAATAACCAATGGCATCCATAACCCTACCCAGGCCAAGCCGGAGGGTAACCCTTCTAACGACGTCGATCTCAAACCTGCTAAAACAAAAGGGGTGCCAACAAAGGGAAAAGGAAAAAGAGGCGTCGATCGAGGCCAAGACACGGCGAGGCTAGAATTCGGCGGCTCTCGCCTACATAGGTATGGTGGACTGAAGCGGCAGCGAAGCATGCACTAAACAACCTATAGAGACTCGATTCATTTGTCGGCTATTAGAGAGGGATAAGAGAGACCTATTCGGATCCAACCTGATACTAACACCAAACATACCCATCCTGGTATTCCCCCCTCGAGACCAAACGAGGAAGTTAAAACCAAGGAACTCACACAGTTGGCAGTTTTATTCATTCCATTATAGTTGAAGCACTTACTAGTTAGATATAGATAGCATGAGTCATCCTGATAGCATAAGTAGTGGGCAGTTTTAGTTAACATTCCGTTGTAGTTGGAATATTTACTAGTCAGATATAATTGTCCTGAGGAATCCCAAAACCCAACAGTTGTTGGCACTTTTATCACATTCCATTGGAGTTGCATTACTTACTAGGCAGATATAACAAGACACAAGGAGCCCCAGCTCCACCAGTTGTTGGCATTTTTAATATCCATTCCGTTGTATTTGAATCTGATTACTAGTCACATATTAAGTCAAATTTATAGCACTACTTTAGTTATGCTTGTCTATGATCAAGATACTATGCTCCAAGCCGTCCATAACCGCGGACACGGCTTTCAGAAAGATTTACCCTGCAGGGGTGCACAAATAGCAACACACACACGATCAACCTCGGAAAAACCAAATCAAAACCCAACGAGGCTTTCACGACAAAGCAATCACAAGATTCATAAAATATTTCAGGGGGCCACCCCACTAAGCTACCCGCAATGAAGTTGGCCGGCTCCGGAACAGACCCAGGGTTTGTGACGACGGTTGTAAACGACTGGGAACCTGAAAGTGTGACTGGGCTTGTCGATACCGCGAAAACGTGGCACGATCCAAAACAGTACAGGTGCTCCACGCACAATCTTAAATAAAGCAGTAAAGCATGGCATAAGTACAAGATAGTAATAAAGCCCCAAACTAGTTTGTGGTCCCAAGAAATAAAAAATGAATCAAGCTCTGGCTAAGGGGGATTCATAGAGTCTCCCATATGTGGATAGTGCGAATAGTCAAGGAACAAGTATCAAGTACTCAGGGCCTACGGGACACAAGTGGGCATACAAACCAAATAGCATATATTGCCCACCGGTGCCTCTTTCATTAGTTGTCCCAGCAATTTAATAGTTGTATTTAAAGTCATGATCATCTCCACCATAAACATCTGCCAGCATTCCAACATATTGTGGTACTTGACAACACGAGATCGCACCTGAGCACGCAACTACGACTCGCAAGACCAGCTATCTACCAAACACAGGTAATAGGAGGTGTCCAAGGCAATATAGAGGCTGCACGGGGTATAACTGGTGTACGGAAACTAAAGCATCGCGACACGGATAGCAATAGATCAACAGGAGGAAATAAATACTATAAATGCAAAATAGGTAGAAGGGAGAGAGATGCTCGCCTGGGGAACACTGCCGGAGATTCATCCGGAGAACTTGTCGATACTCGCATCCACTCATCGTCCTAGTCCGCGAAGAAGCAAACACTAGAAGAAACACCGGATGCAATATTTAATGCTACGGCAGAAGAATCAGCATGTTCATGGTATGATGCATGGCATGGCAAAAGTGCGGTGCAATTAGGCAGTATTAAGCGGAACCGGGGTCCCGACAATTAATTAATAGGTTCGAGTTATTTATCTACCCCGCAAATTAAATGTTGGATTAACAAGGCGAAACAGGGCATCGGTGCGCTACACAAATTCAAATGGAGTCCGGAATAAGATAAAGATATCCCGCAGATGGACTCCATATTAATTATGAGGTGAATCGGCATAATGCCCCCAACCCATAGACAGGTATGCATGCATGAACAATTTAATATGCGACAGCTGATAATGTCATATTATAAAAATAGGGGCTTAGGGTCACACATCTGGGTTCGGAAGATCTTGGGTTCCGGGGGGTTCGGGGTCGGACTCAGGGTTCGGCGGGGAGCGGTTCGACGGGATCGGTATCGGACAACGGAAGGAGAGCTTGGCGTTCTAGGAAGAAGGACCAGGGGGCGCATTGGATTCGCCCTGGTCGGTGTCGATCTTGTCGTCACGAAGCTCTTGTCAGTTCCTCGTATTGGGCCGGTCTTGGCGTTCGGGATGAAGAACTTGGCGGTCCCAGGTTCCATGTCGGCGAACTCGACATTTCGGGTTTTCGGTTCCCCGTTGACGATCTTGCCACTCTTGAGGGAGATCTTGCGTTTTCCGGCTTGATTGTCGGTGAAGATCTCCGGGCTCGGGTCTTCGGGATCTCGACGAACTTGGTGTCCGGGACGGGGACCTCGGCGTCTCCGGTTCTGGGTCTTGGCGTGGCTTGACGTTTCTGTGTAGGTGATCTCCGGATACCACGACGGAGTTCTCGGGGTTCCGATGTAGATCTTGGCGAGGGTTTGTTGGCGAGAAGATGTTGTCGACGGGAGATCGGTGATACACGCCGATCGCCTCGGCCTCGCTTCACTCCTTTCAGTCACATGTGCAGAGCTAACAAACACATACAACCAAAACGAGATATCGGCACCGGAAACAAACAGGAACAACTGGCACGACACACACGCGCGTGACCTGTAGGAGGCGACGCCGGCCTCTAGCGAAAAGGGCACGTGCGAGGAACAGGACAACGGTGCCATGTGGAGAGACAGAGCCCGCGAGGTTGACTGGCTGCAAACAGAGGCGCAGTAGGGGTCGGTGCGCAGGACGACCAGAGGAGGCAGCATGGCGAACGCGCGTGAAGGGCCGGGGCGCGAGAGGAGACGGCCGACAGCGGTCGGACGCGGCCTAGCGGAAGGGAAGAAGCGGCGGGCGACCGGGGCGGCGAGCTCGGGCGACAGCAGGGCAAGCGGGAGAGAGAGGTTGGTGGGGAGGCGCTCGAGGCGTCCGAGGACGGGCTCGGACGACCGGTGGCGGCGGGCAAGAGCTTGTGAGGCAGGAGGGCACGACAGCAGGGCTGGGCTCCGGGCGGCGGGTCGAGGAGAGGTCGAGGCGGGGACGATCGGCACTGGCGAGCCCTGCAGCGGGGGGAGGGGCTCGCAGGGTTGGGAGGAGCTCGGGCCGTCGAACGGGGAGAGGCCGGGGAAGTGGCCATGGCTCGGGAGGAGGGAAGAGAGGAGGGCGCCGCCGGGGCGGCGGGATCCGGCGGTGGAGGGTGGCACCATGGTGGAGGTGGAGGGTGGCTCCGGATGCGAGAAGGTCGAAGCGGGGGAGGGGCGCATCCTGGGCGGCGGCGGCGACAGGAGGCGGGGAAGGGGAGCAGCTGGCGACAAGGAGTCGGCCTGGCGGTTGGAGGAAGGTGGAGGCGGTGGTAGGTGGCGGAGAAGAGAGCCAGGGAGAGAGGCGGGTCTCTCCCCCGTGGGCCCGAGGGAGGCAGGTGGCGAGCAGGGCGTTGGCTGTCGGGGGATGTGGACCTGGGGGTTGGTGAGGCAGAGCAGTGGGGTGGGGAAAAAGAGACGGCCAGGGTGGTGGGACCGGGGACGGCCAGGAGAAGAGAGAGGGGCGCGGTTGGTGGCGGGGCTATCGGTGGTGGGGAGGTGGGTCCAGGGGCGACGCAGGTGTGCGGGCGAGAGGCGGGAAACGGTGGGGAGGTGGGGCCACGCGTGTGGGAGTGCAGCAGGTGGGATGAGGTGGCGGCCTGGGATTGGCTCGGGTGAGGTGGCAGGGTGGTGTGCTGCGCGCGGGTGCGTGTAGGTGCACGCTGCTGCGCGTGTTAGCGGCAGTGAGTGGCGTCGGCTAGGGTAGGGAGTGTGTGGTGTTGTCTGCTAGCTAGGTTTAGTCTAGGGTTAGGTTAGAAGGAGGTGGCCGGCTGGACTTTTGGGCCTAGTTGGCTGCCTCCCAAAAATAATCTAAATATTTTATTTTTTTAAAACGAGGCGTTTGAAAACTTTTTGTAGACGAAACAAAATAATCCGGAGATCCGGTTTTAATTTGAAATAAATACGGAACGTTTAGAAAACAAAACCAGGCTTTTCGAAAATAGTTTTAGACGAAACCATGCATGATGATGACGATGCTCAAATGCAATGTGGCATGATGACATGAGCATGTGGTCATGATGATGCAATGCACAAAAAAAAAACAGCGATTTTCTAGTAGTGGTTTTAGCGGGGTGCCACACTACTCTTGAAAACACTAAATTGTGTGACTTCACTAGCACCAACAACAATGATTTCATGTGCACACCTATTGCTCCACCTGTTCCTGAAGCTACTTTCTTTGAAATTAAACCTGCTTTACTCAATCTTCTTATGAGAGAACAATTTTCTGGTATTGGTACTAAAGATGCTGTTGCTCATCTTAATAACTTTGTTGAACTTTGTGAGATGGAAAAAACATAGGGATATAGATGGAGATATTATTAAGCTTAAATTGTTTCCTTTCTCTTTGAGAGGAAAAGCTAAAGAATGGTTGCAATCCCTAACTAGAAATAGTATTGATTCTTGGACTAAATGCAAAGATGCTTTCATTGGAAAATACTATCCTCCTGCTAAGATCATATCTATGAGAAGTGAAATAATGAAATTTAAACAATCTGATAATGAACATGTTGCTCAAGCTTGGGAAAGAATGAAATCTTTGGTAAAGAATTGTCGCACTCATGGACTGACTGCTTGGATGATTATCCAAACCTTTTATGCATGACTGAATTATTTTTCAAGAAATCTACAGGATTCTGCTGCTGGAGGTACCTTTATGACCATTACTTTGGGTGCTGCAACAAAACTTCTGGATAATATGATGGTTAACTATTTTGAATGGCACACTAAGAGAGCTCCACAAGGTAAGAAGGTAAATTCTATTGAAGAAACCTCCTCCTTGAGTGATAAAGATGTTATTATGTCTATGCTTGTTAATGGGAAAGCTCATATTGATCCAAATCATGTTCCCTTAGCTTTTTTGGTTTCTCAAGAAGAGCAAGTTGATGTGAACTTTATAAGAAATAATAATTTTGGTAACAATGCTTATGGTAATAACAATTATAGGCCTTACCCTCCTAATAATACTTATGGTTATCATGGCAAACCTGGAATACCTAGTGAAGGAATAATTTTAGAAGTTGAAAGAGCAACTAAAAATTTCATGCAAATGCAATATGAGCAGAATAAATTATTTACTAAAACCATGGAGGAACAATCTACTATCTTGAAAAATATTAGCCATCAACTTGAGAGTTTAAATAGGGAAATTCCTAGTTTGCAATTAAAACTTTCTAATGCTGAAAAAAATATATCATCTTTGTCTGAAGCACAATCCTCTTTGATTAATAAAATGGCTGCTAAACCTAAAACTATTGAAAACTAATGCCATACAAGTTAGAATTGATGAAAATGTTAGACTATTAGCTGAATTTCATGCTAAGTGGGAAAGGGAAGATGAAATTGCTAGAAATATTAGTATTTCTACTATCACTACCACTAATGTTGAAGCTAGTAAACCCAATGGAACCTTTTCTAATAAAAATGCTGAAATTCTTTGAAACATGGGAAACAATAGCTCTATTTCTTTAGATGATAATTATGATTTTAATGTTGATGGTTGCAGTATGTCTGAAGTAATTATGTTCCTATAAAAGCTTGCTAAAAGTCCTAATGCTAGTGCTATGAATATGGCCTTTACAAAACACATTACTAATGCTCTCGTAAAAATTAAAGAAGAAAAGATGAAACATAAAGCCTCTATTCCTATGAAGTTAGAAGATGGTTGGGAACCCATCATTAATATGAAAGTAAATGATTTTGATGTCAAAGCTTTATGTGATCTTGATAGTAGTGTTTCTATTATGCCTAGAAAGATTTATAAAATGCTTGATTTGCCACCATTGGAAGATTGTTATTTAAATGTCCCACTTGATGATAATGCTAAAAGAAACTCATGGGGAGTATTAATGATGTTCTTATTATGGTTAACAATGCCTATGTCCCTGTTGATTTATATGTTTTGGATGTTGAATGCAATGCTTCTTGTCCTATTATTTTGGGAAGACCTTTTCTTAGAACTGTTGGTGTCATTATCGGTATGAAAGAAGGCACCATTAAATATCAACTCCCACTCAAGAAAGGTATAGAACACTTCCATAAGAAGAGAGAGAAGATTCCTTTTGCCTCTCCTATTAAAACAAAATTTGCTCTTAATGCTTCTTCATTTGAGAATACTTGATTCTTTTCTTACTTCTTATGCCTAACTTAAAGGCATTAAAGAAAAGTACTTATTGGGAGATAACCCAAAAGTTTTAGTTGAGTCTTGGAAGTTATTGCTTCAGTAATAACCTCTCCTTATCATGTTTGTGTGGTTTTTGTGCCAAGAATAACCTCTAATGAGAGAGAAGTAATACTTGGGAAAGTTGCTGTCCGAAACAGATTTTTGTGCTTCACTGTAAAAATTCGTGAAAAATCTCTCTACATCAGTTTGAGCTGTAATTGTTTGTGATTTTGCCCCAGGTTGTTATCCAACTTTTGTTAGTTCAACACTTTTCTATTTGAGCAACAGAAGGCCTTCGAAAAAATCGGTTTTTACCTGCTGGTCTGTTTTGAAAGATTTCTGCCATTATTTGCATTTGCCTCTTATTGATTCCTTTTTGGTTTTTTTTGGGGAAATTGAGTTTTTTAGGGAATTGCTACAGTAGCTTGTGTTTTAATGGAAGTCTTACTTGTGTTGAGACTGAAAGACTTATTATCTTGAGCACACTAATGTTGCTAATGAAGATTGTGTGAAGTTTTGTATGAAGGAAAATTTCAGGTGTACAGAAAGAATGATGTAATGAGATGAAGAATGGACTAAAGTTCAAGCTTGGGGATTCCACCCATGTCACCCCAAGAAATATCCAAGAAGTACAAGCGTCAAAGCTTGGGGATGCCCAAGTCATCCCCTTCTTCATCAATAAAAATCTCAGGTTTCTTCCAAACACTTCATTTTTACTGTTTCATGCACAGTTGTGTTGTTCTTGGAGCGTCTTTGTTTTTGGTTTTCGTTTTCTTAGTTTCCTTACTTTGCTTGAATAAATTGGTTGGACCCCCTCATTCATGCATTAGTTTTCAAATAAGTTGGTTTGGATTGGAAAAGAGTTGGAAAAGTTCATGCTTAAGCGGTAAAAAGGAGCTTGTTTTTTACTGTGGCCTATGCTTTATTATGTCATGCTTGATATTTTTTTGGCTTTATGTTTAGTGATTTTTGCTGTAGCATGACATGTTATAAACAATTGAGATTGCTTAATGTGCCTTGAAAGAATCATGCATTGTTTTAGCATATTAAAGCATAGTATTGTGGTATTCTCCTTTGATGCTTTATTTGGGTTGACTTGGCGCATTCTCACACCATGTTAAGACTATCCTAAGTCACCATAGCCTCTATGATCCTTTAGTTTTCGACTTGTAATATCACTTTATGCTTTAATTAATGATGTTTTGTCGCTTTGCATGATTATGGCTATTATTGCTCTCTTAGTTGGTCGCTCCTAGTCTTTTGCTAGCCTCCATAACCAAGTATGAGTTCCACTCATGCATCCAACTCCAAATAAAACCAAGTTATTCCAAAGAGTCCACCATACCTACCTATTAGCATTTGCTATTCCAAGTATATTCGTGTTTTTATCTACCTTTCGAATTAAACTTGTTATGTGAAAATTAGTGATTAAAGCTCTCACGAACTTGATGGCACACTTTACTTTTCTTGCCCCTAATAAACTTGAACCATTGTGTCATCTATGTTGTATATGCTTGCACTTTTACGTCGGGGATTAGCAGAACCATGCTGTCATGGGGAACGCTTTCAATATTGCATTTGTACATTGTACCCAGTTGATATCATGCTCTTTTGTTTATGGATGTCGTCGGTGTGAAATGAAAGGGGAGCTTGT
This sequence comes from Avena insularis, assembly GCA_023614405.1. Taxonomy (NCBI): domain Eukaryota; kingdom Viridiplantae; phylum Streptophyta; class Magnoliopsida; order Poales; family Poaceae; genus Avena; species Avena insularis. The sequence continues at coordinate 316,549,254 of CM042692.1, read as the reverse complement.
AAGTCCATGGAGTTATGTATGTGTGTTAGAGAAATGCCTGGGCCGCTAGTCTAATCCGTGCCTAATCATGGTGGAAACCTGCAGCGTAACCATAATGAGCAATCTATGAAGCATTCTTATAAAAAAAGAGATAGATATTGAGAAAAAAGAAAAAAAGATGAGAAAAGAGGAAAGAGAGAAAAAAGCACCATTTTCCCATGGTAAACAAGAAGATTGTTGAGATGCTCATTGTCTGCTTTCCTTGTCATTTTGATAAGGGGATTCTTCCGTATCATCGGGCAAGGGGTACCCCGTTGGCGGTTCTCTATGATACATATGTACTTACTATGACAAGAACTTACCGGTAACTAAACTTGAGTAGCATGAGGAGTGACCCTCGTATTAAAGGGACATGAGATTGCCAACTTATACTTTGTCAAGCATATACTCTAGAGTTTGTTCACTTTAACCTTAATCACTTCAAGATGCTTATGATAGGGGCAATGAGAGATGAAAGCTAATAAGTACCATAATTTTTGGAATCTCTTTATGAGACTTGAATCCCTGCTTCCTTCTATGAAGGCCTTTCTTTTACTTTTATGTTGAGTCTCCATCTTCTATCTTTATGCACCTATTAAGAGAGCATAGTGGCCATTCTTATTTTAATGTGCATTGTCCCAAGACTTGTTGATTAATGCATAACTTGGATATTGCTTGGTCTTGAACTATTTGTGTCTAGTCACCCTTATGAACTTTGAAGGTGTCCTATGCATTTATGTTTTTCTACACTATGAGGGACAAGCTGAATACCGTTCTCATTATGCTTTCTATATGTGAAACAAACAAACATCTTGCAAAGCATTGTTATTCATGAATCTTTTGTTTGTGCCTTTTCATGCTACAACATAGTTGTTATGTCTTATTGTTAGAACTATATCTTTCATGCTATGTTAAAGTACTATGATCCCAGCTTTCAATGTTTTACAAATACTTTGATCAATATTATGATGGTGCATGTCACCTAAAAAATTATTCTTTCTTTTTATCACTTACCTACTCGAGGACGAGCAGGAGTTAAGCTTGGGGATGTTGATACGTTGCTAACGTATCTATAATTTTTGATGTTCCATGCTTGTTTTATATCTACTTTCTTATGTTTTGTCCACACTTTGGAGTATTTTTATACACTTTATGGGACTAACCTATTAACAAGATGCCACAGTGCCAGTTGCCTATTTTCTGCTGTTTTTGGTTTCAGGAAAGTCAGAAAATGAATATTCTTGGAATTGGACGGGACAAAAGCCAAATTCAATATTTCACCGAGGGGAACACGGAGCCAGAAGACGAGACAGGGACGGCCAGGGGCCGACCACACCACCTGGCCGTGCGGCCAGGCCTGGCCTGTGCCAGGGGGTGGTGCGGCCGCCTCGGGCACCCCCTCGGCCTCCCCTTTCGCCTATAAGAAGCCTCCGATACAGAAACCCTAAGTACCCGATCAAAATTCCACGAAAGAGTCTATAGCCGTTGTCATCTCCATCCCTAGATCGGGAGGGATTTGAAGCTCTTCCCGGCACCCTGTCGGAGGGGAGAATTCACCCTAGAGGCCTTCTTCATCACCATGCCTGCCTCCGGTGTGATGCGTGAGTAGTTCATCCCTGGACTACGGGTCCATGTAGTAGCTAGATGGTTGGTTCTTCTCCTTTGTGCTATCATGTGTAGATCTTGTGAGCTCTGTTCATGATCAAGATCATCTATTTGTAATCTTACATGTTGATTTTGCGGGGATCCGATGGATATTGAGATGTTATTTCAGATTGATTATTGATTCTATCATGTCTTTGTTATTTGTGATCTTGCATTCTCTCCGTTGTTAGTAGCTATCTTGGCCGAGTAGATGCTAGCAACTCCAAGAGGGGGTATTTATGCTCGATAGTGGGTTCATGCCTCTAGTAATCTGGGAAGTGACGGAAATCTCTAAGGTACTTGATGTGTTGTTACTACTAGGTAGAAAACAGCAATCCTTTGTTCATAGAACAATCATATTGCTTACTTTACACACTTTGCTTAATGCAATTATCTGTTGCTTGCAACTTAATACTAGAGGGGGTTCGGATGATAACCTGAAGGTGGATAATTAGTCATAGATGCAGTTGGATTATGGTCGATGTATAATGTTGTAATGCCCAATCAAATCTCACAGAAGTCAAGATGATTAGTATATGCATGTATGCTTTCTCGATGTTTGTCAATTGCCCCGCTATAATTTGTTCACCCAACATGTGTCATATATCTTAAGGAGAATCACCGCTAGTGAATTATGGACCCCGTTCCTTTCTTTTACCATCAATCTACAATCTACTATTTACTTTTTTCTGTTTACTTTCTGCAAGCAATTACTATCTTCCACACAATACGTTTAATCCTTTGTTTTCAGCAAAAACGGTGAGATTGACAACCTCACTGAGTTGGGGGAAAAGTTCTATGATTGTGTTGTGCAGGATTCCAAGTTGGAAACAACACCTGGGAGGTGTTTTCTTGCTCCTATTGGTTCGATAACCTTGGTTTCATAACTAAGGGAAAACTTGTTGCTATACTCATCATACTTCCTCTTGGGGTTCCCCGACGATCTCAACATATTGAGTAAGGAGGAAGCCACGCAGAATCTTATTCACCTGCTTAAGCGTCTTCTTATTTAGAGAAAGCACTATGAGCTGGTGAAGGGGAATCGCAACGAGCACCGAGCGGATGAGAAAAAGGCATCCCGCTTTAGGCATAATTGATGCCTTCCAAGTCGAGAGCTTGTCTGTGATTCGGTCAACACTAGTTGGAAAGCTTCTGCCGGAAGTCGGCGAGTGGCTAGGGGTATGCCCAAATACTTAACTAGAAAGGGTGCTGGCTGGCACTCCATAGTGGTCGTTGCACCAGTGGCCACCTCCTCCGAACAAGTAATCAAGGATACCGAGCACTTCACAAAGTTGGTGCGTACACCAGAGGCCTCGCCGAAGTCCCCCAGAATGCCACAAACCACGTTGAGCTTGGCCTCATCCGGGTGGCAGAAGATAACCACGTCATCCGCATAGAGCGAGACCGAAGTCGTCAGCTCCTAGCGAGCCAGCTTCCGCAGCACACCCAACTCCATGTCCTTTGCCAACACCCTACTGAGCGTGTTCATAATTAATACGAACAACGTTGGCAACAAGGGGTACCCTTGTCTCAGGCCCCTCTGGTGCCAAATGGGGGGCTTGCTCGCCATTAAGCATCACCCTAGTGCTGGCCATGGATAGAAGGATAGCCACAATCTCACGGAACCTCGACCCAAAACCAAGCTTTTGGAAGACCTAGAACAGGAACCCCCAAGAGACGAAATCAAAGGCTTTGGCAATATCTAGCTTCAACATCACCCTAGGTTCCTTTAGGCGGTGTAGGAACTTCGCTGTCTGCTGCACCAACATAAATTTGTTGCGGATGCTGCTCTTTATGATGAACACACATTGGTTGTTGCGATCCACCAGCGACTCCATCCTAGGGGCAAGCCTGTTGCAAGCATCTTCGCCACTAGCTTAGCAAAAATGTGGATCAAGCTTATAGGAAGGTAGTCACCTAGGGCTGCCGCGTCTAGTCGCTTAGGCAGCAGGATTAACAGTTCTTGGTTAAGGCCTTGAAATCCATGCCCGCACAGCGTAAACAACTTGTCAAAGGCTTCCATAAAAGCCCCCTTCACCGTTGCCCAATAGTGCTGGAGGAATTCCACCGTAAAACCATCTGGTCCCGGCGCCTTCCCGTGCGGGAGTCCTTTCACCACTTCCGAGATATCCTCCTCAGTGAATGGTGCCTCCAACTCTCTTAAATCCTCTGAGTGTAAGCCTAGAAAATCAAGGTTGAGTGAGAAACCCTAGTCAGCCGAAGAGCCCAGGAGGTTCTGGAAGTGGTTGAAGGAGGCCTTGGCCATGGCTGCATGGTTAGAGATTTTTGCACCCTCCACCTGAATATTGCGAATCGGATTCTTCTACTTCTTGTAGGATGCATGTTGGTGGAAGAATGCGATGTCCGCGTCACCCTCGCTCAGCAAGGAAACCGTGGTCCATTGGTGAGCCATCGTTTGTTCCAGAGAGGTGAGACCCAAGTATGTGCGTTTCAGGAGCACACATAGCTGGTGCTCATCCGAAGATAGCTGCCTGGATTCCATGGTCGTATCTAGCCATAGAACCACTTCCACGCTATCATGAGCTGCACTTTTACGCACCTAACCTTCTTATCCCTCCAGCTCATCAGCTGACGAGCCATACGTTTAAGCTTGGTGGTGAGTCTCTGGAAGGGGTCTGGGTCACCATCCATAGCCCCCCAGGCGGTCTGAACCGCCTCGCTAAAGTCATCGAGCTTCAACCAGTAACACTAGAACTGGAAGCGCTTCCTTCCCACCGCCTGCATAGTGCATTCGAGTATAAGGGGGTTGTGGTCCACGATAACAGATGCAAGACAGCGCAGCGAGCAACTATTGTGGAGCTCCTCTCAACCTGCTGTGACAAACACCCTGTCGAGCCTCACAAGCATGGGGTTCTCTCTCATTGGACCAGGTGTAGCGGCGACCATGAAGGTACACCTCCTTGAGCTCACAGACATTTAGGAAGCGTCAAAACCTGCCCATCCTCCTCCTATTGAGGTTGTCGTTGTTCTTATATTCATCTCGATATATCAGGTTGAAGCCACCACACAACACCCAGGGGCCTGTTCTGGTGGAACGGGGAGAACGCGGCTCTACCAGAAAGGCGATCTTGCCAGCATCCTCCCGTGGTTCATAGACACACGTTAACCACCATGCCGACACCCCCAATAGGATTCACCCCAGCAGTGACACTATTAATGTCAATGTGTGCGTTATTAATCTACACCAAGTTGCTGATCCAGACCACGATGATCCCACCCCTTGTCCCGGATGCTGGAAAGCAGAAGTAAGCATCAAAATCTGCGCCAAGAGTCTCCATTATGATAGAATGGGTTACAACTGCCAGTTTGGTCTCCTGCATACATACAGTCGACGCAGCCGTAGTACCCACAACGCTCCTAACACCCGTATGACGTGCACGAATATTGAGGCCTCGCACATTGCACACCAAGACCTTAGGTTCGTAAGACATAGAAATTGTATTTACACCCTAGGTCCTCGAGGGGGCGTGAGGATCACGCCGTGACGAGGTGTCCACCCGACTGCCAAACCAGAGGAGGTGAGCAGCCCCTGATCATAAACAACATCCACCAAAAAGCTCCACTACTACCTCGATCATGTCCTCCGTCAGCGGAATCTCGTACATCTTGTGGTAGGCTGTCAGAGCCGCCTTGGAAGGCGCTTCATGCCTAGAGATCAACCCTAGCTTCCTCACGAGGTTACGAACTATTGGAAATATACCCTAGAGACAAATAATAAGAAGGATTATTATCATATTTCATAAAGTTTATGATTAAGTTTTATATCATGCTATAACTGTATTGAAAGGAAACGTCAATACACGTGTGATATATAAACAACCATGGGTTCCCGTTGAAACTCTAGTCACTAGTTCATTGGTCAACAGATGATCAAGGTTTACTGATCATGTGGCATTTATGCCAGTTGGAAATGGAGTCAACTCATTCTAAGAATGAGATGATGAGCCAATACCCAACCTAAACATCATGACCCGATCATGTCACGAAGTTCAAGTTACGATGATTAGAATAGACCTCGTAGACTATTCCTTAGACTGTGAGACTATATCAATCACTATCTCCCAAGAATGCTTAGATAGCATCAAGCGTCACTTGGTAATACAGTGATCATAAAGGCGTGTTTAGGTATTCGGAGGAACCGTAGAGGCAATATATGTCAAGAGCAGGATTTGTCCATCCGTGTTACAGAAAGATACTCGAGAGCCCACTGGGAGAAGTTATATCCAATAGTTGTACAACATGTGATTTGATCACATGGATATCACTTGTCGAAACGAGTCAAGTAGCATTGTTCGGTAACAAGATTGAACACGACATTGTGATGTCATTGATCAAATCTCAAGCAATGCAAGTATCGAGAGACAAAATGAATAAGACACAATTGTCCTGGTTCAAATGACGAAAGATCTTCGTGGAATGCACAGGGCACATGGCCATCCAGGTCCCTCTGTCGATCATTGGTACGGGAGTGTCCCGACCATGTCTGGAGTGTTCCCGGACCGTGAGGTATCACGCTTAAGGGCTTGATAATGCTTAGAGAGTGTTTATAGGATCGGTAGAATCACCGAAGAAAGAGAAGAGAGAAAACCGGAAGGGTTTCGGTAAGCCCGGAGGATGTCTGGAGTGGAGGTGGAAGGTGTTCCATAGCCACGGAGATTGAATAATATGTGAATGAATGTTAAATATTGATTTAATCATTTATTCATAATTATTTAATAAAAGAGAAATCAATTAAAGGTCAAAAAGGCTAAATGGGCCAATTCCGGAGGGAAAGGCAAGAGGAGATAGGGGCAAGGGGTGGACGGCTGGGCCAAGCCCCCCCCTCGCGTAGGGCCCACTAGGGCCAGCCGGTGGCTACCCCCCCTCTCCCCCTCCTTTAGTCCCACTCTCGGGACTTTGAGGGAGGTAGTACCTCCCCTTCCCCTATATATAGTGGGGTATTTTGACCGGAAAATACACAACACAATATTCAATAAAGGTTTCCTCACTTTTGGGGAGACCTCCAATTGATATTTCTCTCTCTCTCTCCCGTGACCATGGTCCCAAGTTCGGACTGCGCGAACAAGAGACATCTTCACCGTGGAGCACCGTTGCGCTGCGGGATTCGGATCCAGGATCTCTACTTCTGCAACTGTTGCTGGATCGGAGAAGCAGAGTCATCGCAAGGCACCGGATGCATGTAACTCCCCGCGAGGTGTTACACTTGAGGCACTAGGAGTCGTTGGAGCCGTAGGAGCACAAGGACTTCATCACAACCTTGAGATCGGTTTTGTCTCGTCTACATCAACCACGCTCTCCTAAGCATTGAGAACGCTTTTCGGTCTTTAAGGGTAAGTTTGCAAAAATCCCCTCCCATTTACTAATAGATAGGTCCTGGCAGCATCAGGGGTTCAGGGGCGTAGGGTAAAATTTTATTGTTTTCATACGCAAACCCATACAGTGGTATCAGAGCTAGATCTATGCGTAGTATTGCTAGTACGGGTAGAACACATGAGATGTAGCATGTGGGCGTTGATCTTTTAGTTGTTACCCTCCCACGTGTACTTGTGTATACCGCAGTAATGCTTGATGAAGTGCCCCCAACCGACTTTACACGTTCATTCGCGAGACTGGTCCACGTTTGACATATGGCTTGTACCATATAAAGTGGCTTTGGGGGTGTCTGTCTCTCTCGCATTAGTTGGTATGCCATTTGAAACAGAGGGCTTTGAAAGGGGTATAGTATGGACAACTACTTGATCAGCGTTTTGGTGAAAGTTTGTAGGTAAGAATGGTTCTTGTGTGAATGCCCATTCAGCCACGTAAAACATGCAAAGATAAAGTAGAGGCGTCTAACTTTGTTTTGCAAGGGGGTGTTGCTTTGTGATATGGTTGTGGCAAAGGTAAAGTGAGTACCTTATGTTACGAAGTAGTAGATAATCACGGAGGTGATGGACTCCCATGCCGGAAAGACACCGGTACCCTGGTGTCTACGGTGCCAGAACCCTGGCACCGGAATCCGGTGACGTGGGATGGAGATCATGACGTGAAGGACCATATCACATCACATTTACATTCAATGTTATTGTTTGTATATCTTATTGTGTGCTAGTATTAGATACTCAATGGTAGCCTAATAAGATGGTCCCTGTTAAAAATTATGAATGATTGTGTTCCCCCTTAGTATGCACCACCAAGAAAGTTGTTTGGTATGAGGCAGGCCATGATGATCGGGTGTCAGACATATCTATGTTCACATACAGTGGGTGTAAGCCATGTTGCACAACAAATACACTAAGGTTGAGTTGGCGATCCTAGCATGTACAGACATGGCCTAGGAACACGGATGGTCGAAAGATCGAGCATGAGTCGCATGAATGATGTGACCGGCATTTAACGTCCATCCTAGAACCCACATTGATGGCCGTGATGATCGGGGGAGATGTGGGGAAAAGGGGTCATGTTATCACTAGAACCCTTCAGGGGATAGGTGTTTCTGAGTGGAGTTATTATATTAACTCATTTAATTAAACTTAGTATTGATTCCTTTTGCAATTATAAATGTAGAAAATGGTTCTCCCCGATGCTACCTTCCCTGTTGATGATTGGTTAGACGGAGAGAATCTCAGGCTAGGCGGATCAAACTTATCTATGTGGGTTACGCGTCTCCACGTTCTCCTTAGTGAGAATGACGTGGTCGACTATATACTCAACGAGATGGATTTGGATCAGCCCAGTGACTTAGAGACCCAAGAGCAACGGAAAACCCGCTATTACCGTCGTGAGATGGCCTCCTTCATATCAGTGATGATGCGTTTCGGGATGGTGGATGAGTTGTGGCCAGTCGTGGGTAATGTTGACCCTTGTACAATGATGGTACAGCTTAGGACACATTTCATGGAACAAGCACGCATATGGGAGCATGAGCTGATGGGATATTTCCTCTCCATTAAGATGGAGGAGAACTCTTCGCTTGACGACCACTTGGAGCACATGCATGATGCGTACATGAGGGCAGCATACTTCCTGGACAGCTGGATGACGAGCTCTTTTGCAAATGGCGTTGTGCCGTGGTCGCTGCCACGAAGCTACCGAGCACATGTCAGGACTTACATCATGATAGACGATGCGGAAACACAATATTTCCATAGGTTCATATCACATCTCACGAATGTGAAGGTTGAACCCATTGCAGGAGAGGTCATCGATGACAAAGGTATATATTTGATATACAATTTTATAAATGTTATAATCTTACAAACAGATGTTGTAGCGTTAAGTATATTTGATACTTGTTTTGTTTTGTTGAAAACAAGTCCTTCTACATGAGAGGTGCTTGCTGGAGAGGAGGTGATGTTGCGTGTTGATGGCGAGCATCATGATGATGGGAAACGACACTCTCCGTCGACATTTATCAATTGGTTTATGTTTTGGATAGTTATTGTAATCAAAAGATTGTGAACTTCTTTAGTGTGTCTCACACTTGGTGAGACAGTTATTCGTATGAGTTTGTAACAAATAGGTGTTCCACTTTTATGAATGATTTCTATTCGTGTTCATATCTTGTTCGATTATGTGTGAACTATCTTGGTTTTGAAACTAATTGATAATACATGAACATTTGTGAAATATTGAAATGCCTTGAAATTACCCAACTTAATGATATGTTCATTACTGAATGAAACAATTATTTAAATTCAAAGTTATATTGATAATATGTGAAAGACACTTGTATTCTTGTCACATATGAATCATGCCTAAGTTCGGCAAAATAACTTGAACACCGTGTATTACTTGAATACAAAGTGTTTGATGAATTGTTAAAATAGAATACATATTCAATGTATTGTAGTTTAACAAAATGGTAATTATCATTATATGATTTTTAAAATTTTGTAAAGAAGTTTACCAAAGGGAACATGAGTATGAAACTATTTGATATGATCAAAGTATTTCATCAATTAAGGGTATAAGATAAAACAGAATCTAATTACTACGATTTGATCAATAGTAATGAAATTCAACTTTATAAGATTGACATAAACAAAAATTGTGGAATGTAATGCGTTTGAAATGTCAAAATGCAAAGCATCACAATATGATATTTGATATCAAGTGGGTGAATAGATGGCGCCAAAGAAATCGTTGTAGTATAGATGTAAATGACCATTAGTTAGAAATAGTTAGCACTCAATTAGAATATTTCCTAAACCATATGAATTCATGAGATCGGTGCCATATCTTGTATGGATCGTTGTAAAAGTTTTGGGGTTATTCGATATAACCAAAACAATAGCGAGTAAGTCCTTATAGAGTATTCATTGGAAATTATGAATACGATAGCCATAGCTAGAACCAAAAGGAAAGCAAAACTAGTATTGCTTGGATTTTGGTGCATTCTAGAGAAAGTTTCATATTTAGTGATATTTCTTGATTATGAAGCTTTTGAAAGATAGTGAAAAACATGATGAGAATTCAAAACCCTGCATCAGAGTGTTGAGAAGCGCAACGGAAAGTGTTCCTGGACGATTCTCCTCATAAAGGAATGAATTAATGATAATGATCATTATACTAAGTGTTTTCGCTACACAAAGTAGGATTCAAAATATACTCCACATCTTGAATGGAGATATTTATTAATCATTTGTCATGATTACCAGAATATGACATACCTACGAACTACTAAGGAAATAATGGTAAACTAAAGATATGAGAAATCCCAAAGCGAAATTCACTTGAGATTAGAAAGCAATATGTTGCTGAATCTTAACAAGTAAAAAGGGTTACTTGTATTTTCCCAAATGACTGCAAAGCCATAATGGAAAAGGGAGGTGAATTACAAAAGCACAATTTGTCATGAATAATGTATTGGACAAATTCAAATGAATTTGATTCAAGTGTGGTGAAAGTCTGGTGGATTTAAAACTAGTAAAGCACTAGTGTCTCATAGTAAATCTCTCAGTTTGATATTTGATCAAAGGATTTTGAAGTTATTCAAAATAGTGAGTGGATATGCAATTTGCATGAAATTGAGTGGGAGCTATGATAGTCTTCCTTAAACAATATGTGAATGACATATTTTTGAGTGGGAGCAATATAAGTCTCAAATTCAAATATGTAGGAACATATGTTGAGTAAGAGTAGTGACTCATTGATGGCTCAATGCACGGCGCCCAGAAAAATGCTTGATGGCGGTGTTGATGTAGAGCTCGTTGGGAACCCCAAGAGGAAGGTATGATGAGCACAGCAGCAAGTTTCCCTCAGTTATGAAACCAAGGTTTAATCAAACCAGTAGGAGCAAGGAAACACCCCAAAGGTGTTACTAGCTGAGCTTTGGCGAGTATGCACTACCGGTGCTAGTAGCAACATGGAGACCTGCACAACACAACCACATAACTTTGTCCCCAACTTGCGATGAGGTTGTCAATCTCACCGTGTTTTGCGAAAAACAAAGGATTAAACGTATCGAATGGAAAGAAGTAAAAGTTTGCAGAAAGTAAACACAAAGAAGTAAACAGATGTAGATTGTATGTAAAAGACAAGGACCGGGATCCATAGTTCACTAGAGGTGGCTCTCCTTAGATAGATAACATGCTGGGTGAACAAATTACAGCGGGGCAATTGACAAACACCGAGAAAGCAATACATGCATATACTAATCATCTTGACTCCTTTGAGACTTGATTGGGCATTACAACATAATACATAGACCGCCATCCAACTGCATCTACGACTAATAATCCATCTTGAGGTTATCATCCGAACCCTCTCCAGTATTAAGTTGCAAGCAACAGATTATTGCTTTACGAACTGCTGATACATTGCAAATGTATCTATAATTTTTGATGTTCCATGCTTGGTTGTATCCACTTTCTTGTGTTTTGTTCCAACTTTGGAGTACTTTTCATATGATTTCTTGGACTAACCTATTAACAAGAGCCACAGTGCCAGCTACCTGTTTTCTGCTGTTTTTGGTTCCAGGAAAGTCAGAAAATGAATATTCTCGGAATTGGACGGGACAAAAGCCAAAGTGCCTATTTTTCCGGAAGGGATCAAGTGCCGTATCTGAGACGGAGAAGGACAGAGGGCGGACACCACACGGCAGCCGCTGGCCAGCGCCGAGGTGGTGTGGCCAGCACCTCGGCCTCTCCTTCCGCCTATATATTGCCCTCGGGACGAAAACCCTAAGTCTGGGATAAAAATCCACAAAGAGTGCAGAGCGCCGTCATCTCCATCCCTAGATCGGGGGAGGATCTGAAGCTCTTCCTGGCACCCTGGAGAGGGGAATTCACCCTGGAGGCCTTCTTCATCACCATGCAAGCCTCCGGTGTGATGCGTGAGTAGTTCATCCTTGGACTACGGATCCATGTAGTAGCTAGATGGCTGGTTCTCCTCCTTTGTGCTTTCATGTCTAGATCTTGTGAGCTCCGTTCATGATCAAGATTCTGCATGTTGTGCTTGTGGGGATCCGATGGATATTGAGATGCTATTTCAGATTGATTATTGATTCTATCATGTCTTTGTTATTTGTGATCTTGCATGATTTCCGTTGTTAGTAGCTATCTTGGCCGAGTAGATGCTAGCAACTCCAAGAGTTAGTATTTATGCTCGATAGTGGGTTCATGCCTCTCGTAATCTGGGGAAGTGACAGAAATCTTGAAGGTACTAGATGTGTAGTTGCTACTAGGGAGAAAACAACAATCCTTTGTTCATAGAACAATCGTATTGTTTACTTTACACGCAGTTCATAAAGCAATAATCTGTTGCTTGCAACTTAATACTGGAGGGGGTTTGGATGATAACCTGAAGGTGGATTATTAGTCATAGATGCAGTTGGATGGCGGTCTATGTATAATGTTGTAATGCCCAATCAAGTCTCAAAGGAGTCAAGATGATTAGTATATGCATGTATTGCTTTCTCGGTGTTTGTCAATTGCCCCGTTCTAATTTGTTCACCCAGCATGTTATCTATCTAAGGAGAGCCACCTCTAGTGAACTATGGATCCCGGTCCTTGTCTTTTACATACAATCTACAACTGTTTACTTCTTTGTGTTTACTTTCTGCAAACTTTTACTTCTTTCCATTCGATACATTTAATCCTTTGTTTTCCACAAAACACGGTGAGATTGACAACCTCATAGCAAGTTGGGGACAAAGTTATCTGGTTGTGTTGTGCAGGTCTCCACGTTGCTACTAGCACCGGTAGTGCGCCCTGCCAAAGCTTAGCTAGTAACACCTTTGGGGTGTTTCCTTGCTCCTACTGGTTCAATTAAACCTTGGTTTCATAACCGAGGGAAACTTGCTGCTGTGCTCATCATACCTTCCTCTTGGGGTTGCCAACGGGCTCTACATCAACCACGAGCCATCAACACTTTTCTGGGCGCCGTGCATTGAGCCATCAAGCAATTTTCTGGCGCCGTTGCCGGGGAGTCAAGGACATCTTCACAAGGGGAGTCCCTCATAACCAATCTCTTTACTTTGTTGTTTTTGTTTTGCTTAGTTTCTTTTTGCTTTGTTTGCTTGTTTTGTTCTTCAAAAAACACAAGAAAATTAGTTTCACTAGTTTGCTTTCTTATTTGAAAACCCAAAAAAATGACTATTCTTGAGAACACTAAGTTGTGTGACTTCACTAGCACCAACAACAATGATTTTATGAGCACACCTATTGCTCCACCTATGGCTGAAAATACTTTCTTTGAGATAAAACCTGCTTTGCTAAATCTTGTTATGAGAGAACAATTTTCTGGTATTGGTAATGAAGATGCTGCTTCCCATCTAAATAACTTTGTTGAACTTTGTGAGATGCAAAAGCATAGGGATATACATGGTGATATTATTAAGCTGAAATTGTTTCCTTTCTCTTTGAGAGGAAAAGCTAAAGAGTGGTTGAATTCCTTAACTAGGAATAGTATTGATTCTTGGACTAAATGCAAAGATGCTTTTATTGGAAAATACTATCCTCCTGCTAAGATTATATCCATGAGAAGTGAAATAATGAAGTTTAAACAACTTGATAATGAGCATGTTTCTCAAGCTTGGGAAAGAATGAAATCTTTGGTAAAGAATTGTCCCACTCATGGACTGACTGCTTGGATGATCATCCAAACTTTTTATGCAGGATTGAAATATTCTTCAAGGAACCTATTGGATTCAGCTGCTGGAGGTACCTTTATGACCATCACTTTGGGTGCTGCAACAAAACTTTTGGACAATATGATGGTTAATTATTCTGAATGGCATACTGAGAGAGCTCCACAAGGTAAGAAGGTAAATTCTGTTGAGGAAACTTCCTCCTTGAGTGATAAAACTGATATTATTATGTTCATGCTTGTTAATGGGAAAGCCCATATTGATCCAAATAATGTTCCTTTAGCCTCTTTGGTTGCTCAAGAAGAGCAAGTTGATGTGAACTTCATAAGAAATAATAATTTTGGCAACAATGCTTATGGTAACAACAATTATAGGCCCTACCCTCCTAGTAATACTTATGGCTATAATGGTAAATCTGGATTACCTAGTGAAGGAAGAATTTTAGAAGTTGAAAGAGCCACTAAAAACTTCATGCAAATGCAATACGAGCAAAATAAACTATTCACTAAAACTATGGAGGAACAATCTATCATTTTGAAGAACATTAGCCATCAACTTGAGAGTCTAAATAGGTAAATTCCTAGTTTACAATTGAAACTCTCTAATGCTGAAAGAAATATATCATCTTTGTTTGAAGTTCAATCTTCATTGATTAATAAAATGGCTGCTAAACCTGAAACTAATGATAATCCATTTGGAGCTAATAATGCCATACAAGTAAGAATTGATGAAAATGTTAGACTATTAGCTGAATTACATGCTAAGTGGGAAAGAGAAGATGAAATTGCTAGAAACATTAGTGTTTCTACTATTACCACCACTAGTGTTGAGGCTAGTAATAGTTCTACTATTTTAGATGATAAAATTGATTTTGATCTTGATGGTTGCAACATCTCTGAAGTTATTAAGTTCCTACAAAAGCTTGCTAAAAGTCCTAATGCTAGTGCTATGAACATGGCCTTTACAAAACACATTGTTGATGCTCTCATAAAGATTAAAGAAGAAAAGATGAAACATAAAGCTTCTATTCCTATAAAACAAGAAGATGGTTGGGAACCCATCATTAATATGAAAGTGAATGACTTTGATTTCAAAGCTTTGTGTGATCTTGATAGTAGTGTTTCTATTATGCCTAGAAGGATTTATGATATGCTTGATTTGCCTCCTCTTGAAGATTGTTATTTGAATGTCCCACTTGATGATAATGCTAAAAAGAAACTCATGGGGAGTCTTAATGATGTTCTTATTATGGTTAAAAATTCCTATGTCCCTGTTGATTTCTATGTTTTGGATGTTGAATACAATGCTTCTTGTCCTATTACTTTGGGAAGACCTTTTCTTAGAACTGTTGGTGCCATCATTGATATGAAAGAAGGCACCATCAAATATCAACTCCCACTCAAGAAAGGTGTAGAACACTTCCCTAAAAAGAGAGAACAGATTTCTTTTGCTTCTCCTATGAAAACAAAATTTGGTCTTAATGCTTCTTCATTTGAGAACACTTGATTCTTTTTTTGGTTCTTATGCCTAACTTAAAGGCGTTAAAGAAAAGTACTTGTTGGGAGATAACCCAAGAGTTTTAGATGAGTCTTGGAAGTTATTACTTCAGTAATAACCGCTCCTTATCCTTTTTATTTGCTTTTTGTGCCAAGAGTAACCTCTAATGAGAGTGAAGTAATGATTGGGAAAGTTGCTGTCCCGAAACAGATTCTTGTGCTTCACTGTAAAAATTCGTGAGAGAGCTATGTATGTCGGATTGAGCTGTAATTGTTTGTGCTTATGCCCCAGGTTGTTATCTAACTTTATTTAGTTCAAACTTTTTGATTTGAGCAACAGAAGTATTCGAAAAAATTCGTCTTTACCTGCTGGTCTGTTTTGACAGATTTCTGCCATTTTCTGCATTTGCTTCTTGTGGGTTCCTTTTTGAGTTCTTTTGGGGAATTGAGCTTTTTGAAGGAAGTGCTACAGTAGCTAGTGTTCTAATGGAAGTTTATTTAGTGTTAGAACTGAACCTTGAGACTTATTTATCTTAAGTGCACTAATGTTGCTAATGAGATTGTGTGAAGTTTTGTATGAAGGAAAATTTTCAGGTGTATGGAAGGAATGAGTAATGAGATGAAGGATGGACTAAAGCTCAAGCTTGGGGATGCCACGCGTGTCACCCCAAGAAATATCCAAGAAGTACAAGCATCAAATCTTGGGGATGCCCAAGGCATCCCCTTCTTCATCAATTAAAATCCCAGGTTTCTTTCAAACGCTTCATTTTTATTGTTTCATGCACAATTGTGTTTTTCTTTGAGTGTCTTCTTTTTCGTTTTCGTTTTGGTTTTAGTTTGCTTGGTTTGCTTAGTTTTCTAAATAAATTGGTTGGACCCCCTCTTTCTTACATTTGGTTTGCAAATAGTTTGGTTTGGTTTGGAAAAGAGTAGGAAAGCTCATGCTTAAGTGGTAAAGAGAGCTTGTTTTTGACTGTGGCCTATGCTTTGTCATGCCATGCTCGATATTGTTTTGGCTTTATGATTAGTATTCTTTGATGTAGCATGACTTGTTATAAACAATTGAGATTGCTTAATGTTCCTTGGATGAATCATGCGTTGTTTTAGCATATTAAAGCATAGTATAGTGGTATTCTCCTTTGATGCTTTATTTGGGTTGACTTGGCACATGCTCACACCATGTTATGACTATCCAAAGTCACCATAGCATTTATGATCCTTTAGTTTTCAACTTGTAGTATCACTTTATGCTTTGGTCAATGATGTTTTATCGCTCTGCATGATTATGGCCATTATTGCTCTCTTAGTTTGTCGCTCCCAGTCTTTTGCTAGCCTCCACAACAAAGTATGAGTTCCACTCATGCATCCAACTCCCTAAACCAAGTTATTCCAAAGATTCCACCATACCTACCTACTAGCTTATGCTATTCCAAGTATATTCATGCTTTTGTTTACCTTCCACTTGTTATGAGAAAACTAGTGATTAAAGCTCTCACGAACTTGATGGCACACTTTACTTTACTTGCCCTTAATAAGCTTGAACCATTGTGTCTTCTATGTTGTATATGCTTGCACTTATTTGTTGGGAATTAGCAGAACCATGCTTTCATGGGGAACGCTTTCAACATTGCACTTGGTACTTGTACCTAGTTGATATCATGCTCTTTTGTATATGGATGTCGTCGGTGTGAAATGAAAGGGGAGCTTGTAAGTCCATGGAGTTATGTATATGTGTTAGAGAAACGCCTGGGCCGCTGGTCTAATCCATGCTGACATGGTGGAAACCTGCTGTGCTCATCATACCTTCCTCTTGGGGTGCCCAACGAGCTCTACATCAACCA
This sequence comes from Avena insularis, assembly GCA_023614405.1. Lineage (NCBI taxonomy): Eukaryota > Viridiplantae > Streptophyta > Magnoliopsida > Poales > Poaceae > Avena > Avena insularis. Next base: position 316,532,164 of record CM042692.1, on the reverse strand, counting down.
CGAGCCATCAACACTTTTCTGGGCGCCGTGCATTGAGCCATCAACTGCGTGTGAAGTAAACAATACGATTGTTCTATGAACAAAGGATTGTTGTTTTCTCCCTAGTAGCAACAACACATCTAGTACCTTAGAGATTTCCGTCACTTCCCCAGATTACGAGAGGCATGAACCCACTATCGAGCATAAATACTAACTCTTGGAGTTGCTAGCATCTACTCGGCCAAGATAGCTACTAACAATGGAAAGCATGCAAGATCACAAATAACAAAGACATGATAGAATCAATAATCAATCTGAAATAGCATCTCAATATCCATCGGATCCCCACAAACACAACATGCAGAATTATAAATAGATGATCTTGATCATGAACGGAGCTTACAAGATCTAGACATGAAAGCACAAAGGAGGAGAACTAGCCATCTACATACTACATGGATCCGTAGTCCAAGGATGAACTACTCACGCATCACACCGGAGGCTTGCATGGTGATGAAGAAGGCCTCTAGGGTGAATTCCCCTCTCCAAGGTGCCGGAAGAGCTTGATCCCTCCCGATCTAGGGATGGAGATGATGGCGACTCTGAGACTCTTTCGTGGATTTTTGATCCCAGATTACGGTTTTGCCCGAGGGCAATATATAGGTGGAAGGAGAGGCCGAGGGGGTGAGGCAGCCACACCACCTCGGCCGCTGGCCAGGTGGTGTGGTGGCCCCTGGCCCTCTCCGTCTCAGATTCTCGCACTTGATGACATCCAAAAATAGGCACTTTGGCTTTTGTCCGTCAATTCGAGAATATTCATTTTCGACTTTCCAAACCAAAAACAACATAAAACAAAAGTAGCACTGTGGCTCTTGTTAATAGGTTAGTCCAACAAATCATATGAAAAGTACTCCAAAGTTGGAACAAAACACAAGAAAGTGGATAAAACTAAGCATGGAACATCAAACATTATAGATACATTTGTAATGTATCACTCATACCCAAATATGTTGGGCATATTTTGAGTGGGAGCTTAGAGGAATGATTCTTAAGTGTGTATACGACACATTAACAATAAAAGTCAAGTACCCATAAATAATGATTTATAAGGAGTAGAAGTTGATAATAAGAATATTATGATATTATGTAGTATTCCTTAAAGGATTCTGAAAAGGGTTTTCAGAATAGAAGTTAGTTAAAGAACTGGTCCTTGATAACTCAAATTAGGACTAAAATTAAGTCTAACATCGGTTGGTTTAAAGAAGAGGATGATCATCATCCACTATGTTGAGACATAGGTTCTATGAAAACCATGATAACAACTTAACATAATATATGATCCAAGAAGGAACGTTTGAAAAGTGATTAAGTTTGAATCACAGAATGTTGAGCTAAGTTTGTCCACCGTGTCTAATAGAGAACTGTAGACATGTTTTCCAGATCCATAAAGGATGGCATATTTTAAAGCATAAAGAGTTATGTTATAAGGGAATATGTTCGAAACTCCTATAATACCGACTAAAGTCAAGTAGGAAGCAAGGTCAACAAAACATCGAAAGTTGCATAGGGTGCACTAGAATTTCGATGGATACATTTATAATAATAAATAAGGGTACCATCTAAAGTGATGTATAATGTTATGGCGGGTCTAGTTCGCTTTTAACGTAGAATGATGTGTCCCAGGGCATAGTGCTTACTCAATATGTTGATCTCGTTGGGGAACCCCTAGAGGAAGGTATGATGAGTATAGCAACAAGTTTTCCCTCAGTTATGAAACCAAGGTTATCAAACTAGTAGGAGCAAGGAAACACCTCCAAGGTGTTGTTTCCAACTTGGACTCATGCACAACACAATCACAGAACTTTGCCCCCAACTAAGTGAGGTTGTCAATCTCACCGGTTTTGCTTAAAACAAAGGATTAAATGTATTGTGTGGAAGATAGTAATTGCTTGCAAAAAGTAAACAGAAAATAGTAAATAGCTTTGTAGATTGATGGTAAAAGAAAGGACCGGGGGTCCACAATTCACTAGTGGTGATTCTCCTTAAGATAGATGACATGTTGGGTGACCAAATTACAGCGGGGCAATTGACAAACATCGAGAAAGCATACATGCATATACTAATCATCTTGACTCATATGAGATTTGATTGGGCATTACAACATTATACATAGACCATAATCCAACTTCATCTATGACTAATAATCCACCTTCAGGTTATCATCCAAACCCCCTCTAGTATTAAGCTGTAAGCAATAGATAATTGCATTAAGCAAAGTGTGTAAAGTAAACAATACGATTGTTCTATGAACAAAGGATTGATGTTTTCTCCCTAGTAGCAACATCACAACTAGTACCTTAGAGATTTGTATCACTTCCCAGATTACTAGAGGCATTTACCCACTATCGAGCATAAATACTCTTTCTTGGAGTTGCTAGCATCTACTCGGCCAAGATAGCAACTAACAACGGAGAGCATGCAAGATCAAAAATAACAAAGACATGATAGAATCAATAATCAATCTGAAATAGCATCTCAATATCCATCTTGATCATGAACGGAGCTCACAAGATCTAAACATGATAGCACAAAAGAGAAGAACCAACCATCTAGCTACTGTTGGGTCCGCAACATAGAAAACAAAAAATTTCCTACGGTGTGAACTACACGCCAAGATCTATCTACTAGGTACAAAGCAACGGGTGGACATACATCCAATGAGAACTTACCCTCGTAGACAACGAGCTTTGGTAACAAGTAGGAACTCGTGGTTGATGTAGTCGTACACTTGCCGATCTCAAGATCGTGATGAAGTCCAGCAGGTCCGGCTCCAGCACGTCCATCAGATCTAGCTCCAGCACCACCAAGTCCAGCACCGCAAAGCAGCGGTGCATCCGTGATCGCACACACGTCCGGTACCCCGACAACCTCCGTCCCTCGCTCCAGCAAAGCAACAAAAGCAGTAATTCCTTTCCAGATAAAGCCACCGGGAACATGTATCTCGCTAATCCGAGACCATGGGGGAATAATACTAGAGGGGGAGAGAGATCCTTCACGAGGAGGGGTGTGTGAGAAGTGAGGAGAGGGGGGCCTTTTATATGAGGAGGGGAGGGTACCCCTCCCATGGCCGGCGCCCCATGGAGGTGACCCTTCACCTCCCCATTCATGTGGTGGTAACCCCCTCCACATAAATTTGCCTCTTCACATTCTCCATTAAAGTCTCCACTTTAAATGCATTAGATTTCTCCAAATTTAATGCTCTCTCATTTAATAAAACTCTTTTATTAGTTTTATTCAGAATTTTGTTAATTACTTTAATTAACAAACATTCACATAAAACCCCCTGCAACATTTCAATATTACATGCAGAACCAATTTCAGCAATTTCACCCGAAACAGTTTCGGTGTCTATTGAAATAATTCCAGCGATTTCTTAAATCTTTATCTGAAACATATTTGCTCCAAATGGTGTCGGTATCCCTTAAGTGTGTCACCCTACGGTTCGCGAATAATGCAGACATGATCGAGACCCCTCTTAGATCAATAATCAGAAGCGGACCCGAGATCCATAATCGACTCCTACACATTCAACGATGACTTCTGTGATCGTGAGAACCTTTAACGCTAGTAACTAAATCCCTTTGTCCCGCGATATATTACATGTCTGAGATTCGATCATCGGTATCTCCATACCTAGTTTGATCTCGTTACCGACATGCACTCTTTTCTCGTTCCCGTGATATAACATTCTAGTGATCACATCACTTGCTTGCAAGCTATTTCAATGTGATATCACCGAGAGGGCCCAGAGTATATCTATCCGTAATCGGGATGGACAAATACCACTCTTGATCCATGAGCCTCAACATAACACCTTTTAGCACTAAACCCACCTTTATAGTCACCCTATTACGGTGTGACGTTTGATGTTATCAAGATACTCTTCTGGTGTTAGCAATTAACATGATCTCATGGTCCAAGGACTAAGATTACTTCGTATGATGTTATAGCAATATAAACATAATGACTCTGATCGTAATGCTATACTTCGTATGAATGTTCATCACATCATTCCACCAATGTTGTGACCTTGTTATTAACAACATCCAATGTTCATGATCAGGAAACCTTGATCATCTTGTTAATCAACAAGCTAGTCTATAAGAGAGGCATAACTAGGAACCCTTTTTTTATTAAACACACATGTATTGATGTTTCTGATCAATAAAATTCTAGCATGTAAAATAAACATTTATCATAAACATGGAATAAGATAATAACCACTTTATTATTGCCTCTCGGGCATATTCCCTTCAGTCTCCCACTTGCACTAGAGTCAATAATCTAGTTTGAAAAACTTTGCGTATTGAACACCTATGGCTTTCTGGTGTTGTATATACGCAGTTGCTAGTGGTTAACATAATCTCCGGATCTGATAGTTTCAGGTCCGTGTGTATTTGCATGTCTCTGCATCTCTATGCATTACTCATTCTCAAATGAGATGGCATTGTATAAATTTGGTCCTCTGGTGAGACCTTTAGTTCGTTCGGCTCAAAATATGTTGATATTATTGTCACACAATATATCTTCATAGTATTAGCCCACTTTGAACCACACCTAGTTTGATAACAAACTACTTAACACAAATGCCCTCCTATGCTGCTACTATAGCAGTCATATACTTAGCCTTTTGTTGTAGTATCCGTCACAATATCTCAACTTTGGAATTCATCCAAATCCATCATGGAACATCCTTTCCATTATATTGTGCCACCCATAGTCTAAATTGAGATAAATTTAATTTGTATCTTGTGACAAAACTAGTATCAATGTAACACTTTACAATGAACTACCTTTAACTATTTGTCACTTATACATGATATATTCTTAGTTCTTCCAAAGCTCATAAGAATATCTTTACTATTGTCCAATGATCATCTTATGAATCATTCTGGTATATGCTTATAACATTTAGAGCATAGGACATTCTGGATATATACATATCATGGTATAATCGATCAAAATTTTCATGTGATTTACTCACCAAGTGTTGAAACACTTGAATCTTGATACAATCCTTTCCATGCAGCAAGAACCTTTCTTGTTGTTTCCATATTGAACCCTTTCAATATCTCATATTGAACCCTTTCAATATCTTATATATGTATGTCTGGCACAACCATATTAGCACCTTAATCTATCCATATAGATATTGATGCCTAATATTCCGGGTTTGCCCAAGTCTTTCATCAAAATCTTATTTTAATGAAATTCTTAACTTGTGTCAATTCAAGATACATCATTTCCAATCAACAATATGTCCTCTACATAATGTATTAGAAATATGTCTCAGCGCTCCCACTTAATTTCTTGCAAATGCAAGCATCTTCATCATCTCTGATGAATTTAAACTCTTTTAACAGTTTTATCATGGTGAAGATTCCAACTCCGCTATGCTTACTTCAACTATTGAAGTTTACATGCCCTTTTTATCACCCTTTGAATTAACAAAACCCTTCGGACCATGTCATGTACATGTCCTAGGTTACCGTTCTATTAGAAGAACCTTGTTTTGTTTATTCAACTACCATATACCAAATTATATGTAGTGGTTGCTACATTAATCCGTCAAGACTATATATCGCTATGAAAGATCAAATCTTGTCATAGTCAACTCCTTGAACATTGCCGTAAACTTCTTTCTGACATGTCGACTATTTCATAGATGTCAAACATCCATGTCTATTTCTTTATAGATCCAAACACGACCGATAGGCTTCACGCCTTTCCGAAGGGTCTTCCAAGTTCAGAAACTTGTTTTCTCGTGTATGGATACTATCACGGATTCTATGACTTCTAGTCATTTTATGGAGTCAGGGCCCATCATCGCTTCTTTGCATGTAGTCGCTTCTTACTATTTGATTCTTACCGACCCACATGGTTCTATAGGAACTCTAATCTCCGAGATCACACCTTTTGTAATCACGAGAGCCATGAGCATTGTGGCCGCCACCGGGACACTTTCCGGCGCTGCGCTACTTAGCACATATAGCTAAGGTTCAACAACCTTATCAAAGTTTTATTGTCCTCCCACTTAACTTTTCACGAAAAATTCCTTCTCAAGAAACTTGATGTTCTAAGCGACAAACTCTTTTGTCCTCGGTGTTATGGAGAAATTCCCAACAAATTCTTTGGGATAACCTACAAAGACATGCTTATCCGACTTTGGTTGTAAACATTTTACTTATGCATAGCATACCAAAATTAAAGAAAAGACAATTCGGGTTTTATCCCAAACCATAACTCATATGGTGTCATTTCAACGGATCACAATGGTGCTCTTTTTAGTGTAAAAGCGGTAGTCTCTAAAGCTTCAATCCTTAAAACATAATGGCAGTTTTATAAATGACACCTTTGATCTTACCATGTCAAACATGGTTTGATTTCATCTCTCGAATATGCCATACTCCTATGGTTTATCGGGGAACACAAATCATGGAACAATTCCTCAAGTCTTAGGTGTTTTTGCTAAACATGTAACTCAAATATCTTCCTTTATGATCGAATCATAAACTCTTTATTTTCTTGTTACAACGATTTTCCACTTCATCTTGAAAGTCTTTGAACAATTTTCAAATGTTTCATACTTCTTCCTTATTAAGTAAATATACAGATATATTCACTCAAATTTTCGGAGAAAGCATATGAAGCAAAAAGATCCATTGCATATGGCTACACATAATGGACTATGCACATCAGCATGCACAATTTCCAATAAGCTAGTCATCCATTCCTCTCTGGCCTATGGACGGAGTTTCAGTTATCTCGAGGAAAGTCTCACATGCGTCAATTGATCAAAATCAAAGACTCCCAAAATCCATCAACATGGAGTTTCTTCATGTTTTCTTTCAAATATAATTTAAACAGCGATGTCACTTCATAAGTGATCTTTCAATCATTTGTCTTGCGACGTTTTAGCAATAGTGTTTATGGATGTGATTTCTCCAAGACTTGTAAAAGTTCATCCATCCTTTATGGAATATAGTAATTATTTGAACAGCCTTTGTTCTCATAATACCGGAACAAAATAACAATTATTTATACAAATCTTGAAGGCTTGGTTTGATGACAACGAAAAAGACAATAACACTTTATTTGTTTTCGATGAACATCATCACTCATTCTCTTGCTGGTTACTTAGGCCATTGTAGTTCATGAATTGCGTTGTCCTGTATGACACTTCATACCAACCAATTCGGTATCCAATACCGGTATCCAATACCTAAGAACCACATTGTTTAACAAGCAAGGAATATAGCCATAACATGTATATCTTATATATACCTAAGTTGGACATCTCCAACCTTTTATTTTCTGCCAAATATTTTATAGATTCTCTTTCAGCAATTCCTTTTCTTTTAAAAGAATCTATCAACATCAATAGTGGTGTCATCAACATGACACATGGTACAAAGCTTGTATATAGTCAAATACTAATACCTTTGGACTTGCACTTTGAAGTGGATCACCATCATCAAATGTTTGACATTCTTTCAAAAATCCATTCTTTAGTAATCTATTAGTGTAGTAAACATTTTACTTACATCTTCTATTCATCCTTATCATGACAACTTTTATGATCAAGCTACTATAGCTTATAAGGAAGAATCACGAGTATAATATCAGTTCCCAAAATCTTTTTGGTAGATTCGGACGCCTAGCATCTCCATCCTTCACAAATTCTCATACAATATGAGAACATGTATTTTGCTAAATTATACTCTAACATAATGCAACCAAAAACATTGTTTCAGATATCACAATATCTTTCACACATGATGGTTTCTGAAACAATTTTCAGCTCCAATATAATCTTGATATTAAAACAACTTTTTGAATATCAATAATCATGGAGGCAAACATGATACTTTAGATACTAACATTGGAATTCTTACTCTTGATTTAATACTACTTATTAAACTTCATGGAGTAAATAGAGTTTGCTGAAAGTTTGCAATAGGACTTATAAACTTTAAATTGACATTCAAAACAATACGATACTAGTTTGTAAAGTAAATATCCAGAATTCTGTAGTTCTATTATCTCAAATAAAAACTAAGCATAAGGTAGTGAACATATGCGAATGACTACAACAAATTATGCAAATTCACTTCGATTTAGTTTATGACAAATTGAGTTCGACTAATCCAAATTAGAAATGAACTGCCACTCAAAAACGACATCCCTTGTGCCTTTTTGGTGATTACATGAACCAAATCCACTACACCAAGTCCGATCATCACGTGAGTCGGTGTAGCTTCAAAGGCGAGCATCAATATGGTCATCACATCAACTATATGAGTCATGCTTAACTTTCGGTCCGTGTTCCAAGGCCATGTCTGTACATGCTAGGCTCGCCAAGTAAGAACCTTAGTATTCGCGTGTGTAAAACTGTCTTACACCTGTTGCATGAAAGCGTAGAGTTGATAACACCCGATCATCACGTGATGTCTCGAAACACGATCCATAGAACGGTGCATACTTAAGGAAGAACACATTTTATCTTGATATCTAAAAGAGGGATCATCTTACAATGCTACAGAAAACGCCAAACTAGCAGTATAAGATGCTAACATCTAATGTGTAAAGTGAGATGATATGGTCCATGCATTTGATCTCTATCACTTGCATCGTGGTATGATCTCTATCATTCCTTTGTGTGTAAGGCCAAGGTCTATGGAACTTACACGTTGAGTGTGTTGTAAGAGTATCTATCATACATCTACTTACAACAATACCATATCAATACACTAGCCCAGCAACGATCTAAACTAGACGCCTCTAATTTATCAGTTGCAAGTTTTACGTGGCTTAGGGCTTTCAGAGATAGAACCTTTCTTACCTATGAACATGAACCACAACGAGGATAACCAAATTATTAGCAACTCGTTGTAAATCAGATATTGACTATAGTAGGAGAGACAGACACCCGCCAGCCACTTATGCAAAACAAGTTGCATGTCAATCGTGGAACCGGTCTCATGTACGATGACATGTAAGGTTGGTCCGGGCCGCTTCATCCCACTATGCCACCAATATCCAAAATACATAGAAGATGCAATAACATGATCATCATCGCCCACATATCAACATATGTGTACTACCTGTGCTAAGCACCTACGCATAGATCAGGTTCTGATACCACTGTTGGGTCCGCAGCATAGAAAACAAAAAAATTCCTACGGTGTGAACTACACGCCAAGATCTATCTACTAGGTACAAAGCAACGGGTGGACATACATCCAATGAGAACTTACCCTCGTAGACAATGAGATTTGTTAACGAGTAGGAACTCGTGGTTGATGTAGTCGTACACTTGCCGATCTCAAGATCGTGATGAAGTCCAGCAGGTCCGGCCCAAAGACGCCCATCGATCTAGCTCCAGCACCACCAAGTCCAGCACCGCAAAGCAGCGGTGCATCCGTGATCGCACACACGTCCGGTACCCCGACAACCTCCGTCCCTCGCTCCAGCAAAGCAGCGGAAGCAGCAATTCCTTTCCAGATAAAGCCACCGGGAACATGTACCTCGCTAATCCGAGACCATGGGGGAATAATACTAGAGGGGGAGAGAGATCCTTCACGAGGAGGTGTGTGTGAGAAGTGAGGAGAGGGGGGCCTTTTATAGGAGGAGGGGAGGGTACCCCTCCCATGGCCGGCGCCCCATGGTGGCGACCCTTCACCTCCCCATTCATGTGGTGGTAACCCCCTCCACATAAATTTGCCTCTTCACATTCTCCATTAAAGTCTCCACTTTAAATGCATTAAATTTCTCCAAATTTAATGCTCTCTCATTTAATAAAACTCTTTTATTAGTTTTATTCAGAATTTTGTTAATTACTTTAATTAACAAACATTCACATAAAACCCCCTGCAACATTTCAATATTACATGCAGAACCAATTTCAGCAATTTCACCAAACAGTTTGTGTCTATTGAAATAATTGCAGCGCTTTCTTAAATCTTTATCTCAAACATATTTGTCTAAATGGTGTCGGTATACCTTAAGTGTGTCACCCTACGGTTCATGAATAATGCGTACATGATCGAGACCCTCTCGATCAATAATCGAGCGGACCTGGAGATCCATACTGACTCCTACACATTCAACTATGACTTCTGTGATCGTGAGAACCTTTAACGCTAGTAACTAAATCCCTTTGTCCCGCGATATATTACATGTCCAAGATTCGATCATCGGTATCTCCATACCTAGTTTGATCTCGTTACCGACATGCACTCTTTTCTCGTTCCCGTGATATAACATTCTAGTGATCACATCACTTGCTTGCAAGCTATTTCAATGTGATATCACCGAGAGGGCCCAGAGTATATCTATCCGTCATCGGGATGGACAAATCCCACTCTTGATCCATGAGCCTCAACATAACACCTTTGTAGCACTAAACCCACCTTTATAGTCACCCTATTACGGTGTGACGTTTGATGTTATCAAGATACTCTTCCGGTGTTAGCAATTAACATGATCTCATGGTATAAGGACTAAGATTACTTCGTATGATGTTATAGCAATATAAACATAATGACTCTGATCGTAATGCTATACTTCGGATGAATGTTCATCACATCATTCCACCAATGTTGTGACCTTGTTATTAACAACATCCAATGTCCATGATCAGGAAACCTTGATCATCTTGTTAATCAACAAGCTAGTCTATAAGAGAGGCATAACTAGGAACCCTTTTTGTTTATTAAACACACATGTATTGATGTTTCCGATCAATAAAATTCTAGCATGTAAAATAAACATTTATCATAAACATGGAATAAGATAATAACCACTTTATTATTGCCTCTCGGGCATATTCCCTTCAGCTACTACATGGACCCGTAGTCCAGGGTTGAACTACTCACGCATCACACCGGAGGCAGGCATGGTGATGAAGAAGGCCTCCCAAGTGAATTCTCCCCTCCGGCAGGGTTCCGGGAAGAGCTTCAGATCCCTCCCAATCTAGGGATGGAGATGGCGATGGTTACAAACTCTTTCATGGAATTTTGATTGGGTACAGGCGAAAGACGAGGCCGAGGGGGTGCCCAAGGCGGCCGCACCACCCCTCGGCAGGTCAGCCGGCGCGGCCAGTGGTGTGGTTGGCCTTGGCCCTCTCTGCCTCATCTTCCTGCCCGTGTTCCCCTCGGTGAAATATTGACTTTGGCTTTTGTCCCGTCCAATTCCGAGAATATTCATTTTCTGACTTTCCTGGAACCAAAAACAGCAGAAAAGAGGCAACTGGCACCGTGGCATCTTGTTAATAGGTTAGTCCAAGAAAGTGTATAAAAATACTCCCAAGTGTGGACAAAACATAAGAAAGTAGATATAAAACAAGCATGGAACATCAAAATTATAGATACGTTAGCAACGTATCAACATACCCAAGCTTAACTCTTACTCGTCATCGAGCAGGTAAGTGATAAAAACAAAGAATAATTTTTGAGGTGACATGCACCATCATAATCTTGATCAAAGTATTTGTAAAACATTGAAAGCTGGGATCATAGTACTTTAACATAACATGAAAGATATAGTTCTAACAATAAGACATGGCAACTATGTTGTAGCATGAAAAGGCACAAACAAAAGATTCATGAATAGCAATGCTTTGCAAGACGTTTGTTTGTTTCACATATAGAAAGCATAATGAGAATGGTATTTAGCTTGTCCCTCATAGTGTAGCAAAACATAAATGCATAGGACACCTTCAAAGCTCATAAGGGTGACTAGATACAAATAGTTCAAGAGCAAGCAATATCAAAGTTATGCATCAATCAACAAGTCTTGGGACAATGCACATTAAACTAAGAATGGCCACTATGCTCTCTTAATAGGTGCATAAAGGTAGAAGATGGAGACTCAACATAAAAGTGAAAGAAAGGCCTTCATAGAAGGAAGCAGGGATTCAAGTCTCATAAAGAGCTTCCAAAAATTATGGTACTTATTAGCTTTCAGCTCTCATTGCCCCTATCATAAGAATCTTGAAGTGATTAAGGTTAAAGTGAACAGACTATGGAGTATATGCTTGACAAAGTATAAGTTGGCAATCTCATGTCCCTTGAATACGAGGGCCGCTCCTCATGCTACTCAAGTTTAGTTACCGGTATGTTCTTGTCATAGTAAGTACATGTGTATCATAGAGAACCGCCAATGGGGTACCCCTTGCCCGATGATATAGAAGAATCCCCATATCAAAATGACAAGGCAAGCAGACAATGAGCATCTCAGCAATCTTCTTATTTACCATGGGAATATGGTGTTTTCTCTCTTTCCTATTTTCTCATTTCTTTTTTTCCTTTTTCTCAATCTCTATCTCTTTTTTTATAAGAAGAATGCTTCATAGATTGCTCATTATGGTTACGCTACAGGTTTCCACCATGATTAGGCATGGATTAGACCAGTGGCCCAGGCATTTCCCTAACACACATGCATAACTCGATGGACTTACAAGCCCCCCTTTCATTTCACTTCGACGACATCCATAAACAAAAGAGCATGATATCAAGTGAGTATAATATACAAGTGCAATGTTGAAAGTGTTCCCCATGACAACATGGTTCTGCTAATCCCCAACGTATAAGTGCAAGCATATACAACATAAATGACACAATGGTTCAAGTTTATTAGGGCAAGAAAAGTAAAGTGTGCCATCAAGTTTGTGAGAGCTTTAATCACTAATTTTCACATAACAAGTTTAATTCGGAAGGTAGATAAAAACATTAATATACTTGGAATAGCAAATGCTAATAGGTAGGTATGGTGGACTCTTTGGAATAACTTGGTTTTATTTGGAGTTGGATGCATGAGTGGAACTCATACTTGGTTATGGAGGCTAGCAAAAGACTAGGAGCGACCAACTAAGGGAGGAATAATGGTCATAATCATGCAAAGCAACAAAACATCATTAATTAAAGCATAAAGTGATATCACAAGTCGAAAACTAAAGGATCATAGAGGCTATGGTGACTTGGATAGTCTTAACATGGTGTGAGCATGCGCTAAGTCAACCCAAATAAAGTATCAAAGGAGAATACCACAATACTATGCTTTAATATGCTAAAACAACGCATGATTCTTTCAAGGCACATTAAGCAATCTCAATTGTTTATAACATGTCATGCTATAGAAAAAAATCACCAAGCATATAGCCAAAACAATATCAAGCATGACATGATAAAGCATAGGCCAGAGTCAAAAACAAGCTCCTTTTTACCACTTAAGCATGAACTTTTCCTACTCTTTTCCAATCCAAACCAACTTATTTGAAAACTAATGTATGAATGAGGGGGTCCAAACAATTTATTCAAGAAAACTAAGAAAACTAAGCAAACGAAAACCAAAAACAAAAACAAAGATGCTCTAAGAACAACACAATTGTGCATGAAACTATAAAAATGAAGTGTTCGGAAGAAACCTGAGATTTTTATTGATGAAGAAGGGGATGGCTTGGGCATCCCCAAGCCTTGACGTTTGTACTTCTTGGATGTTTCTTGGGGTGACACGGGGTGGCATCCCCAAGCTTGAGCTTTAGTCCATTCTTTATCTCATTACATCATTCTTTCTCTACACCTGAAATTTTTCCTTCATACAAAACTTAACACAATCTTCATTAGCAACATTAGTGTACTCAAGATAATAAGTATTTAAGTCTCAACACAAGTAAAACTTCCACTAAAACACAAGCTACTGTAGAAATTTCCTTAAAAAGCTCAATTTCCCCCAAAAGAACCCCAAAAGGAATCAATACGAAGCAAATGCAAATAATGACAGAAATCTATCAAAACAGAGCAGCAGGTAGAAACCGATTTTTTCGAAGACCTTATGTTGCTCAAATCGAAAAGTGTTGAACTAACGAAAGTTGGATAACAACCTGGGGCAGAAGCCCAAACAATTACAGCTCAAACCGACATACAGAGATTTTTCACAAATTTTTACAGCGAAGGACAAAAAATCTGTTTCGGGACAACAACTTTCCCAAGCATTACTTCTCTCTCATTAGAGGTTACTCTTGGCACAAAAACCACACAAAAATGATAAAGAGAGGTTATTACTGAAGCAATAACTTCCAAGGCTCAACTAAAATTTTTGGGTTATCTCCCAATAAGTACTTTTCTTTAATGCCTTTAAGTTAGGCATAAGAAGCAAGAAAAGAATCAAGTATTCTCAAATGAAGAAGCATTAAGAGCAAATTTTGTTTTAATAGGAGAGGCAAAAGGAATCTTCTCTATTTTCTTAGGTAAGTGTTCTATACCTTTCTTGAGTGGGAGTTGATATTTAATGGTGCCTTCTTTCATATCAATAATGGCACCAACAGTTCTAAGAAAAGGTCTTCCCAAAATAATAGGACAAGAAGCATTGCATTCAACATCCAAAACATAGAAATCAACGGGGACATAAGCATTGTTAACCATAATAAGAACATCATTAATACTCCCCATGAGTTTCTTTTTAGCATTATCATCAAGTGGGACATTTAAATAACAATCTTCTAATGGTGGCAAATCAAGCATTTCATAAATCTTTCTAGGCATAATAGAAACACTACTATCTAGGTCACATAAAGCTTTGAGATCAAAATCATTCACTTTCATATTAATGATGGGTTCCCAACCATCTTCTAATTTCATAGGAATAGAAGCTTTATGTTTCATCTTTTCTTCTTCATTTTTATGAGAGCATCAGTAATGTGTTTTGTAAAGGCCATATTCATAACACTAGCATTAGGACTTTTAGCGAGCTTTTGTAGGAACATAATTACTTCAGAGATATTGCAACCATCAAGATCAAAATCATAATTATCATCTAAAGTAGTAGAACTATTGTTTCCCATATTCCGAAGAATTTCAGCATTTTTATTAGAAAAGGTTCCATTGGGTTTACTAGCTTCAACATTAGTGGTAGTGATAGTAGAAATACTAATATTTCTAGCAATTGCATCTTCTCTTTCCCACTTAGCATGCAATTCAGCTAATAGTCTAACATTTTCATCAATTCTAACTTGTATGGCATTAGTAGCAACAAAGGGATTTCAATAGTTTCAGGTTTAGCAGCCATTATATTAATCAAAGAGGATTGTGCTTCAGACAAAGATGATATATTTCTTTCAGCATTAGAAAGTTTTAATTGCAACCTAAGAATTTCCCTATTTAAACTCTCAAGTTGATGGCTAATATTTCTCAAGATAGTAGATTTTTCCTCCATGGTGTTAGTAAATAATTTATTCTGGTCATATTGCATTTGCATGAAATTTTTAGTGGCTCTTTAAACTTCTAAAATTCTTCCTTCACTAGATATTCTAGATTTTCCATGATAACCATAAGTATTATTAGGAGGGTAAGGCCTATAATTGTTATTACCATAAGCATTATTACCAAAATTATTATTTCTTATAAAGTTAACATCAACTTGCTCTTCTTGAGCAACCAAAGAAGCTAAGGGAACATGATCTGGATCAATATGAGCTTTCCTATTAACAACCATACACATAATAACATCAATTTTATCACTCAAGGAGGAGGTTTTTTCAACAGAATTTACCTTCTTACCTTGTGGAGCTCTCTCAGTGTGCCATTCAGAATAGTTAACCATCATATTATCCATAAGCTTTGTTGCAGCACCCAAAGTAATGGTCATAAGGGTACCTCCAGCAACGAATCCAGTAGATTTCTTGAAGAATAATTCAGTCCTGCATAAAAGGTTTGGATAATCATCCAAGCAGTCAGTCCATGAGTGGGACAATTATTTACCAAAGATTTCATTCTTTCCCAAGATTGAGCAACATGTTCATTATAAGATTGTTTAAATTTCATTATTTCACTCCTCATAGATATAATCTTAGCAGGAGGATAGTATTTTCTTGAAAGCATCTTTGCATTTAGTCCAAGAATCAATACTATTTCTAGTTAGGGATTGCAACCATTCTTTAGCTTTTCCTCTCAAAGAGAAAGGAAACAATTTAAGCTTAATAATATCTCCATCTATATCCCTATGTTTTTGCATCTCACAAAGTTCAACAAAGTTATTAAGATGAGCTGCAGCATCTTCAGTACCAATACCAGAAAATTATTCTCTTATAACAAGATTGAGTAAAGCAGGTTTAATTTCAAAGAAAGTAGCTTCAGGAACAGGTGGAGGAATAGGTGTGCACATGAAATCATTGTTGTTGGTGCTAGTGAAGTCACACAACTTACTGTTTTCAAGAGTAGTCATTTTTTTGTGATTTTAATAAAGAAAGCAAACTAGTACAACTATTTTTTTGTATTTTTGATAAAGAAACAAGCAAACAAAGTATAAATAAACTAAGCGAAACAAATAAAACAAAGTAAAGAGATTGGTTATGAGGGACTCCCCTTGTGAAGATGTCCTTGACTTCCCGGCAACACCGCCAGAAAAAGTCTTGCTTACTCAAAATGTTGAGCTTGAAGGGGAACCCCAAGAGGAAGTATGATGAGTATAGCAACAAGTTTTCCCTCAGTTATGAAACCAAGGTTATCGAACCAGTAGGAGCAAGAAAACACCTCCAAGGTGTTGTTTCCAACTTGGAATCCTGCACAACACAATCACAGAACTTTGCCCCCAACTCAGTGAGGTTGTCAATCTCACCGGTTTTGCTGAAAACAAAGGATTAAACGTATTGTGTGGAAGATAGTAATTGCTTGTAGAAAGTAAATAGAAAATAGTAAATAGCTTTGTAGATTGATAATAAAAGAAAGGACCGGGGTCCATAGTTAACTAGTGGTGATTCTCCTTAAGATAGATGAAATGTTGGGTGAACAAATTACAGCGGGGAAATTGACGAACACCTAGAAAGCATACATGCATATACTAATCATCTTGACTCCTATGAGATTTGATTGGGCATTACAACATTATACATAAACCGTAACCCAACTTCATCTATGACTAGTAATCCACCTTCAAGTTATCATCCAAACCCCCTCTAGTATTAAGTTGCAAGCAATAGATAATTGCATTAAGAAAAGTGTGTAAAATAAACAATACGATTGTCCTATGAACAAAGGATTGCTGTTTTCTCCCTAGTAGCAACAGCAGATCTATTACCTTAGAGATTTCTGTCACTTCCCCAGATTACTAGAGGCATGAACCCACTATCGAGCATAAATACTCCCTCTTGGAGTTTCTAGCATCTACTCGGCCGAGATATCTACTAACAACGGAGAGCATGCAAGATCATAAATAAAAAAGACATGATAGAATCAATAATCAATCTAAAATAGCATCTCAATATCCATCAGATCCCCGCAAACACAACATGTAAGATTACAAATAGATGATCTTGATCATGAATGGATCTCACAAGATCTAATCATGATAGCACAAAGGATAAGAACCAACCATCTAGATACTACATGGACCCATAGTCCAGGGATGAACTACTCACGCATCACACCGGAGGCAGGCATGGTGATGAAGAAGGCCTCCAGGGTGAATTCTCCCATCCGATAGGGTGCCAGGAAGAGCTTCAGATCCCTCCCGGTCTAGGGATGGAGATGGCAGCGGCTATAGACTCTTTCGTGGAATTTTGATCGGGTACTTAGGTTTTCTGTATCGGAGGCTTCTTATAGGTGAAAGGGCAGGCTGAGGGGGTGCCCGAGGCGGCCGCACCATCCCCTAGCACAGGCCAGGCCTGGCTGCGTGGCCAGGTGGTGTGGCCGACCCCTGGCCCCTCTCCGTCTCATCTTCTGGCTCCGTGTTCCCCTCGGTGAAATATTGACTTTAGCTTTTGTCCCGTCTAATTCCGAGAATATTCATTTTCTGACTTTCCTGGAACCAAAAACAGCAGAAAACAGGCACCTAGCATTGTGGCATCTTGTTAATAGGTTAGTCCAAGAAACTGTATAAAAATACTCCAAAGTGTGGACAAAACATAAGAAAGTAGATATAAAACAAGCATGGAACATCAAAAATTATAGATACGTTAGAAACGTATCACATAGTGCCCATGATAAAGCCCTCGAGGTTGATCTAAAGTCACCGTAGGCTCCTAGAAACTGGCCTCGTTGTGCTGCCATAATGACGATGCATACACAAAGATGTTATCATGTGATGATAAAGTATTAATGTCAATCAAGGTGGCATTAGTAAGTTGCAAAGGATTTGGGACTGTAAAGTACAGGCCCAAGACTCAACCTCTTCCATGAGCAAGCATGTTCAGGGTACCGGGATATATGGTGCCAATGATTAAGAACAAATGCAGCTAGTTTATTTGTACTCTAGTGCAGCTGGGAGACTGTTGGAAATATGCCCTAGAGACAAATAATAATAAGGATTATTATCATATTTCATAAAGTTTATGATTAAGTTTTATATCATGTTATAACTGTATTGAAAGGAAACTTCAATACACGTGTGATATATAAACAACCAAGGGTTCCCGGTGAAACTCTAGTCACTAGTTCATTGGTCAACAAATGATCAAGGTTTACTGATCATGTGGCATTTATGCCAGTTGGAAATAGAGTCAACTCATTCTGAGAATGAGATGATGAACCAATACCCAACCTAAACATTGTGACCCGATCATGTCATGAAGTTCAAGTTACGATGATTAGAATAGACCTCGTAGACACTATTCCTTAGACTGTGAGACTATATCAATCACTGTCTCACGAGAATGCTTAGATAGCATCAAACGTCACTTGGTAATATAGTGATCATAAAGGTGTGTTCAGGTATTCGGAGGAACAGTAGAGGCAATATATGTCAAGAGCGGGAGTTGTCCATCCGTGTAACGGAAAGATACTCGAGGGCCCACTCGGAGAAGTTATATCCAATAGCTGCGCAGCGTGTGATTTGAGCACAGGGATATCACTTGTCGAAACGAGTCAAGTAGCATTGTTCGGTAACGAGATTGAACACAACATTGTGATGTCATTGATCAGATCTCAGGCAATACAAGTATCGAGATACAAAAGGAATAAGACACGACTGTCCCGGTTCAAACGACGAAAGATCTTCGTGGAATGCACATGGGTCACATGGCCATCCAGGTCCCTCTGTCGATCATTGGTCCGGGAGTCTCCCGACCATGTCTGGAGTGTTCCTAAACCGTGGGGTATCACGCTTAAGGGCTTGATAATGATAAGAGAGTGTTTACAGGATCGGTAGAATCACCAAAGAAAGAGAAGAGATAAAATCGAAAGGGTTTCGGTAAGTCCGGAGGATGTCCGGAGTGGAGGTGGAAGGTGTTCCATAGCCACGGTGATTGAATAATATGTGAATGAATGTTAAATATTGATTTAATCATTTATTCATAATTATTTAATAAAAGAGAAATCAATTAAAGGTCAAAAAGGCTTAATGGGCCAATTCCGGAGGGAGAAGGGCCCATGAGGGAAAGGCAAGAGGAGAGAGGGGGCAAGGGGTGGTCGGCTGGGCCAAGCCCCCCTCCCCCCGCACGGGGCCCACTAGGGCCGGCCGGCGGCTGCCCCGCTCTCCCCCTCCTTTAGTCCTACCCCGAGACTTTGAGGGAGGTAGTACCTCCCCTTTCCCTATATATAGTGGGGCATTTTGACCAGACAATACACAACACAATATTCAATAAAGGTTTCCTCACTCTTAGGGAGACCTCCAATTGATATTTCTCTCTCTCTCTCTCTCTCTCTCTCTCTCTCTCTCTCTCTCTCTCTCTCTCTCTCTCTCTCTCTCTCTCTCTCCTGTGACCGTTGTCCCAAATTTGGACTGCGCGAACGAGAGACATCTTCACCGTGGAGCACCGTTGCGTTGCGGGATTCGGATCCAGGAGCTCTACTTCCGCAACTACTGCTGGATCGGGGAAGCGGGAGTCATCACTAGACACCGGATGCATGTAACTCCCCGCGAGGTGTCACACTTGAGGCACTAGGAGTCGTTGGAGCTACAGGAGCGCAAGGACTTCATCACGACCTTAAGGTCGGCTTCGGCTCGTCTATATCAACCAGACGCTCTCCTGAGCATTGACAACGCTTTTCGGTCTTCAAGGGTAAGTTCGCCAAAAACCCCTCTCGTTACTGCATTACTAATAGATAGATCCTGGTAGCATCAGGGGTTCAGGGGCGTAGGGTAAAATTTTATTGTTTTCATACGTGATACCCTGCAATCCGAGAGCTCCGTCTCGGTTGAAAGTTCATGGCGAGGAGCCGGCGCCGAACGGGCGGTGCTTGAAGCAGCGTGTCCGAGCGCGCCTTGGCAGCCTCCAAGAACTCCCCCAGCGTGCGTGGCTTCACAGCAACCAAAGGTCGCGCGGCCCTTGGGGTGGCCTGACGTGGGGTACGCAAGAAGGTGACCGGAGGCATGGCCAATAACGGGGACCGCGGGTGAAAAACTAAGCTTCATTGGAGTCCTGACTGACATGAGCGGTTCTAAAATCTCCAGGTGAAAAACTAAGTTTCATTGGAACAGGTAGCTGCAATGGACGCACTGTAACCTTCTTGGAGTCGTCGTCTTCGAGTTCTCAGTATTCGTACTGTGACTGGTTCGTGGCGGATGGGAAGGGTGGCTCTATGGTCAGGGAGGTGGATGTGGGGGCGGTGGCCCCGGACGAGGGTCGAGGGGGCGGCCTCGAACCAATATGCAACGATGGTTCTGTGGGCCACGGTCATGGTCTAGCATGGTTTTGGTGGCGCTACTTGAAATAGTGTGGGCTGCGTCGACCTGACTGGCTCGATTTTGGACCGATCTGGTTGCTATGTTAGGACGGTGGCCCCGAATTCGTCGTGATGTTCATGGTCCGCTGGATAGTGAGGGCTACGACATAGTCGTGCAGTCTTGCAACTTGCTTGTTTGACTTCCCGCAAAAAAAAACTTGCTTGTTTGACTTTGGTGCGGAGTGGTTTGAGTCGGGACAACGGCCCCAAAGCCAGAGGTGTGTGTTTGGTGGGCTAGCATCGTGCGGATGACGGGTCTCCTAGCTTATGCGGGTTTTTGGCTAAGATTTCTTCCTATGGATTTTGGGGTTTCCTATAGACCAGATCAACCCTATTATATTTATACAGATCGATCCCTCGTCAGGAGGTTCCTCGGAAAAAAGTTCCCATTCTTTTTTATAGAATCGATTTATTAACATCCTATAAACACATGGCGCACCAACCGATCTTCATAGAGTCAACGGCCACAAAGCTGACTTAAGCTCCATGAAAAGCCAAACAAGTCTTAAAAGGCAGCCCAAGTGCCCAACCACTAGTAATTAAAAGAGAGAGCGTAAAGGCAGCCCACCCACTATAGTAGTAGTAATTAAAGAGAGAAAGCCCGTTTGCGGTTTGGCTTTGCATGCATGCATATGCAGATATGCAGCGCTGCCTGCACCGGCCACCGGCACGCATGAATGTGAAGAGCACGGCGTCACTGCGAAGGAAATATATGCCACAAAAGCACGTCCGTCTCCCGCTGCACGGACGGCAGATGCGTGCGTGCCGATGATCTCCACGCTTTCCTGGCAAAGCTCTCTCGGGAACACCTTCTAATTCCTCATCAAAAGTCGAAGAACAAACAACGCGTGCCATCGGAATGCATGCATCCAAAGTCCTTCTCTCTCTTTGTTTCTCAGAAAGAATTACTCCATGAAACTATTGGTACTATTCCCTCGGTTCAGAAATACAAAACAATTTAGCTTTGTGAAATGGATGTATCTAGATGTTTTTAGTGTATAGATTCACTCCGAACCTCTACGAACCAATACATTAAAAGATGCCTAGATCATTCGATTCACAATCGAAAACGTCTTATATTTTTGAGCAGAGGGAGTATTTGACTATTTGTCAGTTGAAACTTGGGTCCATAACTATGCGCTTGGAGGAGCGAAAAAAGACGAAATGTAATTAAGTGAAAACATCTTGCGATGCTGTCTTGTTCTTTAGTACAGAACATCATTCGCTAGAAAAGTGCCAGATGCATGTATAGCATATTAGACATATCACAGCACTTCTAAGGGCACAATTAGTTACATATATTGACTGTGAGCTCGATACTCGGTGACCTTCATGCAAAACCGAAGGCCACACAAGGACACCAAGGACACTAACAACAGACAAACGCACGGAAACTAAAACACAATGAGTAGAAATTAAGAAGCTTGAACACCAGCAGCAAATCAGAACTGAACTACTACTACTAAATACACATAAACCTGGCACTACTAATTTTCTTCTAGTACTAGCTTAAGTTTCCTCCTCAGAGATCCTATCACCACCCGGTAACCCTCACCCGGCACGCGATGCGTACACCAGGTGGTGCCAGGATCTCGAAACCCCAGCTCACAGAACAGAGCATGAGCAGACGAGCTGGCCGAATAGTCAGTAGTAGTAGTCGTAGTGATACGCCGGCGGCTGCGGGGGAGGCTCCGAGGCGAGCTGGGCGCAGACCTCGGCGAATGCCGCGAGCATGGCGGCGTGGTGGCGTGGCGCGTTGAGGGCGAGCAGGCGGCGGAGCATGCAGCGAAGGCCGTCCCAGTCGCACAGCCCCATCTCCACCACCATCTGCACCATGCTATCCCGGAAGTCGGCCCGCGGGTCCGACGACTCCTTCTCCACCGCCACCCCGACGTCCTCCTCCTCCTCCGCCGCCGACGCCGTCTTCTTCTCGAGCCTCTTCTTCGCCTTCCCGCCGCCCACCTTCCTCCTCGCCGCAGGCGCCGGCGCAGACGCCTTGGCCGTCACCCCGTAGGGCACCGCGGGCTCTTGGTTCTGCTTGTAGGCGTTGGAGTAGTTGGCGTAGTTGCTGGAAGAGGAGTACGAGGAGTAGGTGGCGGACGAGGCGGTGGAGGCGGAGGAGGGGAAGAAGGAGGAGGACCGGGAGCTGCTGCTGCTCCTCGGCACCGGCGGCTTCGGGGACGGCCTGAGGAAGGAAGGCAGGCTCATGAGCGGCAGCCTCGGCCGGCGCGGGCGGCACCCGCACCCCGTGTCCACAATAGCCACGTGCCGCAACCGGCCGCCCACCGCGAACTGCCTACCCCCGCCCCGACGCGCTCTCGACGTTGACATGGCCGGCGATGTCAAGCCAAGCTGGTTTGGATGGATGGCGTTGGACACTTGGACTGTTGGTGGTGAGGAGAAGAGACAGAGCTAGGCTTGGTGTGAGTGTGACCTCATTATATATATGCGATTTGACGAGGACAAGTCAGTGAGGGTTAAGAATTAACCAGTGGGGTTTAGCTGGGCCACGTGGCCCCCCGTGGGGCTCATCATCCCGTTCTGCGGCCAACTGATGATTAGCTTGACTTTGACCGTCATGTCTAGAGAGACTCCTCGCGGGAGCTAATGGAGACACGTAGGATGGTTGATTGCACGGACGTGATACGGCGCCAGTGCTCGCTCCTGCCCACAAACACAACGCTCTTGGAGGGAAAAAATGGTCGGGTTCCAGGCTTTTCCCAGTTGATCGTGAGAGAACGAGTGGTAAACACGTTACTTGTCTAAAAGCCGCGAGCCAAGGATCGGCGGACGGCATGACACCGAGTTTATCATCTTTCGTTCCAACCTCCTCTAACAGGTTTTATGACCCGCATATAGCAACAACTCGATATAAAACGTGCCGAACACTGTGGGGCAGACAACACAAGCCAAACCCAAACAAAAAAATAAAAAGAAGGAAAATAAATAAAGTCCACATCGGCGGTATGACAAGAACGAAGGTAACTCGCCACCGTTGCGCCCACCGGATAAGTACCACCACACGCCTAGTACCAAGCAGCACCTCCAAGAAGGGGAGTGACGACAACGACATTGCTGCCTGGACATGTGTGAGAGAGATCCATCCGGCGCCCTTCAGGAAGGACGGTGATACCCGCGGGCATCACCGTGTCGGAGTCAAAGAGATAAGGCCTATCAACATGCACACTCCCGGACCCTTTGTAATGCTCCACCAATCTCGCCACCCACGTGCACACGCCAACACGGTCTTGAGGTCGCCATCGTCGTCACACCATGAGCCATGGAGCAAGGCCAGAAAGACCGAGAGAGAGGAAACTTTGGAGAGGGTCGGCATGACATTAGCATGCGGGAGGGAACTACCTCCACCGCAAGAAGGAGGTAGCCGACCGGATGTAGCAGCAAGACAAACCAGGCCCTCTAGGTCCGTCCGAGCCCGAGTAGGCTCGTGAAGTCTCGCCGCCGCACTACAGCAAGGGCGCGCCACCGTACACACCAACCCCAGCACCAGGTCCAACTCCATCGTCCACCAGGGGATCCGCCACCTCGGCAAGTCCCAAGCATCAAACAACAGCTCCGTCGCCACCGAACTCACCAGAGCTTGTCAGACCTCCGCCGGTCCAAGGATCACCAGCGTAAGTCGCCTCCTGGAGCCACATCCGCCGAAGGGACGCCTTGCAGACCACCTTCCAAGGTCATCGCCCCGGCATCCGCGGACTCGCACACACTGAGCCAGGTTCTTTGCGTGACCTAAGAGGCGGAGGGGATAGGTCTGGCTGGCACAGGTTGGCGGTAGCAGCGCAGCCACGCGGAGGAGACCGACCTCCACTGCCCATGGCGGTTGCCGTCCGGATGCGGCAGCAGGGGCACACCAGGCACTCTAGCTCGGCTGGGCCCAGAAAGGGCCCGTAAAGTCCCCGCCGCCACATTGCAGCAGTGTAGCCCCAGTCGCCCTCCTATACGCTCACACCCACCCCACCACCTCCAGAGAGTGGTAGCCCCGCGCTAGGACCGCCCCAAACCCATATCAGGCCCAAGTGGGCCCTGATCTAGGCCAACCAGAGCTGCAGAGGAAGCTGGCTTGCCGAGCGCCTCCCTGCAGACATCACCGCGCCTCCACCACGCCACCGGGCCGAGCTGTCGGGCCCGCGTCGTGTGCCGTCATGGAGGCTTTAGGGAGACGCCGCTGCCACCATGCCAACGCTGAAGCTCCACGCACCGAGCTCCGTCGCCTCCACCACGAGGTTGCCGCCACAGCCGCGGCACGTTGGCCCACCGTGTCGAGAAACGTCGGCCCGTCGCTATAGGCGCCACCAGGTTGAGGATGCCCCGCATCGACCTCCTCCCGAGCGAAGCCTAGGGAATCCATCGTCAATGGCACCGAGCAGGCTTTGCCCGTCGGCTTCCGGCGGCGAAGAGGCGTGGCTGGGAAGGAGGGAAGTGCACCTGGCCGCCACGCAGGGGCGACCTAGAGGCGGGGTCATTTTTTGGAAGCGATCGGTGTCACCCAAGGAACCATGAAGGCGCATGCGTTGGCTGGGACACAATTGGAAGTCTACATTCACTTCTCGCTGCATGATAGAATCGGGTGATTTGATTATTGGTCTTAGTTCCAACCAGGGGTGCTTCTCCTTCTCCAGCATCGACTCCTCTCCCTCGTCTGCTATGGAGGAGGTAAATGACACTCCTACTACGCTACCGTGACGAGATAGTACCTTGGGTCTATTTAGCGAGTACTCATCATAGATCGATTTTCTTAGGTCAACTAGTTGGATCTGATCCATCAAGAAGCATCGGCCATAGCTGTGATTTAGACATCGATCCTGCTAGTCCATAAGAGAGCAGTTAGGCCTGCTACCTTTCCTAGGCTCTCAAACGGTCATATGATGGTCCAAGATCAAAAGAGGATGGAAAATCTCAACTACATTTACAACTTTAACAATGTTGAGTCTCTCCAAATGCTACAGATGACAAGGGTTCCTTTCTCTGAACTTGCTAAAAGGTTTAGGGAACAAGGATTGTTGGAAATAGTATCCATACCTTTGTTGAAGAACAAGTTGCTATGTTTCTTCATGTTGTGGTTTATAACCAGAGGTTTAGAGTGATCCATGACACATTTAGGATATCCATACATAATATTGATGCTTTTCAAACAAGTCTTGTATGCTTTTGGAAAGCTCTGACGAGAGATGATCAAACCACCAAGTGCTCGCACACCAAGAAAGATACGAAGCAACCGTAGATGGTTTCCATATTTCAGGGTAATTACTAATTCTCTTGTTTATTTTCATGAAATGACTACGTTGCTGAAAACATGATGCTTTGCTTGTGTGTTTATAGGATTGTATTCACGCTATCAATGATACTCATGTGACTTATTGAGTGTGGAAATCATAGTCAGCGACATACAAAGGAAGGACGCACTACACTAGCCAGAATATGTTGGATGTTATTGATTTTTATTTGAAGTTCAGTCGACGTGCTAGCTGGTTGGGAAGGATCTACGCATGATGCAAGAATTCTTGCTAACACCTTATCTAGAGATGATGGGTTGAACATCCCTGACGGTAAATTCTATCTTGTAGATGCTGGATTTGCATGTTGACCTAGGATTCTACTGCCCTTCAGGAAAATAAGGTACCATCTAAACGAGTTCTCTCTAAGGAATAGACGCAAAATCCTACGGAATTGTTCAATGTGAGACACTCTAGCTTTAGAGTCACCATTGAGAGGACATTTTCTGCATTGAAAAATGGATTCAAGGTCCTTGAAAGAAACCCTTTCGCACTTTCGAGACTCAAGTGAAGGTGGTGCTTTCTTTTTGCATTCTTCACAACTAGATCTTGGGTTGGGGTCTTGATGAGTTTTTCCTAGACAAGGCATCTATTGACCCTGATAAAGTCAAAACTAGACATGGTGTGGAGCTACATGACAATGAAGCTTGGAAAAAATAAGAGGCTGGAGTGGGCGCAAGCAATATGGCAAGACAGAGCTAACACAAGTTTGTGAGAAAAACAAGACAAAAAATAAGATGATCAAGAAGAAGAAGATAAAGATGCACTTCCCCTTTTATCACCACTGGTCTGTAATTATAAAATGCTGTTTGATTCATCGTTAGGCTGTACCGATGAACTGCTATTCATAATAGGAAGGACTAGAGTACATTTTTAAGTACCCATGGTATCTGCGGGAAGAAGTGGAGGAAGGAGGCGATGAAACGGCGACGACAGGGAGGGGGACTTTTATAGCGGTCGTCAGTCACTAGATGGAAAAGGAGGCGGGGAAATAAGCCATGTGATGCCTCTAAAATGCGTGAAGTGACGACGGTACACATTGCCTCCTCTCCTTCCGTTGCCTGCAAAGGCTGCCACAGCGAGCAACACCATTAACGTGGCACGATCGACGTGTAGGAAGACGGGCCGATCGTTCCGCAGGCGCTAACTGGGTTGGCCCATGACAAGTAACCGCTTCACACGCCTTCTTCTCCCCCTCCTTCCCGTCAAAATGCACCCTCTGGTGGGTTGGGTTCTGCCTGGAAGCGCCAGATAACTAAATAGACCGCACCAGCGCAAAAATGGATTTGGGAGGGCGACTGGGAGAGTTTTTGGCCTTAGGGCCCCTGAGTGGAGATGCTCCTAGTCGTTGTGTTACATGGAGGTGTTCCATGGTAAATTCATCAGTAGAGAGAAAATGTTACCGCTATTTTAGCCTGCATATAACCAAACATAGGTTGTTGCATTGATGTAGTCATTACCGCTTGTACGAAGGCATTCAATCACTGGGTCAATTTTGGGTCTAGGGATTCTACGTAAGCTACCAAACAAAGTGGACAACATGGCCCAAGGCCATTTTCACGTGGATATGTGATGTCTACGCACTTCTATTCTTGTAGACAGTTGTTGGGCCTCCAAGTGTATAGGTTTGTAGAACATCAGCAAGTTTCCCTTAAGTGGATCACCCAAGGTTTATCGAAGTCAGGGAGGAAGTGGTCAAAGGTATCCCCTCTCAAGCAACCCTGCAATCAAGATAGAAGAAGTCTCTTGTGTCCCCAACACACCCAATACACTTGTCAGGTGTATAGGTGCACTAGTTCGGCAAAGAGATAGTGAAATACAAGTGGTATGGATAATTATAAGTGGTAACAGTGATAGAAAATAGCTTGATGGCGTGGAAAATACTAAAGTAAAACTGAAATAAAGATAGAAGCAAGCAAACATGTAATAGATCTAATAGCAAACGGTGTTTCAGTGCTTAGAAACAAGGCCTAGGGATCATACTTTCACTAGTGAACACTCTCATATAAATATATTCTTCTTTATGATACTACGCTGAACTACTCTCCAGTTGGACACTCTAATCATTGGTAGGGCTATAACAGCACACCTCAAAGTTCTCTTTCCGCATCTAGATAACCCCACACCGTCACCCTGAGCACTAGATGGTTCAAACAAACACCACAATTTCATAAAGACATCCAACTCCAAATATAACTCATAACAAGTATTTGTAATCTCTAGCCTAAGTGCCACCATGGTGTGCACGCTGTCACTTTCACACACATGGGGAGATCAAAGATCTATTAAAGCACTTGAGTAGAAGGTAGATCTATAGATTACGAGCTCATGATCTCAATAAGATCATGCATAGAGAGAGAGATGAACACATAGCTACCGGTAGAACCCTTAGCCTCGAGAGAGAACTACTCCCTCCTCATCATGGGAATTAGCAATGGTGATGGAGATGGCGGTGGAGATCGATGGAGATGGCTTCGGGGGCACTTCCCCGTCCCAGCAGGGTGCCGGAACAGAGACTTTCTGTCCCCCGAATCTCCCCTTCGGTGACGGCGGTGCTTCGGAACTTTCCGTGGCTGGAGGCTTGACGATTTAGGGTTTTTGCATCGGGAGGCATCTTATAAGCGGAGAGGCAAGGTCGGTGGGAAGCCAGGGGGCCCATACCATGCCCTGGCGCGGTCTGGGGGGCCCACGCCTAGGGGTAGTTTGGCCACCTTGTGGACCCTCTGTGTCTCATCTTCTGGTTCCGTGTTCCCCTCGGTGAAATATTGACTTTGGCTTTTGTCCCATCCAATTCCGAGAATATTGATTTTCTGACTTTCCTGGAACCAAAAACAGCGGCACTTGTTAATAGGTTAGTCCAAGAAATCATATGAAAAGTACTCCAAAGCATGGACAAAACATAAGAAAGTAGATAAAACCAAGCATGGAACATCAAAAATTATGGATACGTTAGCAATGTATCAACATCCCCAAGCTTAACTCCTGCTCGTCCTCGAGTAGGTAAGTGATAAAAAGAAAGAATAATTTTTGAGGTGACATGCATGATACATTGCAAATGTATCTATAATTTTTTATGTTCCATGCTTGGTTTTATCCACTTTCTTGTGTTTTGTTCCAACTTTGGAGTACTTTTCATATGATTTCTTGGACTAACCTATTAACAAGAGCCACGTGCCAAATACTGCTTTTCTGCTATTTTTGGTTCCAGAAAGTCAAAAATGAATATTCTTGGAATTGACGGACAAAAGCCAAAGTGCCTATTTTTCCGGATGTCATCAAGTCTTGGAACGACGGAGAGGCTGGGGGCCACACCACCTGGCACATGGCCATGCCTGGCCCACGCCAGGGGGTGGTGTGGCCATTCCCGACACCCCCTCGTCCTCCCCTTCTGACTATAAGATGCCCTCGGGACGTAAACCCTAAGTACCCAATCAAAAATCCACGAAAGAGTCTGTAGCCGCCGTCATCTCCATCCCTAGATCGGGAGGGATCTAAAGCTCTTCCCGGCACCCTACCGGAGAGGGGAATTCACCCTGGAGGCCTTCTTCATCACCATGCAAGCCTCCGATGTGATGCGTGAGTAGTTCATCCTTGGACTATGGATCCATGTAGTAGCTAGATGGTTGGTTCTTCTCCTTTGTGCTTTCATGTTTAGATCTTGTGAGCTCCGTTCATGATCAAGATCATCTATTTGTAATCATACATGTTGTGTTTGCGGGGATCCGATGGATATTGAGATGCTATTTCAGATTGATTATTGATTCTATCATGGCTTTGTTATTTGTGATCTTGCATGCTTTCTATTGTTAGTAGCTATCTTGGCCAAGTAGATGCTAGCAACTCCAAGAGTTAGTATTTATGATCGATAGTGGGTTCATGCCTCTGGTAATCTGGGGAAGTGACAGAAATCTCTAAGGTACTAGATGTGCTGTTGCTACGAGGGAGAAACAACAATCCTTTGTTCATAGAACAATGGTATTATTTACTTTACACGCAGTTCGTAAAGCAATAAACTGTTGCTTGCAACTTAATACTGGAGGGGGTTCGGATGATAACCTGAAGATGGATTATTAGTCATAGATGTAGTTGGATGGTGGTCTATGTATAATGTTGTAATGCCTAATCAAGTCTCAAAGGAGTCAAGATGATTAGTATATGCATGTATTTCTTTCTCGATGTTTGTCAATTTCCCCGCTGTAATTTGTTCACCCAGCATCTTATATATCTTAAGGGGAGCCACCTCTAGTGAACTATGGATCCCGGTCCTTTTTCTTTACATACAATCTATAAACTGTTTACTGCTTTGTGTTACTTTCTGCAAACTATTACTTCTTTCCATTCGATACGTTTAATCCTTTGTTTTCCGCAAAACACGGTGATATTGACAACCTCATCGGAAGTTGGGGACAAAATTTCTGTGGTTGTGTTGTGCAGGTCTCCACGTTGCTACTAGCACCGGTAGTGCGCCCTGCCAAAGCTCAGCTAGTAACACCTTTGGGGTGTTTCCTTGCT
Source organism: Avena insularis (assembly GCA_023614405.1). Lineage (NCBI taxonomy): Eukaryota > Viridiplantae > Streptophyta > Magnoliopsida > Poales > Poaceae > Avena > Avena insularis. The sequence goes on along the minus strand of CM042692.1, from coordinate 316,501,665 downwards.
CCTACTGGTTCGATTAAACCTTGGTTTCATAACTGAGGGAAACTTGTTGCTGTGCTCATCATACCTTCCTATTGGGGTTCCCAACGAGCTCTACATCAACACCGCCATCAAGCATTTTTCTGGGCGTCGTGCATTGAGCCATCAAGCATTTTTCTGGCGCCGTTGCCGGGGAGTCAAGGACATCTTCACAAGGGGAGTCCCTCATAACCAATCTCTTTACTTTGTTATTTTTGTTTTACTTAGTTTCTTTTTGTTTTGTTTGCTTGTTTTCTTATCAAAAACACAAAAAATAGTTTTACTAGTTTGCTTTCTTATTTCAAAAACACACAAAAAAATTAGTTCCTACTATAGTTGGTATTTTCATTGGTCTGTTATTGTCTTGCTTTATCATGCTTTCTATCAATGGTTGGTTTCTTTGAAACTGAATCTTATTGGCAAGGTGGGTTCACGGAAGAGCAAGAATATTATTATAAGGAACACCGCTTGTCACAAAAAGGGAAACACTTATGGTAATAAATTGATAAATTGAATACCATTGCTAGAAACGTGTGATCTACTTATAATGTTACTTATTGCTTTGATAAATCCTGTTGCTGTAGGAGGTATAAACACCTCCCTTTTCAATGTGAGTATAATGATAATGTTACCATATCTTCTTATGTTAAAAGAAATTATGACTTTTATGATGTGGAACAAATTGAAGAATTTATTGCTTGGAAGGGTGCATTTGAACTTGCTAGTTTGCTTGAAAATACTGATGATTCACCTTATAAATATGAGGTTTATGATATACTTAAATATTGCTTTGATAATTACAAGGTAGAAAATGGCTATATTCTTGAATATCTTAATAGGTGCTCTCCACCAATGGAAGAGACTAATGCCTTGCAGGAACCTATGGAAGAAGAAATTGCTGAAACACAAAAGTTCTACACTTTGCCATGTAGAAGGGGAGATTCGGGGACGAAAGTCTCTGTTCAAGACTGCCGGACGGGGAAGTGCCCCCGGAGCCATCTCCATCGATCTCCACCATCATCTTCATCGACCATCCATGTTTCCTCCATCAATGAGTGAGTAATCCCCCGCTGTAGGCTATGGGGATGGTAGGGATTGGATGAGATCGTTCATGTAATGGCATCAGATTGTTAGGGCATAGTGCCTAGTATCTTTTATTAGTGCTTTATGACTTTGTTGCAACTTGTTGTGCTTAATGCTTGTCACTAGGGCCCGAGTGCCATGATTTCAGATCTGAACATGTTATTGATTCATTATGATAGCATTGTTTTGGGTCTTATCTGCAAGTTGTATACACACGTCGTTGTCCGAAACCTATGGCCCCGGCGATGTAAATCGGGATAACCGGAAGGGAAAGGCTTTGATGTGAGGATCACGTGTGTTCATGGAGTGTTAATGCTTTGCTCCGGTGCTCTATTAAAAGGAGCACCTTAATTGCCAGTAGTTACCTAGAGGCCCCGCTGCAAACGGGCTGGCAGGACAAAAGATGTTGTGCAAGTTCTCATTGCGAGCACGTATGACTATATATGGAACACATGCCTAGGATTGTCTAGTACTTGGATGCTTTATCTTATTTATCTGCAATTGCCCTATGTTCTGATTGCTATGTGGATTGTCTTGTCCATGCAACGCCCATCCATCCCTATGCCTACCTTTTCGAATCCCATCGCTTTGCTTGTTACTCTTGTCTTTGCTTTACTCTGCTACTTTACTATTCCTACTACAAAACTGTGTTACTCGATAAACCGCTCGAGCAAGATTGTTTCAGTGCAATTGAATTGACAACTCAGATGTTAAGGCTTATAAATATTCTTTGGCTCCCTTGGTGTCGAATCAATAAATTGGTTTCACTTCCTCGAAAATACTGCGATACACCCCTATACTTGTGGGTCATCAAGACTATTTTAAGCGCTGTCGGGAGCATAGCTTTATTTATCAAGTTCACTTGGATTCACTATTGTTCATGCTAAGTTTATTTTCTCCTTGTTTGCTTGTTTCTGTAGGGGTTCGTAGCATGGAAAACAAAAATTTTCTATCGCATACAAACAAACAAGCCAAGATCTATCTACTAGATTGTAGCAACGAGTCGATAGAGGAACTCACCCACGAAGATTCCAAAGCGGATAACCAGATCATATTCTCGTGGGTGATGTAGTAGTACTCTTTCCAATATCAAGATCGCGTAGACGATCCTTCCAAAGCTTACGTTCAGCGCTCCAGCAATCGGTCACATCGTTCGTACTGACGAAGACCTTCCTCTCCCTTGTTCCAAAGAAAATGGAGGTTGTAGCACTCTCGCGATTCCGCAGACAACGGCGTGGTACCGAAGTAGAGGGAGATCCCAGGCTTCGCTTAAGCAGTGCAGTATGGTGGAGCTTATGAGAGAGGCTATTAGTGGTCTAGTAATTTAGACACACCAATTAGAAGGCTCTAAACCAATTAGAAGGCTCTAAACCGTGGCTAAAGCAATTAGAAGCTCTAAACCAAAACGGCTCTAAACCGGAGGTAGAAGATAGGAACTTGTGTGTGCTAGGAGGGAGCCCTGCCTCCTTATATAGGTGGGAGGGCTGGCCAAGGGAGGAGAGTCCTCCCCAAGTCGGCTTGGTGGGCGCCGCCAAGGAGGAACCCTCCTCCAATTCGGCCTCCACCAATCCTCCTCTTCCCACTTCCCAAAATTGCCGTTTGACTTTCAAACTAGCCGTTTGACTTTTCAATTTAGGATTTAAATAAATCCTTTATTTTGGACAGCGAAGACACCTAGTACATGATGCAATCATTCCAACTTACAATGACACATTCATGTACCCTTCCCTCCTGAGTGCCGGACATTCCGACCTTCTAGAATGTTCCCGATGAAAACACCTAACCATTCCCCAACTCAAACGGACTTTCCTTATATGAATCTTATTCTCCGACCATTTCGGATCACCTCGTGATATCCCGGATCCCATCCGAGACTCGAACAACATTCGGTCTCTTTCTCATAATACCATAACTACTCAAACAACGTCGAATCCTTAAGTGTGTCTCCCTACGGTTCGTGAATTATGCGGACATGATCGAGACACTTCTCCGATCAATAACCAATAGAGGAATCTGGAAATTCATATGGCTCCACATATTTCTCGATTACTTTGCGATCGAATGAACCACTTACATACGATACCAATTTCCCTTTGTCTCACGATAGTTTACTTATCCGAGGTTATGATCGCTATCTCTGCATACCTAGTTCAACCTCACATCGATAAGTACTCTTTTCTCGTTCCTGATATGTGATCCCTTGTGAGCCACCACATGCTTGCAAGCTAATTGGATGACATTTCACCGAGAGGGCCCAGAGTATATCTATCCGTCATATGGATGGACAAATCCCACTCTTGATCCATGTGTTTCAACCAATACTTTCCGAACACTCAATGCCACCTTTATAGCCACCCTGTTACGGTGTGGTGTTTGATGACATCAAAGCATCCATCCGGTAAAGGTGATATGCATGATCTCATGGTCTAAGGAATTAGATAACTATGTATCAGAAAGCATATAGCAATTGAACTATTAAAATGACTTGATCTTTATGCTACGCTTATCTATAGGAGTATGTCCATCACATCATTCTCCTAATGATATGACCTGTTGTTAATAACATCTCTATGTTCATGATCGTGAAACCATGATCATATATTAACCAACAAGCTAGTTTAACAAGAGGCTTTACTAGGGACTCTTTTATGTTTACAAATCACAAGTATTAATGTTTCCTGTTAATACAATTATAGCATGGTATGTAAACATTTATCATAAATATGAAGATATGATAATAACCACTTTATTATTGCCTCTTGGGCATATCTCCAACAGTCTCCCACTTGCACTAGAGTCAATAATCTAGTTTCAAACCTTTGTGTATTCAACACCTATGGCTTTCCGGTGTTGTATGTACACGATTGCTAGTGGTCAACTGATCTCCGGATCTGACACTTCCAGGTCCGTGTGTAATTGCATGTCTTTGCGTCTCTACGCATCACTCATTCTCTAATGAGATGGCTTTGTATAATTTGGTCTTTCGGTGTGACCTTTAGCTCTTTGGGGTTAAAACATGTTGATAATATTGTCGCACAATATATCTTCATAGTATTATCCTTGTGAACTACACCTAGTTTGATAACAAACTACTTGACACAAATGCCCTCTTTTGCTGCTATAATAGCAGTCATATACTTAGCCTTTTGTTGAAGTATCTGTCACAATGTCTTAACTTTGGAACTCATCCAAATCCATTATGGAACTCACTTTCCATTATATTGTGCCACCTTTAGTTTTAGATTGAGATAAACTTAATTTGTACTTTGTGACAAAACTAGTATCAATGTAGTACTTTTACAATGAACTAACCATCTATTTGTCACTTCTACAAATAATATACTCTTAGTTCTTCCAAAAGATCATAAGAATATCCTTACTATCGTTCAATGATCATCTTATGAATCATTCTGGTATATGCTCATAATATTTATAGCATAGGACATATCTGGATTTGTACATATCACAGTATGATTGATATAAATACTCTTTGTGATTTCATACATCAAGTATCAATCTATACTTGAATCTTTGTTTCACTTACCAAGTGCCAATACACTTGAATATATCATCAACATTGAACTCTTTCAATCCTTTCTGTGCAACAAGAACCTTTCTTGTAGTTTCTATATTGAATTCATTCAATATCTCGTCTATGTACTTCTGGCACAACCATATTAGCGTCTATTGATGCCAAATATTTGGGTTTTGCCTAAGTCTTTCATCGGGATGAAATTCTTAATATGTGTTAATAAAAGATACATTATTTCCAATCAACAATATGTCTTCCACATAATGTATTAGAAACATGTCTTAGCGCTCCCACTTAATTTCTTGCAAATGCAAGCATCTTCATTGTCTCCGATGAAATTAAACTCTTTTAACAGTTTCATCATAGTGAAGATTCCAACTCCGCTATGCTTACTTCAACCATTGAAGTTTGCATATGTTTTTAGCATCCTTTGAATTAACAAAACCCTTTGGACCGTGTCATGCACACGTCCTAGGTAACCATTCTATTAGAAGAACTTGTTTTGTTTATTCTACTACCACATAACAAATTATATGTAGTGGTTGCTACATTAATCCGTCTAGACTAAAAATCGCTATGAAAGATCAAATCTTGACATATACAACCTTTTGAACATTGTTGTGAACTCTTTCCCAACATGTCGACTATTTCATAGATGTGAAACATCCATGTCTACTTCTTTATAGATCCAAACACAACTGCAAGGTCTTACACCTTTTTCGAGGGTCCTTCAAGTTCAAAACTTGATTTCTCGTGTATGGAACTATCACGGATTATATGGCTTCAAGCCATTTGATGGAGTCAGGGCCCATCATCGCTTCTTTTCATGTAGTCTGTTCATTATTCTCAAATAATGATTCAACCCTCAAATCTTGGTATTTGATTGTTTATCCGACCTACTTGTTTCAATAGGAACTTGGATCTCCGTGACCACAACCCTTGAGGTACGTGAGCCATGAGTTTTGTTGCTGCCTCCGGAACACTTTTCGGCGCTGCGCAACTCTGATCATATAGCTAAGGTTCTTTTAACCTTATCAAAGTTCTATTGTCCTCCCACTTAACTTTTCACGAAAAATTCCTTCTCAAAGAAACTTGACGTTCTAAGCGACAAACACTTTTGTCTCCGGTGTTTATGGAGGAATACTTAACAGTAATACAAAGACAGGTTTATCCGACTTTGGTTGCAAACATCTTTCTTATGCATAGCATACCAATGTTTAAGAAAGGACTACTTGGGTTTTATCCCAAACCATAACCTTATATGGTGTCATTTCAGCGGATTATGATGGAGCTCTTTTAGTGGAAAACGGTAGTCTCTAAAGCTTTTAATCTTTAAAATATAATAGCAGTTTTATGAATTATACCTTCGATCTTACCATGTCAAACAAGGTTCAATTACATATCTCGAACGCTCCATACTCTTCTGGTGTTTCGGGAAATGCAAATCCACGGACCGATTCCTTAAATCTTAGGTATTATGCTAAACTTGTAACTTAAATATCTTCCTTTATGATCTTATCATAAACTATATATATTCTTGTTACAATGATTTTGCACTTCATCTTGAAAATCTTTCGAACTTTTCAAATATTTCACACTTCATCCTTATTAAGTAAATATTCACATATTCACTCAAATTTTCGGAGAAAGCATATGAAGTTGAAATCCATCGCTCTTGACTACACATAATGGAGTTCGTACAACAATATGCACAAGTTCCAATAAGCTAGTCATTCATTCCTTTTGGCCTATGAACGAAGTTTTAATTATCTCTAGGAAAGTTTCACAAACGTCATTTGATCAAAATCAAAAGACTCCAAAATTCCATCCACATGGAGTTTCTTCATGTTTTCTTTCCAATATAATTTAAACGGCGATGTCACTTCCTAAGTGATCTTTCAATCAATTTGTCTTTCGACAATTTTAGCACTAGTTTTATGGATGTGATTTATCCAGCGAGATTTGTGAATCATCCATCTTTTATGGATTACGGCAATTATTTGAACAACTCTTTTGTTCTCATAATACCGATAAAACAAATCTGAAGGCAAGCTTTGATGTTTAACGAGCAACACAATAACCCTTTATTTGTTTTCGATGAACATCATCACATATTCTTTTGCTAGTTACTTAGGCCATTGTAGTTCATGAATTGTGTTGTTTCGTATGACGATTCACACCAACAAATTCAGTATCAAATACTTAAGAACCACATTGTTTAATAAGCAAAGAATATAGCCATAACACGATATCATCTATATACTTAAACTGAACAATTCTAGTCTTTTCTTTTCTGCCATATATTTATGAGATTCTCTTTCAGTATTTCCTTTTCTATTTGAAAGAATCTATCAACATCAATAGTGGAGTCATACTTATGACACATAGTCCAAAGCGTGTATAGTTAAATACCAATGTCTTTGAACTTGCACTTTGAAGTAGATCACCATTATCAAATATTTAGTGTTCTTTCAAATTCCTTTCTTTAGTAATCTCTTGGTGTAGTAAACATTTTACCTACATCAAATATTCACCCTCATCATGGACTTATCCATGATCTAGCTACTTTTAGCTTGTAACGGTGAATCGCGAGTATAATGTTGCTCTCCAAAACCTTTTGGAAGATTAGGACAACTAGTGTCTCCAACCTTTTGCAAATTCTCATCCAAATATGAGAACATGAACTTTGCCATATTATACTTTATCATGTTGCAACCAAAACTTTGTTTCAGATATCACAATATCTTCCACACATCATGGTTTCTGAAACAACTCTTTCAGATCCTAGATAACCTTGATATTAAGAGAATCTTTTGAATATCAAGAATCATGGAGACAAACATGATACTCAAACACTAACACTTGGAATTGTCACTCTTGTTTTAATACTAATTATTAAACTTCATGGAGTGACCAGAACTTACTGAAAGTTTGCAATAGGACTTTTAAACTTTAGATTAACACTTCAATACAATACGATACCAGTTCGTAAAGTAACTAACCAGAATTCTATAGTTCTATCATCTCAATTATAACTAAGTGCAAGGTGGTAAACGGATGCCAATGACTACAACAACTATGCAAATTCACTTTGATTTAGTTTATGATAAATTGAGTTCTAATTAATAATTAAATTAATCTAGGTGAACCCCCACTCAAAACAATATCCCTCACATTGTTTTAGTGATCACACGAACCAAATCCACCACATCAAAACCGATCATCACGAGAGTTGATATAGCTTCAATGGCGAACAATCAACATGTTCATCATATCTACTATATGACTCATGCTCTACCTTTCGGTAATCCGTGTTCCTGAGGCCATGTCTGTACATGCTAGGCTCGTCAAGATCAAACCTTAGCTACCGCATAAGCAAATCTGGCTTGCTTACGTTGTATTCACCATGAATCAAAGACACCCGATCATCACGTGGTGCTTCAAGCAACAAGCTTTGGCAACGGTGCATACTAAGGGTGAACACTTTAGAACTTGAAATTTATGTGCATGAGGGATCATCTTATAATGCTACCGTTGTCTACTAAGCAATACAAGATGCATAAAGGATTAACATCACATGCAATTCATAATATGTGATATGATATGGCCTTTCTTCTTTGTGCTTCCGATCTCCATCTTCAAGCACGAACATGATCTCCATCATCACCGGCATAGCATCAAGGTCAATGACGCTTCTTCATGGTTGTCGTCCACCAGCTTCAACTATTACAACTATTTTGAATAGACATGCAGGTCTTAACAGAAATTAAAGACAACCATATGGCTTCGCGGTTGCCAACTTACAATAAGGAACATTGCATACATCAAATATAATCACAATCATGGCCATATCACATCATCAGACACCCTGCAAAACAAAGTTAGACGCTTCTACTTTCTTTGCATATTTTACGTGGTTTGGGGCTTTCAATAAGTGTCGTTCTAATTTACAAACAAGAACCACAACATTGATACTAGCATTGTTGATTACCCGTTGTAAATTGGATCTTTACTATGCTAGGAGAAACAGGCACCAGAAGCCACTTATGCAATACAAGTTGCATGTCAAGCTTGGAGCAAGTCTCATGAACGATGTCATGTAAGGTTAGCCCGGGCCGCTTCATCCCAACATACCGCTAGATGCAAAGTACACAAAAAGCAATCTACAATAAAAGCATCAATGCCCACAATGACCATTGTGTTCTACTCGTGCAACAGATCTACATATAGACACGGCTCTGATACCACTGTAGGGGTTCGTAGCATGGAAAACAAAAATTTTCTATCGCATACAAACAAACAAGCCAAGATCTATCTACTAGATTGTAGCAACGAGTCGATAGAGGAACTCACCCTAGATGAATCCAAAGCGGTTAACGAGCAGATTCTCGTGGGTGATGTAGTCGTACTCTTCCGATCTCAAGATCGCGAGACGATCCTTCCAGCACCACGTTCAGCAGCGCCCGCAGTCGGTCACATCGTTCGGTACTGACGAAGACCTTCCTCTCCTTGTTCCAAAGAAAATGGAGGTTGTAGCACTTCTCGCGATTCCGGCAAGACAACGGCGTGGTACCGAAGTAGAGGGAGATCCTGAGGCTTCGCTTAAGCCGGAAGTATGGTGGAGCTTATGAGAGAGGCTATTAGTGGTCTAGTAATTTAGACACACCAATTAGAAGGCTCTAAACCAATTAGAAGGCTCTAAACCGCTGGCTAAAGCAATTAGAAGCTCTAAACCAAAACGGCTCTAAACCGGAGGTAGAAGATAGGAACTTGTGTGTGCTAGGAGGGAGCCCTGCCCCTCCTTATATAGGTGGGAGGGCTGGCCGGCCAAGGGAGGAGAGTCCTCCCAAGTCGGCTTGGTGGGCCGCCAAGGGAGGAACCTCCTCCAATTCGGCCTCCACCAATCCTCCTCTTCCCACTTCCCAAAATTGCCGTTTGACTTTCAAACTAGCCGTTTGACTTTTCAATTTAGGATTTAAATAAATCCTTTATTTTGGACAGCGAAGACACCTAGTACATGATGCAATCATTCCAACTTACAATGACACATTCATGTACCCTTCCCCCTTTCGGAGTGCCGGACATTCCGGGACCTTCTAGAATGTTCCCGATGAAAACACCTAACCATTCCCCAACTCAAACGGGACTTTCCTTATATGAATCTTATTCTCCGACCATTCTGGATCACCTCGTGATATCCCGGATCCCATCCGAGACTCGAACAACATTCGGTCTCTTTCATAATACCATAACTACTCAAACAACGTCAATCCTTAAGTGTGTCTCCTACGGTTCGTGAATTATGCGGACATGATCGAGACACTTCTCCGATCAATAACCAATAGAGGAATCTGAAATTCATATGGCTCCACATATTTCTCGATTACTTTGCGATCGAATGAACCACTTACATACGATACCAATTTCCCTTTGTCTCACGATAGTTTACTTATCCGAGGTTATGATCGTCGGTATCTCGCATACCTAGTTCAACCTCACATCGATAAGTACTCTTTTCTCGTTCCCGTGATATGTGATCCCTTGTGAGCCAGTCACATGCTTGCAAGCTAATTGGATGACATTTCACCGAGAGGGCCCAGAGTATATCTATCCGTCATATGGATGGACAAATCCCACTCTTGATCCATGTGTTTCAACCAATACTTTCCGAACACTCAATGCCACCTTTATAGCCACCCTGTTACGGTGTGGTGTTTGATGACATCAAAGCATCCATCCGGTAAAGGTGATATGCATGATCTCATGGTCTAAGGAATTAGATAACTATGTATCAGAAAGCATATAGCAATTGAACTATTGAAATGACTTGATCTTTATGCTACGCTTATCTATAGGAGTATGTCCATCACATCATTCTCCTAATGATATGACCCTGTTGTTAATAACATCTCTATGTTCATGATCAGGAAACCATGATCATATATTAACCAACAAGCTAGTTTAACAAGAGGCTTTACTAGGGACTCTTTTATGTTTACAAATCACAAGTATTAATGTTTCCTGTTAATACAATTATAGCATGGTATGTAAACATTTATCATAAATATGAAGATATGATAATAACCACTTTATTATTGCCTCTTGGGCATATCTCCAACAGTTTCTTTATCAAAAATACAAAAAAAAATTAGTTCCTACTCTAGTTGTTATTTTCGTTGGTCTGTTATTGTCTTGCTTTATCATGCTTGTTGTCAATGGTTGGTTTCTTTGAAACTGAAGCTTATTGGCAAGGTGGGTTCACGAAAGATCAAAAATATTATTATAAGGAACACCGCTTGTCACAAAAAGGGAAACACTTATGGGAACAAATTGATAGATTGTATACCATTGCTAGAAACATGTGCTCTATTTATAATGCTACTTATTGTTGTGATGAATCTCGTTGCAGAAAGAGGTATAAACACCTCCCTTTTCAATGTGAGTATAATGATAATGATACCATATCTTCCTATGCTAAAGGAATTTATGACTTTTATGATGCGGAACAAATTGAAGAATTTATTCCTTGGAAGGGTGCTTTTGAACTTGCTAGTTTGCTTGAAAATATTGATGATTCACCTTATAAGCATGAGGTTTATGGTATACTTAAATTTTGCTTTGGTAATTACAAGGATGAAAATAGCCATATCCTTGAATATTTTAATAGATGCTTTCCACAAATGGAAGAGAATAATGCCTTGCAGGATCCTATGGAAGAAGAAATTGATGAACCTGAAATCTCATTAGATGAAAAAGAGGAGGAGAGTGATGAACGAAAAGAGGAAGAATGGATTAGCTACCCATGCCTACCTTCTAATGAGAGTAACTCTTTACCCCTTACATTATTTGATTGTCCTCCATGCTTACTAAAGGAGGATGAATGTTATATTCCCAAGGTTTCTTTTGAAGATGTTTATGATAAAGCTCTAGTGCTTGTAGATCATGAAGAGCATGCTTTAGGTGATAGTTATATTGTTGAGTTTATTCATGAGGCTACTGAAAATTATTATGAGAGAGGAAAATATGGTTGTAGAAGTTTTCATGGTATTGAAACACCTCTCTATGTGCTGAAAGTTTTGAAGTTACTCTTGTTTTATCTTCCTATGCCTGCCACTTTGTTCCTTGCGAATTTATTTGCATACACGATTCCTATGCATAGGAAGTGGGTTAGACTTAAATGTGTTTTGAATTTGCTTCTTGATGCTCTCTTTTACTTCAACTCATATTTATTATGAGAGCATCCTCTCAAACTATTATGCCTGAAGATGATAATATGTCTATTATTCTTGGGAGACCTTTTCTTAAATACTGCAGGAGTTGTTATCAATTGTAATCAAGGGAAGGTGACCTTCAATGTTAATGACAAGTAACACACTGTCTATTTCCCCAAGAAGATTGAAAGGACTTATGGTTTGAATACAATTGAATATGTTGAGGGCATTCAAGTTGGAGAAATATATTGTCCCCTACCAAGAGAAAAATTTGAAACTATTATGATTGGGAGCATTGCTATCAAGGTTGAGGTAACATAATCATTAGTGGAATACAAAGTTTTGTATCATATGAAATTGTTTTGGTAACAAGACCTGATCAACCTTGTTAACAAAAGGATTTCATTGAACAAAACAATGTTTTCACCATGATTATCTCCGCTTACTTCTATTCTATCCATTTTAGTTTTTTCCTTATGCCTAACTTAAAGGCGTTAAAGAAAAATACTTATTGGGAGATAACCCAAAAGTTTTAGATGAGTCTTGGAAGTTATTACTTCAGTAATAACCGCTCCTTATCCTTTTTATTTGCTTTTTGTGCCAAGAGTAACCTCTAATGAGAGTGAAGTAATGATTGGGAAAGTTGCTGTCCCGAAACAGATTCTTGTGCTTCACCGTAAAAATTCGTGAGAGAGCTCTGTATGTCGGATTGAGCTATAATTTTTTGTGCTTATGCCCCAGGTTGTTATCTAACTTAGTTAGTTCAAACTTTTTGATTTGAGCAACAGAAGTATTCGAAAAAATTCGTCTTTACCTGCTGGTCTGTTTTGACAGATTTCTGCCATTTTCTGCATTTGCTTCTTGTGGGTTCCTTTTTGAGTTCTTATGGGGAATTGAGATTTTTGAAGGAAGTGCTACAGTAGCTAGTGTTCTAATGGAAGTTTATTTAGTGTTAGAACTGAACCTTGAGACTTATTTATCTTAAGTGCACTAATGTTGCTAATGAGATTGTGTGAAGATTTGTATGAAGGAAAATTTTCAGGTGTATGGAAGGAATGAGTAATGAGATGAAGGATGGACTAAAGCTCAAGCTTGGGGATGCCACGCGTGTCACCCCAAGAAATATCCAAGAAGTACAAGCATCAAATCTTGGGGATGCCCAAGGCATCCCCTTCTTCATCAATTAAAATCCCAGGTTTCTTTCAAACGCTTCATTTTTATTGTTTCATGCACAATTGTGTTTTTCTTGGAGTGTCTTATTTTTCGTTTTCGTTTTGGTTTTAGTTTGCTTGGTTTGCTTAGTTTTCTAAATAAATTGGTTGGACCCCCTCTTTCTTACATTTGGTTTGCAAATAGTTTGGTTTGGTTTGGAAAAGAGTAGGAAAGCTCATGCTTAAGTGGTAAAGAGAGCTTGTTTTTGACTGTGGCCTATGCTTTGTCATGCCATGCTCGATATTGTTTTGGCTTTATGCTTAGTATTCTTTGATGTAGCATGACTTGTTATAAACAATTGAGATTGCTTAATGTGCCTTGGATGAATCATGCGTTGTTTTAGCATATTAAAGCATAGTATAGTGGTATTCTCCTTTGATGCTTTATTTGGGTTGACTTGGCACATGTTCACACCATGTTATGACTATCCCACGTCACCATAAGCCTTTATGATCCTTTAGTTTTCAACTTGTAGTATCACTTTATGCTTTGATCAATGATGTTTTGTCGCTCTGCATGATTATGGCCATTATTGCTCTCTTAGTTTGTCGCTCCCAGTCTTTTGCTAGCCTCCATAACAAAGTATGAGTTCCACTCATGCATCCAACTCCCTAAACCAAGTTATTCCAAAGACTCCACCATACCTACCTACTAGCTTATGCTATTCCAAGTATATTCATGCTTTTGTTTACCTTCCACTTGTTATGAGAAAACTAGTGATTAAAGCTCTCACGAACTTGATGGAACACTTTACTTTTTGCCTCTAATAAACTTGAACCATTGGGTCCTTCTTTGTTGCGTATATGCTTGCGCTTTATAAGTTGAAATTAGCAGAACCATATTTCATGGGGAACGCTTTCAACATTGCACTTGTACTTTATACCCCGTTGATATCATGTTCTTTTGCTTACGGATCCCGACGGTGTGAAATAAAAGTGGAACTTGTAAGATCATGGAGTTTGTATGTGTGTTAGAGAAACGCCTGGGCCGCTAGCCTAAGCCATGCCTAATCATGGTGGAAACTTGCAGCATCACCATAATGAGCACTCTATGAATCATCCTCAATAAAAACCTATGTAAACAACAAATAAAAAGATCGCTGAGATGCTCATTGTCTGCTTGCCTTGTCATTTTGATTATGGGAAAGCTCCCGTATCATGTGCAAGGGGTACCCCGTTTGCGGTTCTTAATGATACACATGTACTTACAATGAGAAGAGCTTACTCGTGACTGAAGTTGAGTAGCATGAGGATCGTGATGGGTTTGTAGCATGGAAAACAAAAAAATTCTACCGCAAGAACAAACAAAAACCATATCTAATCTAGATAAAAGCCAAGATCTAATCTATTAGACATGTGCAACGAGATAGATATGTACTAACCCTTGTAGATCCGAAAGCCTTGTGCGAGATCGGATCTCGTGGTTGATGTAGACGATCACTTGCCGATCTCAAGATCGAGTAGACGATCCTTCCGGTGCCGCATTCCGGCAGCGCTTCCGCAGTCGGTCACACGTGCGGAGTCGATGCAGACCTTCCTGTCCTCGTTCTAGCGAGCAGCGGAGGTAGTAGATCTCTCCACGGAATCCCAGCAGCACGACGGCGTGGTGGTGGTGGTGGAGTAGAGAATTCTGCAGGGCTTCGCCTAAGCCTGAGCAGAAGGAAGGAGGAGAGAGGCGGCTAGGGCAAGAGTGGAGGGGAAAGGGGGGTGGCGCCTCCACCCCTCTATATATAGAGGAAGGGGTGCGGCCTAGGGTTCCCACCCCTAGGCCCACCTCCTAGGGCAGGCGCACAAGGGGGGCTTGGGGGGAGTTACCTTCCCCCCAAGTTTCCCCTTTTTCTTTCTTGGTTTTCAAGCAAACTCCATAGAAATTTCTAGAACCTTTCGGAACATTCCGAAACCTTCTAGAACCCCCATATAAACACTCCGGGACATTTCCGAACCTAGAAAATGATCTCCATTATATGAATCTTATTCTCTGGACAGTTCCGGATCTCCTCGTGATGTCTCAGATCCAATCCGAGACTCCGAACAACATTCGGTCTCCAATGCACATTCCATATCTACCTAAACAACATCGAACCTTAAGCGTGTCACCCTACGGTTCGTGAATATGCAGACATGATGTAGACACCTCTCCGATCAATAACCATCAGCGGGATCTGGAGATCCATAACGGCTCCCACATACTCAACGATGACTTCGTGATCGATAGAACCATTAACATACGAAACCAATTCCCTTTGTCACGCGATACTCTACTTATCCGAGGTTTGACCGTCGATATCTCCATACCTAGTTCTACCTCGTTACTGATAAGTACTCTTTACTCGTTCCATGTTATGTCATCCCTTGTGACCCAGTCACATGCTTGCAAGCTAACTAGATGACATTCCACCGAGAGGGCCCAGAGCATATCTATCCGTCATATGGATGGACAAATCCCAATCTTGGTCCATGCGCTTCAACTCATACTTTCAGAATACCCAATGACACCTTTATAACCACCCAGTTACGAAGCGGTGTTTGATGTCATCAAAGTACCCATCCGGTTATGGTGATTAACATAACCTCATGGTCGAAGGATTAGGTTACTATGCATTTGAAAACTTGTAGCAATACAAACTTAATGACTTGATCTTATGCTACACTTACTACGGGTGTGTGTCCATCACATCATTCTCCTAATGATACAACCTTGTTATTAATGACATCCAATGTCCATGATCAGGAAACTATGATCATCTATTAATCAACAAGCTAGTTCAACAAGAGGCTTACTAGGGACTCTTTTACGTTTACAAAACGCACATGTATTAGTGTTTCCTTATAACACAATTATAGCATGGGATGTAAACATTCATCATAAACACAAAGATATAATAATAACCACTTTTATTATTGCCTCTTGGGCATATCTCCAACAGTCTCCCACTTGCACTAGAGTCAATAATGTAGATTACATGGTAATATACCTAACACCCATGGCGTTCTGGTGTTGGTCATGCTTTGCTCTAGGGAGAGGTTTAGTCAACGGATCTGCCACATTCAGATCAGTGTGTGCTTTGCAAATCTTTATGTCACCATCTCGGACATACTCGCGAATAGCATGGAAACGTAGCTTGATGTGCTTCAGCGTGCTATGTGACCTTGGCTCCTGTGCATTATCTATGGCACCTGTGTTGTCACAGTAGATGTCCATCGGGTCCAACGCGCTAGGAACCACCCCAAATTCAGTAATGAACTCCTTCATCCATATGGCTTCTTGTGCAGCCTCCAAAGCAGCTATGTATTCCGATTCAGTTGAAGATTTCACCACAACGCTTTGCTTGGCATTCCTCTAGCTCACTGCAGCACCATTCAAAATAAATACGTATCCAGACTGTGACTTCGAGTCATCTAGATCGGTGTTCCAACTAGCATCAGTGTAACTGTTTACAACAAGTTGTTCATCATCTCCATAAGAAAGAACCATATCCTTAGTCCTATTTAGATACTTTAGGATATTCTTGACCGTTGTCCAGTGCTCCATTCCAGGATCACTTTGATATCTGCTAGTCAAACTAACAGCATGTGCTATATCCGGTCTTGTACACAGCATGGCATACATGATAAAACCTATGGCCGAGGCATAGGGAATATTATTCATCTTCTCTCTATCTTCTGCCGTAGCTGGACTTTGAGTCTTACTCAAGGTCTTACCTGACAACATGGGCACGAACCCTTTCTTGCTCTCTTCCATTCTAAACTTCTTTAGAACTTTATCGAAGTATGTACTTTGTGAAAGAGCTATTAGGCGTCTTGATCTATATCTATAAATCTTGATGCCTAGAATATATGCCGCTTCGCCAAGATCCTTCATTGAAAAAATATTATTCAAATAGGCTTTGACGCTACTAAGAAGTTCTATATCATTCCCAATCAACAATATGTCATCTACATATAGTACTAGGAATGCTACAAAGCTCCCACTCACTTTCTTGTAAATACAAGCTTCTCCATAAGTTTGTATAAATCCAAAGTTTTTGATTACTTTATCAAAACGTTGATTCCAACTCCGGGATGCTTGCTTCAGTCCATAAATGGAGCGCTGAAGTTTGCATACCTTGTCAGCATCTTTAGGATCGACAAAACCCTTGGGTTGTACCATATACAACTCTTCCTCAATGTCTCCATTAAGGAACGCCGTTTTGACATCCATCTGCCAAATCTCATAATCGAAATATGCAACAATTGCTAACAAAATCCTCACAGACTTTAGCTTCGCTACTGGTGAGAATGTCTCATCGTAGTCAACTCCTTGAATTTGTCGGAACCCTTTCGTGACAAGTCGAGCTTTATAGACGGTAACATTACCATCAACATCTGTTTTTCTTTTGAAAATCCATTTGTTCTCGACAGCCTTACGACCATCCGTGAAGTCCACCAAAGTCCATACTTGGTTTTCGTACATGGATCCCATTTCGGATTTCATGGCTTCTAGCCATTTGTCGGAATCTGGGCTCACCATAGCTTCTTCATACGTCACAGGGTCATCAGTGTTGTCCACCAACATGACGTTCAAGGCAGGGTCATACCAATCAGGAGTGGTACGAACTCTCGTTGACCTGCGAGGTTTAGTGGCAACTTCGTTCAAAGTTTCATGATCACCATCATTAGCTTCCTCTCCAATTGGTGCAGGCGGCACAAAAACATCTTCCGGTGTTGTGCTACTCTCAACTCCGAGAGAAGGTTCAATAACCTTGTCGAGTTCTACTTTCCTTCTAGTCACTTCCTTCGAGAGAAACTCCTTCTCAAGAAAGGATCCATTCTTGGCAACAAAAACTTTGCCTTCGGATCTATGATAGAAGGTATACCCAATTGTTTCTTTAGGGTATCCTATGAAGACGCATTTCTCCACTTTGGGTTCAAGCTTATCAGGTTGTAACTTCTTTACACATGCTTCGCAACCCCAAACTTTAAGGAACGACAACTTAGGTTTCTTTCCAAACCACAATTAAATGCAGGTGTCGTTTCAGCGGATTTAGATGGTGCCCTATTTAAAGTGAATGCGGCTGTCTCTAATGCATAGCCCCAAAATGATAGCGGTAAATCTATAAGAGACATCATAGACCAACCATATCTAAGAGAGTTCGACGTTCGGACACACCATTACGCTGTGGTGTTCCCGACGGTGTCAATTGCGAAAGTATTCCACATTTCTTTAAATGCATGCCAAACTCATAACTTAGATATTCACCTCCACGGTCAGAACGCAGAAACTTAATCTTCTTGTTACGATGATTTTCCACTTCACTTTGAAATTCCTTAAACTTCTTGAAAGTTTCGGACTTATGTTTCATAAAGTAGACATACCAATATCTACTTAAGTCATCCGTGAAAGTGAGAACATAACGATATCCACCACGCGATGCTACACTCATTAGACCGCACACATCAGTATGTATTATTTCCAATAAGTCTGTAGCTCGCTCCATTATTCTCGAGAATGGAGTCTTAGTCATTTTTCCCATTAGACATGCTTCGCATCTTTCAAGTGATTCAAAATCAAGTGATTCAAGAAGTCCATCAGAATGGAGTTTCTTCATACGCTTCACTCCAATGTGACCAAGACAGCGATTACATGTATGTAGAATTATCATTCAATTTTGTTCGTTTAGCATCTATGTTATGAACATGTGTATCACTACTATCAAGATTTAGTAAGATAAACCATTCATCTCAGGTGCATTACCATAAAAGATATTACTCATATAAATCGAACAACCTTTATTCTCGGACTTAAAAGAGTAACCGTCTTGCAATAAACAAGATCCAGATATAATGTTCATGCTTAACGTAGGCACCAAATAACAATTATTCAAATTTAAA
The DNA here is from genome assembly GCA_023614405.1 of Avena insularis. Lineage (NCBI taxonomy): Eukaryota > Viridiplantae > Streptophyta > Magnoliopsida > Poales > Poaceae > Avena > Avena insularis. The sequence continues at coordinate 316,482,742 of CM042692.1, read as the reverse complement.
ACTAATCCCGAAGGTAGATGCAGAGGGAGCGTGCCGACGGTGATCACATCAACCTTGGAGCCATTTCCAACGCGCATCGTCACCTCGTCTCTCGCCAGTTTTCGCTTATTCCGCAGCTCCTGTTTCGAGTTACAAATATGAGCAACCGAACCAGTATCAAATACCCAGGCACTACTACGATTACTAGTAAGATACAAATCAATAACATGTATATCAAATATACCTTTCTTCTTGATGTTGCCGTTCTTCAGATCCGTCAGGTACTTGGGGCAGTTACGCTTCCAGTGACCAGCACCCTTGTAGTCGAAGCATTCAGTTTCAGGCTTAGGACCAGCCTTGGGCTTCTTAGCAGGTGCGGCAGCTTTCTTGCCGTCCGTCTTGAAGTTGCCCTTGTTCTTAGGCTTGCCCTATTTCTTGAAATTGGTGGTCTTATTGACCATCAACACTTGGTGCTCCTTTTTGATCTCCACTTCAGCAGTTTTCATCATGGACGATAGTTCAGGCAACGTCTTGTTCATGCAGTGCATATTGTAGTTCATCACAAAGTTCTTATAACTCGGTGGCAGTGATTGGAGGACACGATGAATCCCTAACTCATTAGGAATCATTATCCCCAACTCTTGGAGCTTGTTTGTGTGCCCATACATGGTGAGCACATGCTCGCTAACGGAGCTACCCTCTTCCATCTTACAGTTAAAGAACTTTTCGGAGGCCTCATAGCTCTCCACGGCCGCGTGAGTCTCAAAAATGAGCTTGAGCTCCTTAATGATCTCGAACGGGTCGTGGTGCTCAAAGCGCTTCTGAAGCTCTGTTTCTAAACCGTATAGGATGGCACACTGAACTGTGGAGTAATGATTTTTTCGAGTGGCGTAAACATTCTTTACGTCATCGGTGGCATCTTCTGCAGGTGGGTCACCTAGCGGTGCTTCGAGCACATAGGTCAACTGACCAGCCCTGAGGACAATCTTCAGTCCACGGAGCCAATCCGTGAAGTTGCTTCCATTGTTCTTAAGCTTTTATTTCTCTAGGAACGCATTGAAATTGATGGAGAGGTTCGCCATAATCTACAACAAATTTGCAAGTAGTTTAGACTAAGTTTATGATAATATTGAGTTCAATTTTAATTCTTAAATTAACTAGGTGAACTCCCACTCAAAACAACATCCCTCACATTGTCTTAGTGATTACACAAACCAAGTCCACTACACCAAGTCCGATCTTCACGAGAGAAGATGTAGTTTCATCGGTGAACAATCTTCATGTTCATCATATCATTTATATGTCTCATGCTCTACCTTTCGGTATTCCGTGTTCCGAGACCATGTCTGTACATGCTAGGCTCGTCAAGATTAACCTTAGTTTCCGCATGTGCAAATCTGGCTTACTCCCGTTGTATGCACACGTAGAATCTATCACATCCGATCATCATGAGATGCTTCGAAACGACGAGTCTTAGCAACGGTGCCAACTAAGGATGAACATTTTATTACTTGATATTTTAGTGAGAGCGATCATCTTATAATGCTACCGTCGCGATCTAAGCAATACAAGATGAATAAAGGATTAACATCACAGGCAATTCATAATTAGTGTGATATGATATGGCCCTTTCTTCTTGTGCCTTTGATCTCCATCTCCAAAGCACGGACATGATCTCCATCATCACCAGCATTGCGACAAGGTCAGTGGCGCCGCTTCATGGTTGTCCATCATCGCTAGCAACTATTACAACTACTTGGAATAAAGCTATTACAAGATGAATAGACACGCAGGTCTTAACAGAATTAAAGACAACCATTAGGCTCCTGCCGGTTGCCATATTACAACAAGGATCATTACATACATCAAATATAATCACAATCACATGATGGCCATATCACATCACAAAACCCCTGCAAAAACAAGTTAGACGCCTCTAATTTTCTTTGCATGTTTTACGTGGGTTGGGGCTTTCGAATAAGAACGGATCTTACCTACGAAACTAAACCACAATGTTGAAACAAGTGCTATCAAGTGCAAAGTGTAAATTGGATCTATACTATGGTGAGAGAGACAGACACCCGCAAAGCCACTTGTGCAAAGCAAGTTACACGTCAAGCGTGGAGCAAGTGTCATGTGCGATGACATGTAAGGTTAGCCTGAGCCGCTTCATCCCACCATACCGCAAGATGCAAAGTACACAAAGCAAAAGACGGCACGAGCACCAACACCCACAAAACCATTGTGTTTTACTCGTGCAACAGATCTACGCATAGACATGGCTCTGATACCACTGATGGGTTCGTAGCATGGAAAACAAAAAATTTCTACCGCAAGAACGAACAAAACCCAGATCTAATATAGATAAAAGCCAAGATCTAATCTATTAGACATGTGCAACGAGATAGATCTGTACTAACCCTTGTAGATCCGAAAGCCTTGTGCGAGATAGGATCTCGTGGTTGATGTAGACGATCACTTGCCGATCTCAAGATCGAGTAGACGATCCTTTCGGCGCCGCGTTCTGGCAGCGCTTCCGCAGTCGGTCACACGTGCGGAGTCGATGCAGACCTTCCTCTCTGCGTTCCAGCGAGCAGCGGAGGTAGTAGATCTCTCCACGGAATCCTAGTAGCACGACCGCGTGGTGGTGGTGGTGGAGTAGAGAATTCTGCAGGGCTTCGCCTAAGCCTGAGCAGAAGGAAGGAGGAGGAGAGAGGCGGCTAGGGCAAGAGTGGAGGGGCAAGGGGGGTGGCGCCTCCACCCCTCTATATATAGAGGAAGGGGTGCGGCCTAGGGTTCCCACCCCTAGGCCCACCTCCTAGGGCAGGTGCACAAGGGGGGCTTGGGGGGAGTTACCTTCCCCCCAAGTTTCCCCTTTTTCTTTCTTGGTTTTCAAGCAAACTCCATAGAAATTTCTAGAACCTTTCGGAACATTCTGAAACCTTCTAGAACCCCCATATAAACACTCCGGGACATTTCCAAACCTAGAAAATGATCTCCATTATATGAATCTTATTCTCCGGACAATTTCGGATCTCCTCGTGATGTCTCAGATCCAATCCGAGACTCCGAACAACATTCGGTCTCCAATGCACATTCCATATCTACCTAAACAACATCGAACCTTAAGTGTGTCACCCTACAGTTCGTGAATATGCAGACATGATGTAGACACCTCTCCGATCAATAACCATCAGCGGGATCTGGAGATCCATAACGGCTCCCACATACTCAATGATGACTTCGTGATCGATAGAACCATTAACATACGAAACCAATTCCTTTGTCACGCGATACTCTACTTATCCGAGGTTTGATCGTCAATATCTCCATACCTAGTTCTACCTTGTTACTGATAAGTACTCTTTACTCGTTCCATGTTATGTCATCCCTTGTGACCCAGTCACATGCTTGCAAGTTAACTAGATGACATTCCACCAAGAGGGCCCAGAGCATATCTATCCGTCATATGGATGGACAAATCCCAATCTTGGTCCATGCGCTTCAACACATACTTTCAGAATACCCAATGACACCTTTATAACCACCCAGTTACGAAGCGGTGTTTGATGTCATCAAAGTACCCATCCGGTGATGGTGATTAACATAACCTCATGGTCGAAGGATTAGGTTACTATGCATTTGAAAACTTGTAGCAATACGAACTTAATGACTTGATATTATGCTACACTTACTATGGGTGTGTGTCCATCACATCATTCTCCTAATGATACAACCTTGTTATTAATGACATCCAATGCCCATGATCAGGAAACCATGATCATCTATTAATCAACAAGCTAGTTCAACAAGAGGCTTACTAGGGACTCTTTTACGTTTAAAAAACACATGTATTAGTGTTTCCTTATAACACAATTATAGCATGGGATGTAAACATTCATCATAAATACAAATATATAATAATAACCACTTTTATTATTGCCTCTTGGGCATATCACCAACAGTCTCCCACTTGCACTAGAGTCAATAATCTAGATTACATGGTAATATACCTAACACCCATGGCGTTCTGGTGTTGGTCATGCTTTGCTCTAGGGAGAGGTTTAGTCAACGGATCTGCCACATTCAGATCAGTGTGTACTTTGCAAATCTTTATGTCACCATCTCGGACATACTCGCGAATAGCATTGAAACATGGCTTGATGTGCTTCAGCGTGCTATGTGACCTTGGCTCCTGTGCATTAGCTATGGCACCTGTGTTGTCACAGTAGATGGCCATCGGGTCCAACGCACTAGGAACCACGCCAAGTTCAGTAATGAACTCCTTCATCCATATGGCTTCTTGTGCAGCCTCCAAAGCAGCTATGTATTCCGATTCAGTTGAAGATTTCGCCACAACGCTTTGCTTGGCACTCCTCCAGCTCACTGCAGCACCATTCAAAATAAATACTTATCTAGACTGTGACTTCGAGTCATCTGGATCGGTGTTCCAACTAGCATCACTGTAACTGTTTACAACAAGCTGTTCATCACCTCCATAAGAAAGAACCATATCCTTAGTCCTATTTAGGTACTTTAGGATATTCTTGATCACGTCCAAAGCTCCATTCCAGATCACTTTGATATCGCTAGTCAAACTAACAACATGTGCTATATCCGGTCTTGTAGATGGCATACATGATAGAACCTATGGCCGAGGCATAGGGAATATTATTCATCTTCTCTCTATCTTCTGCCGTAGCTGGACTTTGAGTCTTACTCAAGGTCTTACCTGACAACATGGGCACGAACCCTTTCTTGCTCTCTTCCATTCTAAACTTCTTTATAACTTTGTCCAAGTATGTACTTTGTGAAAGCGCTATTAGGCGTCTTGATCTATCTCTATAAATCTTGATGCCTAGAATATATGCCGCTTCGCCAAGATCCTTCATTGAAAAACTATTATTCAAATAGGCTTTGACACTACTAAGAAGTTCTATATCATTCCCAATCAACAATATGTCATCTACATATAGTACTAGGAATGCTACAGAGCTCCCACTCACTTTCTTGTAAATACAAGCTTCTCCATAAGTTTGTATAAATCCAAAGTTTTTGATTACTTTATCAAAACGTTGATTCCAACTCTGGGATGCTTGCTTCAGTCCATAAATGGAGCGCTGAAGTTTGCATACCTTGTCAGCATCTTTAGGATCGACAAAACCCTTGGGTTGTACCATATACAACTCTTCCTCAATGTCTCCATTAAGGAACGCCGTTTTGACATCCATCTGCCAAATCCCATAATCGAAATATGCAGCAATTGCTAACAAAATCCTCACAGACTTTAGCTTCGCTACTGGTAAGACTTGAATCCCTACTTCCTCTTACAAAAGGCCTTTCTTCCACCATTATATTGAGTCTCCATCTTCTATCTTTATGCACCTAATTTTAGAGCATAGTGGCCATTCTTAGTTCTATGTGCATTCTCCCAAGACTTGTTGATTGATGCATACCTTGATATTGCTTGTTTTAAACTATTTGTATCTAGTCACTCTTGTAAACTTTGAAGGTGTCCTATGCATTTATGTTTGCTACTCTATGAGGGACAAGCTGGATGCCACTATGCTATGTTTTCTTTATGTGAAACAAACAAACGTCTTGCAAAGCATTGTTACTCATGAATCTTTTGTTTGTGCCTTTTTATGTTGCATCATAGTTTCTTTGTCTTATTGCTAGAACCTTGTCTTTCATGTTATGATTGAAGTACTATGATCCCAGCTTTGAATGTTTTACAAATACTTTGATCAAGTCTTTGATGGTGCAAGTCACCTCAAAAATTATTCTTTCTTTTTATCACTTACCTACTCGAGGACGAGCAGGAGTTAAGCTTGGGGATGTTGATACATTGCAAATGTATCTATAATTTTTGATGTTCCATGCTTGGTTTTATCCACTTTCTTGTGTTTTGTCCACACTTTGGAGTACTTTTCATATGATTTCTTGGACTAACCTATTAACAAGAGACACAGTGCTAGCTGCCTGTTTTCTGCTGTATTTGGTTCCAGGAAAGTCAGAAAATGAATATTCTCGAAATTGGAAGGGACAAAAGCCAAAGTGCCTATTTTTCCAGAAGACTCTAGGAGCCAGAATACGAGACGGAGGAGAGCCAGGGGCTGGCCACACCACCCCTAGGCACGGGCTAGGCCTGGCCGCGCCAGGGCATGGTGTGGTGGCCCCAGGCACCCCCTCGGTCTTCCTCTTTGCCTATAAGAAGCCTTCTGACCTAAATACTTCGGGGGGTTCGACGTTTTTCCACAAAAAGTTCCGCTGCGCCACCGCCACCGAAGGGGATATTCGGGGGACAAAAAGTCTCTGTTCCGGCACCCTGCCGGGACGGGGAAGTGCCCCCGGAGCCATCTCCATCGATATCCACCCATCGACCATCCATGTTTCCTCCATCAATGAGTGAGTAATCCCCCGCTGTAGGCTATGGGGATGGTAGGGATTGGATGAGATCATTCATGTAATGGCATCAGATTGTTAGGGCATAGTGCCTAGTTTCTTTTATTAGTGCTTTATGACTTTGTTGCAACTTGTTGTGCTTAATGCTTGTCACTAGGGCCCGAGTTCCATGATTTCATATCTGAACTTGTTATTTATTCATTATGATAGTATTGTTTTGGGTCTTATCTGCAAGTTGTATACACACGTCGTTGTCCGGAACCTATGGCCCCGAAGTGACAGAAATCGGGATAACCGGAAGGGAAAGGCTTTGATGTGAGGATCACATGTGTTCACGGAGTGTTAATGCTTTGCTCCGGTGCTCTATTAAAAGGAGCACCTTAATTGCCAGTAGTTCCCTAGAGGCCCCGCTGCAAACGGGCCGACAGGACAAAAGATGTTGTGCAAGTTCTCATTGCGAGCACGTATGACTATATATGGAACACATGCCTAGGATTGTCTAGTACTTGGATGCTTTATATTATTTATCTGCAATTGCCCTATGTTCTGATTGCTATGTGGATTGTCTTGTCCATGCAACGCCCGTCCATCCATCCCTATGCCTACCGCACTCGAATCCCACTATTTACTGCTTTTGTTACTACTGTCTTTGCTTTGCTACTGCTGCTACTTTACTATTCCTACTACAAAACTGTTGCTACTGATAAACTGCTCTGAGCAAGATTATTTCCAGGTGCATCTGAATTGACAACTCAGTTGAGGCTTATAAATATTCTTTGGCTCCCCTTGTGTCGAATCAATAAATTGGGTTTCACTTCCCTCGAAAATACTGCGATACACCCCCTATACTTGTGGGTCATCATGGACTAAAGCTCAAGCTTGGGGATGCCACGCGTGTCACCCCAAGAAATATCCAAGAAGTACAAGCGTCAAAGCTTGGGGATGCCCAAGTAATCCCCTTCATCAATAAAAATCTCAGGTTTCTTCCAGACGCTTCATTTTTATTGTTTCATGCACAGTTGTGTTGTTCTTGGAGCGTCTTCTTTTGCGTTTTCGTTTTGGTTTTGGTTTGTTTTTGTTTGCTTAGTTTTCTGAATAAATTGGTTGGAACCCCTCTTTCATACATTGGTTTGCAAATAATTTGGTTTGGTTTGGAAAAGAATAGGAATGTTCATGCTTATGTGGTAAAAAGAGCTCGTTTTTGACTGTGGCCTATGCTCTGTCATGCCATGCTTGATATTGTTTTGGCTTTATGCTTAGTATTCTTTTTTGTAGCATGACTTGTTATAAACAATTGAGATTGCTTAATGTGCCTTGGATGAATCATGCGTTGTTTTAGCATATTAAAGCATAGTGTAGTGGTATTCTCCTTTGATGCTTTATTTGGGTTGACTTGGCGCATGCTAACACCATGTTATGACTATCTCAAGTCACCATAAGCCTTTATGATCCTTTAGTTTTCAACTTTTAGTATCACTTTATGCTTTGATCAATGATGTTTTGTCGCTCTGCATGATTATGGACATTATTGCTCTCTTAGTTTGTCGCTCCTAGTCTTTTGCTAGCCTCCACAACCAAGTATGAGTTCCACTCATGCATCCAACTCCTTAAACCAAGTTATTCCAAAGAGTCCACCATACCTACCTACTATCTTATGCTATTCCAATTATATTCATGCTTTTGTTTACCTTCCTAATTAAACTTGTTATGAGAAAACTAGTGATTAAAGCTCTCACGAACTTGATCGCTCACTTTACTTTTTTGCATCTAATAAACTTGAACCATTGGGTCCTTCTTTGTTGCGTATATGCTTGCGCTTTATAAGTTGAAATTAGCAGAACCATGTATCATGGGGAACGCTTTCAACATTGCACTTGTACCTTGTACCCCGTTGATATCATGTTCTTTTGCTTATAGATCCCGGCGGTGTGAAATAAAAGTGGAACTTGTAAGATCATGGAATTTGTATGTGTGTTAGAGAAACGCCTGGGCCGCTAGCCTAAGCCATGCCTAATCATGGTGGAAACTTGTAGCATCACCATAATGAGCACTCTATGAAGCATCCTCAATAAAAACCTATGCAAATAGCAAATAAAAAGATTGCTGAGATGCTCATTGTCTACTTGCCTTGTCATTTTGATTATGGGAAAGCTCCCGTATCATGTGCAAGGGGTACCCCGTTGGCGGTTCTTAATGATACACATATACTTACAATGACAAGAGCTTACTTGTGACTAAAGTTGAGTAGCATGAGGATTGGTCTTCGTAAGTAAGGGGACATGATATTTCGGTTTATAACTTGTCAAGCATATCCTCTTAGTTGTGTCACTTTAACCTTAATCACTTCAAGATGCTTATGATAGGGGCAATGAGAGCTGAAAGCTATAAGTACCATAATTTTTGGAAGCTCTTTATGAGACTTGAATCCCTACTTCCTTTTACAAAAGGCCTTTCTTCCACCATTATATTGAGTCTCCACCTTCTATCTTTATGCACTTACTTTGAGAGCATAGTGGCCATTCTTAGTTCTATGTGCATTGTCCCAAGACTAGTTGATTGATGCATACTTTGATATTGCTTGTTTTAAACTATTGTATCTAGTCACTCTTATGAACTTTGAAGGTGTCCTATGCATTTATATTTGCTACTCTATTGAGGGACAAACTGAATGCTATTATGCTATGTTTTCTTTATGTGAAACAAACAAACGTCTTGCAAAGCATTGTTATTCATGAATCTTTTGTTTGTGCCTTTTCATGTTGCATCATAGTTTCTTTGCTTATTGCTAGAACTTTGTCTTTCATGTTATGATTGAAATACTATGATCCCAGCTTTGAATGTTTTGCAAATACTTTGATCAAGTCTTTCATGGTGCATGTCACATCAAAAATTATTCTTTCTTTTTGTCACTTACCTACTCGAGGACGAGCAGGAGTTAAGCTTGGGATGTTGATACATTGCAAATGTATCTATAATTTTTGATGTTCCATGCTTGGTTTTATCCACTTTCTTGTGTTTTGTTCCAACTTTGGAGTACTTTTCATATGATTTCTTGGACTAACCTATTAACAAGAGCCACAGTGCCAGCTGCCTGTTTTCTGCTGTTTTTGGTTCTAGGAAAGTCAGTAAATGAATATTCTCGGAATTGGACGGGACAAAAGCCAAAGTACCCGATCAAAAATCCACGAAAGAGTCTATAGCCGCCGTCATCTCCATCCCTAGATCGAGAGGGATCTGAAGCTCTTCCCGGCACCTCACGAGAGGGAATTCACCACGAGGCCTTCTTCATCACCATGCAAGCCTCCGGTGTGATGCGTGAGTAGTTCATCCTTGGACTACGGATCCATGTAGTAGCTAGATGGCTGGTTCTCCTCCTTTGTTCTTTCATGTTTAGATCTTGTGAGCTCCGTTCATTATCAAGATCATCTATTTGTAATCATACATGTTGTGTTTGCGGCGATCCGATGGATATTGAGATGCTATTTCAGATTGATTATTGATTCTATCATGTCTTTGTTATTTGTGATCTTGCATGCTTTCCATTGTTAGTAGCTATCTTGGCCAAGTAGATGCTAGGAACTCCAAGAGTTAGTATTTATGCTTGATAATGGGTTCATGCCTCTGGTAATCTAGGGAAGTGACAGAAATCTCTAAGGTACTAGATGTGCTGTTGCTACTAGGGAGAAAACAACAATCCTTTTTTCATAAAACAATCGTATTGTTTACTTTACATGCAGTTTGTAAAGCAATAATCTGTTGCTTGCAACTTAATACTGGAGGGGGGTCGGATGATAACCTGAAGGTGGATTATTAGTCATAGATGCAGTTGGATCACGGTCTATGTATAATGTTGTAATGCCCAATCAAGTCTCAAAGGAGTCAAGATGATTAGTATATGCATGTATTGCTTTCTCGATGTTTATGAATTGGCCCGCTATAATTTGTTCACCCAGCATGTTATCTATCTTAAGGAGAGGCACCTCTAGTGAACTATGGATCATGGTCCTTTTTCTTTGCATACAATCTATAAACTGTTTACTGCTTTGTGTTTACTTTCTGCAAACTATTACTGCTTTCCATTCGATACGTTTAATCCTTTGTTTTCCGGAAAACATGGTGAGATTGACAACCTCATCACAAGTTGGGGACAAAGTTCTGTGGTTGTGTTGTGTAGGTCTCCACGTTGCTACTAGCACCGGTAGTGCGCCCTGCCAAAACTCAGCTAGTAACACCTTTGGGGTGTTTCCTTGCTCCTACTGGTTCGATTAATCCTTGGTTTCGTAACTGAGGGAAACTTGCTGATGTTCTCATCATACCTTCCTCTTGGGGTTCCCAACGAGCTCTACATCAACACCGCCATCAAGCATTTTTCTGGGCGCCATGCATTGAGCCATCAATGCACCATCATAAACTTGATCAAAGTATTTGTAAAACATTAATAGTTGGGATCATAGTACTTCAATCATAACATGAAAGACAAAGTTCTAACAATAAGGCAAAGCAACTATGTTGTAACATGAAAAGGCACAAACAAAGGATTCATGAATAACAATGCTTTGCAAGACGTTTGTTTGTTTCACATAAAGAAAACATAGCATAATGGCATTCAGCTTGTCCCTCATAGAGTAGCAAACATAAATGCATAGGACACCTTCAAAGTTCATAAGAGTGACTAGATACAAATAGTTTAAAGCAAGCAATATCAAAGCTATGCATCAATCAACAAGTCTTGGGACAATGCACATAGAACTAAGAATGGCCACTATGCTCTCAAAGTAGGTGCATAAAGATAGAAGGTGGAGACTCAACATAAAAGTAAAAGAAAGGCTTTCATAGAAGGAAGTAGGGATTCAAGTCTCATAAAGAGCTTCCAAAAATTATGGTACTTATTAGCTTTCAGCTCTCATTGCCCCTATCATAATCATCTTGAAGTGATTAAGGTTAAAGTGAACAAACTATGGAGTATATGCTTGACAAAGTATAAGTTGGAAATCTCATGTCCCTTGAATACGAGGGCCGCTCCTCATGCTACTCAAGTTTAGTCACCGGTAAGTTCTTATCATCTTAAGTAAATGTGTATCATAGAGAACCGCCAACGGGGTACCCCTTGCCCGATGATACGAAAGAATCCCCATATAAAAATGACAAGGCAAGCAGACAACGAGCATGTCAGCAATCTTCTTATTTACCATGGGAATATGGTGCTTTTTTCTCTCTTTCCTCTTTTCTCATATCTCTTTTTTTCTCTTTTCTTTTTCTCTTTTTTCTCAATATCTGACTATTTTTTATAAGAAGAATGCTTCATAGACAGCTCATTATGGTTACGATGCAGGTTTCCACCATGACAACATGGATTAGACCAACGGCCCAGGCGTTTATCTAACACATATACATAACTCCATGGACTTACAAGCTCCCCTTTCATTTCACACCGACGACATCCATAGACAAAAGAGCATGATATCAACTAGGTACAAAGTACAAGTGCAATGTTGAAAGCGTTCCCCATGACAGCATGTTTCTGCTAATCCCCAACAAATAAGTGCAAGCATATACAACATAGACGAAACAATGGTTCAAGTTTATTAAGGGAAAGAAAAGTAAAGTGTGCCATCAAGTTCATGAGAGCTTTAATCACTAGTTTTCTCATAACAAGTTTAATTCGGAAGGTAGATAAAAACATGAATATACTTGGAATAGCATATGCTAGTAGGTAGGTATGGTGGACTCTTTGGAATAACTTGGTTTTAGGAGTTGGATGCATGAGTGGAACTCATACTTGGTTATGGAGGCTAGCAAAATACTAGGAGCGACCAACTAAGAGAGCAATAATGGCCATAATCATGCAGAGCGACAAAACATCATTGATCAAAGCATAAAGTGATACTACAAGTTGAAAACTAATGGATCATAAAGGCTATGGTGACTTGGGATAGTCATAACATGGTGTGAGCATGTGCCAAGTCAACCCAAATAAAGCATCAAAGGAGAATACCACAATACTATGCTTTAATATGCTAAAACAACGCATGATCCTTCCAAGGCACATTAAGCAATCTCAATTGTTTATAAAAAGTCATGCTACAACAAGGAATACTAAGCATAAAGCCAAAACAATATCGAGCATGGCATGACAAAGCATAGGACATAGTAAAAAACAAGCTCTCTTTACCACTTAAGCATGAACTTTTCCTACTCTTTTCCAATCCAAACCAAACTATTTGAAAACCAGTGCATGAAAGAGGGGGTCCAACCAATTTATTCAGCAAACTAAGAAAACAAAGCAAACGAAAAACCAAAATGAAAACGAAAAAAGACGCTCCAAGAACAACAGAACTATGCATGAAACAAATAAAAATGAAGCGTTTGGAAGAAACCTGGAATTTTTATTGATGAAGAAGGGGATGCCTTGGGCATCCCCAAGCTTTGACGCTTGTACTTCTTGGATATTTCTTGGGGTGACACGCGTGGCATCCCCAAGCTTGAGCTTCCAAAAATTATGGTACTTGTTAGGAACCCCAAGAAGAAGGTATGATGAGCACATTAGCAAGTTTCCCTCAGTTATGAAACTAAGGTTTAATCGAACCGGTAGGAGCAAGGAAACACCCCAAAGGTGTTGCTAGCTGAGCCTTGGCAGGGCACACTACCGGTGCTAGTAGTAACGTGGAGACCTGCACAACACAACCACAGAACTTTGTCCCCAACTTGCGATGAGGTTGTCAATCTCACTGGTTTTGCTGAAAACAAAGGATTAAACGTATCGAATGAAAGGAAGTAATAGTTTGCAGAAAGTAAACACAAAGCAGTAAACAGTTTATAGATTGTATGTAAGAGAAAGGACCGGGATCCATAGTTCACTAGAGGTGGCTCTCCTTAAGATAGATAACATGCTGGGTGAACAAATTATAGCAGGGCAATTGACAAACATCAAGAAAGCAATACATGCATATACTAATCATCTTGATTCCTTTGGAATTTGATTGGGCATTACAAAATTATACATAGACCGCCATCCAACTGCATCTAAGACTAATAATCCACCATCAGGTTATCATCCGAACCCCCTCCAGTATTAAGTTGCAAGCAACAGATTATTGCTTTACGAATTGCATGTAAAGTAAACAATACGATTGTTCTATGAACAAAGGATTGTTGTTTTCTCCCTAGTAGCAACAACACATCTAGTACCTTAGAGATTTCTGTCACTTCCCCAGATTACCAGAGGCATGAACCCACTATCTAGCATAAATACTAACTCTTGGAGTTGCTAGCATCTACTTGGCCAAGATAGCTACTAACAACGGAAAGCATGCAAGATCACAAATAACAAAGACATGATAGAATCAATAATCAATCTGAAATAGCATCTCAATATCCATCGGATCCTCGCAAACACAACATGCAGAATTACAGATAGATGATTTTGATCATGAACGGAGCTCACAAGATCTAAACATGAAAGCACAAAGGAGGAGAACCAGCCATCTAGCTACTACATGGATCCGTAGTCCAAAGATGAACTACTCACGCATCACACCGGAGGCTTGCATGATGATGAAGAAGGCCTCCAGGGTGAATTCCCCTCTCCGACAGGGTGCCAGGAAGAGCTTCAGATCCTTCCCGATCTAGGGATGGAGATGACGGTGGCTACAGACTCTTTTGTGGATTTTTGATCGGGTCCTTAGGGTTTTCGTCCCGAGGGCAGTATATAGGCGGAAGGAGAGGCCGAGGGGGTGCTGGGGTCGGCCAGACCACCCCCTGGCGCGGGCCAGGCCTGGCCGTGTGGCCAGGTGGTGTGGCCGGCCCCTAGCCCTTCTCCGTCTCGTATTCTGGCATCTGATGACTTCCGGAAAAATAGGCACTTTGGCTTATGTCCCATCCAATTCTGAGAATATTCATTTTCTGACTTTCCTGGAACCAAATACAGCAGAAAACAGGCAGCTAGCACTGTGTCTCTTGTTAATAGGTTAATTCAAGAAATCATATGAAAAGTACTCCAAAGTGTGGACAAAACACAAGAAAGTGGATAAAACCAAGCATGGAACATCAAAAATTATAGATACATTTGCAATGTATCAACATCCCCAAGCTTAACTCCTGCTCGTCCTCGAGTAGGTAAGTGATAAAAAGAAAGAATAATTTTTGAGGTGACTTGCACCATCAAAGACTTGATCAAAGTATTTGTAAAACATTCAAAGCTGGGATCATAGTACTTCAATCATAACATGAAAGACAAGGTTCTAGCAATAAGACAAAGAAACTATGATGCAACATAAAAAGGCACAAACAAAAGATTCATGAGTAACAATGCTTTGCAAGACGTTTGTTTGTTTCACATAAAGAAAACATAGCATAATAGTATTCAGCTTGTCCCTCATAGAGTAGCAAATATAATTGCATAGGACACCTTCAAAGTTCATAAGAGTTACTAGATACAAATAGTTTAAAACAAGCAATATCAAGTTATGCATCAATCAACTAGTCTTGGGACAATGCACATAGAACTAAGAATGGCCACTATGCTCTCAAAGTAGGTGCATAAAGATAGAAGGTGGAGACTCAATATAATGGTGGAAGAAAGGCCTTTATAAAAGGAAGCAGGGACTCAAGTCTCATAAAGAGCTTCCAAAAATTATGGTACTTATAGCTTTCAGCTCTCATTGCCCCTATCATAAGCATCTTGAAGGTGATTAAGGTTAAAGTGACACAACTAAGAGGATATGCTTAACAAGTTATAAACCGAAATCTCATGCCCCTTACTTACGAAGACCGAACCTCATGCTACTCAACTTTAGTCACAAGTAAGCTCTTGTCATTGTAAGTACATATGTATCATAAAGAACCGCCAACGGGGTACCCCTTGCACATGATATAGGAGCTATCCCATAATCAAAATGACAAGGCAAAAGAAGACAATGAGCATCTCAGCGATCTTTTTATTTGCTATTTGCATAGGTTTTTATTGAGGATGCTTCATAGAGTGCTCATTATGGTGATGCTGCAAGTTTCCACCATGATTAGGCATGGCTTAGGCTAGCGGCCCAGGCGTTTCTCTAACACACATACAAACTCCATGATCTTACAAGTTCCACTTTTATTTCACACCGCCGGGATCCATAAGCAAAAGAACATGATATCAACGGGGTACAAAGTACAAGTGCAATGTTGAAAGCGTTCCCCATGATACATGGTTCTGCTAATTTCAACTTATAAAGCGCAAGCATATACGCAACAAAGAAGGACCCAATGGTTCAAGTTTATTAGATGCAAAAAAGTAAAGTGTGCCATCAAGTTCGTGAGAGCTTTAATCACTAGTTTTCTCATAACAAGTTTAATTCGGAAGGTAAACAAAAGCATGAATATACTTGGAATAGCATAAGCTAGTAGGTAGGTATGGTGGACTCTTTGGAATAACTTGGTTTAAGGAGTTGGATGCATGAGTGGAACTCATACTTGGTTGTGGAGGCTAGCAAAAGACTGGGAGCGACAAACTAAGAGAGCAATAATGGCCATAATCATGCAGAGCGACAAAACATCATTGATCAAAGCATAAAGTGATACTACAAGTTGAAAACTAAAGGATCATAAAGGCTTATGGTGACTTCAGATAGTCATAACATGGTGTGAGCATGCGCCAAGTCAACCCAAATAAAGCATCAAAGGAGAATACCACTATACTATGCTTTAATATGCTAAAACAACGCATGATTCATCCAAGGCACATTAAGCAATCTCAATAGTTTAATTCGACCTCCTCATTTATTGATTGCCCGCAAGCGCCTCAACCCCATTGGCTGAGCCTCATAGATTCCTCAAGGCCTGAAGTAGAAGTTCTTCGAACCTTGTTTGTGTGTGTTCGTCCCCACTCCAATAGAGCATTTGGCCCAGTGAGCTTTGACTACGAAAGCTACCTATGTCAATCAGTGTAGCCACTAGAGGGACCATTTCTTGGAACTGGCATTTCCCTTCTCAGACAAACACGGTCCACAAGGAGGATTTTCCCAGAATAAGATGCCATTCGTTTGATGAGAAATAAAAAGGAATATCGAGAATTGGTCAAGTCAAGCGACTACTTTGAGTAATGTAAAGAAAAGCAACGACTGGAGTGGGGGAGTCAGAGTCGAAAAGAGGATTCCTCGCTTCTTTCTCTCATGCAAAACAAGTCATGATACAGCAAAGAATACTAAGCATAAAGCCAAAACAATATCAAGCATGGCATGACAAAGCATAGGACACAGTCAAAAACGAGCTCTTTTTACCACATAAGCATGAACTTTCCTACTCTTTTCCAAACCAAACCAAACTATTTGCAAACCAATGTATGAAAGAGGGGTCCAACCAATTTATTCAGAAAACTAAGCAAACAAAAACAAACAAAAACCAAAACGAAAATGCAAAAGGAGACGCTCCAAGAACAACACAACTGTGCATGAAACAATAAAAATGAAGCGTTTGGAAGAAACCTGAGATTTTTATTGATGAAGAAGGGGATGCCTTGGGCATCCCCAAGCTTTGACGCTTGTACTTCTTGGATATTTCTTGTGTGACACGTGTGGCATCCCCAAGATTGAGCTTTAGTACATCCTCCATCTCATTACTCATTCCTTCCATACACCTAAATTTTTTCCTTCATACAAAACTTCACACAATCTTTGTTAGCAACATTAGTGAACTCAAGATAAATAAATCTTAAGGTTCAGTTCCAACACCAATAAACTTCCATTAGAACACTAGATACTGAAGCACTTCCCTCAAAAAGCTCAATTCTCCAAAAGAACTCAAAAAGGAACCAACAAGAAGCAAATGCAGAAAATGGCAGAAATCTGTCAAAACTGATCAACAGGAAAATATGAATTTTTTCGAAGACCTTCTGTTGCTCAAATCAAAACGTTTTGAGCTAATGAAAGTTAGATAACAACCGGGGGCAGAAGCACAAAAATTCACGCGTCAAAATGACGTTCACAGATTTTACACGAATTTTTACGGTGAAGCACAGAAATCTGTTTCGGGACAGCAACTTTCCCAATCATTACTTCTATCTCATTAGAGGTTACTCTTGGCACGAAAAGCAAATAAAAAGGATAAGGAGCGGTTATTACAGAAGTAATAACTTCCAAGACTCATCTAAAAATTTTGGGTTATCTCCCAATAAGTACTTTTCTTTAACGCCTTTAAATTAGGCATAAGAAGCAAGAAAAAGAATCAAGTGTTCTCAAATGAAGAAGCATTAAGACCAAATTTTGTTTTCATAGGAGAAGTAAAAGAAATGTTATCTCTCTTCTTAGGAAAGTGTTCTATACCTTTCTTGAGTGGAAGTTTATATTTAATGGTGCCTTCTTTCATATCAATAATGGCACCAAGAGTTCTAAGAAAAGGTCTTCCCAAAGTAATAGGACAAGAAGCATTGTATTCAACATCCAAAACATAGAAATCAACGGGGACATAGGCATTGTTAACCATAATAAGAACATCATTAATACTCCGCATGAGTTTCTTTTTAGCATTATCATCAAGTGGGACATTCAAATAACAATCTTCAAGTGGAGGCAAATCAATCATATCATAAATCCTTCTAGGCATGATAGAAACACTACTATCAAGATCACATAAAGCTTTGAAATCAAAGTCATTCACTTTCATATTAATGATGGGTTCCCAACCATCTTCTTGTTTTATAGGAATAGAAGCTTTATGGTTCATCTTTTCTTCTTTAATATTTATGAGAGCATCAGTAATGTGTTTTGTAAAGGCCATGTTCATAGCACTAGCATTAGGACTTTTAGCAAGCTTTTGTAGGAGCTTAATAACTTCAGAGATATTACACCCATCAAGATCAAAATCAAATTTATCATCTAGAGTAGTAGAACTATTACTAGCCTCAACACTAGTGGTGGTGATAGTAGAAACACTAATGTTTCTAGCAATTTCATCTTCTCTTTCCCACTTAGCATGTAATTCAGCTAATAGTCTAACATTTTCATCAATTCTTACTTGTATAGCATTAGTAGCTGCAAAGGGATCCTCATTAGTTTCAGGTTTAACGGCTATTTTATTCAAAGAAGATTGAGCTTCAGCCAAAGATGCTATATTTGTTTCAGCATTAGAGAGTTTCAATTGTAAACTAGGAATTTCCCTATTTATACTCTCAAGTTGATGGCTAATGTTCTTCAAGATGGTAGATTTTTCCTCCATAGTTTTAGTAAATAGTTTATTTTGCTCATATTGCATTTGCATGAAGTTCTTAGTGGCTCTTTCAACTTCTAAAATTCTTCCTTCACTAGGTAATCCAGGTTTACCATTATAACCATAAGTATTATTAGAA
Source organism: Avena insularis (assembly GCA_023614405.1). Classification (NCBI taxonomy): domain Eukaryota; kingdom Viridiplantae; phylum Streptophyta; class Magnoliopsida; order Poales; family Poaceae; genus Avena; species Avena insularis. Next base: position 316,464,036 of record CM042692.1, on the reverse strand, counting down.
GGGTAGGGCCTATAATTGTTATTACCATAAGCATTGTTGCCAAAATTATTATTTCTTATGAAGTTCACATCAACTAGCTCTTCTTGAGCAACCAAAGAGGCTAAAGGAACATTATTTGGATCAATATGGGCTTTCCCATTAACAAGCATGGACATAATAATATCAGTTTTATCACTCAAGGAGGAAGTTTCCTCAACATAATTTACCTTCTTACCTTATGGAGCTCTCTCAGTATGCCATTCAGAATAATTAACCATAATATTGTCCAAAAGTTTTGTTGCAGCACCCAAAGTGATGGTCATAAAGGTACCTCCAGCAGCTGAATCCAATAGGTTCCTTGAAGAATATTTCAATCTTGCATAAAAAGTTTGGATGATCATCCAAGCAGTCAGTCCATGAGTGGGACAATTCTTTACCAAAGATTTCATTCTTTCCCAAGCTTGAGCAACATGCTCATTATCAAGTTGTTTAAACTTCATTATTTCACTTCTCATGGATATAATCTTAGCAGGAGGATAGTATTTTCCAATAAAAGCATCTTTGCATTTAGTCCAAGAATTAATACTATTCCTAGTTAAGGAATTCAACCACTCTTTAGCTTTTCCTCTCAAAGAGAAAGGAAACAATTTCAGCTTAATAATATCACCATCTATATCCCTATGCTTTTGCATCTCACAAAGTTCAACAAAGTAATTTAGATGGGAAGCAGCATCTTCATTACCAATACCAGAAAATTGTTCTCTCATAACAAGATTGAGCAAAGCAGGTTTTATCTCAAAGAAAGTATCTTCAGGCACAGGTGGAGAAATAGGTGTGCTCATAAAATCATTGTTGTTGGTGCTAGTGAAGTCACACAACTTAGTGTTTTCAAGAGTAGTCATTTTTTGTGTTTTCAAATAAGAAAGCAAACTAGTAAAACTAATTTTTTTGTGCTTTTGATAAAGGGACATTTTTTGGATCAATATGGGCTTTCCCATTAACAAGCATAGACATAATAATATCAATTTTATCACTCAAGGAGGAGGTTTCCTCAACATAATTTACCTTCTTACCTTGTGGAGCTCTTTCAGTATGCCATTCAGAATAGTTAACCATCATATTATCCAGAAGTTTTGTTGCAGCACCCAAAGTAATGGTCATAAAGGTACCTCCAGCAGCAGAGTCCAATAGGTTCCTTGAAGAATAGTTTAATCCTGCATAAAAAGTTTGGATGATCATCCAAGCAGTCAGTCGATGAGTGGGACAATTTTTTACCAAAGATTTCATTCTTTCCCAAGCTTGAGCAACATGTTCATTATCAGATTGTTTAAACTTCATTATTTCACTTATCATAGATATAATCTTAGCAGGAGGATAGTATTTTCCAATAAAAGCATCTTTGTACTTAGTCCAAGAATCAATACTATTCCTAGTTAAGGAATTCAACCATTCTTTAGTTTTTCCTCTCAAAGAGAAAGGAAACAATTTCAGCTTAATAATATCACCATCTATATCCCTATGCTTTTGCATCTCACAAAGTTCAACAAAGTTATTTAGATGGGCAACAGCATCTTCATTACCAATACCAGAAAATTGTTCTCTCATAACAAGATTGAGTAAAGCAGGTTTGATCTCAAAGAAAGTATCTTCAGGCACATGTGGAGCAATAGGTGTGCTCATAAAATCATTGTTGATGGTGCTAGTGAAGTCACACAACTTAGTGTTTTCAAGAGTAGTCATTTTTTGTGTTTTCAAATAAGAAAGCAAACTAGTAAAACTAATTTTTTTGTGCTTTTGATAAAGAAACAAGCAAACAAAGCAAAAGTAAACTAAGCAAAACAAAAATAACAAAGTAAAGAGATTGGTTATGAGGGACTCCCCTTGTGAAGATGTCCTTGACTCCCCGGCAACGGCGCCAGAAAAGTGCTTGATGGCTCAGTATTGATGTAGAGATCGTTGGGAACCCCAAGAGGAAGGTATGATGAGCACAGCAGCAAGTTTCCCTCAGTTATAAAACCAAGGTTTAATCAAACCAGTAGGAGCAAGGAAACACCCCAAAGGTGTTGCTAGCTGAGCCTTGGTATGACTACCGGTGCTAGTAGCAACGTGGAGACCTGCACAACACAACCACAAAACTTTGTGCCCAACTTGCGATGAGGTTGTCAATCTCACCGGTTTTGCTGAAAACAAAGGATTAAACCTATCAAATGGAAGGAAGTAATAGTTTACAGAAAGTAAACACAAAGCAGTAAAAAGTTTGTAGATTGTATGTAAAATAAAGGACCGGGATCCATAGTTCACTAGAGGTGGCTCTCCTTAAGATAGATAACATGCTGGGTGAACAAATTACAGCGGGGTAATTGACAAACATCGAGAAATCAATACATGCATATACTAATCATCTTGACTCCTTTGGAACTTGATTGGGCATTACAACATTATACATAGACCGCCATCCAACTGCATCTATGACTAATAATCCACCTTCAGGTTATCATCCGAACCCCCTCCAGTATTAAGTTGCAAGCAACAAATTATTGCTTTACGAATTGTGTGTAAAGTAAACAATACGATTGTTCTATGACCAAAGGATTGTTGTTTTCTCCCTAGTAGCAACAACACATCTAGTACCTTAGAGATTTCTGTCACTTCCCCAAATTACCAGAGGCATGAACCCACTATCGAGCATAAATACTAACTCTTGGAGTTGCTAGCATCTACTTGGCCAAGATAGCTACTAACAACGGAAAGCATGCAAGATCACAAATAACAAAGACATGATAGAATCAATAATCAATCTGAAATAGTATCTCAATATCCATCGGATCCCCGCAAACACAACATGCAGAATTACAAATAGATGATCTTGATCATGAACGGAGCTCACAAGATCTAAACATGAAAGCACAAAGGAGGAGAACCAGCCATCTAGCTACTACATGGATCCGTAGTCCAAAGATGAACTACTCACGCATCACACTGGAGGCTTGCATGATGATCGAGAAGGCCTGTGGTGAATTCTCTCTCCGCAGTCAGCCGGAAGAGCTTCAGATCCCTCCCAATCTAGGAATGGAGATGACGGCGGCTACAGACTCTTTCATGGATTTTTGATCGGGTCCTTAGGGTTTTTGTCCCAAGGGCAATATATAGGCGGAAGGAGAGGCCGAGGTGGTGCTGGGGTCGGCAAGACCACCCCCTGGCGTGGGCCAGGCCTGGCCGTGCGGCCAGGTGGTGTGGCCGGCCACCAACCCTTCTCTGTCTTGTATTCTGGCATCTAATGACTTCCGGAAAAATAGGCACTTTGGCTCTTGTCCCGTCCAATTTCGAGAATATTCATTTTCTGACTTTCATGGAACCAAAAACAGCAGAAAATAGGCAGCTAGCACTATGGCTCTTGTTAATAGGTTAGTCCAAGAAATCATATGAAAAGTACTCCAAAGTGTGGACAAAACACAAGAAAGTGGATAAAACCAAGCATGGAACATCAAAAATTATAGATACATTTCCAATGTATCATTTGGTATCATCATAAGCAATAGAATAGCTATCTTCTAAAGCTGGGGAACTAAAAAGATCATTTTCATAGGAACTAGATTCCCAAAGCTTAGACTTTTCCATAGCATTATCAATAATGGTGTCCAAAGAATTCATACTAACAACATTGCTATTAGCATGCAAATAAAGTTCCATAGGTTTTTTAATTTTCTCTTCAAACACTTCATGTCCTAACTCAAGATAAATACTATAAAGCTCTCTAATTTTGTTGTTGTTTTCCATTAAGCCTAACTAGTGAAAACAAGAAACAAAAAGACAAAATTGCAGAATCTAAAGGAAATAAATTCGAGCACTCACACCGGAGGATGTGAGTACCCTTTACCTTACCTCCCCGGAAACGGTGCCAGAAAATACTTGCTGGCGCATGGTTGACGTGGGAGCTTCTTCTTGATCTTCAGTCCCCGGCAACGGCGCCAGAAAATAGCTTGATGTATACGCACTTCTATTCTTACACAGTTGTTGGGCCTCCAAGTGCAGAGGTTTGTAGAACAGTAGCAAGTTTCCCTTAACTGGATCACCCAAGGTTTATCGAACTCAGGGAGGAAGTGGTCAAAGGTATCCCCTCTCAAGCAACCCTGTAATCAAGATACAAGAAGTCTCTTGTGTCCCCAACACACCCAATACACTTGTCAGGTGTATAGGTGCACTAGTTCGGCAAAGAGATAGTGAAATACAAGTGGTATGGATAATTATAAGTGGTAACAGTGATAGAAAATAGCTTGATGGCGTGGAAAAGACTAAAGTAAAACTGAAATAAAGATAGAAGCAAGCAAACATGTAATGGATCTAATAGCAAATGGTGTTTCAGTGCTTAGAAACAAGGCCTAGGGATCATACTTTCACTAGTGAACACTCTCATATAAATATATTCTTCTTTATGATACTACGCTGAACTACTCTCCGGTTGGACACTCTAATCATTGGTAGGGTTATAACATCACACCTCAAAGTTCGCTTTCCGCATCTAGATAACCCCACACTATCACCTTGAGCACTAGATGGTTCAAACAAATACCACAATTTCATAAAGACATCCAACTCCAAATATAACTCATAACAAGTATGTGTAATCTCTAGCCTAAGTGCCACCATGGTGTGCACGCTGTCACTTTCACACACATGAGGAGAGCAAAGATCTATTAAAGCACTTGAGTCGCAAGGTAGATCTATAGATTACAAGCTCATGATCTCAATAAGATCATGCATAGAGAGAGAGATGAACACATAGCTACCGGTAGAACCCTTAGCCTCGAGAGAGAACTACTCCCTCCTTATCATGGGAATCAGCAATGGTGATGGAGATGGCGGTGGAGATCGATGGAGACGGCTCCGGTGGCACTTCTCCGTCCCGGCAGGGTGCCAGAACAGAGACTTTCTGTCCCCCGAATCTCCCCTTCGGTGGCGGCGGCGCTTCGGAACTTTCCGTGGCTGGAGGCTTGACGATTTAAGGTTTTTGCATCAGGAGACATCTTATAGGCGGAGAGGCAAGGTCGGTGGGCAGCCAGGGGACCCACACCATGCCCTGGCGCGGCCTGGGGGGACCCGCGCCTAGGGGTGGTTTGGCCACCTTGTGGCCCCTCTCCGTCTCGTCTTCTGGCTCCGTGAGTCTTCCGGTAAAATGTCGACTTTGGCTTTTGTCCGGTCCAATTCCGAGAATATTGATTTTCTGACTTTCCTAGAACCAAAAACAGCAGAAAACAGGCAACTGGCACTTGTTAATAGATTAGTCCAAGAAATCATATGAAAAGTACTCCAAAGTATAGACAAAACATAAGAAAGTAGATAAAACCAAGCATGAAACATCAAAAATTATGGATACGTTAGCAACGTATCAATATGCCCTAGTGCCTAGCCAAAACTGGTCTTAAAATTCACGTTGGCTACCAAATGTGGCCTCGTGATTTGGAAAGCCCAAATTGTAGTGACATGTCATGTATTCTACGTTGTATGCAATAAATTTCCACCACACGTGCTTCTCTTCAATTTTTCTGACCGAATTGGCTATTCCTAGTAGAATAAGGACTGGTTGACTGAGCTTATTTGTCGCTTGTGAGACCTAAATATATTTAGATTTAGTTTTTTAATTTAACTATTAAATATGTGCACTAGCCGGTTTTGCCAAAATATCGATTTAATGAAAATAAACTAGACAATATATTTATATTCAACACCCTCACACATCTACATATTTTAGTGCTTAGCATGGGTTTGGTGTAAGCAGGAGAATTTTTGTCTTTTTAATACTATGTGAGTAGGGTCTTAAACTCAAGATCTCTAGATTCTACTAGCATAAAAGATTTATACACTAGAAAATTTTATAAAAAAATCAATCCGATGGAAAGAAACTAGGTAATATTTTTATATTCAACAAAATGAATGTTGCCGGATGATGATATAATAATAGAAGTACACTTATTTCTGGATATTTCCATGATTTGCCACGTTGAAAGGAAAACTAGAGGAGGGTGAATAGTCATTTTGAAATATTTACGGTTTAAGCTCAAATAAATACGAAATAAAATTAGCGTTTAATTTATCAAGAATAAAACTTAAATTCACTAGGTTCAACTAAGTGCACCAACAACTTATGCCAAGCAAGAAAAACAACAAGGTGATAGCAAGATATAGTACTTCAAGCACGGAGACTATCACAATGTAAAGTGCATAAAAAAGGTCTCAGGTATAGAGATAACCAATAGATGTGAAAACGATGATTTTATCCCAAGTTCACTTTCAAAGAAACTATGTATCTGTTGGAACAGTATAGAGGCACAAGGCTCCCCAAACGCCACAATGGCTCACTTTATTCTCCTCGGGGCCTCCCACCAAAGGGGAACACCTCGATCCACTATGGGACACTTGAGGACGGTCACTGAACCCGTACAATCTTGGATAAATCTTCACAACTCAATTGGAGACTCCCAAAATAATGCCACAAAAGGCCAACAAGTTTGAGACAATCTTCACAACTCAATTATATGCCCAAGGAACACCACCAAAGCCACAACTATTTAGGGTTCCAATATCCCAAGAGTTAGAAGCACATACGATTTCACCAACCGATTCTCCGTAGAGAACTCAAACCATTACACCTAAGGCAATGGCAAGTGCCTCACTCTCAAAATCCACCAAAGTTACAAAAGCTCTCGAGGAATAAGAGAGGAAGAACAAACAAAGATAATACAAAATTCTCCAACATCTAGATTTGAAGGATTACTTTACAAAGAAGGAATTTGGTTTGGTAGGGTTGTAGATCTAGACCTTCTCTCTCAAATCCCCCAAAGAGATGCAAGAATCATAGGAGGGAAAAGGGAAGAGGACAAACTCTTGAAGGTCAATAATGGAGGAGAGAGAGAGTATAAAAGCTCAAAAGATTAGGCGGGGAGAAATAAGGAGGGCCCCCTTAAATAGGAGGCCCCGAAATCCAACTAGGACTTTCCACATGCTAGGTAGCACTGCCATACCTAGGTCCGGCACTGCCGCTCCATGACGAGGTGTAACCTCGGCAATGCCCATGATGATGGACTTGGGTTTCCATGGAAACGAGAACGCTGGGGATTTCGTCGGATGTCAGGAAAACGATCAAGACAAAGTCACCCGAATATTAGGAAAACACACTATTACAAGTTGTCCTCTAGATTTTGATACCCTCGCTTGGGCCTCTCCCTCCCTATATATAATAGGCCGAGTCTCAAAGATGTATGCGGATAGGTTTCATACACGCGTGATTACAATACCAATATAATGTCGGTTCATAGTTTCTTTCCTAATATAATCAAAGTCTTTGTCGGTTGCTTCCTTGGGCTGTCATCTAGAATCTTCATGGGCCGTAGGCCTTTTACCCAATGTAGGGAAGCCAATTATAAGCTTCTGAGTAATCATACCTATGGCAGTAGCCCCCGAAACTCTGCCTAAACCGTAGTTTCAGGTTGAGTCTCAAAGATTCCTTTTTCTTTATCTTTATCGCTTTTTACATTTTGTAGGGATTTGATACAATGAGTCTAATGCTTCCAACGGATCGGGAATCAGTTAATTGCTCCTGGGCAAAAACAAGGTTGACCTACATCAAATTCAAGTCCCCAGGCTCAAATCCGGAATTTGTAGCTGGCGTAATTCAGTTCGAGCTGCTGAGGTCTTACCGAATACTACATTCCGGTTTTCTATTTTTATCGGGTACCCAACACGTCCATCGGGATTTTTCATCGTATCGTTGATATGGATTTTTACTGGCAGAGCGCATTCTTGTGCGATTACCAGGCCACACAGGACGAATCCTGGGGTCTTACCTTCATGTTTCTGAGCACGGCATTCAGATTTTTTGTCGCGTCTGAGCGTGATCCAAGATTTTTGGCTTTATTGGCGGTTGGCCTGCTGGGCCGCCAATATTTCTGATTATATCAGATAGTTTTATTATTTTATACTATCTCCCGATGAGAGTAACACCTTTTTGAGGATACACTAGTGTAAAACTCAAAAGGTTTTTGCAATTATCAATATACTTCATACACAACCGAATTTCTATCGAATGCGTGCTAGCGCTCCCGATGGGAGTAGCCCCCGAGGCTATGTTCGGATGCCTGTATCTAGACATAGGCTCATAGTTGTTATTAACTTGGTGGAAAGTATTGATCTTTGGAATAAAAAGATTAAGGTACAAATAACTTATCTCTTTATATATAAGGCGAAAATCGATGATACATTATTCTTTGAGTGGATGGCTGTTAGCCTTTGTCCTGGACATCTTGCCTTAATAAGCCGAACTGTAACTCTTATCATATTGCAAATAATCTTATGCGTAAAAGCATCGTAGCTGTGCTACGTTCCATGGATTTGAGTAATTTACTCCTGTCTTCTTGTCTTGTAGTCGATATGCTCCTCCGGGAATAACTTCTGTGACGATGTATGGTCCTTCCCATGGCGATTCTAGCTTCTTGTGACCATCTTGCTTGATGCGAAGAAATAGGTCCCCTACCACGAAGGTCCTAGGCCGCAATCTTCTGATATGGTAATTGCGTAGGTTTTGCTGGTATATAGTTGCTCTTTGGAGGGCTTCGTCTCGAGCTTCATCAAACACATCCACATCATCTTCAAGTGCTTCTCTTGATTCCTCTTCATTATATGCAGCTACTCTTGGCGATTCGTGTGATACCTCAACTGGAAGCACGGCTTCCGTACCGTGGACCAAAAAAAAGGCGTCTCTTGTGTTGAATTATTTGGAGTTGTACGTAAACTCTATAATATGGATGGCAATTCATCCACCCATGATCCTTTTGCTCTATCAAGTGGTGCCAGTAGTCTCTTTTTAAGTCTAGTGGTAACTAGTCCATTGGCTTTTTCTACCTATCCATTTGTTTGTGGGTGAGCTACCGAAGCGTAGCTTATTTTGATGCCCATCTCCTGGCAGTATTCCTTGAACTCATTGGAAGTGAAGTTGGTCCCATTATCCGTGATGATGTTGTTTGGTACGCCAAACCGAAATACTATGAATTTGATAAAATTCACAGCAGAAGTTCCATCTTGGGTGGTGATAGGTGATACGTCCATTTTGCATCACTGTTCTATGTCTTAACTCACTATTATTCATTGATATATTTCGTATTGAGAGGTGATACTTATGTTATTTCATCTGTTTTTGCATGGTTGATGACTTTTGGAGCATGAACCGCTTCAGATAGGATTCTGGTGGAAAGGTGCTGTTTGGAGGCAAAATCCGTGAAGATCAGAAAATCCGGGAAAATATACGGAAAATATTATTTTTCCAGAAGACGAAGGAAGCCAGAAGGAGGGCTGGAGATGGGCCACAGGAGGCCCACACCACCCCCTGGCGCGGGCAGCCCTAGGCTGCGCTAGCAGGCGGTGTGGCCACCCTGGCCCACTCCAGGCACTCCCCTCTGGCGTATATTATCATCCCGAAACCCTAAGACTCGGGGAGCGACCACAGAAAGATTCCGCCGCCTCTACGGGGCGGAAAACACCAAGAGAGAAAGATCTCTCCGACAGACAAATTTCTGTCGGGGTAATTCCTTCCCGGAGAGGGGAGATCGTCGCCATCAACACCACCATCAAGCTGGACTTCATCGGGATCATCATCATCATCACCACCATCATCACCATCAACACCCTCATCACATCTCCATATTGCTGTAACAATTGCGTCGAATCTTGCATAGTTCATAGGGGAAACTTTCCCGGTGTTGATTACTCCTTGTAGTTGATGCTATTGAGTGAACCACTGAATTATTGTTTATGTTCAGATTTTTATACATCATTATTCCATCTCTGATCATTATCCATATGATGTCTTGTGAGTAGTTCGTTTTGTTCTTGAGGACATGGGAGAAGTCATGTTGTTAGTAATGGAGTTATGTTGAGGAAGATTTAATAGTTTGATATTTAAGTTGTGGTGTACTTCTTCTAGTGGTGTCATGTGAACGTCGACTACATGACACTTCACCTATATGAGCCTAGGGGAATGCATTGTGTATTTGGCTACTAATCGTAGGGGTTGCCGGAGTGACAGAAACCTGAACCCCCGTTAGGAAACCATTGCACAAGGGACGTAAGGGTCTTAGAGTTTAAAGCTGTGGTTAGGTTTCTACCTTAATTACTTTCTTGTACTTAGCAAGGGGTATAATCAAAAGTATGTATTAGTCCTAGGAAGGTCGGTACATTAGCACAGGTTCACCCACACAACACTTAGCAAGCTAGAGAAGATTAATCAACTATATGAAGCGAAAGAACTTGACAGGCTTCCCATGTGTCCTCGAGAACGTTTGATCATCTTAAGTAATACAACCGGCTTATCCTTTGCTGCATAAAGGATTGGGCCACTTGCTGCATTCATTCTTACTGTCTTTCATTTACTCGTACTTTGTTTACTTGCTTTATCAAAAACCCTAAAAATCCGTTTGCTAAGTATTTGTAGAGAATTCCTGATCCATACCACTAGCCAGCTCCTTCTGCTCCTCGTTGTGTTCGACACTCTTACTTATCGAAAATACTGCGATACACCCCTTATACTTGTGGGTCATCAAGACTATTTTCTGGCGCCGTTGCCGGGGAGTGAAGCACTATTGGAGAGTGGAACTGGTAAAGGAAACTTTTACTGTGAGTATTGTTTACTTCTGTCAGTTGCTTTATTTTCGTTATGGATAATTCGCTGAGTTTCTTATTTGGTAATGCTACTACCACTTCTAAGGTAGTAGATAAGCCACCACCTGCTGAGAATGATGTTTTTAAAATACCTGCAAGAATTATTGATCGTGTTATGGATAACTACTATGTTGGGGATGGAACTGTCCATCCCGGTGATCATTTACTCTTTATACACGAATTATGCGGGTTGTTCAAGTGTGCAGGTATTACTAGAGATCAAGTTAAGAAGAAGCTATTTTCATTATCGCTAAAAGGAAGAGATGAGGAATGGTATAAGCTGCTGAAGAATGGTCAAGCTCTGGTATGGGAGGAAATAGTGCCTCTCTTTTATTCAAAGTTTTATCCTCCTAGTGAGATTCATAAAGATCAGAATCAAATATACAACTTTTGGCCTCTTGATGGAGAAAGTACAGCTCAAGCTTGGGGGAGATTGAAGTTACTAATGCTCAAATGTCCCATTCATGAGCTCTCCAACAATATTATTATCAATAACTTTTATGCAAGACTCCCTCTACATGATAAAGATTTATTGGATCCTTCTTGTGTTGGATCATTCACTCGCATGGAAGAAGAAGCTAAATGGGGTCTTCTAGACCGTATTCAAGACAATGGTGAAGCTTGGGAGAATGACAAAGGTAGAAAGTCAGGTATAAATTATGATTATGAATGCATTGAATCTTTTATGGGGACTAATGACTTTAAAAATATTAAAAATGCTTATGGTCTAGACTCTCAAGCTATTGCTTCTTATTTTAAGGCTTTTGCTTCCTATATAGAAGTGCCTAAAAAGAAGTGGAATAAGTATCATGAACCTTATAAAGATATCACTAAGAGTGTTCCTGCAAGAAATACTGAAGTTTATACTGCTAATCATGTTTTACCTAAACCTTACATTGAGAAAATGCCTTTCCCAGTTAAGATAAAGGAACATTCTAAGATAGCTAGTATGGTTGATGAAAGTATGAATGAAGCTGTTGAACCTGATAAACAAAAGGTTGATGAACCTTTAATAGCAAATGTGAAAGACTTTGTTACTAAATATGAAAAAGAGGGACACACTATCCTTTGTAAGGATACCTCTAATATTATTTCACATGGTAGTGTTATGAGAGCTAGTATTCCTGTGTTTTCTGTTAGAATAAGCGATCATTGCTATGATGGCCCTTGTGATATTTATATGGTTAAGTTTATACATGATACTGAAAATTACTATGAGAGAAGGAAAAGTGTTCTTATGCATCTCAATAATATCAAGTTTCCTCATTTTATGCTGAAAGTTTTTATGTCGCACTTCTTTTGCCTTCCTATGCAAGTAGCCTCTAGTTTCAACAACTTGTTTGTTTACAAAATTCCCTTGCATAGGACGTGGGTTAGACTTAAATGTGTGAATTTTTGATTCTTAATGCTCTCTTTCACTTCAATTCATATTCCTGAGTGAGCATCTCCAAAATTATCATGCCCATCTTAATGGCTATAAAGAAAGAGTTTTATGGGACACAACCCAATTTGTTTTTGCTTTCAGCTTGTTTTTGTTTCTTTGAGTCTTGAAAGTTGTTACTTCGGTAATAAAATCTCCTTATCCGTTTTTTTTGGTTTTTGTGTCAAGATCAACCTCTAATGAAAGAGAAGTAATATTTGGGGAAGTTGCTGTCCCGAAACAGATTTTTTGTGCTTCACCGTAAAAATTCGTGAGAGATCTATGTATGTCAGATTAAGCTGTAATTATTTGTGCTTCTGCCCCAGGTTGTTATTTAACTTTTGTTAGTTTTGCACTTTTTGATTTGAGCAACAGAATATTTTCGAAAAAATTGATCTTTACCTGCTGGTCTGTTTTGACAGAATTTGCCACTTTTGCATTTGCTTCTTTATTCGATTTCCTTTTTGAATTCTTTTTGGGTTTTCGGAAGGAGTTGCTACAGTAGATTATGTTTTGATGGTTTTGAGTTGAAGTTGGACTCAAAAGATTTTATCACTTCATATATACTAATGTTGCTAATGAGAACCGTGTGAAGTTTTGTGTGAAAGAAATTTCCAGGTAGTGGAGATAGTGGTGTAATAAGGAAGAGAAGGGTTTTATGACTCAAATAATAAGTGTATGAAGAAGAAGATATCGATGATATTCAAGTGGTGACTCCGGAAGAATCTACTAGATACCAAATTCAGAGACCTGCAGAGTCTGTTTTCAAATAGGTAACAGTTCTTGTAAGAAAAGTTCCGCGAAAATACTATCCAACTATATTTTTGCAGTTTTTAGTCAATAAGGAAAGCTACGAAGCGAAAAAGGGACAGAAACAGAGCCAGGGTGGCTCACACCACCCTATGGCGCAGGCCCTCCCCTGGCCGTGCCACCAGGTGGTGAGTCCACCCTGGACTCCGCCTCTGACTCGTTTTCGCCCAGTACCTTCCTTTTGTTATAAAACTTCGTAATATATAGCCCCCCCGGATCTCCTGAGGTTCGTATATCGTGTTTTCGTCGTGTTTTTGTTTCGATCTGTTTCTGCCAGCAACTATTCTTGAAGTTTAGAAGCACAATGGTGTCCGCCAAGGATAAAGGGAAGGAGCCTATGGAGGAAGACCTCCAAGACCCCGGGAAGGAGAAGGAGATCAAGAGTGAAGATGAAGAGGAGGCAAAGCACACCGGCACCACCATTGCAAGCATTGGAGTGGTGGCAAATCCTGCCAGGACCATTGGAGGGAAGCCTCCTCATCATCGTTTAGATCCCTGGTCACTTCCTCCACGCACCAAGAATCCTTTCCATACCCTTATCCATAAGCATCAATACCAGAATATGCCCAAGGGGAAATTACCCTCCAATTGGGATTTGCCTCGTTCTAGTCATGCAGGAAAAGAAGACTTCAAGGAGGAAGAGTGGGGAAAGAATAGCAAGAGTTGGAATTCTCATCACGACATGATCATGAGCCACATTGAGCAAAACTCATAGCTGATTCGCAATCTCACTTTCGAGATTAAGGACTTGGGGAAATTGGTCAAAGAGCTCATCGTGAGGATACCACCACCACCAAAGGATTAATTCGTCATCAAGTTTGGCATCCCCTTGGTTTGTTCCAAGCTTGGGGGAGTGTCGCGGTATCACATCACTATCTTCTATCTTTTTACCTTATTAGTAGAGTCACATCATGAATAGAGGAGTCATTATGTAGTATGGTTTGCATTATGGAAGTGTCCCCTCTCTCGTTAGATATGTATCCCTTGGTGTGAGTTGCCGTTATGGATTATTAATGAGAAGTTCTATCATTCACTCTTTTGCATAGCTTATATTAGTTTTCAATTCGTGGTTATATGATCGATCTTGTTGTTAGTATTGGTAGCACTTTGGGATCATTGAGTTAATTTAGTTGGTTTTGGCAAACCTGGCTCGGTCGGTAGCAACACTTTTTGAGAGTTGAATGAAAAAGATAGAAGTACTCTAAAGAAAAATAATTTCATCATCTTTCTTTCTTGATTTTCTCATAAGTCTAGTATTCTCTAGTTAAGATCTTTTGTGCTTCCAAGGAAGATTACATGTTTGTTTTTATCACTTGTATGTTTGTTTGTTTCCTTCAACTCTTGTACTTGCTACCCAGCCTTGCTAGCCAAAAACCTGTACTGAGAGGGAATTCTTCTCGTGCATCCACTCCTTTAAACCAAAACCTTTGCCATTTGTGTCCACCATACCTACCTATTAGCATTATTGCTATTCCAAGTAAATTCTTGTTTTATCTACCTCCCAAATTAAACTTGTTATGTGAAAATTAGTGATTAAAGCTCTCACGAACTTGATGGCACACTTTACTTTCTTGCATTTAATAAACTTGAACCATTGTGCTCACCTATGTTGCGTATATGCTTGCGCTTTGTAAGTTGTGAATTAGCAGAACCAGGCTGTCATGGGGAACGCTTTCAACATTGCACTGGTACTTTGTACCTAGTTGATATCATGTTCTTTTGTCTATGGATGTCGTCGGTGTGAAATGAAAGGGGAGCTTGTAAGTCCATGGAGTTATGCATGTGTGTTAGAGAAACGCCTGGGCCACTGGTCTAATCCATGCTGACATGGTGGAAACCTGCAGCGTAACCATAACGAGCATCTATGAAGCATTCTTCTTATAAAAAAAGAGTCCGATATTGAGAAAAAAGAGAAAAAGAAAAAAAGATTATGAAAAGAGGAAAGAGAGAAAAAGCACCATATTCCCAGTGTAAATAAGAAGATTGCTGAGATGCTTGTTGTCTGCTTGCCTTGTCATTTTGATATGGGGATTCTTCCGTATCATCAGGCAAGGGGTACCCCGTTGGCGGTTCTCTATGATACACATATGCTTACGATGACAAGAACTTACCGGTGACTAAACTTGAGTAGCATGAGGAGTGGCCCTCGTATTCAAGGGACATGAGATTCTCAATTACAACTTGTCAATGCATATCCTCATATTTGATCACTTTAACCTTAATCACCTAAAGATGCTTATGATAGGGGCAATGAGAGCTGAAAGCTAGTATGTATCATAATTTTTGTGAGCTCTTTATGAGACTTGCAATCCCTGCTTCCCTCTGCGAAGGGCCTTTCTTTTACTTTGTAGTTGAGTCAGTAAACCTATTCCCTTCTATCTCAGCAAGTATTTTGAGTTGTTGTGTTTCATTCATTCATATGATGATTTATTCAATCATGTTTCTTATGTTCCTTGTTTTGCACATTGCTCTTATCTTGATGTTTACTACTTTGGAAGCTATCATTGAAAACCAGCTATTTGTGAACTCCAGCAAATTATCAACTATTCTTCGACCAAGAGCTAAGTTTGCCATTACCAATTATGATTCACTTTATGTATCTTTATTGTGTTTCCTTTACTCATTACAAGTTGAGTTATATAATAGTGAGTTGTCTTCTATTATGATCTATGTATTTGATGAATGTGATGCTTCTTGTCCGTATTCTTTTATCGACTCTTCACTCCATAAACCTGAGGCCATGTTTATTGAGCTCAGTTTCGTTTGGGGACAAGCGAAGTCTAAGCTTGGGGGGAGTTGATACGTCCATTTTGCATCACTGTTCTATGTCTTAATTCACTATTTTTCATTGATATATTTCATATTGAGAGGTGATACTTATGTTATTTCATCTGTTTTTGCATGGTTGATGACTTTTGGAGCATGGACCGCTGCAGTCAGGATTCTGATGGAAAAGGTGCTGTTTGGAGGCAAAATTCGCTAAGATCAGAAAATTCAGGAAAATATACGTAAAATTCTATTTTTTCAGAAGACGAAGGAAGCCAGAAGGGGGGCTGGAGATGGGCCACAGGGGGCCCACACCACCCCCTGTCATGGGCAGCCCTAGGCCACGCCAGCAGGTGGTGTGGCCACCCTGGCCCACTCCAGGCACTCCCCTCTAGCGTATATTATCCTCCCGATGTTGGGCCACGCAGAGAAAAACAAAACTTTTTCCTAGGCGGTGATCCCAAGATCTAGCTGAGGTAGTAGGCCAAGAGAATTACCACTAGACGCGCGATTGTGGAATCGATGAAGCACGTCGCTTGATGCAGTGCAGTCCTCACGATCCGTTCCGATCCACGATCGTCGAAGTGCTAAACATACAGCACCTCCGCCAGTATCCACACGTACGAGGAGAAGCGCCGGTGATGGACTGCTAGGTCCGGTACAACGGCGATAGAACAGGACTGGACTGGAGCTAGGGTTTCCAACACATGGAGTGACCTAACCGTGTACTCTAAGCACCTGCTCCCCAGCTTATATAGGGAGTGAAAGTGGGCTCCACTCACTTGTGGCCCATTCACTAAAAGGCCTATATTAGTCACTTAGAGTCCAACTCACTGACTCTGCCCGTTTCCTTTTTGGGTCCAACCCAAATATGCTCCCGCTCTTAAGTGTGTGACCCGACAGGCTCATGGTGACCCGGACATGATCCAAGTCTCACTCGTGACCGATCAGTTGGTAGCAGCTCCTAGCAGAACATGCCAACTCCCAAGTACCGAAGAGTCATGATGATATACCTTCCAATGCGACTTTCGTCTGAGTCCCTTTTGCCTCACGATATACCTTGTCGAACTATAGGCGAATAATCGTCATCCCTTAAATAGTTTGACTCTCTTTCTCGATCCGAGATAAGTGATTCATCCGACTAACTCTTAGTCGGTCGCCTCGGTTAACACTTAACCGAGTCACGCATGGCCATGCTTTCCGAATCATATCTTCCGAGAGGGCCCAGAGAATATCTCTCCTAACGGAGGGGCAAAATCCCATCTTGGTTATTCATATCACGCAACTTGATTCTCAGTCGACCCGAACTCTGCCTTTATAACTGCCTAGTGACGGAATAGTTTGCCTAGTGACGGAATAGTTTGACAGAACCTAAGTCATTGATCCTCCACTCGGGTTGTGCAACAACCTCAGGTCTAAGGATTACATTGATTGAGATATACAAATGACGACTTATTCGTTGTATCTCAATATGGGTCAGTCTGACTCGCTAAACTCTTTAGCCGAATCCGTGTAAGTCGGAATAGTATCTCTATGCCCATGACAAGTGGAACCGAGTCATCAGCCGACTTTCACATTGGTCTAAGTTGTGTGTCCAGCACAACCTCAACGACCAAGGACAATCAGTATAAACAACATGAATATATAGTTCCACAATCGAATCACATATTCAATGATATATATCAGTAGTTCATACATGGACAATAACTTTATGAATACATTGGAAATAACATCATACATGATTGCCTCTAGGGCATATTCCCAACACCTGAAACCTTAAGACTCGGGGAGCAACCACAGAAAGATTCCGCTGCCTCTGCGGGGCGGAAAACACCAAGAGAGAAAGATCTCTCCGGCAGACAGATTTCTACCGGAGGAATTCCTTCCCGAAGAGGGAAGATCATCGCCATCAACACCACCATCAAGCTGGACTTCATCAGGATCATCATCATCATCACCACCACCATCATCACCATCAGCACCCTCATCACCATCTCCATATTGCTGTAACAATTGCGTCGAATCTTGCATAGTTTATAGGGGAAACTTTCCTGGTGTTGATTACTCCTTGTAGTTGATGCTATTGAGTGAACCATTGAATTATTGTTTATGTTCAGATTGTTATACATCATTATTCCATCTCTGATCATGATCCATATTATGTCTTGTGAGTAGTTCGTTTTGTTCTTGAGGACATGGGAGAAGTCATGTTGTTAGTAGTGGAGTTATGTTGAGGAAGATTCAATAGTTTGATATTTAAGTTGTGGTGTACTTCTTCTAGTGGTGTCATGTGAACGTCGACTACATGACACTTCACCTATATGGGCCTAGGGGAATGCATTGTGTATTTGGATACTAATCGTAGGGGTTGCCGGAGTAACAGAAACCTGAACCCCCGTTAGGAAACCATTGCACAAGGGACGTAAGGGTCTTAGAGTTTAAAGCTGTGGTTAGGTTTCTACCTTAATTACTTTCTTGTACTTACGGATGTTTGCAAGGGGTATAATCACAAGTATGTATTAGTCCTAGGAAGGTCGGTACATTAGCACAGGTTCACCCACACAACACTTAGCAAGCTAGAGAAGATTAATCAACTATATGAAGCAAAAGCACTTGACAGTCTTCCCATGTGTCCTCGAGAACGTTTGGTCATCTTAAGTAATACAACCGGCTTGTCCTTTGCTGCATAAAGGATTGGGCCACTTGCTGCATTCATTCTTACTGTCTTTCATTTACTCTTACTTTGTTTACTTACTTTATCAAAAAAACCTAAAAATCAATTTGCTAAGTATTTGCAGAGAATTCCTGATCCATACCACTAGCCAGCACCCTGTGCTCCTCGTTCGGTTTGACACTCTTACTTGTGGGTCATCAATAGGCATTCCTTCAATCCATTTAGTAAATTTGTCGACTGCTACTAGCAGAAAGACGTGTCCTCCTGGCGATGATTTGTGAAGTTTTCCCACCATGTCGAGTCCCCACTGAGCGAAAGGGCAAGCAAAGGGTATGGGATTCAGCTCAGCGGCGGGTGCTCCAGGCTTTGTTGCAAATCGTTGACATGCATCTTGTACTGCAATGAGCCAATAAAATCCTGCCCTGAATGCTTTTGCAGCAATTGCTCGGCTACTAGCATGGTGACCACAAACTCCTTCATGTATATATTTTAGTATAAATTTTCCTTCTTTGGGTGTTATGCAACGTTGCAACACACCTAAAATACTTCTTTTGTATAGTTCTCCTTTGATTATCCTGAAGGCCTTCGATCATCAGGTGATTCGCCGGGCTTCTATCACATCCTATGGTAGCTCTCCTTTAGTCATATATGCTATATATGGCTGCATCCAGGTTGGTTCAATGAGCATGACCTCTTTGATTTCTTGTTCTTCTTCTTCGATGGCTTCTTCTATGTTCTTGGTTTCTGAAGGAGCCCCCGACTCTTTTTGCGGATGTTTCCTTTTCCCTGTTTTTGGTGCTACAACCTCAGAGACTCTTTTCTCTTTGATCGATCGCTCCACTATCTCCTCCCAAAAAACTCCTGGTGGTATTCGTAAACACAATGATCCGATGTTTGCTAGATTGTCGGCTTCCTCATTGCCTGCTCTTCTTATATGTGATATTTCACACCCATCAAATTGAGCCTCCATGATGCTATATAAGTCTCGATAAGCAACCATATTTTCGTTGACAGCATCACACTTGTTCATTGCCTGCTGTGCCACAAGATTGGAATCTCCGAAGATTTTGAGGCAAGTTGCACCACAAGCTTTGGCCATTCGCATGCCATGCAACAGGGCCTCGTATTCCGCTTCATTATTGGATGCGTTTGTAAAGCTCATCCGAAGAATATAGCGCACTTTGTTGCCTTGAGGTGATATTAGTACGACTCCTTCTCCTGCTCCCTCCATTCTTTTTGATCCATCAAAGTATATTGTCCAGGCACTAGAAAGGTCCGGTGGACCCGCACATTGCAACTCCGTCCACTCTGTGATAAAATCTGGCAGAATTGTGACTTAATTGCTTTGCGCTTCTCATAAGTGATATCCCTAGGGGATAATTCGATGCCCCATAGAGAAACACGCCCAGTTGCTTTTGGATTGTTGAGGATGCTTGACAAAGGCGCTTCGTTGACCACTATGATCGGGTGCTCCAAAAAATAGTGGCATAGTTTTCGTGCTGTCATAAATACCACAGATGCTAGTTTTTGGTAGTGTGGGTACCTTTGTTTAGATGGAGATAAAACCTCGCTCAGGAAGTAAACTATCCTCTGCACACCGTGGGTCTTTCCTTCTTCGGGTCACTCTACGACCAGGACCGTGCTGACCACCTGATGTGTGGCAGCGATATAAAGGAGTAAAGGTTCCTTCTCTTTTGGCGACTTGACGATAGGGGATGTCGAAAGTGTTCTTTTAAGATCTTCAAAGGCACGTTGAGCTTCTTCCGTCCATTCGAATTTTTTTGATTTCCTCATGAGGGCGTAGAATGGCAGCGCTTTTTCTCCTAACCTCGCAATAAAACGACTTAGCATCGCCACTCATCCCGCTAGTTGATGTAATACACGTAAATTTGTTGGCTTCTTCATTGTGAGGATTTCTTGTATTTTTTCGGGATTAGTCTCGATTCCTCTAGCTGATACCAAATATCCAAGGAGTTGCCCTGCCGGGACTCCAAAGGAACATTTCTTCGGGTTCAGTTTGATGCTAAACCTGTCGAGATTTTTGAATGCTTCTTCTAGGTCTTTGATTAGCGCAGATCCTTGACCTATGGTAACTATGACGTCATCAATATACACTTGCACATTTGTACCTATTTGGCTTCCCAGGCACTTCTGCATCATCCGCTGATATGTTGCTCCGGCGTTCTTGAGGCCAAATAACATTATTGTGTAGCAGAATACGCCATAAGGCGTGATAAACGCTGTTTTATCCTGATCTTCTTCCTTCATCCTAATCTGGTGGTATCCTGAGTAAGCGTCCAAGAAAGAAAGACGTTCACATCCTGCAGTTGCATCGATGATTTGGTCGATTCACGGCAATGGGAAGTGATCTTTTGGGCAATGTTTGTTCAATGCAATAAAGTCGATGCACATCCGAAGTTCTGTAGTGTTTTTATTTGGAACACATACTGGGTTTGCGAGCTACTCTGATTTCATTAGTTCTTTGATAAAATTGGCATCAGTTAGGCGATGGAGCTCCTTTCCAATGGCCTTGCGCTTTGGTTCTGCGAAGCGTTGAAGCGGTTGCTTTACTGGCTTTGCCTTTGGATCTAGATTTAATGCGTGCTCAGCGAGTTCCCTGGGGATTCCCGGCATGTCAGAAGGTAGCCATGCGAAAATCTTCCAGTGCTCACGGAGGAACTCGATGAGCGTGATTTCCTATGCGGGATCAAGGTTATAAGCCACGAATGTTGTTTTCGTCGGGTCGGCGGGGTGGATCTATACTTCTTTTGTGTATTTTTCTGTGTCAAAAGCCTGATCGGGATTGACACGCGTTACTTCTAGAGGTTGTGCATTTGCTGAACTTTTGAGTTGCTCAAACTCCATTGCCATCCCGAAACATTCAGAAATTTTGTTGAACTCTCGATTAGAGCTGTCGGCACGTGTGAAGATTCCTTGTACCGTGATAACTCCCTTTGGTGTTGGCATTTTCATTACTAAGTATGCATAATGCGGCATTGCCATAAACCATGCAAAGGCTGGTCGTCCCAGGATTGCATGATATTGTGATGGCCAATTCATGACTTCAAATTCGAGTCTTTCTCGCCTAAAATTTATCTTGGAACCAAAAACAACGTCAAGAAAAACTTTGCCTAAAGGGATTTCGGCTTTACCTGGTACTATTCTGTGGAAAGATGTTTCCGTTGGGGCGAGATTATCTAGGGGTAGCCTATTGTTCTTAACGTTTTTTCATAGATCGGATTTATGCTACTTCCTACATCCATGAAGACCTTGCTCATATCGAATTGGCCAATTTGTGCTTCGACTATCAGGGCTGAGTGATCCGGTCATGGGACCCGAAGTGGGTGATCGGCTCTGCTGAATGTGATTTCTTGCTCTGACCAATGGAGATATTCGGGTGTAGCTGATGTTGCTGTTTCCGCCATATTGATTTATCTTGTGATGAGCTTCTGAATTCTGTTGGATGGACGCCATTTCTGAATCATAGACATTGCTCCTTTTGATCTAGGGTACTCGTTGTTTTGATCGTTTGTGTTTTGTGGTGGTGCCACTGGTTGTGGTGGTGCACCGATGGCTAGTGCACCAGGCGTGGATGTTTATCCTCGATTTGCTGCTTCGGTTGCCTTTGCGTTGCACAACTCCTACATCTTCAGGAATGTTCGGCAGTCTTTCATCAGGTGATTGGATTATCGTCTGCCTGCTTAGTCGATGTAAAAATGCATATTACAGGGCCCTTCCAGCATTTACATTGCGGACATAGGTGGGTCTCGTGCTCTTGGATGATACTGCTGTGCGAACTGGCTTCCTCTGACGTCGTCCCTGTTCTGGCGGTATCCGCCATTGTGGTCATTGCGTCTGTTGTCACCTTCACCCGAAAAGCCTGCTGCGACGTAACTTGGTCCCGTGTTTCCATCATTGTTCCTTCTTCTTCTATCATTTCCTCGTTTATCCCTATCTTCCTCGAGTGACCGTGTGTGCTTATTATGTAGCGTGTCCTCTCCATCAGCCCAGCGGTTTGCTATCTCCATTAACTGTGATACTGTCTTTGGTTTAACCCGTCCTAGTTCTTCTATGAATTCTCGGCGACGGAGGCCATCGTTGAAGGCATCGATGGCCCTTTCGTCGGATATGGATTCAACTAAGTTTTTGATAATATTCCACCGCTGTATGAACGCTCTTATTGACTCTCCAGATTTTTGTTTGCATGCTCATAACTGCTCCAAGGATGCTGGTCGTTTGAACGTAGAATGGAAATGTCAGATGAATTTATCTTCCAAATCATTCCAGCTTGCAATTGAATCTTCGGGTAAACTGCTTGAGCCATGATCTTGCGTCGTCGGTGAGATGTAGTTGTAGACTTTGCATTGCGGTAGTTGTGGAGCCACCCTGTAATTTGACGGTGGCTAAATAGTCTGCTAACCAAGCTTCGGGTTCCTGGAGACCATCGTATTTATGTCGGCCGTGTGGAAGTTTTCAGTCCTTGGGTACTGAAGCCTTGCGAATCCTCCGCGTGAAACAGCCGGCCCAGCATAGCTCATGGTCATCTTCGTCATATACATCTTGATATCGTTGGGTGCGGCTTTCATCTCTTGGTCCACTGCTCCTATGCTGGGTGTTTTCGTTTCTTGTATTTCTTCACGTCTCGGATTCTACGAGATGCGCCTGGTGTGGTGATCGAGACCGTCGGGTGTGTCCTACTTGCCGAGGACTATTGTGACGATGTGGGGATCTTTGTGTGAGTCCTTGTTCTGCTTCCGCGAGTGAGGCTCCTACCATGCCGAGGTTCATCAGGGCGGAGCGCTGAAGGGTCACGCGTGGATCGTCTGGTGCGGGTTGAGTGGTGATCAGATATGTTTGCGTGGACACAATGGCCGCCTGAGGCCCTGAGCTATTTTTGCCTTGATGTTTCCTGCTTGATCAATTGACATGAATGATAGGTCAAGATCTCGGATGATTCCACTTCTTTTTGCTTTGGGGATATTCTGTAGTTGAGATGTTGCCCTTCTTGGTGGTGCTGCTCCTGTTACACTCCTTGATCCTCGAGTAGAGCTTAATTGTGCCCGTCGTAAACTGGATTCGTCGGCTAATCTTTTTCTTTCATCGAGTTACCATTGCATCCGGAGTAGGTCTCTCTTCTTGTGGTGGATCAGATATTGGTATGCCAATAGATCCTCATGTGAAGCATCCGCTGTCATTGGGACTGCTCCCGAAATTGCCTCCCTTGCTTTTTGCCATGCTGACACCGGTAGCCAAAGTCCTTGTCTCTCTCCTGTGTGAGGTTCTCCGCCTCCTCCTTGGACTATGCGATTATCTGTTGTTCCTCCTCCGTTTCCGTGTTGTCCTCCGTTGTTGTGGTTTCCTGCATGGTCATCTGATAAAATATCATCAGGGTTGAGGATAGGATTACCTTTTTCGTCACGTGGTGTTGAGGTATCTCCGTTGATCATGTACACTTGGTGGCGTGTTATGTGTGGCCTAATGGCGTCGTCTTTTGCTTTTGCGGGTGTGTTGGTAGTTCTCCGAGATCATAGTTCTAGATAGATTGCGTCATCCTTTGTTCAAATTCGACGTTTTCACTTCTTTCTTCAGGTTCTGAGTTTGTCGGGTTTGCTTCGTGTGGTGGGATTGGCTAGTGACCTTCTTCTCCTTCTTCGATCTGTGCTGTGATGTCAGTGGAGGATCCAACGGACGATGCTGGTACCGCTATGGGTGTAGCTTTTCCCACCGACGGGTCTGATGTGATCAGGGCCGAAGGGTGTGATTCTTTCATGTTGTCTGCTTGGAAGTGGAGGCTTCCGATGATTAGATCGGATCCACCATTGAAATTGGCGGGTACCAATACAAGGGTGGGCGGGCGTGGATTTGCTTTCGTCGAGTTGATGCTTGGTGGAGAGCGTTCTGCTGAATCCGTGCTTCCAGCGTTCAAGTTTCCCACATATGGCACCAATTGACGAGGTGTAACCTCAGCAATGCCCATGATGATGGACTTGGGGTTTCATGGAAAAGAGAACGTTGGGGATTTCGTCGTATGTCAGGAAAACGATGAAGACAAAGTCGCCTGAATATTGGGAAAATACAATATTACAAGTTGTCCTCTAGATTTCGATACCCTCGCTTGGTCTTCTCCCGCCCTATATATAATAGGCCAGGTCTCAAAGCTGTATGCGGATAGGTTTCATACACGCGTGATTATAATACCAACATAATGTCGGTTCATAGTTTCTTTCCTAATACAATCAAAGTCTTTGTCGGTTGCTTCCTTGGGTTGTCATCTGGAATCTTCATGGGTCGTAGGCCTTTTACCCAATGTAGGGTAGCCAATTATAAGCTTCCGAGTAATCATACCTATATCACTCCACCTCAGTCCTCGAATGGTAAAACTACCCAAATGCCAGAAAATGGGCAGCACTGCCGGTTACCTCGGTGGTCCATAGGCAACACCTGATGCGAGAAGTGAAGCAGTAGTGCCATAGCACTGTCGATCCACTACCACACCAGGTGCAGAACTGAAATTCAATTAAGTGGCACTGATAGGGGCACAAGGCGCGGCACCGTCGGTCCAAAGAACATGGAAAAATCAGGAGAAAAATTAGCGGCACTCACGTGGTAGTGCCGGGCAACTATCGCACAATTTAATTGCAATTTAGAAATTCTAGATAGATATGTTAGATAGTGATCATGATGTTAGATAGTGGTTCTAGATACATATGTTAGATAGTGATCTTAAAATTTCTAGATAGATATGTTAGATAGTGCTTTAGATATTAAACTTGGGCTCCAATTAAAGATATGTTAAGTGCTTTAGATATTAAAATTAACCTCAAATTCTAGATAGATGTGTTAGATAGTGTTTAAGATATTAAACTTGGGATCAAATTCTAGATAGATATGTTATTAGCAAAAGGTTGTTTTAAGTGCTATTTTTACATCCTATTTGTATCCTTCTTATCCCATGATCGGTGACTGATTTACCAAAGTTCAGCATCCTGATCAGGAACCGTGGAACGCTAAAACAACAAAATCACATAACTATTCCTCTTTAGTGTCTCCCAACACTTAATTCGTTGTGAGGTAATGTTATTCAGTCTCAACTTGAAATCCACTTGCAACTAGAAATATCTTGTTGCGAACACGGTTGTAACTAAAAAATCTTTGTTATTACTTTCCACCCATTTTCTATTGTCGTAACCCTATTTGTAATCCAAAGGAGGCATAAATCATGATGTATATTCGATAGATCAAGGAATTGACTGAGCTGTAACGACCAAGAATTAATAGTTGTTTCAAGTACTATTTTAAGTCCTACTACAACCTTCTTCTCCCACAACCGGTGAGTGATATGGAAAAGTTAAGAGCCTCTTCACTCGTATTCCTAGAAGGGCCTTCCCGGGCCGAATTTTTCCCAGTCGTGTTCCTAGGACCTGAGTTTTCGCCGGATCTGGCCCAAATTACATCCGGCGTTCCCAGGCTGAACCTAATGAGCCGGGATTCACCTGGGAACGCCGGATGAAGCTGATTCAGCGGGAAAATTTCTACACTACGGCCCCGCCCTTTCAGCCAGTGCACGTGATTCGTCCTCATCGTCGCCTCGACTCCCGCGATGGACCTTTTGGTAAACGCCGCATGTCCACTCGCCCACGAGTCGCTGTAATGGCGCACCACCGCCCGCCCGCCTTCCCGCTGCTTTCCCATTTCCTACCCTCGCTGCTACGCTCCTCCTGCTCTCGCCACGGCTATAAAAGCTAGCCAGCCTCGCTGCCCTCAGAGCATACACTTCCGCTCCTCTATTTCCTCCACCCAAAGCACTAAGTTCAAGGCAAAGAGTGAGCTCGGCGGAGTCATGGCGAAAAAGTTCCCCGTCGACGGAGCAGTGGCGAATGATTTCGGCCGGCGTTGGCTGCAGAAGTGGGAGGCTCGGCTCCTCCACGACACCGCCTACCCAGCGTCGCTGGATTTCTGATGTCTACCGACGTGGAAGCTAAACGCGGGCAGCATCCCCATGCCGCCGGTGCCGAAAGGATCTGACAGGGTCGACGAGATCTAGGCGGCTATCGCCACCATGGACGACCCCGAGCTCGCCGAGGATCCCGACAACAACGCCTACTGGGATTAGTTTTTTATTGACGACGGGAGGAGCAGCTGGTTGCCTATGAGGTAGAGGCCCGTCGCCGACGCGCAACAACACCGAAGGATGGCGCTGGTGGTGGAGCGCACCCAGCCGCACCCTCGCCGCCGTCCTCGAGCACATCAGCGTCAGGAACAACCCTCGGCTGGGCTACCCGCCACGCTCGCCGCCGACATTCTCGCGGTGTCGTGGGGCGACTTCCTAGATGCCGAGGAGGATGACCGGGGTCTCGTCATCGTCTTCGGCGTTTGTGCCGCGCTCGTCCGGCTCGGCACCCTCGCCGTGAGTCACACGCCGCTCCGACCGGTGAAATGTCAGCCGGAATCTCTGGCGCGTTCACCGCCATGCACGCGCTCCCCGCCACGCACGCGCTCCCGCAAAATCATCATCATAAAGCGCCGCGCTGCGTCCCCACCGAGCTGGCACCTTTCCCTACTGAGGTCGAAGATGGAGCTCGGCCAGCGCATGCCGAAGCCGACGAAGTGGGCACCACTGGACGCCGAGGATGACTTCCTCCTCAAGGTGGCGATGAAGGTGTCGCTCAACGACGTCCCGCCGATGAGGGGGGCCTGTTAGACAAAGCTTATATAAGTATGGATATGGTGTAGTACACCACTCCTGTATACGTATATCTCTATGTACATGCCTCGGTAGAGGCTGTTTCTACCCTATATAAACACGTAACACGAGACCCCAAAGGGTTATCGTTTCTGTCACATCAATATGGTATCAGAGCCTATATCCTCCTAAAACCTAGCCGCCGCTAGGCTCCCACATCCGCTGCCGCCGCCAGGCTCTCTGGCCGCCGCCGCCGCCGCAAAACCCGCCGCCACAGCTCCTGCCCTGCCGCCGCCTCAAAACCCACGACCAAAGACACCTGCCGCCGCCCTAGCATTGTCTTCGGCCGCCGCCACGACACAAATCTGCCGCCGCCCTAGCCTCATCTACGGCCGCCGCCATGACACGATACAACCTCTGCCGCCGCCCTATCTCCATCTATGGCCGCCGCCACGACGCAATGACACAAAAATCGCTGCCGCCCTAGTCCCATCTAAGGGCCATCGCGACGACAACAAAATCCGCCGCCGCCCTAGTCTCATCTACGGCCGCCGCCACGATAACATCCATGGCTCTCTCCACCGCCGTCACGTCTTCCTCCGCCGCTGCATCGATGGCCCCCATCGGAAGCGCGCTCGGCACTCCACCGACAATGAATCTCACGCGCTACAACTTCCTGTTCTGGAAGACGCTGGTTCTCCTTCCGATCCGCGACACCCTTGCGCTCGGACATCTGGATGGTACCGACGCGGCCCCGCCTCAGGTGGTCGAGGTCACTGATGAAGCCCAGAAGAAGACTACTGTGGTGAACCCTGCCTATGCTGCGTGGGTCGCTCGCGATCAGGCTATTCTGGGCTACCTTCTGAACTCCCTATCGCCCGAGCTCTTGCCTCATGTGTTCAACCTTGACACGTCTGCAGCGGTATGGGCGGCCATCAACCGCATGTTCTCCATGCAGTCCCCATCCAAGATCGATGCGATCCGAGGCGCCCTCACCAACACAAGGAAGAACTCCCTCACCACCGCCCAATACTTCGCCAAGATGACGGGGTTTGCCTCGGAGCTGGTGGCTCTAGGCAAAACCCTAGATGAAAGTGAGCTGATCAACTACATCCTCAACAGGCTCGACGACTCCTACAATGATGTCGTCTCCACCGTCAACAGGAACCCTAATACCACACTTGATGATCTTTTTGATCAAATTTTTGCTCATGATCTTCGTCAGACTATGTTACAGGACACTGGTGATGTCTTCACCATGACGGCAAATCTTGCTCGCCGGCAGCCTCCACCTCGCCCGCGTGATGATCGAGCACCTCGCCGCGATGACGACCACGGCAACCGCCGCGATGACGACCGCGGCACCCTCCACGATGATGAAAGTGGCTATCGTGCCCGCGATGATGACCGTGCTCCGCGCGGCCGTGGTGATGAGCGCCGCGATGGCGGGGGCTACATGCGTCACCGTGATGAACCCCGTCATGACGACTATTGCCGCCACGATGATAGTGTTCGCCGGGATGGTGGTGGCAGGCGTGATGGCCGCCGCCGTGATCGTGCCCCCACTCTCTTCGTCGACGTCCACTGTCAAATCTGCAAGATCCACGGGCATCCTGCCAGCGATTGCTGGTGGATGTACCAAGACAAGGACAAGGGGGACTCTGATGATGATGGAGATCGCAAGGACAAGGCTGCCCACGTTGCCTCCTATGGCATGGACACCAACTGGTACCCTGACACTGGAGCTACCAATCATGTCGCTGGAGAACTGAGCAAGCTCTCTGTCCATGAGAGGTACACCAGCCGTGATCATGATCACACGGCAAATGGTCATGGTATGCAAAGCTCCCATGTTGGTCATTTAGTTTTGCATACCCCACATAGTTCCTTGCATCTTAATGATATCTTGCATAGTTCCTTGCCTCCCATGTTGGTCATTTAGTTTTGCATACCCCACAACGGTGTCTTTCTTGAGTTTCACCCTTATTTCTTTTTGATCAAGGATCAGGCCACCAGGGAGGTTCTGTTTAAGGGTCCGTGTCATGGTGGCCTCTACCCACTAGTTCCTACTCCCAGTGGGTCATGCAAGGAAGCCTTCATCACAATAAAGACATCATCCTCCACATGGCATCATTGTCTAGGCCACCCCTCTTCGTTTGTGGTTCAGCAAATAATTAGAAAAAATGAACTCTCGTATTCGCCAGAAATAAACCCATATGTCTGTGATGCATGTCAGTTAGCAAAGAGTCATCAATTGCCATATCCCCTTTCTACTAGTGTTTCCACTGTTCCTTTGGAACAAGTGTTCTCTGATGTCTGGGGTCCAGCTCCTCTTTCTGTTGGCAAACATGCATATTATGTAAGTTTTATTGATGATTTTAGCAAGTTCACTTGGATCTATTTGCTTAAGAAACGCTCTGAAGTTTATCAGGTCTTTCTTAACTTCCAACAGTTTGTGGAATGCAAGTTTGATAGAAATATAAAAACTATGCAAACTGACTGGGGTGGTGAATATGAAAAACTCAATAGCTTCTTCCAAAAAGTTGGAATTATTCATCATGTGTCCTGTCCCCATACTCATCAACAAAACGGTTCTGCTGAACGGAAACATCGTCACATAGTTGAAGTTGGCTTCTCCCTCCTTGGAAATGCATCCATGCATCTCAAATTCTGGGATGAAGCCTTCCTCACCGCTACATTCCTCATAAATCTGCTACCCAGCAAAGTCATTAAGTTTGACACTCCCGTAGAACGACTTATGCATACTAAACCCAACTATGAGTCCCTTCGTGTTTTTGGCTGTGCATGTTGGCCAAATCTAAAGGAGATATGCCCTAGAGGCAAATAGTAATTAGGTTTTTATTGTCATATCTCAATTAGTTTATAATAGTTTCATATTGTGCTATAACTGTGCCAAGTAGAAACATTGGTACATGTGTGGTATGAAACAACCAAGTCCCTAGTAGCCTCTATTCATACTAGCTCGTTGGTCATGAAGATGATCTGGGTTTCAAGATCATGGGCATTTATGCCGACTGACAACGGGATCATATCATTGGAGAATGATGTGATTGGACATTCCTCGAAGGATTGCAACATGATCAAGTCATATAGTTCATTGTTGCAACAGCTATACCTAGACTCCTTCTCCTTAGACCGTGAGCTCATATTACTCACTGTTTCCCTAGGCTGCTTAGACTGCATCAACCGCCATCTAGTAATACGATGGCCATAAAGATGTACGTTGGGTATTCCGAAGAAACAGTAGATGACATGTGACTACAAGACCGGGATTTGTTCACCCACATGACGGGTAAAGATACATATGGCCAGCTTGGTGAGATTACATCCATAAATGTTGCAACATGTGACTAGGTCACGGGGATGTAATATCACGGTAACAAGAAAATAGAACTTGTTGTGAATGAGATTGAACAAGGTATGGGATACGAATGGTCGGATCTCGAACAAGTTGTATCAAAAAACAAAAGGAAGAGGATGCTACATTTAGCGGTTCAAACGACATTGTCATCAGGAATGCATAAGGGTCACATGGACATCCTGGTCCCTCTATTGATCATTGATACAGATCATGTCTAGAGCATTCCCGAGCCGTGAGAGGATACACTTAAGGGTACGATGAGAGCGATCATTCGTAAGACGGAATCACAGTAGAGAAAGAGAGAAAGCCGGAATCGTTCCGCGGAGAGATCCGAAGTTGTTCGGAGAAAGAATAAAGGAAAAGACCGGAAAAGTGTTTTCGGATAAATGGGAATTTAAATATATATTTATTATATATTAATTATGAATTAATATATTCTAAATAATATTTAGATTAAGATTTATAAAGACAACTTTTATATTAGGCCAAATCTCGGAGGGAAAAGGCCTAGAATAAAAAGCTGCAGAAAGATAAATGGAAAAAGGAAAAGAAACAGCCCACGTGGGCGGACCACAGCCGCCGGGGCCGACTCGACCTAGCCCACGCGGGCGCCATGGAGCTGGGCCACCGGGGCGAGCCGGCCCACCCGGGCGGTGCGGGGCGCGCAGTCAACCGTCGGGCGCAGGATGCTGGGTCATGGGCGCGCCGCCCACTGCCACAAGGCTGGCGCTTAGCTGCTGCCACTGCTTGGGCATGGGCAGGTCGGCCCACCCGGCCGGCTGAGCCCCAGACTGCCTGCCCCTTTTCTTTTTATTTGTAATTTTCTGTTTTGGTTATTGGGCTAGTTTTTGGCCCATCCGGTCAGGACGAAAATACCTAGTATTTTCTTTTTATGATTAGTTCCACATGGCTAACCTAATGGGGAGGACACACCCCCTCCGCCTATATAAAGGGGTGTCCATGGGTGGGATTAAAAACACAATTTGAGAAGTCTTTTGGTTGACTTTCTCCCTCCCTCTCTCTATACCTTGTGACCATGGCCCCATGTCTAGGCTGTGTGATCAAGGCACACCTGCACTACGTCGTTGCGCTGCAGGGATTCCTAGCCGGATATCAACTTCCACACTCCCGGCGGGATCGGGGAGCCGGAGGTATCATCGTGCACCAGATGTGTACGAAGACACGAGGCGCAACACTTGGGGCGCTTAAATATCGTGAGCCGGAGCTGCTGCATGATGAAGATCAAGAAGGAGCAAGGGGTGACCTGCGAGGAGCTTCGTGACCTTGAGGTCGGCTACGAGTACGACTACTTCAACCACGTTCCCCGCGGAACATTAACCGCGTACGGTCTATAAGGGTATGTATTCTCTACGCTCCGACCGTTACTGCATTACTACATAGATAGATCCTAGGCAGTTCTGGGGTTCCCACGTAGGAAATATTTTGTTTTCTGCTGTGATCCCCAACAGTGGTACCAGAGCCAATCTATGCGTAGGAGTGTTGTACGATCAGTACGCACAAGTTTTGTGCGGGCATTGATCCCTTAGTTGTTACCCTCTAACGTGTACTTGTTTATATCGCAGTATTGTTTGATGAAGCGGCCCGGACCGACCTTACGCGTATTCGTACGCGAGACTGGTTCCACGCTCAACATACGGCTTGTACCATATAAGTGGCTAGCGGGTGTCTGTCACTCATTAAATAGTTGATATAGCATTTACAACGAAGGGCCCCGAAAGGAGTGTAGTAGAGACAACTGTCGGATCCATGTTGTGGTTGGAAAGTTCGTAGTTTAGAAATAGTTCTAGTGCGAAAGCCCTAACAACCACGTAAAACTTGCAATAGATAAAGTAGAGGCGTCTAACTTTATTTTGCAGGGGGCATGTAATTATGATATGGCATTGGTCGTTACGAAGGTAAAGTAGTTTACTTTTCCGTTACTAAGTAGTATAGTAATAGTCATCGTTCCAATGAACGACCTAGTGGAGGCGTCGTGGACTTGGCGTCAAACCAAGGGCAAGATGGAGATCATGCCAGAGCGCTCGATGGAGATCAAGGCACAAGAAAGACCATATCATATCACATTATACATATGATGTTGATACCAGTTTTTACGCATCTTATTGTGTGCTCGTATTTAGATACTCGACAGTAGCAAATAAGATAATCCCTATTTAATTCCAATGTTCCGTGTTCCCCTTGTGTGTGCACCACCAAGAAAGTTCTTCGGTATGAGGCGATCCATGGTACAGGCATGGGTGTCAGACATATCTACGTTCGCATACAGTGGGTGTAAGCCATGTTGTACAGCGAATACACACAAGTTAGATTTGGCGAGCCTAGCACGCCATAGAAGCGTGGCCTCGGAACACAAGAGATCGAAAGATTGAGCATGAGTCACATGGATGATGTGATTGGTATTGTTGAATGTCTACCTTTGATACTGCACTGATGGCCGTGACGATCGGGGGAGGTGCAGAGGATAGGGATCAAGCGATCACTAAAATCGTCCAGGGGATGACAATTTTAGTGGATACCAATTATAAATTGATCTCTTATTATAAACTTAGTCTAGATGTCTATTTGCAAATATCTTAGTAGATCTTAGCCTATCCCATTGAGGTCCTTTGCAATCATGGGAATATATTACTTAATATGGAACTTAGCTAAAGGGTCCAACTTCATAGATCAATACCCACGCTTGAGGGATATCCTCGTAAAAGGTGATCTTTTCTTCTTGATACAATAACCATTAGGAGATAATTCGATGACTCCAGAATGTTTGGAAAAACACTTAGCGATCTTGTGTTAGAGTTAAGAAATCTTAGAAGGGCTTGATTGCAAAAAGAGGTCATGGATGAAAAGGTATATGTAAGATATACAAATTATAAATGTGATTCTTGCAAAACTCATTGCAGTTTGCAAAGTATTTGATACTTGTCCTGTTTTGTGAAAACAGGATGATCTGCTTGAGAATTGCTGGTTTTGAGGCAATGTGA
This sequence comes from Avena insularis, assembly GCA_023614405.1. Taxonomy (NCBI): domain Eukaryota; kingdom Viridiplantae; phylum Streptophyta; class Magnoliopsida; order Poales; family Poaceae; genus Avena; species Avena insularis. The sequence continues at coordinate 316,430,616 of CM042692.1, read as the reverse complement.
CTTAATGATGGCAAGCAAAACAGTTGATGGACGACATCACCTCTTCCCTCAAAGTTTATCATTTGGATTAGTGAACTTGAATATAATTTGTAATCCTTGTTTGTGTGTCTTGCTTTTGGCGAGACGATTATTCATATGAACAAGTAACAAACCAGTTTGTACTATTCTTATGAACAATACCTTATGGTCACATTGCGATTATAAATAAGTTGTTTTCACCACTATGTTAATGAAAATAGTTTAAACATTTATAAGAATGCTAAAAGATATCCAAAGATTAATAATGAAAAGATACTACAGTTTAAGTCATTTTGGTTATTGCATGTTCTTTATGAAAGATCGGGGTCCTAGATGCTTAATCTAGAGACTTTGCAAAACCATGCCTCTTAGGCAGAATGACTAAAACTCCGCATTCTGGTAAAACGGTGATATGCAAAGAAATATTGAATCTTGTACATAGTGATGTATCATATTTTCAACAAGTAGTGGAAATCATTTATTGTGGACTTAAGTGAATAAGTGTATTTACTTAATGAAACATGAAGTTTGAAATGATTTGAATTGTTCAGATGAGTTCATAACTAAATGGGATATTGAATTAACTGAATTAACAAGTCTCTTCGATTCGATCGACATGACTAAGGTATTCAAGTTAAGTTTAGCATAAAAGGAACTTGTGAAAGATGTTTCACAAATTATGATAATTGGATGAATTCAAACCATGTTGAAATATCTAAACATCATAATTATTATGTATTGGATACATATGGTATAATATTATCTCTTATCAGGGTTATAGTTGTCGTTTAGTTAGAGATCAAAATAAGCAAACACTCATTTGAAATACAAAGGAACATCCAAAGATTCGTGGAAACAACACCATAAGTGTTATGGTAAGTTCAAGTTTCTGGAGATTTCGACAAGTCGAAGTCGTGGCGAATAAACAAGTCTTTGTAGAGCATTCTTAGGAAGCTATGAATGCATCGTCCACAAGGGGCAAACCTGCTGTTGTCCTAAGTTGACGTATCTTGATGAACATACAGGTGGAAGAAAGTAAAATATCAAAACAAGATATTTGACCTTACCTCCGAATTGTTGAGTGGCGTAGCGGAATTCGTTTCGTGAAACCAAACTCTACAAATAGAGGAGAAACTAATGATAATGATCATAAAGTTTCAGTGAATACTTTTACTAAAGTAAGTAGGATTCAACTATATATTCTACAAGTTGGTGGAATTATATTGTTGATTCACTTGTCATGTTTTGAACAAGACATACCTACGAAATACAAAGAAGGGTGATGGACCTAAGTACGAGAAATGAATGGTCATTGAAATCTCGTTAGTGGAATTCTCGATTTGATGGTGATCAAAGAATTTTGGAATCTCCAAGATTATTGAGAGGACCTAGATTTGAGTGGGAGCAAATCAGCTTGGCTAATTCATAATATGTAGCTGACATATTTTGACTGGGAGCTAAGTGAAATCCCTGGATCTCAAACATGAATGTCATATTTGAGTGGGAGCATGAAATCATTCTGGGATATGTGGACGACATATATGAATGATATGATTGGTGTTAATAATATTTAAGTTAGATAAATAAGGATGAAGTTAAAGTTATTAAACAATAAGATCTATCGAGATAGATTGGTGAGTTTAATAAACACTGAATGTTGAATGCTTCCTAGACTTGATTCTGAAAGAAGTTCAGAATGTCCTAAGCAAGATTCTGAAGTAGCTCAGAATGGAACAAAGTAGGAAAGTAGTTCTTACTATATGAAGCATTGAGTTAGTATTGCAACTATGGTTGAAAGAAAGAGATGTGTTGCATCTCCTATGCCTCAGTCATAGGTTCTTCCATATAACCACGTTGTATACTCGACATAAAGTGACCCGAAGTTCTGGTTGGTAGGATAAAGTCTTAACTGTAATAACATGTCTTTAAGTGATTCCTGAGTTGATCACTGAACCAGAATTAAGTTTGTACTTAAGTAGCAAGAAGCAATGTAAGTAGCATAGTTGCATTTCATGCACTAGGATCTACATAGATATAGAAGTATAAAAGCTACATCTGATGTGATGTATAATGTTATGGCGGGGCTAGTTCGCTTTTAACATAGAATGATGTATCCCAGGACCTAGTGCCCATGAGAAAGCCCTCGAGGTTGATCTAAAGTGGCTGTAAGCTCCTAAAATCCGGCCTCGTTCTGCTGCCATGACTATAGTATATACACAAAGGATAGCAAAGCGTGTTTCGAAGTTTAGATGACAACGGTGAAAACGCCCGTCATCATAAACACTAGAAACAAAGTCTCACTTTGTCGCCAAACAAATACTTCGACCCATTATACGATAATGGTGTGAATGTCAAAATTAGGAAGACATTAACAATTTGCAAAAGACATAATGATCTGGTAAAACAGAACATGCACATGACGTTTCCCATGAGTATGCATGATCTGTAAACGCATATGGAATATGGTTTATATGAGTAAAACGCGAGCTAGGTTATTTGTACCCTAGTGCAAGTGGGAGACTGAAGGAGATATGCCCTAGAGGCAAATAATAAATAGGTTTTTATTGTCATATCTCAATTAGTTTATAATAGTTTCATATTGTGCTATAACTGTGCCAAGTAGAAACATTGGTACAAGTGTGGTATGAAACAACCAAATCCCTAGTAGCCTCTATTCATACTAGCTCGTCGGTCACGAAGATGATCTAGGTTTAAAGATCATGGGCATTTATGCCGACTGACAACAGGATCATATCATTGGAGAATGATGTGATTGGACATTCCTCGAAGGATTGCAGCACGATCAAGTCATATAGTTCATTGTTGCAACAGCTATACCTAGACTCCTTCTCCTTAGACCGTGAGCTCATATTATTCACTGTTTCCCTTGGCTGCTTAGACTGCATCAACCGTCATCTGGTAATATGGTGTACGTTGGGTATTTCGAAGGAACAGTAGATGACATGTGACTGCAAGACCGGGATTTGTTCACCCACATGACGGGTAAAGATACATACGGCTGGCTTGGTGAGATTACATCAATAAATGTTGCAACATGTGACTAGGTCACGGGGATGTAATATCACGGTAAGAAGAAAACAAAACTTGTTGTGAACGAGATTGAACAAGGTATGGGATACCAATGATCGGATCTCGGACAAGTTGTATCGAGAAGTAAAAGGAAGATGGTGCTACATTTAGCGGTTCAAACGACATTGTCATCAGGAATGCATAGGGGTCACATGGACATCCCTAGTCCCTCTGTTGATCATTGATACAGATCATGTCTAGAGCATTCCCGATCCGTGAGAGGATACACTTAATGGTACGATGAGAGTGATCATTCGTAAGACGGAATCACAGTAGAGAAAGAGAGAAAGCCGGAATCGTTCCGCGGAGAGATCCGAAGTTGTTCGGAGAAAGAATAAAGGAAAAGACCGGAAAAGTGTTTTCGGATAAATGGGAATTTAAATATATATTTATTATATGTTAATTATGAATTAATATATTCTAAATAATATTTAGATTAAGATTTATAAAGGCAACTTTTATATTAGGCCAAATCCCGGAGGGAAAAGGCATAGAATAAAAAGCTGTAGAAAAATAAATGGAAAAAGGAAAAGAAACAACCCACGTGGGCGGTTTTTATTAACTTCACGACGGGGACTCCTTGCCAGACTGACTCGACCTGGCCCTGGCCGGGCGCCAGGCTGCCGCTCACCCGTGGCCTCACAGGCGCATGGCGTGTAAGCGCTGTCAGCCGGGCTGGCCTTCAGTTCTTAGTCACGCCACCATAGGTCAGGCAGGTCATTACCACCCGGCCAGTGAGCCCCATTCTCGCCCATTTTCTTTTTATTTGTTATTTTCTGTTTTGGTTATTGGGCTAGTTTTTGGCCCAGCCGGCCATGACGAAAATACCTGGTATTTTCTTTTTATGATTAGTCCCACATGGCTAACCTAATGGGGAGGGCACACCCCCTCCGCCTATATAAAGAGGTGCCCATGGGTGGGATTAAGAACACAATTTGAGAAGTCCTTTGGTTTACTTTCTCCCTCCCTCTCTCTATACCTTGTGACCATGGCTCCAAATGCATTGTCTCAGCTTGCTGGTGATCAAGGCACACTTGCGATCGCCGTTCCTGCACGCTAAATAGGATTCCTAGCCGGATATCAACTTCCGCACTCCCGGCGGGACCGGGGAGCCGGCGGTCTCATCGTGCACCCAATGTGTATGAAGACACGAGGTGCAACACTGGGGGCGCTTAAATGTCGTGAGCCGGAGTTGCTGCACGATGAAGATCAAGAAGGGTATGTGTTCTCTATGCTCCGGCCGTTACTGCATTACTACATAGATAGATCCTAGGCAGTTCTGGGGTTCCCACGTAGGAAATTTTTTGTTTTCTGCTGCGATCCCCAACAAAATCTTTGGCCCTACAACAAACGCAAACTAGCTTTTCGATCCACCAGATGTGTGTTTCTTGGATATAGTCCTCTTCATAAAGGGGTGAAATGTCTTGATGTTTCCACTGGCCGTGTTTATGTCTCATGTGATGTTGTTTTTGATGAGCATGTTTTTCCTTTTGCCGACCTTCATCCCAATACAGGTCGTCTACGTCATGACATTCTTCTACTTCCACATGATACACCCTCTGATTTATCTACTATTAGGGATGCACAAATTAATGACCACATGCCTTTGCCTATTATACCAATTGTGACTAACCATGACCAGGAAACAACAATAGCTGCTCCAGCTACAATGGACTCTGAGTATACTGCTGAAAATTCCATGGAAAATGATGATGACATGGAGCCAACCGAGGAATCAGTTGACTCCTGTACGTTGCCGCTACATGACAACATGAGCATGCCATCCACCTTGGATCATGCGCCCTCGGGATCCCGCGCTGCAGATACGGCGCCGTCTTCTCCTGCGCCGAACACCACGCCGACACCGCCTGCTCTCCGCCGCCTCAGGTGGACTCCCGCGCCAGCCTCGCCCAGCTCCGCATGCCCACCAGACTGCGTGACTTCGGGGGCTGGCTGACAACGACCTGCCCCCGGTCCCGCCAGAATCTGCCACAGGTTTCGTGCCCTCTACATCACCTGATGGATCACCTGTGGCACCGGCAACTGTTGCACATCCTGTGTCTACTGTTCGCACTCGTCTCCACAAGGTATTCGTCAACAAAAGATTCGTACTTATGGTACTATACGCTATCGTCTTCTTACGTCTACAGGTGAACCGTGTACTCTTTCCGAGGCTCTTGATCATCCTCAATGGAGAAGTGCTATGGAAGAAGAATACAAGGCACTCCAACACAACCAAACATGGCATCTTGTTCCTCCTAGTTCCAACAAGAATTTGATTGACTGCAAATGGGTCTATCATATCAAGAAGCGAGCTAATGGTACAATTGACAGGTTCAAGGCTTGTCTTGTTGCAAAAGGATTCAAGCAAAGTTATGGTATTGATTATGAGGATACTTTCAGTCAAGTTGTTAAAGCTGCTACTATTAGAACTGTCCTAGCAGTTTCTGTATCTCGAGGTTGGAGTCTTCGGCAGCTAGATGCTAAGAACGCATTTTTACATGGTGTTCTGGAGGAGGAAGTTTACACGCGCAAACCCCCAGGTTTTGAGGATCCTGATGCTCCACATCATTTTTGCAAACTTGACAAAGTTTTATATGGTCTCAAGCAAGCTCCCTGTGCTTGGTTCTCTCGTCTTAGTTCCAAGCTTCATCTGATATGGGGTGGCCCGATCTTCTCAGTAAGCTGATGGCAATGATAATGGTGGATGATAGATAACTAGCGTGTAGCTATGAACTCTCCCGCTCGATCCCTGATGCCAATGAAGCAGCTCTCGAACCTTGTAGGATATTCACAACACCACGCTCTTGCGCACGCAGCTGTGACCACGAACGGTGGTATGCAATCTACTAATTCCCACTGGAACAACAGATCACACTCAATTATAGTTGGTAGATTCGAACACAGGGTAATTCCAGAGGTTCTATGAAAGAAACAACTCCAAAATATTTTAACGTGGTCTAAACCCTAACTAGAGGTCGTCCCATAGCTTATAAGGGCGGCTAGGGCGACCAGAAACCGAAACTAAACGCAAACGACTCAAACTGATACAAACCGACTCGGACCAGCTTCGGTCAGCGGGCGGACACTCCGGTCGAAATCGTCCGGACAGTCCGGTTAGGCCGGACACTCCGGGTGAAGTGTGCCGGACAGTCCGGTCTGGCCGGAAACTCTGAAGTTTCCGGGTGGTGTCTGGGTAGTATCCGAACTGGCATACTGAATGTCCACGCCAGTTTGCCTCTCGACCAGGCCGAACAGTCCGGGTGGATCTGGCCGGACACTCTGGTCGTGGCAGATCTTTTTGCCTTCGTCTTGATGATCTTCTCTTGCGCCTTCCTCCGCCTCCTCCTCGCGCATCCTTGGGCTATCATCATGTTGGGATTCTCTTGTAGCCCTTCTCCTCCTCGCGCCATGCTTGTTTCTCCAACGAACCTGATCATACATAAATGCATAGACTTAGGCAGTATAAAGTTCTCATTAATCAAAGTACCAGATTCGTTTAGGAGTAAATTCACCTGTTGTTCCAGTAGCTTAGCACGAGCTCTTATAACAGGTCCAATTCTAATCTCATTGGACTGATCCTTTCTTGCAACAGTTGTAGCATCTTCAGTAGTCATTGGGGTAGGTGTAATTGTAGGGATGTCCTCATCATTTTTCCCCTTGAAAAGGCATCGACCTCGACGCTCCAAGGTCTTCTCCAGCATATGGTGACAAATCAGCAACGTTGAAGCTATTGCTAACTCCACCAAACTCCTCAATAGGTATATCAACCAAGTAGGCGTTATCATTAATCTTGGCTAACACCTTGTAAGGACCAGCACCACGTGGCTTCAATTTTGACTTTCGAAGTAGTGGAAATCTATCCTTGCGTAGATGCACCCAAACCATATCTCCAGGCTTGAACAACACTTCTTTCCTTGCTTGATTCCTTGCAGCAGCAATGTTCTTGCCTTTCTTCTCAATAGCCTCTCGAGTCTTCTCATGTATTTTCTTCACATAATCAGCACGTTTTGATGCCTCCATATCAACTCTCTCATGTGATGGCAGAGGCAACATATCAAGTGGCGTCAATGGCTTGAAACCATACACCACCTCAAAAGGACAAAGGTGAGTAGTTGAATGCACAACCCTGTTGTAAGCAAACTCAACATGTGGCAAACACGCTTCCCACTCCCGCAGATTCTTTTTAATCATGGTCCTTAGCAGCTGTGACAATGTTCGATTCACCACCTCCATTTGACCATCTGTTTGGGGATGACATGTAGTACTGAACAGCAACTTCGTTCCTAGCTTTCCCCATAAGGTCTTCCAAAAGTAGCTCATGAACTTCACATCACGGTCAGAAACAATCGTCTTTGGTACTCCATGTAATCTCACGATGTCCCTGAAAAACAGGTTAGCAACATGCGACGCATCGTCGCTTTTGTGGCAGGCAATAAAATGAGCCATCTTAGAGAACCTATCCACTACCACAAATATAGAATCATGACCTCTCTGAGTTTTAGGTAGACCTAGCACAAAATCCATACTATTGTCTTCCCATGGAGTAGTCCGTGCTTAGAGAGGTGTATATAAACCGTGAGGCTTCAACTTAGATTTCGACTTGTGGCATGTAATACATCGGCTCACAAATCTGTACACATCACGCCTCATCTTGGGCCAAAAAAAGTGATCAGCAAGCATGAGCAACGTCTTCTCACGCCCAAAGTGACCCATCAAACCACCAGCATGTGATTCCTGCACTAAGAACAAACACAACGACGATTCTGGAATACATAGTTTTTTAGCTCGAAACAAATACCCATCATGTATATGATACTTATTCCATGCGTTTCTAAGAGCACACAAACGATATGGTTCAGCAAAATCATGGTCAGTTGCATAAAGTGCACAAATAGCTTCTAATCATTGGTTAATAGCATGTTCTTCCTAGATAGAGCATCAGCAACAACGTTCTCTTTTCCCTTCTTATAGTTAATGATGTAAGGAAAAGACTCAATGAATTCAACCCATTTAGCTAATCTTCTATGCAAGTTTGATTGAGCTTTCAAGTATTTCAATGCTTCATGATCAGAATGTATGATGAATTCTTTTGGCCACAAATAATGTTGCCAAAGCTCAAGTACTCTAACAAGTGCATACAATTCTTTATCATAGATAGAATAATTCAAACGAGCACCAGTCAAATTCTTAGAAAAATAAGCTATAGGCCGACCCTCTTGCATCAAAACGCCACCTATGCCTATACCACTAGCATCACATTCAACTTCAAATTGCTTCGAAAAATCAGGTAATGCAAGTAATGGTGCAGAAGTAAGCAAACGTTTCAATGTATCAAATGCAATGTCTTGAGCCGTGCCCCATACAAAAGGAACACCTTTCTTTGTCAAATCATTTAATGGTGCAACAATGGTGCTAAATTTTTTCACAAAGCGCCTATAGAAACTAGCGAGACCATGGAAACTACGCACTTGACTAACATTCATTGGAGTAGGCCAATTCTGAATTGATTCAATTTTAGATTGATCTACCTCTACTCCATGTTTAGAAACAACAAATCCTAAAAATATGACCTTATCTTTTGCAAATGTACACTTCTCAAGATTAGCATACAGTTTATTATCACGTAACACTTGCAAAACTTGTCTAATATGAGTGCAATGTTCAGATTCGGTGTGGCTGTATATGAGTATATCATCAAAGTAAACAACCACGAAACGAACAATAAACTCTCTCAAAACATGATTCATCAAACGCATGAAAGTACTAGGTGCATTAGTAAGACCAAACGGCATAACTAACCACTCATACAAACCGAATTTAGTTTTGAAAGCAGTTTTCCATTCATCCCCTTCTTTCATCCTAATTTGATGATAACCACTATGCAAGTCAATTTTAGAGAAAACAGCAGCACCACTCAATTCATCTAGCATATCCTCTAAGCGTGGAATAGGATGACGATATCGAATAGTGATGTTATTAATCGCTCTACAATCAACACACATGCGCCATGTACCATCTTTCTTAGGAACTAAAATAACAGGAACAACACAAGAGCTAAGAGAGACATGAATGTACCCTTTATCCAGCAATGCTTGTACTTGCTTCTGAATTTCCTTAGTTTCTTCGGGATTAGTTCTGTAAGGTGCACGGTTGGGAAGTGTGGCGCCAGGAATCAGGTCCACTTGATGTTCTATACCACGCAACGGGGGCAAACCTGCGGGTACATCTTCTGGAAACACATCCCCAAAATCCTGCAAAACAAAAGAGACACCAAGAGAAATAGGGGTCATGTCGTTAGAAACCAATACCTCGCTCTTATACATGAGCACAAGTGGCATGGTTGTAGGATCCTCACGAAACTCTCTCATATCCTCCTTGGTGGCTAGTATCAATAAACCAGGCACTCTCTAACTTTTCGTGTTATCACTCAATTTAGGCTCAATTACATTAGGAACAATTTGTTACACGTCTCGCCAGTGGTAGTATCTTCCTTCAAGTTCACCTCTATCTTCTGGCGAGAATCATTCACAATTTCTTGTGGTGTCATTGGCTGCATAGTAATCTTCTTTCCTTTGAATTCCAAGTGATATGTATTGGCTCGGCCATTGTGTTGCACATGGCGATCATAGAGCCAAGGACGACCCAATAGTAGGTGACAAACAGTCATAGGAACCACATCAAAATCAATAGAATCTTTGTATGGCCCTATTTGAAAATTCACACGTACCATATGATTTACCTTCATCTCACCATTGTTGCTCAACCATTGTATGTAGTATGGCTTGGGATGAGGTTAGTATGTCAAATTCAGTTTGGCACATAGTTCCTTATTTGCAAGATTTCTGCAGCTACCTCCATCAATAATTACCTTGCAAGCTTTGTTTGGTCCAACTAGAGCTTTTGTTTGGAACAAGTTGCAACGCTGGGATTCCTCAACCGGTTGCACACTAAGTACACGTGAAGATATGACAATAGTGGGTGCACACTTAGCATATGCATCAACACCATCCTCGCCGTCATCAATATCATCATCAGAAGCTTCATCTCCACTTTCTACTTCACCTTGTTCATTAACAAACATAACCTTGCTGTTTGGACAATCTTTCTTGTAGTGACGTCTACCTCCACTAGTATGGCACACTACATCACGAGTACGTGCAGTAGACATATTGGAACCCGAGCTAGCAGCAGGAGCAGCGGGTTTCTGAGCATTAGAACCAAACGAAGGTGTACTTGCTGGTTTGGCCGATGGTGTAAACGGAACAGCAACTGGTGGCGTGACTGTAGGAGGTATAGACCTGGCTGAAAATCTGCTAGAGGACGGAAAACGAGCACGTGACTTCGCCTCTTCTGCCAACTAGGATTCGGCCTCTCTAGCATGATGCAACAACTCATTCATGGTCTCATACTTGTGATGATGAACAATGCTCTTGATTGGTAACTTCAGATTGTTTAGGAATCGCTGCATGGTCATCTCAATGGACTCACGAACTCGAGCACGCTGCATAAGCATCTCCATCTCCATGTAGTACTCATCAACTGTCACGATGCCTTGCTTCAATTGCGTCAATTTATCAAAAACTGATCGCAAGTAGTTGGTTGGTATGAAACGTGCCTTCATGATTTGCTTCATCTCGCGCCAATCCATCACAGGAAGTTCATTGTTCTCCCTCCTATGTTGCACAAGAGCATCCTACCAACGCAAAGCATAACCATCAAATTCAGATGCTGCAAGCTTGACCTTCTTATCTTCTGGATAGTCAAATAAGCGCCAGAGTTTCTCAATCTTCAATTCCCAGGTGAGGTAGTCTTCAGGATCAATGGAACCATCAAACTTAGGAATCGAGAATTTTGGCTTGCCCAAACCGTCATCGGCAGCTTGGTTGGGCACACGTGGACCACGCCCAAGATGGGCAAACCCACGACCATGAGCAGGTGCATGGACAGGGGGAATAGCACGTCCCCTGCCAACATGTGGAGCAGCATCAACAACGCTACCCTCATCGAAATCATCAAAGGCTTCATCATGTTGAGGATCTTCCCTTCTATGCAAGGCGGCTGTCAAACCCTCAATGGACTGCTGCAAAGTGGTGACATTGACATTGAGCGTAGCCACTTGCGTTTGGATAGTATCAACTGTCCCAACATGCTGATCCAATCTCATATTCATATCTTGGAGATTCTTGTCAATGACATTTGTCGTGTTAGTAAACACACGTGTCAAGTGGGATTTCAAAGCCTCATATTCATGCCAGTTAACAAGCTCCTCATCCTTCTTTTTCTGCAACACAACATCATTATCACTAGTAGACATGATTAGTAGGTTAGTGCAAAAATCAGAATCTGTATGGTGGAAACTCTCACAACTCACTCACAACTAATAAGAAAGGAAATCTTACCATTCCAAAGTGAATAGAGATGCTCTACCAAACGAAATCAAAGACTAATGCACTTGATGTGATGAAGTGAATATCAAAGGTATAGAGAACGATCGCAGGGCACACAGGTTATTTAAGGTGGATCTATAGGTGTGGTATCCTATCTACACCGCAAACAAGTCCTAGTGTTGATCGTACAAAAACCCAAGAAACACACACGGTGGAGATAAACATGGCAAAGCAATTTATGAACAGGAATATTGCAATGCACAAGAGAGACGCTAGTAATAGCTCAAATAGAACAGGCACAAGATTGCTCAATCTACTAGTGCTATACACAGCAAGGCCTCCCAAATTGCACACTTCTATATCTCTTTTTTTGTCAGGCTTGTAGCTCTTTTCTCTCTCTTTTTTTATACTGATTCTCTTTTCTTTTCTCTTTTTTTTGTGATTTTTCAACTATATTACTCAATGCAAACGAGCACAACAACTTATAACAGAACTGGGCCTAATAGTCCGGTTGATATTCGTCGGAGACTCCGGTTGGGCCGGATAGTTCGGTGTGATTCGGCTGGATAGTCCTGTTTTGCCAGTCGAAAATTTCTGCACTGCAAACCCTAATAAGCAGCCTGTCGGAGCAAAACAACTAGTCTCGTGGGTACGTTCCTAGGCACAGATGCTGTAGATAGGCTGTGTCTATGGTATGCAAACAAAGGTACGCTATGTGGACTCGGAAAAACGATAAATACTTGCGGAAACGGTAATGGTGGGAACAACGGAAAACAAGATGAAATCTTAAACCTAGACACAAACGGAAACTAGACTCCTACGAGGAAAACCTGCAGATCGGATCTATGAGAAGATACAATCAACAACTAAAACTCGAAAACGATGCAATCCAGTCTATGGCAAATCTTTTTGTAAGGCTTTTTCTGTATAGGACAAAAACTCTCTCTAATCTATGGATGGATTTGTGGATGCTTACCGACGCAACACTGGAAATCTGATACCAAGATGATATGGGGTGGCCCGATCTTCTCAGTAAGCGGATGGCAATGATAATGGTGGATGATAGATAACTAGCCTGTAGCTATGAACTCTCCCGCTCGATCCCTGATGCCAATGCAGCAGCTCTCGAACCTTGTAGGATATTCATAACACCACGCTCTTGCGCACGCATCTGTGACCACGAACGGTAGTATGCAATGTACTAATTCCCACTGGAACAACAGATCACAGTCAATTATAGTTGGTAGATTCGAACACAAGGTAATTCCAGAGGTTCTATGAAAGAAACAACTCCAAAATATTTTAACGTGGTCTAAACCCTAACTAGAGGTCGTCCCGTAGCTTATAAGGGCGGCTGGGGCAACCAGAAATCGAAACTAAACGCAAATGACTCAAACTGATACAAACCGACTCGGACCAGAGTTGGTCGGCGGGCGGACACTCCGGTCGAAATCGTCCGGACGGTCCGGTCAGGCCGGACACTCCGGGTGAAGTGTGCCGGACAGTCCGGTCTGGCCGGAAACTCTGAAGTTTCTGGGTGGTGTCCGGGTAGTATCCGAACTGGCATACTGAATGTCCACGCCAGTTTGCCTCTCGATCAGGCCGGACAGTCCGGGTGGATCTGGCCGGACACTCCGGTCGTGGCAGATCTTTTTGCCTTCGTCTTGATGATCTTCTCTTGCGCCTTCCTCCCGCTCCTCCCTCGCGCATCCTTGGGCGATCATCATGTTGGGCTTCTCTTGTAGCCCTTCTCCTCCTCGCGCCATGCTTGTTTCTCCAACGAACCTGATCATACATAAATGCATAGACTTAGGCAGTATAAAGTTCTCATCAATCAAAGTACCAGATTTGTTTAGGAGTAAATTCACCTCTTGTTCTAGTAGCTTAGCACGAGCTCTTGTAATAGGTCCAATTCTAGTCTTATTGGACTGATCCTTTCTTGCAACAGTTGTAGCATCTTCAGTAGTCATTGGGGTAGGTGTAATTGTAGGGATGTCCTCATCATCATGCACTTGGGTTTATTTCCTCACAAGCTGACACATCTCTGTTTCTTTATCACAAGACAGGTGTCACTATGTATGTTCTCATTTATGTTGATGATATCATTGTTACAAGCTCTTCAGATCAGGCTATTTCAGCATTACTCAAGGATCTCAATGTTCCCTTTGCCATTAAGGATCTTGATGATTTGCACTTCTTTCTAGGTATTGAGGTTAAGAAAATTCCCGATGGTATTGTTCTCACTCAAGAAAAATATGCCTCTGATCTCCTTGCCAAAGTCGGCATGACTGGATGCAAGGCCACGCCTACACCCCTGTCGTCGGTGGACAAGATGTCTCTGACTGAGGGGGAGCTACTTCGCACAGAAGACATCACACGGTATCGCAGTATTGTGGGGGCTCTTTAATACCTCACCCTGACTCGGCCTGATCTATCATTTTCAGTAAACAAGGTTTGCTAGTATCTCCATGCCCCTACAACCGCTCATTGGACTGCAGTCAAACGCATCTTACGCTATGTCTGAGATACTATTAATCTTGGTATTACCTTTCAGAAATCCACTTCCACCCTGTTAAGTGCCTTTTCAGATGCAGATTGGGCTGGCTGTTTAGATGATAGACGTTCTACAGGAGGCTTTGCGATATTTGTTGGACCAAACTTGGTCTCATGGAGTTCTCGCAAGCAGCCCACAGTTTCTCGATCCAGTATTGAAGCTGAATACAAGGCTCTTGCTAATGCTACGACTGGACTTATTTGGATTGAAGCCCTTCTCAAAGAACTTGGTGTTAAACTACAGGAAAGACTATGTCTATGGTGTGACAACCTAGGTGCTACCTATTTATCTGCAAATCCAGTTTTTCATGCTCGCACAAAACACATTGAGATTGACTTTCATTTTGTACGTGAAAGAGTGGCTAGCAAACAACTTGAGATCAAGTTCATATCTAGTAAAGATCAAATAGCTGATGGATTTACCAAAACTCTTCCAGTTGTAAATCTTCAAGAGTTTAGGCATAATCTAAATCTTCAAAGAAGTTTAGATTAAGGGGGCTGTTAGACAAAGCTTATATACGTATGGATATGGTGTAGTACACCATTTCTGTATACGTATATCTCTATGTACATGCCACGGTAGAGACTGTTTCTACCCTATATAAACACGTAACACGAAACCCCAAAGGGTTATCGTTTCCGCCACATCAATATGCGTGCGCCTGATCCAGGCTGGACTGGGAGCGGGAGGAGGCCGAGGGTGTCCGTCGCCTGTAGCTGCAGGCCAAGCGGCAGGCCGTGCGCCGAGAGCAGCTCATCGTCCTCGACAAAGACGAGGTCAGGCCTTCATTGCAGCAATGGCGATGCCAGCCATGGCAGCTCCCGACCGCCGCATCCGCTGAGCGATGACGATGAAGACGGCGACTACACCGTGTTTTAACGCAGCCTCACCATGTGAACGGCTGGCGCTTCGCCATCTTCTTGGCCTTTTACCTTTTTTATATGTTTTTTAGTCTACTACAAGTCGAATTCGGGTATATATCTGAACTTAATATAATATGTACGAACTCGTCTATAATCTAATGAAATCGGCTAAGTTAGTACCAAGTTTACCGTGTTTTGTTGAATTTTGGACGAATTTTCAAATTTCCGCGAACTAGCCCTGAGAACACGAGTAGGGATTCAACTGTTTCCAGGCCGAAGGATACAAGAATCTGGCGAAATTTCTATCTGGATTTCGGCGTGGAAACACCCGACGAACTACGAGTGGAGGTGCTCTAAGCGTCCCGGCTAGGAATTCGGGAACATTGATATCACATCATTTTGCTACAACCTTCTTCTCCCACGACTGGTGACTGATATGGCAAAGTTAAGGCCTTTCACAATAGAGGGTCTCTTAGCACGTTTTCATAGGAGCACTTAAAACTTAAAAAACAACTATGACAATGGACTGTTTCTCTAGAATCATTAAATGCAACCCTTCTAAGAAACACCAACTAAGAAATACTCCATTGTCATAGTTGTTTCTTAAGTTTTAAGTGCTCCTATGAAAACATGCTAAGAGACCCTCCATTGTGAAAGGCCTAAGTAGTATCCCGCCGGGAACTCGGGAAAGTTAAAAACAACGAAATCACGTCAGTATTCCCTTTCCTCGTCTCCCTACACAACCTCTGACTGGAGGGACTGGACTGGATAGGTGGAGTTCCATCGGGATCCGAGGTCAATGGCCATGAGCCAAGCTCTCGGGGGCTGTGCGGCGGTACAGTAGCATATTTTTATCTTCCAACTGATGAATCAGAGTATAGTCGAAAGGGAAGACCGGCGACAAAGCTCGGATCCAAGTGCTGGAGGCAGCATCAGTGCGTCCCCCGATCCGGTGTCTCCTCTCTCTGAGACTCTAAGGAGTACACCACACATGCTTCACTAGGCACTCACACCGTAGCTCCCGCGTGCAGCTGCTCGCGCCCCACTTCGCGCGTGCGCGGACGCCGACGCGGGGAAAGAGCCCGAACGGCTGCTGGGAGCTAGCTGCTATATATGGGTTTCCTCTTTTCCGTCTTTGGTTCTCTGCCGCTAGCTGCGACGAATCATGATGGGGGTGGACACGCGCGTGAAGCACGCACGTACGGCGCCAACACTACACACGCGTGCACGGCTATCTTTACCTGCAAAATTACCACTACTAGTGGTGATAAGTACAGTAGCTACGACTGAATTAAGCGGCAAGTGGTGTCTGCGCCTGTGTGTCGGCTGCCGCCGCTGCTGCAATGCTAGCTAGGGCTTCAATTCTTGGTTGCTGCAGCCTCATCATCACCCTTCATTCACAAGCCGCAACCAAGCCCCCGCGCTAACCGTCATCCATCCGTGCTCATCCATAATCGAGCGAGAGCGAGATCGAGAGATCGGCTCTTCTGGATACGGTCTGCGCTCTGCATGTAGCCTGCACACCCACAAAAGGTCACGGATGGCCAGTGGGGGTGCGTCAAGCTGGGCCACACGAGTCGGCCACCATTCATGGCTAATCGACCATAGACCCTGTGTCTAATTCCAGTGTACTGATACTAGCGGTGTAAAAGTGGAGATGAGTCGCACCGCAATCATTGGTAACAAGGTAACTTATAGACAGCTTTCACTGCGCCCAAGCACTGCCTCGGTGCCAGCCGGTCTTTGTGCCTGCCTCCAGGATTAATGAACAATGCAAGCATGCATGCTGTCTGTGATCCTTAATTTACAACATTTTCATTTCTCGATGCCTGTATGTACGTGGCCCGTCGCAAGAAATGCTTCACGTCGTCACGGAATCTACTACTCCCAGCAGTAAGAAATGCTGCGAGTACGAGTAGTAAGAAATGCATCACGTATACTATCTGCCAGTAACCTAACGATCGTCACAACACTTTTGCTTCAGTGCTCCCCCTCCTTTTCAAACTTTGACAACAAAAACTCGATACTGACTCATTTTGAAGACTGTACGAACCAAACCGAAACCCGTATGGTCCTCTTAGACGTATACTCATCGTACACATATACTCACGTGTCTGCCGGAGATGAAAATTGGAAGGTATATATCAGCAACAACAAAAATTCGAAATGTGGCATACAAAGACGTAGATCGCTATAACGGGAGGTAGGATCAGCCGATGAGAATGTGGAGTATACCAGCTCGATCGAGTACACTTATACGGAGGTATACATAGTCTAGAAATGGGTTTTGATGGGTCAAAACAAAACTAGCCCATGCAAACTTAAGTTTCGGGGGGGAGGGGGACACGGAAGCACACCTCTCGTTAGAAAAGGTCATGATTCTAGTTCGACTTTAGAGCCTTAGTTAGCTGCTAACACCCAGCAGGAGTCACTAGTCGTGATCCTTTTATGGATTGGTCAACAATTCTCTCTCATTTTTCTCTAGTGGTTGCTCAACATTCTCGGTCCCGAGCCTTGTTAAGGATAACTCTGATATTTCAGAGAAAGACAGAGTGGAATGGAATAGTGGACTATGCATGTGGCGGATTGTTTTGAACCGGCACTTAGAAAATTAGTTAATTCAAACAAAATTTGTTTTCTTGGTTTAGAAGCATCCGAGCCTTAGCCCTTAGGCAATCTCCAACGACCGCCGCAAAACGGACAGCCATTTTGACTGTTTTGATCCGTTTGCGGGTCGAGGAGAACAGAACCTGGATCGTTGTCCGTCTAGGCCTGGCCGGTGCCCCCAACGGTGCATCCCATTTCTCCGGCCCTTTTTTTCCCGTAAAAACTAGATGAATGGTTGTATACATACACACATTCATATAACCAAAACAATTCTGAAATTTAAATTAAAATAGATAGTTCACAATAAATAGAAGTTCATGTTTCAAACCAAGTTTACACAATTAAATTACATGAATTAAAATTAAATAAAAGGAGACACAAGCTAGTTATTCGTCTCCATGGTCAGTTGGTTTCCCACAAATTCCATATATGGTCAACTAAATCATTCCGGAGGTTGTTGTGAGTTGCCCAATCTCGAATCTCATAATGCACCTGCAAGAATTCTGCAAAACTAGGTGACAGACCTGAAGCGGGTTCAACCAATTCTCCCTAAAATTCCCAGCCTTGGTCATAGATGCGTTCGTCACACTCATCTTCGACGATCATGTTGTGCATGATCACACAAGTCGTCATCATTTTCCAATTATGTCTTTCCTCCAAGTTCCAGCAGGGTGCCGCACTATAGCCCACCGAGATTGAAGCACACCAAAGGCTCGCTCCACATCCTTTCTAGCGGTCTCCCGTTTCTTGACAAACCTCTTGTGCTTCTCTTTGGTGGGTCTGCGAATGGTCCTCACAAAGGTATACTAAGTAGGATAGATAGCATCTTCTAGGTAATATGCCTTGTTGTAGGTCTGGCCTCGCACCTGAAAGTTCACATGGGGAGCGGTGCCTTCTGCAAATATAGAAAACACATTGGACCTCTAAATAACAAGATGTCATTGTGGGAACCAACCATGCCAAAGAATGAGTGTTAAATCCAAAGATCATGAGATGCAACAGCCTCAAGTATGACCGTGAACCCCCTAGATTGTCTTTTATATTGCCCCTTCCAGGCAAAAGGACAGTTCTTAACCTCCCAGTGCATGCAATCTATGCTTCCAATCATTCCTGGAAACCCTCTGATTTCGTTGAAATTCAAAGCCGGCGAGTGTCATCAACATTGGGTGCCCTCAAGAATTCTTCAACAAAAACCTCCACCACAACTTTGCAGAACTTGTACATTGCTTCTAGACAAATGGACTCGCGCATGCACAAGTACTCGTCAACACAATCAACAGCTACTCCATATGCAAGCATGCGAATAGTTGCGATGCATTTTTGGTACGAGGTGAAGCCGAGCTTACCGGTCGCATCTTTTTTAAAAGAGAAGTAGTCATCATGATCCCTCACTCCGTGAAGAAGACACATGAAAACCTTCCTTGACATCCGAAAGCGCCACCGAAAAAGTGCAGGTGGGTATAAAAGGGTTGGTGCGATGGAAGTAGTTCTGAAATAGTAGCTTGTGGCCGGCGACTCGGCCATGTTCCAGTGCCGCAGCCCAGTCCTTGACCGATCCACAATACGTTTTCGTCAAGCCCTCATTGTACTGATGGAGGATCATTGTCGTACTCGCCGGAGGACGACACGACATAGTTCTTTAAGAGCTCGTCCCTACTGTCGTCAATGGGTATGCACGATGAAACGAATGAGCTTAGACCTGTGTACAAGGACAACAATGAACACCGCAATCAAAAAAGTGGTAAAATGTAGTACCTGTCAAGGGTAGAACAGGTGGAGGGTGGCCTAGGAGAAGGCCGAGTTGGAGGTGGTGACCGGTGAGATCTTCGGATCCTGTCTGGTCTAGTACCACACGCCGATAACCAAGGTCCCCTAGTTCACGCATTGCAGGACTATTAGGACGCGACAACAAGGGGGAAATAAGGAGAGCGGTCGGCAATAGCTGCAACTGCTTCGGCATGGCGGCGATGATAGGCAGGCCAGGAGCTTCAACGGCAGCGGTAAGAGGCCCATGGGAGGAGGAGGCAACAAGAGAGACACCAGGGTCCACCGGCGGTCTTCCTGGAGGGACCGTGGCACGGTGGTGGCGTGATAGGGCTAAGGTGTCCGATCTTTCGATAGGATGGTTATAAGTCGATTTGGGTGGAGTTCGGGCTTGATGATCTGATTACACATGCGAGCACGAGTGTCAATGCAATCGCTAGGCCAATCTCCTGGAGGTTGCCGATCTTGCGGAAGCATGATCAGCCTGACCAGCAAGGGTCTTAATTCCGACCTGAAACCGAGAACAAGTAAGAACTAATATTGCAATCAAGATATTGCGAGTAAATACGAAAGCTTTATTGAAAAGGTGGAATCCTGTAATAGGACAAAGTACAAGAGGCCTCTGCAAAACTCGAGCCTTGGCATAGTTGCAACCATGGCTAACTTTTAGTCTAAACAAAATCCGAGTAACGATGCCTAATGGGGGTTTATATGGAGGGACGAAGGGGGTTGCGGTCAGCCTTGAGAGAGGCGGTCGAAATTCCTTCCTAAGTCGGTTTCCTCCACATATACGGACTCTCAAAATCCAGCCTAATATTTTGGACGAAAATTACATGGCATGGCCCATAAATAAAAGGTGACGCAACACCATATGACTATATGGACGAAATTATGAAGTAGCAATGTCTTGGTTTCGTCCATCTCTTCATCTCGCATTATGGTGGCTTCAAAGTTCTGAAATCTTCACTGTAGCATCATCTTCAATCCTCACAAGCTTGCTTCCATCTCCATGCATGATCATGCTTCAATGCTTGTCCCTCTCGTCCATGCTAGGTCCATAATTCCAAAGAGTAAGAAACACATCTAATTTAGGCAGTATCATATTCTCATGTATGTGAGGGATAGTTCCAAGAAACGAAAGTACCTGATAGCTAAGTTGTTTGGCATGAGCTCGGGTGATAGGTCTTTGTATCTATGTAGCCGTAGGTACATCGGTTGTATCAATAGATGGGATGTCCTTATCATAGCGGTGGAGGAGGGAGAAGGTGGGGAAGAAGGGTATGTGACGCATGTTTGTGGCTGGCGGGAGGGCCAGGGCGGGGAAGACAAGGACACCACACATACATGCGGGCTATCCTGTGCCCCTATAAACCCAGCTCAATTTTGGGCCCAGTTTGCACCAAAACGGACGGGTCTGGGTCTGCGTCACGATTTACAGGTGTGCGTTGGGCTATGGCCTAGGTCCAGAAGGACAGGATCGGACTCGCGTGATCCGTTTGCGGGGGTAGTTGGAGGTGGCCTTAGAGCACCTCAAGGTTTTATCGCTTGCATGTCTTCAAAGTGACAAATTGGTCCATGCAAGAGTGTAAGGGTGTGTTTGCTTGCTCGTGCCATTTAGTCGCACCTCAAGATTATGGCTCCACGGAAGTAGTGCGCAACAATGCAACTTCTGGTGCCTAACGGGCATTTCGTTTGGTTTAGTGCATTTTCGTTTCTCCGTGGTTTGGGAAGCAATGCCCATGTTGTTTGCTTGCATGTTTTCTTGGATTTTGGAAATTTGGAATTTGTTTTGCTAGTTGCATTACCTGATATCCTTACCTCCTTGCTCGTGTGGTGAGCTTACCCATGAAAACAACACAGCACACCACAAAGTTCAGACAATTACAATTCAGAGAACACCTAGCTTAATATTGAATCCACATAATCAACCAGGACGTGTGTGCTGCACCATGAGTTCACGAACAACTGCCCGTGATGCAGCACAAGTTCATCACAAACGGAGGGGTTATAACTGAATACCACCTCCCAAAATATACAAACCATAGTTCATGGGTCACTACAACCAAAGTTCATGAGCCTAGCTACTGCAAAATATACATCACAGTCATCGTCATCAACACCGCTACCGACACCTCATCGAATAGCACAGTCCTTTGCTCAGAGGTAGTGCTTGTCCAAGAAGGGCATGAACCAACTCATCCTGTGCTTAGGGTTCATGGCAAGATACCTGGTCGCCTGTCCACTATGCTCCATCAGGTAGCTAAGAGCACGGTGTATCTCAATCGGAGAGATGGGCGCAGCAAGAATACAAGGACTGTAGATCATCTTTATCTGAGCATAGTTCTCAATGAGCTTGTTGATCAACTCGGTGTCCTTCGGCTGAGCCTACATGAAAGTCACAGTTAGTTCGAGACCTATAGTTCATATGTGAGCTTTACAACTACCCAACTTACTGATACAAGTGCAAATATATTGAACCTTGATGTGCGCATAGTAATCGTCGTTGTCCATTGTGATAGCAGAGATCGACTCAACCAGCGCACATACTCAAGCCATTTGATCATCAGCACCTGAATTCACCTAACTCTCCAGTGGCTCCTGTGGTTGTACACCTGGTTCGAAAAGACTGTCCGGCCACAAAACTTAAAAACATCGTCTGCAGTCAAGTGCATGTCTACCTCTTTGAGTCCCCGAACAACTAAACCCCCTTTCTGGATCAACTGGCATACCCTATTCAAGATGAAGGTGGACAGAGATGATGGCCATGACATGGCCAACTTCTTCCTACACACCACATCTGTCATCAACGCATAATGCAGTGCCAGCACAAATATTGCCGACATATCAAGGGACACAACCAACTCCTATGGCACCAGAGATACGCCTTATGTTTAGTTCTAGGGGAAGAACTATATTTGTAACACTAATCCTACCTACACCACATGATAATCTTCACAGTACAACATGAATAATGATTGCTAAAATATACCGCAAAAGGTCGAGATCTACTAGGAGCGACACACTCGAACATATGAACTATGAGCGATAACATGGTAACATATCTAAGTATCGAGATCTAGGGTTAGGTGTCTCTTACAGCGATCTCAACATCGATCGACGAGGACAACATGTTGGAGATAGCTGAGAGCGAAGGCTTGCCGGAGATGAGCTTGATCCTCCAGAGTAGGAGGCGTCGCTTACTTGCTCATCGGTGAAGAAGAGGATTTAGAGGAAATGCTCGAAATAGGAGAGAAATGGTGGCGCGGAAATTGGAGGCAAGGGGGAGCGGTGTAAATAGATGGTACGAATCGGTAGGCGGTGACGCCAATTTCTCTTGCCGGAATTTCCCGCACGCGGGCGAGCTCCCGCCGTCCCTCCATTGCACGGGCGCGTGGATTTTCTTCTCCCGCGAGCGCGAGAAGAAGTTGGCTCCGTGGAAACACCCGATTTCAACATTCTTTCAGGACCAGGCCGAGAGCTGATTTAAAACTCGTACGGTGCAAAGATTCAATTCTTTTCTACGTGTGCAACCAAACGCTCTTACTATTTCCCACCCATGCGAGAAACGGAAATCCGGACTAGCAAACCACGCCTAGGCAACCTTCGTAGAAACCACACGTAGTACCTCCCAGGGCCACGCACGGGTCAGGCACGCCTTTCTGAGATCCTGCATATGTTAATCATGGTTTAGTATATGCCGGGGCCAGACACGTTCATGCACAGATCATAATGTGTCCACGGACCCAACACACAAGCCAGTAGATACGATGGTAAACCACTTACCTCACTCATTGTCATCAAAGCATGCATGCAGATCACACTTAAGTTGTCTTGCATGAATGAGACTGAACAGGAAAACAGTGATCATATATGTTCATGCTGTAGTGTCGCTTATTGTAAAAACAGCGATCATCGCTCGAGAGACGTATCGTCAAGGCTACCTTAGTTGCAGCTTTAATTTCAGAGCAGCGACACTCCATTAGCATATGCAGTTAAACAAACCCTCCGCTCAGCCGTTTTGCCTGCCGAGAAACCAGCAGCTTTTCGTTGCGGCGGGGTTCTGCAGAGGTTTATGGTTTATTCCCTGTGAGATGCATGATATGCAACCGTCCATCGTATATACTGACAAGAGGTGGCACAATGGAAACAGTTGGATCGCATGTCTTCGCTGCTCACGCCTCACACACTATCCTGTGCGCATTACGCTGTGAGCATACGACTTCGATGCGATGGTCTAAATAAACGAGTAGTACTTATTAGAAAATGTGTTTGATGCGAGGTTTATGGCTATGTGCATACGACTTCGATACAAGTAGTACTTAGTAGAAAATGTGTTTCAAGCTGAAGTCCTCACGTTGGCTTATGTTTATGGCTATGTTTCTTCACATGATTTAAGCCTTGCTTTCAACACAGACAATACGGCTCTCGACAGTACCGCCATTCAAACATGTTTCATCCGAATCTCCCGTGTTCAGATCGTGTGTAAAACCAGTTACTGGGGCGATTGTGCATGGATAAAATCCATCAGGTTTTGCAAGTTCAGACATGGTTTCCCTCTCTCTTTTGTGATGAAACAGAGAAAAGGTCAAAGCTGCAGTACCCTCGTTTTCATCATTGAATCGGAGTTAAATGTTCCACTGCTCACCTGCATGATCTGTCTCTCTATGGCACACACACACACACGCAGCAGCAGAGGGGTCAATTGCTTTCAGTACTGCATACGGATATGCACATTTGACAGCAGCAGGCAGCATCGATCGACCTGAACTCGAAATGATCAAGTCTTGTGGACTGGCCGTGACTCAGGTCAGGTGAGAGAGCAAGTGCCGTTGTTGTAGCGGAAAGGGAGTACATCATCGTCGTCTCGCAGTTTTGGTTGCAAGAAAATTTTGTCCAGAGATTCTGGCAACAGTTATGAACTTGGTAGGAGGGTGGTGCTGCAACTTTGTGCAGCATCTTCAGGGAGTAGCAGTAGCGCTAGCATAGCATTTACATCTTGCGGATTCAAGGCAGCACTTCAACACTCAACTACCGGTACACTCCGTTATCCAGCTGTATATATAGTTCCCCACTCCTCCCCTGCTCTTCAGAACAGGTGGATTTTTGTTTTTACTACTGAACACTTATCTGAATTTGGACTGACCAAACTCGAAGAGGAGACCAGATAACCTGAAAGCCTGAAGATACTGCTAACATGGTGCTAACTCTGGAATGCATTTCTTATATTTTCTTCAGAGTCCCACTGTGCTAAGATTAACCTACAGTAGTATAATTTCTTTTCTGGAGCAGTCACTGATATAAGATCATAATTGCGAGCCCGCAACGTAGTAGTGCGCCGCTGTGTGGGTGTCACGGGCGATTCATGACCTACGCTTGCGTTGCGTGAGCTTGCCCTAGTCCAATGCGTATAAATGCTTAACGTAGCGGCAGCGACGGCCAATTGCTTGGCGGGTTGCGTTTCAATTACACCACGAGTAATTACCCGATTCATGGCGACTGTGACTTGACAAATTTATACTACTGGACTGGAGTAGTACCAGCTAGCTTTGGTTTTGGGGTGCCAGGCTAGCTCGATCACCTCACCTCACATCACCTGGATCATCCATGGCCAGGATACGATCGACATCAATGTCTCTGACTCATCCAGCTGTCAAATTGTTTCTATTTTTCTCATGGAAAATTCATAGGGGTTTGTTTTTAGTGGCCCAGAGCAGTGATGCATGCAATCCAGACCAAAAAAGGCCTAGGCTGCTCTAAGTGGATTGAAAGGGCCTAGTTAATTATCCACATCTTCAGCCCATAACATCCCATTATTCTACCCAGCAAAGCAACTCTGTTGGATTGGCTGTTTTAGATCAGTCGGCTGGACTGGTTTCGGACAATCTTGGCCCAATTGTCTTCTTCATGTCTCGGCTTAGGCCATCTCCACCGGGTCGACCTAAACGTGCGACCGAAACTGTCCTCTTCTGTTCGTTTAGGTTGGCCCGAGGTCGTTTTGGGTAGCGGTCCAGTCTGTCCGGCCGACCGTGTCCAGCAGCATGATCCAAATGTCGTGCCTGGCCAACGCTGTCTAGAGCTAGCCTTTGCATATGAATAGTTCAGTCAGATTATACAGACAAATGTATATTTTGACAAGCAATAAACTAGATTAGATAATATAATTAAAATAGTGCTTACATATGAATGGTACAGAATAGCATTGTTCGATAAAAAATAACCAAACGTCACTCAAATTGTAAAAAACAAATTAGGGGTTAAACATTAAGATTTCCTGCATGAGCCCATATATTCTCAACCAAATCTAGTTAAAGTCGGTCATGAGTTTGCCTGTGACGTAAATTTTCATGCACTTGCATGAATTCTTCCCAAGACGCTACACCTGGCTCTGTCTCAACCAATTGACCCTGGAAATTCCAGCCTTGGTCTAAGATGCCGTCATCACGCTCGTCCTCGACGATTATGTGTGCATGATCACACAAGCAGTCATCACATCCCACATCTTCTATCTACTCTAGGTTCTAGCAGGGTATCGAACCATGGCCCACCTTGACTGAAGCACACGAAATGTTCGCTTCACATCCTTCCTAGTGGCCTCTTGCTTTTTCGCAAATCTTTTGCATTTCTCATCTCTAGGGTTACGGATTGTCTTCATAGAGGTGGCCCATGATGGATAGATACCGTCAGCTAGATAGTACCCCATATCATATGCATTGTCATTGATCTCATAGGAAACTTGTGGGGCATTGCTTTCTGCCAGCCTAGCAAACACCGGAGACCTCTGTAGCACATTGATGTCATTGCTTGATCCAGCCATGCCAAAACAAGACTGCCAAATCCAGAGAACCTGTGACGCAACAGCCTCAAGTATGACAGTGCAATCCTCGACATGCCATTTGAACTGCTCTTGCCAACCAAAAGGACAGTTCTTCCACTACCAATGGATGAAGTCGATGCTGCCAAGCATCCCAGAAAACCCCCTACGCTCGTTGATGGACAGAAGGCGGGCAGTGTCTTCGGTGTTTGGCTCTCTCAGGTATACTTTGCCAAACACTGCTACAATTGCGCTGCAGAATCTATGCATGGCCTCATTGGCATGTAAACTCGCACATGCGCATGTAGTCGTCGACGAGATCACCGGGCACTCCATATGCAAGCTGCCGAATGTCAGCTGAACATTTCTGGTAGGAGGAGAAGCCAAGCTTATCGGTGCAATCGTACTTGGCCTCGTAGTAGTCGTCGTACTCCCTCACCCCATTCAGTATATCCAAGAACAGGTTTCTGGACATCCGATAGCGGTGACAGAATGCCTTCTCTTTGAATACCGGATTAGTTGGGTGGAAATAGTTCTTGTAAAGGCGTACGTGCCCCTCTTCCTGGTCACGTTCATGGTTGGCTTCACGCCACTTCGACGAGCCACCTCTACGTGGCGGGGGGAGGTAGTGGTCGTGCACCATGTGTGTAGCTGCAAGCAGAATTTCGGTCTCACCGTCGAACTCCTCGTCGGAGGACGACTCGACGAAATTCTTGTAGAAGAACTCCATCCCCCTTTGGATGCTACCCATCTGTCCAGCAGGCTACCGTCAATGGCTATGCGAACTCCCGCAGCGGACCAGATAACCAAGAAAGGATTGGCGAACGCACCTCAGCAAACGATTGAACATGTTGTGCGTGTTCAATCGATAAGCGAAGGCCGGGGGAGGCAGGATGGCATGTGGAGCATCCAGTCAACTCCGGCAACGCGCGTGGCCAGAGTTCGGCCTGCTCGATGTCACGGGGGTGACGGCGGCAGCCGGCAGTGGCGGCGGCGGCTGCGACTTCTCTGGCCGTGGGATATGGAAGGCGAGGGTTTGGGGGAGAAGTGTTTTTGTGCCACTGGCTACAGGGCCCAGGTGAACAAGAGGGCGGACGCGTGAGGCCACGCGCACTATCCTGGCGATCCAGCGGTTACACAAATTAGGTGCACGAATAGGTTGAGCCGGGCGCGTCGGAACGGATGGGTTGTGCTGCTGCGACGCCGCGCACGTCGTGCGTGGACAGGTTCGGACGCACTCGGACGGGTTGGGTAGACCCAGTGGAGATGCCCTTATAATGACCGTAACTTCAGGAGAATCCTAATATGTTGGTCGTTTACTTCTCCTTTTTATGTTTTTTTATTTTTACTGTTACTTTTTACGATTTTGTTTTCTTATTTTATTTTTTAATATATGTTTTTTCAAACATGTTCCTATTTGAAATTTGTTTAGATTTGAAAATTATTAACCACTAAATTTTGTTCAAATTAGAAAATTGTTCACATTCAAAAATTGTCCGGAATTGATATTAGTTTAGGTTTCAAAAAAATAGTTTTTTTTCAAAATAACCAAAATTTAAAAAGGTAAAATTCATTAAACGTTTAGATTTTAAATTTGTTAAATATGTAAAAAATATTCGAATTTTTAGTAAGAAAAAATCGGACAAAAACAAAAAAACCCATCAGGTGCCATTAATGTCCATATCAAATCAAAATTGAAACCCTTCAAATAAACCCAAGTAGCCATTCATGTCCATATCAAAGGGTTAACCATTGCACGTATAATGGTCTTATCTTAGCAATGCCACATAGGATGATTGCTAAGTTGGAGGAGAGAGAAACGAAAAAAAGACGTCTGCCTTCTCGTGACTAAGATATCATTTCTTAGCAACGATATGTCTCACCACATATTTAGGAATATCTAGTGCTAGAGATAAGACTAAAAAAAGAACCTATTGTATGTCATATTTTATTGTCATATCAAATGATGTGGCATGTATAAGATAAGACTGTCTTATCAACCATTGTACATGTCCTTAGAGGCTTCCTTAGGTAATGGCTAACTAATTAGTTTAGTCATGTGACCAACGACATGTCGCCCCGAAAAACATAGAAAACGTAAACTAAGTAGTATATACATCTCGAGAAAATATAAAGGTAGTATCTAGTTCAGCTTTACTAAGATCTTCATTTATCTATTATAGAATTATTCAATAGCATTACCTCCGTTCCTAAATGTAAAACGATTATAGTCCCCTAAAACAAGTTGTGTAAGACAACGTTTTGTGCACGGCACAAAGGCGTCTCAAAGGACCCATATCTACTGCTGTGTTAATGGGGGCGTGGTTTGGTAATACGCCAATATGGCCACTATTAGTGGATAAAATGATTTCTTTCACTTCACAATCTCAAATAATTCGTTTAGAAGTCGGTACATAAAAATTTAATTTCATTTATTCGATTTGTTCTCCTCTTCTAAGGTTATAGCTTTCGTGCTAGCTTCATCGATGTTATCCACCCAATAAAAGCTTGTTCGAAATTTCAAAAAAAAAAGCTTGTTCGGGTAGGCCGTCTAATTCTCCGGAAAGGATTTGTTGAAATCCCCTAATAGTTTATGTTCTCTAAGTGTGAATTTAGTTTCTGTAATAGGGAGGCTAATGCCGTTGCAGATTTTCTAGAGAGAGACGAGATCGCTACCATCTGTTTGGGTAGATGAACCGCTGAGTTTTATTGAATCTTTATTAATTGATGATGTAACTATTAAACGATCAATTGTTGGCATCACTATAAAATTCTATGCTTACTCGTGCTCCCTCCGTTTTGAACTCTCAAAACGTTTTACATTTATAAAAAAAGGTAGTAGATGACATAACTCTTCATCGATCATCCTAGCCTTGCTCAAGGTCCGCCACCGGAGTCACGGTTCAGTGCAATTAGCTACTTAATACATATGCAATTCTATCATGGTAAAAAGCTATATTTCTTAAGTAAGATCACTCTATTCCTATATACTCCTTCCGTTCAAAAATATAAGACATTTTAGTTGTATGAATCAAATATATCTAGACGTCTTGCAATGTATAGGTGCATAAAGATTCAGAGTGAACCTATATATTAAAAAGGGTCTATATACATTTATTTCACAAATCTAAAACAACTTATATTTCTGAACGGATGGAGTACGAACCTCCGAGCACCAATCTCTCTCTATGCCTACATATGAACTTCATTCGTTCTATAATATAAGATGTTTTAAGTAAACTCGTTTTACAAAAGGTAAAACATCTTATATTTTGAAACGGAGGGAGTACCCCTAATACACAAGGACGAATCCTCTATTTTGATATTTTGTGTTCCTCATTAAAGCCGAGATCATTCATTAGTGCGTCCACGTGGTGGTCATGTGGGTGTGTGTGCATGAGTGCATCTACTCCGGCTTAAATAAATAAATATTCAATAAAACTCAGCGGTTCATCAACCCAAAAAATTCCAAGCAAGCTCCATCTTCCGCAACCTACGGTTATCTCCTCCGGCTTGTGGCAGCAGCGCGTAGTCTGATGGCGGCCAGTGCTCCCAGCATCGGCGGGTGGATGCTTGTTCTGCCGTTGAGAAGAAGGTTATTTATACTCTCTTTTCTCTCCTCCACTCCCACCAAGGTAATGGACAAGACGAGAGGAAGGTGGTGTTCAACCTTCGGCCTCTTCGGTGGGGATTAGTAGTGAAGGGAATATGACCGAGAGACAATAATAACGTGTTTATTATCTTATTCCATATTTATGATAAATGTTTATTTTTCATGCTATAATTGTATTGATTGAAAACGGTAATACATGTGTACTTAATAAACAAATAGAAGGTTTCTAGTTATGCCTCTCTTATAAACTATCTCGTTGATTAACAAGATGATGAAGGTTTCCTGATCAAAAACATTGGATGTTGTTAATAATAAGGTCACAATATTGGTGGAATGATGTGATGAACATTCATCCGAAGTATAGCGTTACAATCAAAGTCATTGTGTTTATATTGCTATAACATCATATGAAGTAATCCTAGTCCTTAGACCATGAGATCATGTCAATCATTAACACCGGAAGAGTATCTTGATAACATCAAACGTTACACCGTAAAGTGTGACTATAAAGGTGGGTTCAGTGCTACGAAGGTGTTATGTAGAGGCTCATGGATCAAGAGTGAGATTTGTCCATCCCGATGATAGGTAGGTATACTCTAGGCACTCTTGGTGATATCACATTGAGAATAGCTTGCAAGTAAGTGATGTGATCACTAGAATGTTATATCACAGGAACGAGAAAAGAGTGCATGTCGGTAACGAGATCAAACTAGGTACGGGGATACCGATGATCGAATCTCAGACATGTATATATCATGAGACAAAGGGATTTAGTCACGACGTTAAAGGTTCACACGATCACTAGAGTCATCGTTGAATGTATCGGAGTCAGTACGGATCTCTAGGTCCCGTTGTTGATTATTGATCGGAGAGGGGTCTCCATCATGTATGCATTATTCGTGAATCATAGGGTGACACACTTAAGGGATACCTACATCATTTGGAGCAAATATGTTTTAGATAAAGATTTAAAAAAGCGATGGAATCATTTCGATGGAAACCGGAATTATTTCAGGTGAAATTGCAGAAACTGGTTCTGCATGTGATATTAAAATGTTGTAGGGGTTTTATGTGAATGTTATTAATTAAAGTAATTAACAACATTCTGAATAAAATAAATAAATTGATTTTATTTAATGAGATCTTGCATTAAATTTGGTGTAAAATTAATGCAACTTTGAATGGAGATGGAATTAATGGGAGTGGGCTAAGTGGAAGCTCCACTAACCATTATGGAGGGAGAGGTGGGGGCGCACCATCCCATGCACATGGAGCCATGTGGGATGCCCCCTCCTCCTATAAAAAGAGCCCCTCCTCCTCGTCCACTCTCACACCTCCTCATGAAGGATCTCTCTCCCCTTCTAGAAATTATTTCCCATGGTCTCGGATTAGCGAGATACATGTTCCCAGTGGCTTTATCTAGAAAGGAGTTGCTGCTTCTGCTGCATCGCTGGAGTGAGGACACGGATGTTGTTGGGGTACCGGACTTGTGTGCGATCACGGATGCACCACTGCCTTGCGGTACTAGACTTGCTGGTGCTGGACCTGATGGACATGCTGGTGCTGCACCTGCTAGACTCGCTAGACTTCATCACGATCTTGAGATCAGCAAGTGTACAACTACATCAACCACGAAATCAGTTTCGTTAACAGTGCTTTGTCGCTTTTCAAGGGTATGTTCTCTATGGATGTATATCCACCCGTTGATTGTATCTAGGTAGATAGATCTTGGTGCTTAGATGTTCACATCGTAGGATTTTTTTGTTTTCTATGCTGCGAACCCAACAAGTAGCTGCTCCCGGCGGAGATCCCAAGCGATGGCAAGCTCATGCTACCGATATCCTTAGTCATGGAGACAACTACGCGCAGCGGTTCGTGGTCAACCGCTTCTACTTCAACCTCCGGTGGAGGCCCTTCTGCGACTCTGCCCTCGGCATCCCTCGGTTTGCCTACGTCAAGTGGTTTCGTCCCCGGCACGAGCGCTACTAGCCATGGCATTGAGCTCGCTATTGTTCCCGGTGGAGAAGGATCTAGACCAAATCACCTTTTCTCTTAGTGTTGTAAGATCCTTTGTGTAAAAGTCCAAGACAGGGTTGTATTTTCGTTCATCCTGAAGGCCTTGCATGTAATTATACCCACCTTTTAATGCAGCTCTAGACCCTTCTGGGTCCTTCCCCTTGTTAAAAAATGGTACTTACAAGATTTAGATTGGTTTTAAATCAGTCTAACATCTGTCGCGTGGATGGTTTAGTAAATACATCAGTCAACTGATCACTTGAAGAAATAAATCTCACCTCTAAGGAACCATCAGCTACCCGCTCACGCACAAAGTGGAACTCTATCTCAATATGCTTTGTGTGAGCATGAAATACTGGATTTGCCATTAGGTAAGTAACCCCTAAGTTATCACACCATAAAATGGGAGCATGCTGTTGGGGAACCCCAAGTTCCTTGAGCAAAGACTCTATATAAATAGCTTCAACAACGCCATTGTCCAATTTCTTATATTCAACCTTTGTACTTGACTATGATAAAGTAGGATTCTTCTTCAAACTCCATGACAAGATTAGACCCAACAAAGACCGTGAAGCCTCCAGTAGAGCGGCAATAATTAACACATCCTGCCCAGTCTGCATCTGTAAAAATGCTATTACCAACAAAAGGTAACTTGTGGATAGTCAAACAGGTGTTCAAAGTTCCTTTAACATAACGTAGAATACACTTAACAACTTCCCAATGTACCTCCGTATATTGGGAGAGGTACTGACACACCTTGTTGATAGCAAAACAAATATCTTGACGTGTTGGTGTCAAATATTGTAAACCACCAACATTACTGCGGTACCGGAAAGAATCATCAGTACCCAATGGTGAACCAGCATATCGGGCCAAGTGTTCCGTAGGAACCAGAGGATTTGAAGTCAGTTTGCAATTCTCCATGCTAAAACGATGAATAAGATCAAGTGCATACTTACGTTGAGTCAATATCATACCCCTGGAAGTGTAAGCCACTTCAAGTCCGAGAAAATAGGTAAGCACAACAAGATCCTTGATAGGAAAAGTCTCAGAAAGAGCACACATGACGATCAACAACAATAGGACTAGAGCCAGCAGTAACAATATTGTCAATGTAGACAAGCATATAAATACAGATACCATCGTGAGAGAAGATGAACAATGACGTATCAGCCTTGGAGGATGTGAATCCCAACGGGTGCAGACGAGCAATCAAACGAGCATACCAGGCCCGGGGTGACTACTTTAGACCATAAATAGCACGTTGCAGCTTACAGACGCGAGATGGATACCGAGCATCCTCAAAACCAGGTGGCTGCTACATGTAAACATCCTCAAACAAGAAACCATGCAAGAAAGCATTGCTAACATCAACCAGACGCAGAGTCCAACCACAAGAAACTTCAAGAGAGAGAACCAAATGCGATGTAGCTAGCTTGACCACTGGACTGAACGTGTCGCGATAGTCGATAACATGCTGTTGTGTTAAGCCACAAGCAACGAGATGATCCTTGAAGACTCACTTACTACCAACAACATTGATGCTCGATGGTCAAGGAACCAAAATCTAGGTATGCGTGTGACACAAAGCGGAGAACTCATCAGTCATAGCGACACACCACTCTGGTTTCCGAAGATCATCCACTACAAAACGGAGCTTCGGCGATGGCGATTATAGACGCTGAGGCACAGCCTTCATCGCTGCACTTGCGCTAGCGCGATGATACGTTGCAAACGTATGTATAATTTTTGATGTTCCATGCTTGTTTTATATCTGCTTTCTTATGTTTTGTCCACACTTTGGAGTATTTCTATACACTTTCTTGGACTAACCTATTAACAAGATGCCACAGTGCCAGTTGCATGTTTTCTACTATTTTTGGTTCCAGGAAAGCCAGAAAATGAATATTCTCGGAATTGGATGGGACAAAAGCCAAAGTCAATATTTCACCGAGGGGAACACGGAGCCAGAAGATGATACGGAGAGGGGCCAGGGGCCGACCACACCACCTGGCCGCGTGGCCAGGCCTGGCTCACGCCAAAGGGGTGGTGTGGCTGCCTCGGGCACCCCCTCGGCCTCCCCTTTCGCCT
The DNA here is from genome assembly GCA_023614405.1 of Avena insularis. Taxonomy (NCBI): domain Eukaryota; kingdom Viridiplantae; phylum Streptophyta; class Magnoliopsida; order Poales; family Poaceae; genus Avena; species Avena insularis. Next base: position 316,396,799 of record CM042692.1, on the reverse strand, counting down.
ATAAGAAGCCTCCGATACAGAAACCCTAAGTATCCGATCAAAATTCCACGAAAGAGTCTATAGACGCCGCCATCTCCATCCCTAGATCGGGAGGGATCTGAAGCTCTTCTCGGCACCCTGCCGGAGGGGTGAATTCACCCTAGAGGCCTTCTTCATCACCATGCCTGCCTCCGGTGTGATGCATGAGTAGTTCATCCCTGGACTACGGGTCCATGTAGTAGCTAGATGGTTGGTTCTTCTCCTTTGTGCTACCATGTCTAGATCTTGTGAGCTCCGTTCATGATCAAGATCATCTATTTGTAATCTTACATGTTGTGTTTGCGGGGATCAGATGGATATTGAGATGCTATTTCAGATTGATTATTGATTCTATCATGTTTTTGTTATTTGTGATCTTGCATGCTCTCTGTTGTTAGTAGCTATCTTGGCCGAGTAGATTCTAGCAACTCCAAGAGGGAGTATTTATGCTCAATAGTGGATTCATGCCTCTAGTAATCTGGGGAAGTGACAGAAATCTCTTGTCAACACCCGGATTTTGAATCCCAGATGCCAATTATGTCATACATCGCAATCCCAGGATTACCATTTTTGGGAGACATAACAGATTGGATATCATAGTACATTATCCATTACAAACCATAAATAATGTCTTACACAAATAAGGATCTCATGATCCGGTCTTAAAACAACAAGCATCAGAATAAATAATAAGCGTAGCGGTGGGGTCCATCTTCAGGGGCACAGGCAATGCTGACGAAGGCAGATGGTCCTAGTTATCATAGCCATCCTGCTGTCTGTTATCTTGGTAGTCTCCTTCATAGTCTTGCCATGATAATAGCCAGGGACAAAAGCCATGAGTACTCTTTAAGTACTCGCAAACTACCACTAACAAGTAGTATAGTTCTAGTGTAAATGCTAACTCTAAGTTTAACTATGAAGTTAAATTTGAAACCTAAGCTGAGTTCTGAAACAAAGAAAGAAAAAACAAAGTTCTAGAATCACTTAAGTTGGGAAGTTCGTGTCATAGTCACAACCCTGTTGTGGTCAAGTCAAGATTCATCATTCATTTCATAAGTCATTTTGAAAATATCTGACAACGAAAAGATGGCCATCCAATCGTCCATAACATGACGCGCTATTCAATAGTTTGACACTGTAGAGGTGGTACACTTTCACCACAAGATTCGATACATCTGCTGTGGATAACCCTGAATCATCATACTTAGTATGCAGATAATCAAACATAACCTTTCCTTTACACACCCTAGTATAAGCACCTCTCCTATGAGCATGGCCTCCCAACCATGACCATCTGTCATCTTGGGCACTACATAGGTGGACAACATTGAGAGGTAGCCTCAGCTCAAACCTCTCCCGCGAGGGAACTAATACTAATGCGTATAAACTTCTGGCTAAGCCTTACCCAATTCAGGTATTGTGGTTGTACGGTAAATTTGGAATGGTATCGCATCTGAATCGAACCATCAGTTTTTGTAAGAGGGTTAAGGCTCATGCCTCAACATTTTCATCATCATAAACCATTTGTGTTTCTCAACACATGTCAAAACATCTCAATAGAATGACTCATCATTCCAAGATTTTCATAATTCATTTTCACAAAGTATTCCCATCTAAAGTGACTCAAGTTTTGACTTAGTTCTAAACTACTAAGTTAAGAGTGTTCACTAAGGTGGGATGCTAATCTCAATCTCATGCCATAGAATGACATCTAAGGTTATCTAGATAGGTCAAGTTTTATACTCTTTATGCTACCTTCAAACCAAGTAAAGGACTTTAGTAAAGTAAAGAAAGTAAAGCTTGGAAATAAAACTTGGGGGTAGGAAATAGTCAAAGTAGTATAACCAAAGCATTCCTAATGCATCTTACTCAGGTTATCTAGCTTAATTATAGCTTGCTAACAATAGCTTGCTTTGGTTGGTGAAGTGGTTGAAGATTTCTTCCTCCTCCACTTGGCAGAACTCCTCCTCCTCGAAATCTTGGTCGGTACTATCGTCTATAAATACAAACGAAGTACACAATCACCAAACAATACTTAACTAGTCTACTTAGCACTCTAAGGCACATATTTTATGATCTATTATCATCACAAGCATCACAAGGTTTGATTAACTAGCTTCATTCTTTTTATTTAAGAAAAGTAATTTCTACTCATTGAAAAATAACTAAGATTTAATATTCTCCACTTAAAATATGGGATCATGTTGACACGTGTCATCTCCACATATTCTAACATATGGGAATGTGATTTAAATGTTGGATCACATTTAATTAAGTTTAAGTTTAATCTTTAATGATTTAAAGTGACTAGAAATGCCTATATATCATTATTTTGGTACTAGTCCAAAGTCACTGCATGTAAACCTTAATATTATTACATATTTAGATAGGTATGGTTAAATGTGAATTTTGAGAGTTGGAATCAACTCAAAAGCTATTATGGTTGCTTTTATAAAAATGTTTGAGTGTGCAAATGCTTCTATCTTGTTGTTTTTACTAGAAGAGATCTCTAACTCTAAATGAATTAAATCCAACGGTCTTGGATAGATCTTTTCAGTAGCTTTCTAACAAAATCTAAATCACTTAATTTGGCGCAGTAGATCTTCTTGAATTGATTTTTAAACTAAGGGACATAAGTGAGTTCAAACTAAAATAGAAAAACCTATATTTGAACTAACTGGGTCGCGCGGGAAAACTAACGGGCCGGCCCAGTGGTGCTCCGCAGCACGGATGACAACTGACAGGGGGGTCCTGCAGGTCAGCGACACATCAAACGCGAAGCGGTACGGGGTGATGTGGACCGTTGGATTAAAAGGAAGATCTACGGTTGTGGCTTGTCGTCGACGACGGACAGGTCACCGGCGAGGTGTAACCCTAGCGGCTCGGTGGGGGTCTGGGGCGGCTTACCGGGGCTCCGGCGAGGGTCGGCGAGGCGGGCAAATGAACAAGTCGAGGATGGCGGTTCTCCTGGTACTGGCGGCGTCCCAAGAGGTGGCCTTGATCAACGGCCCCTTCTTCTCCCTCTGCGGCAGACTCCGACGAAATTCCGGCTCTACGGACGGCGGCTTGCTCCGGTGGGGCTCTGGGAGTGTTCTGAGAGGGAGGGGATTAGAGTGGTGTGAGGAAACGGTGCTAGGGAGGCCTCTATTTATAGGCTCGGCGAAGCGGCAGAGGAGCATGGGCGGTGCTCGCTGGTGACGATGGCACAACGAGCTAGAGGTGTGGACGGTGGGCTAGGACGGTGGGCGGTGCCCTGGCGAGTGTCACGGCGGTGTGTGTGTAGTGGTTTGCGGTCGGGAGAGGTGAGTGGCATGGCGCGCACGATGTCTCTGCCGATGGCGAGTTTCGCGTCGGCCGGCGACTACGGGGCACGGTCGGGGGAACAGGCATGTCCGTTAGCTTCCTAGGATGATGGGGATCGTGCAGGTGGGCGGCGAGAGCGAGGCGGGGTCTGGCTGAGCAGGGACCGTGCGCGCTCTGCAGGCGGCGTCGGCATGGCAGACAGGCTCCGGGCGCGGCAGTTCCTGGCCACTCCTTGCTCTGTCCGCGGGCTGGGGCTTGGCTTGGCGCCTTTCACAATGGGTGTTTCTTAGCGCAGTATCCTTGGTGCTTTACCTATGTGGCATGTCATTTAATGAATAAAGAGAGTGTTGTTGAATCTTAGCTAAGCTACACCCCTTGCACAGTATCATAGGCAAAAAACTTGGCTAGACCAATCACACACATGCATGAGACTAGAATCATTAAATGCAACACCCTCAGTATTTGTTTCTTAAGTTTTAAATGCTCCTATGAAAACATGCTAAGAGACCCTCCATTGTGAAAGTAGTATCCCGCCGGGAACTCGGGAACGTTAAAAACAATGAAATCACGTCAGTATTCCCTTTCCTCGTCTCCCTACACAGCCTCTGACTGGAGGGACTGGACTGGATAGGTGGAGTTCCATCAGGATCCGAGGTCAATGTTCATGAGCCAAGCTCTCGGGGGATGCGCGGCGGTACAGTAGCATATTTTTAGCTTCCAACTGATGAATCAGAGTATAGTCGAAAGGGAAGACCGGCGACAAAGCTCGGATCCAAGTGCTGGAGGCAGCATTAGTGCGTCCCCCGATCAGGTGTCTCCTCTCTCTGAGACTCTGAGGGAGTACACCACACATGCTGCACTAGGAACTCACACCGTAGCTCCCGGGTGCAGCTACTCGCGCCCCACTTCGCGCGCGCGCGGACGCCGACGCGGGGAAAGAGCCCGAATGGCGGCTGGGAGCTAGCTGCTATATATGGGTTTCCTCTTTTCCGTCTTTGGTTCTCTGCCGCTAGCTGCGACGAATCATGACGGGGGTGGACACGCGCGCGAAGCACGCACGTACGGTGCCAACACTACACATGCGCGCGCGGCTATCTTTACCTGCAAAATTACCACTACTAGTGGTGATAAGTACAGTAGCTACGACTGAATTAAGCGGCAAGTGGTGTCATGCCGCTGTTTGCCGCTGCTGCAATGCTAGCTAGGGCTTCAATTCTTGGTTGCTGCAGCCTCATCATCACCCTTCATTCACAAGCCGCAACCTAGCCCCCGCGCTAACCGTCATCCATCCGTGCCCATCCATAATCGAGCGAGAGCGAGAGCGAGAGATCGGCTCTTTTGGATACGGTCTGCGCTCTGCATGCAGCCTGCACACCCACAAAAGGTCACGGATGGCCGGTGGGGGTGCGTCAAGCTGGGCCACACGAGTGGGCCACCATTCATGGCTAATCGACCATAGACCCTGTGTCTAATTCCAGTGTACTGATACTGGCGGTGTAAAAGTTGTGATGAGTCGCACCGCAATCATAGGTAACAAGGTAACTTATAGACAGCTTTCATTGCGCCCAAGCACTACCTCGGTGTCGGCCGGTCTTTGTGCCTGCCTCAAGGATTAATGGACAATCCAAGCATGCATGCTATCTGTGATCCTTAATTTACAACATTTTCATTTCTCGATGCCTGTACGTACGTGGCCCGTCGCAAGAAATGCTTCACGCCGTCAGGGAATCTACTACTCCCAGCAGTAAGAAATGCTGCGAGTACGAGTAGTAAGAAATGCATGACGTATACTATCTTCCAGTAACCTAACGATCGTCAGAACACTTTTGCTTCAGTGCTCCCCCCTCCTTTTCAAACTTTCTCCTTTTCAAACTTTGACAACAAAAACTCGATACTAACTCATTTTGAAGACTGTACGAACCAAACCGAAACCCGTATGGTCCTCTTAGACGTATACTCATCGTACACATATACTCACGTGTCTGCGGGAGATGAAAATTGGAAGGTATATATCAGCAACAACAAAATTTCGAAATGTGGCATACAAAGACGTAGATCGCTATAACGGGAGGTAGGATCAGCCGACGAGAATGTGGAGTATACCAGCTCGATCGAGTACACCTATACGGAGGTATACATAGTCTAGAAATGGGTTTTGATGGGTCAAAACAAAACTAGCCCATGCAAACTTAAGTTTCAGGAGGGAGGGGGACACGGAAGCACACCTCTCGTCAGAAAAGGTCGTGATTCTAGTTCGACTTTAGAGCCTTAGTTAGCTGCTAACACCCAGCAGGATTCATTAGTCGTGATCCTTTTATGGATTGGTCAACATTTCTCTCTCATTTTTCTCTAGTGGTTGCTCAACATTCTCGCTCCCGAGCCTTGTTAAGGATAACTCTGATATTTCAGAGAAAGACAGAGTGGAATGGTATAGTGGACTATGCATGTCGCGGATTGTTTTGAACCGGCACTTAGAAAATTAGTTAATTCAAACAAAATTTGTTTTCTTGGTTTAGAAGCATCCGAGCCTTAGCCCTTAGGCAATCTCCAACGACCACCGCAAAACGGACAGCCATTTTGACTGTTTTGATCCGTTTGCGGGTCGAGGAGAACAGAACCTGGATCGTTGTCCGTCCAGGCCTGGCCGGTGCCCCCAACGGTGCATCCCATTTCTCCGGCCGTTTTTTCCCCGTAAAAACTAGATGAATGGTTGTATACATACACACATTCATATAACCAAAACAATTCTGAAATTTAAATTAAAATAGATAATTCACAATAAATAGAAGTTCATGTTTCAAACCAAGTTTACACAATTAAATTACATGAATTAAAATTAAATAAAAGGAGACACAAGCTAGTTATTCGTCTCCATGGTCAGTTGGTTTCCCACAAATTTCATATATGGTCAACTAAATCATTCCGGAGGTTGTTGTGAGTTGCCCGATCTCGAATCTCATAATGCACCTGCAAGAATTCCGCAAAACTAGGTGGCAGACCTGAAGCGGGTTCAACCAATTCTCCCTAAAATTCCCAGCCTTGGTCATAGATGCGTTCGTCACACTCATCTTCGACGATCATGTTGTGCATGATCACACAAGTCGTCATCATTTTCCAATTATGTCTTTCCTCCAAGTTCCAGCAGGGTGCCACACTATAGCCCACCGAGATTGAAGCACACCAAAGGCTCGCTCCACATCCTTTCTAGCGGTCTCTCGTTTCTTGGCAAACCTCTTGTGCTTCTCTTTGGTGGGTCTGCGAATGGTCTTCACAAAGGTATACTAAGTAGGATAGATAGCATCTGCTAGGTAATATGCCTTGTTGTAGGTCTAGCCTCGCACCTGAAAGTTCAGATGGGGAGCGGTGCCTTCTGCAAATCTAGAAAATACATTGGACCTCTAAACAACAAGATGTCATTGTGGGAACCAACCATGCCAAAGAATGAGTGTTAAATCTAAAGATCATGAGATGCAACAGCCTCAAGTATGACCGTGCACCCCCTAGATTGTCTTTTATATTGCCTCTGCCAGGCAAAAGGACAGTTCTTAACCTCCCAGTGCATGCAATCTATGCTTCCAATCATTCCTGGAAACCCTCTGATTTTGTTGAAATCCAAAGCCGGCGAGTGTCATCAACATTGGGTGCCCTCAAGAATTCTTCAACAAAAACCTCCACCACAACTTTGTAAAACTTGTACACGGCTTCTAGACAAAATGGACTCGCTCATGCACAAGTACTCGTCAACACAATCAACAGCTACTCCATATGCAAGCATGCGAATAGTTGCAGTGCATTTTTGGTACGAGGTGAAGCCGAGCTTACCGGTCGCATCTTTTTTAAAAGAGAAGTAGTCATCATGATCCCTCACTCCGTGAAGAATACACATGAAAACCTTCCTTGACATCCGAAAGCGCCGCCAAAAAAGTGTAGGTGGGTATAAAAGGGTTGGTGCGACAGAAGTAGTTCTGAAATAGTAGCTTGTGGCCGGCGACTCGGCCATGTTCCAGTGCTGCAGCCCAGCCCTTGACCGATCCACAATACGTTTTCTTCACGCCCTCATTGTACTGATGGAGGATCATCGTTCTACTCGCCCTACTGTCGTCAATGGGTATGCACGATGAAACGAATGAGCTCAGGCCTGTGTACAAGGACAACAATGAACACCGCAATCAAAAAAGTGGTAGAATGTAGTACCTGTCAAGGGTAGAACAGGTGGAGTGTGGCCTAGGAGAAGGCCGAGTTGGAGGTGGTGACCGTCGAGATCTTTGGATCCTGTCTGGTCTAGTACCACACGCCGATAACCAAGGTCCCCCAGTTCACGCATTGCAGGACTATTAGGACGCGACAACAAGGGGGAAAGAAGGAGAGCGGTTGGCAATAGCTGCAACTGCTTCGGCATGGTGGCGATGATAGGCAGGCCAGGAGCTTCAACAACAGCGGTAAGAGGCCCATGGGAGGAGGAGGCAACAAGAGAGACACCAGGGTCCACCGGCGGTCTTCCTGGAGGGACCGTGGCACGGTGGCGGCGTGATAGGGCTAAGGTGTCCGATCTTTCGATAGGATCGTGATATGATCTGATTACACGTGCGAGCACGAGCGCCAATGCAATCGCTAGGCCAATCTCCTGGAGGTTGCCGATCTTGTGGAAGCATGATCAGCCTGACCAGCAAGGGTCTTAATTCCTACCTGAAACCGAAAACAAGTAAGAACTAATATTGCAATCAAGATATTGCGAGTAAATATGAAAGCTTTATTGAAAAGGTGGAATCCTGTAATAGGACGAAGTACAAGAGGCCTCTGCAAAACTCGAGCCATGGCGTAGTTGCAACCATGGCTAACTTTTAGTCTAAACAAAATCCGAGTAACGATGCCTAATGGGGGTTTATATGGAGGGACGAAGGGGGTTGCGCTCAGCCTTGAGAGAGGTGGTCGAAATTCCTTCCTAAGTCGGTTTCCTCCACATATACGGACTCTCAAAATCCAGCCTAATATTTTGGACGAAAATTACATGGCCTGGCCCATAAATAAAAGGTGACGCAACACCATATGACTATATGGACGAAATTATGAAGTAGCAATGTCTTGGTTTCGTCCATCTCTTCATCTTGCATTATGGTGGCTTCAAACTTCTGAAATCTTCACTGTAGCATCATCTTCAATCCTCACAAGCTTGCTTCCATCTCCATGCATGATCATGCTTCAATGCTTGTCCCTCTCGTCCATGCTAGGTCCATAATTCCAAAGAGTAAGAAACACATCTAATTTAGGCAGTATCATATTCTCATGTATGTGAGGGATAGTTCCAAGAAACGAAAGTACCTGATAGCTAAGTTGTTTGGCATGAGCTCAGGTGATAGGTCTTTGTATCTATGTAGCCGTAGGTACATCGGTTGTGTCAATAGATGGGATGTCCTTATCATAGCGGCGGAGGAGGGAGAAGGTGGGGAAGAAGGGTATGTGACGCATGTTTGTGGCTGGCGGGAGGGCCAGGGCGGGGAAGACAAGGAAACCACACATACATGCGGGCTATCCTGTGCCCCTATAAACCCAGCTCAATTTTGGGCCCGGTTTGCACCAAAACGGACAGGTCTGGGGCTGCGTCACGATTTACAGGTGTGCGTTGGGCTATGGCCTAGGTCCAGAAGGACAGGATCGGACTCGCATGATCCGTTTGCGGGGGTAGTTGGAGGTGGCCTTAGAGCACCTCAAGGTTTTATCGCTTGCATGTCTTCAAAGTGACAAATTGGTCCATGCAAGAGTGTAAGGGTGTGTTTGCTTGCTCGTGCCATTTAGTCGCACCTCAAGATTATGGCTCCACGGAAGCTGTGCGCAACAATGCAACTTCTGGTGCCTAACGGGCATTTCGTTTGGTTTAGTGCATTTTCGTTTCTCCGTGGTTTGGGAAGCAATGCCCAAGTTGTTTGCTTGCATGTTTTCTTGGATTTTGGAAATTTGGAATTCGTTTTGCTAGTTGCATTACCTGATATCCTTACCTTCTTGCTCGTGTGGTGAGCTTACCCATGAAAACAACACATCACACCACAAAGTTCAGACAATTACAATTCAGAGAACACCTAGCTTAATATTGAATCCACATAATCATCCAGGACGTGTGTGCTGCACCATGAGTTCACGAACAACTGCCCGTGATGCAGCAAAAGTTCATCACAAACGGAGGGGTTATAACTGAATACCACCTCCCAAAATATACAGACCATAGTTCAGGGGTCACTACAACCAAAGTTCATGAGCCTAGCTACTCCAAAATATACATCACAGTCATCGTCATCAACACCGCTACCGACACCTCATCGAATAGCACAGTCCTTTGCTCAGAGGTAGTGCTTGTCCAGGAAGGGCATGAACCAACTCATCCTGTGCTTAGGGGTCATGGCAAGATACCTGGTCGCTTGTCCACTATGCTCCATCAGGTAGCTAAGAGCCCGGTGTATCTCAATCGGAGAGATGGGCGCAGCAGGAATACAAGGACTGTAGATCATCTTTATCTGAGCATAGTTCTCAATGAGCTTGTTGATCAACTCGGTGTCCTTCGACTGAGCCTACATGAAAGTCACAGTTAGTTCGAGACCTATAGTTCATATGTGAGCTTTACAACTACCCAACTTACTGATACAAGTGCAAATATATTGAACCTTGATGTGCGCATAGTAATCGTCGTTGTCCATCGTGATAGCAGAGATCGACTCAACCAGCGCACGTACTCAAGCCATTTGATCATCAGCACCTGAATTCACCTAACTCTCCAGTGGCTCCTGTGGTTGTACACCTGGTTCGAAAAGACTGTCCGGCCACAAAACTTAAAAACATCGTCTACAGTCAAGCGCATGTCTACCTCTTTGAGTCCCCGAACAACTAAACCCCCTTTCTGGATCAACTGGCATACCCTATTCAAGACGAAGGTGGACAGAGATGATGGCTATGACATGGCCAACTTCTTCCTGCACACCACATCAGGCATCAACGCATAATACAGTGCCAGCACAAATATTGCCGACATATCAAGGGACACAACCAACTCCTATGGCACCAGAGATACGCCTTATGTTTAGTTCTAGGGGAAGAACTATATTTGTAACACTAATCCTACCTACACCACATGATAATCTTCACAGTACAACATGAATAATGATTGCTAAAATATACCGCAAAAGGTCGAGATCTACTAGGAGCGACACACTCGAACATATGAACTATGAGCGATAACATGGTAACAGATCTAAGTATCGAGATCTAGGGTTAGGTGTCTCTTACAGCGATCTCAACATCGACCGACGAGGACAACATGTTGGAGATAGCCGAGAGCGAAGGCTTGCTGGAGATGAGCTTGATCCTCCGGAGTAGGAGGCGTCGCTTACCTGCTCATCGGTGAAGAAGAGGATTTAGAGGAAAGGCTCGAAATAGGAGAGAAATGGTGGCGCGGAAATTGGAGGCAAGGGTGAGCGGTGTAAATAGATGGTACGAATCGGCAGGCGGTGACGCCAATTTCTCTTGCCGGAATTTCCCGCACGCGGGCGAGCTCCCGCCGTCCCTCCATTGCACGGGAGCGTGGATTTTCTTCTCCCACGAGCGGGAGAAGAAGTTGGCTCCGTGCAAACACCCGATTTCAACATTCTTTCAGGACCAGGCTGAGAGATGATTTAAAACTCGTACGGTGCAAAGATTCAATTCTTTTCTACGTGTGCAACCAAACGCTCTTACTATTTCCCACCCATGCGAGAAACGGAAATCCGGACTAGCAAAACACGCCTAGGCAACCTTCATAGAAACCACACGTACTACCTCCCAGGGCCACGCACGGGTCAGGCACGCCTTTCTGAGATCCTGCGTATGTTAATCATGGTTTAGTATATGCCGGGGCCAGACACGTTCATGCAAAGATCATAATGTGTCCACGGACGCAACACACAAGCCAGTACATACAATGGTAAACCACTTACCTCACTCATTGTCATCAAAGCATGTATGCAGATCACACTTAAGTTGTCTTGCATGAATGAGACTGAACAGGAAAATAGTGATCATATATGTTCATGTTGTAGTGTCGCTTATTGTAAAAACAGCGATCATCGCTCGAGAGACGTATCATCAAGGCTACCTTACCTGTAGCTTTAATTTCAGAGCAGCGACACTCCATTAGCATATGCAGTTAAACAAACCCTCCTCTCAGCCATTTTGCCAGCCGAGAAACCAGCAGCTTTTCGTTGCGGCGGGGTTCTACAGAGGTTTATGGTTTATTTCCATGCGAGATGCATGATATGCAACCGTCCATCGTATATACCGACAAGAGGTGGCACAATGGAAACATTTGGATCGCATGTCTTCGCTGCTCACGCCTCACACACTATCCTGTGCGCATTACGCTGTGAGCATACGACTTCGATGCGATGGTCTAAATAAACGAGTACTACTTATTAGAAAATGTGTTTGATGCGAGGTTTATGGCTATGTGCATACGACTTCGATACGAGTAGTACTTATTAGAAAATGTGTTTCAAGCTGAAGTCCTCACGTTGGCTTATGTTTATGGCTATGTTTCTTCACATGATTTAAGCCTTGCTTTCAACACAGACAATACGGCTGTCGAGAATACCGCCACTCAAACATGTTTCATCCGAATCTCCCGTGTTCAGATCGTGTGTAAAACCAGTTACTGTGGCGATTGTGCATGGATAAAATCAGTCAGGTTTTGCGAGTTCAGACATGGTTTCCCTCTCTCTTTTGTGATGAAACAGAGAAAAGGTCAAAGCTGCAGTACCCTCGTTTTCATCATTGAATCGGAGTTAAATGTTCCACTGCTCACATGTGTTCTCTGTCTCTCTATGTCACACACACGCGCGCAGCAGCAGAGGGGTCAATTGCTTTCAGTACTGCATACGGATATGCACATTTGACAGCAGCAGGCAGCATCGATCGACCTGAACTCGAAATGATCAAGTCTTGTGGACTGGCCGTGACTCAGGTCAGGTGAGAGAGAAAGTGTCGTTGTTGTAGCGGAAAGGGAGTACATCATCGTCGTCTCGCAGTTTTGGTTGCAAGAAAATTTTGTCCAGAGATTCTGGCAACAGTTATGAACTTGGCAGGAGGGTGGTGCTGCAACTTTGTGCAGCATCTTCAGGGAGTAGCAGTAGCGCCAGCATAGCATTTACATCTTGTGGATTCAAGGCAGCACTTCAACACTCAACTACCGGTACACTCCGGCATCCAGCTGTATATACAGTTCCCCACTCCTCCCCTGCTCTTCAGAACAGGTAGATTTTTGTTTTTACTACTGAACACTTATCTAAATTTGGTCTGACCAAACTCGAAGAGGAGACCAGATAACCTGAAAGCCTGAAGATACTGCTAACATGGTGCTAACTCTGAAATGCATTTCTTATATTTTCTTCAGAGTCCCACTATGCTAAGATTAACCTACAATAGTATAATTCCTTTTCTGGAGCAGTCACTGATACAGGATCATAACTGCGAGCCTGCAACGTAGTAGTGCACCGCTGTGTGGGTGTCACGGCCGATTCATGACCTATGCTTGCGTTGCGTGAGCTTTTCCCAGTCCAATGCGTATAAATGCTTAACGTAGTAGCAGCGACGGCCAATTGCTTGGCGGGTTGCGTTTCAATTACACCACGAGTAATTACCCGATTCATGGCGACTGTGACTTGACAAATTTATACTACTAGACTAGAGTAGTACCAGCTAGCTTTGGTTTTGGGGTGCCAGGCTAGCTCGATCACCTCACCTCACATCACCTGGATCATCCATGGCCAAGATACGATCGACGTCAATGTCTCTGACTCATCCAGCTGCCAAATTTGTTTCTATTTTTCTCATGGAAAATTCATAGGGGTTTGTTTTTAGAGGCCCAGAGCAGTGATGCATGCAATCCAGACCAAAAAAGGTCTAGGCTGGTCTAACTGGATTGAAAGGGCCTAGTTAATTATCCACATCTTCGGCCCATAACAGCCCATTATTCTACCCAGCAAAGCAACTCTGTTGGATTGGCTGTTTTAGATCAGTCGGCTGGACTGGTTTCGGACAATCTTGGCCCAATTGTCTTCTTCATGTCTCAGCTTAGGCTATCTCCACCAGGTCGACCTAAACGCGCGACCTAAACCGTCCTCTTTTGTCCGTTTAGGTTGGCCCGCGGTCGTTTTTGGTAGCGGTCCAGTCTGTCCGGCCGACCGTGTCCAGCAGCATGATCCAAATGTCGCGCCTGGCCAACGCTGTCTAGAGCTGGCCTTTGCATATGAATAGTTCAGTCAGATTATACAGACAAATGTATATTTTGACAAGCAATAAACTAGATTAGATAATATAATTAAAATAGTGCTTACATATGAATGGTATAGAATAGCATTGTTCGATAAAAAATAACCAAACGTCACTCAAATTGCAAAAAACAAATTAAGAGTTAAACATTAAGATTTCCTGCATGAGCCCATATATGCTCAACCAAATCTAGTTGAAGCCGGTCATGAGTTTACCCGTGACGTAAATTTTCATGCACTTGCATGAATTCTTCCCAAGACGCTACACCTGGCTCTGGCTCAACCAATTGACCCTGGAAATCCCAGTCTTGGTCTAAGATGCTGTCATCACGCTCGTCCTTGACGATTATGTGTGCATGATCACACAAGCAGTCATCACATCCCACATCTTCTATCTACTCTAGGTTCTAGCAGGGTATCGAACCATGGCCCACCTTGACTGAAGCACACCGAATGTTTGCTTCACATCCTTCCTAATGGCCTCTTGTTCTTTCGCAAATCTTTTGCATTTCTCATCTCTAGGGTTGTGGATTGTCTTCATAGAGGTGGCCCATGATGTATAGATACCGTCAGCTAGATAGTACCCCATATCATATGCATTGTCATTGATCTCATAGGAAACTTGTGGGGCATTGCTTTCTGCCAGCCTAGCAAACACCGGAGACCTCTGTAGCACATTGATGTCATTGCTTGATCCAGCCATGCCAAAACAGGACTGCCAAATCCAGAGAACCTGTGATGCAACAGCCTCAAGTATGATAGTGCAATCCTCGACATGCCATTTGAACTGCTCTTGCCAACCAAAAGGACAGTTCTTCCACTACCAATGGATGAAGTTGATGCTGCCAAGCATCCCAGAAAACCCCCTACGCTCGTTGATGGACAAAAGGCGGGCAGTGTCTTTGGTGTTTGGCTCTCTCAGGTATACTTTGCCAAACACTGCTACAATTGCGCTACAGAATCTATGCATGGCCTCATTGGCATGTAAACTCGCTCATCGCATGTAGTCGTCGACGAGATCACCGGGCACTCTATATGCCAGCTGCCGAATGTCAGCTGAACATTTCTGGTAGGAGGAGAAGCCAAGCTTATCGGTGCAATCGTACTTGGCCTCGTAGTAGTCGTCGTACTCCCTCACCCTATTGAGTATGTCCAAGAACAGGTTCCTGGACATCCGATAGCGGTGACGGAATGCCTTCTCTTTGAATACCGGATTAGTTGGGTGGAAATAGTTCTTGTAAAGGCGTACGTGCCCCTCTTCCTGGTCACGTTCATGGTTGGTTTCATGCCACTTCGACGAGCCACCTCTACGCGGCGGGAGGAGGTAGTGGTCGTGCAGCATGTGTGCAGCTGCAAGCAGAATTTCGGTCTCACCGTCGAACTCCTCGTCGGAGGATGACTCGACGAAATTCTTGTAGAAGAACTCGATCCCCCTTTGGATGCTACCCATCTGTCCAGCAGGCTACCGTCAATGGCTATGCGAACTCCCGCAGCGGACCAGATAACCAAGAAAGGATCGACGAACGCACCTCAGCAAACGATTGAACATGTTGTGTGTGTTCAATCGATAAGTGAAGACCAGGGGAGGCAAGATGGCATGTGGAGCATCCAGTCAACTCCGGCAACGCGCGTGGCCAGAGTTCGGCCTGCTCGATGTCACGGGGGGTGACGACGGCAGCCGGCAGTGGCGGCGGCGGCTGCTACTGCTCTGGCCGTGGGATATGGAAGGCAAGGGTTTGGGGGAGAAGTGTTTTTGTGCTACTGGCTACAGGGCCCAGGTGAACAAGAGGGCGGACGTGCGAGGCCGCGCGCACTATCCTAGCGATCCAGCGGTTACACAAATTAGGTGCACGGATAGGTTGAGCCGGGCGCGTCGGAACGAATGGGTTGTGCTGCTGCGACGCCGCGCACGTCGCGCGTGGACAGGTTCGGACGCGCTTGGACGGGTTGGATAGACCCAGTGGAGATGCCCTTATAATGACCGTAACTTCAGGAGAATCCTAATATGTTGGTCGATTACTTCTCCTTTTTATGTTTTTTTATTTTTACTGTTACTTTATACGATTTTGTTTTCTTATTTTATTTTTTAAAATATGTTTTTTCAAACATGTTCCTATTTGAAATTTGTTTAGATTTGAAAATTATTAACCTTTAAATTTTGTTCAAATTAGAAAATTGTTCACATTCAAAAATTGTCCGGATTGATATTAGTTTAGGTTTCAAAAAAATAGTTTTTTTTCAAAATAACCAAAATTTAAAAAGGTAAAATTCATTAAACGTTTAGATTTTAAATTTGTTAAATATGTAAAAAATATTTGAATTTTTTAGTAAGAAAAAATCGGACAAAAAAAAACCCATCAGGTGCCATTAATGTCCATATGAAATCAAAATTGAAACCCATCAAATAAACCCAAGTAGCCATTCATGTCCATATCGAAGGGTTAACCATTGCATGTACAATGGTCTTATCTTAGCAATGCCACATAGGATGATTGCTGAGTTGGAGGAGAAAGAAACGAAAAAAAGACGTCTGCCTTCTCATGACTAAAAGATCATCTCTTAGCAACGATATTTCTCACCACATACTTAGGAATATCTAGTGCTAGAGATAAGACTAAAAAAGAACCTATTGTATGTCATATTTTATTGTCATATCAAATGATGTGGCATGTATAAGATAAGACTGTCTTATCAACCATTGTATATGTCCTTAGAGACTTCCTTAGGTAATGGCTAACTAATTAATTTAGTCATGTGACCAACGACATGTCGCCCCGAAAAACTTAGAAAAGTAAACTAAGTAGTATATACATCTCGAGAAAATATAAAGGTAGTATCTAGTCTAGATTTACTAAGATCTTCATTTATCTATTACAGAATTATTCAATAGCATTACCTTCGTTCCTAAATGTAAAACGATTATAGTCCCCTAAAACAAATTGTGTAAGACAACGTTTTGTGCACGGCACAAAGGCTACTCAAAGGACCCATATCTACTGCTGTGTTAATGGGGACGTGGTTTGGTAATACGCCAATATGGCCACTATTAGTGGATAAAATGATTTCTTTCGCTTCACAATCTCAAATAATCCATTTAGAAGTCGGTACATAAAAATTTAATTTCATTTATTCGATTTGTTCTCCTCTTCTAAGGTTATAGCTTTCGTGCTAGCTTCATCGATGTTATCCACCCAATAAAAGGTTGTTCAGAATTTCAAAAAAAAAGTTTATTCGGGTAGGCCGTCTAATTATCTGGAAAGGATTTGTTGAAATCCCCTAATAGTTTATGTTCTCTAAGTGTGAATTTAGTTTCTGTAATAAGGAGGCTAATGCCGTTGCAGATTGTCTAGCGAGAGAGACGAGATTGCTACCATCTGTTTGGGTAGATGAACCGCTGAGTTTTATTGAATCTTTATTAATTGATGATGTAACTATTAAACGATCAATTGTTGGCATGACTATAAAATTCTATGCTTACTCGTGCTCCCTCCGTTTTGAACTCTCAAAACGTTTTACATTTATAAAAAAAGGTAGTAGATGACATAACTCTTCATCGATCATCCTAGCCTTGCTCAAGGTCCGCCACCGGAGTCACGGTTCAGTGCAATTAGCTACTTAATACATATGCAATTCTATCATGGTAAAAAGCTATATTTCTTAAGTAAGATCACTCTATTCCTATATACTCCTTCCGTTCAGAAATATAAGACGTTTTAGTTTTATGAATCAAATATATCTAGACGTCTTGCAATGTATAGGTGCATAAAGATTCAGAGTGAACCTATATATTAAAAGGGGTCTAGATACATTTATTTCACAAATCTAAAACAACTTATATTTCTGAACAGAGGGAGTACGAACCTCCGAGCACCAATCTCTCTCTATGCCTACATATGAACCTCATTCGTTCTATAATATAAGATGTTTTATGTAAACTCGTTTTAGAAAAGGTAAAACATCTTATATTTTGAAACGGAGGGAGTACCCCTAATACACAAGGACGAAACCTCTATTTTGATATTTTGTGTTCCTCATTAAAGCCGAGATCATTCATGAGTGCGTCCACGTGGTGGTCATGTGGGTGTGTGTGCATGAGTGCATCTACTCCGGCTTCAATAAATAAATATTCAATAAAACTCAGCGGTTCATCAACCCAAAGAAGTCCAAGCAAGCTCCATCTTCCGCAACCTACGGTTATCTCCTCCGGCTTGTGGCAGCAGCGCGTAGTCTGATGGCGGCCAGTGCTCCCAGCATCAGCGGGTGGATGCTTGTTCTGCCTATGAGAAGAAGGTTATTTATACTCTCTTTTCTCTCCTCCACTCCCACCAAGGTAATGGACAAGACGAGAGGAAGGTGGTGTTCAACCTTCGGCCTCTCCGGTGGGGATTAGTAGTGAAGGGAATATGCCCGAGAGACAATAATAACGTGTTTATTATCTTATTCCATATTTATGATAAATGTTTATTTTGCATGCTATAATTGTATTGATTGGAAACGGTAATACATGTGTACTTAATAAACAAATAGAAGGTTTCTAGTTATGCCTCTCTTATAAACTATCTCGTTGATTAACAAGATAATCAAGGTTTCCTGATCATAGACATTGGATGTTGTTAATAACGAGGTCACAATATTTGTGGAATGATGTGATGCACATTCATCCGAAGTATAGCGTTACAATCAAAGTCATTGTGTTTATATTGCTATAACATCATATGAAGTAATCCTAGTCCTTAGACCATGAGATCATGTCAATCACTAACGCCGGAAGAGTATCTTGATAACATCAAACATCACACCGTAAAGTGTGACTATAAAGGTGGGTTCAGTGCTACGAAGGTGTTATGTAGAGGCTCATGGATCAAGAGTGGGATTTGTCCATCCCGATGATAGGTAGGTATACTCTACGCACTCTTGGTGATATCACATTGAGAATAGCTTGCAAGCAAGTGATGTGATCACTATAATGTTATATCACGGGAACGAGAAAAGAGTGCATGTCGGTAACGAGATCAAACTAGGTGTGGGGATACCGATGATCGAATCTCAGACATGTATATATCATGAGCCAAAGGGATTTAGTCACGACGTTAAAGGTTCACACGATCACTAGAGTCATCGTTGAATGTATCGGAGTCAGTACGGATCTCCAGGTCCCGCTGTTGATTATTGATCGGAGAGGGGTCTCCATCATGTATGCATTATTCGTGAATCATAGGGTGACACACTTAAGGGATACCTACATCATTTGGAGCAAATATGTTCCAGATAAAGATTTAAGAAAGCGATGGAATCATTTCGATGGAAACCGGAATTATTTCAGGTGAAATTGCAGAAACTGGTTCTGCATGTGATATTAAAATGTTGTAGGGGTTTTATGTGAATGTTGTTAATTAAAGTAATTAACAAAATTCTGAATAAAATAAATAAATTGATTTTATTTAATGAGAGCTTGCATTAAATTTGGTGTAAAATTAATGCAACTTTGAATGGAGATGGAATTAATGGGAGTGGGCTAAGTGGAAGCTCCACTAACCATTATGGAGGGAGAGGTGGGGGCACACCATCCCATGCGCATGGAGCCATGTGGGATGCCCCCTCCTCCTATAAAAAGAGCCCCTCCTCCTCGTCCACTCTCACACCTCCGCATGAAGGATCTCTCTCCCCTTCTAGAAATTATTCCCTATGATCTCGGATTAGCGAGATACATGTTCCCGATGGCTTTATCTAGAAAGGAGTTGCTGCTTCTGCTGCATCGCTGGAGTGACGACGCGGATGTTGTCGGGGTACCGGACTTGTGTGCGATCACGGATACACCACTGCTTTGCGGTACTGGACTTGCTGGTGTTGGACCTGATGGACTTTCTGGTGCTGCACCTGCTAGACTCGCTGGACTTCATCACGATCTTGAGATCAGCAAGTGTACAACTACATCAACCACGAAATCAGTTTCGTTAACAATGCTTTGTCGCTCTTCAAGGGTATGTTCTCTATGGATGTATATCCACCCGTTGATTGTATCTAGGTAGATAGATCTTGGTGCTTAGATGTTCACATCGTAGGAAATTTTTTGTTTTCTATGCTGCGAACCCAACAAGTAGCTGCTCCCGGCGGAGATCCCAAGCGATGGCAAGCTCATGCTACTGATATCCTTAGTCATCGAGACAACTACGCGCAGCGGTTCGTGGTCAACCGCTTCTACTTCAACCTCCGGTGGAGGCCCTTCTGCGACTCTGCCCTCGGCATCCCTCGGTTTGCCTACGTCAAGTGGTTTCGTCCCCGGCGCGAGCGCTACTAGCCATGGCATTGAGCTCGCTATTGTTCCCGGTGGAGAAGGATCTAGACCAAATCGCTTTTTCTCTTTGTGTTGTAAGATCCTTTGTGTAAAAGTCCAAGACAGGGTTGTATTTTCGTTCATCCTGAAGGCCTTGCATGTAATTATACCCACCTTTTAATGCAGCTCTAGACCCCTCTGCGTCCTTCCCCTTGTTAAAAAATGGTACTTACAAGATTTAGATTGGTTTTAAATCAGTCTAACATCTGTCGCGTGGATGGTTTAGTAAATACATTAGTCAACTGATCACTTGAAGAAATAAATCTCACCTCTAAGGAACCATCAGCTACCCGCTCACGCACAAAGTGGAACTCTATCTCAATATGCTTTGTGTGAGCATGAAATACTGGATTTGCCATTAGGTAAGTAACCCCTAAGTTATCACACCATAAAATGGGAGCATGCTGTTGGGGAACCCCAAGTTCCTTGAGCAAAGACTCTATCTAAATAGCTTCAACAACGCCATTGTCCAATTTCTTATATTCAGCCTTTGTACTTGACTACGAGAAAGTAGGCTTCTTCTTCTAACTCCATGAGACAAGATTAGACCTAACAAAGACTGTGAAGCCTCCAGTAGAGCGGCAATAATTAACACATCCTGCCTAGTCTGCATCTGTAAAAAATGCTATTACCAACAAAAGGTAACTTGTGGATAGTCAAACAGGTGTTCAAAGTTCCTTTAACATAACGCAGAATACACTTAACAACTTCCCAATGCACCTCCGTATATTGGGAGAGGAACTGACACAACTTGTTGATAACAAAACAAATATCTAGACGTGTTGGTGTCAAATATTGTAAACCACCAACATTACTGCGGTACCGGAAAGAATCATCAGTACCCAATGGTGAACCAGTATATCGGGCCAAGTGTTCCGTAGGAACCAGAGGAGTTGAAGTCAGTTTGCAATTCTCCATGCTAAAACGATGAATAAGATCAAGTGCATACTTACATTGAGTCAGTATCATACCCCTGGAAGTGTAAGCCACTTCAAGTCCGAGAAAATAGGTAAGCACAACAAGATCCTTGATAGGAAAAGTCTCAGAAAGTGCACACAAGACGATCAACAACAATAGGACTAGAGCCAGCAGTAACAATATTGTCAATGTAGACAAGCATATAAAGACAGATACCATCGTGAGAGAAGATGAACAATGACGTATCAGCCTTGGAGGATGTGATTCCCAACTGGTGCAGACGAGCAATCAAACGAGCATACCTGGCCTGGGGTGACTACTTTAGACCATAAATAGCACATTGCACCTTACAAACGCGAGATGGGTACCGAGCATCCTCAAAACCAGGTGGCTCTACATGTAAACATCCTTAAACAAGAAACCATGCACGAAAGCATTGCTAACATCAACCAGACGCAAAGTCCAACCACAAGAAACTTCAAGAGAGAGAACCAAATGCGCTGTAGCTATCTTGACCACTGGACTGAACGTGTCGCGATAGTCGATAACATGCTGCTGTGTGAAGCCACGAGCAACGAGATGATCCTTGAAGACCCACTTACTACCAACAACATTGATGCTCGATGGTCGAGGAACCAAAATCCAGGTATGCGTGTGACACAAAGCGGAGAACTCATCAGTCATAGCGACACACCACTCTGGTTTCCGAAGATCATCCACTACAACACGGAGCTTCGGCGCTGGCGATTATAGACGCTGAGGTACAACCTTCATCGCTGCACTTGCGCTAGCGCGATGATACATTGCAAACGTATGTATAATTTTTTATGTCCCATGCTTGTTTTATATGTGCTTTCTTATGTTTTGTCCACACTTTGGAGTATTTCTATACACTTTCTTGGACTAACCTATTAACAAGATGCCACAGTGCCAGCTGCCTGTTTTCTGCTATTTTTGGTTCCAGGAAAGCCAGAAAATGAATATTCTCGGAATTGGATGGGACAAAAGCCAAAGTCAATATTTCACCGAGGGGAACACGGAGCCAGAAGACGAAACGGAGAGGGGCCAGGGGCAGACCACACCACCTGGCCGCGTGGCCAGGCCTGGCTCGCGCCAAGGGGTGGTGCGGCCGCCTCGGGCACCCCCTCGGCCTTCCCTTTCGCCTATAAGAAGCCTCCGATACAGAAACCCTAAGTACCCGATCAAAATTCCACGAAAGAGTCTATAGCCACCGCCATCTCCATCCCTAGATCGGGAGGGATCTGAAGCTCTTCCCGCCACCCTGCCGGAGGGGTGAATTCACCCTAGAAGCCTTCTTCATCACCATGCCTGCCTCCGGTGTGATGTGTGAGTAGTTCATCCCTGGACTACTGGTCCATGTAGTAGCTAGATGGTTGGTTCTTCTCCTTTGTGCTACCATGTCTAGATCTTGTGAGCTCCGTTCATGATCAAGATCACCTATTTGTAATCTTACATGTTGTGTTTGTGGGGATCAGATGGATACTGAGATGCTATTTCAGATTGATTATTGATTCTATCATGTCTTTGTTATTTGTGATCTTGCATGCTCTCTGTTGTTAGTAGCTATCTTGGCCGAGTAGATGCTAGCAACTCCAAGAGGGAGTATTTATGCTCGATAGTGGATTCATGCCTCTAGTAATCTGGGGAAGTGACAGAAATCTCTTGTCAACACCCGGATTTTTAATCCCAGATGCCTGTTATGTCATACATCGCAATCCCAGGATTACCATTTTTGGGAGACATAACAGATTGGATGTCATAGTACATTATCCATTACAAACCATAAATAATGTCTTACACAAATAAGGATCTCATGATCCGGTCTTAAAACAACAAGCATCAGAATAAATAATAAGCGTAGCGGTGGGATCCATCTTCAGGGGCACAGGCAATGCTGACGAAGGCAGATGGTCCTAGTTATCATAGCCGTCCTGCTGTCCGTCATCTTGGTAGTCTCCTTCATAGTCTTGCCATGAGAATAGCCAGGGACAAAAGCCATGAGTACTCTTTAAGTACTCGCAAACTACCACTAACAAGTAGTATAGTTCTAGTGTAAATGCTAACTCTAAGTTTAACTATAAAGTTAAGTTTGAAACCTAAGCTGAGTTCTGAAACAAAGAAAGAAAAAACAAAGTTCTAGAATCACTTAAGTTGGGAAGTTAGTGTCATAGTCACAACCCTGTTGTGGTCAAGTCAAGATTCATCATTCATTTCATAAGTCATTTTGAAAATATCTAACAACAAAAGAGTTTGGCCACTCCAACTGTCCATAACCGCGAAAGCGGCTATTCGAATAGTTTGACACTCTGCAGAGGTGGTACACTTCACCACAAGATTCGATACATCTGTCAGGGATAACCCTGAATCATCATACTTAGTATGAAGATAATCAAACATAACCTTTCCTTTACACACCCTAGTATAAGCACCTCTCCTATGAGCATGGCCTCCCAACCATGACCATCTGTCATCTTGGGCACTGCATAGGTGGACAACATTGAGAGGTATCCTCAGCTCAAACCTCTCCCGCGAGGGAACTAATACTAATGCGTATAAACTTCTGGCTAAGCCTTACCCAATTCAGGTATTGTGGTTGTACGGTAAATTTGGAATGGTATCGCATCTGAATCGAACCATCAGTTTTTGTAAGAGGGCTAAGGCTCATGCCTCAACATTTTCATGATCATAAACCATTTGTGTTTCTCAGCACATGTCAAAACATCTCAATAGAATTACTCATCATTCCAAGGTTTTCAAAATTCATTTTCACCAAGTATTCCCATCTAAAGTGACTCAAGTTTTGACTTAGTTCTAAACTACTAAGTTAAGAGTGTTCACTAAGGTGGGATGCTAATCTCAATCTCATGCCATAGAATGACATCTAAGGTTATCTAGATAGGTCAAGTTTTATACTCTTTATGCTACCTTCAAACCAAGTAAAGGACTTTGGTAAAGTAAAGAAAGTAAAGCTTGGAAATAAAACTTGGGGGTAGGTAATAGTCAAAGTAGTATAATCAAAGCATGCCTAATGCATCTTACTCAGGTTATCTAGCTTAATTATAGCTTGCTAACAATAGCTTGCTTTGGTTGGTGAAGTGGTTGAAGTTTTCTTCCTCCTCCACTTGGCAGAACTCCTCCTCCTCGAAAGCTTGGTCGGTACTATCGTCTATAAATACAAACGAAGTACACAATCACCAAACAATACTTAACTAGTCTACTTAGCACTCTAAGGCACATATTTTATGATCTATTATCATCACAAGCATCACAAGTTTTGATTAACTAGCTTCATTCTTTTTATTTAAGAAAAGTAATTTCTACTCATTGAAAAATAACTAAGATTTAATATTCTCCACTTAAAATATGGGATCATGTTGACACATGTCATCACCACATATTCTAACATATGGGAATGTGATTTAAATGTTGGATCACATTTAATTAAGTTTAAGTTTAATCTTTAATGATTTAAAGTGACTAGAAATGCCTATATATCATTATTTTGGTACTAGTCCAAAGTCACTGCATGTAAAACTTAATATTATTACATATTCAGATAGGTATGGTTAAATGTGAATTTTGAGAGTTGGAATCAACTCAAAATTTATTATGGTTGATTTTTTTAAAATGTTTGAGTGTGCAAATGCTTCTGTCTTGTTTTTACTAGAAGAGATCTCTAACTCTAAATGAATTAAATCCAATGGTCTTTGATAGATCTTTTCAGTAGCTTTCTAACAATATTTGAATCACTTAATTGGGCTCAGTAGATCTTCTTGAATTGATTTTTAAACTAAGGGACATAAGTGAGTTCAAACTAAAATAGAAAAACCTATATTTGAACTAACTGGGTCACACGGGAAAACTAACGGGCCGGTGGTGTTCATGGCGCCGGATGACAATCGACAGTGGGGGTCCCGCAGTGTCGACACATCAAACGCCGGTTGCATCTGGCGACGTGGACCGTTGGATTAAAAGGAAGATCTACGGCCGTGGCTTGTCGTCGACGAGGGACAGGTCACCGGCGAGGTGTAACCCTAGCGGCTCGGTGGGGGTCTGGGGCGGCTTACCGGGGCTCTGGCGAGGGTCTGCGAGGCAGGCAAACGAACAAGTCGAGGACGGCGGTTCTCCTGGTACTGGTGGTGTCCCGAGAGGTGGCCTTGATCAACGGCCCCCTTCTTCTCCCTCCGCGGCAGACTCTGGCGAAATTACGGCGCTACAGACGGCGGCTTGCTCCGGTGGGGCTCTGGGAGTGTTCTGAGAGGGAGGGGATGAGAGTGGTGTGAGGAAACGGTGCTAGGGAGGCCTCTATTTATAGGCTCGGCAAAGGGGCAGAGGAGCATGGGCGGTGCTCGCCGGTGACGACGGCACAATGAGCTAGAGGTTTGGGCGGTGGGCTAGGACGGTGGGCGGTGCCCTGGCGAGTGTCACGACAGTGCGTGTGTAGTGGTTTGCGGTCGGGAGAGGTGAGTGGCGTGGCACGCACGATGTCTCTGCCGATGGGGAGTTTCGTGTCGGCCGGCGACTACGGGGCACGGTCGGGGGAACAGGCATGTCCGTTAGCTTCCTAGGACGATGGGGATCGTGCAGGTGGGCGGCGAGAGCGAGGCGGGGTCTGGCTGAGCGGGGACCGTGCGTGCTCTGTAGGCGGCATCGGCATGGCAGACAGGCTCCGGGCGCGGCGGTTCCTGGCCACTCCTTGCTCTGTCCGTGGGCTGGGGTTGGCTTGGCGGTGGAGGTGGACCACTGGCGACGTGCTGACCATGGTGGGCGAGGCTGGCGGCGGCTGTGGCGTGCTGTCGCTGGTGAGGGTGCTCAATGGTGCTCGGCCTTAATGGCCATGACAATTTCGTCGTGTGCATAGTGTGTGGCCGAGCTAGAAAAGGGTAGGGGGTGCACTGGGGTGGCTTTGGTTGCAAAATGGGATACCACATTGTCCAAACACTGCTCATAATAGTGTTTGTGGTTTTTGTTTGAATTTTGCCCACAAGGTGTTTGTAGAAATGGCCAAAAGAATTCAAGTTTTGAATTTTGAGATGATTTTTGTTGGAGTTGTTTGTCACATGCTTAAACATCTGTGGTTGCTTGGGATTTGAAAATGGAGTTCATTTGAGTGGTTTTTGAATAAGTGGGATCTTCTCATATGAACTACCTTCAAATTTTAAATGTCATTTAAATTTAGTGTTTGAAAGTTTTTGGGGTGAAGCAAGGTGGGCCTTGGTACATCACTACTTGTACTAGCAAGGGGTGCAAAGATCCACATTTGTTTCTATTAATATTTGAGTTCTAGGAATAGCCAAAGTAGGCATGATGATTAAAATGGCACAAATGACCATTTGCCTATTTTATTCATTTTGATTTGTTTTTTTCTTGGGATTTGTTTGGGAATGATCTAGATGATGTTTAATTCACCTTAGAATCATTTTACAATCAATGAATCACTCAATCATGGCAATTCAAATAAACTCCTAAATTATATGCACACACATATGAATGCTTTAATATTTTTAAATGGAAAAGTTTTTGTTAACTCTAAATTTGATGATTTGGATCTTGATCACTTGGATTAAAGTTTTGGGATGTTACAAACCTTCCCCCCTTAAACAAATCTCGTCCCGAGATTTACAAAAGAAAACTAGGAACTAAAGAGATCTGGGAACTCTGTCCTAATGTAATCTTCTCGCTCCCAAGTGGCTTCCTCTTCGGTATGGTTGCTCCATTGAATCTTGAGAAATTTGATACTCCTGGTCCTGGTGGTTCTGTAAGCTTTTTCCAAGATACGGATGGTAACTTCGTGATACGTCAGGTTCTTGTTGATATCAACAGCTCGGTGATTGATGTTCTTGAAAACTTCAGTCTTCTCTGGAACTTCTAGGCATTTCCCAAGTGACGAGATATGGAACACATTGTGGATGGCTGACATCTCTTCTGGCAGTGCCAGTTGATACGATACTTCTCCTCGACGATTCAGAATCTTGAAGGGCCCGATATATCTAGGGGCTAACTTTCCTTTCAGACTAAAGCGTTGCGTTCCCTTCAATGGCGAAACCTTGAGATATACAAAATCTCCGACATTGAAAGTCAGGTCTCTCCTTCTCTTGTCAGCATTACTCTTTTTATCTGGATTGGGTGGTCTTGAGGTGCTCACGGACTTTGTGAACCTTCTCTTTGGCTTCTCGGAGAATGTCGGGTCCAAAGATCTGACTCTCTCCTACTTGCGACCAATTCAAAGGGGTGCGACACTTCCTTCCGTATAGGAACTCAAATGGTGCCATTTGCAAACTAGCTTGATAACTATTGTTATATGAGAATTCTGCGAAAGGCAGACAGTCTTCCCATTTTGATCCATACTCTAACACACAAGGTCTTAACATATCTTCTAAGATTTGGTTGACTCTTTCAGTCTGTCCATCAGTTTGGGGGTGATAAGCGGTGCTGAAATTCAACTTGGTTCCTAATCCTTCCTGGACTTTCTGACAAAATCTCGAGGTAAACTGGGTTCCTCGATCTGATACTATGGTCTTGGGGGTTCCATGCAGACTAACAATCCTAGCAATATACAACTCTGCTAGCTTCGAACTCTGGTAAGTTGTCTTGACAGGTATAAAGTGAGCTACCTTGGACAGTCTATCATCGATGACCCAAATTGAGTCATTTCCCCTACTTGAAGTAGGCAATCCGGTGATAAAGTCCATTCCGACGGAATCCCATTTCCATTCCAGAATCTGCAAAGGTTGTAACAGTTCCGCGGGCCTCTGATGCTCTGCTTTGACTCTTTGACAGATGTCACACTTGGCGATGTAGCTTCCAATTTCTCTCTTCATTTTGTGACACCAAAATTGCTCCTTCAAATCTTGATACATCTTTGTTCCTCGGGGTGGATAGAATAAAGAGTATCATGAGCTTCCTGCATGATAACCTGCTTCATCTCCGAATCTGCTGGCACACAGATATGTCCTTTGTACCACATAACTCCTTCCTCGTCTTCGGTGAATCCAGGTACCTTTCCCATACCAATACGATGTTTGATTCCGTCGATACTTTCATTTCCCTTCTAGGCTTCCTTGATTTGGCTAATCAAAGTGGGTTGAAGTTTAATGCTAGCTAAGAATCCTTTACTAACTAGCTCAGTCCTGAACTGCTCCAACTCCTCATACAAACTTGGTTGCTTCTCCTTGATCATAGTGTTTAGCCTACAAGGCAATCTGCTAAGAGCATCCGCTACCACATTGGCTTTACCGGGGTGATAGTGAATGTCAAGGTCATAATCCTTGATTAACTCTATCCATCTCCTTTGCCTCATATTCAGCTCCTTCTGGGTGAAAATATACTTCAGGCTTTTGTAATCTGAGTAACTCTCATAGCGATTACCCATCAGATAGTGACGCCATGTCTTCAATGCCAAAACTACGGCTGCTAACGCCAGATCATGGGTCGGATAGTTCTTCTCATGCAGCTTTAGTTGTCAAGACATATATGCTATGACTTTGCCTTCTTGCATCAGTACACATCCGAGACCGATCTTGGATGCATCACAATACACATCAAACGTCTTCTTGATATCTGGCATGATCAATATTGGGGCTGAAATGAATCTCTTCTTCAGCTCTTGGAAGCTCGCTTCACATTTGTCGGTCCATTCAAACATCTTGTCCTTCTTCAACAATTGGGTCATGGGTCTAGCGATGCTCGAGAATCCTTCCATGAACTTGCGGTAATATCCCGCTAATCCGAGAAATGCACGGACTTGGGTTTGGGTGGTTGGGGCTTCCCATGCTTCGACATCTCTGATCTTGGTGGGATCAACAGAGACTCCTTCGGCAGACACAATATGTCCTAGGAATCCTACTTCTTTCATCCAAAACTCACACTTGCTGAACTTGCCATATAACCGATGCTCTCTCAGGGTTTCTAGGATGATTCTCAGATGTTGCTCATGCTCTTCTTCTGACTTGGAGTAGATGAGGATATCGTTGATAAACACAACGACAAACTTATCTAGGAAATTCATAAAGATCTTATTCATGAGATTCATGAAATAATCAGGGGCATTGGTTAATCCAAAAGACATAATTGTATACTCGTATAAACCATAGCGAGTAGTAAAGGTTGGTGATAACCAGTCCTAAGATCAATCTTTGAGAATACCTAGGCACCAGTCAACTGATCAAATAGATCCTCTATCTTTGGCAAAGGGTACTTGTTTTTGATGGTGACATCATTCAACTTTCTGTAATCAGTGCACAGACGGTTGCCTCCATCTTTCTTGTCGACGAATAACACTAGTGATCTCCATGGCGATGCGTTTGGTTGAATCAAGCCTATTGCTAACATGGCATCTAGCTGCTTCTTCAATTCTACTAACTCTGAGGGGTTCATGCTATAGGGTCTCTGGGCTATGGGTCCGGTTCCGGGGATTAATTCAATAATGAACTCAATATCCCTATCCAGGGGCATACCTGGCAATTCATCTAGGAATACGTCGGGGTATTTGATGCGCTCGACTTTCAACGTAGAGCTCGTTGGGAACCCCAAGAGGAAGGTACGATGAGCACAGCAGTAAGTTTTCCCTCAGTTATGAAACCAAGGTTTAATTGAACCAGTAGGAGCAAGGACACACCCCAAAGGTGTTACTAGCTGAGCTTTGGCAGGGCGCACTAGCGGTGCTAGTAGCAACATGGAGACCTGCACAACACAACCATAGAACTTTGTCCCCAACTTGCGATGAGGTTGTCAATCTCACCGTGTTTTGCGGAAAACAAAGGATCAAACGTATCGAATGGAAAGAAGTAAAAGTTTGCAGAAAGTAAACACAAAGCAGGAACAATTTATAGATTGTATGTAAAGAAAAAGGACCGGGATGCATAGTTCACTAGAGGTGGCTATCCTTAGATAGATAACATGCTGGGTAAACAAATTACAGCGGGGCAATTGACAAACACCGAGAAAGCAATACATGCATATACTAATCATCTTGACTCCTTTGAGACTTGATTGGGCATTACAACATAATACATAGACCGCCATCCAACTACATCTATGACTAATAATCCACCTTCAGGTTATCATCAACCCCTCCAAGATTAAGTTGCAAGCAACAGATTATTGCTTTATTTAACTGCGTGTAAAGTAAACAATACGATTGTTCTATGAACAAAGGATTGTTGTTTTCTTCCTAGTAGCAACAAGACATCTAGTACCTTAGAGATTTCGTCACTTCCCAGTTACCAGAGGCATGAACCCACTATCGAGCATAAATACTAACTCTTGGAGTTGCTAGCATCTACTTGGCCAAGATAGCTACTAACAACGGAAAGCATGCAAGATCACAAATAACAAAGACATGATAGACTCAATAATCAATCTGAAATAGCATCTCAATATCCATCGGATCCCCGCAAACACAACATGTATGAATTAAAAATAGATGATCTTGATCATGAACGGAGCTCATAAGATCTAAACATGAAAGCACAAAGGAGGAGAAACTAGCGATCTAGCTACTACATGGATCCGCAGTCCAAGGATGAACTACTCAGGCATCACACCAGAGGCTTGCATGGTGATGAAGAAGGCCTGTGGTGAATTCCCTCCCACAGGTGCGGAAGAGCTTCAGATCCCTCCTGATCTAGGGATGGAGATGACGGCGGCTATAGACTCTTTTGTGGATTTTTGATCGGGTACTTAGGGTTTTTGTCCCGAGGGAAACTTATAGGCGGAAGGAGAGGCCAAGGGGGTGCCGGGAGCAACCACACCACCCCCTAGCGCGGTCCAGGCCTGGCCGCGCGGCCAGGTGGTGTGGCCGGCCCCTAGCCCCTCTCTGTCTCGTATTCTGGAACTTGATCCCTTCCGGAAAAATAGGCACTTTGGTTTTTGTCCCGTCCAATTCCGAGAATATTCATTTTCTAACTTTCTTGGAACCAAAAACAGCAGAAAACAGGCAGCTAGCACTGTGTCTCTTGTTAATAGGTTAGTCCAAGAAATCATATGAAAAGTACTCCAAAGTTGGAACCAAACACAAGAAAGTGGATAAAACCAAGCATGGAACATCAAAAATTATAGATACATTTGCAATGTATCAGTATTCACAGACTACTCTGACTTGGTCTATGGTGGGCAGGGCCAGACTCTAGTTGCACTTGAATTGACAGGGTAAGGTTTCAGATATGTTCTCTACGGTTACTCCAGAGCTACTGGTCATGGTGATGGCTTTCTTAGCATAGTCTATCAGTCCTTTATGCCTTGACATCCAGTTCATACCTAGTATTCTGATAGGCACAGCTTTGCAAAATTTTCTAGATTTTGTAGTTGATCCGAGGATTTGAACTATCATGACATGCTTCAAGTTGGTTGGATGGATCTTACTAGTGCATGCAAATTCTTCGGTGACAAATGAATGCGATGCTCCCGAATCAAACAATACTCTTGCTAAAACTGAGTTGACAAAAAACATACCCAGCACTACATCTGGCGCTTCTTGGGCTTCTTCGACGTTCATGTGGAAGAGACGGCCATTGCAGTTGTGAGGGTTCCCTGGGGCAAATCTTCTTCCTAGTTGAACACGACACTGCTGTTGTGCTGGGGCATTCACATTGGCAGTGGCGGCAGTCTTCTTGGGACACTCATTGGAATAATGACCCTTCACTCCACACTCGAAGCAGGTGATCTGAGACTTGTCTTTAGCTGCGATGGGCACAGCATTGCTTCTAGTTTTGGGTGCAGTGTTGTTGTTGTTGCTCTTGGGAGGGGCACGGTTGAAATTGCTGGTGTTGCCGAAGTGATTTTTATTTCCTCCGGACTTCACATTGCCTCCTCTACGATTGGGGTAGCTTGGACGAGACATTGGGGGTCGGTTGTTCCTCGGTGCATATCCTGGTGAGGGGATGGGATGGTACTTCTGGTGACTGTTGGATCCAATTTGCTGCATCATACGATGTTTGCGGTTATTGTTTGCCTGGTTAATCTTCCCTTCCATCTGAATTGCGGAGTCGACTAGCTCTTCGAGATCTTGAAAACGGATGTTGACGAGGACAGTATGCATCTCATCATGCAGTACGTTCAAGAATCTCTCCTTCTTCTTGGCCTCCGTGTTGATCTCATCAGGTGCATATCTGGCAAGTGACAGGAATTTTTCACGGTACTCCACCACAGTCATTCTGCCTTGCTTCAATTCGCGGAATTCATCCCTCATTCTGGTGACTAGGCCCTGCGACACGTGGGTGCGGCTGAACTTGATTTTGAAGGCTTCCCATGTCATCACTTGACCATGGTTCATCAGGCGGATGCTGTTCCACCATGCTCTTGCATCTCCTGCCAAGTAGTGGGTGGCAAAGAGAACCTTCTCGTTGTCATTAACTCTGGCTACTTCCAAATTGTTCTCCATCAAATGCACTATCATCGCATCTAATGGGTTCTCTGAAGTGCTAAAGATTGGGGGATTGGTATTCTAGAAGTTTTTCACCTTGGATCCTTGATGATCCTGATTTCCATGGTTCTGGTTGTTGAGAGCCATCTGGGCGATCTGTTGCAGTGTTGCTAGATTAGCTTGGCGCCTCGCCTCGCTTGCTTCCCCATCACGATGAGATTCTGCAGGATCTGCAGCATTGGGTCTTGCGATGAGCTGCTCTCTCCTTGGTTTCCACGAGTCATCTAAAGATTGAGATAGATAGAGGGGTAAGAGGGAAAGTTCTAAGGTTCATGGTTTTGATTTCAAAGCTAAAACTTTGAGTTTGACTCAGGTTTTGCAACTAACTTCTTTTCATTCATTCAAGCAAAGCACACGATACAAACACACACCACAACATCAAAGGAAAACAGATGGTTTTAAGAACCATTCTGCAAGCTACGATACAATGGGACCGATACATCTCATGCTACGACAGTGCTCTAGTGCATGTACTCATCGTCGATGAAGTCGGAGTCCTCATCGTCAGTGTAGAAGTCCATGGCATCCTCCTCCAGAAAGTCATCATCATTGCTGAGGTAAGAATCCATATCTCCCTGGATGTTTTCACCCTCCTCTTCTTCCTCCTTTGCTGCAAGCTGATCTTCTTGCTCCTTGACAGTCTTCTCGAGGTCGGCCACCTTCTTGCGAAGACGGGCGATGGTGCGATCCTTCTTTTCACGCTGAAGGCAAAGAGACTGACGGTCTTTGACAAGCAGTGAGAAAGTCCAGGCCTTCTGGGCGGAAATGGTACGGTTGTGGTTGGCAAACTCCCTAGCATTGTCCAATTCCTTCTAGCGATCGTACAGCAAGAAGTCAAGGTTCTTCACTTGACGCTTCAACTCCGGGTGACCCGACATCTCCAGTGGCATTCCCATGAAGTCATGCCTTGCATAGTGTGCAAAGCGGGTTCCTTGGATTTGGTTGACACTGAGGGCACATAGACGTGCGAGAGCTTCATACATTGCCCTGGCTAATCCATCTAGCCAGTTGTTCTCTCTGACGGAGAACTGGATTCTCCCAGACATTGGTGCTTCTATGCTTCCTCGAAGATCAGCGGTGACTAGCCACTGTAAATCTCCTCCTGGGGGTCCTGGAAGTTGAGCTCCAAGAAACTCCGGATGCGAGCGTCACAATAATTCAGACAGTGAATCTAGATCCCTCTCGAAGATCAGTTGGCCTCCATTGGCCAACTGGTAGAACTTGCTGAACTGAGTCTCCATCTGCAAGAATTAAGGATGAGGAAGTTAGTGAAGTGATCAAGTGTGTCAAATTTTAGGTAGTAATGTACGAATTGGAGGGACATGATTTTTTGAGAAAGAATGAATTCCCAAGGGTAAGAGAGGAAATAGTTTTTCATAAATACTCACTTTGGTTTTGAAATTAAGTTTTTGTTCGGATGTCCATTCTAACTAGGGTCTCCTATGGTCAGGATGGCTCTGATACCAACTTGTCAACACCCGGATTTTTAATCCTAGATGCCTGTTATGTCATACATCGCAATCCCAAGATTACCATTTTTGTGAAACATAACAGATTGGATATCACAATACATCATCCATTACAAACCATAAATAAGGTCTTACACAAATAAGGATCTCATGATCTAGTCTTAACACAACAAGCAATGGAATAAATAACAAGCATAGTGGTGGGGTCCATCTTCAGGGGCACAGGAAATGCTAACGAAGGCAGATGGTCCTAGTTATCATAGCCGTCCTGCTGTCCGTTATCTTGGTAGTCTCCTTCATAGTCAAACGCGAAGCGGTACTGGGTGATGTGGACCGTTGGATTAAAAGGAAGATCTACGGTTGTGGCTTGTCGTCGACGACGGACAGGTCGCCGACGAGGTGTAACCCTAGCGGCTCGGTGGGGGTCTGGGGCGGCTTACCGGGGCTCCGGTGAGGGTCGGCGAGGCGGGAAAATGAACAAGTCGAGGACGGCGGTTCTCCTGGTACTGGCGGCGTCCCGAGAGGTGGCCTTGATCAACGACCCCTTCTTCTCCCTCCGCGGCAGACTCCGACGAAATTACGGCGCTACAGACGGCGGCTTGCTCCGGTGGGGCTCTGGGAGTGTTCTGAGAGGGAGGGGATGAGAGTGGTGTGAGGAAACGGTGCTAGGGAGGCCTCTATTTATAGGCTCGGTGAAGCGGCAGAGGAGCATGGGTGGTGCTTGCCGGTGATGACGGTACATCGAACTAGAGGTGTGGGCGGTGGGCTAGGACGGTGGGTGGTGCCCTGGCGATGTCTCTGCCGATGGGGAGTTTCGCGTCGGCCGGCGACTACGGGGCATGGTCGGGGGAACAGGCATGTCCGTTAGCTTCCTAGGACGATGGGGATCGTGCAGGTGGGCGGTGAGAGCGAGGCGGGGTCTGGCTGAGCGGGGACCGTGCGTGCTCTATGGGCGGCGTCGGCATGGCAGTCTGGCTCCGGGCGCGGCGGTTCCTGGCCGCTCCTTGCTCTGTCCGCGGGCTGGGGCTGGCTTGGCGGTGGAGGTGGACCACAAGCGACGTGCTGGACATGGTGGGCAAGGCTGGCGGCGGCTGTGGCGCGCTATCGCCAGTGAGGGTGCTCAATGGTGCTCGGCCTTAATGGCCATGACCATTTGGTCGTGTGCACAATCGGTGGCCGGGCTAGAAAAGGGTAGGGGGTGCACTGGGGTGGCTTTGGTTGCAAAATGGGAGACCACATTGGTCCAAACACTGCTCATAATAGTGTTTGTGGTTTTTGTTTGAATTTTGCCCACAAGGTGTTTGTCGAAATGGCCGAAAAATATTTCAAGTTTTGAATTTTGAGATGATTTTTGGTGTAGTTGTTTGTCACATGCTTAAACATCTGTGGTTGCTTGGGATTTGAAAATGGAGTTCATTTGAGTGGTTTTTGAATAAGTGGGATCTTCTCATATGAACTACATTCAAATTTCAAATGTCATTTAAATTTAGTGTTTGAAAGTTTTTGGGGTGAAGAAAGGTGGGCCTTGGTACATCACTACTTGTACTAGCAAGGGGTGCAAAGATCCACATTTGTTTCTATTAAGATTTGAGTTCTAGGAATAGCCAAAGTAGGCATGATGATTAAAATGGCACAAATGACCATTTGCCTATTTTATTCATTTTGATTTTATTTTTTCTTGGGATTTGTTTGGGAATGATCTAGATGATGTTTAATTCACCTTAGAATCATTTTACAATCAATGTATCAATCAATCATGGCAATTCAAATCAACTCCTAAATTATATGCACACACATATGAATGCTTTAATATTTTTAAATGGAAAAGTTTTTGTTAACTCTAAATTTGATGATTTGGATCTTGATCACTTGGATTAAAGTTTTGGGATGTTACATCTCTAAGGTACTAGATGTGTTGTTGCTACTAGGGAGAAAACAACAATCCTTTGTTCATAGAACAATCGTATTGTTTACTTTACACACTTCGCTTAATTCAATTATCTGTTGCTTGCAACTTAATACTGGAGGGGGTTCGGATGATAACCTGGAGGTGGATTATTAGTCATAGATGCAGTTGGATTATGGTCTATGTATAATGTTGTAATGCCTAATCAAATCTCATATGAGTCAAGATGATTAGTATATGCATGTATGCTTTCTCGATGTTTGTCAATTGCCCAAATGTAATTTGTTCACCCAACATGTCATCTATCTTAATGAGAATCACCACTAGTGAACTATGTAACCCAGTCCTTTCTTTTACTATCAATCTACAATCTATTTACTATTTTTTGTTTACTTTTTGCAAGCAATTACTATCTTCCAGACAATACATTTAATCCTTTGTTTTTAGCAAAACCAGTGAGATGGACAACCTCACTGTAAGTTGGGGGCAAAGTTCTGTGATTGTGTTGTGCAGGATTCCAAGTTGGAAACAACACCTTGGAGGTGTTTCCTTGCTCCTACTGGTTCGATAACCTTGGTTTCATAACTGAGGGAAAACTTTTTGCTATACTCATCATACCTTCCTCTTGGGGTTCCCCAATGAGCTCAACATATTGAGTAAGCAAGACTTTTTCTGGCGCCGTTGCCGGGGAGTCAAGGACATCTTCACAAGGACTAAATTATTCTTCAAGAAATCTACTGGATTCTGTTGCTGGAGGTACCTTTATGACCATTACTTTGGGTGCTGCAACAAAGCTTTTGGATAATATGATGGTTAACTATTCTGAATGGCACACTGAAAGAGCTCCACAAGGTAGGAAGGTAAATTATGTTGAAGAAACCTCCTCCTTGAATGATAAAATTGATGTTATTATGCCTATGCTTGTTAATGGGAAAGCTCATATTGATCCAAATCATGTTCCCTTAGCTTCTTTGGTTGCTCAAGAAGAGCAAGTTGATGTGGACTTTATTAGAAATAATAATTTTAGCAACAATGCCTACATGAACAATTTTGGTAATAACAATTATAGGCCATATCCTCCCAATAATGGTAATGCTTATGGAAATTCCTACAACAATAATAGAAGTGCACCCTCTGAACTTGAAGTCATGCTTAAAGATTTTATTAGTAAACAAACTGCTTTCAATAAAACTATCGAGGAAAAACTCTCTAATGCTGAAAGAAATATAGCATCATTGTCTGAAGCTCAATCTTCTTTGAATAAAATGGCTGCTAAATCTAAAACTATTGAAAATCCGTTTGCTGCTACTAATGCCATACAAGTTAGAATTGATGAAAATGTTAGACTATTAGCTGAATTGCATGCTAAGTGGGAAAGAGAAGATGAAATTGCTAGAAATATTAGTATTTCTACTATAACTACCACTAATGTTGAAGCTAGTAAACCCAATGGAACCTTTTCTAATAAAAATGCTGAAATTCTTTGAAACATGGAAAACAATAGATCTAATACTTTAGATGATAAGTATGATTTTGATCTTGATGGTTGCAATATCTCTGAAGTAATTATGTTCCTACAAAAGCTTGCTAAAAGTCCTAATGCTAGTGCTATGAATATGGCCTTTATAAAACACATTACTGATGCTCTCAGAAAAATTAAGGAAGAATAGATGAAACATAAAGCTTCTATTCCTATGAAATTAGAAGATGGTTGAGAACCCATCATTAATATGAAGGTAAATGATTTTGATCTCAAAGCTTTATGTGACCTTGATAGTAGTGCTTCTATTATGCCTAGAAAGATTTATGAAATGCTTGATTTGCCACCATTGGAAGATTGTTATTTAAATGTCCCACTTGATGATAATGCTAAAAATAAACTCATGGGGAGTATTAATGATGTTCTTATTATGGTTAACAATGCCTATGCCCCTGTTGATTTCTATGTTTTGGATGTTGAATGCAATGCTTCTTGTCCTATTACTTTGGGAAGACATTTTCTTAGAACCGTTGGTGCCATTATTGATATGAAAGAAGGCACCATTAAATATCAACTTCCACTCAAGAAAGGTATAGAAAATTTCCTTAAGAAGATAGAGAATATTCCTTTTGCCTATCCTATTAAAACAAAATTTGCTCTAAATGCTTCTTCATTTGAGAATACTTGATTATTTTCTTGCTTCTGATGCCTAACTTAAAGGCGTTAAAGAAAAGTACTTATTGGGAGATAACCGAAAAGTTTTGGTTGAGTGTTGGAAGTTATTTCTTCAGTAATAACCTCTCCTTATCATTTTTGTGTGGTTTTTGTGCCAAGAGTAACCTCTAATGAGAGAGAAGTAATGCCTGGGAAAGTTCCTGTCCCGAGACAGATTTTTGTGCTTCACTGTAAAAATTCGTGAAAAATCTCTGTACATCGGTTTGAGCTGTAATTTCTTGTGCTTCTGCCCCAGGTTGTTATCCAACTTTCGTTAGTTCAACACTTTTCGATTTGAGAAACAGACGATCTTCGAAAAAATCGGTTTCTACCTGCTGGTCTCTTTTGACAGATTTCTACCATTATTTGCATTTGCTTCCTGTTGATTCCTTTTTGGGTTCTTTTTAGGGAAATTGAGATTTTTGAGGGAAGTGATACAGTATCTTGTGTTTAATTGAAAGTTTTACTTGTGTTGGAACTGAACCAAAAGACTTATTATCTTGAGTACACTAATGTTGCTAATGAAGATTGTGTGAAGTTTTGTATGAAGGAAAAATTTCAGGTGTAGGGAAAGAATGAGGTAATGAGATGAAGAATGGACTAAAGCTCAAGCTTGGGGATGCCACCCCGTGTCACCCCAAGAAATATCCAAGAAGTACAAGCGTCAAATCCCCTTCTTCATCAATAAAAATCTCAGGTTTCTTCCAAACACTTCTTTTTTATTGTTTCATGCACAGTTGTGTTGTTCTTGGAGCGTCTTCATTTTTGTTTTTGGTTTTTGTTTGCTTGGTTTGCTTAGTTTTCTTGAATAAATTGGTTGGACCCCCTCATTCATACATTAGTTTTCAAATAAGTTGGTTTGGATTGGAAAAGAGTAGGAAAGTTCATGCTTAAGTGGTAAAAAGGAGCTTATTTTTAACTGTGGCCTATACTTTGTCATGTCATGCTTGATATTGTTTTGGCTTTATGCTTAGTGATTTTTGCTGTAGCATGACATGTTATAAAGAATTGAGATTGCTTAATGTGCCTTGAAAGAATCATGCGTTGTTTTAGCATATTAAAGCATGGTATTGTGATATTCTCCTTTGATGCTTTATTTGGGTTGACTTGGCGCATGCTCACACCATGTTATGACTATCCCGAGTCACCATAGCCTATATGATCCTTTAGTTTTCGACTTGTAATATCACTTTATGCTTTAATTAATGATGTTTTGTCGCTTTGCATGATTATGCCCATTATTGCTCTCTTAGTTGGTCGCTCCCAGTCTTTTGCTAGCCTCCATACCAAGTATGAGTTCCACTCATGCATCCAACTCCAAATAAAACCAAGTTATTCCAAAGAGTCCACCATACCTACCTATTATCATTTGCTACTCCTTGTATATTCATGTTTTTATCTACCTTCCGAATTAAACTTGTTATGTGAAAATTATTGATTAAAGCTCTCACGAACTTGATGGCACACTTTACTTTCTTGCACTTAATAATCTTGAACCATTGCATCCATCTTTGTTGTGTATATGCTTGCGCTTTATAAGTTGAAGTTAGCAAAACCATGTATCATGGGGAACGGTTTCAACATTGCACTTATTATTCTGTTGATATCATGATTCTTTTGCCTATGGATCTCGGTGGTGTGAAATAAAAGGGGAACTTGTAAGATCATGGAGTTTGTATGTGTGTTAGAGAAACACCTGGGACACTAGCCTAAGACATTCCTAATCATGGTGGAAACTTGCAGCATAACCATAATGAGCATTCTATGAAGCATCCTCAATAAAAACCTATGCCAATAGCAAATAAAAAAGATCGCTGAGATGCCCATTGTCTGTTGCCTTGTCATTTTGATATGGGATAGCTCTTATGTCATGGGGCAAGGGGTACCCCGTTGGCGGTTCTCTATGATACATATGTACTTACAATGACAAGAGCTTACTTGTGACTGAAGTTGAGTAGCATGAGGTTCGGTACTCGTAAGCAAGGGGCATGAGATTTCAACTTATAACTTGTCAAGCATATCCTCTTAGTTGTGTAACTTTAACCTTAATCACCTAAAGATGCTTATGATAGAGGCAATGAGATCTGAAAGCTAATAAGTACCATAATTTTTGGAAGCTCTTTATGAAACTTGAATCCCTGCTTCCTTCTATGAAGGCCTTTCTTTTTATTTTATGGTGAGTCTCCATTTTCTATCTTTATGCACCTATTGAGAGAGCATAGTGGCCATTCTTAGTTTAATGTGCATTTTCCCAAGACTTGTTGATTGATGCATAACTTTGACATTGCTTGTAAAACTATTTGTATTTAGTCACCCTTATGAACTTTGAAGGCGTCCTATGCATTTATGTTTTGCTACACTATGAGGGACAAGATGAATACCATTCTCATTGTGTTTTGTTTATGTGAAACAAACAAACGTCTTGCAAAGCATTGTTATTCATGAATATTTTGTTTGTACCTTTTCATGTCACAACATAGTTGCTATGTCTTATTGTTAGAACTATATCTTTCATGCTATGTTAAAGTACTATGATCCCAGCTTTCAATGTTTTACAAATGCCTTAATCAAGATTATGATGGTGCATGTCACCTCAAAAATTATTCTTTCTTTTTATCACTTACCTACTCGAGGATGAGCAGGAGTTAAGCTTGGGGATGTTGATACGTTGCAGACGTATCTATAATTTTTGATGTTCCATGCTTGTTTTATATCTGCTTTCTTATGTTTTGTCCACACTTTGGAGTATTTCTATACACTTTCTTGGACTAACCTATTAACAAGATGCCATAGTACCAGTTGCCTGTTTTCTGCTGTTTTTGGTTCTAGGAAAGCTAGAAAATGAATATTCTCAGAATTGGACGGGACAAAGGCCAAAGTCAATACCGAGGGGAACACGGAGCCAGAAGACGAGACAGAGAGGGGCTAGGGGCCATCCACACCACCTGGCCGTGCGGCCGGGCCTGGCCCGCGCCAGGGGGTGGTGCGGCCGCCTCAGGCACCCCCTCGGCCCCCCTTTCGCCTATAAGAAGCCTCCAATACAGAACCCTAATTACCCGATCAAAATTCCATGAAAGAGTCTGTTGCCGCCGCAATCTCCATCCCTAGATCAGGAGGGATCTTAAGCTCTTCCCGGCACCCTGCCGGAGGGGAGAATTCACCCTGGAGGCCTTCTTCAGCACCATACCTGCCTCCGGCGTGATGCGTGAGTAGTTCATCCCTGGACTACGGGTCCATGTAGTAGCTAGATGGTTGGTTCTTCTCCTTTGTGCTACCATATCTAGATCTTGTGAGTTCCGTTCATGATCAAGATCATCTATTTGTAATCTTACATGTTGTGTTTGCGGGGATCCGATGGATATTGAGATGCTATTTCAGATTGATTATTGATTCTATCATGTCTTTGTTATTTGTGATCTTGCATGCTCTCCGTTGTTAGTAGCTATCTTGGCCAAGTAGATGCTAGCAACTCCAAGAGGGAGTATTTATGCTCGATAGTGGGTTCATGCCTCTAGTAATCTAGGGAAGTGATAGAAATCTCTAACGTACTAGATGTGCTGTTGCTACTAGGGAGAAAACAGCAATCCTTAGTTCATAGAACAATCGTATTGTTTACTTACACACTTTGCTTAATGCAATTATCTGTTGCTTGCAACTTAATACTGGAGGGGGTTTGGAGGATAACCTGAAGGTGGATTATTAGTCATAGATGCAGTTGGATTACGGTCTATGTATAATGTTGTAATACCCAATCAAATCTCATAGGAGTCAAGATGATTAGTATATGCATGTATGCTTTCTCGATGTTTGTCAATTGCCCCGCTGTAATTTGTTCACCCAACATGTCATCTATCTTAAGGAGAATCACCACTAGTGAACTATGGACCCCGGTCCTTGATTTTACTATCAATCTACAATCTATTTACTGTTTTCTGTTTACTTTCTGCAAGGAATTACTATCTTCCACACAATACGTTTAATCCTTTGTTTTCAGCAAAACCGGTGAGATTGACAAACTCACTGTAAGTTGGGTCAAGTTTTGTGATTGTGTTGTGAAGGATTCCAAGTTGGAAACAACACTTTGGAGGTGTTCCCTTGCTCCTACTAGTTCGATAACCTTGGTTTCATAAACGAGGGAAAACTTGTTGCTATACTCATCATACCTTCCTCTTGGGGTTCCCGAACAAGCTCAACATATTGAGTAAGCACACGACATAAAAAGCTACCAGGATAACTATGTTGGGGATTCTGAAATGGTGGCGTATTTTTTGGCTCGGCACGTGATCCGCCAAGCTAGCTCTTCCGTGGCACAACATAGGAAGCGCCACGTTACATTACAGAAGATGGTGGAAATATAGTGCCGCATAACCGCACATTATTTGTCGTGTTACACCATCTAGAATCATTGAAAGTTAATTACATTAACAATAATTGATTTACGTTACTAATCTCATTACAATTCGAACATTCTAGTTTATTCATATATAAAATATTCATTACATCATATCATATTACACTGGATTTGAGCCCCTCTCTAATCATTTAATGAATAGAGGTATCATCTATTGCAAAGTAGGTCTTGAGCCCTTCTCTATTCAATAGGTCTACCTCTTAAACCTAAAACTCACCTAATTGGGATAAAAAACCTATCTAATTCTAGACTTATCGAGATCCTCTTTATTCCGATCGACATCAACATCATGTCAGCACTGAAGAGTCTATGCCAACATCATCAAAACAGATCTGACTTTGAGCACATGCCATATGCTAGTAACTTCGCTTGGAACTAAACGAAGAACAAGAAATATGATTAAGAGGAGAAAGAGCAAAGCAGCGGATCTGAAAGAGCAAGCCAATGAAGGTGTGTATAGAAGATGAGGACCAAACCTATGGATCGGACAAGCCAACAACGGGCCTGCGCAAGATCCGATGTGGTGGGACCGAGCAAGATCCGACGAGCCAACGGCCGCGTATGATCTGTGATGGTACGGCTGTGCTAGATCATGTGCTACCTGGTTGAGATGCCGCGCATGGAGTTCTTGAGTTGGAGGTGTCTGTGTGAGGTGGGAACTGATAATGGGATTAGTTGTTAGGGTTCCTCTATATTATATAGAATGGGGAGTTGGGAGTAGCAATTCTGGGCCATTTAAGCAAGTGCGATCCATGCATCCAGCTTTTTGGGCCGCATTTGCAAGGTCCCATAAAGGAATTGCATAACACTTTCTTTCACCATGTAGAGGCACATGGGAAGGATTGGAGTAATCTAAAAAAGATGAGAAGGATTGGAGGAGGCGGACAGTCTTGCTTTAATTGTGGGAGAGGATCCCTTAAAAAATAAAAACTGCGGGAAAGGAAAAGGAAAACATTCATTCTGGGTCCATGATAAAAAATGTAAACAGGTGAGTCTAATAGGCAACAGATTGTTAGTGGTGTGTCTCACCACTTAGTGTGATGCGTTTGACCAGTCAACACAAAGCTTACCATCCACGACACAATCGTAACAGCCTCCATTGAGCTACCATGGCATTTGGTACCACCGGGCTTGCTAGTCAGATACCACAGCACCATAATCTGCCGGTATCGAGTGTGCCATGGCATATAACTGTCCTGCGCAAAAAAATTGTGTGGCGATAGCCCATCTACCACGCATCCAACTATTGCAGGTACTTTTCGCTTGTGCCGCCCCAAAAATCCACCGGGTATGGGGGTATTTTTGTAGTGATCCCTAATGAGAAACTTGTGTAGCAAAGAAGGCGCGACGACCTGGATCATAGAAAACAGTACCATCGGTATAGCATTTCTCTCGTCGGGTGGAGTCATGCTTCTGCGTGACCATGGTGTGACCGGTCGAATCGATACCAGCAGTCGAGGACATCGTGACTGGAGGCAGTCCAGCGAAAGGCGACGTGGACTGCTACGAAGGATGGGCCAAATCCATGGACGGCCTAGTTGTAGAGGCCAGAGGCAGTCCATCGATAATAGGAGACAAACTAGCAGGCTCGGAAGAGGCCACGCTGAAGGATATATGCCATAGAGGCAAATGACAAATGGGTTTTATTATCATATCTCAATTAGTTCGTAATAGTTTCATATTATGCTATAACTGCATCAAGCGGAAACATTGACACAGGTCTGGTATGAAATAGACCAAGTCCCTAGTAGCTGATACATTGCAAACGTATCTATAATTTTTGATGTTCCATGCTTGGTTTTATCCACTTTCTTGTGTTTTGTCCACACTTTTTTCATATGATTTCTTGGACTAACCTATTAACAAGAGCCACAGTGCCAGCTGCCTATTTTCTGCTGTTTTTGGTTCCAGGAAAGTCATAAAATGAATATTCTCGGAATTGGACGGGACAAAAGCCAAAGTGCCTATTTTTCCGGAAGTCATCAGATGCCAGAATACGAGACAGAGAAGGGATGGGGGCCGGCCACACAACCTGGCCGCACGGCCAGGCCTGGCCCGCGCCAAGGGGTGGTCTGGCTGACCCCAACACTCCTTGGCCTCTCCTTCCGCCTATATATTGCCCTCGGGACGAAAACCCTAAGTACCCGATCAAAAATCCACGAAAGAGTCTGTAGCCGCCGTCATCTCCATCCCTAGATCGGGAGGGATCTGAAGCTCTTCCCGGCACCCTGCCGGAGAGGGGAATTCACCCTGGAGGCCTTCTTCATCACCATGCAAGCCTCTAGTGTGATGCGTGAGTAGTTCATCTCTTGACTATGGGTCATGTAGTAGCTAGATGGCTGGTTCTCCTCCTTTGTGCTTTCATGTCTAGATCTTGTGAGCTCCGTTCATGATCAAGATCATCTATTTGTAATTCTGCTTG
Source organism: Avena insularis (assembly GCA_023614405.1). Lineage (NCBI taxonomy): Eukaryota > Viridiplantae > Streptophyta > Magnoliopsida > Poales > Poaceae > Avena > Avena insularis. The sequence continues at coordinate 316,352,095 of CM042692.1, read as the reverse complement.
TTGTGTTTGCAGGGATCCGATGGATATTGAGATACTATTTCAGATTGATTATTGATTCTATCATGTCTTTGTTATTTGTGATCTTGCATGCTTTCCGTTGTTAGTAGCTATCTTGGCCAAGTAGATGCTAGCACCTCCAAGAGTTAGTATTTATGCTTGATAGTGGGTTCATGCCTCCGTAACTGGGAAGTGATGAAATCTCTAAGGTACTACATGTGCTGTTGCTACTAGGAGAAAACAACAATCCTTTGTTCATAGAACAATCGTATTGTTTACTTTACATAATTAAGTAAAGCAATAATATGTTGCTTGCAACTTAATACTGGAGGGGGTTCGGATGATAACCTAAAGGTGGATTATTAGTCATAGATGCAGTTGGATGGCGGTCTATGTATATTCTTGTAATGCCCAATCAAGTTCCAAAGGAGTCAAGATGATTAGTATATGCATGTATTGCTTTCTCGATGTTTGTCAATTGCCCATTGTAATTTGTTCACCCAAAGATGGTATCTATCTTAAGGAGAGCCACCTCTAGTGAACTATGGATCCGGTCCTTTCTTTTACATACAATCTATAAACTGCATCGCTTTGTGTTTACTTTCTACAAACTATTACTTCCTTCCATTCGATACGTTTAATCCTTTGTTTTCAGCAAAACCGGTGAGATTGACAACCTCATCGCAAGTTGGGGACAGAGTTCTGTGGTTGTGTTGTGCAGGTCTCCACGTTGCTGCTGGCACCGGTAGTGCGCCCTGCCAACGTTCAGCTAGCTACACCTTTGGGGTGTTTCCTTGCTCCTACTGGATTGATAACCTTGGTTTCATAATGAGGGAAAAATTGTTGCTGTGCTCATCATACCTTCCTCTTGGGGTTCCCCAACAAGCTCGATATATTTTGGGCCATCAGTAGCCTCTATTTATACTAGTTCATTAGGCAACCAATGATCAAGGTTTCCTGATCATGGATCATTTACACGAGTTGACAACGGATTCATATATGATATGATGGACATTACCCATAGATAGGTATTGCGACACGATCAAGTCACAAGGTTCATTGTTGCAATAGTTAGAAGCATAGTATCATTCTCCTTAGACTGTGAGGTCATATTATTCACTATCTCCCGAGGCTGCTTTGATCACATCAACCATCATGACCGTAACTGGGTAGCCATAAAGGTGTGTTCCAAGTATTCTAGAGAAATAGTAGAGGCATATGTATCAAGATCAGGATTTGTTCACATGCGTGACGGGAAGATACACATGGGCGACTTGGTGAGGTTACATCCATAATGTTGTAACTTGTGACTAGGTTACGGGATGGATTATCACGGGAACAAGTGGAACAAAACTTGTCAGTAATGAGATTGAACAAGTATGTGATACCGATGATCATATCTTGGACAAGTCATATCAAAGAAACAAAGGGAATTAGACTCAATGTTTAAAGGTAAAACGATATTGTCATCGTGGAAAGCACAAGGGTCATTATGGGCATCCCGGTCCCGCTAATGATCATTAATATGAGAGGTGTCTCGATCATGTATGTGACATTCCCGAGCCGTTGGGGTAACACACTTAAGGGTATGATGATGCTGGAGATCATTCTGCAAGATGGAATCATAGATGAGAGAGAGTAACCAGAATCATTTCGACGAGAATCCGAAGTTGTTCAGAAAAATGAAAGAAAGGAAAAAGACCGAAAGATGTTTCAGATAAATAACAATTTATAATATGCATTTATTATATGTTAATTATGTATTAATATATATTGAATAAATATTAAAATTAAAATTTATAGGGCAACTTCCTGAAAGGGCCAAAACCCCGGAGGGAATCGACCCAAAGGAAGCCACCCTGAAAAAAGGATAGTTAAACAACAGCCAAAGTTGCAGTTGGGCCGCGTTGCCCCAACCCAAAAGGGCGAGCAGCAGCTAGGCACTAGGGGGGATCTAACACCGCTCACGGGACACTGCCACTCGGCCTAGCATGGGCGCGCACCTCGTGGGGGCTAGCAGGCCGTAGCCATGAGCCAGCCCACCTTGGGCCTATCCACTGCACTGGCCCACACGCGGGCCCATCCGGGTTAAGTGCTGTCGTAGGTATTGGTCGGCCCACTTGGGCCAGTGTTGCTGCTACTCACTGCGCATAAGGGCTGCGCGGGGGGGGGGGGAGGGGGGAGGCTGCGGTGACCCAGCATACCACTGCATGATGTAGTACACTATAGTCGTTGACATAACACCAATGAAACACCGTTCACTAGTATTACATCCCTCAGAGTGGTACAACAGAAACACAGCAGGTCCAAGACATGACGATAGATTACAACACAACTCTTTACAAAAGATCCAGAGAACACTCTAGGTTAAAGAGGGAGAAAGAAACTTCTTACAAAGAAGAACCAGAAGTAATAACTCAGAACTATCTAGTAACTAAGACTAGTATATATACTATTTGGCTTGCCATTGCTGCTATCGCAATGCTCTACAGAAGTAGGTTTTATGGCTAGAGAATCTACTTCTATCTACTTAAGAACTTAGTCTTCGCTTCGATTAACGTATATTTGGACTTCATTGACTCTATTGAAGAACTTGAGCCATTGATGATGATTTCTTGAGCAGACATTGATGTTGACATCGTCTTCAACGGCTTAGAACCTAGCAAGGGTTAAGAAGGTACAGTTGAGTATGAGCGTACTCAGCAAGTTCACTAAAAAGGAGTCTATGATGCACTATCTCTATAGCCATAGACCATAGGTCATAGGCAATGCAGGTTTTCGTAAACATTTCTTCAAAGGTTGCTTTTATTCTGAAAACTATGTCCGACGGCCTTCACAGGTTGACCAGAACTTCATGGAGTTCCTTTCCTATCGTGTTCGTAGCTCCTTCCTGGAACAGGGAGTAACATGTCACAATTCCTACACTCTGCAGAGGTGCGTCACTTTTCCCACAAGAGACCTTAGCTTTGTTGCACAACCGAGTTGCATTCTCGTCCACACTTCCTTGGTGTGGGGCCCAGTCTAAGATCCAAGCCAATCGGTGCCCCTCTCTGCGACCCCGCATGAAGACATGATCCCCCAAGACAACTACCACCGTTACTCTTTGGGTAGCCTCTCGGAGACTCCGTACGCAGCTCTGTCTGGCGGTCACCATCAACTATGGTGAACTCAGACCCAGACAGAGATGCATAGATAATCTAGACACCTAGCTCATGGGGAACTAAGGGGTCCCACCCATGTGCTGGATTCTCTGGAACTCCATGAGAAATCAACAGCCTCACAATAAGGTCATCCGTCCATGTGAAAGGGAGAAGATCCAGCTGACTTCTCCATCCCATTCCAAATCTCATGGTTGACATGTAATAAACGGTGATAGAGTCACTGGTGACATTGGTTGTGAAGTCCTAGATATTATGTTCCTTTACCACTGGAACTGTATCAGTAGATTATTACCATCTGGTAAATAATCCATAATCATATTATTATGAGAATAGTGTTTTCTGACCTTTTTGGAATGCAGGTGATGACAACATTTGAGTTACAAGCATTTGATTGAAAATAATCAAAGGACATGAGCAAGTTGTGAACTTGCCTTTTGTGATTGCAAGATTATGCACTCATGGTCTTCAAGACATTACAAGATCCAAATTCTGAAATTAGCATCATTGGTCCGGTAAGGACTAATGTTTAAAGAAGCATGATGCAACGATGCATAAGTAATGTAATGCAATTCAATAAACGTGAATTCCAGGAATAATCATATCTGATCTAGGGTTTGGAGTTTGTGATGAGTTCTTTGGAATGTGTTGCACTTTTATACCAGTTTCACACCTGTGCTTCTTATTAAGGCTTGTGAGTGTGTGTGTGAAACAATAAATAAATACAACAAGTAAGATGTAATATTAAGGCACTTAAATGAATCATGGTATCTAAAATATTGCTTAAACAAGCTTAAGAATCAATTAGAGCTTTTAAAGAAGTGTTTAAGGATTACTTTTAATGTTTCTTAAAAGGAATAACTTTTGAGGAAAGATTACTTTTACAAAGTAAAAAGTATTCAAACTTAATGTTAATACTTTAAGGTTTTCTTATTAGCTAAGATTATTAAAAAGGAAGACATCACTACTTTAAACAACCATAGCATAAGTGGATGCATTTACCTTTCTATTTTAAAATCAATGGTTATACTTAATAAGTAAATAATAGGTATTACTTTAATTACTTTGGAGTTTGGTTTAAATCTTTGAGTGGTTTTCTGAAACTTGTGAAGGAATTAGTAAATAAAAGTTTGGCGATGTTACAAGTGATAAACAATATACCATTTTAGTTGATCTTATACTTGATAAAATATTTTTGGAGAGTAAGACTTACTTAATTTTAAATGGTAGTTTTAGTGAGTACAAGTTGAATGAGTTAGACCTATCTTAACTTCATTTAAACATAGCTTGCATTTATTATTACACTTTTAAACTATAAACAAATAATGCTACAGGTAATAGTAAGTATTTATATATTTTTAATGAATTAAAATAAAAGAAAAGGGTTTAAATAAGATTTATTAGACCTTTACCTTTTATTTTACTTCAAAAGTATGATTTGATATTTTTAGTGTGTATATTTCGTTTTTGTTATCATTTTGGTATATTATAAGTATTTTTGTGAATTTTAAATAATAAGATATGATTTTTATAAGTTTATTCACTTTATAAATACTAAATAAATAATAAATATTAGTTAAGTGATTTAGAAAATAAATGTAACAAGTTTGTAACTATAGATTTTGTTTTTCTAAGAATTTTAGTATATTATTTAAATTTTTCTCATTTATCAATATTAAAATATTAATTTTCAAAGTATTATTACTTATAAAATCTTTATTAAATAATAATTATTTAAATAATTAACACAATAATATTTTTTAATAAAGGTAAGTTATAGATTTTATTTTTCTTAACATTTTGATATATAATATGTATTTTTCTTAATTATAAAACAATAGATATAGGATTTCTAAGATTTAATCTTTTTTATTAATTTTCTAGAATTATATTTATATTTAAACTTGTATTAATTTGTCTAATTACTTAAATAGAAAATCCTTTTTACACTGCTATCTAACCTAGCCACAGACACTAACTAATGGGCCCGTGGCCACGTCATCTGCCACACGAGATAAAGACTTTTTATACCTAATCTACTCTACCACAGAGCCACTGACTGGTGGGCCTGGACCACGTTGGCTGCCACGTAAGCCATACCAGGTCAAACTGCGCTGAGGTGACAGGGATGACGTCGGCATGACATCGTGGTGACGTCAGCGACGGCTTCCACCACCAGATCGAGGTCACCGGCGGCGATGTAGGGCATCCCCACGGCTATGCTTTGGCGCGTTGGAACCAGGAGACGATGGTGAACAGATTAGTGGCGACGCCGCCCTGGAATGGTCACCAGAAAGCAGTCACCGACAACAGACAGCGGCGGCGGTGTCGGGTGCTCGTGGAGGGCTAGGGTCGAATCGGAGAGGATCATCGGAACCAGGAGCTCACCTGGAAGCTTGCAGAGGCGACAGCGAGGAGAGGCAAGCTCGGACGGCGTCGCCATGGTCGACGGCGAGCGGCAGACAGAGGTAGCAGTTTCAGCACCTGGGGCGTCTTCGGCTTGTGAAGATGGGGGCAATCGATCGAGGAGAGCACAACGATCACCACCATGGTCTCAGCTGGCCGAGGCGAGCACGGAATTGATGACACCGACACATCTCCGGGATAGGGTTTCTAGTGGGGAAAAGGAATTGGCTCTAGAGGGCGAGAGAGAGGATAAGATCGGTATGGACAGAGAGAGGAGAGCATGACCTATCTTATCAACGAGGTCTAGGACGTCGACGAGCATCACATCGGTCCAATTTGGCTGACGAGGTTGATCGGCATCGGGCGACGGCGAAGCCTCCAGAGAGCTCCTTGTGACGTGAGGTGGAAGACGACGAAAGGGTATGGGCCAAGTGGGCCGATTTTGGGCTGAAGCAAAGTGAGCGGGAGAAGACTGCTGCTGCTCGCGAGCGTCAAATAGACACACGGAGAATTGGGCCACGGGCCAGAAGCTTCTATTCTTGTTTTTCCCTTTTTTTATTTTAATTCCAGTTTCTATTTTCTTTTCTATTTAAAATTCACTTCAAATTTGATTTCCACAAAGATTTAAACATCCAGAGAATTGCAGGTTTATGCATATTGTATAAATCAAGTATGATCTTCTTCTCATCATTTCATATTGCACCAGAAATATTCATAACTATATGAAGGATTCTATTATTAAATAAAGTAAATATAATTTAGGGTTTTAGGGTTTGTTTCTTTTAGTAAGATTTCACAAAGATGATTCTGATTCCACTTGACAATCTTAATGGTACTAGTTTGAAATGTGTATCCATGTATATAGAATCTTGTTCCCACTTATCTTCGTAAAGGATTTATCTAAATACATTATAAGGAATTTAATCTTTGTGGTTTTTTAATATGATGATTTGGTTTTCATGGTCCTCCATATTTGGTGATTTGCCAAATCCTATTCTACTTGGTTCGGTTAGGTAATGATGAATCAATATTAATAATTAGTAGAGAAATACTAAGGTTTATTCAAATATAGGTACATGGATTTTGAGAGGATTTAATAACTCATATTTAATTAAAGACAGGGATGATTAGTAAGGCTAAACATATTGCCACCATGTTTTGTGATCCTGAATAACCTCTCAACTTAAAGTGAGTTATTAAGATAACTTTCATAATGTGATCTTAATGATCCTATGAGACTAAGTTTCTATTAGGGTTTAAGATAATAAAGCAGACAAGGCTTCTCAAACACTCACCTGGTTCTCTAATTACCTCTTGGAAACTTTAGTTGTCCAAGAGGTAATGTTCAATAGTTACCTAGGAATTGGAAATGGTTTCACTATCCATTTGATTCTAGAGTCTTGAATAATACAGTAGACATGGGTCTATTATGGTTTGATATGATCTTGATTAAGGCTTCTACATAATCCTTACCTTAATACCTCCCCACGAATATCTTGAGAGAAGGAATTCCTTTCCTAAATAAACTCTATATATCTCTCTTATCTTATTCACAAAGATTACATCTTCCTGAATAAGACAATCATCTGACTCCACCATATCCATCATCATATGATGACATGGTCATGCCACTTCAACATTACTCCATTCTTACTCCTAGTATATAACTCCTCTTAATTAACTACCATTGATACACCTATCAATATAGCTACTGCTAACTCCAACTACTAACTCCCTTAACTTCATCTTGCAACTACTTCCAAGGGTTGCAAGACTACAATCCTCACTATACATAACAAAGGATATCAATCCTTTGAAATAGGTATAGTACTACTCCCATAATACAAGTTTGTTCTTGTATTAACTTGATTAAGCTACTATGCCTCCAACTACTCCATACAACTCATCAAATACTTCATCATACTCTAGCTTGACTTCTAATGATCAAGCTAGATGATTTAGCTTACTAGGACTTGCCTAACTTGGTATATTCATAACTCTTCTTCAACACCTAATCATCTATTCTCAAGTGACTTGAGAATAATGACCACCATCCTTTGATCATACAAAGCTTAGGCTTCTAATTGTTTGATCAAGATCTATACTCAACTAAGTAGTAAACTTGTATTGGTCTCTCTATAGACCTATCTTGTTAAGCAAGCTTATTCTAAGTCTATATCCACTTGTCCTAACAAGATTGTTATCTAATGTACTAATACAACTAGCTTTCTCATAGCTCCTCAATTACTAGCTCAACCCTTGAGTTTTGGGTACTGCTCTAGTTAACTCATGAGTGAGTTATCTCCTCCAACATAAAATGGTTTGATCTCCACTAAGGATCACATTCCATTGATGATGGAACACTCTACCATAACTAATTACTTCTTCTTATTAACTTACTTAAGGTCTTTGGAAGGTCAACACAATAGGTCAAAGGCTACGAGTCAATAAGTTCTAGGTCAAGAATTGATCACACACATTGATGATCAATAGACACTAGGATTTGGTTAAATAGGAATGTCACCTCTTAATATCATATTAAGAGTATATGCTGGATGTTCTTGGCTTGACTTTCCTTTCTACTCTATTTGTAATAAGAGTAAATGTTTAAGAACTACCATGATACCCATGGTAGGCACAACTATGGCAAACAAGTGTTTCAAGTTTTAGTCATGAGTTTCTTTTTCTTAAGTTATAAGCTTAACTTGGTATACAACGTTTATGGTAGGTAATATCTTAATATCATCTTTAGAACATTAAGTATTCATCCTTGAGTTGTTGTATGGAATACCATGTAATGATCTCTAGAAGAGCAAGTACTCCTTATTAAGTAGTGTGTTGTGACTTAGTTTTATTACATTTGATCTACCCTTAGATCAAATTATATTATCCAAAGATAAGGTTTTAACAAAGGTCATATTGAAACTTATCATAGTCAACTTGATGATCTACTTCAGTTCCACCAAGTTAAGAGAAGCTTCAATCACTTTGACAAGTTATATTTAAAAGCACGAAAATTACCCAGATTTTCTATGCATCAATGCAATGCACACACCTGTGTTCAACTTATTTCTAAACTCTAATGCTGGGGCGTTACAGAGGCGTCCCACCCGGGCTAGTCCGCCAGGCACCGACTACTGTTGGGATGGGGCTATTAGGCCTAGCCGGCTGCCCCTTCTCCCTCTTATTTCTTTTGGCTTTTGATTAGTCCCACATGGGAAACCGTTGGTGGGGAGTACCCCTCCTCCACCTATATAAATGTGTGCCCATGGGTGAGATTAAATACACCAATTTTAATATTCACTGAGGAAATTTTCTTAGGGAATCTCTCTCTCGCGCGTGTTGTATTAGCACGATGGTGCCATCTCTGGAAGAATGGCACATGCAAGAGATGACACACATGTAGCACGCCGTTGTGCTGTAGGGATTCTAGCTAGGGGATCTACGTTCGCACTCCTGGCGGAACCGGAGGTTGTCACTGATGACCCACAAGTATAGGGGGTGTATCGCAGTATTTTCGATAAGTAAGAGTGTCGAACCCAACGAGGAACAGAAGGTGCTGGCTAGTGGTATGGATCAGGAATTCTCTGCAAATACTTAGCAAACGGATTTTTTAGGGTTTTTTGATAATGCAAGTAAATAAAGTACGAGTAAATAAAATACAATAAGAATAAATGCAGCAAGTGGCCCAATCCTTTATGCAGCAAAGGTCAAGCTGGTTGTATTACTTAAGATGACCAAACGTTCTCCAGGACACATGGGAATTCTATCAAGTGCTTTCACTTCATATAGTTGATTAATCTTCTTTAGCTTGCTAAGTGTTGTGTGGGTGAACCTATGCTAATGAACCGACCTTCCTAGGACTAATACATACTTGTGATTATACCCCTTGCAAACATCCGTAAGTACAAGAAAGTAATTAAGGTAGGAACCTAACCACAACTTTAAACTCTAAGACCCTGACGTCCCTTGTGCAATGGTTTCCTAACGGGGGTTCAGGTTTCTATCACTCCGGCAACCCCTACGATTAGTAGATAAATACACAATGCATTCCCCTAGGCCCATATAGGTGAAGTGTCATGTAGTCGATGTTCACATGACACCACTAGAATAAGTACACCACAACTTAAATATCAAACTATTGAATCTTTCTCAACACAATTCCACTACTAACAACATGACTTCTCCCATGTCCTCAAGAACAAAACGAACTACTCACAAGACATCATATGGATCATGATTAGAGATGGAATAATGATGTATAACAATCTGAACATAAACAATAATTCAATGGTTCACTCAATAGCATCAACTACAAAGAGTAATCAACACCGGGAAAGTTTCCCCTATGAACTATGCAAGATTCAATCCAATTGTTACAGCAATATGGAGATGGAGATGATGGTGCTGGTGGTGATGATGATGATGATGATCCCGATGAAGTCTAGCTTGATGGTGGTGTTGATGGCTGATACGTCCAAAACGTATCTACTTTCCTGAACACTTTTGCTATTGTTTCTCCTCTAAACTTGTGTGATTTGGATGCAACTAACGCGGACTGATGCTGTTTTCAGTAGAATTGCCTTGGTGTCTACTTTTTGTGCAGAAAATCAACTATTAGGAAAAATCCAGGAAAATATGCCAAAAATCCTATTTCACCAGAAGACTCCTCGGGCGAATGAGAGGAGGGGGGGTTGGGCCACACCACCTGGCCGTGTGGGCTAGCCCATGCCGCGCCAGGGGGTGGTTTGGCCGCCCCAGACACCCCCTCGGTCTCCCTCTTCGCGTATAAGAAGCCTTCTGAACTAAAAACTCTAGTGGGTTCGATGTTTTTCAGAAGGAGTTCCGCTCCATCGCCACCACCAGATTCCACGAAACAGCACCAGAAACTCCATTCTGGCACCCTGTCGGGACGGGGAATTGGAGGAGATCATCGCCATCATCATCACCATCGCTTCTCCATCAACCATCCATGTTTCCTCCATCTATGAGTGAGTAATCCCCCGCTGTAGGCTATGGGGATGGTAGGGATTGGATGAGATCTTTCATGTAATGTCATCAGATTGTTAGGGCATGGTGCCTAGTATCTTCTATTAGTGCTTTATGACTTTGTTGCGACTTGTTATGCTTAATGCTTGTCACTAGGGCCCGAGTGCCATGATTTCAGATCTGAACATGTTATTGATTCATTATGATAGTATTGTTTATGGTCTTACCTGCAAGTTGTATACACACGTTGTTGTCCGGAACCAATGGCCCCGGCGATGTAAATCGGGATAACCGGAGGGAATGGCTTTGATGTGAGGATCACATGTGTTCACGGAGTGTTAATGCTTTGCTCCGGTGCTCTATTAAAAGGAGCACCTTAATTTCCAGTAATTCCCTTGAGGCCCCGCTGCAAACGGGCTGGCAGGACAAAAGATGTTGTGCAAGTTATCATTGCGAGCACGCATGACTATATATGGAATACATGCCTAGGATTATCTAGTACTTGGATTCTTTATCTTATTTATCTGGAATTGCTCTATGTTTTGATTGCTATGTGATTTGTCTTGTCCATGAAACGCCCGTCCATCCATCCCTATGCCTACCGCACTCGAATCGTCTTTTCATCGCTATTGTTACTACCGGTTTTACTTTACTACCATCACATTTTTACTATTCCTACTACGAAACTGTTTGTACTGATAAACTGCTGTGAGCAAGATTGTTTCCAGGTGCAGCTGAATTGACAACTCAATTGTTAAGGCTTATAAATATTCTTTGGCTCCCCTTGTGTCGAATCAATAAATTGGGTTTCACTTCCCTCGAAAATACTGCAATACACCCCCTATACTTTTGGGTCATCAAGACTATTTTCCGCGCTGTATTGGGAGCATAGCTTTATTTATCAAGTTCACTTGGATTCTCTATTGTTCGCTGCTATCCATCCATCATGGGTAAGTCTCGTGATGGCAAGGTTCGTATTTTACCATCTACTACAAGAAGAGCTACGGTTCTGAACATCTCTGTTGCTCTTGATTCACCATCGGTTATGAGTAAGCTCGTTACACCACCACATACACATGCTACACACACTACTACTACTACTGCTGAATCTGAAACTTCTGATACTTATGATGCTGCTTCTACTGTGCTTGATAAGAGTGGTTCATTAGGTCCTTTCCTAGATGCTACGATTGCTAGAACTATAGCTGGAAATACTGAAACTCCTAATGAAGACACTACTACACCTGTTAGTTAACCTGAGTCTAGTGAGAGTTATGATATTAAAGATGGTTATGTTGACATGACCGATGAATTTATTAAAGAATGTAAAAACACCCATGATAGGAGCGCTGCTAAGAGTCTCCTTGAGAGGCGTACTATTAGACCCAAATTGTCTCCTATTGCTAAGTTTGCTGCTTCTCCCATAAACATTAAAGATAAAGATTATGATTTCTCTCTTGATCTATCTTACATAGCTATTGTTGAGAAAGAACCTTTTTGTGGGACTAAGAATGAAAGTGCGGTAGCACTTATGAATGAACTTTCTACCATGAGTGGCTTGTTTTCTGATGATATTAAGATGCGTACTTACTTTGTTGCTAAGATTTTCCCTTTTTCACTGAAAGGGGAAGCTAAAACTTGGTTTAGTAATTTACCTCCTGGATCTATTGATAGCCCTAATTGCTTGATTAGTACTTTCCTGCAGAAATATTTTCCTCCTAGTGCTAGACATGCTATTTTGCAGGAACTTTTTGATTTTAAACAGGGAGAAAAAGAGATATTGCCTAAATCATGGGCAAGGTTTTGTGCTTTGATTCATGCACAGGCTGGAAGTCCATTACCTAAGAATGAGCTTCTTGATATATTTTATAATGGACTAACCGAAGAATCTAGGACATACCTAGATAGTTGTGCTGATTGTGTTTTCAGGAATAGGACTCCCAAGGAAGCTAAGGAATTAATGGCTAAAATAAGCAAGAATTATGAAGATTGGAATCCTCCTGAACCAGCTATACCTGAAGTAATCATACCTGAATCAACTATTCCTGTACCTATTCCAACATCAAAGAAGAGGGTAGTTATTGAATTAAATGATGAAGTGATGAAGGAAGCTAAGAAATGTCTTAAGGAGAAGGGAATTAAAGCTGCATATGTCAAGAATTTACCTCCTATAGAAGAATTATGCAAGCCGATTCCCCACTCATCCACTATTGACGTACACTCTCTCCAACACTTTGATGAAGGTGATATCCCTTACTCTAAACCTCCTGATCAATGCTTAGAAGAATTTGATATTTTCATTGTTAAGCAAGATAATTTTAATAAAAGGGTGCAAAATCATCTAATGGAAAATTCTAGAGCTATTGTTGAGTTAAAAGATATTGTGGAAAGAACCTCTAATGATGTTAAAATGATTGTTAAACACTTTCAAATGGTTCAAACTCAAATAGATCAACTCATTAAAGTGCAAAAAGACTTGCTAGTTAACGCTGCTAAAGGAAAACATGCTTGTGAAATTAGAAGTAGAAGTGGTGCTGCTACCTAGGATCCTCTATATCCTGAGGGGCATCCCAAAAGAATTGAGCAGGATTCTCAACAAGTTGAAAATAGTGGCTCTACTCGTAAGAAAAGGAAAAGAAACATAAAACTATTGTAGAACCCTCTGAACCTGCTATAGATCCCAATAGTATATCTGTCTCTGATGCTAAAACTGAAAGTGGTAATGAAGAAAATGATGTTCTTGATAAAGAAAAAGTTGAAGAAGAACCTGAAAACCACACTAAGAATACTAAATACACTAAAGAAGATTTTGTTGCTAAGAAACATGGTAGTGAAAGAGAGCCTTGGGTCCAAAAACATATGCCTTTCCCTGATAAGAAACACAAGTCAAAGGAAGATGAACACTATAATAAGTTTTGTGAGTGGATGAAACCTTTATTCTTGGAAATTCCTTTGACTGATAGCATTAAATTGCCTCCTTACTCAAAGTATATGAAGGATATTGTCTCGAATAAAAGGAAGATCCCTAATGAAGAAATTTCCACTTTGCTTGCTAATTATTCCTTTAATGGTAAGGTTCCTAAGAAACTTGGAGACCCAGGGATTCCCACTATCCCTTGCTCTATTAAGAATAGTTATGTTAGAACTGCTTTGTGTGATTTGGGAGCTGGAGTTAGTGTTATGCCTTTCTCTCTCTACAAGAGACTTTAACTTGAAAAATTAATACCAACTGATATATCTTTGCAAATGGCTAATAAATCTACCACTATTCCTGTTGGTATATGTGAGGATGTACCTATTCAAGTGGCTCATAATTGCTTAATATTAACTGATTTTGTTGTGCTTGAAATGCCTGAAGATGATAATATGTCTATTATTCTTGGGAGACCTTTTCTTAATACTGCTGGAGCTGTTATTAATTGTAATCAAGGAAAGGTGACCTTTAATGTTAATGACAAGGAACATACTATCTATTTCCCCAAGAAGATTGAAAGGACTTATGGTTTGAATTCAATTGAACATGTTGAGGGCATTCAAGTTGGAGAGATATATTGTCCCATACCAAGAGAAAAATATGAAACTATTATGATTGGGACCATTGGTATCAAAGTTGAGGTAACATAATCATTAGCAGAATACAAAGTTTTGTCTCATATGAAACTGTTTTGGTAACAAGTCCTGATCAACCTTGTTAACAAAAGGATTTCATTGAACAAAACAATGTTTTCACTATGATTATCTCCGCTTACTTCTATTCTATCCATTTTAGTTTTTGCTTTCGTTTAGTTTTCTTTTCTCTTGTTAGTTGCTTGCATGTTAGAGTGTCTTAGAACTTTTGTAGTTTTTTTTTGTTTTGCATTGCATCATTTCCAAAAAAAAAAAATCTGTCAAAAAATCATTCATCTATACCTGAAAAATGCCCAAAAATAAAGTGTCTCAAAAAATTCCAGAAAATTCATATTAATTTTTTATGTTAAAAAAGGGGCAGAGGAGTGCCTGGAAGGTACGAGGGGACCCACTAGGCAGGCACACCACCTGGTGGCGCGACCTGCCCTGGGTGGCGCCATGCCATGGTGTGGGCCACCCCTGGCCCTCCAATCACTCTCTCACTTGCCACTTTCTTCTCTCTCCCGAGTAAGCTCTAGTTCATTTCTCAAAATCGCGTTCTTGCTATGCTTGCTCTCGATTTTTCGATCTCCTTGGTCAGCCCATATTTGTTGCTGAAATTTGGAGCATTTGTTCTCCGGTATGTGACTCCTCCGCTTGTCCAAGTAGATTTGTGTTTAGTGGATTATATCTTGAGTATTTTGCTGCTGTAGGTGACAGGTTATGAGAGCTTGTAAGCTTGTTTGATGCTTAGAGATATAGTTTTGATGCATGTTTAGGCCTCTTACAAGTCCCTATGAGTAGTACCCTTCATTATATTCACTTTGCAATCACTTGTTTAATAGGTGTTTAAATTTTAGAATACCAAGCATGAACAACCATACCTTTGGAGAGATATTTGAGAGGGATGCACCTAGGAGGTCGAGGTCCTCAAGATCAGCCTCTCAGTTTAGGCCATCATACAACGAAGATCTCATTGCAACTCGTATTGGTAATGAAGGGGATGCTCACCCATCTACTTTTCCTTGTTTTACTTTCTTACAAGATGCAGGGATTCTTGATGATTTCTTGCTACTGATTCAGAGGGTTGGTTTGACCTCATATATGCAAGATGAGAGTGAGCAATACGCTATGCTCACCAAAATCTTTGTTGAGAGCTTCGTGTTTACTAACACGCCCTATCAGTCAACTGTCTCTTTCAAAATTTACAATCTGCCCTTTACCATGTCATTGGAAATATTTTGCAGTGTTGTAGGTGTAAGCATGACAGGGACTGTGAAGAAAATTCATGGGCGAACCGCTGATTTGCTGGAGCTTTACCGAGGGGTGACCAATGATGATGGCCGCGTGGCTCAGCGCGGAAAGATAAGAAACATCCAACTCCCTGCTCTTAGATACTTTGCATGCTATCTTGCTACTAGCGTTCTTGGTAGGGAGAATACGAGTAATATCTCCAACTATCATTTAGCCTTCCTTGCTGTTGCGCTTAACAATGATACTCGGTACAACCTTGGCTCGCTTATTGCTCACCGCCTAGCTGCTAGGGGACCTATCTATGGGGGCATCATTACCTCACGTATGGTCAATGCATTAGGGCTTGCAGTGGACCCCCAATGATACTATATTGGCACCTCAAAGGCTTGACCTTGTTGCTATGAAAACTCATCATTTTGTCACTACTGATTCTAATTTGGACGGTCTAGTATATAGGATGCTGTTTACTGACGGGGATGAGGGGGAGATCCCTTTGCGGTAGTCTACTTTGTTTAGTGTTCACAGGAGACCGTGGTCATGCTCAAAGGAGGAGGTGGACGAGCAGCTCTGCTTGCTGGGTTTCCACGGGCAGCACCAGGAGGATGTGCCCTCCTATGATTACTCCACGCACTATGGAGGGACGTACTCGAGCTTGCACCAGGACGAGGGTACCTCCTCGTCATACCACGGTGACACTTCATCCTGGCCAGCTTGGGATTGACGCCCACTTAGGACAAAAGCCTAAGCTTGGGGGGAGGTACGCCGACATCGCACTCATCTCCATACCATTTTGCGTTGGTACTTTGTATATTCATGTTTCGTTCTCTTTTTAGTTTTTTTCTTTCTTTGCTTTTTCTTTCTAAAACACAAAAAGACCAAAAATATTTCTGTTGTTTCTCTTTGGTTTGTTTCCTTTTCGTTTTGCCTTGGTTTGTTTTTCCCTTTTTGCTTTGTTCGAACTATTCGAAAAACCCTAAAAGATTTTGCTTTGCTTGTTCCTCCTTTTTGGTTCTTCTTTTAAAAATCGAAAACACCAAAAATATTTGCTGTTCTTCTTTGGTTTTGTGAGTTTGTTGTAGGGTTCAGCAGTCCTTGGTGGGATTTGGTTTCATATTATTATTCAATCCACACAAGTGAAGGGCAATAATGAGGATTAATGACAGCTTGAGGTGTGGTAAGAGGCTGGTAACGAACTCTATTTGTTTTCATTTTTGTACATATTCTTGTCATTGTGGGCATGCTTAGCCTGTTCGTGTAGGGTGTATGTTATTCATGGATGCTTAGTAGTTTTTGCTTTCATATGATTAGTTCCAGCTTGCTAATAGTTTGTAGCTTGTCTTATGAATGTTTGCTTGCATTACTCTATTCATAACTTGGTATGACACCGTGGTATCCTCCTCTGAATGTTTCATTTGAATTGACTTGGCACATGCTCACGCATGCATATGACTAAAATAATCAGTTGAGCCTCGATGAATTATTTTGCCTTGAGGGTCTTGAATCACTTTCATGCCATGATTAGTCCTGTTTTGTTGCAAGCATGATTATGACATCTATTGCTCTCTCGTTTGTCGCTCCCTTACTATTGCTAGCCTTCACTTTCACTGAGTATGTTTTACTCATGTTTCCAACTCCCTAAAACCAAATATTGCGAAAGTGTCCACCATACCTACCTATTAGCATCATTTGCTATTTCCGTGCATATTCAATATGCCTTGTTTTTTTTCGAATAAAATGTTTGCTTGTTATGAGAAAGTTAGTTAGTAAAGCTCTCACGAACTTGACGGCACACTTTATTTTCTGCACTTAATAAACCTGAACCATTGTGACTATCCATGAAAGTTATATGCTTGCAAATTATAGGCTGGGGATTAGCAGAACCATGCTGTCACGGGGAACGCTTTCAACACTTGTAAATATATACCCAGTTGATACCATGCTCTTTTGTTTGTGGATGTCATCGGTGTGAAATAAAAGGGGAGCCTGTAAGTCCATGGAGTTATGTATGTGTGTTAGAGAAACACCTCGGCCGCCAGTCTAATCCATGCCGTCATGGTGGAAACCTGTAGCGTAACCATAATGATATCTATGAAGCATTCTTACTATAAAAAAAGAGAGAGATAGCCATTGAGGAAAAGAAAAGAAAAAAAAGAGATTTGAGAAAAGAAGAAAGAGAGAAAAAAGCACCATTTTCCCATGGTAAATAAGAAGATTGCTGAGATACTCATTGTCTGCTTGCCTTGTCATTTTGATATGGGGATTCTTCCGTATCATCGGGCAAGGGGTACCCCGTTGGTGGTTCTCTATGATACGCACGTATTTACGATGACAAGAACTTACAGGTAACTAAAGTTGAGTAGCATGAGGAGCGGCCCTCGTACTCAAGGGACATGGGATTTTCAGTTTATAGTCTGTCAAGCATATAACTCAGATTGGACCTCACTTTCACCTTAACCATATTAAAGATGCTTATGATAGGGGCAATGAGAGCTCAAAGCTAATGAGTACCATACCTTCAGCATTTGGAAGCCTTTCAAACTTTTGAAAACCTTTTTCATTTTCCTTGTTGACTCTCCACATATTCTATGAGAACTTCCTTGAGAGCATAGTTGTCATTTTTGTGCCTGTCCCAAAACTTGATTATTTGTGTTATGACTTTGATGCTTGTATCTTTGATATCTTTACTTCTAGTCTTCACCTGGACTACAGAGGTGCCTTGGCATTCACAATAAAAAGGCAAGCGAGATACCACTCTATCATACCTTGTTATGAGCATTGTAATGTTGCTTATATTTATACTTCATGCTACTTATTATTTTTATGTTGGAATCTCTTCATAGCTTGCAATGCCTATTAAGTAAAATTAGTTGCATACTATTTATTATGAATTGTCTAAGTAGTTGATCTCATGCTGAGAATATATACATCATATGAGGCAAATGTGTTCGTGAAAGTTTCTTTTATCGCACTCAGTTTTCAACTGAATTGCTTGAGGACAAGCAATAAGCTAAGCTTGGGGGGAGTTGATACGTCCAAAACGTATCTACTTTCCCGAACACTTTTGCTATTGTTTCCCCTCTAAACTTCTGTGATTTGGATGCAACTAACACGGACTGACGCTGTTTTCAGCAGAATTGCCTTGGTGTCTACTTTTTGTGCAGAAAATCAACTATCAGAAAAAATCCCGGAAAATATGCCAAAAATCCTATTTCACTAGAAGACTCCTAGAGCCAGAATACGAGACGGAGGGGGCTGGGCCCAGGCCACACCACCTGGCCGCGTGGGCTAGCCCAGGCCGTGCCACGGGGTGGTCTGGCCGCCCCAGACACCCCCTCGGTCTCCCTCTTCTCCTATAAGAAGCCTTCTGACCTAAAAACTATGGGGGTTCGACTTTTTCCAGAAGGAGTTCCGCTCCGCTGCCACCACCAGATTCCACGAAACAACACCAGAAATTCCGTTCTGACACCCTGCCGGGACGGGGAATTGGAGGAGATCATCGCCATCATCATCACCATCGCTTCTCCATCGACCATCCATGTTTCCCCCATCTATGAGTGAGTAATCCCCCGCTGTAGGCTATGGGGATGGTAGAGATTGGATGAGATCTTTCATGTAATGGCATCAGATTGTTAGGGCATGGTGCCTAGTATCTTCTATTAGTACTTTATGACTTTGTTGCGACTTGCTATGCTTAATGCTTGTCACTAGGTCCCGAGTGCCATGATTTCAGATCTGAACATGTTATTGATTCATTATGATAGTATTGTTGCCACTGATAAACTGTTGCGAGCAAGATTGTTTTCCAGGTGCAGCTGAATTGACAACTCAGTTGTTAAGGCTTATAAATATTCTTTGCCTCCCCTTGTGTTGAATCAATAAATTGGGTTTCACTTCCCTCAAAAATACTGCAATACACCCCCTATACTTGTGGGTCATCAATGGCGACGATCTCCCCTCTCCGGGAAGGAATTCCCCCGGCAGAATTCTCTCTACCGGAGAGATCTTTCTCTCTCGGTGTTTTCCACCCCGCAGAGGCGGCGGAATCTTTCTGTGGTAGCTCCGCAAGTATTAGGGTTTCAGGAGGATTATATATGCTAGAGGGGAGAGCTGGAGGTGGGCCAGGGCGGCCACACCACCTTGTGGCGCGGCCTAGCCTGGCCCGCGCCAGGGGGCCATGTGGGCCCCCTGTGGCCCATCTCCACTCCTCCTTCTGGCTTCCTTCGTCTTCTGGAAAAATAGGATTTTCTGTATATTTTCCCGGATTTTCTGATCTTCGCGAATTTTTCCTCCAAACAGCACCTTTTCCATCAGAATCCTGACTGCAGCGGTCCATGCTCCAAATGTCATCAACCATGCAAAAACAGATGAAATAACATAAGTATCATCTCTTAATATGAAATATATCAATGAATAACAATGAATTATGATATAGAATAGTGATGCAAAATGGACGTATCAACTCCCCCAAGCTTAGACTTCGCTTGTCCCTAAACGAAACTGATCTCAATAAACATGACCTCAAGTTTATGGAGTGAAGAGTCGATAAAAAGAATACGGACAAGAAGCATCACATCATCAATACATAGTTCATAATAGAAGACAACTCACTATTATATAACTTAACTTGCAATGAGTAAAGGAAACACAATAAAGATACATAAAGTAAATCATAATTGGTAATGGCAAACTTAGCTCTTGGTCGAAGAATAGTTGATAATTTGCTGGAGTTCAAAAATAACTGATTTTCAATGATAGCTTTCACAGTAGTAAACAATAATATAAGAGCAATGTGCAAAACAAGGAACATAAGAAACATGATTGAATAAATCATCATATGAATGAATGAAACACAACAACTCAAAATACTTGCTGAGATAGAAGGGAGTAGGTTTACTGACTCAACTAAAAAGTAAAAGAAAGGCCCTTCGCAGAGGGAAGCAGGGATTTCAAGTTTCATAAAGAGCTCCCAAAAATTATGATACTTATTAGCTTTCAGCTCTCATTGCCCGTATCATAGGCATCTTTAGGTGATTAAGGTTAAAGTGATCAATTATGAGGATATGCTTGACAAGTTGTAAATTGAGAATCTCATGTCCCTTGAATACGAGGGCCGCTCCTCATGCTACTCAAGTTTAGTCACCAGTAAGTTCTTGTCATCGTAAACACATGTGTATCACGGAGAACCGCCAACAGGGTACCCCTTGCCCGATGATACGAAAGAATCCCCATATCAAAATGACAAGGCAAGCAGACAACAAACTTCTCAGCAATCTTATTATTTACCATGGGAATATGGTGCTTTTTTCTCTCCTTCCTATTTTCTCATCATTTTTTTTCTCTTTTTCTCAAATTCTATATCTTTTTTTACAAGAAGAATGCTTCATAGATGCTCATTATGGTTACGCTGCAGGTTTCCACCATGACAGCATGGATTAGACCGGCGGCCAAGGCGTTTCTATAACACACATGCATAACTCCATGGACTTACAAGCTCCCCTTTCATTTCACACCGACGACATCCATAGACAAAAGAACATGATTTCAACTAGGTACAAAGTACCAGTGCAATGTTGAAAGTGTTCCCCATGACAGCATGGTTCTTCTAATTCACAACTTACAAAGCGCAAGAATATATGCAACATAGATGGGCACAATGGTTCAAGTTTTTTAAATGCAAGAAAGTAAAGTGTGCCTTCAAGTTCGTGAGAGCTTTAATCACTAATTTTCACATAACAAGTTTAATTTGGAAGGTATATAAAAACAAGAATTTACTTGGAATAGCAATAATGCTAATAGGTAGGTATGATGGACGCAAATGGAATGGGTTTTGGTTTAGGGAAGTGGATGCACGAGAAGTATTCCCTCTCAGTACAGGTTTTTGGCTAGCAAGGCTGGATAGTAAGTATAAGAGTTGAAGGAAACAAACAAACAGACAAGTGATAAAGACAAACATGCGATCTTCCTTGGAAACACAAAAGATCTTAACCAGAGAATACTAAGCTTATGAGCAAATCAAGAAAGAAAGATGATGAAATTATATTTCTTTAGAGTACTTTTATCTTTTTCATTCAACTCTCAAAAATAGTGTTGCTACTGACCAAGCCAGGTTTTCCAAAACCAACAAGATTAACTCAATGATCCCAAAGTGATACCAATACTAACAACAAGATAAATCATATAACCACGAATTGAAAACTAATATAAGATATGCAAAAGAGTAAATGATAGAACTTATCATTAATATTCCATAACGGCAACTCACACCAAGGGATACATATCTAACGATAGAGGGGACACTTCCATAATGCAAACCATCCTACATGATAACTTCTCTATTCATGATATGACTCTGCTAAAAAGGTAAAAAGATAGAAGATAGTGATGTGATACCGCGGCACTCCCCCAAGCTTGGAACAAACCAAGGGGATGCCAAACCTGATGACAAATTACTCCTTCGGTGGTGGTGGTATCCTCTTAATGAGCTCTTTGATCAGTTTCCCCAAGTACTCAGCCTCGAAGGTGATATTACGAATAAGCTGTGAGCTTTGCTTAATGCGGCTCATGATCATGTTGGGTTGAGAATCCCAGCTCTTGCGATTCTTTCCCCACTCTACCTCCTTGAAGTCTTCTTTTCCTACATGGCTAGAACGAGGTAAATCCCAATTGGAGGGTAATTTCTCCTTGGGTATATTCGGGTATTGATGCTCATGGATAAGGGTATGGAAAGGATTCTTGGCACGCAGAGGAAGTGACCAGGGATCTGAACGGTGATGAGGAGGCTTCCCTCCAATTGACATAGTCCTGGCAGGGTTTGCCACCACTCCAATGCTTGCAATGGTAGTGCTAGTGTGCTTTGCCTCCTCTTCATCTTCACTTTTGATCTCCTTCTCCTTACCGGGGTCTTGGAGATCTTCCTCCATAGGCTCCTTCCCCTTATCCTTGGCGGACACCATTGTGCTTCTAAGCTTTCAAAAATAGTTCCTGGCAGAAACAGATCAAAATGAAAACAGGAAGAAAACATGATATACGAACCTCGGGGGATCTGGGGGATTATATATTATGAAATTTCACAACAAAAGGAAGGCACTCGGAGAAAACGGGTCAGAGACGGAGTCTGGAGTGGCCACACCACCTGGTGGCGCAGCTAGGGGTGGGCCCGTGCCACAGGGTGGTGTGAGCCACCCTGGCTCTGTTTCCGCCCCTCTTTCGCTTCGTAACTTTCCTTATTGACAAAAACTGCAAGAATATAATTGGATAGTATTTTCGCGGAACTTTTCTTACTAGAACTGTTACCTATTCGAAATGGATACTGCAGGTCTCTGAATTTGGTATTTAGTGGATTCTTCTAGAGTCACTGATACATTGCAAATGTATCTATAATTTTTGATGTTCCATGCTTGGTTTTATCTCCTTTCTTGTGTTTTGTCCACACATTGGAGTACTTTTTATATGATTTCTTGGACTAACCTATTAACAAGAGCCACAGTGCGCCACTGCTTTTCTCGCTGTTTTGGTTCCAGGAAAGTCAGAAAATGAATATTTTCGGAATTGGACGGGACAAAAGCCAAAGTGCCTATTTTTCTAGAAGACTCCAGGAGCCAGAATACGAGATGGAGGAGGGCCAGGGGCTGGCCACACCCCCCCCCCAGGCGCGGGCTAGGCCTGGCCGCGCCAGGGCATGGTATGGTGGCCCCAGGCACCCCCTCGGTCTCCCTCTTCGCCTATAAGAAGCCTTCTGACCTACAAACGTCGGGGGGTTTGACGTTTTTCCAGAAAAAGTTCCACAACGCCACCACCACCGAAGGGGAGATTCGGGGGACAAAAAGTCTCTGTTCCGGCACCCTGCCGGGACGGGTAAGTGCCCCCGAAGCCATCTCCATCGATCTCCACCATCATATCCATCGACCATCCATGTTTCCCCCATCTATGAGTGAGTAATCCCCCGCTGTAGGCTATGGGGATGGTAGGGATTGGATGAGATCGTTCATGTAATGGCATCAGATTGTTAGGGCATGGTGCCTAGTATCTTTTATTAGTGCTTTATGACTTTGTTGCGACTTGCTGTGCTTAATGCTTGTCACTAGGGCTCGATTGCCATGATTTCAGATCTGAACATGTTATTGATTCATTATGATAGTATTGTTTATGGTTTTATCTACAAGTTGTATACACACGTTGTTGTCTAGAACCTATGGCCCCGAAGTGACAGAAATCGGGATAACCGAAAGGGAATGGCTTTGATGTGAGGATCACATGTGTTCAGGGAGTGTTAATGCTTTGCTCCGGTGCTCTATTAAAAGGAGCACCTTAATTGCTAGTAGTTCCCTAGAGGACCCGCTGCAAACGGGCTGGTAGGACAAAAGATGTTGTGCAAGTTCTCATTGCGAGCACGTATGACTATATATGGAACACATGCCTAGGATTGTCTAGTACTTGGATGCTTTATCTTATTCATCTGCAATTGCCCTATGTTCTGATTGCTATGTGAATTGTCTTGTTCATGCAATGCCTGTCCATCCATCCCTATGCCTACCGCACTCGAATCCCACTGTTACTGCTTTTGTTACTACTGTCTTTGCTTTACTACTGCTGTTACTTTGCTATTCCTATTACAAAACTATTGCTACTGATAAACTGCTGTGAGCAAGATTGTTTTCTAGGTGTAGCTGAATTGAAAACTCAGTTGTTAAGGCTTATAAATATTCTTTGGCTCCCCTTGTGTCGAATCAATAAATTGGGTTTCACTTCCCTCGAAAATACTGCGATACACCCCCTATACTTGTGGGTCATCAAGACTATTTTCTGGCGCCGTTGCCGGGGAGCATAGCTTTATTTATCAAGTCCACTTGGATTCACTATTGTTCAAGCTAAGTTTATTTTCTCCTTGTTTGCTTGTTTCTTTATCAAAAATACAAAAAAATATTTTCTACTCTAGTTGTTATTTTTGTTGGTCTGTTATTGTCTTGCCTTATCATGCTTGTTGTCAATGGTTGGTTTCTTTGAAACTGAAGATTATTGGTAAGATGGGTTCACGGAAGATCAATAATATTATTATAAGTAACACCGCTTGTCACAAAAAGGGAAACACTTATGGGAACAAATTGATTGATTGTATACCATTGCTAGAAATATGTGCTCTACTTATAATGTTACTTATTGCTGTGATGAGTCTTGTTGCAGAAAGAGGTATAAACACCTACCTTTTCAGTGTGAGTATAATGATAATGATACCATATCTTCCTATGCTAAAGGAATTTATGAGTTTTATGATCCGGAACAAATTGAAGAATTTATTGCTTGGAAGGGTGCTTTTGAGCTTGCTAGTTTGCTTGAAAGTATTTATGATTCACCTTACAAATATGAGGTTTATGGTATACTTAAATTTTTCTTTGATAATTACAAGGATGAAAATGGCTATATTGTTGAATATTTTAGATGCTTTCCACAAATGGAAGAGACTAATTCCTTGCAGGATCCTATGGAAGAAGAAATTGATGAACTTGAAATCTCATTAGATGAAAAAGAGGAGAGTGATGAACAAAAGGAGGAAGAATGGATTAGCTACCCATGCCTACCTTCTAATGAGAGTAACTCTTTATCTCTTACATTATTTTATTGTCCTCCATGCTTACTAAAGGAGGATGAATGTTATGTTCCTGAGGATTCTTTTGAAAGTGTTTATAATAAAGCTCTAGTGCTTGTAGATCATGAAAAGCATGCTTTACGTGATAGTTATATTGTTGAGTTTCTTCATGAGGCTACTGAAAATTATTATGAGAGAGGAAAATATGGTTGTGGAAGTTTTCATGGTATTGAAACACCTCTATATGTGTTGAAAGTTTTGAAGTTACTCTTGTTTTATCTTCCTATGCTTGTCACTTTGTTCTTTGCGAATTTATTTGCATACACGATTCCTATGCATAGGAAGTGGGTTAGACTTAAATGTGTTTTGAATTTGCTTCTTGATGCTCTCTCTTACTTCAACTCATATTTCTTATGAGAGCATCCTCTCAAACTATTATGCCTGAAGATGATAATATGTCTATTATTCTTGGAAGACCTTTTCTTAAACACTACAGGAGTTGTTATTAATTGTAATCAAGGGAAGGTGACCTTCAATGTTAATGACAAGGAACATATTGTCTATTCCCCCAAGAATATTGAAAGGATTTATGGCTTGAATTCAATTGAACATGTTGAGGGCATTCAAGTTGGAGAAATATATTGTCCCATACCAAGAGAAAAATTTGAAACTATTATGACTGGGACCATTGCTATCAAGGTTGAGGTAACATAATCATTAGTGGAATACAAAGTTTTGTCTTATATGAAATTGTTTTGGTAACAAGACCTGATCAACCTTGTTAACAAAAGGATTTCATTGATTAAAACAATGTTTTCACCATGATTATCTCTGCTTACTTCTATTCTATTCATTTTAGTTTTTCCCTATGCCTAACTTAAAGGCGTTAAAGAAAAGTACTCATTGGGAGATAACCCAAAAGTTTTAGATGAGTCTTGGAAGTTATTACTTTGGTAATAACCGCTCCTTATCCTTTTTATTTGCTTTTTGTGCCAAGAGTAACCTCTAATGAGAGAGAAGTAATGATTGGGAAAGTTGCTGTCCCGAAACAGATTTCTGTGCTTCACCATAAATATTCGTATAAAATCTCTAAACGTCTTTTTGAGGCGTGAATTTTTGTGCTTCTGCCCCAGGTTGTTAACTAACTTTCGTTCGTTCAATACTTTTTGATTTGAGGAACAGAATGTCTTCGAAAAAATTCGTCTTTACCTGCTGGTCTGTTTTGACAGATTTCTGCCATTTTCTGCATTTGCTTCTTGTTGGTTCCTTTTTGAGTTCTTTTGGGGAATTGAGCTTTTTGAGGGAAGTTATACAGTTGCTAGTGTTCTAATGAAAGTTTATTTGGTGTTAGAACTGAACCTTAAGACTTATTTATCTTGAGTGCACTAATGTTGCTAATAAAGATTGTGTGAAGTTTTATATGAAGGAAAAATTTCAGGTGTTTGGAAGGAATGAGTAATGAGATGAAGGATGGACTAAAGCTCAAGCTTGGGGATTCCACGCGTGTCACCCCAAGAAATATCCAAGAAGTACAAGCGTTAAAGCTTGGGGATGCCCAAGGCATCCCCCTCTTCATCAATAAAAATCCCAGGTTTCTTCCAAACACTTCATTTTTATTGTTTCATGCATAGTTGTGTTGTTCTTGGAGCGTCTTATTTTTAGTTTTATTTTTGGTTTTTTGTTTGCTTTGTTTTCTTAGTTTTCTGAATAAATTGGTTGGACCTCCTCTTTCATACATTGGTGTTCAAATAGTTTGGTTTGGTTTGGAAAAGAGTAGGAAAGCTCATGCTTAAGTGGTAAAGAGAGCTTGTTTTTGACTGTGGCCTATGCTCTGTCATGCCATGCTTGATATTGTTTTGGCTTTATGCTTAGTATTCTTTGATGTAGCATGACTTGTTATAAACAATTGAGATTGCTTAATGTGCCTTGGATGAATCATGCGTTGTTTTAGCATATTAAAGCATAGTATAGTGGTATTCTCCTTTGATGCTTTATTTGGGTTGACTTGGCACATGTTCACACCATGTTATGACTATCTAAAGTCACCATAAGCCTTTATGATCCTTTAGTTTTCAACTTGTAGTATCACTTTATGCTTTGATCAATGATGTTTTGTCGCTCTGCATGATTATGGCCATTATTGCTCTCTCGTTTGTCGCTCCCTTACTATTGCTAGCCTTCACTTACACTGAGTGTTTTACTCATGTTTCCAACTCCCTTAAACCAAATATTGCCAAAGTGTCCACCATACCTACCTATTAGCATCATTTGCTACCTGCATATTCAATATGCCTTGTTTTCTTCCGAATAAAATGTTTGCTTGTTATGAGAAAGTTAGTTAGTAAAGCTCTCACGAACTTGATGGCACACTTTATTTCCTGCACTTAATAAACCTGAACCATTGTGAACTCTCCATGAAAGTTATATGCTTGCTAATTATAGGCTGGGGATTAGCAGGACCGTGCTGTCACAGGGAACGCTTTCAACACTTGTAAATATATACCCAGTTGATACCTTGCTCTTTTGTTTGCGGATGTCGTCGGTGTGAAATAAAAGGGGAGCTTGTAAGTCCATGGAGTTATGTATGTGTGTTAGAAAAATGCCTGGGCCACTGGTCTAATCCATGCTGACATGGTGGAAACCTGCAGCGTAACCATAATGATATCTATGAAGCATTCTTCTTATAAAAAAAGAGAGAGATAGCTATTGAGAAAAAGAAAAAAAGAGTTTTATGAAAAGAGGAAAGAGAGAAAAAAGCACCATTTTCCCATGGTAAATAAGAAGATTGCTGAGATACTCATTGTCTGCTTGCCTTGTCATTTTGATATGGGGATTCTTCCGTATCATCGGGTAAGGGGTACCCCGTTGGCGGTTCTCAATGATACGCACATACTTACGATGACAAGAACTTACCGGTAACTAAAGTTGAGTAGCATGAGGAGCGGCCCTCGTGCTCAAGGGACTTAGGATTTTCAGTTTATAGTCTGTCAAGCATATAACTCAGATTGGACCTCACTTTCACCTTAACCACATTAAAGATGTTTATGATAGGGACAATGAGAGCTCAAAGCTAATGAGTACCATACTTTCAGCATTTGGAAGCCTTTCAAACTATTCAAAACCTTTTCATTTCCTTGTTGAGTCTCCACACATTCTATGAGCACTTTCTTGAGAGCATAGTGGCCATTCTTAGTTCTATGTGCATTGTCCCAAGACTTGTTGATTGATGCATACCTTGATATTGCTTGTTTTAAACTATTTGTATCTAGTCACTCTTGTAAACTTCGAAGGTGTCCTATTCATTTATGTTTGCTACTCTATGAGGGACAAGCTGAATGCCACTATGCTATGATTTCTTTATGTGAAACAAACACACGTCTTGCAAAGCATTGTTATTCAAGAATCTTTTGTTTGTGCCTTTTCATGTAGCACCATAGTTTCTTTGTCTTATTGCTAGAACTTTGTCTTTCATGTTATGATTGAAGTACTATGATCCCAACTTTGAATGTTTTACAAATACTTTGATCAAGTCTTTGATGTTGCATGTCACCTCAAAAATTATTCTTTTTTTATCACTTACCTACTCGAGGACGAGCATGAGTTAAGCTTGGGGATGTTGATACATTGCAAATGTATCTATAATTTTTGATGTTCCATGCTTGGTTTTATCTCCTTTCTTGTGTTTTGTCCACACTTTGGAGTACTTTTCATATGATTTCTTTTACTAACCTATTAACAAGAGCCACAGTGCCAGCTGCCTGTTTTCTGCTGTTTTTGGTTCTAGGAAAGTCAGAAAATGAATATTCTCGGAATTGGACGGGACAAAAGCCAAAGTGCCTATTTTTCCAGAAGACTCTAGGAGCCAGAATACGAGATGGAGGAGGGCCAGGGGCTGGACACACCCCCCCAGGCGCGGGATGGGCCTGGCCGCGCCAGGGCATGGTGTGGTGGCCCCAGGCCCCCCTCAGTCTCCCTCTTCGCCTATAAGAAGCCTTCTGACCTAAAAACTTCGGGGGGTTCGATGTTTTTCCAGAAAAAGTTCCGTAGCGCCGCCACCACCGAAGGGGAGATTTGGGGGATAGAAAGTCTCTGTTCCGGCACCCTGCCGGGACGGGGAAGTGCCCTCGGAGCCATCTCCATCGATCTCCACCATCATCTCCATCGACCATCCATGTTTCCCCCAACTATGAGTGAGTAATCCCCCGATGTAGGCTATGGGGATGGTAGGGATTGGATGAGATCGTTCATGTAATGGCATCAGATTGTTAGGGCATGGTGCCTAGTATCTTTTATTAGTGCTTTATGACTTTGTTGCGACTTGCTGTGCTTAATGCTTGTCACTAGGGCCCGAGTGCCATGATTTCAGATCTGAACATGTTATTGATTCATTATGATAGTATTGTTTCTGGTGTTATCTACAAGTTGTATACACACGTTGTTGTCCGGAACCTATGGCCCGGCGATGTAAATCGGGATAACCTAAGGAATGGCTTTGATGTGAGGATCACATGTATTCACGGAGTGTTAATGCTTTTCTTCGGTGCTCTATTAAAAGGAGAACCTTAATTGCCAGTAGTTCCCTAGAGGCCCCGCTGCAAACGGGCTAGCAGGACAAAAGATGTTGTGCAAGTTCTCATTGCGAGCATGTATGACTATATATGGAACACATGCCTAGGATTTTCTAGTACTTGGATGCTTTATCTTATTTATCTGCAATTGCCCTATGTTCTTATTGCTATGTGAATTGTCTTGTTGATGCAACGCCCGTCCATCCATCCCTATGCCTACCGCACTCTAATCCCACTGTTACTGCTTTTGTTACTACTGTCTTTGCTTTACTACTGTTGTTACTTTTCTATTCCTACTACAAAACTGTTGCTACTGATAAACTGCTGTGAGCAAGATTGTTTTCCAGGTGCAGCTGAATTGACAACTCAGTTGTTAAGGCTTATAAATATTCTTTGGCTCCACTTGTGTCGAATCAATAAATTGGGTTTCACTTCCCTCGAAAATACTATGATACATCCCCTATACTTGTAGGTCATCAGTCACCACTTGAATAACATCACTATCTTCATCTTCATACACTTATTGTGAGTCATGAAACCTTTCACTTCCTTATTACACCATTACCTCCACTACCTGGATATATCTTTCACACAAAACTTCACACAGTTCTTATTAGCAACATTAGTATAAGTGAAGTGATAAAACCTTTTGAGTTCAACTTCAACTGAGAACCATCAAAACATAAGATACTGTAGCAACTCCTTCCAAAAACCCAAAAAGAATTCAAAAAGGAAATCGATTAAAGAAGCAAATGCAAGAGTGGCAAAATCTGTCAAAACAGACCAGCAGGTAAAGATCAATTTTTTCGAAAATCTTTTGTTGCTCAAATAAAAAAGTGCAAAACTAACGAAAGTTAAATAACAACCTGGGGCAGAAGCACAAAAAATTACAGCAATCCGACAGACATAGATCTCTCACAAATTTTTACGGTGAAGCACAAAAATCTGTTTCGGGACAGCAACTTCCCCAAATCTTACTTCTCTCTCATTAGAGGTTTATCTTGACATAAAAACGAAACAAAACGGATAAGGAGAGGTTATTACCGAAGTAATAACTTCCAAGACTCAAAGAAGCAAAAACAAACTGAAAGAAAAAATAAACTGGGTTGTCTCCCAAAAAGCTCTTTCTTTATAGCCATTAAGATGGGCCTGATGATTTCAAAGATGCTCACATAGGAATATGAATTGAAGTGAAAGAGAGCATTAATAGCAAAAATACACACGTTTAAGTATAACCCACTTCCTATGCAAGGGAATTTTGTAAACAAACAAGTTGTTGAAACCAGAGGCTACTAGCATAGGAAGGCAAAAGAAGTGCAACATAAAAACTTTTAGCATAAAACAAGGAAACTTGATATTATTGAAATACATAAGAACACTTTTCCCTCTCTCATAGTAACTTTCAGTATCATGCATAAACTTAACAATATAATTATCACAAGGACCATCATAACAATGATTACTTATTCTAACAGAAAACACAGGAATACTAGTTCTTATAATACTACTTTGTGAAACAATATTAGAGGTATCCTTACAAAGGATAGTGTGTCCCTCTCCTACGTATTTAGTAACAAAGTCTTTCATATTTGCTATAATAGGTTCATCATCCATTTGTTTATCAGGTTCAACATCTTTACTTGTACTTTCATTAACCATACTAGCTATCATAGAATGTTCCTTTATCTTAACTGGGAAAGGCATTTTCTCAATATAAGGTCCAAGTAAAACATGATTAGCAGTATAAACTTCGGTATTTCTTGCAAGAACACTCTTAGCAACATCTTTATAAGGTTCATGATACTTATTCCACTTCTTTTTAGGCACTTCATTGTAGGAAGCAAAAGCCTTAAAATAAGAAGCAATAGCTTGAGAGTCTAGACCATAAGCATTTTTAATATTTTGAAAGTCATCAGTTCCCATAAAAGATTCAATGCATACATAATCATAATTTATACCTGACTTTCTACCTTTCTCATTCTCCCAAGCTTCAGCATTGTCTTGAATACGGTCCAGAAGATCCCATTTAGCTTCTTCTTCCATGCGAGTGAATGATCTAGCACAAGAAGCATCCAATAAATCCTTATCATGAAGAGAAAGCCTTGCATAAAAGTTATTGATAATAATATTATTGGGGAGCTCATGAATGGGACATTTGAGCATAAGTAACTTCAATCTCCCCCAAGCTTGAGCTGTACTCTCTCCATCAAGAGGCCAAAAGTTGTATATTTGATTCCGATCTTTATGAATCTCACTAGGAGGATAAAACTTTGAATAAAAGAGAGGCACTATTTCCTCCCATTCAAGAGCTTGACCATTCTTTAGTAGCTTATACCATTCCTTAGCTCTTCCTTTCAGTGATAATGATAATAACTTCTTCTTAACTTGATCTGTAGTAATATCTGCACACTTGAACAACCCGCATAATTCGTGTATAAATAGTAAATGATCACCGAGATGGACAGTTCCATCCCCAACATAGTAGTTATCCATAACACGATCAATAATTCTTGTAGGTATTTTAAAAGCATCATTCTCAGCAGGTGGTGATTCATCTACTACCTTAGCAGTGGTAGTAGCTTTACCAAATAAGAAACTCAGCGAATTAGCCATAACGAAAATAAAGAAACTAACAGAAGTAAACAATACTCACAGTAGAAGTTTCCTTTACCAGTTCCACTCTCCAATAGCGCTTCACTCCCTAGCAACGGCGCCAGAAAATAGTCTTGATGACCCACAAGTATAGGGGGTGTATCGCAGTATTTTCGATAAGTAAACCCAACGAGGAGCAGAAGGTGCAGGCTAGTGGTATGGATCAGGAATTCTCTGCAAATACTTAGCAAACGGATTTTTAGGGGTTTCTGATAATGCAAGTAAATAAAGTACGAGTAAATAAAAGACAATAAGAATAAATGCAGCAAGTGGCCCAATCCTTTATGCAGCAAAGGACAAGCCAGTTGTATTACTTAAGATGACCAAACGTTCTCGAGGACACATGGGAATTCTGTCAAGTGCTTTCGCTTCATATAGTTGATTAATCTTCTTTAGCTTGCTAAGTGTTGTGTGGGTGAACCTGTGCTAATGTACCGACCTTCCTAGGACTAATACATACTTGTGATTATACCCCTTGCAAACATCCGTAAGTACAAGAAAGTAATTAAGGTAGGAACCTAACCACAACTTTAAACTCTAAGACCCTGACGTCCCTTGTGCAATGGTTTCCTAACGGGGGTTCAGGTTTATGTCACTCCGGCAACCCCTACGATTAGTAGCCAAACACACAATGCATTCCCCTAGGCCCATATAGGTGAAGTGTCATGTAGTCGATGTTCACATGACAACACTAGAAGAAGTACACCACAACTTAAATATCAAAGTATTGAATCTTTCTCAACACAATTCCACTACTAACAACATGACTTCTCCCATGTCCTCAAGAACAAAACAAACTACTCACAAGACATCATATGGATCATGATCAGAGATGGAATAATGATGTATAAACATCTGAACATAAACAATAATTCAACGGTTCACTCAATAGCATCAACTACAAAGAGTAATTAACACCGAGAAAGTTTCCTTATGAACTATGCAAGATTCAATCCAATTGTTACAACAATATGGAGATGGAGATGATGGTGTTGGTGGTGATGATGGTGGTGATGATGATGATGATCCCGATGAAGTCCAGCTTGATGGTGGTGTTGATGGCGATGATCTCCCCTCTCCGGGAAGGAATTCCCCCGCAGAATTCTGTCTGTCGGAGAGATCTTTCTCTCTCGGTGTTTTCCGCCCCACAGAGGCGGCAAAATCTTTCTGTGGTCGCTCCCCGAGTATTAGGGTTTCGGGAGGATTATATATGGTAGAGGGGAGAGCTGGAGGTGGGCCAGGGCGGCCACACCACCTGGTGGCGTGACCTAGGCTGGCCTGTGCCAGGGGGTGGTGTGGGCCCCCTGTGGCCCATCTCCACTCCTCCTTCTGGCTTCCTTCGTCTTCTGGAAAAATAGGATTTTCCGTATATTTTCTGATCTTCGCGAATTTTGCCTCCAAACAACACCTTTTCCATCAGAATCCTGACTGCAGCGGTCCATGCTCCAAAAGTCATCAACCATGCAAAAACAGATGAAATAACATAAGTATCATCTCTTAATATGAAATATATCAATGAATAACAGTGAATTATGATATAGAATAGTGATGCAAAATGGACGTATCAGTCACCGTACACCGTATGTGTGCAAAACCATGAGGGTGCTACCACTTTTGGCACCTTGAATGTCGTGAGATGGAGCTGCTGCACGATAGAGCAAGGGGTTACTTGCGAGGAGCTTCACGACCTTGAGGTCGGCTATGAGTACGACTACATCATCCATGTTCTCGTTGGAACGTTAATCGCTTTTAGACTACAAGTATATGTATCCAAAACCTCCTCGGTTGTTACTTCATTACTCCTATATAGATCTTGGGCTAGTCAGGGCATTCCGACGTAGGAATTTTTTGTTTTCTACCATGAATCCCATCAGTGGTATCAGAGCTAGATCTATGCGTAGTAATGTTGTACGGCCAGTGCACAGGTGGATTGTGTGGGCATTGATTCTATAGTTGTTACCCTCTAACATGTACTTGTTTATATCATGACATTTTTTGATGAAGCGGCCTGGACCTACCTTACGTGTAATCTTACGCGAGACTGGTTCCATGCTCGACATATGGCTTGTACCGTATAAGTGGCTAGCGGTGTCTGTTTCGGATATGGCATTTACAACGGAGGGCCCTAGGAGGGGTGTAATAGTGCCAGCTATCTGATCCATGTTGTGGTTGGAAAGTTTGTAGATTGGAAACGGTTCTTTTGCGAAAGCCCCAACAACCACATAAAACTTGCAAAAGATAAATTAGAGTCATCCAACTTTATTTTATAGGGGGCTTGTGATTTGATATGGTCTTGGTCATTATGAAGGTAAAGTAGTTTGTTTTTCTATTACTAAGTAGTATAGTAATAGTCATCATTTCGATGGACGACCTGCTGATGGCGTCGTGGACTTGGTGTCAAACCGGTGGAAAGATGGAGATCATGCCGAAGCGCATGATGGAGATCAGATGCGATGAGAAGGACCATATCATATCAAAATATACATATGATGTTGATACCTGTTACATCTTATTGTGTGCTAGTATTAGATACAAATAGTAGCATCATATAAGATGATCCCTATTAATACCAACATAGTGTTCTCCCTTTAGTGTGCACCACCAAGAAAGTTTGCAGTTATGAAGCAGGTCGTGACGATCAGGTGCTAGACATCTTTGCATTCACATACGGTGGGTGCAAGCCATTTATGCACTTTGAATACACTAAGGTTGGATTGGCGAGCCTAACATGTGCAGACATGCCTCGTAACACAGTAGATCGAAAGATCGAGCACGAGTCACATGGTTGATGTGATTGACAGATATAGTCCACCATGGCACCTGTATCAAAGGCTGTGATGATCGGGAATGATATGGTGTAAAGGGATCGTGTGATCGCTAAAATTGTTCAAGGGATGACAATTTTAGTGGGAGCTCAATGATAGAGACTCGTATTATGAACTTAGTGTAGATGACTTTTGCCAATATCTTAGTAGATCTTGGCCTATCCCATTTAGGTCCTTTGTGACCATGGGAATTTTCTTGCAAATTGTGAAACTTACAAAAGGGTCCAACTTCATAGATTAATACCCACGCCTGAGGGATATCCTCGTAATAGATGATCTTCTCTTCTTGATACAAACCATTAGGAGATATTCCAATGATCCTACAAATGTCATCCAATGGACTCTTCTCTATTGATTATATTTTGTGTTTTATCCATTACCGTCCGATGAAGATATGTTCCACTAGATGGAGGCTAGGCTATACTATGATTGTGTTTTCACACAGATCAGGCACATACAGTATGAGCCGATGGAGGAGTTTCCTTCCAAGATGGAAGAAAACGAATACTTGGAGAATCACGTAGCGATCTTGCATTAGCGTCATGAATGCCGCACATACGATGTGGGCTATGGACAACTTTGTGGAAAATGGGGCGTTGCAATTCGCTTCTTCCCGATCACAAAGATGTCATCAGGGGCTATATCTAAAAGGTGAGTAGTTCACCTTCATGAGTTCATGATAGAGTTGAGAACTCTAAAAAGGGTTTGATCATAGTGGGGGTCATGGATAAAGGGGTATATGTTAGATATACAAAGAATTAGAGTGTTAAAAGATATCCAAGTTTAAATATTGAATGCCACTATCATTTAAGTCATTGTGGTTATTGTATGTTTTTCATTCTAATGAAAATCAGGGTCTTATATATTTGATCTAGAGACTTTGCAAAACCATGCCTCGTTGGGCAGAATGACTAAAACTCCGCATTCTGGTAAATTGGTGATATGCGAAGAAATGTTGAAGTTTATGCATATGATATATTGTATTTTCAACAGATACTGAAAATCATTATTTCGTAAACTTCATTGTGGGTTTAAGTAAATATGTGTATTTACTTAATGAAACACAAGTTTGAAACTATTTGAATTTTTCAAATGATTTTAGAATGAAGGAGGATATTCAAATTAACAAGAATACAAAGTCTCTTCGATTTGGTCGACATAACTAAAGTATTTAATTTAAGATCTAGCATAAAAGGACTTGTGAAATATGTTTCACAAATTACGATGTTTGGACAACTCAAAGTGTATTGATATGTTTGAATATCGTAAGCATATTTTATTGCATACATATGGTCTAATTTTATCTCTTGTCAGGGTTATAATTATCACTTAGAGTTAGAGATTAGATAAGCAAACACTCATTTTAAATATAAAGGAACATCTAAAAGAAATAGCACCATAAGAGTTATGGCACGTTCGAGTTTTTGGAGATTTCGATAATTCAAAGTTTTGGCGAATATACAAAATCTTTGTAATGTATTATGAATACAACTTCCACAAATGGCAAGCCTATTGTTGTACGAGGAATTGTGTTTTCTCAAGAAGCATTTTCTTATTGAAGATGCGGGTGGAAGAAATTAAAAGCATAAACAAGGTATTTGAACTTACATCTGAAATGAAGTGTAGTGCAGCGAAATTTGTTCAAAGGGATAAACTCTGCATGAGGAGAAATTAATGATAATGATCATGAAGTTTCAAATGAATACTTTTACTAAAGAAAGTAGGATTCAAGAATATATTCTGCAAGTTTGCAGCATTATTA
Source organism: Avena insularis (assembly GCA_023614405.1). Lineage (NCBI taxonomy): Eukaryota > Viridiplantae > Streptophyta > Magnoliopsida > Poales > Poaceae > Avena > Avena insularis. Next base: position 316,315,295 of record CM042692.1, on the reverse strand, counting down.
TTGATTGGGTCTTCTTGATTGAACAAGACATACCTACGAACTACAAAGAAGCGTGATGGACCCAAATGCGAGAAATGACTTCATAAAATCCTATATTAAGTTACCGTTAAGATTGAAAAGTAATATGTTACTTGATCTTATTAAGTAAAGATGTTTACTTGATCTTTCCAAATGACTGCAAAGTCATTAGAAATAAATTAAACTCAATGAAAGGCATAAAGCTCGATTTGTCACAAAGTAAGTTTTGACAAATTCAAAGGATTGACTACAAAGTTTAGCGAAGCTTGTGTCTATCGGATTTACACCATTAATTACTCCAATTTGATAATTGGTGGAAGTTTGTCAAAAACTGCATGTTCTTCAATGACAAGATTGAAGAAGGGTTTGTAAGTGGTACAACAAAGTAGGCTTTGTCAAACTATATGAATGTTGGAGTCTCACAGATGGAATTCTGAATTTGATGATGATCAAAGAACTTTGGAGTGTCCAAGATTATTGAGAGGACCTAAATTTTAGTGGGAGCTAAATAGATTGGTTGAATTTTAATATGTAAACGACATATTTTGACTGGGAGCTAAGTGAAATCCCTAGATCTAATGTATGGATGACATATTTGAGTGGGAGTGTGACAACATTCGTAGATATGTGTATGACACATAATGAATGTTGTAATTGGTATTAATAATATTTTAAGTAGTAGATATCCCATGGATGAAGTTAAACAAAGTATTAAATATTGAAATCTATTGAGATAGATTGATACATTTAATAATCATTATTGTCGAAATGCTTTCTGGATTTCATTCTATAGATGTTCAGAATATCCTAGATAAGGTTCTGAAGAATTTCAGAATGGTAAAAGTTAATAAGTAGTTCTTACTTGTATATCTAGATGAAGCATTGAGTTAATTCAGTATTACAACCAAGTGGTTAAAAGAAAGAAAGAATATGTGTTGCATCTCCTATGCCTAAGTCATAAGTTCTTCCATGTAAACCATGTTGTATACTCGACGTAATGTGACCCTAGGTTCTGGTTATAAGAATAGGTTCTTAGTTGTAAGAACATGTCATGAGGTGATTCTGGAGTTAATCACAGAACCATAGTTAAGTTTAGCCTTCAATTGTAAGGATCGAGAATAGAAATCATAGTTGCATTCAATGCACTATCAATTAGGATCTACATAGATATAGAAGTATATGGCTACTTCTAAAATAGCTATTACAGTTGTTTGACTAAAGAAGTTTGACTTCCACTGAGTGGTTTCTAGAGTTCACATGACAAGAGTGAAAGTTCAATTGACTGATCGACCATCATTGTAAACATCATAAACAAAGTCTCACTCTGTCGCCAAAACATACTTCGACACATTATGAGATAGTGGTGTAAATGTCGAAATTAGGAAGACATTAATGATTTGCAAAATACATACGGATCTGGTAAAATAGACCAAGGACATCATTTTTACCATGAGCAAAGATGCTTGTTCATATCATCATATGATGTTATGACTAGTAGAAATGCAAGCTAGATTATTTGTACTCTAGTGCAAGTGGGAGACTGAAGGAGATATGCCTATAATAAATAGGTTTTATTACCATATCTCAATTAGTTTGAAATAGTTTGATATTGTGCTACAAATATATCAAGCAGAAACATTAATACATGTGTTGTATGAAATAGACCAAGTCCCTAGTAGCCTCTATTTATACTAGTTTGTTGGGCAACCGATGATCAAGATTTCCTAATCATGGAGCATTTATGCGAGTTGACAATGGAGTCATATATGATATGATGGACATTACCCATAGATAGGTATTGCGACATGATCAAGCCACAAGGTTCGTTGTTACAATAGTTAGAAGCATAGTATCCTTCTCCTTAGACAGTGAGATCATATTGATCACTATCTCCCGAGGCTGCTTTGATCACATCAACCATCATGATTGTAACTGGTGGGTGGCCACAAAGGTGTGCGTCAGGTATTCCAGAGGAATAGTTGAGGCCTATGTATAAAGACCAGGATTTGTTCACCCGCGTGATGAGAATATACACACGGCCGACTTGGTGAGATTACATCCATAATATTGCAACACGTGACTAGGCCACAAGGATGGAATATCACGAGAACAAGTGAAATAGAACTTGTTGGTAACGAGATTGAACAAGGTATGTGATACCGATGATCATATCTCGAACAAGTCATATTGAAGAAACAAAGGGTATTGGACTCCACGTTTACGGTTCAAACGACATTGCCATCTTGAAAAGCACAAGGATCATTATGGGCATCCTGATCCCGCTAATTATCATTGATATGAGAGGCGTCTCGATCATGTCTGTGACGTTCTCGAGCCGTTGGGGTAACACGCTTAAGGGTACGATGATGCTGGAGATCATTCTATAAGATGGAAACATAGATGAGAGAGAGAAGCCAGAATCGTTCTAAAGAGAATCTGAAGCTGTTCGGAAAAATGTAAGAAATGAAAAAGACTGAAAGGTGTTTCGAATAAATGGCAATTTATAATATGCATTTATTATATGTCAATTATGTATTAATATATATTGAATAAATATTAAAATTAAAATTTATAGGGCAACTTCCTCAGAGGTCCAAAACCCAGAGGGAAGTGGCCCAGAGGAAGCCACCCTAGAAAAAGGACAGCAAAACACCAAACAACAACCAAAGCTACTATTGGGCCATGTTCCCCAAGCCCAAAAGGGCGAGAAGCTGCTAGGAGCTACGAGGGGGGGTGGCCCGCACCGCTCATGGGCCGATGTCGCTTGGCCCAGCACGAGCAGGAGGGTGCGCGCCTCGCGGGGGCTGGCAGGCCGCAGCCGTGAGCCTACACACCCCGGGCATGGCCGCTGCACTAGGCCACACATGGTCCCATCCGAGTCAAGCACTATCGTAGGCAAGTGGCCGGCCCACCCTGTCTGTCTGCTTCATTGTGTAGTGGGGCACGCGGGGGGGAGGGGGCACCGCCCACCTGAGCGCCATCTACCATTCATTGGTGCTTTGTTGCTGGGGTTAGGCCCAGCTGGCTGCCCCTTATCCCTCTTATTTCTTTTGCCTTTTGATTAGTCTCACATGGGAAACTTTGTTTAGGAGTACCCCTCCTCAACCTATATAAAGGGGTTCCCATGAGTCGGATTAAACACACTAATTGAATATTATCCGAGGCACTTTTCTCAGGATATATCTCTATCTGGTTGTCTTCTCGCGATGGCGTCATCCCTAGAAGGATGGCACATGCAAGCGATGATGCACCTACAACATGCCATTGCACTGCAGGGATTCCAGCCAGGGGATCTACTTACACACTCCCGGTAGGGATCGGGGAACTGTAGGTCATCATCGTACACCGTATGTGTGTGAAACCATGATGGTGCTGCCACTTGTGGAACCTTGGATGTCATGAGCCGGAGTTGCTGCACGATTGAGCAAGGGGTGACTTGCGAGGAGCTTCGCGACCTTGAGGTCGGCTACGAGTACGACTACATCATCCACGTTCCCCTCAGAACGTTAACCGCTTTCGGACTACAAGTGTATGTATTCGAAACCTCCTCGGCTGTTACTGCATTACTCCTAGATAGATCTTGGGCTACTCAAGGTTTTCCAACGTAGGAAATTTTATGTTTTCTAGCACAGAACTCCTTCATAGGTAAGGCATCACCGAGCTAGGAGCGGGCGATCGTGGAGAGGCCAGGCCAGGAGAGGTATGGCTATGCACACTGGGAGATGCTCCTGGAGTGTGCACGTCGATCGACGACATGGTTGAGGGTGTAGCACCTCATGTGGATGTAGCTACAAGATCCAGAGACAGTGAAAAATCAACTGCAATCGCATGATTAGTAGATAGGTAAGATAAGTTGGAGTTACACACATGGTCACTCTTATCCGGTTTAGATGAAGGAAAAGTGATGGCGTGGCGAAGAGTGGGAATATCAACCATAACTCCAGGAGTGGCAAAAGGAAAGTTTGACTCATCAAACACGATGTCACGAGAGATATAAATGTGTCCCGTGTACCGATCTAAACACTTATAGCCCTTATGCATATTACTATAGCTAAGGAAGACACACAGTTTGGAACATAACTCAATCGTGTGTGTATTATAATTGTGAAAGATAGGCCAACATGCACAACCAAAAATATGAATAAATTCATAATTCGGTTGTGTCTTAAACATACGATGAACTAGAATATCTTTGCCCAAAACGGGGGAGGACATTCGGTTGATTAGATAACATGCCGTCAAAAATGCCTCATCCCTAAAATGCAAAGGAATAGATGAATGGGCAAGAAGAGCCAATCCTGTCTCAACAAGATGACGATGTTTGTGTTCGGCAACACTATTTTGTTGGGAGGTGTGAGGACACAACACCCTATGGGAGATACCTGTGCACTAGAAATACGTATGGTATTTTCCGCCCCAATCATACTGGACGACCTTAATTTCCGCGTCAATAAGAGGTTCAACATGATGCTGGAAAGCATAAAAGACTTGCTCAACATCAGACTTGTGTTTGATAAGATAAATCTAGCAAAAACAAGGATAGTCATCGACAAAACTAGCATAATATTTGTAACCACCAAAAGAGACAATAGCTGGACCCCACACATCAGAGTGAATCAATTCAAGGGGTATAGTGGAAACACAATGGGATGTATTATAAGACAGTTGATGACTCTTTGCATGTTGACACACATCCCAAACTAAAATAGAGTTTGGGGATGATAAAACTGGTAAAGTATGTTGCGTAACAATATTTTGCACGACTTTATTGGAAGGATGACCGAGACGCTAATGTCATTGGCACGACGGGACCCTGACACTAGAGCTAGCCTGACGCAGCAATGACGATGCTCGATTATATGGAATCAGATAGATCCCATCATGACTTCTACCATGTCGCATAACTCTCCTCGTGGATTTATCCTTGACACAGAAAAAGGAACGGTGAAACTCAACAAATACATCATTATCACAGAAAAGACGATTGAAAGGATAGAGATGTTGCCTAGAGGGGAGAATAGGCAATTTTAGAACTATTATAGTTTTGGATTGATAGAATGTGGAATTAAACTAACGTCTATATTACAAGCACATAACCTAAATACACTAGGCTCAAATAAGTGCACCAACAACAAGTTAAGCTCAGCAAGATATGTACCACAAGTGATAAGCAAGATATAAGTACTTCAAGCTCGATGACTATCACAAGGAAAGTAAGCTCGTGTATAGAGATAACCGAGGCACACGGATAAGAAGATGTATTTCGGTGTTCCCTTACAAGAAGGTACTCATGTTGGAGAGGTATGGGATTCCATGAAGGATTTCCCAACTCCACGAAGGCTCACCTTCTTCTCCAAGTCTATCCTATGAAGGAATATGCCCTTTCGTTATGGCTAGATTTTCCTCCACTCTGGAGATGGCAAGCTCCACAAAGGAGAAGCCCGGGACTCTTCACAATCTTCCACAAAGAGGACACTGCGGGACCAACCACCAAGACAACTAGGAGGTCACCCTCCAAGAGTAACAAACTCACGATCTCTCACTCAAACAAATCGTAATGGAGAGCTCAACACTTATGCAAGAATGCAAAGCAAGAACACCAAGGGTGCTCAAATCCTTCACTCTCAAATTCCACCAAAGTAACAAGTGCTAGGGAGGAATTAGAGAGGAAGAACAAAGGTGTAAATCAAAAAATGACTCCAAGATCTAGATCCAATTGGTTCCCCTCACTTAGAGGAGGAATTGATTGGTGAGTATTGTAGATCTAGATCTCCTCTTCCAAAGCTCTCAAAATATGCAAGAATCATAGGAGGGAAGGGAGAGGAAGCAAGCTCAAAGGGGTCAATGGTGGTCAATTTCTTGCTCAAGAACCCTAAAAAACCTTGGGGAAGAAGCCCTTTTATAAGGAAAGGAAAATCTTCCCGCTGGGCTAAAAACATGCACTCTAGGAAAATCTAGCGGTTTGTTCGATAGTGTCAGGCCCTAGGCCTAACCAAGTCGGCGCCATACCAATTTGCCTCTCTGTGTAGTAGTTTGGCGTATGCCAATCGGAGTCGGTGCCGTGCCAATTGGGTTGGCGCCATGTCCGGCGGTGCTGGTCTGCCCGCTGGTAGAAACCATCGAAGACCAAAACGGTTATAACTTTTGCGCCCGAACTCTGATTTAGAAATCTCGAGCTTTTTGAAAAGCTAAGAACAAGATATATCTAGTAGAGACTATAAATCCTAATAAATATCAAGAGGTAAAGTACCAAATACAGAGAGGTATGAAACCTCCCTAAAGAAAAACCGGTAAAACCTCCAAACTCGAAAACACAATAGAAGATGCATATGAATTCCATTTTCGATGAACTTGGGCTTGTTGAAGATCTAGAAACAAGCTAAAGAACCTCAGACAGATAAACACCAAGAAGCAACAAAATAGGGAGAAGCAAAGTATGCAAAAGGATTGAGCTCCCTAAGATGATGTGATCAAGTTACCCAACTGAAAGCCCCTCTTGATAGTGCGGCTATCTATCCTATAACCCGGTCTCCAACAAACACCTTGAGACTGGTAAAAGGAAAAACTAGCAAGGCCATACCTTTGCCTGGCGCATCCCACTTGATCTTGATGATAACACTTCAAGCTTCATTCAAGGAGGAATGCCTCACTTGATCATTGTTGCTTCGTGAAGTCTCATAATTTTCTCCCCCATACACCACTATGGGATAGATTTATTAAGGAACATAACCACATGTCCATTATAACCAATATGGATAGAAAGCTTAAACCATATGATCTCCTTGAGATTCTTATGTTGAACTTGATGATGATCACCACTTGATGTCATCCTATCATGAGCTATATGAAATCTTCACTTTTGAAGCATGCCCGTGGAAAGATACCCGTCCCATATAGAAACCCCAGAGGCACATATATAATGGATTAGTTCATGCATGATGCATAATTGACAAGGCTTACCATACCACAAGATCCATGTGGTACATTCTTTATGCTTCATGTGTTGACCAACTTGAATTCACTCTTCACTCTTTGTATTGGTCAACCATGTATCTTCTCATGCTCCATATCAATATCTTGAGATACATAAAGAACTCTTCATTTGATTACATGCTCTAAATCTTAGTCAACCATAGCTCAACTAATGAGGCTATCATGACACAGACTTAGAGCCATATCTTGAATTCTTCTATTGAGGTCACACTCTCAAGATCATGATCATATCATATTCTTCTCTTCAACTCGATGATCTTGATGCCAATACTCAAGGTATATCTTTACCTTCATGGCATCCATACTTGAATCCAACACATGGACTACAATCATGACCTATGGAATATTCCTTCATGTAAAACTCAATAAAAACATTAGTACATACAGATTGTCATTAATCACCAAAACCACACATAGGGGCAATTACCCTTTCAGACGATAAACAGAGAGGAGATTTTGGATAATATGCGGAACATGAAGGACATTGTTCAAGAAAATAGAAAAATTGGCTAAATTAGAATGACCAATATGTGCAATAGACAAACCTATACCATTATCTACTTGAATGTGATCCTTGCCGCCGTACCGCTCGTTGATGTAAAGCCGCTCAAGATCATTAGTAAAATGATCTGCAACCTTGGTGTCCATCAACCAGGGGGAGGCACAGTGGATTTCATGGTCGCAGCATTACCGGAACACTGAGTTTTGTTGTTGTCTCTTGTGAAGTCATGGTTGAAACGTTTGCGACAATCAAAGGCCTCATGCCCCCAATAGCCGTAGAGCTGGCAGCGAGGGCGCTGCTTCTTGCTATTGCGCCCGGTTACCCTGATGTTGAATGGGAAGTTGTCGCCTCCATACCCGCTATTGAACTGGTGATCGTTTCCCCTGACGTACGGGCGGCCTTGCCCTACTGGAAAGCGATGTTCCTAGTGGGGCGTCCCCTGCCATACTGGGCGAGAGAGTACTCTGGAGCACGCGGCCGGCCAGAGTTGGAGAATGGGCCGGACCGTGAGAAAACATTCACCGATGAAGACCACTATGTGGACTAAGTTTGCTGCGTCTGGAGAGCCTCAAACGAGAGGATATGAGAGTAAAAGTCATTGCAGGACACAGAGCAGTTACCGAAGGTGAGATACGCAACAATTGAACATGGGGTCGAGTCAGGTAATGGTGTAGTCAACGAGCTCGTCATTGGAGAGAAGAGATCCGACAGTCGCCATGATGTTGGAAAGAGATTTCATCTTGTGCATGTATTGGGTGCCGGTCATCTCCTCCTTGCGCAGCGACTGGAGCTGACGGCGGATGTGGCAAATGTTGGCACGAATTTGAGCCCCGAACATGGTGTCCACAGCAGTACAGGCATCCAAGGAGGACGTGGAGCCGATGAGTTGGCACTCTATGTCGGGCTCCATGGAGCCGAGGAGAAGGCCGAGAACCTTCTGATCCGTGACCCACCAACATTTGTAGTCTGATTTGTCCACCTCCATGGTGGCATATCCCTCCCCTTGCTTGATCTTCTTCGAAGGGGTGGCCTCGGTGCCATCGAGATAGCCGTAGAGGCCGGCATTGGTGAGGTTTGGGAGAGTGAGGCCCTTCCACATCATGAAGTTGTGGGAGTCGAGGCAGATAGAGGGCATGTAGATCCCGACGATCACAGAAGCAGCGGGCGGAAAGACGACCGGACCCGCCGGTGCAGTGAGCTATAGCGCCGAGGAGGTGGCCATCTTAGCGAAGCACGGGAGAGCACACACGGTCACAGGAGGAAGCACAAGGCGGTACGGAGGTCACGCGGCGGCGATGGCGGCGCGAGAGGAAGAGCGCAGCGGCGACGATGAAACAAATAGAGAGCCCGAGTTGGCTCTAATATCAGGTCAAGTTTAGGATTTTCGGTGTGGCTATGTGCCCACCGGTGAACAATTTATAAATACATCGAAAAGGCATGTTGTAATGCAAGTTGTATACGGTACATGCACCTTGTCCGATTCTAACAACAACACTAGTAATTAATCCTTCTAAAGCCCCACAAATTTGATATCCCAACGCCTCCATCCTTCTCGGGTTCGGAGTGAGGCTGCCAGCAAAAGCTGCACTCCGGCACCGGAGTCGTGGATGACGACGCCTATGGATGTCGTGCCCTTGTTGGAGGCGTCGATGGAGCAGCCCTCGTCCTCCTTCTCGGCATCTTATAGGGGAAACCCTAGATCTGGTTATCCAGATCGCCGATGGTGGCGCTAAGGTTTCGTATTCCCTCCTGAGGGCATCGTTTTGGGAGGTGGAACCGGTCGGAGGGGCAGGTGGTCCGTGGTGGTGGGTGGCAATGGTACGCAACTAGAGCACTACCCACATGCAAGGTGCGTTGGGCCGGTGACCGGCAATGTTGCGGCACGGAGGACAGCCGGCGACCGGCCATATTGCGGCGCGGCTGAAGGTCAGAGGTGACCGGCGACCGGCCATATCACGGCGCGGCATAGGTTTGTAGGCTTGTATGTGGTGTGGGCTCTTGGTGTGGCTTTGCCGTCCTTCAGGTTTTTGCTGGTTCTCCTCGGATCAACGGAGCAGTGGAGTGGAGTGGAGTGGAGTCTGATCGTCAGTGAGCATGGCTCGCACTGATGTTGAAATCTTGTAAACAACTTTCTGTCTGAACATGGAAGACACACAGCATGTGTGTTCTTGAGAGAGCATAGCCGTGCAGAAAAGGTTGTGCAAACCATGGATTGGCGATCGCAAGAACCTTGCAAGTCTTTGCTATTTTATGAGAAGTGAATTTCTTTTTTAAACGCTGCAATAAAAGACTGTGTGCATCAATAGATGCAGAGGCCGGGGTATACCCCATTTCGAAAAAAAATGAGAAGTGAATTTCTGCGTAGTTTAAGATCCGGCGAGCGATAAGGATAACTGGATAGATTAGATATATCAACAACACTACGATTGATTACGTTCATTGACTGTCGACTGAGTTGATCGATGATGCCTCTGCTAGTAAGTCATTGACGCATACATGACTTCTCCATTCTCCTTCCCTGGTAGGACCGTAGGAGTAGTAGGTATAGAAATGCCGTGTCATGTTCACAGAAAATTGTTACGGACAAATCAAACACGGTCGCGTACACGAAGGTTCAAACTGCTAGCTTAGATAGCAACATCGCTGCGTGCGCGTTGCGCGAGCGCGAGTAGACAGCCGTGCTGATCTAACGGTGCAAGAGTTTCAAGATGGGCACGTAGAGATGTCTATCCGATGTACGTGGGCCTAAGCGTTTTAGTTTTTTTTTTCCAAGGACATGACGACCGACCGAGGCCAAGTCCATGCTTTTGTCCGTGCGCGGATTCCAGTCGGGATCACACCGTTTCGGCTCCTTCCTTACTTGTACATATGCATAGCGAAAAGACTACACCTTCATATAGAGGGCATCGAGAGACAAGTTCTGGACCTGTATTGTGCAAGTTTTGGACAGCTGGTGAGTGAAACAAAATGTAGCTTGTTCTTTAGTTCGAATGTAGAGGTCAATATGAAAGCTCAGATTTATACCGAATTAAATATCATGACTGAGGCTATATCAGATAGATACCTTGGACTGCCAGCTATGGTGGGCCCGGAGAGTTTTTTTATCTTCTGGAAAGGGTGATTGCACGTCTGAAGGGTTGGAAGGAGAAATTTCAGTCAATGAGTGGCAAAGAAATTTTGTTATTCAATCAATACCGGTTTATGCAATGGCTGTTTTCAAAATCCCAAAATCTTTGTGCAAGCAATTGAATGATGCAATGGCAGAGTTCTGGTGGGGGGACACAGATGATCAAAGGAGAATGCACTGGTTTGCCTGGTGGCGCATGTGTATCCCTAAGAAAAGAGGAGGTATGGGTTTTCGTGATTTACATGCTTTCAATTTAGCAATGTTGGCAAAACAAAGTTGGAGGTTGTTATCAAATCCTGATTCTTTGTGTGCGTAAGTTCTTCGTGCTAAATACTATTCCGATGGTACTCTGCTGAAGACAGGGTCAAAGAATGATTCTTCATTCACATGGCAGAGTATTGTTTTGGGTATCTTTACGTTAAAACGCGGTCATATTTGGAGAGTAGGTACAGGTTCACATATCAATATCTGGGATAATTCTTGGATACCCAGTAGCAATACAAGGAAAGTTATTTCAGCAAAGGGACAATGTTTGCTTAGAACTGTTGATGAGTTAATTAATCCTTGTACTGGGCAGTGGGATGAAGATCTAATCAGAGCAATTCTACTTGCTGTCGATGCAGAAAGGATCCTTTGTATTCCTCTAAGTGAGCAGTTAACTGAAGATTTTGTGGCTTGGCATTATTCAAAGAATTATACCTTCTCGGTCAGGTCTACTTACCATCTTGAGTGGGAACACCAATTTAGAGCGAAGGTAAGGCGTGAGGGTGATCAGGATTCTTCACAGTTTAATCCGGTTTGGAAAACTCTCTGGAATTTACAAATTCCAAGTAAGGTGAAATTTTTCATGTGGAGAGCTTTACATGGTATTGTTCATGGGAATTCTGTTCTTGCTAATAGACATATAAAGGTGCAACCACAATGCCCAGTCTGTCAACAAGGTCCAGAGGATATCAAACATCTTTTATTTTCTTGTCTAAGAGCCAGAGAAGTTTGGAAAGAATTGGAGTTAAAAGACATAATTTTTAAAGCAGTACAAGGTGAACTCTCTAGATCAGTAATTCTGGAAAATTTCATATGTAGCAAACAGAAGAAATCTCCTGTCATTGGTCATGTGGGTCTTCAGAAAATGATTGTTGTTGGATGTTGGTATATTTGGTGGCATTGTAGACAGGTCGTTAATGATTCAAGGATGGCTAAACCATCGAGTTTGGTGTTTGCAATCACTTCTTTGGCTTCTAATTTCTATGTAGCTAAGCCTAGTGCTAAGATAAAGGATGTATATTGGTCTAAACCTCTTCCTGGGAGTTATAAGTTGAATACTGATGCATCTCATCACTCGGATGGCTGGTGGCATTGGAAGTATCCTTCGAAATCATAAGGGGGAGGTTATGGGAGGCATGTTCGGCCCATTTTCTAATGTACAAGACCCGGCGTCAGCTGAAGCTATTGCTCTTTTGAAGGGTTTTTGTTTCCTGGAGTCTTATGGTTGTTATCGAGCGGTTATTGAAATGGATTATATTTAGCTCGTAGAGGCTTGCAATGGGGTGACAGAAGTGAGGAGTCCATATTCTGTGATTTTGGCTGAGTGTTTTCAGAAGGCTAGTCAGATGAGTGATGTTTCTTTTCAACATTGTCCAAGGGAGGCGAATTAGTTGGCTCATGAATTAGCTAGACATGCCTTTGAATCAAAAGAGATCTTTATTTGGGAGGGGGATCCACTTGAGGCTTTCATGCCTTTTGTAATAAAATATGTAAGTATGTTTTGATTTCAGCAGCAAGTTTTTGACGCACTCTTTTCCTTACCAGGGTACCTATGGGGACTGGAAGGTTTTTAATGAGGCGGCTTGCTTGCTTAATATATTGTGTTTCCCTCAAAAAAATAGAGGGCATCGAGATAATCCTTGAGGGCTTAATCCTAGAAATAAGCATCCTGAACTTATCTATCCAGGTCTGATGTGGCATTTAGGTCACTCCCAAACAAGAGATTGATGATGTGGCCAGTATCTTCCGATCTCTCTTACACGGACATCTATGGGCCACGTATTATTGCTCTTTATTTAATCTCTCCTCCATCCTCTCTCTATTTATGACCGTATCCACACATGCCAACGTGAGACTAAGGGCATGTCCGAGACGACCAGCATGAAGATGGAAAAGACCTAGGTTGTTGCAATGGCGGACGCATCACCGTGTATGGAAGGAAACAACAATATTCAGTAGCCAAAGTGGCACCATTTTCGAGTGCGCGTTTCTATTGGACATGTGGTCGTGAGCCATGTCTAGGTTTCCCATATCCGCCATGTCCCACATGTTTCTGCCATGCGGCACGTCGGACTAACCCAACACGAGACATGGCAACATTGCTTACAGTTATTTCTCTACAAGTTGTGTACACTTTGCCCTTAGACTTGAGATTGTCTAATGAAAGTTGAGATTTGTATCGACCTACTTAGAGACTATCAAATGCTACACCGTGACATGATAGTCATAAAGATAACTTTCAGGTTTATCATCAAACATGTTGCGAGACAAATCCAAATCACATGAGACTATAAGAGAGATATCTCTAGACCCCTGGAATGATTGAATCCAGAATTGCATGGTCGTGTTACTTAAGTTCAAGAGTTAACCTAATAAGGGATTTCAAATCACGGATCGAGAAATAGAGGTCAGCTTGGAGCTAGACCAAATATCGCGAGGCAAAAGGAATGACATGCACGTAACATTGTGATGGTTTGTCCGATATGATCTTTATGTGCGTTTAGGAGTTGGCATGTTCTACTAGAGACTGCTACCGACTATTTTCCAACTAGAAGTACTTGTGTCATGTCTATAAGTGTGTGAACTTATAGGGTCAGACACTTAAGAGTTAAAAGCCTAATTCGTATTGGTTCTGAATTAGACCAGGATTTAGGAGTTCTAATGGGCCTCTATTGCAGAAGCTCATATGGTGTTGGAATTCTTGCCTAAAAGTCCTAGCTCATATTCCAATTTAATAATTCCTGAAAATCCTAGGGGCCCATGTGGCCAATTCATGCATGGAAAGAGGTGGAAAAAATGTTTAGTCCCACATTGCTAGTTGAAGGAAGATTTCACTATCCTATAAGGGAGTCTCTTCCACCACTTGGTAAAAGGATGAGAAGGAGAGAGACTACACGCGTGCTCCTCCTCCTCCGCCGTGTTGGGTTTGTAGCTTCGAAAACAAAAAATTCCTACGATGGGAACTATTATACGGCAAGATCTATCTACTAGATACAAGCAATGGGTGGATATACATCCATAGAGAACATACCCTCGAAGATAACAAAGCTTTGTTAACAAGATGGAACTCGTGGATGATGTAGTCGTTCGCTTGCCGATCTCAAGATTGTGTGAAAGTCCTAGCGCCACAAACCAGCAGTGCATCCGCACTCGCACACACGTTCAGGCCACCAAACAACCTCCACCTCTTCGCTCTAGCGATGCAGTGGAAGCAGCAACTCATTCCAAACGAAATGCCACCGGGAACATGTATCTCGCTAATCCGAGACCATGGGGGAATAATACTAGAGGGGGAGAGAGATCCTTCACGAGGACGTGTCAGGAAGAAGGAGTGAGAGGGGGGACTTTTATAGAAGGAAGGGGGGTACCCCTTCCCATGACCGGTGCCCCATGGAGGGGTGACCCCTCACCTCACCCATTCATGTGGTGGTAACCCCCTCCACATAAATTTGCCCCTTAACATTCCCCTTTAAAGTCTTCACTATAAATGCATTAAATTTATCCAAATTTAATGCTCTCTTATTTAATAAAACTCTTTTATTAATTTTATTCAGAATTTTGTTAATTACTTTAATTAACAAACATTTACATAAACCCCCTGCAATATTTCAATATTACATGCAGAACCAATTTCAACAATTTCACCTAAAATAATTTCGGTGTCTATTCAAATAATTCCAGCGCTTTGCAATTCATTCGTCTGAAACATATTTGCTCTGAATGGTGTTGGTATCCCTTAAGTGTCTCATCCTATGGTTCACGAATAATGCAGACATGATCGAGACCCCTCTCAGATCAATAATCAGAAGCGGGACCTGGAGAGCCATACTGACTCCCACACATTCAATGATGACTTATGTGAACATGAGAACCTTTAATGCTAGTAACTAAATCCCTTTGTCTCGCGATATATTACATGTTCGAGATTCGATCATCGGCATCCAAATACCTAGTTTGATCTCGTTACCGACATGCACTCTTTTCTTGTTACCGTGATATAACATTCTAGTGATCACATCACTTGCTTGCAAGCTATTCTCAATGTGATATCACCGAGAGGGCCCAGAGTATACCTATCCATCATAGGGATGGACAAATCACACTCTTGATCCATGAGCCTATACATAACACCTTCGTAGCACTGAACCCACCTTTATAGTCACCCTTTTACGGTGTGACGTTTGATGTTATCAAGATATTCTTCCGGTGTTAGTGATTAACATGATCTCATGGTATAAGGACTAGGATTACTTTGTATGATGTTATAGCAATATAAACTCAATGACTTTGATCGTAATGCTATACTTCGGATGAATGTTCATCAGATCATTTCACCAATGTTGTGACCTCATTATTAATGACATCCAATGTCCATGATCAGGAAACTTTGATCATCTTGTTAATCAACGAGCTAGTTTAAAGAGAGGCATAACTAGGAACTTTCCATTTTTTTATTAAACACACATGTATTAACGTTTCCGTATTAATACAATTATAGCATGCAAAATAAACATCTATCATATACTTGGAATATACATAATAACAACTTTATTATTGCCTCTCAGGGCATATTCCCTTCAGTCTCCCACTTGCACTAGAGACAATAATCTAGTTACATAGTGATAAATCTAACACCCATGGAGTTCTGGTGTTGATCATGTTTTGCCCTAGGGAGAACTTTAGTCAACGGATCTGCAACATTGAGATCAGTGTGTATTTTACAAATCTTTATATCTCTATCCTTGACATGCTCTCGGATGGAGTGAAACCGGCACTTAATAATGCTTGGAATTCTTGTGAGACCTTGGTTACTTGGCATTGGCTATGGCTTAATTGTTGTCACAATAGATAACCATTGGGTCCAACGCACTAGGAACCACACCTAGTTCGGTTATGAACTCCTTCATCCAAACCGCTTCCTGCGCCGCTTCTGAAGCAGCAACATATTCTGCCTCCGTCGTTGATCCAGCCACCATAGGTTGTTTGGAACTCCTCCAACTAACTGCTACTCTGTTCAAGAGAAAAAAATATCCGGATTGATACTTAGAGCCATCCGGATCGGTGTCAAAGCTAGTGTCGACATAAAACTTAGCGACCATCTCTTTTTCACCTCCGTACACAAGAAACATATCCTTAGTTCTTCTTAAGTACTTAAGGATATTCTTGACCACTATCCAGTGTTCCGTACCTGGATCAGATTGGTACCTACTAGTTAAACTAATAGCATGTGCCACATCCGGTCTTGTACATAGCATGACGTACATTATAGAGCCTATAGCTGAAGCATGGGGATTTTATCCATTATCTCTCTGTCTTCCGCTGTACCCAGACTTTGTGTCTTACTCAATGTCTTGCCTTGCAACATTGGTAAGAACCCCTTCTTACTTCCGTACATTTTAAACTTATTTAAAATCTTATCAAGGTATGTACTTTGTGATAGCCCTATCAGGCGCCTTGATCTATCTCTATAGATATTTATGCCTAATATGTATGATGCTTCACCTAGGTCCTTCATTGAAAATTTGCTGTTTAGATAACTTTTAACACTGTTTAAAAGATTTATCTCATTTCTAATCAATAACATGTCATCCACATATAATATTAGAAATGCCATATTACTCCCTCTCGCTTTCTTGTAAATACAAGCCTCTCCATAAGTTTGGATAAATCCAAACTCTTTGATCACCTCATCAAAGCAGAGATTCCAACTCCGGGATGCTTGCTTCAAATCCATATATGGATCGCTAAAGCTTGCACACCTTCTCAACATCTTTAGGATTGACAAAACCCTTTGGTTGTATCATATACAACTCTTCTTCAATGTTACCATTGAGGAATGCAGTTTTGACATCCATCTGCCATATCTCATAATCGAAATAAGCAGCAATTGCTAACATAATCCTAACCAATTTTAGCATCGCTACGGGAGAGAATGTCTCATCATAGTCAACCCCTTGAATTTGTCAAAACCCCTTTGCGATAAGTCGAGCTTTATAGATGGTTACATTACCATCAGCATCAGCTTTTCTTTTAAAAATCCATTTATTCTCAACGGCCTTTCGGTCATGAGGTAAGTCCACCAAGGTCCAAACCTGGTTTTCGTACATGGATTCCATCTTGGATTTCATGGCTTCTAGCCATTTCTTGGAATCCGGGCTCATCATCGCTTCTTCATATGTCGCGGGTCATCTATTTCATCAACCATGAAATTCATAACAGGATTTCCGTACATTTCAGGAGTTGCACGTGTCCTGCTTGACCTGCGCGGTTCGGTAGTGTCCTCTTTCGGAGTTTCATGATCATTATCATTAGTTCCCTCTTCATTCGGTGAAGTCAGCTCTGGAACAATTTTAGGTGTTGCGCTACTCGCCGTTGTATGAAGAGAAGGTATAATAACCTCTTCGAGTTCTACCTTCTGACTACACACACCTTTCGCGAGAAATTCTTTCTCTAGAAAGGATCCATTCTTGGCAACGAAAACCTTGCCCTCGGATCTGTGATAGAAGGAATATGCAATAGTTTCCTTAGGGTATCCTATGAAGACGCATTTTTCCGCTTTGGGTTCGAGTTTATCCGGTTGAAGTTTCTTCACATAAACATCACAACCCCAAACTTTAACAAATGATAGCTTAGGTTTGTTACCAAACCACAATTCATACGGTGTCTTTTCAATGGATTTAGATGGTGCCCGATTTAAGGTGAATGCAGCAGTTTCCAGTGCATAACCCCAAAATCATAGTGGTAAGTCAGTTAGAGACATCATAGATCAAACCATATCTAATAAAGTACGATTACGATGTTCCAACACACCACTACACTGTGGTGTTCTGGCAGGCGTGAGTTGTGAAACTATTCCACACTCTTTCATATGTGCGCCAAACTCGTAACTTAGATACTTACCTCCACGGTCAGACCGTAGAAATTTGATCTTTCTATTATGATGATTTTCCACTTCATTCTGAAATTCCTTGAACTTTTCAAAGGTTTCAGATTTGTGTTTCGTCAAATTGATATACCCGTATCTACTCAAATCATCCGCGAAAGTATCAAAATAACCATAACCACCACGCGCTGACACACTCATTGGACCGCATACATCGGTATGTATGATTCCCAATAAATATGTCGCCCGTTCCATTGAACCGGAAAACAGCGTTCTAGTCATCTTGCCCATAAGGCATGGCTCACATGTATCAAATGATTCAAAGTCAAGTGATTCCAAAAGTCCATCAGAATGGAGTTTCTTCATGCGTTTAACACCAATATGACCTAGACGGTAGTGCCACATATATGCAGATATATCGTCATCAAGTTTAATCCTTTTAGCACCAACATTATGAATTTTTGTAACACTATTATCGAGATCCA
Organism: Avena insularis; assembly: GCA_023614405.1. Lineage (NCBI taxonomy): Eukaryota > Viridiplantae > Streptophyta > Magnoliopsida > Poales > Poaceae > Avena > Avena insularis. The sequence goes on along the minus strand of CM042692.1, from coordinate 316,297,023 downwards.
ACAGAAATAAACCATTCATCACAAGTGCATGACCATAAAAGATATCATTCATATAAATCGAATAACCATTGTTTTCGGATTTAAATGAATAACCACATCGCATTAAACAAGACCTGGATATAATGTTCATGCTCAGTGCAGGCACCAAATAACAATTATTTAAGTTTATAACTAATCCTGATGGTAGGTGAAGAGGCAGCATTCTGATGGCGATCACATCAACCCTTGATCCATTGCCGACACGCATCTTGACCTCACCCCTTGCTAGCGGTCGCTTGTTCCCTAGCCCCTGATTCGAGTTACATATATTAGTAACCGATCCAGTATCAAATACCTAGGTGCATGGAGAGTACTAGTCAAGTACACATCAATAACATGTATATCATATATACCTTTGTTTCCCTTGTCGGCCTTTACTAAAGCCACCGCTTCTAGTGACCATACTCTTTGTAATGAAAGCACTCAGAATCAGGCTAAGGGCCTACCTTGGTCTTTTTCTTAGGTACATCAAATGGTTTGCCACCCTCCTCGAAATTATCTTTAGGTTCACCTCTTTCCTTGGAGATGGTGATTTTATCAACCATTAACTCATAATGTCTTTTCTTTATGTCTACTTCGGTAGCCAACAGTATGGTAGCGAGTTCAGTGAGTGATCCAATCACACCACTTATCTTGTAATTCAGTACAAACTCTTTGTAGCTGGGTGGGAGAGACTGCACGACTCTATCCATCGCAAGATCCACTGGGATACCATGTCCTAGTGTCTTAAGATGTTGAACATAGCCCATGATCATCATGATGTGATCGTTCATAGAGTTGTGTTCCCTCATGTTTACGCTAAAGAACTTGCTAGAAATCTTATATCTCTCAGCATAGATTTGGCTCTCAAACATAGTTTTGAGTTACTTCCCCATAGCATCGATGCTGCTGAGTTCAAAGCGTCTTTGGAGTTCATGTTCCATTGACATAAGGATCACGTATTTTACAAGAGTGTAGTCATCATGCTTTGTGTCATACACATTGCGTTCATCTAGAGACGCAATACTTGCAGGAGTGTCACCTATCGGACCTTCTAGCACATATTGTTTCTGTGCAGTAGTGGGGAAAGACCTCAAGTTAAAGAACCAGTTGGTAAAGTTGCTACCATTCGTTGCAAGTTTCTCTTTCTCCATGAACACATTGAAATTAAAAGCAGGTGGTGCCATCTACAACAGAATTTGTAAAGTTTAGACTAAGCTTATGATAGATCGAGTTTAACTAATCCAAATTACAAATGAACTCCCACTCAAAAACAACATCCCTCATGTCTTTTTGGTGATTACATGAACCAAATCCACTACACCAAGTCCGATCATCACGTGAGTTGGTGCAGTTTCAAAGGTGAGCATCAATATGGGCATCATATCGACTATATGACTCATGTTTAACCTTTCGGTCCGTGTTCTGAGGCCATGTCTATACATGCTAGGCTCGCCAAGTAAGAACCTTAGTACTCTTGTGTGTAAAACTTTCTTACACCCGAAATATGATTGTGGATTCAAGTACACCCGATCATCATGTGATGTCTTGAAGCGGCAAAACATAAACGATGCGTACTTAAGGGAGAACACATTTTTATCTTGATATCTAAATGAGGGATCATCTTATAGTGCTACTAAAAACGCCAAACTAGCCATATAAGATGCAAACATCATATGTGTAAAGTGGAATGATATGGTCCATGCATTTGATCACCATCATGTGCATCGTGGTATGATCTCTATCATTCCTTTGTCTGTAAGGCCAAGGTCTATGAAATTTACACGTTAGGTGTGTTGTAAGGGTATCTACCATACATCAACTTACAATATTACCATATCATGACACTAGCCCAGCAACAATCTAAACTAGATGCCTCTAATTTATCCATTGCAAGTTTTACGTGGCTTAGGGCTTTCGGAGATAGAACTGGTCTTACCTACGAACATGGAACCACAACGATGATAACTAAGTTATTAGCAACTCATTGTAAATCAGATATTGACTATAGTAGGAGAGACAGACACCCGCCAGCCACTTATGCAAAACTAGTTGCATGTCAGTCGTGGAACTGGTCTCATGTGCGATGACATGTAAAGTTGGTCCGGGCCGCTTCATCCCACTATGCCACCAATATCCAAAATACATGAAAGAAACAATAACATGATCATCATCACCCACATATAAACATATGTGTACTACCCGTGCAAAGCACCTACGCATAGATCAAGCTCTGATACCACTATTGGGTTTGCAGCATAGAAAACAAAAAAATTCCTATGATGGGAACTATTATACGACAAGATCTATCTACTAGATACAAGCACCGGGTGGATATACATCCATAGAGAACATACCCTCGAAGACAACAAAGCTTTGTTAACGAGATGGAACTCATGGATGATGTAGTCGTTCGCTTGCCGATCTAAGATCGTGTGGAAGTCCTAGCACCACAAACCAGCAGCGCATCCACACTCACACACACGTTCAGGCCACGGAACAACCTCTGCATCCTCGCTCCAGCAATGCAGCGGAAGCAACAACTCCTTCCAGACGAAATGCCACCGGAAACATGTATCTCGCTAATCCGAGACCATGGGGGAATAATACTAGAGGGAGAGAGAGATCCTTCACAAAGAGGTGTGAGGAAGAAGGAGTGAGAGGGGGGCCTTTTATAGGAGGAAGGGGTACCCCTCCCCATGGCTGGCGCCCCATGGGGGTGACCCCTCACCTCCCCCATTCATGTGGTGGTAACCCCCTCCACATAAATTTGCCCCTTAACATTCCCCTTTAAACTCTTCACATTAAATGCATTAAGTTTCTCCAAATGTAATGCTCTCTCATTGAACAAAACTCTTTTATTAATTTTATTCAGAATTTTGTTAATTACTTTAATTAACAAACATTCACATAAAACCCCCTGCAACATTTCAATATTACATGCAGAACCAATTTCAGCAATTTCACCCGAAACAATTTCGATGTCTATTGAAATAATTCCAGCGCTTTGCAATTCATTCGTCTAAAACATATTTGCTCCAAATGGTGTTGGTATACCTTAAGTGTGTCACCCTACGGTTCGCAAATAATGCAGACATGATCGAGATCCCTCTCAGATCAATAATCAGAAGCGGGACTTGGAGATCCATACTGACTCCCACACATTCAACGATGATTTTTGTGATCGTAAGAACCTTTAATGCTAGTAAATAAATCCCTTTGTCTCGCAATATGTTACATGTCATTGATCATCGGCATCCAAATACCTAGTTTGATCTCGTTACCGACATGCACTCTTTTTCTCGTTCTCGTGATATAATATTCTAGTGATCACATCACTTGCTTGCAAGCTATTCTCAATGTGATATCACGAAGAGGGCCCAGAGTATAGCTATTTGTCATCAGGATGAAAAATCCCACTCTTGATCCATGATCCTCTACATAACATCTTCGTAGCACTGAACCCACCTTTATAGTCACCCTTTTACGGTGTGACATTTGATGTTATCAAGATACTCTTCCGGTGTTAGTGATTAACATGATATCATGGTCTAAGGACTAGGATTACTTCGTATGATGTTAGAGAAATATAAACTCAATGACTTTGATCGTAATGCTATTCTTCAGATTAATGTTCATCACATCATTTCACCAATGTTGTGACCTCGTTATTAATGACATCCAATGTCCATGATTAGGAAACTTTGATCATCTTGTTAATCAACGAGCTAGTTAAAAGAGAGGCATAACTAGGAACTTTCCATTTGTTTACTAAACACACATGTATTAACATTTCCGTATTAATACAATTATAGCATGCAAAATAAACATCTATCATATACTTGGAATATACACAATAACAACTTTATTATTGCCTCTTAGGGCATATTCCCTTCACATCGCCCGCCTCGTCACGATGAGCACCGCGGCTTGCTGGAATGCCTCGAGCCGAGAGATTCATTTTCTTTTTACCGTGCATGAACAAATTAATGATTTGAACAGTCTGCGTAAGATATGCACTCAATGGATATTTAATCTGAACGTTTCCTCTGAGATTTAATTCGAACGTTTTCTCTAAGAATTAATTCGACCATTTCTCTGAGATTTAATTGGAACTTAATGGAGGCCGTTTCCTCTCCCGACACTGTGTGTTCACCTACCTACCCATTCCTATAAAAGTGAGAGCTTGCTCCTCTCCTGGGTCACCCTTCATTACATCGTCTCTAGTTCCAGAATATTGCGCTGTCGCTCCGTTCTTCCCCACCCCGTCTTGTGGTGTGCACTGCTAGCTGGGAAGTAGGCCTCTGAGACCCCGCTGCTTCGAGTACTGTACGGGAGAAGGGCGATAAGGTTTTTAGGGAGCGCTATCGGTGCGACTACTGGCTTTATCACGGACTCCTTCACGGATAGCTACTGCGTCGATGACGTCTTCCCCAACAAGGACTTATTCCCCGACATTAGCAACCTCTTCCTCGACGACATGGTTGACGATAGTGCCAACACCAACACCGGCGGTTCCTCAAGCGGTCCTTGTGTTATCATGTACATCCTCTTACTTAATCTTGTTTATCTTAGTCAGATAGTATGTCGTTCCCTTTGGTTTGCTACAGATCTTGCTCTGACCTTATCTCAAGCTGTATGTTTTGCAATTCTATTCGATATCTGCCTTAATTTGTATCCACTAAATCATATGTTTAGTATAACTTCTGTTATTCTATTTATGTTTTATTTAGCATTTATCTTGGGTAAATTGCTCATATTTTCAACAATCCAAAAACCTTATTATAGGCAATTTGCTCAAAGTGTCTTTGTTGCAACCACGAAGCCACATGTGTTTGAAGGTGTAAATTACAAAAGATGGCGTGCGAGGGCAGTGCTTTGGTTTCAGACCATGAGCTGCTATAACATCATCTATGGGGCACCATAGGGAGACTTAATCTTGCTCAGGAAGAGGCCTTTCAAAAACTCGATACCACATTTAAGGCTACCTTGATCAACATCCTTGGTGACAATATTGTCGATTCATACCTATCATTTAGCCATGGCAAGGATATGTGGGATGCGCTCGAGAGAAAATTTGGAGTCTCCGATGATGGTAGTGAACTGTATGTCATGGAACAATTCTATGACTATAAGATGGTTGATTACTGTTGGGTCCGCAGCATAGAAAACAAAAATTTTCCTACGATGAGAACTACATGCCAAGATCTATCTACTAGGTAGAAAGCAACGGGTGGACATACATCCATCGAGAACTTACCCTCGAAGACAACAAGTTTTATTAACAAGTAGGAACTCATGGTTGATGTAGTCGTACACTTGCCGATCTCAAGATCGTGAGGAAGTCCGAGCAGGTCCGGCTCCAGCACATCCTTCAGATCCAGCTCCAGCACCACCAAGTCCAGCACCGCAAAGCAGCGGTGCATCCGTGATAGCACACACGTCCGGTACCCCGACAACCTCCATCCCTCGCTCCAGCAAAGCAGCAGAAGCAGCAACTCCTTTCCAGATAAAGCCACCGGGAACATGTATCTCGCTAATCCGAGACCATGGGGGAATAATACTAGAGGGGGAGAGAGATCCTTCACAAGGAGGTGTGTGGAAGAAGGAGGAAGAGGGGGGCCTTTTATAGGAGGAGGGGGGTGCCCCTCCCCATGGCCGGCGCATGGGGGAGGTGACCCTTCACCTCCTCCATTCATGTGGTGGTAACCCCTCCACATTAAAATGCCTCTTCACATTCCCTTTTAAAGTCTCCACTTTAAATGCATTAAATTTCTCCAAATTTAATGCTCTCTCGTTTAATAAAACTATTTTATTATTTTTTATTCAGAATTTTGTTAATTACTTTAATTAACAAATTCACATAAAACCCCCTGCAACATTTCAATATTACATGCAGAACCAATTTCAGCAATTTCACCCGAAATAGTTTCGGTGTCCTTTGAAATAATTCCAGCACTTTCTTAAATCTTTATCTGAAACATATTTTCTCCAAATGGTGTCGGTATCCCTTAAGTGTGTCACCCTACGGTTCGCGAATAATGCAGACATGATCGAGACCCCTCTCAGATCAATAATCAGAAGCGGGACCTGGAGATCCATACTGACTCCTACACATTCAACGATGACTTCTGTGATCGTGAGAACCTTTAACGCTAGTAACTAAATCCCTTTGTCTCGCGATATATTACATGTCCGAGATTCGATCATCGGTATCTCCATACCTAGTTTGATCTCGTTACCGACATGTACTCTTTTCTCGTTCCCGTGATATAACATTCTAGTGATCACATCACTTGCTTGCAAGCTATCTTAATGTGATATCACCGAGAGGGCCCAGAGTATATCTATCCGTCATCGGGATTGACAAATTCCACTCTTGATCCATGATCCTCAACATAACACTTTCGTAGCACTGAACCCATTTTTATAGTCACCTTGTTACGGTGTGACGTTTGATGTTATCAAGATACTCTTCCGGTGTTAGCAATTAACATGATCTCATGGTCAAAGGATAAAGGTTACTTCGTATGATGTTATAGCAATATAAAGATAATGACTTTGATCGTAATGCTATACTTCGGATGAATGTTCATCACATCATTCAACTAATGTTGTGACCTTGTTATTAACAACATCCAATGTCTATGATCAGGAAACCTTGATCATCTTGTTAATCAACAAGCTAGTCTATAAGAGAGGCATAACTAGGAACCCTTTTTGTTTATTAAACACACATGTATTGATGTTTCCGATCAATACAATTATAGCATGCAAAATAAACATTTATCATAAACATGGAATAAGATAATAACCACTTTATTATTGCCTCTCGGGCATATTCCCTTCAATGACCACTCCATTGCGGAGTAGGCTCATGAAATACTGTCACTTGCCAAGGAGCTTGAGCACTTCAAATGTTTGTTAATAGATAAGTTTGTTGTCGGAGGCATTATGCCAAGCTTCCCCAGTCATGGAGGAATTTTGCTACTTCTCTGAAGCACAAGAGACAAGAGTTTTCTATGACAAATCTCATTGGGACTCTTGATGTGGAAGAGAACGCGCGAGCAAAAGACACACGTGCTCGAGGTATCGAGGGAGGTTCTAATGCCAATCTAGTACAGAAAAGGAACTTCCAGCCTCACAAGTTCAAGAACAAGAGCAAGTTTGATGGCAAAGGAAAGTTCGATGGAAAGAACAAGGCTTCACAGTCTAACAGTTTCAAGAAGAAGACTGATAAGAAGAAATGTGCTTTGTCATGTGTGCGGTGATCTTGATCATTGGGCTCCTGCTTGTCCCAACCGCTTTGACAAGCACCATCATGGGAAGGGCGGCAAAACTGCTAATGTTGTCATGAGCGACGTTGAGATGAAAGATGTTGGGTATGGTATATTACTTACTGTTCTTTCATTATGTCATTCTCCTAATTGGTGGATTGACATGGACGCTAATGTACATGCCTGTTCTGATATCTCCATGTTTTCCTCATATCAGGTCAGAGGGACTCAGACCGTGCTGATGGGGAATAGCTCGCATGCTTCTGTTCATGGTGTTGGTACGGTCGATCTGAAGTTCACTTTGGGAAAGACCGTGCACCTGAAGAACGTGCATCATGTTCCCTCAATAAATAAAAATCTTGTTAGCGGATCTCTTCTGTGTCGAGATGGCTACAAGATTGTATTCGAGTCCAATAAGTTTATAATTTCTAAGTATGGAGCCTTTGTTGGTAAAGGTTATGAGTGCGGAGGCTTGTTCCGCTTATCTCTGCCAGACATTTGTAATAAAGTTGTTAATCATATTTGCACGAATTTTGAATCAAATGTCTAGCATTCTCGTCTTTGACATA